>OU343055.1:41616855-43014913 GCA_910593695.2 Ocypus olens
TGTTTGTATACGTCTTTCATTATTCATTTGTTTATTTATTCATTTAATTTATAACTTAAAAATATATAAAGATAAAAATAAAAATTGATGATGGCTAATGTTCATAGCACCAAGGCCAGGCATAACGCCAAAAGTTAAGTGAAAAAAAAATTAAAGAACGAAATGAAATTGTACAAAAATTAAATACAACTGATTTTTGTCTATTCTTTAAAAAATAACTTGATTTTTGAAAATATTCCAATTTTCAATGTTTAATTTTTTTATTTTTGTGGAAGCCGAGGTAAAAAACGGTCATGTTGTATTCTCCGATTTGATGGTATTGTTATTTACGCTTTCATGGTTTATTTTAAATTTAAATCATATTCAAAATGTACATCGAGCAGGGGCGGCTCGTTATGTAAAGCCAAGGAGCCATGGCACTACCTCCAATTTTAAACGAAAGAAGATTTTTTTTATTAATTCTAAAAACACTGTTTTGTCATTTTAAATGTTAAAACGATGCTTGCGAAAATTTCATGAGACGAGAAAAATGACAAAATTTATTTGAGAATATATCTCTTGAACAAATCAGCAGATTTGAAAAATTTTTTCCGGAATTGTGTTTTGTGTTGTTATCTTGAAAACCAGTGATGGGGTATTTTGAGTTTTTTGGAGGTTTATTAAGATCAATGTATTTTAAGTAAATTTGAAAAGTTTCAAGTGTGTTACAGTTGTTTTTGTATTTATTTTTTTTCACTCCGAAGAAGTGAAACTTAAATAATCTTTAGAGCCTTATTATGATTAATGTATTTTGAGTAAATTTGGAGAGTTTCAAGTGTGTTGCACTTGTTTTTATATATTTGTTTCATTCGTGAAAGAAACTTAAAATCTTGAAAAGCAGTGATGGAGATTTTTAGTTTTTTTGAGGATTCTTAAGATTAGTGTATTTTGAGTAAATTTGGAAAATTTCAAGTGTTGTTTTTATAAAAAAAAATTCGCGTCAACAAAAAATGATTATAATTTTTCATAAATTTACACGAAAAATCGCAAAAGCAATCGACGGTATGTATTTGAATTTTCTACTTGAATTAATATTGAGTGATTTCGTAAAGTTTCAAGTGGATGGCAATTGTTTTTATATTTTCTTCGAGTCGACGAATTTACTGCAATTTTTCTTTTAATTTCATCTCCGTTCACCTTAAAATATTCTAAATTTAAGAAACAATGCATTTCTAATTATTATGGAAATGTAGAATCACATGTGTTGTCAGTTGTTTTGGAAAGTTTCAAGTCGATGGCAATTGTTTTTATATTTTTTTCGCGTCGACGAATTTGTTGCAATTTCTGTTTTAATTTTATCTCCGTTCACATTGAAATATTATGATTTTTACGGAAATGTAGAATCACATGTGTTGACAGTTGTTTTAGAAAGTTTCAAGTGGATAGCAATTGTTTTATATTTTTTTCGCGTCGACGAATTTACTGCAATTTTTCTTTTAATTTCATCTCCGTTCACCTTAAAATATTCTAAAATTTAGAAACAATGCATTTCTAATTTTTACGGAAATGTAGAATCACATGTGTTGTCAGTTGTTTTGGAAAGTTTCAAGTCGATGGCAATTGTTTTTATATTTTTTTCGCGTCGACGCATTTACTGCATTTTTTTTAAATTTCATCTGCGTTCACATTGAAATATTCTAAAATTTAGAAACAATGCATTTCTAATTTTTACGGAAATGTCGAATCACATGTGTTGTCAGTTGTTTTGGAAAGTTTTAAGTCGATGGCAATTGTTTTCATATATTTTTTGAGTCGACGAATTTATTGCATTTTTTTAAATTTCATCTCCGTTCACATTGAAATATTCTAAAATTTAGAAACAATTCATTTCTAATTTTTACAAAAATGTAGAATGACATGTGTTGTCAGGTATTTTGGAAAGTTTCAAGTCGATGGCAATTATTTTTATATTTTTTTCGCGCAAAAAAAAATGATTATAATTTTTCATAAATTTACACGAACAATCGCCAAAGCAATCGACGGAATGTATTGGAATTTTCTACCAAATCACTCTTGAATTAATATTGAGTGATTTTGAGAAGTGGATAGCAATTGTTTTTATATTTTTTCGAGTCAATAAAGTACTCATCGGATAAATGTAAATAGGACCAAAGAATTAATTCGTCTTTAATTGCTTTTTTGTTGTTTAAGGATAACTCTTGAACGGATGACCTAATTTGGCAAATTCTTGCATCGAATAGACGCAGATAAGACTTAACACATGTAATTTATAGTTCAATTCATGAACGCGAGGAGAGATTTCGAAAATTCTTTCAGCAAAGTGTTGTGCTCATTGGACAGATAATATCAGAAAATATTTTGTTATTATTGAGGATAACTCTTAAACGAAAAGTGTTAGCAAAGTATTGTTCTTATATAATAGACGTAGGTTAAAAGAATAAAATTGTTAAATTATTCTTTTTAACTTTTGAACTTATGATTGGATTTCTAAGACTCTTTCAGCAAGTCTTTCATTCATCCGAAAGATATATAGAGGACCAAAGAATTGAATTCGTTGTTCAATTGTTTTTGGTTTACAGAAGGTAACGGGCGACCAAAGTCAAATTCTTCCAGAAAAGATACAGATAACATTAAACATTTTTTTCTAGTGACTTAAGTGAATAAGTTATTTGTTTGTTAGCTTTTGTAAGACTTAATTTTTGTAGAATTACGAACTGCTTGAAATTTATATATCAAGGCTACTTTTCTTTTTATTTAATTTACTGAATAATTTTGCAACAATAATCGTTTTTTTTTTCTCAACAAGTATATTATATGCTAAGTGGCTCTACCATCAAAATGTTCCACGAGCCGCTACTGACATCGAGTGTCTTGCAGGATCGGATGATACTGACGTTTAAAACGTTAAAATTATGAAAGATGAAAATAACAAATTATACTTAAAATTCTAATAGGCAGTTTACTAAAGGAACTAAAGAAATTTCGAAAAAAAACTTATTCTTAATAAGTTGTTCATTTTGGCATTTTCAACCATTAGAATTTATACAAAATTGACGTAACTATTATCGTTTTATAATTATAAACCAAAAATGAAAAAGAAAATTAATACATTTTTTTCTAAAATAATAATGATTTAAAGAAATATATATTTAAACAAAAGATGTTAATTTCTTAATTGTCTTCAATAATTACTTGAATGTTTTTGTAATATTTTTGACATTTAAAAAATTATTGAAAAAAAAAACAAAAAACGGTTAAGGTAAACACCCACTTCCGGCTTACATAATTTTACCAAAAGCTTTTCAGCTCTTTGGATTATCAAATAAAACTTATGTTCAATTGTTAATTGCTGTATTAGACAGACACACACAAAATGCCAAAATCTAATGTCCGAAACGTCGAACGCTTTTTCGATTTTGATGATTTTAACGTTAAAATGTAAAAAATTTAGCGTAATGGGGTTATGAAATTTTTTTGCTTTAAACAAAAAATTATTTTAAAAGCGCGATTTTGATTTTTCAAATTGCATAAATGCAGAATGCCTCGTTTGATATTGATGATTTAAACGTCAAAATATGAGGAATTTAATTTATTTAATTTTAATTTTCTCGTAAAATCATTGGCGGACACAAGGGAGGAGCAATTCTGGATCCGCCCCTGAATATAATTTTTCTTCAAATTTCTATGAATATTTGAAATGGCATCTAGGGACCCCAATACGGATATTTCCGCAAAAAAAAATATTTTTTTGTTACCATTACAATACTTTCTCGTAATTCGTAACGGAGAAAGTACAAAATTTAGGTTAAAAAAATTATCATAAGATCCGTTACAAATTGTTTTTGTTTTAATAAATAAATCAATCGTATTCGATTTTTTTTAAAGGTATGTAAAATTTAACTTGTTTGTGTTTTTATAATTCCATCCTATAATTACCCTCCGAGGTTCTTATGTTGAATAAAATAAATAACAAAGTTTAGATATAAATCTAAAAACAAATTGACGATTCAAATTTCGTGTTACCGGTATCATAAAGTCATTTGTTAAAGACGGTAACACGACGAAACTCGTGAACTTTCATTTAGATTTAAATAACTGCCATCTCGCATTACTTAATATTCTTTTACAATAATTAAACAATTAGTTAAATAAATAATGGACGGAGATTCTCCGTATATAGCTGAATCAAAAGTGTGAATATGCCTCCATCAGGGATCGAACCTACAACCTCCATATTCAGCTATATGCGGAGAATCTTCGTCCATTATTTATTTAATTATATTAATACTCCGTAATTCGGGAAATCATCGAATGTAATTAAATAATTAGTTGTGGTTAAAATAAAATATAATGTATTTTTCAATTTAAATTAATTAGAAAAATAGACTAAATCAGGGGCGACTCGTTAAATAACGCCTGCATAACTTTAATCGATTATAAAAATAAAGACTATGGTGTCAACTTTCTTCCGGCCGCCACTGGCCTGAATATATGGATATTCAACCTGTTCGTAACTTTGCAAAATTAAATCTTACCAAGACTTTAAATCTGAATCTGAAGACTTATTGAAATAACTACTTTGCCAGCGAATGCCACGCCGGATATTCAATGATACAAAAGAAATGTGCATATTATTAATAATACTTAGTTTAATTATGGATTACCACGTACGAACGGCAATAACCATTCTAAAGTTTAAGTGTTTAATCATGGTGATGGTTGCGACCGTTACTACTGGGCAATTCATTATAGAAACACTGAATAAAACACTATGTTTTTTACCACAATTTATTTGATGTATGTACAAATATTATCAAGTGATCACTTGATAATGCTAGTAAAACGTCGAAACTTAAGTCGTGATATGTATGTATATGAAATATTTGTACATACATCAAATAAATTGTGGTAAAAAACATAGTAAGTGTTTTATTGAGTGTTTCTTTAAGTGTTTAATTTAGAAATTAGTTAATATGGTTTCAAAATTAGTCATTTTCACTTTATCTACACCCGAGATTTGAACATTGCACTTACCTTTTTGTCAAAGCTGCGTCTCGATAAAATGCACCAAATCGTAATTATAATTACACGTATGGGAAAAAATAGAAGTGAATTAAATATAAAAATATTTATTTTCTTAACATTAAAAAATATAAAAATACATGGATCTATACAAATATGTACACATAAAATATCTTTGTACAAGTTTCTTGAGATGCGTTAAATGGCACTGGTCCCTTATTGCGTTACGATGGACGCGAAAAACTTAACATCTTAACGTTAATAAATAATATCACTGTTCCGGCATGTTATAGTAAAATCCGCTATAACTGCTGTAGACGTTCAGGTGTGGAATCGCGGAGGGTTGCACGGAGGGGTGGTGGTGGTTCACCAGGTGGTGGTTGCTCTGGAACGTGTTCGTGGGGCTGGGTTCACCGGCGGCGATTTTTTCCTCGGGCTCGATTTTGGGTGATTTTTTCTCCGATTTTCCGTTCTTGTGGGTTTTCACGTGCTTGGCGAGGTGGTCGGAGCGCATGAATCGTTTCGTGCAGACGGGACACGCGAATCGCTTTTCGCCGGTGTGCGTGCGTAAATGGCGTTGGAGTTCGTCGGAGCGGGTGAAGCGCTTCCCGCAGAAGAGCCAATTGCAGACGAAGGGCCGTTCTCCGGTGTGCCACCTTAAATGGGCTTGGAGGTGAGAGGTTTTTCCGTACACTTTATCACAGCCGGGATAATGGCAGATGTGGGTTTTTTTCGCGGACGGTTTTTTCGTCCCGTTTTCCTCGGACACACAATTCGGACACTGACACTTTATGCACCGGCGACCTTTCACGAAACTTGTGGGGTATTCCGGCACCGACATCTCCGGTTTTATGAGTGTGTTGTACGGGAAAGTCATGTAACTATTCTGCGGTGGCCACTGATATTGCTGCTGGGTTTGCGGCTGAAACCCGCTGGTCGCCGTGTCCGCAGGCGGTGGTGAGTGCTGAAACCAGTACTGATTCCCGTACCCGTGCGTATAAGGCGTCGTCTGGTAATGCGGGGAATATTCCAGGGGGGACCTCGAGGACTCGATCGGGACCTGCGACACGTACCCGTCACTGCTACAAGACGTGGTGGATGCGGGGGAGACCTGCGAGTGCGCGTACGGTTGATGCTGGTACATCCTGGTGCAAGTAGCCGCGAGCAAATTCAAAGGCGACATCTGCAAAAAGAAATCAAATAACACCAATTAGCAACCCATAAAACCGATTGAATCACAGCAGTAGTAACAGCAGCAACATTAATAAAACCGTAATATTTAATGAGAGGGTGTCGAAGTTGATTACTATTATTAGAGATCACGCACCTGCGATTGCGCATTGGTATACTGATGATGTAGTTGTGGAGAAGCCATCATTGCGGACACTTAAGCGGTGGACTAATAACTGAGTTCTAGGAGGCTGAAGATGACGATCACTGTGTTTAGGGGCGGACCTGCGCGCTCTGTCTGCGCGACAAGTGACCCAAGAATATGCCCTTAGGGCCCGAGGGTCGCCCAGGGTCGTCGCTATCGCCGTGCTCTTTTCCTCTCCGTCCTTTGCAACACCAATCAAAGGATGCGAACGCGACAAAAACACGACCGATGATCCGCACCGTCATTATTCCGGGAGAGGAGAGCGTGGAAGTGATTCTCCCCATTCATGACGAATCACACACTTTTTACGTCCGACGTATAATTTCGTTTTAAAACTCTTGTCAACAATCACACGATCCATACAATTAAGTGCTGACATCCTTCAATTATCCATAACAAATAAAAATGCAGGCGGATAGAAATTACCCTAAATTAATAATTTTGAGACACATCTTTATTAGTAGAAATAGCTGTATTTTATATACAGTGGAGCGTCGATAATCCGGCTTAATTGTGACCGGACCCTATCCGGATTATCAAAATGTCCGGATTTTCGAAAAGAACCTTAAAAGGTCGTTTGAGTTCACAACAAAAAGAAAACTTGCTAAAACCGTTAATAATTCATAATCACTGGATAAAACACTTACTATGTTTTTTACCACAATTTATTTAATGTATGTACAATTTGACGGTCCTTATCAATGATAAAACTTAAGTCGTGAAATTATGTATGTATATGTAATATTTGTACATACATTAAATAAATTGTGGTAAAAAACATAGTAAGTGTTTTATTCAGTGATTATATTATGAATTACCACGTAGTAACGGTCGCAACCATCATGGTTAATCAATCATTCACTTTAGTGGTTAAATAATTGGAGCAGATAAATAAAACCATGAATTAATATGAACTTCTAATTTATAATAGTTTACAGTGTATATATTATCGGAGAGCTTAAAAAAGTGTGTTATTGATTTTTGAAATTGTAAATGAATCCGGATGGACTGTCCGGATTTTTGATCTACTCTAATGGTATTGGTAGGTTTTTCCAATGAATGGCTATGGACACTTTTGAAATTTTGACACTTTTGAAATTTTGTTTTCACTTTTTCAACTGGTTATTAGCCGCGGTGCTCACCTACTTTACTTGAAAATGCCCTAATAAGGCAAAACTAGTTGGGAATTGTAAATATCCAGAATCTAAACTGAATTTTTATTAGGTAGAATTATTATCTATGTGATATCACTCTCATTAATAATATGAACTACCAATACTAAATATTTACACAAGTAAAAAATTAAACTTTAAAAGTTTAAATTTCCGAATCCAGTCTATCTTAGAATACACAAATTCCTTCAAGAGACTGTAGTAGCAACTACTTTCGTGTTATATTATATTCTCTAAATATGAAGATTTTCATCACCATACCCGAAAAAGCCGGTGCTGATCATTTTAGACTATGAAAATCGCAAAAAACTTTTCAATTTTTTTTATTCACTGCCAATAAAAGTAAGACTCCTTTACTCGATAAAAAAAATCGCACATTAAGTCAAGAGCATTTTTAACAAAAATAGAAACAAACAATAAAACACTTTTTATTATACTTGTGTGAAAACACCTTTCATCCGTTGTGACATTTTTAAAATATCTCAGGGACATTTCCTAATCTTCGTTTTGTTTTCCGTGCGCTAAATATGAGTTATCATTACAGAAAATTAAAGTATGTCGATAATAAATTAATCGTTGTTATGAAAATTTTAATCGTACTTAGTACTATCACAATGTATTAATTTGAAAATAAAATGTTCTCTTATTCTTTTTTGCGTTATTTTTAGATAACTATAAAAAAATATATCGTTAATTACTCGTTCAGAAAGGGATTTTTCCGTGCTTACATGACTTCCCGAGAATTTGTCACGAGCGCTGGTAATTTCTTATTTCCGGACTCGTAATGAAATATACTATTTCACTTTGTTTAACACCAGTGGTCAAGGGCGTTACCAGCCAACTAGTCTAGGGGGGGTTATTAAAAAAAAGATAAATAAACTGGTGCTTCTGCTCTCATACATCTGTTCCGTAAAATCTCCCTATCCTTTTCCAACGTTGGAAAAATTTACCGGTTATATTATTTATTTGGAATATGGAATATCGGTAATTTTCAATGATAAAAATTGTTAAGCGAAAAATTCTTAGGGGTGGGGGGGCGGTAATTACCCGATTACCCCCCTTTGAAACCGCCACTACCAGTGATTCGTCCCTGGTGTTTTAGGGGCCCAAATGCGCAACAAAAATAAAAACAAATAAAAAGTTAACATTTTTAACAAATATAAAATGATTCATCCCTGGTAGCACAAAATATCTCTTAAGTATTGAAAAACACATATTTCTGTGATATTGATCATGACAGGTTTTTATATATTTTAGCAATATTTGTATAAAATGTTAAGGAAATATTACTATACCGGGTGTTTTCCCGACATTTGCGATGAAATTCCTTTTTTCTCCGAAATTTTGTTATGCAATGTGTAATTTTTTTTACAGCAATGAAAAATTTAGAGTTTTGGCTGTACAACGCCGTAATTTTTTTAGGGGGGTGCCATTTGAAATTTTCGGAAAAAATGACAACATGCGAAGATCAATCAAAAATTATTTTTTTGCCATAAATTACCCGAAAAAAAATTATGTGAAGGTATACGAGGTCTTAACCTGTACCTCAATTCAAAATTTAGGCGCCGGCGTCAATTAGTTTCTCTACAAAAAAATCTCAAAAATGGGGCGCAATTTTGAAAGAAGGGGTTATAACAGCGAAACCGCTAAAGTGAAGGGTATAACATGTTAGATAAAAAAATAAGTACTCGTCGAGCACTTTCCAAATCTGCAATAAAAAATAGGGCATTCCATTTAAAAAAACATAAGTTTGGTACGCCACTGGAGTACGGCACGCCACTGATGATTAGAAATATTTTTAAAACATAGCGACGGTAACTATGCACCACTTTGTTCTTAGATTTTTTTCGATAGCTTTTATTGTAAAGGAGCTATGGTCCGAGGCGTCTTAAGTGCCACACCCGGTATATATTTTTGCAATATTTGTAAAAAAATGTTGAGGAAATATCATGATATATATTTCAGCAATATTTGTACAAAATATAAAGGAAATATTAGAATATGTATATTGCGGATTTGCGTTACCACAAACGCATGTACAGTATTATTGAGCACTCGAGACGTGTGGGGGTTTATATAAAGGGTGATGGGTGGGCACTATCCTACAATCAAACCAATTAAACGTTAACAAGGGTTGCATAGGTGTACAACAATAACGAAAACGTAGCAACGTTATTTTTTAATTTGTTTCTGTAAATTAATTTATTTGCAAAAAGCTGTGCTATGGTCAACTGATTGGGTTGTAAGATAGGGCCCGCCCACCACCCGTAATATTAACCTTAACTTAAGCTACAAAACCATGTTCGTGTAATGAAATTTCTTTGTAAATTCATGGGTAATGTAGGTTTAACAGCAGTTTTTAATTGGAGTAAAAGTTAATTAGGAAGGTGGTGGTAGGGCTCTATCCTACAATCTAATCAGTTGATCCCGCGCCAAAGATTCCTCCAATAAATAAGTCCTGAATCGACTTTTTGAGTTACGCTCCGAGGTATCTATTTTTCTTAAGGATTCTGGAGATTCCAAAAAAGATAATTTTGCCAATGAGGAATGGTTATTCAGACTAGCGTACCTATCCGATATATTTTCTCGACTAAATGATTTAAATTTAAGTTTACAAGGAACTAATAATTCTTTGTTTGACTTCAGCGATAAAATATTAGCATTTAAAAGAAAACTGCAGTTAATGATACAACAATCAGAGAAAGGAAATATTAGTATGTTTTTTTCTCTCTGCAATTTTGCTGAAGAAAACAATTTACCAGTATCAAACTGTGTGATAAACGACATTAAGCAACATCTAATATCGATGTTTGGTTTGAAAAATATTTTACAGAAGATTTTACTTCCCAAAATTGGATTCGTAATCCCTTTATATTCATTGCGGAAGTTCCGGATGACGTAATTGCTAAAGAATCCTTCATAGACCTCATAAGTGACGGTGGTTGGAAATTAAAGTTTGAGAGCACAAGCTTATTTTCATTTTGGCTTTCTGTTCGGGCAGAATATCCAGAACTTTCATGCCAAGCTCTGAAATGTTTAATGCCATTTAGTACAACTTATTTATGCGAAACCGGGTTTTCAACTATGGCAGCAATGAAAAACAAATATAGATCATTGCTCGATATTGAGCCTGATCTTCGCCTGAATCTGACAAAAATTGATCCCGATATTTCTACGCTGGTAAAATGTAAACAGGCGCAACCTTCACATTAATTGCAATAATTATTATAATATCTTTACACATTACATACATGTATATTTAGTATAATAAAAGTATTTACGAATTTAATTGGTTTTATTGCAATAGGATACCACCACGCTAATGTAATGTCGTTTTTCTGTGCCCGCCTCGAAACAGATTTTAATTAAATTTAATTTTTCAAAGGAAAGAAAAATAAGTGTTATCGTTTAATTTTCAATTTACAAAGTCTGAACTAAAGATAAATACATCTATAAATTTATCATTGCATTCTGTTTTTCCAAAGTTTTTGCCAAAAAATGGATCTTCAATAAATTGAAAAATAAGGCCATTATTTGCGAAATATTTACACTGGTACGCGACCATATTGTCTATTACATACCGGTACAGCATATTCAAAAGGTTGGGAACCTCTGGCCTACGGTATTAAAAGATGGGCAGTTTTAAATAATCGCAACGAACAACAAATTTAAACATAATGGGTTAGATCCTACAAGATGGGCTTGAAGGAGTGACACACCTTATTTTAACTTCCACAATATAATCAGAAATATATGGAGCCAAATTTGGAAAGATTTGAAACAATAATACTTATTACCTTTGAAGTAAAAAAAAAATAATATCGCAAATTTTGTTTTAAAAGTGATTCAGAATGAGCAACAAAATATTATTGATAGTGTTTAATTATTAGATAAAGCATAAGGGGATATAAAAATGCGAGATGAATTTAATTTTGTCAAAATTGAGGCCATATAAATGGCAAAATTTGAAAAAATTCCGAACCAAAATTGCTTTTTGATAAAAAAAAGTACACTGTATCTATCTATAGATAACGAGTTTGGTTTCGAAAACGTATTTGAAAATGAAAGTTAGAAACAAAAGTATGATCATAATAATCTTGCATTACCTCTTTAATATCAACCTTTACCTTAGTTTAAAATGGTCGCAACTCAATTTTTACAAACTAAAATGAATTGACCTTAGTGTGGATGGGCCGGGAACTTAAATATACGAATATGCTGGATGTGCATTCTATTTTACGGGTATATTTTTATTGTCGCGAATACTGCAACATTTGATCTTACGGGATATTTTTTTGTCGCGAATATGGTGGCCAGGAGCCATGGCAGTACCTGTAGTTTCAAGCTCAGCAAAAAAATTTAATTACTTCTTAAAACACTTTTTCGCCAGTTACTTTGGTCTAGGAAGATAGATCGTGCTTTCTTTCTTGGGGTGGAGGTATATTGTATAAATGGCTCTACCATCAACACGTTCCACGAGACGCCACTGGTTATAATTGTTCGTTGTTAAAGATGCGTTTTTTTAATTGCGTTCAAAATTTAGCACTTTCTAAAATAAATAAAAAATAGTAGAAATTGTTTAAAAATTCGGAAATAATTCTACACAGCTCCTACATTATTATATTTTGAGAATACAATCAACTTTCTAAACTCCAACAATTTTTTAATGGGTTATAACTGTTCGTGGTTAAACATGCATTTTTTAATTCCGCTCAAAATTCAGCATTTTTTAAAATAAATAAAAAATATTAAAAATTGTTTAAAATTCGGAAATAATTCTATACAACTCCTTAATTATCATATTTTGAGAAAATGATCAACATCTTAAATTCCAATCATTTTTTTACTGTTCGTAGTTAAACATGCATTTTTTAATTGCCGTTCAAAATTGAGCATTTTCTAAAATAAATAAAAAATAGTAGAAATTATTTAAAAATTCTGAAATAATTCTACTCAACTCCCACATTATTATATTTTAAGAATATAATTAACTTCTTAAATTCCAACAATTTTTTAAGAGGTAATAACTGTTCGTTGTTAAACATACATTTTTTAATTGCTTTCAAAACCGAGTACTTTTAAAACAAATAAAAAATAGTAGAACTAGTTTAAAAATTCTGAAATAATTCTACACAACTCCAAAATCATTATATTTTAAGAATATAATCAACTTCTTAAGATCCTCGTGAAGTATATATTTAGCAGTGTTTCTAATGTTCTCATCTTATCTCGACCTCCGTGTTAAAATTCGACCAGTTTTTAATCTGCCCCGGGCGATTGAAGATTATCAAAATATTCGTATTTTTTCTCCGCTCGAAACGACATTAAATTCTTATCACCAATCCACGGCTCGCCTGTTGATATCAATTCAGTTTGTTGATCGTGGCCGCGGAAGACGTTTGTTCTGGTTCGAAATTTTGATTTTTCGAAAGTTTTAGTGCCCGTTGTGTTGTGATACATTTACAGAATTTGTGTGTGTATTGGTGTTTGTGTTTTCCGCTCCATTTCGCCCCAACAATCCGTGAGGGAAGCAAAGAATCATCATCCAGGTTACATCTTAACCGCCAAAACTTTCCTTTTTCGTAAGTTTTGATTTTCTTGTATTACTTGCTTTCACCGAAAGTGAAATAAAGTATTGTTTCAATGGCTTTAAACAATTTCAAGTGTCAATTGCGTTTAAAATTGAGCATTTTCTAAAATAAATAAAAAACAGTGGAAATTGTTTAAAAATTCTGAAATAATTCTATACAACTCTCAAATTATTATATTTTAAAAATATAATCAACTTCTTAAATTCCAATAATTTTTTAATGGGTTATAACTGTTCGTTCTTAAACAAGCATTTTTTAATTGCGTTCAAAATTGAGCCTTTTCTAAAATATTTATAAAAATGGTAGAAATTGTAATAAAAATAATGTTATACAACTTTATTTAATACACTTTTATCTTAAGAATATAATCAAGTTCCTAAATTCCAATAATTTGGAACTGTTCGTTGTTAAACATGCATTTTTTAATTGTGTTCAAAATTGAGCATTTTCTAAAATAAATAAAAAAATAGTAGAAACTGTTTAAAAATTCTGAAATTGTTCTACACAACTCCCAAATTATTATATTTAAAATATAATCAACTTTTTAAATTCCAATATTTTTTTAATGGGTTATCTGTTCATAGTTAAACATGCATTTTTAGTTGAGTTCAAAATTGAGTATTTTCTAAAATAAATAAAAAACAATGGAAATTGTTTAAAAATTCTGAAATAATTCCATACAGCTCCCAATTATTATATTTTGAGAATATAATCAACTTCTAAAATTCCAACAATGTTTTAATGGGTTATAACTGTTCGTTGTTAAACATGCATTTTTTGTTACGTTCAAAATTGAGCATTTTCTAAAATATATAAAAATGGCAGAAATTGTTTAAAAATTCTGAAATAATTCTGTACAACTCAAAAATAATTATATTTTAAGAATATGAGCAACTTCTTAAATTCCAATAACTTTTTAATGGGTTCGCTCGTTATATAGTGCCAAGCTCTGTTTCAAGCTCTGCAATAATTTTTTCTTAAAACACATTTTCGCCAGTTATTTTGGTCTAGGATGATAAATCGTTCTTTCTTTCTTCAAAAAAGCGGGTAGGGGGTATATTTTATAAGTGGCTCTACCATCAACATGTTCCACGAGCCTCCACTGATGGTGGCATTCATTAGGTAAGGGATAATGGAAAATTTTGGTTTCACAGTAAAACAAATACACCAATTTTGTATGATTCATGCACATGTCAATTTTGTACACATTCATGTTAAACCTTAGAAATATTAAATTGATAAGGAGACTTGGTGACATTATTATAAACTTTATAATAAAACCAGAAATACAAAATGCACAATGAACAACATATTAATCTGCCTGATGAAGCCAACACCTTGTAGTGAATCAATTGTAGCAGATACAAATAGATATAAGTAAAATTCCAATATTAATGTTTTATTATTAAACTTGGAAATATTATTGTGGGTATAATTGAAATTGGTTTCATAGTAATATACTGAAGGAAAAAAAATTAAACACTTTAAATTCGTGAAATTTCGACCATTTTCAAACCGCCATAACTCGGCGTATTTTTAATCGATTTTGATGAATCTTTAAGGGCAAAAAACTGTGAAGTGTCTTCTTTAAAGTCATGCACGCTAAATTAAGCGTAACCCCTTCCGCCCCCCTCTAGCGAACCTGTGAAAAAAACCGTGGTGGATCGAGTCGACAAAATTTTTCCAACTCCATGACATCGTCGAGTTGAAAATGGTTTCCTGAAAAAACATTTTTTTTTCACAGGGGTGCTAGAGAGGGGCGGAAGAGGTTACGCTTAAGTTCGTATGCATAACTTTAAAGAAGACACTTCAAGATTCATCAAAATCGATTGAAAATACGCCGAGTTAGGGCGGTTTAAAAATGGTCAAAATTTCACGAATTTAAAGTATTTCATTTTTTTCCTCCAGTGTATAATTAGTTTTCTGGCACGTGTTTCGGTTTATTACGACCATTTTCAAAGGAGATTATAATTATTACTATTATATTAACGTGAAACTACACAAAACTTTTATTTAAATTCAATTATACCCAAAACTGTGATTTTGTCACGTGTGTAGTAGAGGTGGGTAAGTCATGAGTGAGTCGATTAAAAGAGTCGTTTCTTATCAATGAGCCGAGAGTCAAGTGAGTTTTGTGTAAATTTCCTGACTCATTTTGAGTCATGAAATTTGATATTTTTTTATAACTTATGTGACCCATACATAAAATTTTTGAAAGTGTGGAACTTTTTTTTACTCTTTAGGGTACATTGCAACATTTTGTGGTGACGTACTGTCAAAAATGGCCTACATAAACTGTCAAAAATACCATTTTTGTAATATATTTTTTCTAGTCAGTAATGTTATTTTTTAACTGTCCGAAAGTCATCTTTCGATGTATCAATTTTCTACTGCAAGAAATGTCAATATGTCAGATATTTCAGTGTTTTATTTTCACACTTAACATTAGAAAAATTGTATTTTTGGGAACACAAAATTTCTGACAGGAGAAAAATTACATTTTTGACACCGAGAAATTGACATTTCTAAGAGTTGAAGAATAATATTTTTTAATGTAAAAAATTACATTTTTAACCCACAAATTTAATGGTGACGCCGGTCTCAGGCACCGGGGTTTTCAACTGAAGATTTTTCGAAACGTGTTACTAATAGTTTTTATTTATGCTCTTTGACAATAAAACAAAGATATTTAATCAATTTAAACTTTGCAATGCGGCGATTACTCGAAATTGCAACAAAAAACAATAACGGAGAATAAAGTTATTCGACACACCCGGTCTCACAGACCAGTAGGTTACCATTGGCGGGTTAATAGCATAAAAATCCTATTTTTCGTTAAGAAAAGACACCTCTGACGGCAAAATTGCATTTTGGACGACCAGAAATTGAATTTTTGCAAAGAAAGAAATTATATTTTAGACGGTACGATTTTGCCATTTCTAACAGAAGAAAACTGACATTTTAGACGTAATGTCTGACTGCAGGAAATAGGGACTTTCGTGTAAATTTCCTGACTCATTTCGAGTCATGAAATTTGAGAATTTTTTATAATTTATGTGCACCATGCATACAATTTTTGGAAATCAGGAACTTTCTCTTTACTCTTCACGGTAAATTGCGAAATTTTGCGAGGACACTGTCAAAAATGGCCTACATAAACTGTCAAAAATACCATTTTTTAATATATTTTTTCTACTGTCAATAATGTTATTTTTTAACTGTCAGAAAATCATCTTTCGATGTATCCATTTTCTACTGCCAGAAATGTCAATTTTCTTCTGTCAGATATTTCAGTGTTTCACTTTCACAATTTTAACATTAGAAAAGTTGTATTTTCGGCAATACAAAATTTTGTCGAAAAGGAATATTTTTGACAGCTCAACAGTAGAGAATATTTTTAACAACAGGAAATTGACACAACACTAGAAAAATGATATTTTTAGCAGTAGAAAATTTAGTCGAAAAGGAATATTATTGACAATAGAAGAATAACATTACGGACTAGAAAAATGTAATTAAAAAAATATGATAGTGTAGGCCAATTTTGAAAGTAGAAAATGGAACTTGAGTAAGAAAATAAAATATTATTGACAGTAGAAAAATGACATCACGGACTAGAAAATGTAATAAAAATGGTGATGTGACCATCATGTTACTTTCTCCGATTTGATGGTATCATAGTTCTATATTTACATTTCATGGTTTATTTTCAATAAATCAAGATCATATATTAAAAGTACATCGAGCGTTTTGTAGAATCGGATGAAACTGACGTTTACAGCGTCAAAATTATGAAAGATGAAAATGACAAATTTTACTTCAAATTCTAATGGTCAGTTTACTCAAAAACTAAAGAGATTTCGAGAAAACGTATTCTTTATGAGTTGTTCATTTTATCATTCTCTATAATTATTATTCATTTAAAGATGTATTTATTATCGTTTCATAATTATAACCTAAAAATTAAAAATAAATTAATTCTTTTTTCTCGAAAACCAATTATTTTATCAAAAATATTTTCAAACAAAAGATGTTCATTTCTTTGTTGTCTTGAATATTTATTTTAATGTTTTTGTAGTATTTTTCATATTTAAAACAATATCACGATCAAAATGATGATAGTGTAGGTCGATTTTGGCAGTAGAAAATTGAATTTTGACGGCGAAAATTTACATTTTTGACATTTTTAAAAGTAAAAAAATAGAATATTATTGACAGTAGAAAAATTACATTAGGGACTACAAAAATGTAACAAAAAAATGATGATAGTGTAAGCCAATTTTGGCAGTAGAAAATTGGATTTTGATGGCGAAAAATTACATTTTTGACATTAAGAAAATGTAATCGTTAATGCTGCAAAATTAATAGCTGAAAGATATATTTTGCACAATAAAATGCCTACATTGATGGTAGTTGAAGTATCCTATTTTAACAGTAAAAATGTCATTTTTGACAGTAAAATAATTTCATGATTAACAGTAAAATAATATCTCACAGTAAAATTTTTTGATGTTAAGAATTTGCTATTTCTAATGGAGAAAAATTACATTTCTGACGTTACGCAATGAACATTTCTGTCACAAGAACATGACATTTTTGCGGTTACATAATTAATATTTCTGATAGAGAAATGACATTTTTTACGACAAGAAATTATTTTTTGAAATGAAAAAATGTAATTTTTCGACAGAATTCTGTCAGAATAAATACATTTTGGATGTTAAGAAATTAAATTTCTGGCGAAAGGAAGAAAATGATAAATTTGTTATTTCTAACAGGAGAAAACTGACTTTAAGTATTGAACATTTCTGACTGGACAAAATGACATTTTTAACGCTGAGTAATTAACATTCCTAAGAGTTGAAGAAAGCCCTTTTTGATGTAAAAATGACATTTTTAATAGGGTAAAAAAATTTTAACGTTAAGAAATCGACACTTCTGACAGCAAAATTACATTTTGGATAACAAGAAATTGAATTTTTGCAAAGAAAGAAATTATATTTTAGATGGTGATGGTTGTGACCGTTACTACGTGGTAATTCATTATAAAATCACTGAAAAAAACACTTACTATGTTTTTTACCACAATTTATTTGATGTATGTACAAATATTTCATATACATACATATCACATACATCAAATAAATTGTGGTAAAAAACATAGTAAGTGTTTTATTCAGTGATTTTATATTTTAGACGCTACGATTTTGCAATTTCAGAAGAAAACTGACATTTTAGACGTAATGTCGGGCTGGAGGAAAAATAGATTTTTGACGTTACGTAATGTACATATCTGATAGAAAATGACATTTTTGAGGCTAAGGAATTGATACTTTTGAAAAAATGTAAGAGCGAATAAATTGAATCTTTGACGTTAAGAAATCAATATTGTTTTTTTTCTCATCGCTTTTTTTCCAGGCGTACTTTTTACCTTTTTCAAAAGTGTTATTCACTTCAAAACTCGACTTTTTTCAGTCGACTCTTCACGATGTAGGACAAAGTGTGTAGGACAAAAAGTCTTAATTTTAATAGAAATATTACGTGAAGGTTTTCAAGTTTAATAGTTTTGTATCTGACAAAAAAAGACACGTGTCAAGTGGAATAAAAAAAACTTACAACTGTTGGATGCGCTTTACTGTATTGTTCTTTTTAGTCAAAGTTTATTTATCTAAAATGTAAAATATGTTTTAGGACAAAATAAGTAACTTCCGTCGGCCTGTGACAAATGAGTCGTTTTTCACGGTTAATTACTACAATTTCAAATGTATTCAATGGATTCTAAGGGTAAACCGTTTACAATTATGAATGATCATTGTGTCCTTTGGAAGTGCGTTCATTCTTAAACATCCTAGAAATAAGGAATTCAGATACCAAGAAACGACTTTCATTACATTATATCTCTTCCTGAGAGAAGCCAACCTCCGAGAAATTGCAAACTTTTTTACGTTTTGAATTAGGTTCTCCTTTAGCAGTTAGTGAAACGACTCGGGCGGGTAGATACAAATTATTTTCGGTGGTAATACCACAAGAGGTTTAATTTGGCCGGATACATTTTATTTGTTTGCAAGAGCCATTGACACTAATTTCGAAAATGAATTGAGATGGAAAAACTGACACTGTTCAACTGAAGTTCGCTGTTTACTAAAATTGTTAATATAAAGATCGTTGTCATGGTGAAGGTAATTAAATTTTTAACCATTTGCAAATTTTGTTTATCCGCCGTTTTAAATGCACCTTTTTATACATGAGTTGAATTATCAGGGGTTATAACTTATAACCAGCTTACCAGCTAATAATTTAAAATAAAATAAAATTTTTGGAAACACATTAAATATTATTCATTACAACAATAACACCGTTACTCCCCACTGGTCATACTAGTATAATACAATTGACACTATTTTATTAGTAAAACAAATTCCTGCATGTTACATCGTTCCAATACACTCTTACACGCTCATTGTTATTATTATTTTATCAAGTGGTTTCTGCAGTGATCATTAAATTATAGTTAGTATACGTAATAAATTATTTAGTGCATGTGTAATAAATAAATCCGCCATTATATAGATGCCAGATAATAATAACGGATGTGCAACACCTTGAGAAGACGTTACTATAACATAATAATTACCGAGTTACAGGAACATATAAACTGCCAATTTAATATTTGATTAATGGACGAAAGGAATGATGTAGCAGAAAATTATAACTATTATATCTGAAAATAGTTCCACTGCTGCTTTAAATCACACAGAAAAAAAAAACGTACAATGCAACTGCTTTATTTATTTTTTCTCGTAACAAGTAATGGTCGTTTGCAAACAGCAAAATGAAGCATATTTAGTGAACTGTTTCTACCGATTCATCCAGCGATTTAATTTATTAATTTATGGAGCATTAGTACTTACAAATATGTTTTCACATAGCGGGTGATATCAAAATCTCGAAACAGTTACCACTTTCTGTTGGCTAACGGAACTTTATAGAGAGCTTATAATTAAAAATTAAGGTTATTTTCTTCGATTAAACGTTACGTCTGAACAGACCCACCCATTAATGAGTATCGATTATAATTTCATAATTAATTAAAACCATATCTGGTATAAATTTAACATCTGACGCAACCAGCATTTTCATTACGAGGCAATATTTTTTTTCTTTTTCTTTAAATAGACCATTCATTAACAAAGAGAATTAATTTTCAATTCGGTTTCAATTACCGTAGTTCATGGATTTTGTTGTCACAATACAATTTTTTTAATACCAAAGTTCAAACTATTATTTTGATATGCTATGATCAAATTTCTTGTGTATCATTCAATATCCGGCGTGGCACTAGCCAGGGAAATAGTTGTTTTAATAAGTTATTTGTTTATAGTCTTAGTAAGACTTAATTTTGCAGAGTTGCGAACAGGTTGAATATCCACATATTCAGGCTGTATTTCGTTTTATTAAATTTATGCTATGATCAGTCTATATTTATTTTTTATAAATAATGATAAATTAAAATTAAAAACAGATGTATTAAAAAAATACGAAAAGTAGCCTAAAATATTCAACCTGCCTGCAAAATTAAGTCTTACTATTTTATTCAAATCGTTAGTTACGAGCAGGTGGAAGATTCGTATATTCAGGATACCTTTAATATTTATTTAATTTATATCTAAATTAGTCGGAATAAATTGAGACAACTAACTAAAATAAAAAAAAACTTACTTAAATTTATTACATCTATGAATTAATCATCGTCTCTGTTTATCAACTTCAAGCCAAAAACACTGTAACTACTAGAACGTTAGGTTTTTAAATGTAAAATGTGTGTTCCAAAATGTAAATTGTAACAATAAACGGAAGTATACATTTAACTTTAAATATGTTTTGTAGACTGTAAATACAATTAATACTACATAATATTTTGATTGGAATTGGATAACTGTTTGTAATTTTGCTGCCAGTGTTAATTAATGTTTTTAAATTATTTCCATTTTTGTAAATCCAATTTCTTAATTATAATTATATATTAAAGTTATTAAAGTTATATGATAACAAACACCTGCTTTTTAAAATCAGCCGTAAAATCGATTTATTAAGTTTAAGGGGCGTTTAAAAGTATTTTTAATTATTGGAAGGGTTTCTTAATTGCAATGCCCTTAAAATGATAACATGGGAGGTACTCACGTCTCTTACCTAGATTAATCGTTCTGAATTAAAATGGCAGCCTTAATTGTCTTTGTACTTTTTTACCCTACATAGCAAGTGATAAAATTATTATTATTAAATTTAAAAAAATGTAGCTACAGGTAACGTTCTCCGATTTGATGGCATAAAAAAAATTTTTCTGATAGACACAATTTAGATCTCGAACCAAATAGGCGAAATGGGCTTTAATATCTAAATTTCCCCAATTTTCATTAAATATGATGACCCATTGATGATTGTACCATTTTGCAGATATTTTTTGCCAGTATGCTAAAGTCTTTTCTAAAGTCTTTGATAAAGTAATTTATCAGTTTGGCATTGACATACAATTGCGCCAAAAAAATAGGACACTTGTTTTGTCTTGTGTGAATCAATTTCTATTTGAATTTTAATTGTAGGCAGCTAAACCTATCATATGTATCAAACTTATTTATAATATAGTAGCAATATGTTGTAAAACAAGAGTGAATGACATGTTTACTTTTTTTACTCTGTACAGATATTAACATTGACATTTAATAATAATGGTTAGGCGTTAAAGCCCAATTTACATGAATACATTTTAGAGAAGATTTTTAGATTACAAAGGTGTTCAATTTTTTTGCCGCAATTGTAAGGTGTGAGCCACAGAATTTTGTTTCTGAGTTGGCCATGCCTATGAGAGAAACATAGCAGTCATATCTGACATTAATTCATTTTTTTTAAATCCAATTCAATTGAACTTATCTAATCTCATGATGTAATAATATGCGACATACCTCATCTATCTCACAGCCAACTGTGAAACAAAATTTTGTATCTCACACGATACGATCTGATTGGGTGCAGTGTGAGAAAAGGAACGGAAACTTTATTATCTACAATATTATGTCTGGTGTATATGTTTTATGTGCAAAAATGTCTGGAGCAGATTGTAAGCTACAGAAAATTTTCAAGAAGAAAACAAATGGAAAAGGGATGAAAAATAGTTAAATCTTAGTAAAGATAATAACGCCAGCATATCATTTGCTTCTCATTTGATTCCATTTATTAGTCTCCCGCCTGCGATGCAAACTAGTAAACCTTCATCTTCAGACTTCAGACGTTACCCCAGGATAAGGATATGAACATCACTGAAAAACCGAACTGTAGAACAAAAAATTGCAGCCGGCGATTAGAAATATATAAAAATGGTGATGTGGCCATCATGTTTCTTTCTCCGATTTGACAGAATCATAGTTATTTATATTCACACTTTCATGGTTTATTTTCATTTTAAATCATATTTTAAATGTAAATCGAGCGTTTTGTAGAATCAGATGAAACTGACATTTAAAACGTCAAAATAATGAAACATGAAAATGACAAATTATTCTTCAAATATTAATATAGTTTTTTTTAAGAATTATGGCGTTACATCATCAATTCCAAAGTCCCGAGTCAATCCGTTCAAGGTGACTACAGTGCGCATTGCCGTAACGTTAAATGGGATGTTTCTTTTTTATTGAATTCCACATTAAAACATCCCCAAGATAGTTTGTTTGACATTCCAACACTCTTGTAAATGAATCATGCCGATGAATACCTTATTGGAAGGCACTAAATCATATTTTAAATGTACATCGAGCGTTTTGCAGGGTCGGATGATACTGACGTTTAAACCGTCAAAATTGTGAAAGATGAAAAAGACAAATTATACTTTAAATTCTAATAATCTTTACCGTCACTTTAATCAAAAACTAAAGGAATTTCTAAAGAAACGTATCAATCAAGTTGTTTATTTTGGCATTTTCTACAATTGTTTTTAATATAAATTTGGTGTAACTAATATCGTTTC
Source organism: Ocypus olens (assembly GCA_910593695.2). Taxonomy (NCBI): domain Eukaryota; kingdom Metazoa; phylum Arthropoda; class Insecta; order Coleoptera; family Staphylinidae; genus Ocypus; species Ocypus olens. The sequence continues at coordinate 41,640,034 of OU343055.1, forward strand.
TCAATTATAAACTTAAAATTGACAAAAAATTACCGCATGAACTTCATCCAAAGGTAAAAGGGGATTTTCATTATGCTTTTCCTTAGTGAGGAGAAAGTAAAAATCTTCTCTGCAAGAATTACCTTCAAAATGTCAAAATCCATCTTAAATGAATATAGTACAAAATATTGCATCCGACAATTTGAAAAATTGTAAAATTCATCTTCGCTGGAATTAGTTTCAAAATTGTAAAATCCATCCAAATTGAACCAATTTTGGACATCTCACAAAAACAATTGACATAACGCAGCCGGAAACAAAATGGCAACGATCAAAACTTGAACTGGATAATAGAACATTGCATTGGGGGATTAGAAAAATTGTAAAAAAAATCATTTTCGCTGGAATGAGTTTCAAAATTGCAAAATTCAACCAGAATTAACCGATTTTTGACATCGTTGTAAAAAATTAACATATCACATCTGAAAATAAAATAGTAACACTCAAACCTTAAACGGAGGAGAAGAAAACATACTGCTAAAACAATTGACATATTACAGCTGGAACCAAATAGATATAAATTTCAGTAGAGATAGTTACATTCGGCGATTATGATAAATGTAGAAAATTCATCTCTTTTGGAATTTGCTTTAATATTCCAAAATCCATCCAAAATAAACCGGTTTTTAAAATCCCTTTAAAGAATTGATATATCACAGCAAGGATCAAAATAACAACACTAAAAACTTAAACGAAGGAAATGAAAATTGCAATCGGCTGTGGGAAAAATTGTAAAAACATTATATCTGCTGGAATTAGATTTAAGATTTTTAAATTCATCCAGAAAGATTCTATTTTTGACAGACCACTAAAACAATTGACATATCAGAGCTGGAAACAAAATGACATCACTCAAAACTTAAATTACAGAAAAGAAAATTGCAGTAGGCGATTGAGAAAACTATAAAAAAATTAATCTCTATTAGAATAAGCTTCGAAATTTTAAATCATGAACCTATTTTCAAAATGTGTTTAAAACAATTGATATATCACAGCTAGAAACGTATTGACAACACGTAAAACTTAAAATATAGAAATGTTAATTATCTTTAGAGAAACAAATTATAGATAAATTATCACTGCTGGAATTAGCTTCAAAGTTTCAAAATCCATCCAGAATAAATCGGTTTTTGACATCCTTTTAAAAAACCAACATATCACAGCTTAAAACAAAATAGCAACACTCAAAACTTAAACAGGGGAAATTAAAATTGCATTCGGAATAAAAAAACTGTCAAAAATTAATCTTTTCTGAAATTAGCTTCAAAATCCATCCAAAAATCGTTAAAAAGTATCATTATATTAGGATCTGTTATCTGTCAAATTTCCTTCTTCTAAATTCTTCCATAGTGGATATATGCAACAAAAACGAATTTTTCCCTTAACTTTATAGGGCTGTAACTTGGAGAGAAAGAGGTTTTGAAGAAAAAATTATATGAAAGACTTCCCTTAATTTTTGCTGAAAAATCACTCTTTAAAACCTTTTGCATCTATTTAGAAACTCCTTGTATATGTTTGTTATTTTATCAATGTCGCTATCTTACCGTTAGTCTCGGTTAGTTCACACTTTAATATAAATTCATCATCTTCAAACTTAATGGCAAGGTCTTGCATATCAAATTTCTTTGATATAAAATGCAATTCTTCACTCTCCTGAAACTAAGCCGCAAGTTCCTCCAATTCGTCTCTAAAAGTTACTACATCTCCCAAGTTGTTTCAAAGTTAGAGCTTAATGTTCCAAATTTGATAAAACCAAGTTTTTGACCAATTCTGCAAACCAATTTTTTTTTACTTGTGCTCTGGCCATTCAGCCACTAACGATGATACAATTAACAGCACCTTATATAATATTAACATACGATGTACAAGGACACTCTTCACGCCAAGGGGTATATCGAGGCGACTTTGAACACAAACAGCTATTCCACAGTTTAAAGGCTTCTACCACAGAGGAGTAAATTCATGGGTTAGCACTAAATTTTATTGTTTGATTTCTGAAAAAAAATGAAGATACAATCATACACTACCATATCATTCAGACTTAATACAAACCAATAAAATAAGTGAATAAAAATAAGTGAAGAAATTTTACCTCTATTTCCTAATCGTAAATTTCAATGTTTCACGCAGATTTTTGAAGTAAAACACGCTCAGAGATAATTGACGCACCTTGCTTATAAACAAAATGGCAACACTCTGAACTCGAATTTGAGTAACTAGAATATGCACCACCTGATTAAAAAATTCTACAAAAATTATCGCCCGTGGAATTTGCTTCCAATTTTCCAAATTTGCTTAAAAATAACATATTTTTGACATACCAAAAGATAATTGAAACACCTTGCAGTAAACAAAATGGCAGCACGCTGAACTGGAATTTGAGTGAGTGAAATGTGCACAGGTGGTGCATTAAATAAATTCTAAAAAAATGATCGCCCGCGGAATTTGCTTAGAAATATCATATTTTTGACATATCAAAAGATAAAAGTAAGGTGCGTCTTACTTGTAAACAAAATGGCAGCACCATGAACTCGAATTTGAGTGAGTGAAATGTGCACCAACTGATTAAAAAAAATCGTGGCAGGAATGAAACTTTTCACCGAGGTGTGTGTCCTCTTTCTAATCATTAGTTGTCATGATTAAAATTCAGGTTATTGTCGCTACAAAAATTTAATTCGTCTAGTTGGCAGTTTTTTGTCATAGCATTAACGGCAAAATAAATCAAATAAACGTCAGTTGATAAAATGAGGGTGGTCAGTAATGTGACATTTCCCAACGTGTCAGAGGTCAGAAATGTCAACATTACACATACGGTTGTGAATAAACAAAATATACGTAAAACGGAAAATGTAACATCTACTCTCATCAAGTAAGTGTGTAAAATTTTCTTTCAAACTCGCAAAATCTGTTTTTCATAGATCTTACTATATTATTTTTAATAGATAAAATTGATTAAAGTCGCTGTTGATCTAAACTTTTCTAGAATTTTTGATATAAATATTATTGTTTCTGAATTCAATCATTAAAATACCCTCTTTTTTCGATTTTTCGAAAGATTGTGTAAAAATTGAAAGTTGATAATTGTTGAAATTGCTGACTCCTACGCAATGTATAGTAAATTAAAAATAACAACAACTAACAACTTTTGTGAAGAATCTTCCATAGGGTTCTTGTTTGCTTCCCAATCAAAATTATCATTGATCCTACAGGCCTTGGGTTGCCTGTACGTTCCGCCGGCACTGGGTACCCATCATATCCGGCTTTGAAAATGTAATATTACAGGTAATTTCTACCCGTTCTAAATTATCACGGATCCAGTTTATAACATTAGATTGCTTTTTAGATTTAATGGATTGTTTTGATGATTTAAAAAATTGTTAGAAAGGTATATCATATTCTGCATCAAATTCATTATTCTTGATCATTTCTACTTCAACGTTAATTTTGTGTGAACCTACAGGAATAATTGTACCATTCAATCATTCCTCAATTGAATCATCAAAAAAATGCACACTTTTTTGGATCAATTGTTTCATTTTCATAATTTATCTCGTCCCCATTGCCAATTTCAACATCAGAAATATCGCCTTCCAGAAGTATGAGATGTTTTACATTTTCTGTAAAACCCACACAAGTCATCTATAAAAATATTACTTATAACCCACTTGTAATTAACTTATTACCCAAAACTAATTTAGTGCTATACTTATCACAAAATTGTTTGATGTAGGAGTTATTTGAATTTTTTTAAAAGTTGAAGAATAGGTGTTGACTTTGAAACACACACTGTGCTTGAAAGTGTACGTTAACTTTGACAACAGATAAGTGGTTCTTAGCTATGACATTATCTAAATTAGATTCAGTGCCCTTTTAAAAGTGTGATTTTCTGACGAAGTAAAACTCGATTGCTTAATGTTCACTACTAATATCATTTATACACAACATTCAGCGGAAATGTATTTTCAATTGTATGTATCAATATCAAAAAAAAAATGGTGATGTGGCCATCATGTTACTTTCTCCGACTTGATGGTATCATTTATATTTACGCTTTCATGGTCTATTTTGAATTTGAATCATATTTTAAATGTACATCGAGCGTTGTGTAAACTCGGATGAAACTGACGTTTAAAACGTCAAAATTATGAAAGATGGGAAAATTATACTTCAAATATAAAAACTCATTTTACTCAAAAACTAAAGGGATTTAGAAAAAAACTTATTCTTTGTAAGTTGTCCATTTTAGCATTTTCTACAATTATTATTGACATATATTTGCTGTAACTATTATCGTTTTATAATTATAATCCAAAAATTAAAAAAATAATAATAAATTTTTTTCTCGAATAAAAATGATTTTACGAAAAATGTTTTCAAGCAAAAGATGTTCATTTCTTTGTTGTCTTCAAAGTTTGTTTAAATGTTTTTGTGATATTTTTCATATTTAAGAAAATATTGGCAAAAAACAAAAAACAGTTGAGGTAAACGCCCACTTCCGGTGTACCAAATTTTACCAAAAGCTTTTCAGTTCTTCAGATTATCAAATAAGACGGATGTTCAAAGTTTCATATCAATTGCTTTATTAGTTTTTGAGATACAGCGCGCACAGACAGACACACACACACACAGACACACACACACACACACACACACACACACAGACACAATTTTTTTTTTCCAGAAATTGTTGAAATGGCATCTAGGGACCCCAAAACGGATATTTCCGTAAAAAAAATTTTTGAAAAAAAAATCACGATCACAATACTTTCTCGTACTTCGTAACGGAGAAAGTAAAAATGGTGGTGTGACCATCATGTTACTTTCTCCGACTTGATGGTATATATTTATATTTACGCTATCTTGGTTTATTTTCAATTGAAAACTTATTTTAAATGTACATCGAGCGTTGTGTAGACTCGGATGAAACTGACGTCAAGAACGTCAATATTATGAAAGATGGAAAAATGATACTTCAAATTCAAAAACTCAGGGATATCGAAAGAAACTTATTTATTATAAGTTGTTCATTTTAGCATTCTCTACAATTATTATTAACATAAATTTGCTGTAACTATTATCATTTTATAATTATAAACCAAAAATTAAAAAAATTATAATAAATGTTTTTCTCGAATAATAATGATTTTATGAAAAATGCTTTCAAGCAAAAGATGTTCATTTCTTTGTTGTCTTCAAAGTTTGTTTAAATGTTTTTGTGATATTTTTCATATTTAAGAAAATATTAGCAAAAAACAAAAAATAGTTAAGGTAAACGCCCACTTCAAGTGTACGAAATTTTACCAAAAGCTTTTCAGTTCTTCAGATTATCAAATAAGACGAATGATCAAAGTTTCATATCAATTGCTCTATTAGTTTTTGAGATACAGCGCGCACAGACAGACACACACACAGACACACAGATACACGGACACACACACACACGCACACAGACTTTCTCGTACTTCGTAACGGAGAAACAAGGAAGCTAACTCAAGTGTTCCCCTCTGATTTGAATGAAAATTGGTGGATTTGTAGACGATGCTAAAATATTCGATACATATTTTTTGTTTCGGCTAAAAAGGGATAAATTCGCCACTAAAAATCATCAGGCATCAATATTTTTGTTTTTTGGCTACAACTTTTTTTTTTACACTATCATAAACAAATTATGATAGTGTAAAAAACTGGTGTAAAAAAATAGAAAACAAATATAAGGAGTTATAAAACTCAATTTTCGTATTTTCCACTAGTGAATATTAAACCTTTTTTAGTGGAAAGATTTTATTTAGAAGAAATGTATAAATATATATTTAGATTCCGCGTTTGCAAAAAAAACATTAAACTATTTTTGGTCACTGTCAATTATGTCTTTGTGTATGAATTTTTTTAACGAATATCATTATTGCAGCAAATACAAGCCTTATCAATATTTTTTTACAGTCCCGAAGTTGTCAATATACACATTTTTACAACAGTTGATAGGCTTTTAAATTTTGTAAATTTACGAAATTACGCTATCAAGATATGTTCAGAACTTACAGCCAAAAAACAAAAATATGGCTGATGTTTGAGGGGCGAATTCATCCCCTAAACTTGTTTTTTAGCCGAAACAAAAAATACGTATCGAATATTTTGGCCCCTCTACAGGGTTAGTTCTCTTGTTAGTTCATAATTTGTTAAAATTATATCATCACTGTTACATTTTAAATAAAAATGTGTTATTGCCATTTGAAATCAAATGTTATAGGTCGTGCTATACATTACACTGAATGTTTGCAATAATTTTGAGATCTGCATGATAACACGCCTTTAAAGTATTAAAATAATCAAGGTAATACATAAACAACGTACCGTTTTTTTATAAAAATGTAACCTCAAATTCACCAGGTCGTGTGTACCTGTTCGTCGAGTGTCTTGAATTTCAATAACACACGCACTCAAAGACAAATGCGTAAAATAAAACTACTAGTGCCATCTTTGTACAATAGATGAAATTTTCGCGCACGCACCTTTTTCGAATAGAGCGTAAAAGTACCACATAAAAAAATCATTTATGTTGTGATTGATGCCATGCGGCAACACTGGGAAAGAAAGGGTTAAATATTCAGATGTATCTGGTTTGGAAACATATAAAATGGGTAAGCATACGAACATGATATTAAACTACCATAAAATGTAAAAAAATAAAAATTGTATCTCTGACTTAGTTTTTCTATTCAAATCCTTAATTGTAGATCTTAAAAATTCGAAGGTACTAAAAATAAAAATTCTTTAACCAAGACTGAAAATTGCTCCTGAAACATTATAATAATAATAATAATAATAATAATATTTTATTAGTGTTTACAAATATAAAAAATCTTACACACGTCAAAGAAAAGTATAGATATTATACATATATGTGCTTAATTAAAAATAAAACACAATTTTAAAAGTTGAATAGTAGGTCTAAGTTAAAATAGAGTTATACAATAAAACGAAAAATCTCACTACTGCAACTAATTAAAATATGAAACACATTTTAGCGATTAAAATACATGAATAGATAAAAGATAAAATAAAATATTTGCAAATAATAATACAAATAGTAAAATTTATATATAAAACACGAAAACAGCTGATTAAACACAGAGTAATAAAAAATAAAAACTGAGAACACTAGAGTAATCGTGGTGGCGATCTTATAAACCTATATTGCTGTCAGCTAAGTACTGCTCCCAGTTGAAATAGGCCTTGTCGATGAGAAGTGTTTTCATCGTTGATTTAAATTGTTTACTTGGTAGGCATCTAATACTGACAGGGAGCTTATTGTAGAACTTAATCCCCCAGTATCTTGAACCATTTCTAGACTTCACTAGTCGCGATTTATTTATGTAAAGTTCTTCTCTATGTCTGGTTTCATATGCATGTATGGATGTTATGGTGTTATACTGGCCGAGGTGATTTCTAACATATAGAAGACACTCCAAAATATACTGGGATGGCAGAGTCATTATACCTAGTATTTTAAATAGATGATTGCATTCATCGCGATATTTGACGCCAGCAACAATTCTTATAGCTCGTCGTTGAAGTGCAAATATACGATGCCTACCAGTGGAATGCCCCCAAATAAGTAGGCCGTAGCTCATTATGCTATGGCATGTGGCATGATATGCTGCTTTTAGAATTTGCGAAGAAACCTGATTCGCTAAATTCCTTAATAAGAATATATTACTACATAATCTGGCAGCTAGGGTATCAGTGTTTTGAGTCCAAGTTAAAGAAGAATCGATCACAAGTCCCAAGAACCTAGCTTCACTCGAAAAGACATCAACATCACGATCACACCTCCTTAACGTACAAAGCAAATTGATTGTCTTGGAATGATTTAATTGAAGTTGGTTAGCATCAAGCCATTCTTTAGATTTTTTAAGTGCGTTATTGTTCAACTGCAAAACATGATCAAGCCGTTCACTGTTGCTTACTAAGGTGGTATCATCTGCATACAGGATAGTCTGTACATTCTCAATACAGTTAGGGAAATCATTAATGTACATTAGGAATAATAGTGGACCCAGTGTAGATCCCTGGGGCACACCATGTGCTAGTGGGCATTTTGAAGAAACCGTACCATCAACCTTTACTGCTTGATATCTCCCTTCCAGATATGATTTGATCAGTTTGCAGCTTAAATCAGTAAAACCGTACGAAGACAATTTTTTTATAAGTAAATCATGGCTGACACAATCAAATGCCTTTGTCAAGTCAAGAAATGTAAGCATAGATATTCTGCCATCCTCAAATGTACCTAAAATATTATCTGTGAGTTCTAAGATAGCATTAGTAGTCGAAAGCCCTTTCCTGAACCCAAATTGATGTTTATTTAGTATATTATTATCTTCTAAAAAAGACACAATTTGGTTATACATAATACATTCTAGTATTTTGGAAAATACTGGTATAATAGAAATCGGTCTATAATTAGAAGGATCTGATCTATCTCCTTTTTTATAAACAGGTACTACTAATGCTATCTTCATTAGATCAGGGAATGTGCCTAGTTGTAGGCATGTGTTAATGATATGGGTCAGTGGAATTAAAATCGATTCCTTACAACTTTTTATTAACTCAACAGACCACCCATATATATCTTTGGTTTTGCTAGTTTTTAATCCGCATATGACATCTCTTACATACGCCACTGATACCTGCTTGAAGGCAAATTTAATATTAGAATTTGGCGGTGACAAAAACTCCGTAGCATTGAAATTACCAGGTTGAATCGAGTCAATAATATTTTTTATAGAATTATGAAAAGCTACACTAAATTCATTAGGAGATATGCAGCTAGGTTCATCTCTAAGTGATGGGTTATTTGTATTTGATTTAATAATTTGCCACATCGCTCTATTTGTATTGTTGGAACGGCGAATAATATTATCATTGGCTTCTCGTTTAGCTGATTTTATTGCCATTCTATATTCAAATCTGTACTTAAGGTATATGTCTTTCAGGTCTGAATTATTTTGGTATGCGAGACGTATAAAATGTAACCTCTCTCTCATATCCACAAGTTTATTGCTAAACCAGTGGATTTGATTTATTTGAGAAGATTTGCACTTTATACGCTTTTCCGGAAATGTGTCATTAAAGATATTGGAAAATAAATTATGAAATATTGCATATTTGTTGTTTGGGTCACTAATATTGAAAATATCATCCCAATTGTTCATTGTAAGACTCTGAAATAACATAAACATGCCTGCCTTCGTTATTGGCCTAATTAATTTAAAAGTATCCCTGTCATTGTGGCATTGAAATTGTGTATTAAAACCAATTCCTATGTGGTCTGATGGGACCGTTGCAATTGGAAATGCATTATATGTAACAATATTTGTGAATACATTGTCCAATGTGTTATTCGCACGAGTGGGGAACTCAACAGATTTTTCCAGTCCAAACGAGTGAAAAATATCACACAACGTACTGGTGTTAGGATCGCTGCAGTTATTAAATTGAACATTAAAATCGCCACCAACTATCACTCTAACATTTAATATATCTAAACATTCTAATAAGTTAACAATAATATTTACAAACATATTAAAATCCCCTGAAGGAGAGCGATAAATAGTAATTAAAATAATATTATCATCAATTAAGCGAATTGCTGCAATTTCGCAGTGAATTTCAACAGACATGTTAATTAAGTTTTGTAGGACTTCGTATTTAAGAAATTTAGATAATAAAATTAGCACTCCTCCATGGATATGTTGTGTGCGAGAAAAATGAGCTACAGTACATAAGTTATCAATACAAAGCATTTCACATTCATTAGATTTCATCCAGTGCTCCGATATACATAATACGTTAATGTTATATGAATGCACTAGACATGATATTTCATTTGATTTACCACTTAAACCTTGAACATTGAGAAACATGTAGTTAGTGGTTGATATACTCGTATCACCCACTTGTCGACTTGAGTGTGTCCCTTCTAAAAATATATCTGTTAACAGTGATCCTTTCCGGCCAGCTGGATGGATTCATCAGTTTTGATTTATATGTCCGGCAGTTGTCCAACTAACTGAGGAAAATAAATAGATTTAAAATTGATACAGGGGTATGAGATAGAGTGGCGATAAACGCGATAATGATTTAAGAAGGCTTATATCGCTATATTTATTGTTTAGTGATGTATAATTGTCTCCATTGTTTCCCATTATGTGTTATTTTCTTATTAATCTACGATCATTAACTGCATAGCGCAATCAGAAATGGTCATAATGGTTAAGCTCAGATGAATCCTCAGTTGTATTTCCTTTCAAATCTGTTAAATCTGTATTTTAAAAAAGTGTGCATTTTTTTAAGTACCTGCATCCATCAATAAGAATGTGATTATATTTTTATTAAAGAATCTTCCAAAATGTATTAATGCTTATCTGAAAAAAGTGGCACTGCAAAGGAACAGGTGTATTGATCTTGTCAATGAAATTACAAACCGACGATAAGTCCATTCAACGGTATAATAAAATCCAGATGATATTTTACGTGTAAATTTCAGCAGGCAGACTTTCACACATTCGACGAAACCGGCGGCAAGTTTGCCGGTGTCGTATTTCAGCAATCCTCCGGCAATCTCGAATGTCGGAACGGAATAATACATTGCCGTAATAATAGTATTTTACAGATTATTATAAATCACGGCCGCATTGTGCCAATTAGGACCGTTTTATATTATATGGGGACCATAATGTGTGCGGACGAACAATTAAAACTCGTTTCAGTAAAGAAAAAGAAAACTGAAGTCCGGCCTCTTTGTTTTTGGTAAGAGAGCGGCGTTGGCCGAAAGATATGGTCACTCATCAAAAGCGCAAAATCATCCGACGAGAAAAGATTGGAGAAGTTGTAAATCAAAGTGGTGGGCACGGTCATAAATCATGACCCGCGGGGCTGCTGAGGGCTGATGACGACCGCCACCGGACAATGCAGCACATTTAGTACACAGAGGGGCCCCACGGTGCGGGCCCCAAAGAAACCCGAAAGACTATTGTGGCCGAGATAGGCGTGAAACTTACCAAACTCCTTATGTAGTCTGCTGGACATTTTATTGTTGGTTTTTACAATTCCTACAGGGGTGATTATCGAAAGGAGCATTTTTATTATTCGAATGCGACAGTAAACTGTAACAACGCCTCTGCGGCTCATCACTAATAAACCGTAACTGCACTGCTACCAGTTTCGCCCTTAATAATTTATGATCCTTTTATTCCTTACAGAAATTTTATAATAGACGCAAATTGTCATTGTTTTCGACGATTTCTATCTTCCATTCGATTTTCTGTATAACAAACGGAAAATTGTGTTTCAATTATCCCTAAAAATAAAGTATCACAATGGTTGCAAACCTTCATTACTCTGTTCCATTCAATTACAACTTTTATAGAACGGTCCTGCTTACGGGCGTCTTGGGTTCGAATCCCATCCGGGCAGTCATTTTTTCGAAGCAAAATATATCAAAGGATGTGTGTAAAGGTTGCTTAATTTCCATTTTTTATAAATTATGATTAACAAATCGGTTGTGACAGTATGTCCTGGTTGGTTACGTCAATTTTTCAAATCATCCAAGTTACCTCAATTCCTTTCAACCATCCTTCCTTAAAAAAAATAAAATTAAAATTATCAATTTGCTTGCACATTATTTACTTTTATTATTCGTTATATAGAGTCATAGCACTACCTGTAGTTTCAAGCTCAGAATGAATTTTTAATTAATTCTTAAAACACTTTTTCGCCAGTTACTTTTGTCTAAGAAGATAAATCGTTCTTTCTTTCTTCAAAAAAGAAGGGGGATATTGTATAAGTGGCTTTACCATCAACATGTTCATCGAGCCGATATTGGGCAAATGTGTGTTAAATTAAACAAAATCGAATATCACTTTCGGTAGTTAGAAATATATATATAATAGAAAACACGATATTGAGGAAAACGTTCGACAGTAGCATTTATATTAATTTTGTACCCAGTCAAAGTGGATTTTAGAGTCCCCTGCAGGAATGGCCCGAGGTCTAGTATTTGTTCTTCATAGTTATAAAGTTAAATTTACAACAATCAGTCGTAGCAGACTGCCATAGCTGACCAAGCCAATTTATCGTTTTCATTCCTATAAACCCTCTTAAAAAATACTGATGTAGCCATTATGAAACTCTTTCCGGTTTGCTGGTAAAAACAGATTTTTGTAATATCTTTGATAATAATCGATTTTTTTAAGTAGTTTCATTTGGAAAAAAATGTATTGCTTATAAGTTGTTTCCGCATTTCCTTGAATTATTGTTCACGTACATCGCATGCAACATAGACAAAAAAACTATTCATTTCACAATGATTTAATTCTTTGGAAAATGTAGTGTTCTAGTGAAATTCTTCAGTTTTTCATTATTTTCAACATTTATTGACATGTTTTTATAATATTTGCTATATTTATAAAAATAGCGGGAAAAACAAAATAACCCTAAGAGTAAACATGAACGTGCTTAGCTTAGTATGCAATAACACATACGATTTTAACAATAGTGAAGTCTTCAATTATCGAGTCAACGATGTGATCGAAACTGATGCCCGAAAATTGAATCAGAATATAAAAAAGACACTTATTACGAAGTTTGATATCTGTTACATCAGGGACCCACATTCACTTTCGGAGTACACAATTACACTAAAAGTTATTTAATTCTCCGTGTTGTTAAGAAATCTCTAAGTTTCTCTGTTTTGTTTGATAAACAAAAAAAATAATCGAGCAAATTTTCATTTTTCTCAGAGGGATTTCGAAAAAAAACACTTATTCTTCACCAGTCCTTCATATTGGGATTATCTACAATTATTGTGACAGACAGACACACATACATAAATAAAGAAAAATAAAAAAACACATTTCAACAAATTAACTAATTTTCACAAATAACATTTACAATTCTAAATATTTATATTTCCTTATTAACAAACGCAATCATTGCTACTGATCAACTTTTAGCTCAATCAACAAAGACGTGGTTTCTATTAATATATAAGAAAAGACCAAAAAATGTATTTAAAATAGTAGTACTAGATAAAATATAAATGAAAAGTGCTGGGTAGGCCTTATCCCATAATCTAAGATAGTGGGTAGGCCCTATCTTATAATCCAACCAGAACAAAAATTAATCCATTTATCTTTATTATTTACTTATTTATACACGTGTTATCTTTGGTTTTGGTTCTACTAGCTGAATTGTGGAATCGGGACCCCCGCCACCCTTGTTTCAATTTGAATTCAAATTCCAAACACCGTTATCTTGCAATTTCTATTCATTTAAGGGGCAAAACAAACTATTTAGACTAAACAGTGCTCTGCAGCTTAGAGCTAATGTGAACAATGGTGGTGGTTGGGCCCTATTTCATTAGTGGTGGGTGGGCTCGATTCCACAATCCAATCAGTTGAACAGGAGCAAGTGAATAAAATTTATTCGGAAAAATTCAGGTAAATTATTTCGTAAAGGATGAGAAAAGCCTGAAAGTGAACCGAAGGATATTTTCCATCCAGAATGGAATTTACCCTCAGCAAAAAACAACAAATAATTTAGTTGTATTTATCCTTAGGTATAGAGATAAAATCCTGGGACGGTAAACTCTCGAGATCTTGCAGGCCAGAGCACGCCTCCAAATCTAAAAATTAATCTATTCGGTCCATCCGTCTTTAGACAAGCAAATATTGTATGCTTATATTACAAAAAAATGCAATTCTTTTTCGTTACTAAGTACTTATTTACACGCGTAAAACTTGTTCTTAGTTCCACTGGTTGATTATGAGATAAGGCCTACCCACTACTCTAACGACCACCCTACCCACTACCCTTAGATTCAATTAGAACTCAGCTGTTTCTAGTTATTTTTATTTATTTCTTTAATAATGGACCTAAAAACTAATTTAACCAAAACAGTTATATAGCTAAAGGTAAATTTGAATAAAGGGTGGTGGGTGGGCCCTATTCAACAATCCAAACCAACAAATGGCAGTGATTTTACAAATGTACTGATTTACTAATTAACAAAAAGAAAGCTACAGTTTTTCATCTTTTCCAATTACTTATTTTCATACGTGAAGTCCTGGGTTTTGATTCTACTGGTTGGATTGTGAGATAGGACCTACCCACCACCCTTAGATTCAATAGTAACATCCTCTAAACACTGTTTTCTAATGATTTTTAATTCATTCCTATAAAAATGAACCAAAAAAAAACATTATACCAAAACAGGGCTCTGTTAAGGTAAATGTGAAGGAAGGGTGGTGGGTGGTCCATATCCTACAAACCAATCAGTTGAGCAAACACCAGTGATTTTAAAAATGAACAAAAAGAAAGCTGCAGCTGTTCATCTTTTCCATAGTTTTGATTGTACTGATTGGATTGTAGGATAGGGCCCACCTACCATCCTTAGTTACAATTCTAGCTCAAACTGTAAACACTGTTTTGTAATGATATTAAATTTATTTCTATAATAATGAACCCAAAAAAATTATTTAACCAAAACAGTACTCTGAAGCTAAAGGTAAATGTGAACTAAAGGTGGTGGGTGAGCCCTATCCTACGAACCAATCAGTTGAACAAACGGCAGTAATTTTTCAAATGAACTAATTTACAAAAAGAAAGCTACAGTTATCTTTCTCATTTATATATTTACACAAGCGAACCCCTTGGTTTTGATTATACTCGTTGGATTATGAGATAGGGCACACTCACCCACCCATAGGACCCACCCACTCACTCATAGAGCCCACCCACCTATATGGCCCACCCAACCCCCTTAGATTAAATTTTAACTCGAACTGTAAATACTGTTTTCTAATGATTGTTTGTATATTTCTTTAATAATGAAAAAAAATTATTTCAACAAAATACTGCTCTCTACCTAAAGATAAATATAAAGGAAGAATGATGGGTGGGCGCTATCCAACGATTCCAACAGTTTCAAACGGCAGTGATTTTACAATTTATCTAAATTACAAAAAGCAAAGACATAAAGAACTGTAGCATCTCTTCCATTTACTTATTTACACACGTGAAATCTTAGGTTTTCATTATACTGGTTAGATTATGCGATATGGCCCACTCACCACTCTTAGATTCAATTACAACTCAAACTATAAATTATTTCTGTAATTATGAACCCAAAAAAATCACTTAACCAAAACAGTGCTCTCTAGCTAAAGGTGAATGTGAACGAATAGGGGTAGGTGGGCCTTATCCTACAATTCAATCGGATGAACAAAAGGCAGTGATTTTACAAATAGAAGTTCTTCATCTTTTCCATTTACTTAGTTACACATGAAACTCTTAGTTTTGCTTATACTGGTTTGATTGTGGGAACGGGTCCACCCACCACCCTTCGCCCACTATCCTTAGATTCAATTATTAACCAAAAGAGTGCTTTATACCTAAAGGTAAATGTGAACTAAGTGTGTTGGATGGGCCCTATCTTACAGTATCGCCAGTTGAACACGTGGTGGGTGGGCCCTATCCTAGAATCTAGTCAGTTGAACAAACAGCAGCGATTTTACAAATTATCTGAATTACAAAAGGAAAGCTACAGTTCCTCATATTTTCCATTTACGCAAGTATAATTCTTGGTTATACTTGTTGGATTCTGGGATAGGGCCTTTGTTGCAGTCATAAACTAAAACTGTAAACTCTGTTTTCTAATAATGTTTGTTCATTTCCATAATATAGGATCAAAAAAACATTTAACTGAAGCAGTGGTCCTTAGCTAAACGTAAATGTGGACAATGGGTTGAGGCGTGAGCTGTATCTTACAATATCTTACGATAAGGCCCACCCAGCAATCTTAGATTTTAATTTAAACAATAAACACTGTTTTCTGATGATTCTCATTCATTTCTAAATTAAGGGGTAACACTACTCTAGTGGCCGAAAAACAAACCCAACTTTGACGATCTATTTTGGGAGTATGGAAAAAGGAATGGGATTTATTTTTAGAGGGTTTATTTAACACTTATTGAGGTATAAAACAAAACATTTAAAATTTCCTGGGGCGCACAGTGTCCGGAAACGCGAGAAATGTGGCCAAGCGGGCAAAAATAAAGTCAGTAAAAAAAAATAATAACGGATTCGTGTTCGCAACACTTATGAACCCCCTAAATTTAAATTATTGAGTCATAATTCTAAACCATTATGGCGTATTTGGGCATTCAAGTAGACTGTTTTTAACTGATGAGTTTCAAGCAAAAATTGTACCGGAAATAAATATTATTTTTATCGCATTTTGAAATGTTTTCCGAATGAATTTTATATCACGTAAAATTGAATAAAAATTCGATTTATTGGTACTAATTACAAAAGGAATGTCGGATAAAGTTTTAAGATAGAACAGTTTTAAATTTGTAGAAATTTAGAACTAATTTCGGATTTTAAAAGAGTAAAAGTTGCTTATATGAAAAATCGTGTCGCCAAATTTACAGTGTATGATAGTCCCAAGTGTCCTCTATCTTTTCATTCCAAATTCACCTTCAGGTTGATCCCACCTCGGGTGTAGTGATTTTTTTTCTCTCGCAAGACGCCGAAAAATCGGACAAAGTAACATGAAAAATTATACAAATTTAAAAACTCCGTATACTCAAAAACTAAAGCGATTTCGAATAAAACTTATTGTTTATAAGTTGTTCATTTTAGCATTCTCTGCAATTATTACTAACATAAATTTGCTATAACTATTATCGTTTCATAATTATAAACCAAAAATGAAACAAAAATTAATATTTTTTTTCTCGAATAACAATAATTTTATGAAAAATATTTTCAAACAAAAGATGTAATTTCTTTGTCGTCTTCAATGTTTGTTTAAATTTTTTTGTGATATTTTTCAAATATTGGAAAAAAAACAAAAAATAGTAAAGGTAAACACCCACGAAATTTTACCAAAAGCTTTTCAGTTCTTCAGATTATCAAATAAGACTTATGTTCAAAGTTCATATCAATAGCTCTATTAGTTTTTGAGACACACTGCGCAGAGGGGCAGACACACACACACTCACACACATACACACACGCAAGCTCGCTCGGCAGTGAATTCAGGTCAGGTCATTAAAGTCAGGAAATCTGCTTTATTGCCGTGTTAGACACATATTTTTTTTGGCGGATTGTTTAGGAGAAATTAATAATAACTTGCAATGCGATAGTTCTCAATATATTTAATTCTATCAATATATCGTAGGTAGCTTTGTAAACATTTCGTAGGTACCCAAGTAAAACAAAAATTGACATTGTGGTGTCCGCATTTTGACGGTGTGTGTGGTGTAATCATTTATAATCATAATGATCATGATTTCGTAAGTGACATGCAATGAATATCTAAATCGGACGAACCGTATAATTATTTCGAGTAAAACTCTTCAATACATTTCTTTACTGATATGGTTGATGGTGGAAGCCATTACTTTGTGATACATTTTGATTCAGGAATTCAGGAACTTTTCAATAAAATGCACTTTGTTGGTATCACACACATTTCTTTACGATTAAAAATGTTACAGTGATTATGTTCATATTATTATTATTCAATGATTAAATCGAAATAAAACTTACATAATACGTAGCCTCCAAATCCTTTTTGATCATTTTTCCGATCGCTGCTCGGGTTTAATTACGGGGGAAAGTTAGGCAAACACACGGTGCTCGGAGAAAACTTACGCGGGGTTGTTAATACTTCGCAGAAGCCATTATTAGGTTTCTTTCACGGGCAACATCTGAAGAAAAGTCTCTCGTTTTACTGTGCTGGAAATAAATGCGTCGGTCGACGGAGTTTAAACGTCAAATACAGGGCCACTAGGAGCCGGTCACGGCAAGCAAATGTCGCCACCGTTCCGCGACTCGATTTTTGTGCGTGGATAAGTTAGGGACTCACATGGAGGTCGGGGAAAACACACGCGGTGTTATTAAAACTTCGGGAACCTGTTTTTGGCCTTTTTGCCACGGGAAATTGGAAGGCAGCTCTCAATTAAGCGAAAAATACATTGTAATGTCAAACAAATTTCCGGGCGGCTTCTATTGGTCGGCGAGGCGTCTCATCTGATTGGCGAAATAACATGACGTAGCCTCACCTGATTGGCTCATTACTTTTACAGCCTAGGCATAAATAAGCATTTTTAAAGCCTAGTCCGAAAAAGTGATATTGCAACTTAGACAACTTACATTTCATATCAATCCACGAAAAAAAAAATTTATTTCAAAATTCTCTAGAAAATACTACATTTTGTGAAACCAGTCGAGAATTTATCATATTTTAGAACATGTACATATGCACTTAGTACTGATATATAATTGATTTTATTAAATTTAATTGCTCGTCGTTGCTGACGTACAAGAAACGTAACTCTAATTCACGTAAAAACAACAAACCGTAAAATTGTGCACAGGATTACATTTTGGGTAAATACAAAAATCTGTCTAACACCAAATAAACACTTTGCCTTCTTGTAAACCCCCAGAATCCAATTATTCTTGTAGTCTTCGTGAACCGATCGCACCGTCAAGACAGGATAAACCCCTCTAGGGGTGTCGTAAATTACACGATTTCTAGTAATTTTTCCCATAATCCCCTACTAATCCACCCGGACAGCAAAAATGTAATCTCCGCTTTGGACGGTTTGGGTCAGTTCCCAAAAATCTGGGATTAAGTCGTCTATTGACTGATTACCCATCTAATCGCATTATAAATTTGAATACTTCAAATGGTCAAAAACGACACGGCTCGGCTTGGCGGGGAATTTTCCATGTATTCAATTTGCAGATGCTCAAAGACAACAAGGTACGGATTATAAATACGTGTTTGTAGAAACATTCGTTGCGGATAGAACCTTGAAAATTGATACCATTAATAAAAACCTGTCAGGGCATGCGGGTTAATTTGCCATAGAAAATCGGACTAAAGGATGAGCGTGTTTGTACGTGTACGATTTTATTAATCGGTTTATTCGGGTAAACCCATTGATCTTTCGGCAAGCAGGGCCCTCCTCAAAGAAATATCAAGTGTCAAGTGCGTTCCCATGGTTATCAAAAGACGTTTCTTCGCAAAAGTAGGTATAAAAGTTACAAATTTCAATGGGGAATAAAGAACTTACACGGTTTATAATGCTCTTTTTTCTAGTCTGAGGTGCACCTGATTTTAACAGGTTTCCAGAGGTACTAAAATCCCGTACTAGACCACAATCTAATATCATTCATACGGTCACCCTTAGTACTCGATAATGTTACACGTATTTTTTCATTAATCCTGATATTCGAACAGTGATTGTACGCATGATTTTGAAGTCTTAAGTGTGGAATTTTGCTTTCGGTTCGTTGAAAACTGGTTGGCGTTTGCTGGTACGCCTGGAGGGTAGAGGGTCGGCATAATGTAAATGTCGTGTGGAATTTTTGTGAAAGGGCGGAATCCCGTCGTGCGGCCCATTTGTTCCGGGGTTATACTGTTTCAGTTTAACACTTATTCCTTTGGCAGGATAACAATGTTCTTGCCCAATTATGTGCCCTTATGGGACAGGCCCAGAAAGGAAATGGTTAATTAAAAATGGGGATTATTTAAAATCTCTTCGGTAACATGAGCACAATGATTTGAAATTTTCTTACATTCAAGAAGGAAACATTAGGATTCAATAATGTTACAAATTGTAAATATTATTCGATGTGTGATTTATTTACTTTCATTTAATTTTTAGAAGGAACAAGTTATTAAGTAATAGTGTACAACAGCAATTCTGTGCTGAGCACTGCTTTTTGAATTTCATCCTTTATTTTTGCGACCCAAATTTGATAATATACACGTATTTTTGTTCAATGTACAGTTGGTTGCAGAATTCTATTGGACAATTTTTTGGCTGCATAAATTTGACTTTAAAATAAGTGTCAATTAAATGTCAAAATACTGTTGATTAAATCTTTTTTTGATTGAAAAGCCCGTTGCCCTAAATTTGATATTAAGAGCTCGCATTATTGGGTTACTGAAGGATGGACCATATGAGCCACAGAAAATCATCTGAATATAAATACAAACATTTTTTATATACTAATTCAAACATATCAAATGTCGATTAGGTTTACACAACTAAAAATTTCTCATACAATTTTGTAATAATGATTTTTGCAACCAACTGTACTTTAAAAAATTATCGACAAGAAACAAAAAACGGTTAAGGTAAACACCAACTTCCGGTGTACGAAATTTTACCAAAAGCTTTTCGTTTCTTGGGATTATCAAATAAAACTTTTGTTCAAAGTTTCATGTTTATTCCTGGATTAGTTTTTGAGATACAGCGCGCACTTTGAATTTCACCTGACCTTACGTAGGTGTCACAAGGTCAAGCCAAGGTCACTATGTCACTACATTATGTTCCTCTCCAAACATTTTTTTGTATCATAGATAGTTTCAGAGAAAATCATCCTGAATTTTTGATCTTTGATAGAACCTCAAAAGTTTTCCCCAGACTTTTCCGCGGTCTAACTTATGTTTTCATCATTCATGGGCATTACGGATGTACATTAATTTTTTTTTCTCGTTGCGGCGTTAGGTAAAAGTGCGGGTTTTTTTAACATTCCCCTTTAAATTAATAATAATTGTAGAGAATGCTAAAATGAACAACTCATAAACAATAAGATTTTTCGAAATCTCTTTAGTTTTTGAGTAAACTGATCATTAGTATTTGAAGTAAATTTTATCATTTTCATGTTTCATAATTTTGACGTTTTAAGCGTCAGTTTCATCCGATTCTTCAAAACGCTCGACGTACATTTAAAATATGATCTAAATTGAAAATAGACCATAAAATGTAAATATAAACTATGATACCATCAATTTGGAGAAAGTAACATGATGGCCACATCACCATTTTTTTCAACAAAAATAGCTGCGCGTAAAACGTTTATCTTTTCATCATGGTAAACAAAAACAATTCTATGGTAACGTCACGGGGACTCGGACTTGTAATCACTCGACAAAAATAAGCATTCCATTCAATTATTCTCCAGTTTCTTAATTCATTCTTAAAAGAATGACCATATTTTGAAAATGTTTCTATCACTCAGTAGCAATTATTATAAACAAATGGTACGGTGCAAAAGATTTCGCTTGATCGTATGATCGCTTTTGTAAAATTGGAAATTGTGTTGAATTCATCGAGTAGATTTAGATAAGACGATAAAATTAAATTAGGTATTCAACTGTTTTCCGAATTTGTTAGCTCTTGATCGAATGGCCAGATTTTAAAAATTCTTTCACTAATAGACTGCAATTATTGCAAATATATAAATAAAGTTGAAATCTTAAATTCCATCTTCTATTGTTTTCAATGTTTTGAGCATAATACTTAACCCGCCAATGGTGACCCTACTGGTCTGTGAGACCGGGTGTGTCGAATAACTTTATTATCCGTTATTGTTTTTTGTTGCAATTTCGAGTTGCTGCCGCATTGCAGAGTTGAAATTGATTAAATATCTTTGTTTTATTGTCAGTTGAAAAGCCCGGTGCGTGAGACCGGCGTCACCATTAAATTTGCGTCACCAATGGCGGGTTAAATAAATGACCGAATTTGGAAAATGCTTCAAGAACTATTTTGCATTCGTCTAGCAGATTTATATAAAGTGAAAAATTAAATTTGGCATTCAATTGTTTAATATAACCTGATTTTGAAAATTCTTCCACCAATAGATTGTAATTATCACAAATGCAGATTACAGAAATTAGATCTTCAATTTTTTTTTCAATTTTTACCATACTCTTTAAATGAATGGATTTGAAAAATTCTTCAAGAATCGTGCTCAAGTAGATTTAAATAAGACGAAAAAATCAAATTCGAGATTCAATAGGATTTTTCACGGCAGC
Organism: Ocypus olens; assembly: GCA_910593695.2. Lineage (NCBI taxonomy): Eukaryota > Metazoa > Arthropoda > Insecta > Coleoptera > Staphylinidae > Ocypus > Ocypus olens. The sequence continues at coordinate 41,661,980 of OU343055.1, forward strand.
TTTTGATCGAATGATAATATTTTTAAAATTCTTTCACCAATAGATTGCAATTATGGCAAATACGTTTAAGGTGGATAACCAAATTTCGATCTTCAATTGTTATAGATTTTTTTAGGAATTACTCTTGAACGGATGATTTGTCTAGGTGTATCATCTTTCAAAACGATTTAAGATAGTTAACTGCAGGGGCGGCTCGTTATATAAAGCCAAGGAGCCATGGCACTACCTGTAGTTTTAAGCTCAGCAAGAATTTTGAATGAATTCATAAAACACTTTTTCGCCAGTTACTTATATATCGTTCTTTCTTTCTTCAAAAAAGATGGGAAGAGGTATATTGTATAAGTGGCTCTACCATCAACATGTTCCACGAGCCGCCACTGACTAAGTGGATTTTTACATAATCATAATCTAGAATGTGTTTTAAGTGCATTTGAAAAGTTTCATGTCGATGGCAATTGTTTTTATGTTTTTTTCAACAGCAGGAAATTTTTACAAATTTTCTTAACTCTACTCTCGATTCGTTACGAAAATTCAAAATCTACGGTTGGAGCATTGAATGGATTTTTACATAATCATAATTTAGAATATGTTTTGAGTGCATTTGAAAAGTTTCAAGTCGATGGCAATTATTTTTATATTTTTGTCAACAGCCAGAAATTTTTACAAAGTTTCTTAACTCTCAGCTCGGTTCTTCACGAAAATTCAAAATCTATGGTTGGACCATTGAATGGATTTTTACATAATCATAATTTAGAATATGTTTTAAGAATATTTGAAAAGTTTCAAGTCGATGGCAATTATTTTTAATTTTTTTTTAACAGCAGGTAATTTTTACAAATTTTCTTAATTCTACGAAATTACGAATTCTTTACGAAAATTCAAAATCTACGGTTGGAGTATTGAATGAATTTTGACATAATCATAATATCTAGAAAGGGTTTTGAGTGCATTTGAAGAGTTTCAAGTCGATGGCAATTATTTTTATATATTTTTTTCCAAAAGCAGGGATTTTTTATACATTTTCTAAACTCTACTCTCGGTTCGTTACGAAAATTCGAAATCTACGCTTGGAGTATTGAATGCAGGGGTGGATCGTTATATAGATCCAAGGAGCCGTGGTACTACTTGTGGTTTCAAGCTCAGCAAGAATTTTTAACTAATTCTAACTTTTTCGCCAGTTACTTTGGTTTAAGAAGATAAATCGTTCTTTCTTCCTTTCTTTAAAAATGGTGATGTGGCCATCATGTTACTTTCTCCGATTTGACGATTAGACCAAAACCTTGAAAATACTGGCAAAACATTAAAAAATTAGGTTAAAAATCTAAAATATTCGCCAATCAAAAATTCGCTGATAGAAATCAATAATTAAACAATAAAACTAAAACATAGGCCCAAAAAATCCAAATATCAAAAACTATGGCCTAACATAAAAAAGAAAAACGCAAACTAAAACATCGAAAATTTCAACAAACACATCGAAAATGTTGTCCAAAATAAAGATTATTTAGGCAAAACAATTAAAAATTTGGAATAAATTGAGGCGAAAACAGGTAAAGGTAAAGACCTAAAATATGGACCAAAAAATGCAGACCAAAATATTGTAAATTCAAGTAAAAGAAAAAATATTTAGCTAGCCCCTAAAATAATTCTTTGGCTCAAAATAAGTTTCCGACCAGAAACTCAAAAATAATGCAAAAAAACATAAAATAAAAAACAATAATTTAGGTTAAATGGTAAAGGGCAAAAAATCAAAAACCGATCAAAAAACTCGTAAATACCGGCAAAAAAATCGCGCATAAAAATCAATAATTCAGATTAGAAAATTTAAAATACGAGTATAACACAAAAAAGCTAAAACTGAAACCAACAATTAGGACCTAAATATCAAAAATACGGACCAAAAAATCGAAACTTTTAACACGCAACCTAATTTTTCACGCCAAAATAAAGAATATTTAGGTCAAAAATCAAAAATTTGGAATAGAAAACGAACTTAAAGGCCAGAGATCCAAAAATGCAGATAAAAAATTCAAGTAAAGGAAAAATTTTTCACCTTCAAAATAACCCTGTAGCTCAGAGTAAGTTTCTGAACAGAAACTCAAATTGAAAATAAAAAAATCTAAAATATGGGCCAAGAAAACAAAAAAATGGACCAAATACTGAAAGTTTGGGACAAAAAAATTTAAAAAAAGCAGGCCAAAATAAAGAATATTTAGGCCAAAAATCAAAATTTTGAAAAAAAAGAAATTACAGGCCAGAGATCTAAAAATGCAGATAAGAAAAATTCAAGCAAAGAAAAAATTGTTTGCCATTTTCACCCTCAAAATAACCCTGTAGCTCAAAGTAAGTTTCCGAACAGAAACTAAAATTGAAAATTGAAAAATTTAAAAATTTGGACCAAATACCGAAAATTTGGGGCTAAAAATAAAAAATACAGATTAAAAAATCGAAAATCTTAATAAACAAATGGAAAATTTCAGCCAAATAAAGAAATCTTGGGACATAAGATCAAAAATTTGGACCAAAAAATCGAAAATACAGGTCAAAATTTAACAAATGTGGCCAAAAGATTGAAAACATGGATCTAAAAATAAAAAAGTGCAGACCAAAGAGTTAAAAAATCGAAAATCTTAATAAACAAATCGAAAATTTTGGCCAAATAAAAAATCTTAGGACATAAAATCAAAAATTTAGACCAAAAAAATCCAAAATACAAATAAAAATTCAACAATTGTGGCAAAAAATCGAAAATTTAAACCAAAAATTGAAAGCACAAGCTTAAAAATCAAAATACTGACCAAAAAAGTCGAAAATTTCAACAGATCATTTAAAAATTGGGACCAACATAAAGAATATTTATGAAAAAAAATCAAGAATTTAAAGGTAAAAAATCGAAGAAACAGGCAAAAAATATAAAATACGAGCACGAAAATTCTGGTCTAAAAATAATTTGCCCCAAAAATAACACAAGCTCAAATTAAAATACGATCCGAAACTCTAAAATAATGGCAAAAAAAATAAATAAATGGTGTTACTTTTTCCGATTTGAGGGTACAGTACTTTATGTTTACACTTTCATGGTTTATTTTCAATTTTAATCACATTTTAAATGTGCATAGAGCGTTTAGTAAAATCAGATGAGACTGACGTTTAAAACGTCAAAATTATGAAAGATGAAAACGACAAATTATACTTTGAATTCTAATAGTCAATTTACTCAAAAACCAAAGAGATTTCGAAAAATACTTATTCTTTATAAGTTGTTCATTTTGGCATTCTCTGCAATTATTATTAAAATACATTTGCTGTAAGTATGATCGTTTCATAATTTTAAACCCAAAATTACAAAAAAAAAATAATTGCTATTATTTTTCAAAAACCATACATTTCACGAAAAATATTTTCAAGCAAAAAATGTTCATTTCTTTGCTTTCTTCAAGATTTGTTTGAGTGCTTTTATAGTACTTTTCATATTTAAAAAATTATCGGAGAAAAACAAAAAACGGTTAAGGTAAACACCTACTTCTGGTGTACGAAATTTTACCAAAAGCTTTTCAGTTCTTCGGATTATCAAATAAGGCTTATGTTCAAAGTTTGATGTTCATTCAAGTAGTAATTTTTTAGATACAGCGCGCAAAAGCAAACAGGCATACATTTTAACAGGAATGCATATTGAAAAAACGGTGATGTGGCCATCATGTTACTTTCTCCGACTTGATGGTATCATTTATATTTTCGTTTTCATGGTTTATTTTCTATTTAAATCATATTTTAAATGTACATCGAGCGTTGCGCAAACTCGGATGAAACTGACGTTTAAAACGTCAAAATTATGAATTATGGAAAAATTTTACTTCAAATTAAAAAAACTCGGTTTACTCAAAAACTAACGAGATTTCGAAAAAAACTTATTCTTTAGAAGTTGTTAATTTTGGTATTCTCTACAATTATTATTCACATAAATTTGCTGTAACTATTATCGTTTCATAATTATAAACCAAAAATTGAAAAATTAATAATAATTTTTTTCTCGAATAGCAATGATTTTATGAAAAATATTTTCAAGCAAGAGATGTGCATTTCTTTGTTGTCTTCCGTGTTTGTTTAAATATTTTTGTGATATTTTTCATATTTAAGAAAATATTGGCAAAAAACAAAAAACAGTTGAGGTAAACGCCCACTTCCGGTGTACGAAATTTTACCAAAAGCTTTTCAGTTCTTCAGATTATCAAATAAGATGGATGTTCAAAGTTTCATATCAATTGCTCTATTAGTTTTTGAGATAGAGCGCGCACAGACACACACACACACACACACACACACACACAGCACACACACACACACACACACAGACACAAAAAAATTTTTTCCAGAAATTGTTGAAATGATATCTAGGGACCCCAAAACGGATATTTCCGTAAAAAAAATTTTTGGAAAAAAAATCACGATCACAATACTTTCTCGTACTTCGTAACGGAGAAAGTAATAAAAAAGGAGGAGGATACTTATATTGTATAAGTGGCTCTACCATCAACATGTTTCACGAGCCGCCACGGGTTAACTAACCTCTAAAAAACCTCTAAAAGTTAGTGAAATTATGTTTATTTTTAGGTTTTTAAGATAAAATTGTGCGGATTAACCTTCCTTTTTAATTTTTAAAGCTGTACATTGTTTGATTTTGATTACTCCAAATTTTCGTACCTGAATCATTTTTCAAAACAACTTATGGCAGTTTTATGTAGAACCTCTGGACGATAGTAAAATTATAATTTTATAGGTTGAAGATAAAATTGTGCAAACCTTCCACTTTCATTTTTGTAAAGCTGTAAGTTATTTCAAAATTTGCTCACGCGTTTTGATATTCGAAACGGCTTAAGACAGTTTTATGTAAAACCGCTGGAAAATACTAAAATTATAGATTTTATAAGTTGAAGATAAAATTGTGCAAGTTAACCTTCCACTTTGATTTTTGTAATGCCGTACGTTCAATATTTGCTCACACATTTCGTTATTAAACGCGGTTTAAGACAGTTTTATGTGAAACGTCTGGATGGTAGTAAACTTATAGATTTTATAAGTTGAAGATATAATTGTGCAAGTCAGCTTTCCACTTTAATTTGTATAAAACTGTACGTTGTTTGATTTTGATTACTCAAACGTCAAAATTTACTCCAGAGTTTCTTCAATCAAAACAACTTAAGACAGTTTTATGTAAAACTTCTGGAAGATTGTGAAATTGCAAATTCTATAATTTGAACACGACAACTGTCCACTTTGGTTTTTTTAAAGCAGTGCATTGTTGATTGATTGATTACACTGTTCCAAGGCATTCCATCGTCTGCCACGAGGTGCTCCTTTATAAGTTGGACATGCTATGCTGGGATTCAACTCTAAAATAATACACCGACTAAAGAGTTTATCAAGGATCGCAAACAATACGTTAGGATTGACAATTGTATGTCGAGTGAAATACGGATGAAGTCTGGTGTCCCGCAAGGGTCAAATATACGACCAATGTTATTCATTATCTTTATAAATAAAATAGTTGCCAGTCTTAATTCAGCTCAGGCCTATTATATGCTGATGATTTAAAACTTTTCGCCAGAGGAAACAATTTATTAGATGCAAATCTTATTCAAGAAGATCTCCATAAATTAACTAATTGGTGTGGGAACAGTCTTCAGCTAAATATGAACAAATGTAAAATAATATCGTTTTACAGGGGTACAAATGCAATTAACACGGAATACCTTATTAATGACTCTAGAATCGAGCGCGTGGATGAGATCAGTGATTTGGGTGTCATTTTCGATAAAAAAAAAACTTACTTTTATTCCTCACATTCATATTACTGACAATAAAGGGCCTGAAGATGTTGGGCTTTATTTCAAGAATAGGTAAGGGTTTGTCACTAAATGAAATCCGTTGCTTGCATTGGTTCGCTCAGGTGTAAAATACGCATCTTGTATTTGGTCTCCTCATCAACAATATTTAAAGGATGAACTAAAGAAAGCCAAAAATAAAATAAAATTCTACGCCTAGCAGCGCTTACATTACATATCAAGTTGGCCGCTTTAAATTATGCTCAACTTAGTAGCCAACTGAATATGTCTTCCTTTCAGGAACGTCACATAATTGCAGATTTTCAATTTCTATTTAAAGTGAGAAATGGAATTGTTGACTTAAAAAAACATTGCGTTTAATTCTCAAGGTTCTGGTACCATCTCACGTAGTAAGGCTATTTTCCGTTTGCCAATGCATAAAATCAACTATGGCTACTAGAGATGGGCAAACAGTTCAGGAATCGGTTCAATGAACCGGTTCTTAGCAAAGAGTGCTAAGGAATCGGTTCGGCCAAAAGGAACCGCGGTTCCTCTGCTCTTTTATATGTACTTGGCTTTTTCTTTCAGAGTGAAAACCCGACGCGTACCCCTATCTGTAGAAGCGCTCCGGTGGAACCGCATGAAGTCACCTGCCCAACTTCATGCGGTTCCAAGTTATGCGCATGAAGTTAACTGCGGAAATTTCATGCAGATCACTCCTGTCATGAACCGCATGAAGTTTCCGTAGATAGCTTCAAGAAGTTCAAACCTCGAAACGAATGGAGTTTCCGCCGTAACTTCATGCAGTTCATACCAGGTACCCGTGAAGTTCGTGCAAACGGCGTTCCCATTGTGAACCGCTTGAAGTTATATGCGAAAACTTCATGCGGTTCTCGTGATTTTTTTTAGTCCAGACTTAAATTTTGACTTAAAGTTTTACATGTGGAATTTTAAATTAAAATATAAAAACGTTTAATTAAAGTCAACATTTTTTCTGGGGTCTTAACGGCTTTAAGTCGAAATTAGACTTTTTTCTTGACGCTTGTCAAATGTTGACATTAATTAGTCATAAAGTCTTTTAACTTTAATTAAATTTGACATTTTTTAGAGGCTTAACGGGTTTAAGTCAAAATTAGTCGTTTTTTGACGTTTGACGATTTTAAGTCAAATTTCGACATTAATTTGAACATAAAGTATTTTAACTTTCATTCAATTTGGTATATTTTCTAGAGGCTCAACGACTTTAAGTCAAAATTAGTCTTTGCGCTTGTTGACTCTAAGTCAAATTTACACATTAATTTGGACATAAAGTCTTTTACCTTAAATTCAATTTGAAACTATTTTTAGAGGCTTTAGGTTCTAAGTCAAAATTAGCCTTTTTTTCTTAACGCTTGTTGACTTTAAGTCAAATTTCGACATTACTTTGTTATAAAGTCTTTTAACGTTAATTCAATTTGACATATTTGCTATAGGCTTAACGGATTTAAGCTATAATTATATTTTCTTTCTTAACACTTGTCGACTTTAAGTCAAATTTCTACATTTAGTTGTCATAAAGTCTTTGAACTCTAAGTAAATTTAACATTTTTTCCAGTGGTTTAACGAGTTTAAGTCAAACTTAGTCTATCTTTTGACGCTTGTCATTAATTTGTTATAAAGTCTTTTAACTTGAATTAAATTTTTCATTTTTTTGTCTTAACGTTAAGTCAGATGTCGACATTAATTTCTCATAAACTCTTTTAACTTGAATTAAATTTGATAGAAACTTAACGACTTTAAGTCAAAATTAGTCGAAGTTTGTTGACTTTAAGTCAAAGTTCGACAGTAATTTGGACATAAAGTCTCTTTACTTTAATTAAATTTGATATTTTTTCTAGAGGCTTAACGCCTTTAAGGCAAAGATTAGTCTTTTTTTTAAGCTTATCGACCTTAAGTCAAATTTCGACATTCATTTGCACATAAAGTCTCTTAACTCCACCCAAATGTAACATTTTTTCTAAAGGCTTAACGTCTTTAAATTAAAATAAGTCTTTTTTTCTTGACGTTTTTCGACTTTAAGTCAAATTTGGACATTAATTTGGACATGGTCTTTTGCCTTTAATTAAATTTGACATTTTTTTAGAAGCTTAACGGCTTTACGTCAAAATTAGTCTTTTTCTGGACACTTGTCGACTTTAGGTCAAATAACTAGATTAATTTATCTATATAATAAATAAATAAAAAATTAATTAATATGTAGCATAAAAAATTAAATAATATTTTATAATTTCATAATAAAGAAATTATACAATTTTGAAATTATTTATTTCATTCAAAAATTAAGAAGAATATGATATACCGGGTGTGCATTTTCTTGCTTTCCCGGTTATTTTTGAGAAAAAGTACAAGAGTAAATAAATGATCAGAGTTTAAAAATCTACCAGATTTGATTTATATTTACTATCGATGAGAGCGAGAGAGAGAGGAAAAATGTGAAAATTAAAACAATGTAAAAGTAGATGACAGGAATAAACTAAAACCTACAATTTTAAAAATCAATTGAAACATGCAAAAAACAGACTAAATATTTAATGCCCACTTCCCGTTTACAAATATTTACCAGTAGCTTCTCAGTTCTTCATATTATCAAGTATAAAATACAAAAAAAGTTAAAATATATTGCAGTAGTGGCCATACTATGAATACCCATATTCTATATTTTTTAATTAATTGGAAGCGTGGAACTCATTTCTGACAATCTGTTATAAAACTGCAGAAAAGACCCGTGAACCGTTCCAAGGAACCGGTTCACTCCAATAAGTGAACCGGTTCGGATCCGTTCCCGACAGTGAACCGTTTTCCCATCTCTAATGGCTACCATAATCCTTTAACGAGAATGATCTTTAGCAGATTACAGGAGAGAGACAACTTTACGATCTTTTGCACTAACAGCAGGACATTTACTAAACGTCTTCGCGTGGTTAGTTCATAATTATTTCATGTTTACTGGTTTAAATTTTAAGTTTTGTTTGTATGTCTTCGTATAATTATAATTTACTGAGTTGTAATATTTTTAGAGATATATTTTGTATTATAAAGTGAAGTTCCTGTAAATAAATGAAAAAAATAAATTTTGAGTGAATTTGAAAATTTGAAATTAGTAGTAATTTTTATATATACAAACATCTTTATTTACAGAAATTTTACAAAAAAAAAAGCAATAATATATAATAAATTTAGTTACATAAGTAAATTTCTGCTTAAATGGCTATCGACCTGGAGTCTTCCAGCCTATTGATCAACTTTTTTGTCGCTCAAATGCTCTTCATTATTCTTGATGAAAAGATGATATGAATTGATGAATAGTAATGTTGGGATTTTTAGGTTTTGGGATAATATTTGGGTTGCGGGAAATACATAGGAGATTAATGATGTCAAGGTTATGGATATTAGTGGCGAATTTTTGTGAAAGGTGTTTTAGGCGATGTTCAATGGGGGTTACATTAGTTTTCTGGTATAGGAGTATGTTAGAGGGATTGTGTAGGGGAAGTAATTTTTATTTTGTGTGGATTTGGAATAATTCATTATTATTTTTTAAAATTGTTTTTCTTTTTTTTAATGAACCTCACAGCCTCACAAAATTTATAATTAGTTAGCAAATGGTAGATATCATAGACTTATTATTTACAAGTTGTTTATTTGAGAATTCTTGATAATTATTGTTAATGTAAATTTAATATTTTTTCATTATTTTAAACATTTGTGAAGAATTGTAAAAATAAAAACAAAAATGCATTTCCAATTTACAAAATTTTATTCTTATAGGCATTACTTTGTGAATCATCTTAAATGTAAAATAAAGAAGATTGTGTGTGATACCAACAAAGTGCATTTTATTAAAAGTTCGTAATACAAATCTGTTGGTTAAACAAATCATTATTTCTGTTAAAGCATACCTTTTCTTTCCAAAATCCGGACGTATTCCTCATAATCCGAAACGAATTCATGCTAATGCAGTATATATAAACCCTAAGCAGTCGTTCAATTATGTTAATTTTGACAAAACTGGAACCGAATTCCCAATATATCACCATGAAATATGCAAGGGTATTAAATAACAGATTCAGTGTAAATTGTCTAACATTAACAACGTCGGTCAGAAACAAGTGTTCTTCTTTTGTAGTCATTATACGAGCTTCTGTAACACGATCGTTTTCAAAAATTGCTGTCGAAATGTCAACGTAATTTATAGTTGCGAGCAGAACGGATGGACGTCCGTCATGGACCAGTCGCAGAAAAATAGCATTTCGGACAGGCGATTATGGAAACCAATAGTTTCGAGCGGCATAAAAACAAAGGGCAACAGTTGTAGGGTCCGACCCGAAACGCTGCCCCCCGTGGATATATAGGGCCGACAAAAGAAAAGTGTCGACCCGGGGCCCATCACTGCACATTACAATAACAATATTCTCGCTTTAAAAAACCGTCCTAAACATATCGAAGCACTTTATTTGACCTGTTGACTTTTATTTGGATATAAACATAAATTACAAATAAGATCCTTCTTGGAAGATGCTGCTCTTTCACGCCTGTCCGCGCTATTTTTTTCCTTCAAATTAACTAGCGTAAATTATCGTAAATAATCGTAAAATGCGGCGTTTTCAGAGTTGTAAGGTGGATGAAATTAATTTAATTTTAAATTGGTTTATTATGTTATATTCAAATTGGGCGTTTTAATGTTTACGCTGGCTGAATATTCAATTTTCATAAATCCGACAAGTCTTGTGTGGAACAAATGGAAATTATATTCTCATTAACGGTTATAACGAGTCACTTATTAAAGGGTCGCACATTACATAAAAAACTTTTTGTTTAGTAATAATAATGGTAATATTGGTACACCTTTAATGAGGAATAAATAGAATTGGTTTATTAACAACACACAGGAACTTAGTAAGTAAAATTAAATAGACACTGAATATATACATATTGAACTCTGCAAAATGCTTACAAAAACGAAGAAATAAATAACGTATTGAAAAAGCTACTTCCCTATCTAATGCCAAGCCTGCTATTGAATGAAAAATACATTATGTTTATTAAAATTTCTAAAACTAGTTAATGCTGACAAATTTTAGCGTTTGACTGGTAAAAATTATTTAACGGATTTGAAAAATACTTGAATTGAAAAAACACATTTTTTACCAGAGTTCTGTACGCTAGATCTTGTAGACATTTTTATAGAATTTTATCTTGATTGAATAAAATTAATCAAGGAATTCGAAATATACTTCAAATTTGGGTTTTCGTCGAATTTGAATATGTGAATTTGACAAATTTGTTAAGAATGTCATAGCAAAGTCTTTACAACTATCTAAACCAGTGGTGGCAGTTGCGGCTCGTGAAATATTTTGATGGTAGAGCCACTTAGCATGTAATAAATCCTACCGCCTCCTTTTTAGAAAAAAAAAATCGATAATCGTTGCAAAAGCATTCAGTAAATTAAACAAAGAGAAAAGTAGCCTTCATATATAAATATTCAAGCAGTTCGTAATTCTGCAAAATTAAGTCTGACAAAGGCTAAAAACAAAGTCACGCCGATTATTGAATGATACAAAAGATATTTGCATGTTATTAGTACTACTATTAATATAACAAAGGTCTAAGATCGTTTATTTCTGTTCCCTTCTGTTTCATCAGCACAAATCCACTTGCTCATTATGCGCAGCAATCTTTCGTCTATAAATCGAATTAAATTGCGTTAGTATATTTTTGGTCCTATCTACATTTATTCGACTTTTCAGGAACAATTTTTAAAATCGGCTATTTTGTTCAAGAGTTATCTTCTCAAAACCACAGAACAATTAAACAACAACATTTGTTTATCCTATGTATCTACATCTATTTGGTGAGTACAGTACTTTACTCGAAGAATGATCAAAATCAATGGTTCAAGAATTATGCTCAAAAACCACAAAACAATTTAATTTGTTGGTCTGCGATGTTGATCTCGATGAGTACAACATTTTGCCAGAAGAATTTGCCAAATTTGGTCATCCGTTCAAGAGTTATCCTAAAAAAAAACAATTGAAGGCGGATGAAATTTTTAGATCCTCAATAAGTACAGCACATTTCTGGACCAACTTTTTAAATTCAGATATTTTGTTCAAGAGTTATCTTCTCAAAACCACAAAAGAAGTGAACGAATTTCATTTTTATTTTTTAAATATCTATTCACTGAGTGTAATACTTTGCTGGAAGAATTTTCAATATCTTATTTATCCATTCAAGAGTTATCCTCAAAAACTAGAAAAAAAAGTTTACTCTTATCTGCATCTATTCGATGAGGTTATCACTTTTCTGGAAGAATTTGACTTCGGTCACCCGTTATCTTCTCTGAACCAAAAAACAATTGAACAACGAATTCAATTTTCTTGTTCTCTCTATATCTTGACAAAAAGACTTTGCTGAAAGAATTTTAGAAATCTGATCTTCAGTTCAAAAGTAATTTTTTTACCCTACGTCTATTGAATAAAAACAATACTTTGCTAACACGTTTCGTTTAAGAGTTATCCTCAATAATAATAAAATATTTTTTTAATCTTATCTGTCCAATGAGCACAATACTTTGCTGTAATAATTTTCCAAATCTGTCTTCTCGTCCATGAATTGAACTATAAATAACATGTTTTGGGTCTTATCTGCGTCTATTCGATTGAAAAATTTGCCAAATTAGGTCATCCTTTCAAGAATTATCCTCAAACAACAAAAGAAGCAATTAAAGACGAATTAATTTTTTGGTCCTATTTACATTTATCCGATGAGTACTTTATTGACTCGAAAAAATATAAAACACAATTGCTATCACTCAATATTAATTCAAGAATAATTTGGTGAAAATGTACAATAAATTCCGTTAATAGTGTTTGCGATTTTTCATGCGAACACCATGTGAAATAATGAAAAATTGTAATTATTTTGTTGACTCGAAAAAAATATAAAAAAACAATTGCCATAGACTTGAAACTTCACAAAATCACTCAATATTAATTCAAGAGTGATTTGGTACTAAATTACAATACATTCCGTCGATTGCTTTTGCAATTGTTCATGTAAATTTATGAAAGATTATAATATTTTTTTGTTGACGCGAAAAACATAAAAACAGCTGTAAAATACTTGAAACTTTCTAAATTTACTTAAAATACAATAATCTTAATAACCCTTCAAAAACTTAAAATACCCCACCACGGGTTTTCAAGATAACCGACCGAGAACAGCGCTTAAGATTTTTTTAATTTTCACTGAAAAAAAATATAATTAAAACAACTACAACATACTTGAAATTTTCTAAATTTACTCAAAATACAATAATCTTAATAATCCTCCAAAAAACTAAAATACCCCATCACTGGTTTTCAAGATTTTAAGTTTCACTTCATCCAAGTGAAAAGAAAATATAAAAACAAGTGCAACACTCTTGAAACTTTCCGAATTTACTCAAAATACATTAATCATAATAATCTTCTAAAAAACCCAAAAACCCCATCACAGGTTTTCAAGATAGCCGACCGAAAACAGTGCTTAAGATTTTTTTAAGATGTACTTCTTCGGAGTGAAGAGAAAATACAAAAACAACTGTAACACACTTGAAACTTTCAAACTTTACTCAAAATACATTAATCTTAATAATCCTTTTAAAAAACTCAAAATACCCCATCACTGGTTTTCAAGATAACCGACTGAGAACAGCGCTTAAAATTTTTATTAAGTTGCACTTCTTCCGAGTGAAAAAAAGATATAAAAACAACTGCAACATACTTGAAACTTTTCAAATTTACTCAAAATACAATAATCTTAATAATCCTCTAAGAAACTCAAAATACCCTAGCACTGGTTTTCAAAATAACCGACCGATAACAGACCTTGATTTTTTTTAAGTTTCACTTCTTCCGAGTGAAAAAAAAAGATTTAAAAACAAATGCAATACACTTAAAACTTTTCAAATTTACTCAAAATACATTAACCTTAATAATCCTCTAAAAACTTAAAATAGCCCATCGCTGGTTTTCATAATAACCGACCGAGAAGCGCTTAAGAATTTTATCAAGTTGCACTCTTTCTGCGTGAGAAAGAACATATAAAAACAACTGCAACACACTTAAAATTTTTCCAAATTTACTCAAAATACATTAATCTTAATAAACCTCAAAAAAATTCAAAATACCCCATCACTGATTTTCAAGATAACAATACAACACACAATTCTGGAAGAATTTTTAAAATCTGCTATTCAAGAGTTATCTTCTCAAATAAATGCATTGAGATTTTTCTCTTCTCATGAAACTTCGCAGACATCGTTTTAACATTTAAGATGACGAAACAGTGTTTTTAGAATTAAAAAAAAAACCTTGCTTCGTTTGAAATTAGAGGTAGTGCCATGGCACCTTAGCTCTACACAACGAGCCGCCCCTGAGTGGTGGGCAAACTTTTTTCATTTCCGACCCCCATTTTGTGTAAAATTTTGTCGCACCCATAGCCAGACATTTCTTAAAAGTCAACGTAGTTAAAGTGAAATTATTGCTAGGATTTGCACGTATGTTTCTGAATAAAAAAAATAAACATTTTAACAAAAGAGGTTCATTTATTTGTTATCTTCAGTATTTGTTGAAATGTTTTCTAATGTTTTTCGTATAATGTACTTTCGGTGTACGAAATTTTTCAATTTTTTTTCAGTTTTTTGGATTGCTTTTTGTTTAATTTGCAATATTTTTTTAAATATTAAAAATGTTACAATAACTTTTAAACAAATATTGAAGCCAGCTAAAAAATGGTTCACGAAGTTAATTTAAATGTTTGCTATTTTTGGTCAATAATCATGAAATAATACTTGTGACATCAAATTTGTATTAATAATAATTGTAGAGAATACCGGATTGAACAACTTATAAATAATACGTTTTTTGTTTACTTCTTCCGGTACGAACTACGAGAAAGTATTGTGATCGTGAAATTGTTTTCAACTTTTTTTTAAGGAAATATCCGTTTTGAGGTCCCTAGTTACCATTTCAACAATTTCTGGAAAAAAAATGTGTGTCTGTGTGTGTGTTTCTGTGTGTGCGCATGTGTGTGTGCGTATGCGAGTGTGCGTGTGTGTGTGTGACTGTGTGTGTCTGTGTGTGTATGTGTGTCTCTGCGCGCTGTATCTCAAAAACTAATATTGCAATTGTTTTGAAACTTTGAACATAAATCTTATTTGATAATCCGAAGAAATAAAAATCTTTTGGTAAAATTTCGTAGACCGGAAGAAGGTATTAACTGTTTTTTTGTTTTTATCCAATATTTTTTTAAATATGAAAAATATCACTAAAACATAATATTGAAGACAACAAAGATATGAACATCTTTTATTTGAAAATATTTTTCATAAAATCATTGTAAATCGAGAAAAAAATGGATGAATTTTTTTTTCCATTTCTGGTTTATAATTATGAAACGATAACAGTTACAACAAATTTATGCTAATTGTAGAGAATGCAAAAATAAACAACTTATAAACAATACGCTTTTTCGAAATCTCTTTGGTTTTTGAGTAAACTGACTATTAGTATTTGAAGTATAATTTGTCAGTTTCATCTTTCATAATTTTGACGTTTTAAACGTCAGTTTCATCCGATTATACAAAACGCTAGGTTTACATTAAAAAATTGATTTAAATTGAAAATAAACAATGAAAGTAAAAATATAATATAAATAACTATGATTCTATCAAATCGGAGAAAGTAACATGATGACCACATCACCATTTTTTTCAAAATGTCATTAAATTTCGAGTAGACTGACGGTAAAGATTATTGTAATTTTCATAATTTTGACGTTTTAATTTTTTTGCTAATAGTTCAGATCTTTGCCCTGTATAGTTGATTTTTTGGTCTAAATTTTTGTTTTTTTGAACCATGTTTTAGATTTTGTAACCTGCATTTTTATATACTACTAGATTTATTTTTTGACAGGTATTTTCGAGTTTTTACTTAAACAACTGTATCTTAGATTTTGCAGTTTACATTTTTTTAATTTTCAGACCCCCGTTTAAGATTTTTTAGTTCCAAGTAAAATTTTGATTTACTTAGAGAAATATAGTCGTGGGGGTATTATTTTGACCAACTATTTTATTGATTTATTTTTTAGCCTGAATTTTTTATTTTTAGACATAGATTTTTTATTTTGGCCTATAATTTAGATCTTTGGCATGTATTTTTAATTTCTTTGCTCCATTTTTTTATTCTTGGGCCTAAATGTTCTCTATTTTGGCATTAGGCCTAAAAAAAATTGAATTTGAGAACCCAAAAATATTTTCCAGCGACCCACGGTTTCTGCACCACTGATCTAGCCAACTTTGATAAATGTTGATTTGTTTGAACAGTCAGAATCGTGGAAGGAATTTGAAAGGTGGTCGATCCTTAAATATAAAAAAGGGTGGTAACTTTCTTTGAACGAAAATTTGTCGTTCAGGTCCATGGATTTATAGTGGTTGGCCATTTCATTAATGTGAAATTTCATTCGCAAATATTGGTGGTGGCAGAATGGCCTTGTAGCAGACGCCAAATATAATCATGCTTAATGTACACCAAGTATTATCAGTTTGGTTGTATTTTGGAAATTATTTAAACGACCAACGACAAATGATTTGGAACTGTGAAGTTTTTTCAGTTAAACTCGAAATCTGGAATTAAACAAGGTGTTAACCCCTTCTGAAAGTAACACTTTTTAACTCCAGAGATGTGAAGTAGGGGTCTTAATAATTCGAACCTTCGCAACTTCGTAGCTTCGAAAAATCCGAAGAAACGAAGAGAACTTCGAATATAGAAGTTTTCGAATTTTGCGAAGAATCGAAGTAGCGAAGATTCGAAGTATCACAGTTGCGAAGTTTTCGAATTTTTTAATACCAAAATCTTAAACAGTTGGGGATTTAAACTTTTTATTATTATTATTACTATTATTATTATTGTTGTTATTATTATTATTATTATTATTATCATCATCATTATTATTATTATGATCATCATCATTATTATTATTATTATTATTATTGTTGTTGTTATTATTATTATTATGTAACTTCAAAACTTTTACCTCGAAACCCCAAGACGAAACTTAGGATGCGCCTGCTGAATTGCTGTAGAATTGAATTAACATGAAAATCGAATCTTCGAATCTTTGAAACTTCAACCTTCGAAGATATTCTATGAAACTTCGAAGGTTTGAACCTTATACTACTTCGATGTACAAACGTAATCTGTCAGTTTATTGTGTGTAATGGCGTCGAACGATCGGCGGTTCTTTAACAAAGACGCGAATATTATTATTTGCGTAGCTCGGAATAGATGCTAGCACTAAGGAAGGCGCACACGCATATCCGTTCTTTTCCTCGGCTTCACTAATGCATTAGCATTGTATACATTGTATGCGTTATATTCTAATAAGTATATGGGCTAAGTATAGTTTATAGTGTGATAGAGTGATATTTATTTTAATATTTATTTTTAAGTATTGGAAAAATGAAAAAAAAACATTTTTGACTCCCTTGGGCTGCTAAACCTCGTTTTCTTCCCGGATTTTGGGGCCGAAAAATGAGCATGATGCTAAATCAAATCTAAAAATGATGTCTGGCAGATAAAAATATAACCTCAAAATGTTTACGTTCTTGTTAACGTTTGTTGATTGGCAACCAACGCATTAAGAGTAACTAACTTATTATGGAATTATAGTACTATTATGATCCTAATAATGGTCAATAAATGTTTAACATAATAAATATTATAACTATGGCAACAAACATTTCTTCTTCAAATAGCACCTACCTACTAACCTTTTATTTTTTGGATATATTTTTTTCTATGCATGACAAAAAAATTAATGAATCGAAAACAAAGATATACATTTCAGCGCCGCGGGGGTCACAAGTGACCACCAGAATGATAAATGCGTTGCACATGATTAGACACTTTAGCCTGTCCGTTGTAAATCAAATTTCACTATATTATTTGTAAAGCAGACATGTAAAATTAGCGTGGCATTCAACTTAGTACGAAAGTAAGCAGATTATAACCTCCAAGCATTTTATAGTAAATAAAGTTAGCTCGGTTTAAGCTTCTATTGAACAATTGATCTTTAATAACATCAATTTCCCCCTATATACATCTATTAGCATGAATTCAATTTCGAAAAGAGTGTAATCATTGACCCAAAACTTGGTCTAGTTTCCAGTATTCCCTATTATCCGTTATGGGCAGAGACCATCTTCTCCTTAATTTGCGGGAAACCCCTTCAAAGAATCGTTTAAAAGGTATTTGCATAATCCGAAAGCGTTAGTGCACCAATTATGCCGGTATTAGAAGTAATTTATAAAGAAAAATTGTGCACTCCCACTGGTTATCCGTTTACGTTAGGGTAATTACAAAAGGACTGTTGCGAAAGGTTGATCGGAAAGGGCGCAAACGCAGTTATACCTGAGTTAGTGTTTTAGGTTTTTAGGTTTTACATTCAATGTTTTAAAATTTACGAATCGGTAGTTCAATTTAAGTAGATTGAAAAAATTAATAGATATTGTATAGTTTAGAGTCAGAAATGTTTTAAATTCTCGATTTGTTTCACCTTATCGGGGCATTTTCAATAAGTTAATTTTAAAATTCCCTTGAAGATGCCCTGATAAGGGGAAACTAGTCGAGAATTGTAAATAAATTACATTTTGAAATTGTACCCCAGAAACATTTGTATTCCTTTCTTTTTTAAATTTCATTTTTAGAGCTGCCCACATGGACATGAATCCCCACTAAACAAAAAAAAACATTTATTGTTTTCTATTTTTTTTTGCATTATTTTTTATTTATTAATTTTACGAGAGCGTAATTGCGTTACAACTCGCGTTATGAACTATACTTTACCTTCGACCTCATTCGCTTAAACTAAAGATATATTGAAACTGAATCTTGTCAGGGCGACGTTTAAATTTGTATTAAATTAGCCGGTAATGGCCATTTAGGACGACTACCAACTAAACAAGCGAATTACCGTTCGAACAATTTTCCGTTGAGTAATATGTTGTCCAATACATTCATTGAACAAATTTACGGATACGGATTGTTGTACTCACTCTGAAGTGTTAATCTACTAAGATACCATTGCGACGTAAGTACCAATAAAGCATGGCGTGAAGTTTATTGTGTCGTTTATTGGGTTAACCAATAAGTTGTAATTTGACGTTTAAATGTCACTTTCACTTTTGATATTTAAAGATGAACAGACGAATGCAGAGGGACTCGGCGGACGTTAATTGTAATTGGCTAATAAGTATATAATATACCGAGGTACATAAGTGGTAATAGTACATGTTACACATGTATGTACAACATTTAACATTTATATATGCTCTATATATTCGTAATGGGTCGTGAAAACAAAAAATTACAAAGTGGGAGTAGGTAAAAGAAAAAAAACAAATGGCAAATATGATTTGACAGACATATCAGAACAAATGTATAAATAAAACCGTTGGCAAAAACATGAATTAAACATTGAGTAACTATTACAAATTATATTAGAATTTAAAAAATGCAAATTATATTAAAAATTCCACACTTCGAACTAAACTAAGATACCCGAACAATCCTGCGCACAACTCATCCAACGAAATGCTTTACGAAACGACTTAAATAATCTCTATTGGCGATTACATTAGCTATTAGTGAACAATTCGTGTCCAATTCCTTTAACTTCACTCTTTGCAATAAATTGTGTCTCCCTCGTAAACCTAATATCCCCTCCAAATATAAGTATCATATAAGCATACTAGATCCATTCATTAGTACGCATCATCCGGGTAGTTCAGCTTAGCTCTTCCAATGTGGGGTTCTGTAAATGAAATGAAGACTATAATAAATAGATTGAGTTGCCTACGTTCATTAAAATTTGTCAAAGAAGTTTCTCCCTGTATATGCCTGTATAATCCTATCTTTAAATTACTGTAAGTTCTATAATGCCACTTTAAAGTTAACTACAGGGTGTAGAAGAACAAAAGGAAACAAGAGATTTTCAATGTTAATTTATCTGTATAGGAATAGAACGCGCCAATTTTTTTAAATTTCGTGGCAATCATTATTTTCGTGAAAATCGTCATTTTTATTTATTTTTTTTATTTTTTTATATTTTTCTGGTTTTTATGAATGCAAAAAATAAATCATAGCATGCGAAAATTTTCACTTCACAAAAAAATAATGTACATGTGTTCTCTAAAATGATCAGAAAATATATTCCAATATAAAGAGTTAACATTAAAACTCCTATGTACCGTTTTGTTCATCTACACCCTGTATAGTCACTTAAATAATAAAATTCCAAGTTATACAAACAAAGTAAAGCCGACTTTAGAAGAACCCGAGAACGGTAACGAGAACGGGAACGAAAATATAGAAAGCTTCTCGTTCTCGTTACCGGAAATTAACTATGTTATGACATATGACGCTATCTATCAACAACTGCAATAATTTGTATTAATGCGACAAACTAATTTCTTAGAAAACTATATTACCGTCGCGGCAATGCAGTTTTCTAAGAAAATGGTTGTAAAATAAATACAATTGGTGCAGTTGTTAATAGATGGTGCCACATATCTTAACAAAGTAGAGAGATGATATCACCCTACATTTACATTTGACGGCGTTACTTCCCTAAATTAATTAATTGTTATCTACATCGTAAGTTTTTCTGAAAATGCAACAGATGTCGAGACAATACAGTTTTCTAAGAAATTGGTTTATCACATAAATACAAATTGGTGCATCGCTTGCTCTTGACAATGCAGATATTTGGCGCCGTCTATTAACAACCGCACCAATTTGTATTTATGTTAAAAATCGTTCTCTTCGAAAATTGCTTTGCCGCGACATCTGTTGCGTTTTCAGCAAAGCTAACGATATAGACTAATATAACTATAATATCAGATACGCCTCCAGCTATTGTCAATTAGACTAAAATTTACTTGTCATAAACTTTTTTCTTAAAACACTGTATAATTATAACATCTGATGCATTTTAGAAGAAACTAACGTAAGTTTATCATTATGATTTTATCAAATCTCACCTTGGAACGGACCCATTCCGTGATTGACCCTAAAATTTAACGCCATACACACGTTCACGCGCGTTTGGAAATATGCAAATAATTAAATCTCTTCATTCTTTCGTTATCTGAACAAACAAATTATTAATCATAATTAACATTTTCGTGCTAGTTGAGTTGCCTATGCTTATTAGAATTAGGAGGTGTGTTTCTACTATGTATATTATACTGGGTGCTGTAAAAATGGCGGATTAACTCAACGGTATGTTGTCGAGTATTACTTCGAGAGTGTGGAAAAAATAATGACAAAAATCGGTATTGTATGTATCTCTGCAAAATTTATTTGATGAGCTGGAGTATAAATAATTAATGTTGTGCAGATTTTAGGCAATGAAATTATTTACACTAAAGTCTTCACATCTTCCAAAAAAATAGAATAACCTTTTTTTTCATTATTTTTTCCATACTCTCGAAATAAACGTACCATTGAGTTAATCCGCCATTTTTACAGATCCTTGAATACCTGTATAGTCGTATTTTTAAATTACTGTAAGCTCGATAATAAAGTTAAAGTTGAACTATAGTTACTTAAATGATAAAATTCTAAGTTAAACAAACAAAATAATGGCGTTTTATTTAATAATTTTAATGTTATTTAGTGGCGTTCTCAAGCGGAACTTCACAGAACCGAAAGTTGATAAAAAAACTATTTTATTTACAGAAAACTGTATTGCCGTGATTTCTGTTGCATTTTCGGAAAACGCGACCATACAGATAACTATGTTACGACATATGGCGCCATTTATTTAGAAATCTATATTGCCGCGACATCTGTTGCATTTTCTAAAAAGCGGACGATCCAGATAACTATGTTAAGGCATACAGCGCCAGCTAACAACAACTTCACCAATTTGTATTTATGTTGCAAACCATTTTCTTAGGAAACTGTTCGCTACGACATCTATTGCGTTTTCGACGAAGCTGACTATGCAGATAACTATAATATGAAATAAGGCGCCATCTATTAACAATTGCACCAGTTTACATTCTGCATCTGCCGCGTTTTGGAAGAGGTTAATAGAAAATTTTAATATGATTTTCGGCGTCAACAGTTTCAGATCAAGAAAAGAAATCGATTTGGAGGGAGGTCAATATTTTTTCGTGTTGACGGGAACATCAAGGCGATCACTTTTGTGGCATATATTCTCTATAAACAAATCCAGCAATTGGTTCTATGATAGAAACCACCCAGGAAGAGTATTTTTTTGAGCAACTCACTTCGAGTAAATTTGAATAGAGAAGAACAGGCAGCGTAAAATTTCAATGGTGGTTTGTTGCCGGTGGCGTACGGATTTCAAGTAGGGAGCATTTAATAAAGCGAAGTAATTAAGGCATCCAAAGGTAAATAAATGTTGTGGGATATATTTGGTAGTAACATTCTTAATCATGGAAATAAAACAAAGAACAATAAAAAGCAAATAAATGATAAAAAGTTAATCAGTGGTTAGCGGAGAATTGGCTTGCACTGCAACTTAATCATGATTAAAGTCCCCAAAAAACGTCAAATATTTAACCAGCCGATTTTGGCCGATTAACTCAAAAACGGGTGATGCTTCTTAAGTGATCCTACCGACTGCGCCAGTTAAATTATATTTTCGTACGGTAGAGTTAGGAAAAACAATTTATTTACTAACTTATTACATTTACTTAGTTTATAAAACCGAAATTATGAATTACCAGTGAAGTGTCTAAATTGAACTGTAATACACGAATGATTATACAGGAATTAATTCTAAAATATGAATGAATATAATAATAAATGAGAAACTGTTTATATTATCTAAATCTACAAGCTAAGCAAATTCACATCTGGCACATGATGTCACCTAAACTACGCATTAATAATAAATATGCATTTCTTAAGAATAAAACAAATAATCATTAAGTCTGTTGTGGCCGCCAGGTTACTAATATATGTTTATTAGGGTGACAATAGTGCAATAAATTGATTTGATTTTGATTTGATTTAATTTTGATTTTGTTCACGAGATTTTTTTTCTTCAATTTATTCGTGTCCTTTTTCGTTTACAAAAGTTGGTCACCTTATAATAATATTAGTGGATAACTATTTATATCGTGAAAAATCCTTTTTGCAAATTTAATAATCTCGTGCAGGAATGTATTTCTCCAAAAAAACACACACATTTTAGTATTAACTCACAATTGCAACATATCCGTAGTTCATCACTGTATGGTAAAACAGTAGTGAACGTGAAATTCTAACATCTGTGTTCCATTACGTTTTATTATAAAATTTAATAATCGCCATGGCATAAGCCAAGAAAGCAATTGTTTTTTAAGTTAATTACATCTTCGAAAGGCTTTTCTTTTCTAATCAATCTTGACTCGAATTTATTCAATAAGTTAAAATTGATAACTAGCAGTAATAAGACTCATTTATTAAGGTATTGAGAAATGTTTCCGTAGCCTTGAGATTAATATTATTTATGCAAAATCGGGTGTAATAAGCGAATTACTGCGATCATTTGAGGAACATAATGTTGTTCATTACCCCCTAGTGAGAGAATAACACGGACTCGCGGAATACATAGATCCTTGGTGGGATTTTTAAAGTAAACTTTTTCTTGCGGGACTAATTACGTACATTCCACATTCGTAAAATAAATAACCATTAATCTGCATTTAGTTAGAGGTGTCTATGATTATTCGGTTGCCTACCTTAAAGTTCAGAAATTATTTGCTTCTGGATAGGGTTGCTTGTGCGCATGGCTTCCCGCGAAATTCCCATGTGTAAAATCGCAATCGCAGTGTGCGGTTTCTCCGGCAGAAACCAACTAAAATCTGGTGCGGAACAATCTCCCCTTCTGTCGGTGGTATGTGAGAGAAATGACTTCGCTGCTATCTACTAAGTGGTTTATAACATTATTAAGCACAATTTGCATCACAATAGGTAAGATTACATATATTCTTTTCATTAAATCTGCACGCCTTAGATAATGTAATTTATGTTAAAAACAAATTGTTTTCAATTTAAGTAAACAAAACAATATTATAGTGTGTTGGTTATTTATTTATTTATTTATTATTATTAACTAAACTTTTTCTCCATTTAAATATTTGGAGGTAAAGTAAAAAAAAATACGTTGCTTTTCGTCTTAAAAAGACTATAATATGGCAGTCTTTTTAAAGTTCTTAGACGAAAACCATCGTATTTCTCATTTTAATTCTACTTATCTACAAGACATTTTTAGATATTTGAGGTAAATATAAAATCTTGGTCGTTAGTCCTAACTGAAAATAAAATTTATTGTAAGTAAAATAATTTATTTGTTACATAAACATGATAATAAAGATTATTTACTGCTACTATAAAATCTTGATAACTAACGTTTGCCTATAAATGAAAACAACACGCGGGCAGGAAGAACAACAGGTCGATAATTCTTTTTACGGTTGCCAATAACATGTCCAAATAATGTTATGCCTTATAAATAAATGTAACTTACTGCAAATAAAGATATTATTACTATCTCCAAGACGAACATAGGAATTTAACACGTAAGAATACATTTATGCATTTTGCTCTTCCATGATTATTTGGGAGAAAACGTACATGAGTAAAAGAATGTTCAGTATTTGAAAATCTAACAAATTCCATTAACAGTTTCCATGAAGAAAGTGTGGAAATTGAATGGTGTCAAATACCTGTAAAAATAGCAGTAGCCACGACATAATCAACAATTGAAATTTGTAATTTTAATGGCAGTTTTAATATTTCATTAATCTTTGTATTAAAATGCCTTATTATTTAATTAAAGACATATCAGTTTTTGAGTTATGACGTCATTTGCATTTTTTTATTGGTATAATTTGTATGCCAGTTGCTTTAAAAACCGTTTTCAAAAAACCCGCCCTAAATCTATATTTAAGACCGTTTCTGATTTTTTGAAAATTTTACCTATACCTTTGAACAAATTGATTAAAATAGTGTTAAGGAGTGAATAGTTTGTTGTTAGAACTTTGCTGCACACCTCTATATATACAAAATCTTTATTGACATAGGTTACAAATTATTATAAATACATAAACAATTAAATACATGGAGTTTTCATGTCAATTGGCTATCGACCGAAGGTCTTTCTGCCAGGTATTTAGTGATCAATGAGTAGTAGCGAATGATAACTGAATATCTAAATATTTCATTTTTATGATTTTTTACGTTATTCTAATACTCTATAGGTGAAGTCAGTGGCGGCTCGTAAAACATTTTGATGGTAGAGCCACTTAGCATATAATATACTTTTTGAGAAAAAAAAACTAAGATTATTCTTGCAAAATTATTATTAGGAGAAAAGTAGCCTTTATGTATAAATATTCAAGTAGTTCGCAATTCTACAAAATTAAGTCTCAAAAAGGCTAACAAACAAATAACTAGAAAAAAAGTTTAGCGTTATCTGTATCTATTCGATGGACTTTTCTGGAAGAATTTGACTTTGGTCACCCGTTATCTTCTGTAAACCAAAAAAACAATTGAACAACGAATTCAATTCTTTGGTCCTCTATATATCTTTCGGATGAATTAGAGACTTTGCTGAAAGAGTCTTAGAAATCCGATCGTAAGTTCAAAAGTTAAAAAAAATAATTTAACAATTTTATTTTTTTAACCTCCGTCTATTATGTAAGAACAATACTTTGCGTTTAAGAGTTATCCTCAATAATAATAAAATATTTTTTGATCTTATCTGTCCAATGAGCACATCACTTTGCAGAAAGAATTTTCAAAATCTCTCGCGTTCATAAATTAAACTGTAAATTACATGTTTTGGTTCTTATCTGCGTCTATTCGATGAAAGAATTTTCCAAATTAGGTCATCCGTTCAAGAGTTATCCCTAAACAACGAAAAAGCAATTAAAGACGAATTAATTTTTTGGTCCTATTGTACTTTATTGACTCGAAAAAATATAAAAACAATTGCCATCCACTTGAAACTTTACAAAATCATTCAATATTCATTCAAGAGTGATTTGGTATAAAATTCAAATCCATTCTGTCGATTCCTTTGTCAATTTTTCATGTAAATTTATGAAAAATTATAATCGATTTTTGCTGAAGCGAAAAAAAAATAAAAACAATTGCCATCCACTTAAAACTTAATAAAATCACTCAATATTAATTCAAGAGTGATTTGGTATAAAATTCAAATACATTCCGTCGATTGCTTTGTCAATTTTTCATGCAAATTTATGAAAAATTATAATCTTTTTTTTGACGAGAAAAAAATTTATAAACAATTACCATCCACTTAAAACTTTCCGAAACAACTGACAACACGTGTGATTCTACATTTCCGTAAAAATTAGAAATGCATTGTTTCTAAATTTTAGAATATTTTAATGTGAACGGAGATGAAATTTAAAAACATGCTATAAATTCACGAACGCGAAAAAAATATAAAAACAATTGCCATCGACTTGAAATCTTCCAAAACCACTGACTACATATGTGATTCTACATTTCCGTAAAAATTAGAAATGCATTGTTTTTAAATTTTAGAATATTTTAATGTGAACGGAGATGAAATTAAAAAAAAATGCAATAAATTCGCGGACGCGAAAAAAATATAAAAAAATTGCCCTCGACTTGAAATTTTCCAAAACAACTGACAACACGTGTGATTCTACATTTCCGTAAAAATTAGAAATGCATTCTTTCTAAATTTTGGAATATTTCAATGTGAACGGAGATGAAATTAAAAAAAAAGCAATAAATTCGCGGACGCGAAAAAAGTATAAAAACAATTGCCATCGACTTGAAATTTTCCAAAACAACTGACAACACATGTGATTCTACATTTCCGTAAAAATTAGAAACGCATTATTTCTAAATTTTCGAATATTTCAATGTGAACGGAGATGAAATTAAAAAAAATGCAATAAATTCGCGGACGCGAAAAAAATATAAAAACAATTGCCATCGACTTGAAATTTTCCAAAACAACTGACAACACATGTGATTCTACATTTCCGTAAAAATTAGAAACGCATTATTTCTAAATTTTCGAATATTTCAATGTGAACGGAGATGAAATTAAAAAAAATGCAATAAATTCGCGGACGCGAAAAAAATATAAAAACAATTGCCATCGACTTGAAATTTTCCAAAACAACTGACAACACGTGTGATTCTACATTTCCGTAAAAATTAGAAACGTATTATTTCTAAATTTTGGAATATTTCAATGTGAACGGAGATGAAATTAAAAAAGAAATGCAATAAATTCGTGGACGCGAAAAAAATATAAAAACAATTGCCATCGACTTGAAATTTTCCAAAACAACTGACAACACGTGTGATTCTTCATTTCCGTAAAAAATAGAAATGCACTGTTTCTAAATTTTGGAATATTTCAATGTGAACGGAGATGAAATTTAAAAAAAAATGCAATAAATTCGCGGACGCGAAAAAAATATAAAAACAATTGCCATCGACTCGAAACTTCACAAAATCATTCAATATTAATTCAAGAGTGATTTGGTAGAAAATTCAAATACATTCATGCTTTTGCGATTTTTCGTGTAATTTATGAAAAATTATGATCATTTTTTGCTGACGCGAAAAAAACATAAAAATTGCTGTAAAATACTTAAAACTTTATGAATTTACTTAAAATGCAATAATCTTAATAACCCTCCAAAAACTCAAAAAACTCCAATCATAGGTTTTCAAGATAACCGACTGACAACAGCGCTTCAGATTTGTTTAACTTGCACTTCTTCCGAGTGAAAAAAAATAAAAACAACTTGTAATTTTCCAAATTTACTCAAAATACACAAACCATAACAATCCTCCAAAAAACTCAAAAAACCCCATCACTGGTTTTCAAGATTTTAAGTTTCATTTTTCCGAGTGAAAAAAAATATAAAAACAACTGCAACACACTTGAAACTCTTTAAATTTACTCAAAATACATTAATCTTAATAATCCTCTAAAAAAACCATAATACCCCATCGGAAGTTTTCAAGATAACCGACCGAGAACAGCCCTTAATATTTTTCAAGTTTCACTTCTTCGGAGTAAAAAAATAATATAAAAACAACCGTAACACACTTGAAGCTTTTCAAATTTACTCAAAATACATTAATCTTAATAAATCTCCAAAAAACTCAAAATGCCCCACGACTGGTTTTCACGATAACAACACAAAACACAATTCTGGAAGAATTTTTTAAATCTGCTAATTTGTTCAAGAGATATATTCTCAAATAAATGCATTGCCATTTTTCTCGTCTCACGAAACTTTCGCAGGCATCGTTTTAATATTTAAAATGACAAATCAGTGTTTTTAGAAACAAGGTATAATAATATGCATCCCTAAACCCGATACCGATCCATCACATCCAGCCAGTTATCGTCCTATCACACTCCTCCCGGTAATTGGGAAGCTATTTGAATCCCTTATGAAGCAAAAGCTTCTAACAAGTGCTGCCTCTCTTATTCCAGATTACCAATTTGGCTTCCTCCCCCAAAGATCCACAATTTTACCTTTAACAATCCTAACTTCAAATTGTCAAACAGCGCATCTTGAAGGAAAAAAGTCCGCCATTGCATTTTTGGACATACAGAAGGCGTTTGACTCAGTTTGGCATCAAGGTCTCTTGTACAAATGCTACCTCCTCAACATCCCTTCCCACCTTATAAACATTATAGACCACTTCTTATCCAACAGATCCCTTAAAGTCCGAATACGACTATCATATTCATATCCCTTCATTCCAGAGCAAGGTGTTCCCCAAGGGTCCCCTCTATCTCCCTTGCTTTACAATCTCTACTGCTCCGACATATACAATCCCAATCCCGCATCATTTAATCCTTCAGCATATGCCCTATTGTTTGCAGATGACACTGCTCTAGTTGCACACAACGTAACACTTGAAAAAGCAATGACAACCCTGCAACAGCTGATTGACACTTTGCAACACTGGTTCGCAAAATGGCGCATCAAAATTAACTGCGATAAATCACAGCTCCTTATTCCTTACCATAAACCCTCACCTTCATCGCCTTCACTATTAATCAATAATTCACCTATAGTTCCATCCCAGTGCTGTAAATACTTAGGTATTTATTTTGACAACAAACTTTCATTTAAACAACATTCTAAATTAATCAAAATTAAAATTACAACCAGAGCCAAGTTCTTTAGGGCATTAACTTATAAAAATAAAGGCATTTCAATTAAAACCGCTATAATAATCTACAAAACTATTTGTCGCCCGCTTATTGATTATGGCTGCATCCTGTTTCCCCAATCCAGTCCCAAAACATCCCAAAATATTAAGGTTGCAGAGCGCTCTGCTTTAAGACTACTAACGAAACTACGTCATCCTAACAATCCTCTCCACAATCCCTCAAACACCCTTCTGTATGAAAAAACCAAAATAACACCCATTGAAGAGCGTATACTGTCCATCATAGGCAAATTTGCTTCAAAAGAATCGAACAGAGCACTTTTAAACAAGTTCTGCTTACCTCGAAATCCTACTATCCTTCCCAAATTCAAAAATCCACAGATCACTACTCATCAGTTCATAAATTCATTTAATGTAAATACATCTTTATCATAATTCATCACATCAATAATTTGTTAACCTTAAGTGTACATAAAAGGGCCGAAAGACTATTGGTCGATAGCCCTTTCACAGTATAGTTTTGTAAATTGTTGTACTATGTAAATAATAACTCTATGTGTGCTTACTGTGAATAAAGATGTTTGTATATAGAATTAATTAAAAAAATCTTGTTTGGTTTGAATCTGTAAGTAGTGCCGTGGCTCCTACATAACGAGCCGCCCCTGGGTGAAGTGATGTCACCAAAAAGCATGTAGAGTTTGTCTGTAAATGTTTTTGCTATGTTTTGTTGCGTGTATCTACATATGTATAATATGCATTTGTTTTACATGATTTTACATTATTTCTAGGTTATTCTTGTTATAACGTATTATTGGAAACGTGTTGAAGGTTGTTTCCATTCTTTTGAGGTGAATCGTATACATTTAGAGGGGAAAATAACATTGTTACTCTCGAGAGATTGGCGTGTATTCTTTGTGACAACAATTTTTAAACCTCCAACGCAATTTGGCTCTAAATATGTAGACAATTATTATTATTGTTTGAAAGTGGAGATCCATTTTTAACAGGTAAAGAGAAAAAAAATTACTTTCTTATATTTATTTTAATTAATATTATATTACACGTAACAATTTATATAAATATTTCAACTATGAAAAATTTGCATTTGTATTCTTTATAGCAAACATCTAAAGACATACAATACTCACGTATTGGGCATAATACTCATACAGGGCAGTGACGGTTCGCGGGTTTTTTTCTGGTACGGCCGAGGAACAAGCGGTGGTAATACAGATAGGTGCGCTCACGCAGCCAGCCGTCTCTACAACTGACTCTACCTATCTGTATTACCACCTTTGTTACCTCGGCCGTACCAAAAAAACCCGCGAACCGTCACTGATACAGGGTGTTATTTGATAAAACTCCATTATAAAACACGAATGTTATAATTTCACTTATTTTTGTAGAGCCAGTGCAATAATAGCATCACCACACATTGTTGAAAAACAATTGTAGCAGTGACTACAAATATAAGTGAAATTCTAATTTT
Source organism: Ocypus olens (assembly GCA_910593695.2). Taxonomy (NCBI): domain Eukaryota; kingdom Metazoa; phylum Arthropoda; class Insecta; order Coleoptera; family Staphylinidae; genus Ocypus; species Ocypus olens. The sequence continues at coordinate 41,692,600 of OU343055.1, forward strand.
CGTGTTTTATTATAAAGTTCAATTATATTAATCCTTACATCAGATTCCAATTTCACGGTTTAATTAAACACCCCCGCAGCTTCAATTGAAAGAATAACTCCAACGTGTGCACGTTTCCCGCTCCGGATTATTTCTCTGGTTAATTAAGGGCGTGTGTGTGTGGGCTGGGAAATGTTAAAGGTTAAAGAGTTTTCTCCGAGTTTCCTATATCCACACGGACCTCCTGAGATCTCCTGGAAATCCTTGGGGATCGAGGACGTGTGTTCAACAAATAGGGTGCACACTCAGCTCCATATAAATTTCAGCCCAGACGATTATCCTCTTTAATATTTTCCGTGACGCACTTTATCATGACCCCTTCGGCTTCGATGACTTTCTAAAAGTTTCCGCTCCACGTGAATTCCGCTCTAAAAATGCATTAAATGCCTTTAAATAAAATTTATTTGCGAGCGTTTCTATGGATGAGGGTGTTATTGAATAGCCGTTGGCATTTACTTTTGCTACTCGGAAATCTATAATACGTTTTACGACCTAATAAAAATAAAGTAGGTATACAGCGTCTATTTATAGTCTACATAAAATAGGTGTAATCTATCGATTTTGTTTTATAAGAGTAAACTTGATGAAGAGGATGGACCATTTCTACGTGGTAATCGATAAACAGAACTGAAAGTTTCAAAATGTTTTAACCACAACTCATTATTTGTGGTTAAAACAAAGTGAATTATTTTAATATCCACGTAATAGTAGTTTACATTATAGATAGTAATTTGAAATATACTGAAGGAAAAAAAAATGAAACACTTGAAATTCGTGAAATTTCGACCATTTTCAAACCGCCATAACTCGGCGTATTTTCAATCGATTTTGATGAATCTTTGAGGGCGAAAAACTTTCAAGTGTCTTCTTTAAAGTCATGCATGCTAACTTAAGCGTAACCCCTTCCGCCCCCCTCTAGCGCCTCTGTGAAAAAAGTGTTTTTCTGGAAACCACGTCCAACTTTGACGGCCTGCGGAGTTGGAAAAATTTTGTCGACTCGATCCACCATAAAGGCATTAAAATCTTGTTTAATATGTTTCGATTTTAAGTTTATTTATACATTTAGAATTGATTGAGATGTTTCACATGAATGTTTATATTCATCATGAAATAAATTATTTAATTTGATTTGATTACATATTTAGATTTCAATGCAACTTCGCGATTTCGCCGAAGCTGTATTTAATGGTCCTTCATTACGCAAACTGTCAAATGCATCCATATACGATAGCTCTTTCATGGTACCTGTGTTTTCTATTCGATGCAATAACAGAAATGCAATATTCGTTAGAAGAGTCATCTTCATCGACATATACTTTCTCGAGTATGATTTTTTTCACAAGAAAGAAATTACGTCTTGAGGAAATTTGCGATCATTGCTAACCAGTGGCGGCTCGTGAACTTTTTGAGTGGTAGAGCCACTTATCATACAATATACAGGGTGTTTCAGAGCTCAGGGAATGGTCAATCACGTGCTTATTTTTCAAAATTTCGAAAAATGTTTTATACAAAAATTGTATATAATAGTTAGCTGCACGCTCTAAAGATATTTAAATTTATACCGGCTGTCTCATAACAAAGTTACAGACCAAACTTGTTTTTTTAAATGGAACACCCTGTATTTTTTGTCATTTTTAAATTATATGGAGCAAATAAAGGTGAGTTACTTCAATACTCCCTATACCTATTGTTTGCCGTTTTCGAAATATTTGAAGATTTGTTGAAATGCATGGTCTGGGTGAAATTTTATTTTTGCCCCAGTGATCGACGTTGAACGATTAAAATCATTTCAATTATTTGCTTGAAGGTTCGAACTATAGAGCCAAACATGATTTCATACAAAAAAATTATACAGGGTGATAAAAAAATGCGGTGAAAAAACCGAACTTATAAAGTTAAATAACTTCGTTTTTTCAAATGGCACACCCTGTATTTAGTAACGTATTCTTAAATAGAATCCAATTATCTTTCAGATTGTATAAGGGTTCCCTGTTCCTAATCTCAATAGTTTTCTTGTATTCGGCGATTATCATATCAGGAATAATTATTATAATCTATAAGATAATTGGATTCTACTTGAGAATACGTTACTAAATACAGGGTGTGCCATTTGAAAAAACGAAGTTATTCAACTTTATAAGTTGGGGGTTTCTACCGCATTTTTCTTATCACCCTGTATAATTTTTTGTATGAAATCATGGTTGGCTCTATAGTTCGAACCTTCAAGCAAATAATTAAAATGATTTTAATCGTTCAACGTCAATCACTGGGGCAAAAATAAAATTTCACCCAGACCATGCATTTTAACAAATCTTCAAATATTTCGAAAACGGCAAACAGTAGGTATAGGGAGTATTGAAGTAATTCACCTTTATTTGCTCCATATAATTCAAAAATGACAAAAAATACAGGGTGTTCTATTAAAAAAAACATAAGTTTGGTCTGTAACTTTGTTATGAAACACCCTGTATAAATTTAAATATTTTTAAGGCGTGCAGCTCACTATTATACACAACTTTTGTATAAAACATTTTTCTAAATTTTGAATAATAAGCACGTGATTGACCATTCCCAGAGCTCTGGAACACCCTGTATATTTATAAATTCAAAGCAAAAATTGCGATTTTGATTTTTTACATTCTAGAAAATAAAGTAATAAAAAAAAGATTACGATTTTTTCTCGATAAATTAACACAAAATGCAAAAATTGCACTTTTTTACAGTTCGCAGGTTTTAAAATCGCGATTTTGATTTTTTAAATTGCATAATTACCGAATGCATTTTCCGATTCTGATGATTCAAACGTCAAAATATGGCGTGTTTAGTTTAATTTTAAAACGTATTTCGAAACTTTCTCGTAAAATTAAATCAATATGCAAAAATTGCACTTTGTTAAAGTTTGAATATTTTAAAATCGCGATTTTGATTTTTGAAACTGCATAACTGCTGAACGCACTGTCTGATTTTTATTACTCCAACGTCAAAATGTGTCAAATTTAGTGCAATTAAAAAGATAGTTCATTAAAAAATATTTTCGTAAAATCAATGCAAAACGTCAAAGTTTCAAGTTTTTAAAATTTGAAAAGATATTTTAAAATCACGATTTTGATTTTTAAATTATTTTTATTATTATTATTTTAATTGCATAACTGCAGAACGCGTTGTCCGATTTTGATGACTCCAACGTCAAAATGTGCCAAATTTGGTGCAATTTAAAAGTTGGTTAATTAATATTTTCGTCGAATCAACGCAAAATATCAACATTTCACGTTTTCAAAGTTCGAAGATTTTAAAATGGGATTTTGATTTTTTTAAATTGCAGACCAGCCAAACCCGTATTTTTTATTTTAATTTTTTTAATTTTTATGTTTATTTTTTATATATTGTTGTAATATTACTTTTAATTTTTGTTTTGTAATTTTCTGTAAATTGGTTTATCCGTAAATATATATTATTATTATTATTATTATTTCGATGATTCAAAAAACAAAATATGGCGTGTTTAGTGTAATTTTAAAACGGATTATAAAATATTCTCTTAAAATTAAATCAAAATGCAAAATTTTTACTTTTTTTAAAGTGTGAATATTTTAAAATCGCGATTTTGATTTTTGAAATTGCATAACTGCCGAATGCGTTGTCCGATTTTGATGACTCTAACGACAAAATGTGTCATATGTAGTGTAATTTAAAAGTTGATTAAGAAATATTTTCTTAAAATCAATCAAATTTCACGTTTTCAAAGTCCGAAAATTTTAAATATCGATTTTGATTTTTTTTAATTGCAGAGCAGTGATTTAGATAATTGAAATGTCAAAATATGGCTGATTTATTGTAATTTGAAAACAAATTATAGAATGCTCTCTTAAAATTGCATTTTTTTAAAGTTTGGATATTTTAAAATCGCGATTTGTTTTTTTTCAAACTGCCGAACGCTTTGTCCGCTTTTAATAATTCGAACGACAAAATGTAAAAAAAAATAATGCAATTTAAAAGTTGTCCAAGGACATTTTTGTAAAATCAACGCAAAAGTCAAAATTTCATGTTTTCGAAGTTCTAATATCTTATAATTTTGTTTCTTTTTTTATTGCAGAACGGGCAAACGTGATCTATGATTTGATCATTCAAATATCAAAATGTGGAAAATTCTGTGTAATTTTAGGATGGATTACAAAATTTTCTCGTTAAATAACACTTGCACTTTTTTAAAGTTGGACGATTTTAAAATCGCGATTTTGATTTTTTTAATTACACAACTACCGAACGCGTTGTCCGATTTTGATGGTTCCAATATCAAAATGTGGTAAATTGAGTGCAATTTAAAAACTTATTAAAAAGATTTTCGTTAAATGAACGCAAAACTTCAAAATTTTATGTTTTCAATGTTCGTAGATTTTAAATTGTTATTTTATTTTTTTAAATCCAAAAAGTGTTGTTTAAGTTTGATGATTCAAATGACAACATATGGCAAATTTAATGTAATTTTGTAAAAGATTACGAATTTGTCTCGTTAGATTAACACAAAACGCAAAAATTGTTCTCAACCAAATTTGTTATAAAAAAATAAATTACTTCCCTTAAAACCCGCTTCTGTCCATCGACAGACCAGCAAACATAGCGAAAAACTGAATATTGGAAAGAAAGTATTTGGTTAAGAGATGATTTATTATGAAAAAAAAACAGGTTTTTCCAGTTATATAAACAATTGTTGTTTAAACAATTTGTTGAAAAATGTGAGATACGCAGAAACTGATGGCGCCATCAATTGATTCTTCGGAAAAAATCACAGAATCATGTATTGGAATGGTTTTCTCAACTCAATTTGTTCTAAAAGATAAAAAATAAATTACTTCTAAAAACACAAAAACCAAAACTTCTGATGATAATAATCAAATACAATGCAAAGACATGCTCTGATTTGCATGTCTTTGTATTGTATTAAACTACCTTTCATAAAACAATTGTTTAAAAATTTGAAAAAAACTGTTTTAGAATTTAATTTAATTTAATTTCAGGAATTTTCAATAAATAAATTTTTATTGTGTTTGTTAATATGTTGCTCTAAGGCCTTAAGAAAACAAAAAAATATATATATCATAGCCCGAAGAAATTTATAAACTTTGTTTTTTATAAACAATTTTTCGGAGAATTTTTTAGGTAAAAAACCTTTTTTTTTAAATGTGCACCATTTTTCAATAAAAAAGGTATTTTCAAATTTTCGTACACTATTTAGTATCTTTTGGCATATATTACTTGAAAAAAAAAAGGTTTATTGTTCTATGTTGAAATCTGCGGGAGCAATCGTTTCGCCCGTTTAAGGCCTTTAATGAAAGGCGCCTTGCAATCTTTGGTTCTGAAGCCGCCATTTTAAAATAAAAACAAATAATAATTTTTTCCTTACATTTAAATGTGTGGTTAATAAAGTGTTAATTTTTTCAAAGCTTTTATTATACCCTTGAAAAAAATTCCCGAAATTAGCCTTTATTTCTAGTACCTGCAGTGGTCTTATCCCTTAATTTAAGTTAATAAATTTTTATAATCGCTATTTTGGATCCGCTATTTTGAATTTTGTCCTTTTCACACCAGATTTGAATTCGGCGACCCCAAACAACTCAAAATAACAAGTTTCAAGTGAATCCGGCCGATTACGTAAAGTGCGTCCGCCATATTGGATCCGCCATTTTGAATTTGACACCGGATTCGTAATCAGCGACCCCAAAAACCCTCATAAACTACATCTCAAACAGAATGAATTACGTTTTCGACTTTTGACCACCTTTTCGGAAATCGGGACCACTATGCGCCGGCACTGTTGGTAGCCGCAAGGGAAGCCTAAATTCACAACGTGAAAATAATATGGTATGTGTATGTCGTACCATTAATATTATTTATTTCATTTCGTATTTCAAACTCGTATTTATCTCCTAAATTTAATAGTATTAAGTATGACTTTATCTCCGCTGTCAATGACGACGGAGATATAAAAACTTTAGAGCTACTATTTAACCAACATATTATCAATTGCTGCTGTTCTCCTAAACATTAATTGAATTTTCAATATTGTGGAAATACACACCCGCCAAATCGAACCTATCGCCATTGCCATAGGAATTCCACTGTGGAGGAAATTGGAAATTTCAGAAATTGAAGCGGACCCAACAGCAGTCTACGCTACGTTTTTTATAAGTTAAATTATTCTGATAAAAAAAATAAGCTGTGGTCATAGGTTATGGCCTGTCAGAATTCCAAACGTCAAAATGGACGTAGCAAATCGTCTGGGTGCAGTTTCTAACAGCGAAAGCAGTGAAACTGTAAACAGTGCAACGTCAAGAAACACCGTAAGGATTAAAGAGACAGTGGTGGCAGTTTACGGAGTTTTTGTGCTACAAAAAAACACAAACTTCATTAAAACGCTACAATTTGTGAGTTGACATCAATAATACAAAATTGTATTCATTACATTCTGTCGCTAAATACAACTCGTGTTACGATTAATCATACCGATAATATTTAGTGTAAAAGCCGAAGCAACACAGACCCACTAGTTGAATCTGCATCACGGTTTCAACTTCAAAATATTTTAAATAATAATCATACGAATTGGTATATTGTGGCTTATAATAAATTAGAGTTGACAAAAAACGAAATGAAATAAAAAATCGTAACACGGAGATCAAGCATAATATTTATTATAACATGGAAGAATTAAAGATAGCGCGCAAGAGGGTTTACAACTCTCGACAATATAAGTTTGTAGATGACGCATAAGTGCGTCACCGGCTGCTAACAATGGTTTCACAAATGACTCATGAGTGCTGCAACGGACTGTATAGTGCTAATTAACGTGTGCTGAAATACATTGAAACATTCAGATTCTTTTGTGTAAACAAGTAAACTGTAATGAAATACTGGGTGAACGGATCGTTACACAGCAAAGCAATGTATCCGTTTGTATACCTATGCACAAAAAAATCAATGCATGTATGTATTACGTGAAACCTGTACCGAGACTGTGTATACATACACGATGTTTACTGTTTGCTGACCAGCATACGAGTCCTTTGTGAGAACATTTACTGCGTAATTCAGGTGTATAAACAATTTTCGGAAAACCTGAAGGTAATTTGCTTTAAGCCAGTGAACAACGTGCACTTTGTGTTCAATATATACTGACTTTTTGAGGTTGGCAGCACTTACTTCGTGATACATTTTAATTAAATAGAACACACTTTTACTTAGTTAATATCACTATTAAATAAACAGTTTGCTATTAACTAAGTAAAAGTGTGTTTTGTATACTGACTTCCATAACACCTGGAATTTGTTAAACGATTTTATTGAAATTTTCATAAAACGTCTATTTTCATGAAACAAAGTAATGATTAAAATTTGAATACAAAAGAACAAAAAGTTTTTTATTAATAGTGAGTTGCTCCGCGACGATTTGTAATGCACTCATTTAGAGGGCATGGCATGCTATCAATCAAGTGACCTATAGCTGCCTGTGGTATATCATCCCAAGCTTCTTGAATGCGTAGCTGGAGATCGTGTAAGTTATCTAGAGGGTGTGGTAAATTACCCACTCGCATACCGATCGCATCCCATACATGTTCAATGGGCGACAAATTCGGCGACCGAGCAGGCCATGGTAGGACGGCAATGTTAGCCTCTTCCAAAAAACGTGTTGTAGCCCTTGCCGTATGAGGGCGCGCATTATTCTGTTGGGGATTTTCCAGCCCCTGAAGATATGGAAGCGCAACGGGTTCTAGCACATTGGCAATGAAACCAGCTGCGTTTAGGTTGCCGTCAATGAAGACCAAGGGTGATTTGCTACCATAACATATTGCACCCCATATCATCACTCCTGGTGTGAGGGCTGTGTTGCGTTCCGCAAAAAATGTTGGATTTTTAGGTTCTCCACGCAACCCTCTGACCCTCCTACGACCATCGTGGGTCCACAAGCAAAATCGGATCTCGTCTAAACATAATTTGATGCCATTCTTGGGCCCAATTCGCTCTTTCGTTGCTTCATTCTAACCTGCGTAGACGGTGAAAATGGACGATATGAACGCAGCCCTAAGACCTTATTCGGCAATAAACAGATGACATTGACATTCTGGGTCCTATACCTTCCATCCAATCATTTGCAATTAATCGAGTTGTTGAAAATCTGTCTCTTGCGGCCAAAAGTCTTAAGCGACGTTCTTCGCGATCTGTAGTCCTCCGTGGACGTCCAGATCCAGAGCGACGTTGCTGAACCCCTTCCTCGGACCATTTGGACCAACATCTCAATACCGTTGTAACATTTCGGTTAACACGACGAGAAATTTCTCTTATTAGCAAAAGTCCGGCCTCTCTCATGCCAATAAGACGGCCACGTTCAAAATCAGTTAATTGATGTTGACGTTGGCATTATTCTCAAGTTCAGAAGGAAATTGTGTGCAAAATTGACAGTTAATTACACACTGACTTGTTTATTTCTTAAAATTTATTGTTACTTATAGCAAAGGAAATAACAACAAACTACTTTCTAGATTTTATTCAAATTTTAATCATCACTTTGTTTCATAAAAATAGACGTTTTATAAAAATTTCAATAAAATTGTTCAACAAATTCTAGGTGATGCAATTTTTATGGATGTCAGTATATTAAATGGAAAAATGAAGGTATGCAAGTGGGATGGATTACTGGCACATATTGTCGACTAAGACCTCTCTAAACACTTGAGGTATTACAATAGTAAATAATAAATGACAAAAATACATCATATCAAACGACGATAAAAGATCAGCCGTAACAACTCGTAAGATTATAACATTCCAAACCCCTTCGAACGAGCAGCTATATTAAATCAGTCCAGTTACTCCGATATACCAGATTATAAAATTTTTGTACAGCCACAATCTAATCTTCCTTGATAATTTTTTTATACTCCGTATAATCAGTGACGGTTCGCGGGTTTTTTTCTGGTACGGCCCAGGAACAAGAGGTGGTAATACAGATAGGTAGGGTCAGTTGCAGAGACGGCTGGCTGCGCGACCGCACCTATCTGTATTACCACTCAATGTATCAATGGTACAAATCATGAAAATTATTCTAAAATGAATCTGTACTTTCACTAATCCGCTTAAAATCAGGTACAAAACCCGTTCAAACCTTCCATAATCTCCTCAGTCATTTACGACGTCTTCACGTCTTCACGTTCACGATCACCTTCACGTAAGTGTATTTTATTATTTAACATTCAATTTAAATGCGAAGCTGCACTGATGAGAGATAAATCTCGAAACGCGTCTGCAGATGGCCAATTACTTAATTTTTATATATTTTTTAATTCAGTGGTATTTTTAGTTATTATCAAATTTGTTTAATCTAATAACACTAGATAAGTTTAGCACTGTGTGTCCTTGTCAAAATGTTTTCTGGTTTTTTCATTTTAATAATAACATTTACAGTTTAAAGTTTCACATTTCATTTTAGAATAATTTTCTAAGTTAGTCTTGTATGTAGAAATAAACGATCTTAAACCAATATTATTATCTAGTAGTACTAGTAATAACATGCAAATTTCTTTTGTATCATTCAATATCCGACGTGGCACTAGCCAGGGAAGTAGTTGTTTCAATATGTTATTTGTTTATTGTCTTAGTAAGACTTATTTTTTTGCTTGCAGATTAACGAACAGGTTGAATATTTATATATTCAGGCTACATTTCGTTTTCTTGTATTTATCTAATGCTTTCTGCAACAAGTAAAGTCGTTTCTAATTTGTTTATTAATAAATATAAAATATCTTTAACTATGATTTGTTATATATACCTATAATGAGTTGAATTCTCTAGGAAAATACCAGTCGTAGGATGAATACATCTTTTAACTCAATTGTGTTGCTTTAAGAAACTCAACTCGTCCTACGGACCCGTTGAGTTTCAAAGCAACACAATTTCGCTATTAAATAAATCGACAGAATTTAGTATTTACCTACTCGTGGTATTACTACTGGAAGTTCAGAACAACCCGCATACTACAAGAAAACATTGCTAGGGAGATAATGCAGTCGACTTTTTTACAGTCGCAAAGTTCCTTAAGAAAGAATAACTTTATCCATACAAAGTCCATATAGTTCAGGAGCTGAATGAAGAGGACTTCGACAGCCGCCCCGAGTTCTGTGAAAAATTCATGCTACGATTTGATGAGAATCCCGGATTTCACAGCAATGTGCATGAAGCAACCATAATTATAGGTATTGTTCGGGCAAAAATCACACCTAAATCCAGCAAAAAGTGAATGTGTATTCGGGAATAATAGGAGATCGCATTGTGCGACCTGTCTTTCTGGAGAGAAATTTAAACTCTGAGAGATATTTAGAATTTTTAAGATTAGACCTCGTGTCAGCATTAGTAATGCTGTTTCCGGATGAGGCCACTCTCGATGCGCCGCACCCGAGAATCTGGTTCCAACAAGATGGAGCACGTCCACATTTTGGACTGCATCTTCGGAGGTACCTCGACGAAATTTTCCCCGGGAGATGGATCACGAAGGGAAACAATTGAATGGCCTAGCCGCTCGCCAGAACTCATACCACTAGATTTTTTCTTTGCGATAATGTGAAATCCAAGGTCTACACAAATAAACCATTTGGATGACCTGAAAAGTCGTATTTGCGAGGAAATGCGAAATATTGACCCAGAGACAATACGACGTACCGCAGAAAGCATGTACGTGCGTCTATGTCAACTGGTCAACGGTAGACAGTTTGAACACCTCCGTTGACAATTTATACATTTTTTTGATAATTTTTGATTAGATCGTCACAGAAATTTAATTTAATTCTTTTTAAATTCAAAAATATATTTTTTTTTAATTTGTCATGTAAGATACCAAATCTTTTAGACTGTTTTATGAACCTAACGACAAGGAATAATACATTTCCGGGCATTTGAAAAAACTGATGACGTCACGCATGGATGCAACCAGATGGCCACAGAATCAAATTTACTACGTCATAAAGTACGACCAGACATATAAACTTTATCCACACCCTGTGTAACACAGGGTGTTACAAATTCGATGCATCAGCATTGTTATCTCGGTATCTATAGAGTTGGTTGAATTAAAGTAAAGTTGCGTATTTTAATGCTGAATCATTTTTTGAAAAGAAATTTAAAATATTCCGACTTCTTCCGAGATATTTTTCAATTTTGCTTTTTATTTTTTACTACTTTATTACTGGTTATTTTGAAAAACCATGAGCACAGTTTCTTTTTAACAAATTATTCAGCATTAAAATGCGCAACTTTGCCTTAATTTAACCAACTCTCCATCTCTTATAGTTACCGAGATATACTTTGATCAATGGATCTTTGCGTGCACGTCACAGATAGCTGAACCTAGCTCCGACAATATTTTCATGCGTTTACTTTCTCTACGATAAGTTAAATTAGTCGCAATCATGTGTGTACGTAAAGTATGTTCATTAAAAAAAACCTCAAGTGTGCCATGATTTTTTAATTTTAAAAATTTAAGTTGGTTACACATATTGAGGTTATGTTACTTCTCGATATTAAACAAACTGTAGTCAATTTATAGATACGTTAAATTTTTCACTATAAAATTATATTAAATGTTGTATGTGCCTTCCTTCTTCTTGAACACAAGCCTGAACTCTTCGTCGCACACCCTCCATTACGCTCCGCAACAACACTGGATTATTGTTAATTTCTATAAATTTATCTCGAATTCGTTGCCACATGTCTTATAGATTGTGTACTGGTTGCCCATAAATACAATTTTTCAGGTATGGCCACAAGAAAAAATCGCATGAACGGGGCGGCCAGGGAATCCGTGCATTTCGACTTATTATTCTGTCCTCAAAAAATTCCTAAAAAATGGCCAAATTATCCACTGTGCAACGAGGAGTTGCTCCGTCTTGATGAAAATATCCACTTTGCAGTTCGTCATCATTTAATTCATTTATAAAAGGTAATAAAATTTCTGTTCGATAACAGTTTGCAATTATCGTACCTAAAATGAATGCACGGTTATTGAATTTTTATTATTAATAATAAAAATAGGATTTTACCTTCAAAGAATATCGGTCCAACTAATCTTCTCCCACTAATCGCTGCCCAAACGCCAACTTTCTCTGGATGTAGTGGTTTCTCTCGATATATACGAGGATTTTCATCCGACCAAATTCTCATAGGTTGGGGAATTAATGTACCCATCCTTGCAAAAACAAGCTTCATCGGTAAAAAAAGTAATTTGTAAAACATCGTCTGGGGTAATCAACAGGTAATAACTCTTGCACCGATGTTATACGATAAGGGTATACTTGCAAATCTTTTCGTAGAAGCTTATGGCATATTCCTACCGATAAATTCATTTGCTGTGACAAATGACGCAGAGAAGTCATAGGTTCATCTTCCAAAATTTCTTGGGCTGTGTTAATAGCATCTTGAGTTCGTTTAACTGGTCTACCACTTCCTGGTTTACGCAGAATACTACTCGTTTCACGAAATAATACAACAGATCGTGATAAGGTATTTTTAAATTCATCATAAATAATGGGCACGTTAGGAAATTCTTTCTGAAACTCTGCTAAAGGTGCGTCGAATGAATACACCCAATTTCCGTCTACTTTAATCCTATTTCGGAAATAACTTTCAATTAGAAACGTTTTTTTGCTGGTTGCTGTAAACCATTGTGAGCACGGAATAATTGTGACTTCTAGAAATATCTGACGTTTATATGTCAATTCCCAACAAGTGTCAAGTGTGCCAACTGAAATTTTTAAAACGAAAAAGTCAAGTGTGCCATCTTGAGGTTTTTTTTTTTAATGAACATACGATATGTCGTCCAAGGTGAGAAAACTCAGTCTTCGGTAATGACGCACACGCAAAGATCCATTGATCAAACTGTAGCAATGCTAATGCATCGAATTTTTAACACACATACAGAAAGTCGGTACCGTTAAGTAAGAAATTGGAATCTAGGATGTTATGCACTTTAAGAACACCAAAAAACTTGTTGACAGATGTCCTGTTGGAATTATCCCTCTTTAGTGCGACTTTAAACGATCAATTATAGTTATTTATTATCATTTAAAGCTTTAATTGAATTTAAAAAAAATGTATTGAATGAATTGTGAATTATAATCCACGTTATCCAGAAAAATCCGGACCTCGCAAAATCAATAGAACTGATAGAATAACGGACATACCTACACATGAAGCATAGCTGTGATATGAAACATCAAAACCACACCGACAACATTCCATACAGTCCGACCTGAATTCGACGTTCTGCAAATGAATTATTACAATACATGTCCTATATTTGAATTTCCTCCATGTTTTAATTTATAATACGGGTGCTTTCGTAGACCCTTATAAAGTATTTCCGTGAAATACCTGATACTTGATGCTGTTGGATAAAAGCCCCCTCCCGCCATTTCATCCACTCGAATCCGTCAAGGATGTGTGTAAAGACCCTTTTTACGCAAGTTTTTTTGTGTGTAAATTCTATAAAATGTGCAATTCAGAAGCGCGCGGGGTTTTTTTATCAAGATCCACTGAATAAATCGAGTGTAGGCTTGTTTTCTTTTAATGTTATATATAGATATAAATACATAATTCAAACCCTGTCCTCATTCAGTAAAGGACATTTTCATTTTTAAAAAATACAATTTAATTTATTTAATGCATCTGCAAAAAGTTAGGGTTTCCTTTTAATATGATTACGTCAAACAAATTTATATTATTATTAAAAAAAACTAAAATATTTATAGAGTAAAATATATAGTGATGTATTATCAATTATGTTTACAATAAATTTTATTAAATAGAAAGCAATGGTTTAAATAGATCAAATTTATTTTTGGAGTGGAATATGATATTCCTGCGTTTGTAGAAACACTGCTCATGACGGATCAATAACTGCAATTTGCTCTAATAGTTTGTTTAACTATATATCTCCAATCATCCATCATGGCTATACAAATAAATAATCACCACAATGGTCCGCTACTAACTTGTTTAATTTTGAGTTATTCATGAGTAACGAGTTTCATGCTCAATTGATCAGTAATAAATTACAGCGATTACACCACATTCTTTAAATTACCATAGATATCAGACATACCATAGATTACAATGTTTAACAAAATGTTGGTTTTTGTTTGTTTGTTAAGCATGTTAACAGTTGAATCGTATAGAATTTTTTACCTTGATTTCAAATTTTCTTCCTATCGGGCATAGTTTTTTGTAATTACCATTTTTTTAAACGTTTATTATTTATGCATGCAATTTCAACATACCTAAAATCTGCTTCGTTTTGATTTTCTGGCGTAGTGTGCTGTAGGTAAATCAGTCTTCAGATTCCAGCAATAGTTATCATTCTTGAGTACTTTTCTTGGTAGCGTATCTCCGTGGTGAATATTTCCTGGTGAACGCGTTCACCATGTTCATCAATCACTGCTCCGGATTGGTTGGGAAAAATTCAGATGGGAATCTAAGAAGTGGATCTTTAGTGAGATATTACAGCCAAGTGCTTTATAATTTTTAAGAAGCTCAGCTATCAGTTCTTTATAGTTATCTGTCTTACTATTTCCTATGAAATTATTAACAACATTTTTAGCAACCTTACAGTCATTCAAACTGTCTTCAAATTCAATATCATTAATTAGTTTTCTTATATCAGGACCAACAAATATGCCTTAATTTTAGCGTCACTTAACTTGGGTAACTTAAAACTTGTAGATGGGAAACAACACAAGGCTTCAATCATTCTGTGATTTGATTAGTTAAATAGTTTAAATAAATATTTTAACTTTTAACTTAACCTGTACTAATCAAAATAAATAGTAACATAAAAATAGAATGAATTTCTAAGGTTCTTTGAATCAAAATGCATTGATATTTTAAGGTAACCATCGTTTCCATACAAAGGTGATTTTATTAACTTAAGATGTACAGTCTTACAATAAACTCACTGTATAATATATGATTTGTTTAATAAAATACATATTTGGATACAGCAATCATTTTCTGGATTTTGATACAGTGCAAGAGGCACGAGTATACTTTTTAACAATGAATAATACCAATTTTGCCTATAATTAATTGTTACATGATACATTTGTACTATTTCAAATTAGTGGATATAATATATATTTAATATATAATATATAATATATTTATCATAAAACATTTTTTCTACTTTGTTTAATAATAGACCATTTGTTATATCAAAAATAGTTTAATAATGAGATTTTTTATTTTACAGTTTTTGCTCATTATTAAATTATTTGTGGTAACATTTTAGTTGTCGTGATTGGCACTAGTTAAATGTGACATGTGTCGACATGAAAATGTAAAATTGCCATTAATTCATAGGATAATTGGAACCTTCCAATGCGTTACACACTGAAAATGTTCGATAATGCATATAGGGGAGTTCGCCACAAGTACCACTAAGGTTAAAGAAAACGGAGGCGTAATATTGTTCACTTTTTACCGGCGTGGAAACCGTAGGAACTCGGTGACAGAATGGCCGGACGCATGAATTCACCCCTCGCTCAGCTACATGTTTGGCAACACAACATACACAGAGGAAAGGTTGTAATATATTATATTATCATTTTGTTTGCAAAACGAATATCGCGGAAGAAACGGCGAGAGTATAATGTATGTTTTATTCGCGGCGAAAAAGAGCCGCTTCTGTCGGTTAATTCGGTGTGTATTTTTAATTAGGGTCGATCAAAGCCTGACACGAAGAACGAGAAACAAATATAAACATAACCTTGAGTTTCGATTAACATTTAAGCAAGTACGTTGCATTATTGTATAAGCTTAAATTGGTTACAACTTACTTGGAAATAGTTTGCTTATCGCACCCTTAGCAACTTCCCTTATTTCTGGAGGTGTGTAGGTAATATTCTTGATTTAATATGTTTTAAAATTAACTATTGAAATCGCCGTTGAAATATGTATATCAAATTTTACATTCGTTCGAAACGACACAATTTTCAGTGCTGCCTAGGGTGACCGCAAAAAATCTATGTCGGAATTTTGGTCGTCTGGACCCCACAAAATGATTCCCCTTTCCAGATATTGAGATAGCCGAAATTTGAGCTCGATTAAACGACGTTAACCCGTGCCGCTCGTCGCTCAAAGTTTGAAATAATCCAAATTTTTGGCCAAAAAGCTGACATATGGAGCCATAACTCCAGAACGGTAAAAAATAAAAACACGCTTAATATCTATCTCAAAAGAAAGCTAATGTTGTTCTTCAAAATGTATATGTTATACATAATTGTTGTTATTTTAAGTCAAACCGAGTTACAACAGCCTTTAGCCCCAAAAACGTGACCTGGTACCACTAGGAGCATACTTCGTATATTTTGTTATTAAATGATAAATTTTGCTTTTTTTGGTATATTTTTAAGTTTAAAGTAGAAATATAATAAAAAAATAAGTAATACTGATAAGTCTAATGACATTTTTTATTTTAAAATATAAAAATCAGACACAGAAAAGATACAGACGTAGTACCTACATGAGTTGACAATTTTACATAGTTATTCTCTATTCTAGAGTTTTTGTTAAAGTAGTTTTTGAAACGTCAGGATATAATGCTCGGCATTTGGTTACAACTTGCAGGACGTATTGCTTTTGGTCTTCATCTTTGTCAGAAGGTCGTTAAAGTCCGTTATTAATTTAACACCACACTCAGCCATATCATTAACTACTTTTAATGTTTTGACAATTTTCAATCCTTCTTGGAAGTCATTATTTTGAGGCCAGGTGTTTGGATGTTGTCTTAGGAAATCTGTTTTTATATTAAATCGGTCAAAGAATGTAAACGTTTCTTTTGTAAGTAAATTTACCAATCCTCCATCAACTACCTCATTTAATTTTTCTTTCCTAACTTTTCGATTTACAACCCTAGCGTGCTGTGATGGTTCATCTGTGCTACTGAGCAATTTATTATCCATTAAAACTTTTCATCGTCTGTGATGGTGGGATCAAAAAACGATAATCCCACCAACTTTGCATTCAAATACCACAAATGATTCGAAAATTTGGTCAGGGCTATTTCTGCTATTTCGTTGTCACATTCTTTATAGTCTAACAGACTTTGCAAAATAGTCTGTTAGACTGTTTGCTTTGGTGCAAGATGAGCTTTTGAAGCATTGAACCAAGCTTTACAATAAATTTTAACTAGGAAAACAGAAATGGCACGCACAGAACTTTCTTCTTCTTTAGACATCTTAAATTGACGACGAAAAATGAACATTTTTAAGTAGTAAATAGCCTTTGCTATCCACCTAGCGTGATGAATGGCTCCTGGAGTTCTAAAACCCACAACATTGCCCAACAAATACGAGAACCAACTGCAACAGCTCCTTGTAGTCATCTCTGGGGTGGCTCTCAGTTAATTTGGTCTCGAATTCAGCAGTAACATTTGCAATTACTTCTGGAGTTAGCTGCTTTTATATTAGAATGTCACTGATACCTGTGTCGTATTTTCCTTTGTCTATCTTGGGCCACGCAGTGAGGAGTCTCTTGAAAATGTCTGGATGAGGTCCAGTGGTTGATCCCATTTTTGTGTCGAATACGCCTCTTAACATAATTTCCAAGATATGGTGACGGCAAGCTAGGTATACCAATTCTCTTCCTAACATTTGCTCCAATATGACGCATGCTCCTTTGAGTCTTCCCGTGTTGGATGCTGTAGTGTCGAAGCACATCGCCTTGACGGTGTTGGGAAGACCCCATTCCTATAGGCATTCATATGCGGCTACGGCTTACTCCTCTCCAGAGCTGTTTGCTGTTACAGGAACTCCCAGCAGCTGTTCCTTTTCGCCATATGAAGTAGCAATAGCTATTCGCTCACATTGTTCATTTTTTAAAACACCTGGTAAAAGTTTACCGTCCCAATGGACAACCACGGGCTCTTTTTCAGGAATGTTTACTTTATCTACATTTTTTTTAGTATATTGTTCTCTGAACATTTGCCTTCTAGAATGTAATAAAGTTTTCTAGACTTTGTACTCAAGAGGGTCAAGGTGTAGTGCTTTTAGAGTAGCTATTAAAATTCTCGTGGCATTTCTGTCGGATACCTTACATCGATCTAACAAAATGGACAATTTCATGTTTAAAATCTCTTTGACGCCCCTTGCAAATGAAACTTTTATCCTCTTGCTCAGATGGTAGATGCTGTCCTCTTCGGTGTCTTCTTTTTCTTCTCCTTCTCCTTCTTCGAACATGTCTTCATCATCCGTCTCTAAGAAGCAACAAAAGAAAGAGAAAAAAAGACTATAAAAACTTGTCGTTTTAGCAGAATAGTAATAATACATACTACATAGGTACTAAATTATCAATAGATATTATTTAAAAAATATAAACTCACTCATAAAGATGCCAAATGATGCTCTCGTGTACAATTTTCTTTCAATTATAATGAAACTATTTACTTATTTGTTTATCTATTTTTTAGAATAATAATAATAATAAAAACTCACCAATATCAAAAGTTTCTTATTGGATTTGTCGGTTCATTTTTGCAAGTTCCTTTTGCGCCTTGATTTCTTCAGCTCGAGACAACTTGAAATCCACTCCAGTCATGGAATCTGGGTGGCCCTTCTGCCTCTGCTTCACGAGAAACGCCTTATCTTCTTCCGATTTCATCAGAGCCAAGGCATCTTGTTGAGCAATATCAAAGAGATCATCCAACTTTTCAACAAACTGTTTAAATTAGTTCTTGGCCGTTTCCGATGTTTTCTTCCGGTCTTTTTGAAGAGTTCTCCACTCGGCGTGAAGTTTTTCCAGCTTAGTAATTGCATCTTGCTCATGTTTAGTCGGGATTCGAGTTTTCTCCCAAAAAATGAACACTTCTCGTATGGTAAGTTTTGCTGATTCTCTTACAGTTAATTTCACAGTACCTAAATGATAAAATAAAGCACACAAAAATTGATGATTTGAGGGTAGTTTACAACCGGTGATCTGGTGAATGGGATAGCCCACAAGAAATATTTTATCCTTGGTCCGGCTTTGTACACCTGATGTGGATGCCATTTCAGAGTCCAATAGGTAAATAACAGTTAACTTGAAAAATGAAACAAAATATATTACAAACTTTAATTTGAATAAAATGTTTTCAAATGTCTTTTAAAATAATACCGTAATACTTATAAAAACAATAACACACACACTTGGAAAATTTAAAAAAAAACGTTAAAATATCTTCACTAGATAATTGTTCGATCTAACCAGCTCAAATGCCCTTTAGAAACTAAACTGAATAAATAGAAGGTCGGTTGTACGCTGAAGTAAAATCACCGTCCCTAAAATAGAAATTAGATGCACCCTCTTTTCTATCTATCAAACGGGTCTTATTTTGGTAAACTAGTCAGGTAATCCCCATATAATAAAATATTGAATTTGAACAAAAGGCTCTTTATGTTTGAAAATAGAGTTCCAAAATACTTTTTAACAAAAAAATTTTAATTCCGAGACACATTATGTAAAAACCCGTAAAATTCTTAGAATACTCCCAAACTGGCTCCTACTGGTACCAGGTCACGTTTTTCGGGTCAAAGGCTGTTGTAACTCTGTTTGGCTTAAAATAACAACAATTATGTATAGAATATAAATTTTGAAGAACAACATTAGCTTTCTTTTGAGATATTAAGCATGTTTCTATTATTTACCATTCTGGAGTTATGGCTCCATATGTCAGCTTATTGGCCAAAAATTTGAATTTTTTCAAACTTTGAGCGACGAGCGGCACGGGTTAACGTCGTTTAATCGAGCTCAAATTTCGGCTATCTGAATATCTGGGGAATCGTTTTGTGGGGTTCAGACGAACAAGATTCCGACATTTTTCCCCCTCTATGAGATCCACTGCCACATGTTGCAAATAAAACTCACTACGTTTAAGTATATATATATATATATATATATATATATATATATATATATATTATTTCAGAAATAAATCCAAAGTTTTAAAAATAGTATATTATATTTGTTTAATAAGAGGCATCGTGGGGCACTCGTTACATTGGAGCACTCCTCTAGCACGGGTCGTGCTCCAATCTGACTCGTGCCACAATATACCCTCTTATTAAACTTGTACAATAATGTACTATTTCGAGTCTAGACATGAATATATTATATCCTTGTACATGCTGTAATATTACGTATCCTTTAACTGTCTTGTTGTCACATAAATTATGTATATGCAGAAGGCTGAACTCTATTTAATTATAAATTAATCATCATTAAATATTTGCGGTGGAAACGCTTGATATGGGAATCAACTGTTCCGCAAGATTGAGGTTTCCTAGCATAGCCCATCCTAATCTCCTCCGCGCTAATTTATTCATTGCTGTAATAAATCATCAAGTGATAAACCTTCTCAAAGTTAAATGTTACAGGAACAATTAATAGGAACAAAATGTTGATGTGGCCATCATGTCACTTTCCCCGATTTGATGGCATAAGTGGGATTTTTCTGATATTGCATGTTTATCTTTTTTTAACTAGTAGGATTCTGATAAAAAAAAACCTTTGTAAGTCGTTCATTTTGGCATTTTCTACAATTTTATTTATATAAATTTGATGAAACTATTATCATTTCACATTTATAGACCAAGATTTAAAGATAGTAATATGAAATAGATATTAATTCTAGCAAATAAAAACACAGCTTAGGCTATGGCAATTTCAAAAAAATTCTTAAAAATGCCCTAATAAGGTGAAGCTAGTCGATAATTTTAAACATTGAAACTCCAAACTAAGTTTTTATTTAGTAGAATTAATATCTGGGTATTTCATTTTACTGTCATTAAATATCAAAACACTTGTAAAAAAAAAAGATTTATATTTTTTTTCTCCAAGAGTTTATGAAATACAAAAGATAAACAGGAAAATTTCGGAACAGATTGTTACATTCCTAATAAATTGCAAGATTGAGTTAAGGTAACTGTGTAGTCACTCCTTTGTTGTTAAGAACTATTTGTTCTCCCATCTTTTCCGTGTTCGTACCTTTAAAAAATCGTCACTACATTTTTCAAAACATCTAGTTATCATAAATTCAAAAAACGAAATATAGCCTGAATATATAAATATTCAACCTGTTCGTAACTCTGCAAGCAAAATTAAGTCTTACTAAGACTATAAACAAATAACTTATTGTTATTGAAACAACTACTTCCCTGGCTAGTGCCACGCCGGATATTGAATGATACAAAAGAAATTTGCATTATTACTAGTACCAAGTACTTAGTGAAATAACATTGGTTTAAGATCCCGTATTTCTACCCACAGGACTAACTTGAAAAATAAAACTAAATTGAATTTGAAAACTTTAATTATAAAACTGAACCCTAAAATATGTAAAAATTAAGTAAATAGCCATCTGCAGACGCGTTTCGAGATTTATCTCTCATCAGTGCAGCTTCGCATTTAAATTGAATGTTAAAGAATAAAATACACTTATGTGAAGGTGACCGTGAACGTGAAGGAGTCGTAAACAAATGAGGAGATTATAGAAGGGTTGGACTGATTTTATACCTGAATTTAGGTGATTACTTTCTGCAACAAGTAAGGTTGTTTCTATTTTATTCATCTAGTTATCATTGACTTTTTTGAAAATGTTTCATTTTATTCGGCTCGTAAAACTGCATTTCTTTGCTCAATTAACCGTTTCTCTATCTCGTATACACTGGTGGAAAAAATGAAACACTTGAAATTCGTGAAATTTCGACCATTTTCAAACCGCCATTACTCGGCGAATTTTCAATCGATTTTAATGAATCTTTGAGGGCGAAAAACTTTTAAGTGCCTTCTTCAAATTCATGCATGCGAACTTAAGCGTAACCCCTCCCGCCCCCTCTAGCGCCCCTTTGAATTTTTTTTTTCTGGAAACCATGTCCAACTGACGACGTCTACGGACTCGATCCACCACAAAGGCATTAAAATTTGATCAATTCCCTGTGAAAGACTCAAAGAACAAAGTTCCTACGACGATTTGGTACTAAGTTTTGGGTGCATTTCGAGGTTTTTCACACATAACTCAATGACTTTTCAACCAAATTTGATTATTCTTTCTGGAAAAATCCCATTTTGGCTCTACTTTAAGGGAGTAAACTCAGATTGGAATGATCCTTTTTCAAACCCTTCAACCCCCGAACAGAAAAAACAAGTTTTCGGGCAAAAAACGTCCAACTTTGGCAACGTGTACCAAGTTGGAAAAAATGTGTCGACTCAATCCACCAAAAGGGCATTGAAATGTGTTCAATTACCTGCGCAGAACTCAAATAACGAAGTTCCTACAACGATTTGGCACTAAGTTATGGGTGTTTTAAAAATGCGAATTTTGTGGTTTTTTGACTCATAAGTCCGAAGTTTTTCAACGAAATTTTTTTTCGTTTTCAAGAATGAACTTTTCTTTGCATGTTCTTTGAGGTGTTCACGAAAATTAATTGTTTGCGTGAAATCATGAATATCGCATTTTATATCTTAGAATTCCTCCATTAACAAAAAACTTTATTTTGGGCCAAAAAAGGTTCACTTCAGCGATCTCTGTAGGGTCGGAAAAAATGTGGGCCTAACTCACCACCATTCGTCCATTTTTCCATTCGTCCAATAAAAACAAACAAATTACACTGACGGAAAAATGAAACACTTGAAATTTGTAAAAATTTAGGTAATTTTCAAATGGCCATAACTCGGCTTCTATCCAACCGATTTCAACGATCTTTTGAGAAATCAAAAGCAAATGTCCTCTTTGAAAGGGTTTATTCCCCACTCAAAGAGAGGGCTCCACGCCCCTCCAGCGAAAAAATAAAAAGACCCTAATATGCACTTTTTTTCAAACACCCATAACTTGGTGCCGAATCGTCGTAGAAACTTCGTTCTTCAAGTCCTGCATAGGGAATTGATCAACTTTTAATGTCTATGGTAGATCGAGTCGATATGGAGTTAGAAATTTTTCTAACTCCATAGACATCATCAAAGTTGGACATGGTTTCCTGAAAAAACATTTTTTTTTCACAGGGGTGCTAGAGGGGGGCGGAAGGGTTTACGTTTAAGTTCGCATGCATGACACTTTAAAGTTTTTTTCCGTCAAATATTCATCAAAATTGATTGAAAATACACCGAGTTATGGCAGTTTGAAAATGGTCGAAATTTCACGAATTTCAAGTGTTTCATTTTTTTTCCTCCAGTGTATTTTATCTAAGGTGTGCTAAAGATAATTCTAAACAAAACAAAGAAACTTAAAAATAATCAGTAGACTGAGAAAATGTCTAATTCTATCTATAAGAAATGACAAAGGAAATATTTCTAAAAGATTAATTTGGAAGCAAATTTTTCATAATTTGTTAATTTTGTTTAAGAAAAAACAACGAAATTATGCCAAAAAAAACAAAATAAAGGAGATTTTCAGAATTTGAGGGAAGTTATCTTGAATGCCGATTTTCTTAAAAAGAAAACTAACGCCAAAAAGCGCACAAAAATGTTTAGAACAGTTTGTACTAAAAATAATTTCAAAGCATTTCTTAAAAACAGTATATTAGGAGAAAATGTTTAATTCCGAAGAAAAAAATTTGGAAGCAACTTTTTTTTATAATTTTAGAGAGTTAATATTGAATTCCAGTTTTCTTGAAAAAAAGCCAAAATTCAAAAAATTTAGAAGTTTCCAAAACCATAAATTAAAATTTGGTCCTTAATGATGCTGTGAGGATTGATAATGAAATTGTTTTTTTTTTCTCTTTTCTCTTTTAGATGGAATTTGTTGAAAGATCATATACTCAACGCTGTAAGGCCTGCAAATTAAAAAAAATCTGTCATGCTTTAATTAAATTAAATGGCAAGTTGAGACAAGAAACATGGCAAAATCTGCCAAATTAAAATCATTTAAATTTGTTTGTTCGTTAATAATTTGACACGATATACTCTCCAAAATAGATATTGTTTGCAGAATGGTACAAAATAAGAAGTTAGTTAGTTAGTTTTTGACAATTTTTAGTTTATAATTGAGAAACGATAATGTTACAGCAAATTTATATTAATAACAATTGTCGAAAATGCCGAAATAAACAACTTATAATGGATAAGATTTTTTAGAAATCCCTTTAGTTTTTGACTAAGCTGACGGTAAAGATTATTAGAATTTGAAGTATAATGTGTCATTTCCATCTTTCACAATTTTGACGTTTTAAACGTCAGTATCATCCGACCCTGCAAAACGCTCGTTGTACATTTAAAATATCATTTAGTGCCTTCCAATAAGGTATTCATCGGCATGATTCATTTACAAGAGTGTTGGAATGGCAGACAAACAATCTTGGGGATGTTTTAATGTAGAATTCAGTAAAAAACCCATCCCATTTAACGTAAGGCCAATGTGCACTGTTGTGATCTGGAACGGATTGATTCGTGACGTTGGAATTGATGACGTGAAAAAAACTATAGCTTGCACTTCTCGCTACAACTCCGTAGAGATCTGTTACTCCTCGCGCACAGACTGAAATTTACTGACATTTAAAACGTCAAAATTATGAAGGAATAATGGGCTCATAACAAATTTAATTTGTTTACCTTCCGGCCAAATGCGGCCCGACAGACCAAGCGTTTTGTATTCGGTCAGTACAAAGGCATATTCGCGTATACATTACATACTGCTGTTTTAATAGTTTACGTCGCGGGCTCAGACTAATTTCAGTTTGTTGTTATTTGTCCGATGCGCAATTTGTTTCGACTACGCCACTGGTGGAATCCGTAGCGTTGATTGTACCAGACAACTATCAGTAGTGACGTGCACCCAAAAATCCATTGATCTAAGCTTTGACTATATACATATGGACTGCTATTCCCCTCCATTTACCATATGATCAATGATACAAAAGTTGTCCGCAAGCTGGAGCCCGATATGTCTCGCCCCGGAGCCGAGAATGGAGCGTAATTTAAAAACCGGAAAGCAAAAAAAAATATTTCTCGATGTATTCATCAGCAACGTAGAGAATGCAAATGCGAGCATATTTCGGCAACTCGGGTCCACTTTCCTGCTTGTTCTATGCAAGCAAAGCATCAACCCATTTGCGAAGTTCCGGATTTGATGGAAATCTAAAACAGAATTTTAGGTTATAAGTCAAAAGTCAACTGACGTGTACATCGGCTGACGAGTATTATAACCGCATTGGCATATACAGGGTGTTTCAGAGCTCTGGGAACGGTCAATCACGTGCTTATTTGTCAAAATTTTGAAAAATGTTTTATATAAAAGTTGTGCAGAATAGTGATCTGCATGCCCTAAAAATATTTAAATTTATACAGGGTGTCTCATAACAAAGTTACAGACCAAACTTATGTTTTTTTAAATGGAACACCTTGTATATTTTAGCATTTTTGGATTCCTCGTTACTTGGAGATTAAAATGACTTAGGTTTCGGCGATTGAAACCGAGCCGTTTTTGTGTTATTCAGTTGTTTAAACAAAAATTTGAACAAAATTGTTAAAGTGCTCCCGTGCAACCTATAAAGATAATTCATTCTAATTTAGTGGTAAAGTTTAGTTGAACTTTATTCTTCAAAATTACTATATCATGCAAAACATAACTCAGCGTATTATACAGGGTGATAGTTATTCGCAAACTGCACAATTTCTTAATTTTTTTCAAATGGAACACCCTATATATTTTTTCATAATTTAAAAGTCCATTGAGTAAGCATTGAGTAAGGTTTCGTATATCTGAAGTTGATGGTTACTCTAATATTTCAAAATTCATTGGTAATTTGCATGTTTTCTATTATTAGTTTTAAAATCTAGTTACCAATCATTTCAAATAAACAAACAAAAAAATACAGGTGACAGTAATTATTATATTAGTCTCAAAAATAGATCGAGCCATTTAAGTTGTGATCTTAGTTTATAATTATGAATTTCTCACAAGAAGAATTGGTTGACATGATTTTCATTCTTGGCGAATGTCACAAAAATTGTCTTTTGGCTTCACGAGTGTATGGACAGCGGTATCCCGAGAGGCGGTGTCCACGACAAGGAGCATTTAGAAGAGTGCAAGAGCGATTTGAGACTACAGGTAACGTTAATTATTCAAAACCTGTGCAAAGCAAACCTGTAATTAACGAAGATAGCGAATTCCTGGTATTGGCATCGATAGTTGAAAACCCTAAATTAAGTTTATCCGAATTAAATAATCAGTTGGATATTAGTCGACCCTCAGCGCATAGAATTTTGAAGAAACACAAATTTCACCCTTACCACATCCACTTAGAACAACAGCTTGGAGAAGCAGATTTTCCCGCTAGAACTGCATTCTGTAACTGGGCCCTTAATATTCGGGGAAACAATGAACATTTTTTTGATTTTGTGTTGTTTACTGATGAGGCTTCATTTCACAATAATGGCAAGGTAAACAGACACAACCATCATTATTATTCGGACCACAATCCTCATTTCACAAGGACAGTAAATAATCAAAATCGATGGAGCCTGAATGTATGGGGTGGTATTCTAGGAACTCGCGTCATAGGACCACACTTCTTTGAAGGCAGCCTGAATGGAGAAATGTTTGAAGAATTTCTTAGGAATCATTTAGATGAGTACCTACTTGACGTACCACGCAACGTAGTAAGAGATATGTGGATCCAGTTGGATGGTGCACCTCCACATTTTGCTCGCAGTGTACGACAATTTTTGAATGACCGTTACCCTAATAAGTGGATAGGTCGCGGCGGACCTGTACTATGGCCACCTAGGTCGCCGGACCTCACGAAATTAGATTTTTTCTATAGGGCTATATCAAGGACATGGTGTTCCGTATACCACCGACTACAGCAGAAGATATGCGAATACGAATTAGGAATGCTTTTTCTGCAGTAACGCCACAAGTTTTAGTTGCAGTTCACAAATCGTTCGTTGAACGTCTCAGAATTTGTTTAAATCAGAATGGTCGAAATTTTGAAAACATGTTGTAAACTTCTTTAAATTGTTATTTTTCATTTTATATACTTATGTTATTAAATTGTTTTGTTATTTTTCATTTTATATACTTATGTTATTAAATTGTTTTGTTATTTTTCATTTTATATACTTATGTTATTAAATTGTTTTGTTACTTACGTTTATTTATAAGTTTTTACTATAGTTCTCTAT
This sequence comes from Ocypus olens, assembly GCA_910593695.2. NCBI lineage: Eukaryota > Metazoa > Arthropoda > Insecta > Coleoptera > Staphylinidae > Ocypus > Ocypus olens. The sequence continues at coordinate 41,719,825 of OU343055.1, forward strand.
CTGTATTGAAACATAATTGTTTGTATAACTTATTGGGAATAATGCATCCAGATTTTGTTGAAATATGGTAGGATACAAGATTTGAATACATGTCTCAAAAACATAAAATACGATTTAGTAGGCAAACACAACGCTTATAAACGGATCCTTCTCAACCGAAACATGCAACTTACGAACGAATTCTGAAATACTCGAGTCACTATCAACTTCAGACATACGAAACCTAATATGAAACGAAAGCTTACTCAATAGACTTTCAAGTTATGAAAAAATATATAGGGTGTTCCATTTAAAAAAATGAAGAAATTGTGCAGTTTGCGAATGGCTATCACCCTGTATAATACGCTGAGTTACGTTTTAGATGATATAGTAATTTTGAAGACTAAAGTTCAACTAAACTTTACCACTAAATTAGAATGAATTATCTTTATTAGTTTTAGGGAAGCACTTTAACAATTTTGTTCAAATTTTTGTATAATTAACTGAATAACACAAAAACGGCCCAGTTTCAATCCCCACAACCTAGGTCATGTTAATCTCCAAGTAACGAGGAAACCAAAAATGTTAAAATATACAGGGTGTTCCATTTAAAAAAAACATAAGTTTGGTCTGTAACTTTGTTATGAGACACCCTGTATAAATTTAAATATTTTTAGGGCGTGCAGCTCACTATTCTGCACAACTTTTATATAACACATTTTTCAAAATTTTGACAAATAAGCACGTGATCCCAGAGCTCTGAAACACCCTGTATACGTGGACGTATTGCAGCCTTTCGCATAGCAATATTTTGACATTGTGTGAATATTTGACAATATAAATGTTTATATATGAATATCTTGCAGGCCACAATATGCAATGCGAGCTCATAGAGTCATATTTCATAGACACAAAATAACTACCAATTTAGTAACATACCGCAACCACTTAGGGTCCCGCCGCGCCACCGTTGTTCGGAGACACACATGAAGTTGGCGTTAGCAGTCCATAAGTATATAGTCCAAGGATCCAAGTATATTATTCAATGTCCGGCACTTAAGTGACTTATTTCAATAAGTTATTTTAGTATTAGTCTTCATTTTGCGGAGTTACGAACAGTTTTAATATTTATATATGCAGACCTTTGTCTTTATTTAATTCATTTAATGCTTCTGCAACACGTAAAGATTTTAATTTTCAATTATCGGCTTTTCTTTCCTAGATTGTATGCTAAGTGGCTCTACCATCAAAATATTGCACGAGCCGCAACTGAATTGATGTGATGGCGAATGCGCCGGGTACAAAATATTATTATTGTCGCAAATTTTAAAGATTTTTTTTTGTCTGTAGGTCATTCGTTAGGTAAAGGTTAGTCGTTTTTGTTTAATTACTGGCTATTTGCAGTAATAAATACATTTAAACATTTTGTTACTTTGATATCTTTGATATTTTTAACTCCGGAAAGTAATTGTTTCATATTATCCTCTTCTTCTAGTTATTTCACATATGAATAAAAATAATAATTTGTATTAAAGAACTGTATTGAGGACAACTAAATATAAACGAGGTAGATATTTTAAGCTCGCATTGTTTGCATATTTGTGTTCGCTCCAGAAGTTCACTCGACAAAACAAGATGCTGCTTACGCCCGCCTCTCCAACGGTTATATATGAGTTTCTGTATATTGAAGTTTATTTACTTCCGCAATTCACCTCACTGAACGCCAACTCGCTCCATCCAACTACAAGAAATACTATTATAATATATCCATCGGGAAAAGTTTTTACGGGAATTTCCGACTTGTTTACCGACAAGAAGGTAAAGATTATCGGATTTCTGTTATAAGGAAATGTCTGGAACACGGGTTTCCTTTTAAGGGATCCTTCCCCTGTCTCGAAAATAAACAAATAAAAAAGTGCAGAGGGATGCGGGAATGGGTGAATATGTTCAATTAAGCAATCAATTGGGCGGAAACGAGAGATGCTGCTGGTGGATTAGAATTTCGTATTTTCATCAATCACAGTAGGGATTTCATTTATTTCTGGGATGGATGAATTGGTAAGAGGAGGAAAACGTTTGACGTGGACATGTGAACGAACGAGCGTTTGATGCAACCAACGAAGACCGTCGTCCCCTGTGCTCGCTTCTGCTCCTGCGGATATCGATCCGACCACGCTAATCTCTCCGCTTTTGGGGATGCTAATGGAGTATATGTACCTGTTAAATTTAACTGCCGACCCGTAATGTTATTATTAGCCTATGCAAATTTCCGCAACGATGACAAGCTTATAACTAGTAGTAGAGCTGTTTATTAACTCGTCAGCTTCTTATGAATCCAGTTTATAATTGAAAAACTTTAAATTGGATCTCGATATGGTGTTGCGGATTTTCCATTTAAGTTCGAAATGAGCAACGTTTATATTATATTCGAATATGCTTTATTAGGAACTCCTAATGTGCGAAGGAATAAAACGTATTGCTGTTGAAAACGAATAGATTGTGTGTACCTACCTCATAAAATAGTAAATCGAAATAGTTTCTCTTCTTCGTAGAACGCTATCAGCGACTCAGCGTAACAAACCATTCTACTATTTACTACTAAGCTGAATTGCTTAATACTCATGCCATTGATTATAATATTCGCTATTAATATTATAATCACTGCTAATGTAATAGTAAAGCGTGTTCCCATCAACGGACGTACCGTACTGCAGTTGCCATTGATGGGAAACATTAATGTATGCATTATTATGTTATGTATTACTCTATCTTTGTTTTTATTTGTAAGCCAAATTATTTTAGTTTTAACATAATATAACGTTTTAGCTCCAAATAGATATATTGATATCAAATCTATGTAAAATAAGCAAACTCATTTCTAAATAGTCAACTTAGATATTTAGCAGAAATGTCTTTATGTTTTATTGAGGTTGCCATTTTGTTAATTTTGAGTTCTGGTAACCCTATTAAAACTCCAGACAAGGTTAGCTTAGAATTTAACCCAATTAAATCGCTGTCCCCGCTATGTTAATTACTCGAGCATCAATCATAATTAGTCTGTTTTGTAATTTATCAGGGAAAGTTCTGTTCTCTTCTCTGTTTTCATTTAATATTCTCATTAAACCTGTCGAGGGATTGTGGAGAGATACAATATTACGCAATTTCATAAGAAAAATTAATTATTTCTCGCTCGCAAGTGCTCCGGTTGTGTACACTCGTACATAAAGGGGAGATGATCTCCTTTTACACTAACGAGCAATAAAAGGAGTACATAAAGGAAGCGAGTAAGAAATTTCATTTTCATACCCGTTCCTCCTAGTCCTACGTTCCAAGGAAATCAGTTAATGAAATACAGAAGGGTGGGCTTCTGGCAAACATAGCACGCTCCAGATGGAATCATCAAATTGTGCCACTTTGTAATATGTTTATTAGGTTATGATTACACTGTTTACATTTTGAACAGAGGTACTCCTGCGTATATTTATCATAGTGGGTTATGCAGTAACATCTTACACGTGACAATCCTCGTAGCGAATGGCTTTATCCGCGAAGGCATATATTAAGAACATGTATGGATTGAACATTTTTTGAATTATAGTTATTTAAATATTTGTATGCTATCCGTTAATATGAATCTAATTTTCCTTGGTTTATTTTCATAAGTAAATCAAATAGATTGTGACGATGACACTGGAAGTTAGCCATAAATTTAAGCCACGTATCCGGCGCCTCCACAACATTTGCCTTCAGTAAATTTCCAAGTTATCTTTACTAATTTATTAAAATAGATTAAAATTCATAATTAATCAAATTCCTGTAGTGCCATAGTAATAACAATAAGCTTTTAACTTAGGATTTACCCCGATTTTTCAATAAGACATCTATCGAAACATAGTAAATTTTCAAAAAATCAAAAGTCATCGTTAGACCTAGTTTAGGTTCGATATTTTCAGCCACAAATGTTCTATGAGTCTTTGTTTACAATATTTTGGCTTAAAAATATGACACATTTTGTTTAAATAATTATTTACCTAGACACTTTTACGAAATTTCGTCTATTTTCAAAAATCAAAAGTTACCGTTAGGCCTAGTTTGGATTCGATATTTTCGCCCACAAATGTTCCATGGGGCTATATTTTTTTTTTTTTGAAGATAGACGAAATTTCGTAAAAGTGTCAAGGTAAATAATTATTTAAACAAAAATGAAGAATATGTGTAATTTTTTTAAGCCTAAATATTGTAAACAAAGCCCCATAGAACATTTGTGGCCAAAAATATCAAACCTAAACTAGGCCTAACGATGACTTTTGATTTTTTGAAAATGGACCAAATTTCGTAAAAGTGTCTAAGTAAATAATTATTTAAACAAAAATGAAGAATATGTGTCATTTTTTTAAGCCTAAATATTGTAAACAAAGCCCCATAGAACATTTGTAGCCAAAAATATCGAACCTAAACTAGGCCTAACGATGCCTTTTGATTTTTTGAAAATAGACCAAATTTCGTAAAAGTGTCTAGGTAAATAATTATTTAAACAAAAATGAATAATATGATTAATTTCTTTAAGTCTAAATATTGTAAACAAAGCCCCACTGAACATTTGTGGCTGAAAATATCAAACCTAGACTAGGCCTAACGATGACTTTTGATTTTTTGAAAATAGACCAAATTTCGTAAAAGTGTTTAGGTAAATAATTATTTAAACAAAAATGAATAATATGATTAATTTTTTTAAGTCTAAATATTGTAAACAAAGCCCCATGGAACATTTGTGGCCAAAAATATCTAACGTAAACTAGACCCAACGATGACTTTTGATTTTTTGAAAATAGACCAAATTTCGTAAAAGTGTTTAGGTAAATAATTATTTAAACAAAAATTAAGAATATGTGTCTTTTTTTAAGCCTAAATATTGTAAACAAAGCCCCATGGAACATTTGTGGCCAAAAATATCTAACGTAAACTAGACCCAACGATGACTTTTGATTTTTTGAAAATAGATGAAATTTCGTAAAAGTGTTTAGGTAAATAATTATTTAAACAAAAATGAACAATATGTGTCATTTTTTTTTAGCTTAAATATTGTAAACAAAGCCCCATAGAACATTTGTGGCCGAAAATATCTACCCTAAACTGGGCCTAACGGTGACTTTTGATTTCTTGAAAATAGACCAAATTTCGTAAAAGTGTTTAGGTAAATAATTATTTAAACAAAAATTAAGAATATGTGTCTTTTTTTAAGCCTAAATATTGTAAACAAAGCCCCATGGAACATTTGTGGCCAAAAATATCTAACGTAAACTAGACCCAACGATGACTTTTGATTTTTTGAAAATAGATAAAATTTCGTAAAAGTGTTTAGGTAAATAATTATTTAAACAGAAATGAAGAATATGTGTAATTTTTTAAGCCTAAATATTGTAAACAAAGCCCCATATAACATTTGTGGCTGAAAATATCGAACCTAAACTAGGCCTAACGATGACTTTTGATTTTTTGAAAATGGACCAAATTTCGTAAAAGTGTTTATGTAAATAATTATTTAAACAAAAATGAAGAAAATGTGTAATTTTTTTAAGCCTAAATATTGTAAAAAAATCCCCATAGAATATTTGTGGCCTAAAATATCGAACCTAAACTAGGCCTAACGATGACTTTTGATTTTTTGAAAATAGACGAAATTTCGTAAAAGTGTCTGTGTGTGTGTGTGTGTGTGTGTGTGTTTATCTGTGCGCGCTGTATCTCAAAAACTAATAGAGCAATTGATATGAAACTTTGAACATCCGTCTTATTTGATAATCTGAAGAACTGAAAAGCTTTTGGTAAAATTTCGTACACCGGAAGTGGGTGTTTACCTTAACTATTTTTTGTTTTTTGCCAATATTTTCTTAAATTTGAAAAATATCACAAAAACATTTAAACAAACATTGAAGACAACAAAGAAATGAACATCTTTTGCTTGAAAACATTTTTCATAAAATCATTCTTATTCGAGAAAAAAAAAATTATTTTTTTACATTTTTGGTTTATAATTATAAAACGATAATAGTTACAGCAAATTCATGTTAATAATAATTGTAGAGAATGCTAAAATGAACAACTTATAAAGAATAAGTTTTTTTTCAAAATTCCTTTGGTTTTTTGAGTAAACCGAGTTTTTGAATTTGTAGTATAATTTTTCCATCTTTCATAATTTTGACGTTTTAAACGTCAGTTTCATCCGAGTTTACACAACGCTCGATGCACATTTAAAATATGATTTCAATTCAAAATAAACCATGAAAACGTTAATATAAATGGCTATTATACCATCAAGTCGGAGAAAGTAACATGATGGCCACATCACCATTTTTTAAGTCTAAATATTGTAAACAAAGCTCTATAGAACATTTGTGGCTGAAAATATCAAACCTTAACTAGGCCCAACGATGACTTTAGATTTTTGAAAATAGACTAAATTTCGTAAAGGTGTTTAGGTAAATCATTATTTAAACAAAAACGAAGAATATGTGTCATTTTTTTGAGCTTAAATATTGTAAACAAAGCCCCATAGAACATTTGTGGCCGAAAACATCGAACCTAAACTAGGCCTAACGATGACTTTTGATTTTTTCAAAATAGGCCAAATTTCGTAAAAGTGTTTAGGTAAATAATTATTTAAACAAAAATGAAGACTATGTGTCATTTTTTTAAGCCTAAATATTGTAAACAAAGTTCCATGGAACATTTGTGGCCAAAAATATCGAACCTAAACCATGCCTAACGATGACTTTTTGAAAATTGACTATGTTGCGATAGATGTCTTATTGAAAAATCGGGGTATTATTACTATGATACTACAGGAATTTTATTAATTATGAATTTTAATCTATTTTCTGTAAATAAGTAAAGATAACTTGGAAATTTACTAAAGGCATAAATGGTGGAGGCGCCGGATTCGTTGCTGAATTTTATGGCTAACTTCCAGTCGGTGAAACTCGAGTCGTGATTATTTGTTTAGATTTATATAACTGTCTTCTTGCGTAACATAATAATTAGTTAGTAGCTGTCGCAACAATCCTCTTCATGAAGTCAAGTTGGTTTATTTATATTTGCAACCATTTAATTTTGAATAAAGTAACTATCACTATCATCATTGTTTCCCCGTTCAACTTCGAAGTATGGCTGTGAAAAATCCGGAAAATTGAGACACCGTCTTTTCGGATTTCGCGACAAAATAAACGGGTAACCGGTTTTTCTAAATAAACCCAAAACATTACAACAGCAAAAATATATAATATATTATATGTAGCCAGTGGCGAATTATAATCCACTAGGCGTACGAGGCACGCGCCTTGGGCCTCAGGTATTTTGATCCTTAAAAATCACCCAATACCAACAAAATAAATCCTTACTCGTTCCTCAACTCGTATGTGTTGCCTGCAGAACCACTACATCTGGCACTCAGATTTATTTAAGTTTTCGTCCCTTTATTGAGTGAATGTAATTGAACCAGGCAACATTGATTGGCCGCTGAAAATTCTTGTATTCCTTTCCCTAAATAGAACTTTAAATAAATTTTAAAGCACATAACGCTCTAGATAAGAATAAAGGGTTTCAGTTTTCGCTAACAAATGAATACCGAATTTGAAAATAAATCCTATGCATTAGAGCAGTGGTACGCAAACCGTGGGTCGCGATCCCCGGAGGGGTCTCTAGACAATATTTGTGGGTCGCAAATTCAAAGAAATTTAGTTGTACAGGTACATGTAAAATAGTCAAATGAAATTATATCGTCAAGGATGGAACTTATATCAGGATATTCCCGATTTTTTTCAACAATTTCTCGAAAAAATAGTGACGTGGCCATCATGTAACTGTCTCCGAATTAATTTTTGTGATATTTTTTACATTAATTTATTATAATACTTTCTCAAACTTTGTACGGAGAAAGTAAAAATAATAAACATAGAAAAGCTATATCCAAATATCTAAAACATCAATTTTAGCTTTGGCTGCAAAAATCAATCCAGATTTAAAAAATACGATTTTTTGAAAAAATCAAAAGTTGAAACAAAAGTTTCAAATAAAAAATGTAATATATTTGAAAATTGAATAATTTCTTAAACATAATTCCCGCAGACTATATTTTTTAGATAAATATCAAAGTAAATTGTGATTGCAACATTCACTCAGCAGTTACTCTAGTTACATAATATGGTTTAGGTAGAAACGCCAAAGTGGCGGAATCTATTGCCTGAATGCTGTACTGAACCAAATCCGGGGGCAGTACAGCATTCAGGCAATATATTCCTCCACTTTGGCGTTTCTACCTATAACGGTGTTTGGAATAGTCCAATAGTCATTTCGGTTTCCCCATCAGCAACTAACTACACTGATGAGACCTGAAAGATCGAAACCGGTCTGTAGGTTTTCTGATGGGGGAACATAGTTATAATGTAGATTTCTACGGAAAACACACGTTATTGTACTGAATAATCCATACTATTGAAGAAATTATTATTTGTGATATTAGCACGAGTTGATGGCAGAGACTTGACCTACTAAAGAAGAACTAATAACATATAATGGATAATCTAATATGGGGAACCCTGTATGAGTGTAAAATGTAGTGTTATTTAACGTTTGTAATTGCGGAAGGTAACTATTAAGTTGCTATTTAAAATTGTTGCAAAAGCATTAAATAAATTGAATTAAGACGAAAAGTATTTGTGCGTTAAATATTCATATATTCAGGCTACTTTTCATCTTCATTGAATGTAATGAATTACTAGATTATTTATGTGGAAATCTGCAATTTATGCAAATCGAGCAATACACAGATTAATCAAGATTAAGTTGTATCATTTAGCTTATTTATTACGCAAAGATAATAAACGACGAAACCGTATGCAAATATATAACATGCATGTAAATGCTAAACACTGGTATTATCTTGGAATCGTGTTACATCCGGAGTTCGGATTAGAATTTCTATTCATACTAAATCGATAATTGTACTGTTGCCATTTAGGAAATATTATTACGGCTTTACTTAATTGTGTCAGAGAATAGTTGTTTACCATGCTGATACCTTATTTTGAAATTACAAGGTATTAAAATATAACTCTTTCACAAACATTTATTTAAGCCAGGTTTTTCGTAAGCCCTTATTATATTTTCAGCTATGTAAACGTTCTTTATGCGCAGTTGTCTGCCATTGTCATTCGCCGAATACGGTTTTCAATTGGTATTGTTTAAACTGGAATTGTAGCCTCAGAAGAGGATTTAAGGTAAAAATACGTCGAAATAGAAAATAATTTGTTAATAAACATTGTCAAAGAGTAAATATTAATTAAAATGTGTGTAATGTAATCGCAGAATCTAACCTCAAATTATGCATACCATTTGAAAGATCGTTTACATAGTCGAAAATAATACCAGTGTTTTGTCAATTTAAAACAGAGTATATTTATTATCACCTTTGTGAAATCCACTTTTGAAGTAGTTTATTATATAACCCCAACAGGTATCCTTGTAAATAAAACTATCATTCAATTCAAAACTAATTATTGGTTTGATTATATCTTATTTACTTGATTTTCCAGCAAAGGAGGAGCTTGGACATAGTGAGGAATATCGTGATCATCCTTATTAATCTAATAACTAATAACTCTAAGACGTACTATACAAAGACAAGTCAATATATTTTAAATTAATTTTTGAATTTTACTGTACGCTAACACTTTTTGTACAATGGCTATTTTTTTTAAGGTTAAAGGTCTCAATGACAATCATTAATTTTTAATCAGAGATGCGTATTTAAATTAATAGGCGACTGCGATTAATATATTTTTTAGGCACATTGTATAGGCAAGTTTACGATAAGTCATATGGGAGCATATTTTCTCTAATCCTTCGTTTAGAATTCATTAGTGCGAGGTTTTCCGGAAAACAACAATATTTTCATGTGTTGTCGACGTTCATTGATTCGGCTAATATTTTGCTTTTTGCTTTGTTCTATTATACTCAAACTATTTTGAACTCAAAGTCAAAGCAAGTTGCCAAAATACCTCTACCTTGCGATCGTATTAATATTGTTTTAAATATATTGTAGCAATGGGTGAAGTTTCCCCACGTCTTAATTCAATTTATTAGTAGGCGTTGTGTTTCGGTGGAGCCAGTAGTTGCAGATTACCTCCTTGACCTTATCACTTAAGGTGTAGAATAACCTCAGCCAGATACTTCAATAGATAAAAAAAAACTTAAAACTTATAAACTTAACCTCCATATTTCTATATATATATATATACATGTACACACATCTCCCTTACCTACCCGCCCCCTATCTCTTCTCACAGTCCTCTCGACCTCCAGTTAGCTACACTTCTCTGTCCTCAATCTCACCAATAACTTACACACCTCTATCCCGCTGCCGCTTTCACACAGACACACATTCCTACGTCTTTCTTTCACTCTCATCCTTATCGCCTCTCTCACTACTTCACATCCATTCATCCAGTGCTCCCATTCATCTCTTTCTTCCCCGCAAAACCCACACCTCGTGTATTTCTCTCCCATGCACACCTTCCTTCCCTTCTCCTCGTTCCCGCACATGAACCTCGCCAACAAACACACTTCGTCAGGCTTCAAAATTTTAAAATACCGAGGCAGGCCAGCGAACACCTGCAGACCTTGGAACTTCGGGTTATATCTAATTTGATAAAGTTGTTAATTTTGCTTTGCCTCTCTTGCAACTCCACCGATAGTAACCTTTCCGCCACCTCCTTCTCGATCAGCTCCCCCCTCGATACCTTTTCTTCGAAAACCGTCGCTGACCACCCCGCCCTGACATACAACTTATTCCTCTCATGCATCCATCCTATTCCTTCACCTTTCCTCATCCATTCTCTGTAACACACCTTCCATACCTCTTTTACTACTCTTTCATCCCCTAAGCCCCATATCCTCCTCTCAAATTTTACCACCCTTCTGGCCGCTTCCTACTCTACCGACAATCGCTAACTCTCCTGCAGAACTATATAATTTGGCGTGGTATTCTCCAACCCTAATATCCTCTTCAGGTATTGCATCTGCACTTTCTCGATATTTTCCTGCCTACTCACTCCCCACACTTCTGATGCATACAATATTATTGATCTCACACAAGTATCCCACCATGCCATTTGCATACTTACATTCTTACCTAGCATCCCGTTCCATATACCCCGCATATGCTCCATAGCCACTCTCGCTTTCTTGCACACAAATTCCACATGACGCGCTTTCGTCCCTGTTTCACTAAACATATACCCAAGATATTTAAACTCACTCACTCTCTCAATCTGTTCTCCCAGCCAACTCAATTCTTCCTCCTTTGCTCTCCTTCCTACATTTTTACAAATCATCCATTTCGTCTTTCTCACATTCACACTTAATCTTCTTTTTGCAAAGTACCCTTCCAATCTTACCTTCATCTCTTCACTGTTTTCGCCATCACTACCACATCATCAGCATACGCCAGACTCCACACCTCCTTTCCGCCCACCACTATTCCCCCTGACTACCCCAGTTCCAACACCCTCTTCATGTCTGCGACGTATAGGTTGAATAGCAGTGGACTTAATGGACACCCCTGCCTCACCCCACATTCCACCTGAAAATGGCCCGACACATGCTCTCCGACTTTCACTTTACACCACGTTTCCTTATATACTTCCCTTATCCACTCCACAACCTGCTCAGACACTCCCTTCCCTTTCAAACTTTCAATCATTAAGGTTCTATCCACCGAATCATACGCCGCTTTCAGATCCACAAACAGCAAACACAATCTCTCTTTTTTTTCAGTTCCCTCTCAATCACCCAGTTATGTGTAGCTATCTGCTCTACCGTGGACCGCCCTTTCCTAAACCCCCCTTGTATTTCCGGTAGCCATCTTTGATCTTCCGCCTCTATCTCCAACCTATTCTTAAAAATCGCCATGATTACTTTATAGAGGCTATCCATCAACGAAACCCCCCTATAGCTTATCGGATCGCTCTCATCTCCTCCCTTGTGAATTAGCACAATGACTCCTTCCCTCCACTCCTTTGGAAACTGCCTTTCTCCTCTCCATATTTCGTGCCGCAGCACCAACATCTTCTCCTTCCCTTCCGGACTACATCCCTTCCATGCTTCTGCCTGAATCCCATCGGGACCCGCCGCTTTCCCATCCTCCATCTCCTGCAGCACCATTTTTAACTCTGCCATACTAAAATCACCCTCCCTTTCGAAAACCCTTCTTTCTGCGACTTGATTCCCTCGAATTCCCTTTGTTACTAGCAACTCTTCAAATTGTGCCTTCCATGTCTCGATGTTTATACCCTCTCCTCTTACATTCCTGATCAGCCCTCTTTCCTTTAAGTACCTCCAAAGTTATTTTTCGCTCTCCAACTCCCTTACTCTCTTCACCTCGTCTCCTAGCCACATGTCCTTTTTTTATTGCATTCGTCTTTGAACCTAACTTTTACCTCTTTCATCTCTTTGTCTCCCCTCCTCCCTTCCCTCAAAGCCTTTATTGTTCTTCTTAGCACCCTTTTCGCTTCCCTACACCCTTCATCAAACCACTACGCCCCACTTTTCCTCTATTCCTTCGCGTCATCACCTGTTTAACCGTCTCCGCCAGCTGCTCTACTGTCCTCACCGATTGAAAATGTACCTCCTTTATTATGTCTTCATATCTTCTTTTTGCCCTTTCAGACCAGCACCACCCCTCCTACTCTCTGTTGATTACTACCTCTCCCCTCCCCCCTAGTTTCACCGTCACTGGAAAATGGTCAGAACCACCCCCGTCCTCTACCCTGAATTCCTCCACGTCGTGGATTGACGTAATCAATTACTGACATTCCCCTCGGTCCTACGTAGGTTATCTCCCCCTCACAATCACCCTACCTTTCCCTCCTTCTCTCTCTCTCCCCCCTCCTCCACCTTTTTCAATTCTATCCGCACCCCGTTACAATTCCACCTTTCGCTCTCCCCCTTGCATAAGCCCTTGTCGCCCCTGTACATTCCCATCTAAATCCTGATGGCATCTTCTTTTTTACCTTCTCCCACTCCTCCTATTATACCCATGTCTCAATTAGACCCACCATATCTTTATCCTTTATCTATTCCTCCAACTCCTTTCACTTTCTTTTTTAGCCCCTCCCCCTTCTCTTTTCTGCTCCCCGCCCCTCTTCTACCTTCATTCTCTCTTAGGCTCTGTTTGCGTTTTTTGGCTCCGCTGGCCCCTTCTCCAGCATCGCCGTCCCTGTATTCCATCTCCACCATTTGTTCTCTACCCGCATTTTCTGATAGAATACTTGAACTTGTTTCCCTTTCTTTCTTTCTTCTCGCGCCTTTCCTCTGATACTGACTTATATTTCTCTCTCCTTCTTTGTGAGGTCATCATCTATGTATACATCACTATTTCTGTCTCTCAGAGAGCTTTTCTTGGCCAAAATTCATTTTTTATCTTCCATGTCATTACATTTCACCAGAATCGGCCGTCTCTTTCCCTCCTTCTTGGCCCCTAGCCTCACTACCTCTTCATAATTCATCATGATTTTCATATCCTCCACTAGTTCATTCACCACTTCCTCTACCTTCCGTTCCTCACTCAATCCATTAATAATTATATTTTTCCTTCTTCTTTCCTTTTCTCTGACTTGTTCCATATTTTCCAACTTCACTATTCTCTCCTCCAATTGCCTTCTCTCCGCCGCCCAACTTTGCTCTTTTTGCGTTAACTCTTCTTTGAGTTCCTTTATATGGTCATCGTATTTATCTAACCTCTGTTATAACTTTTCAAATTTGCTCAGAATGTTATCAATTTTCTCCTCCATGTTATCGCCCCTGCTCTCTTCGGCCCTCTTCCTTTTGCTTACTTGCTCGAAGAATTGTTTAAGGTCGCCGCAACTGCTCGTGTGCTGCCTACTGCCCATTTATCGACAGCCCGCTTAACTTGAACTTCTTGACCGCTCCTCGTATATGCACTCTGCGCCGCCCGCGTAAATTATAAGTAGTTATCGTAGTAGAATTCAATTAATTTCGTTTTTGCACTAGACTAGTCGCACCGTTTTAATAGATAAATAGGATTCACTATTTATGTTCATGTTAATTTCCAGTAAATTTTCACATTGGACTGCAATGGTAGATATATGAATGCGCCATCTGGTGCATCAACCACTGAACTTATTTCCCAGGCTAGCCCTTTTTCTGGTTTTTGTCAGTCCCAACGTACAACTGCATACTTTCATGAACTTTCACATAGTATAGAATTAAAAAGCATTGTTTGACTCGGTCTAACGAAAGGCTATTCTAATTGTAACTTTTTTGTTTTATTTTCCAATAAACTCTAATTTAATTTGCACATCTTTAGTGGTTTATTTGGTGTAATTACACGCTTTATAATAATAATAATTATTAATTTTTTTACTTCTTTTAATGTACATTATAAACAGATACTATTAAGTACGAAAATTACAATTGATTATATTAAATATTTAAAATATAAACATATAATAAATTATCATTCTGTTTGCTTCCTCGCTAGATATTTATGATGATTATAATTTATTAGAAAAAGTATGCGAGAACAAAAAAAGAGTGGAGCATGCTGGGTGAAATATTGGATGAGAGGACCGCGGTGTAATATTGTAATGCATACAGTCTGGTAAATAAATAAGAGCAAAGAGGAAGGAAACTTCGAAGGCAATCTCGATAAAATATGGAACGAAATTTCAACGTTAACTTTCACGGCGCTCCCCAAGTTTCATTATCCTGTCGGCGAATTCAACTTTGATAATCGCGAGTTATTACAGCTCACTACATCCTAACTCGATGATTGCTGAAATTGTTGGATTATCAAATTATTAGAGCCAAATTATTCATTCAAATATTCCAACAACTAGAGGGTTTATTTTTACACGACGAACTTTACATCTGTGATTACCTGGATTACTCCGTTTGTCTTTAATAAAGGTGAATAGTCAACTTGGATAACTAATTCATTGAATTTATGATTATGTTGAAGTATTACCAGACATTTTGAATTAAATTGCATTTTGAACGACACATTCTTCCACTACTCGCAATATATCTTGGTCACATAGAGAATCAAATTTAAAAAAATGCTATTTGTATGATTATATGCAGTGGCGTTCGATAATACTTTTAAATATTGAATTCTGCAATTCATATTATTTCGTCGCGTGAAGAAGCAACGGTGTGGTGAAATAATTGCAAATAAATATTTGAAAGTATTAGTTTTATTATTTGGTTTTATAAAAGTATATCATGATTATTAAATATCTTAAATTTAAAGAATAGCACTTTCAGAACTGATCATAAGGTCCTAACGCGGGGCTTTGTTAGTGTGGGGCCCAGGGCGCACAGTTCGCACACCCATGAAACCCGTACTTATTAAATGGATATTCTGTTATATAAGTTAAATAGAAATAAATATAATTTTACCAGTTTATGCTAATAACTTCTGAAATGAAATAGTTCACAAAATATAATAACAGCATTGAATTTAATGAGCAAGTTTGTATCTCGTTGTTGTACTCGTCAGCAATTTCAATATCAAGTTAATTCTTAGATACACCTCACTTAATTTGTTCGTTAAAACTTCAGTAATATCAAGTGCTTGTAAATTAGTTTGATACAGAGCACGTTTAACAAAGTTGCATTGAAAATTATACTTCTACAACATCTTAGACAGTAGATATCATCTTAATGGTGTTTCTGTCCAACAGTTACTTCGCTGGTTTTAAACTATTTTAAATTATGTTTAAATAAGACAAAACTAGGTACAAACAAGAAGCAAGTTGAAGTTAACCGATTTTCCGCCCAATTTTTAATTGCCCGAAAAAAAAAACTTTTTTTTCGTTAACCTACTACCACCCTGGGTGCCATATAAAGAACATAGTAAGGTTTTTTTGGATTTTATTATTTTATGTCTAGCATCCCATCTATAGCACATTCAATATTTCGTACTATAAATGATATGAATAAAGTTCTGCCTTTGTAATGAATTTATAAATTAATGTAAATAAAAAATACAAAGAAAAATTCAGGCGTTAATTGGTTAATGTTAACTGATTTTTCTATTGAAATAATTTGTTTTTTAATGAGCTACAATTTTAAAATAACAGTTCAATTCTGCAAAATTACGTGATTCAGCAAGAAAGGAAAGAACAATATATTGTTAGACTGCAAGACAAGGTGTAATTCTTTAATTCCAATGAGGGAGCGTGAAGTTAAATAATTGTGTAAAGAAGGCCTTAGAAGATACTGGTCGCGAGGACGTATACCTCAAAATATAGTGGATGTATGAAAACCCTTGCTTGCAGTTAAGGTAATGTAACGTTATTAACCGCAGAAGGGGTATTTTTTAAATTTGTTTTTGAAGTTGCAAAAATTAAATAGTAATTTAAGTTCACAAATGTACGAGTCATTGAAAACCCGAGTTGATGAAGGAATTAAGAAATTATAAATGTCTTTACATAAATATTTACAATCTGGATCTCTCCCAGCAAAATCAAATCAATCTTCCGATTTATGTTATGTTACAAAAGCCAGTAAGCGGATTTTCGTGGATTCTTCAGTACTTTCTTTCGGAATCAAATGAAAATGATATTAGATTTAGATGATTCAGAACCATCGATATCTTCGCAAGGTTTGGGAGCAGACATGCAAGAGATTATGTCAGTTACGAAAGATTAGTGCAGTGAAGTAGGTGTTGGTTTTAATAATGAATGAAACTTATTTGAATCGACGGGAACGCGAACAGAAAATCTCAAAAATCTGCTCGATGCACTCAACTTCATACAACCGCCATCTGCAGTAAGTGATCAAAATCTTCTCGGTTGCCAATAACTTCTGTTCAAAAATACGCTGCTCAATGAATCAAGAAACTCTAGATGCTTTAGTGTTCCCGAATTTTTTGATTTTCTTCAGAAGATAATAAAAAAATCAAATTTTGTATAGCTACAAACAGTATTTTACGGCCCAAGGCGCAATACTGTTTGGACGTCCCTCATATTTTACAAAAATAGTTATTTGTGTACCAAGACGCGAAAGTTAAGGTTTCCAGGCCGACAGAAGTAATGACCAGGCGAGGCGCCTACAATCATTAATCGGCTTTCTGTTGCAGATTACCTTAAGCTTATCAGTAATTCCTTTGGGTGTAGAATAACCGCGGCCAAATACGTCAAGTTTCACGTTATACAATAAATAAGATTCACTACTTCTGTTCTTCTTAATTTCCAGTCAATTAGCACATTGAAACTGAACATATGACAGCCGAATTGACAGATTACGAATGCGCCATCTGGTGTCACCCGTGTGAACTCATTTTCCAGGCTAGATTTTTTTCTGGTGTTTGTCATCAAAGTGCATAGTTTCGGATCCCAAGTCAGACGGTAAAATCGAACTTTCGCATAGTGTAACAAAATTATTCTTGCAATGAAAACTACAAATAATTAAAAAAAACCTTTTGCAGTTTGAATTAATTACTCAATGAAAAAATATAAAATTACCAAAATTGACTCAGAGGTAATGAATTATAGATTTCCCAAAATAACAATCCACATACCTTTTCTAAAAACAAAACCCCCATACCTAAAATATGAACTAAATTAATGAAAATAGCTTTTGAAAAATTGTGAAAAATGAATCACTAATGCATCTTTGATTTTCAAACACAACAATTGATATATCTAACCTGACAACAAAATGAATAAAGAAATTAAAATTGTTTTCGAAAATGTACAAAATAAATCATGCTTTAAAGTCATCTAATCTATCAAGAAGTAATTTTACCCGCTTAAAGTAGAGCCAAAATGGAATTTTTTCCCGAAAGAATAATCCAATTTGGTTGAAAAGTCACTGAGATGTGCGAAATACCTCAAAATGAACTTTTTTTCAAACACCCATAACTTGGTACTAAATCGTCGTAGAAACGTCGTGTGTTGAGTCCTGCATAGGGAATTGATCAAATCTTAATGCCTTTATGGTGGATCGATGGTTTCCTCAGAAAACATTTTTTTTTCACAGGGGTGCTAGAGGGGGGCGGAAGGTTATCATATTAAGTTATCATATATGATTTTAAAGAAGAGTTTTTGCCCTCAAAGATTCATCAGAATCGATTGAAAATACGCCGAGTTATGGCGGTTTGAAAATGGTCGATTTTTCACGAATTTCAAGTATCATTTTTTTTCCTCCAGTGTATATAAAAGATCAAATTCTCTTCGGCGAACAACCAGTGATGTAAGACCCACATAAGTGCTAGACTGTTCTGGAGTCAAAATTATTCCAAAATTCATATATATTGAATTGATATAGTAGAGAATAACGAACATGTAATATACCAAAATAATAGAACTAGCGAGCGAGGCTAAAATATAGCAAACACTTCTCTTCATAATTTCCAATCAAATCAAAATCAAATCAAAACTTTATTTATTCTCAAGAAAATAAGTACACAGGGTGTCAATTTGAAAACTTTCAATGCGAATATCTCTGAAAATAAAGGAGCTAGAAAAGCGCAATTTGGTACAAATGTTATACAGGTAGGGGGAACTAGAACCACTACATTTTGGTTATAGAGTGAGTGACCCCGTGGCCCCATTCACCTTAGGGTGAATGGGGCCACGGCCAATTTTGGGGTTAGCCCCAAAATTTTAAATGGCATCATCCCTTTTGTGATCCCTTATATTAAACGTTTTTTCGAGTAGTATTCACCAGTACAAGAATGTTTTTAAAATTGAATACTGAGCCGAACAAAAAGTATAATTAAAATAAACTTTGATAATATGAATTGCTATTTTATTTAATTAGATTCTTTTAATGCATTCCATTTTGGGCTACAAAAAAGGATAATAAATTTTTTTCTCCAAATACTCGAACCAGTGGGCCAGTTTTTAACAAATAACAATCACCTATTGCAGTCAGGTGTGTTAGATTGTACGTCAAATTCAAAAACGATCGAAGTAAAATAATTTCAGACGAATTCACTATTTAATTTTGTTTTTTATCCGGTATTAGACATGGTTTACAGTATGGCTGAAAGAATTGCGATTTAGACACCTGACTGAAATAGGTGATTGTTATTTGTTGAAACCTGACCCACTGCTTCGAGTATTTGGAACAAAAATTTTTATTATCCTTTTTTGTAGCCCAAAATGGAATGAATTATAAGAATCGAATTAAATAAAATAGCAATTCATAGAAACAGAATTTATTTTATTTTAATTATACTTGTTTGTTCGGCCCTGTATTAAATTTAAAAAAAAAATCTTGTGCTGGTGAATACTACTCAAAAAAAACGTCTAATTTAAGGGGTCACAAAAGGGGTGATGCCATTTAAAATTTTGGGGTTAGGGTGAATGGGGCCCAAGGGGTCACTCACCCCATAACCAAAATATGTTGGTTCTAGTTGCCCCTACCTGTATAACATTTGTACCAAATTGCGTTTTTCTAACTCTTTTATTTTCACTGATATTCGCATCGAAAGTTTTCAAATTGACACCCTGTATACAAAAATGCAATACCTATAGAATGAAAATATGTCAAACAAAACAATTTGGATAATAGAAAATAAATACATAGAATTCAAAATAAAAAGTAATACAACTGAAACACAGCATAAAAAGTGACAACTGAAAATGCGATTTTTAAGGAATTTGAATCGGCAGTGCGAAGTTTGTCGTGTTTGATGATTATGTTGGTGAGTAGTATTAATATTTATTTCAGCTCTCAAGTTGTATGTCAAAAGTTCGTATATGTACATCCCGTACAAAGTTAATATTTTATTTGAGTTAAAATATCCTCTGCAAGATTCCCTGAATTTTAATCCTAACATTATCCTGATAGCTCTCTTTTGTATTGTGAACAAACGATGAGCTTGATAGCTACAACCGTAGTATGTTATACCAAAGCGTAGTCGCGAGCAGAAGTATGAATTATAGACAAGTTTAAGTATATCCAAGGATGCTCCAGCATATTTTAGAGTACGCAACATGTAACATGTAGAATTCAATTCACTTTCCAACTTTGCAATATGTTTAGTTCCACTAAGAGTATCATCTAATAATATTCCTAGAAATCTCACACTTTCTTTTGTATAGAACTCTTGGTCTAAAATAATTATTGGTTGTGGATACCTTATTCTTGAACGGTTTGTCTTAAAGAACACGATTTCAGTTTTGTCTGTATTTAATTTAAAATTTTTTTTTTTGAGCCAAGCGGTACACTCCAAGAGTAGTCGATTACACTCATTTACTGCATCAGAAACATTTTTGCAGGAAACCAAAAAATTAGTATCTCAATGTGACCTCCCATCGACTGCACAACCTCTGCTAAGTCGTTGCGGTATTCCCTTTGAGATGCTTAGACTACTTGAAATTTTTTATTTATTTTTACCATTTGCTTTCTATTACTTAAATAACTTTTGATGAGATTTAAGGCAACTCCACAAACATCGTGTAATTTGTAAATTAAATTTTCATGATCTAAACCAGGGGTCTCCAAACTTTTTCCATTGCGGGCCATATATACAATTCTTCATAAACTAGTGGGTCAAGATATAATCAATTTTATAACTAATTTCAAAACCTATAACAAAAAATCGTTGTAGAATTTTAAAATGTGACATTTACGGAACATGTAACTGCTTGTCGTGGGCCGGATTCGTTGGGGTCGCGGGCCGCATTTGGCCCGCGGGCCGTAGTTTGGAGACCCCTGATCTAAACTATCAAATGCTATCGATAGGTCGAGCAGTACTCCAAGAGGTACTTCATTCCATTCTAATGATTCAACAATGTTTTGAAGGTAATTATGTAGTGCAGTAATTACTGATTTATTTTTTTTAACCATGCTGTGAGGTGGTAAAAATATTATGTTTATTCAGAAATTCTGTAAGTCTTGTATTTATGATAATTTCTAAAATGTTGGCAAATGGTGCTATAACACTTATGGGTCTATAATTATTTAGAATATTTGGGTCCCCCTTTTTAAAGATTGGAGTTACAAGTGATTTTTTCAATACTTCGGGAAATATTCCCGTTTCTAAACAGAGATTTATTAAATACGTAAGTGGTTCTAAAATATCATTTATTGCATATTTTAATACTTTTGCAGGTATATCATCGTATCCTGCAGAATTGTTATTTTTTAATGAAAGTATTGTATTAGAAACCTCAATATTAGTAACTGGTTTTAGATATAGTGAATGATTACTCAATTTGATGTTATCGCTGTATTCAGCAGTCGAATCATTTGTTAATATTTCCTGCGCGGTGTTCATGAAGTGCTTATTAAAGTTATCTGCTAGGATGTATGAATCTGGTTCGGTTGTTACTTGTAAGGTGTTTTGTGATTTGCCTGTAATTTCCTTGATAATTTTCCAGGATGTTTTTGGGATGTGAGCCTAAGAATCTATTTGTAATACTATTTTGTTTTGCTTTTTTTAATGAATGATCATAAAGTTTTTTTTTATCGTTATAAGCTTGCATAAAATACTGATGTATAAATTTTTTTGTTTGGACGACAATTTGTATATTCGCGGATTTTGGGGAAAGAGGAGTCAAATATTTTTGAAAATAATTTTTCAAATAGGTCCCATTATTTTTTGCATGATTATCACATAAGAGCGAGAGTTTTAATACTAGATGATCGGAAATATTATAGTTGATCACATTTGAGGTGAATCCCGAATCTATATTTGTGATAATATTGTCAATTGTGCTAGCCGATTCACCCTGTACCCTAGTATGTTCATCAATGCATAGTTTCAAATTATAAGATTCCAAAATATTATATAAATCTTTGGCCCTATTAGAATCGCCTGCCGTATCAACATTTAAATCGCCAGCAATAAAAAAACGCATTCTCAGTTGTACATAATTTTTCACATAACTTGTCTAATTGTTGATAAAATATATTAATCCTCGACCTCACGCCTGTAGATTATTTTTTGTGGGGTTATCTTAGAAGTAAGGTCTACTTTAAGAGACCAAATTCCATTGATATCTTGAAAGAAAGGATCCGAAATGAAATTCAGGCAATTGCCCCAGAGAAGCTTCAAAATGTTAGGCAGGAATTCATGCAACGACTTGCCTTCTGCCAAGAAGTAAATGGGACTCACTTTGAACACTTAATTTGATAGTTTAATGTTTTTTGAATTGTTATTTTATTTATTTGATATTCTGTCAAATTGCTATTCATCTGATTCAAGTAAATTGATAAAAATTCCACAGCTATCTCAATTTTTGTTTTCAATTTTACATAAATCAGTTTCTTGCATAAATCCCAATAGTTTCGCTGACTAATCAAATGAACATCACCAAACTGTATATTGCTGTATGTTGGATTTTAAGGAGAATCAGAATACATCAAATAATGTGGTGGTTGTCATTAAAAAAAATGGCGATGACGTCATTACGCAAAGGGGTCGGGGTATGGAAAATTGACAACTATCAGAAAAGATGCGCGTTCAAAAAATAAGGTTGACGTTTCGGAGGATTTTGGCCGCAGATGATCGGGGAATTTTTTATTTGGAGCGTTCCACAGCCAATGTTCGCACTGTATATAAATAAATACACGTTTTATAAGTCGTCTAAAGGAAAATAAAACCTTATGAAACTTATGTTTTAATGACCCTTTTATACCCCTTTACATTATACAGGGTGTATATAACAAAACGTAACATAGGATTTTCAATGTTAATTTCCTTACATTGGAATATTATCTTCCCTAATCATTTTGGAGTAAATACATTTTTTTATAGAGTAAACATTTCTACATACAGTTAAGCTGTTATTTTTTTTAATTTAGCATGCACAAATTTTTACTCTACAAAAAATGTTTATACATGTTTCCTCTAAAATGAGCAGGGAATATAATATTCCAATATAAAGAAATGAACAATAAAAATCCTATGTTCTGTTTTGTTCATCTACATCCTGTATATAACCGTAGTTTTTTTCTGTATTTTGTATTGCGAATGATTGTTTGACATTTCAATGCTAACAACTCTAAAATTCAAATTGTGCCAAAGCTATTACTGCATTCTTACAGCTTGTTGCTATTACGATACAGTATTGGGTGTTGTAATAGCGTCATTAAAGATGCGATTTTTAAGGATAAATGAAACATAATTTTAACCGTATAAAGTGGTATAGTGGTATAAAACGTAGAAAATTGAGTTTTATTCATCCATAAAAAGTTTATTTTCTCAACCGCAGTACTATTTAATAAATAAAATCGGCTTGTATAAGAAATTAGGTGACCCATCTGTCATAACTACGTTTCTATAATAATAACATTAATAGTAAAACATTTTCAAAGTTAATTTAAAATAATTATCAAGTTAATCTAATGATAATAATTGATAAATTGTGGATGAATGGTTGTGAATCCAATTTCTCAATGTTTTATATTGCTAATGTGTAAAATATACCTCATACCAAAATTTGTACGTCAAGAAATTACGTATTCAAAACTTTCTGTTGACAACTTAGTGCACATAGTGTACAGTTTTGAGACATCACTTAAATGCAAGGATCAATATCTTTGAATTTTACCGTGTATGACTCTTTTAAAAGTAACATCTGTATTTTGTGTCATCCAGTTTTGTTGCTGCAATTACTGGAATTAGAAATAGAAAGCGCAAAGAAATACACCTCTCATTCTTACAAATAAACTGTGCACACACCGTTTACTAGATTTCATAGTGTGTCGCAATACAATCAGAGCTTAATAGGATTTCAGGAATTGTCTGTCCCTGGAAATGTTATTCTTTGATACACCTCTGAAAAGGATATCACAATACATTCTGTGCACGCTTTGACAGAAGCACACAGACAGACAATGCATGGAACAGCACAATGCTTTCGACTTCATTAGAGTCTATTATGGAAGTTTATTTTATTGGAGTTTTTTTTATAGAACCGTGTGGAAAATGCTGTTTCATTTGATAGCTTTACAAACTGCATGCGTGAATAAACATAACCGTGTCCTTTGTTCGAAATAGCGATTGTATTCGTTTGCATTATCGATCATTTCTATTAATTCAGAAAAAATAAATATTGTACTGTATTTTGGCCTCGTTTCAGCAGAAAATATTAATATTAATTAACACTGACTTAGAGCTAGTGCAAGAAGCATTTGCCGGTAATTCACATTGTCTATAGTTTTTATTGCTTTATCGAAATATAACCAGTCTCAACAAATTATTTGGTAAAATAAAATTAATAAAAATGTAGAATTTTATAATTATATTAAATGGATCGGATACTATCTTGTTTTCATATAAGTAACTTTTTAAAAAGTAAAAACTGAAAACTATTTAATTAACTTATTGTTTGAAACTACACGTATTCTTAGAAATTAAATTTAAAATCCAACCAATCCCTAATAGTAAAAACTCGTAAATAAATTCGCATTAAAAATGAATTGAACAATCCATTTGAATTATAGATTGCCACGTAGAAACGGTCGCAACCATCCCCTTCATCAAATACACATTTAATTAAACATGCAATAACGTTTTATTGCCAGACAATTCTCCATATAAACCTAATAAATATTTATGAGAGCGTGAAATTAAACGCTGCTTTTCCCGGCGCATCCACCATATCTCTCACTGAACATTAATTGCAAGTTGTGTCAATATTTTATTCGGTATTTTGTTTTCGCGTGACTTGCCTTCGAAATGTGTGCAGAAAAAATTTCACCCTCACCGCTGGCGGAGATAAGGTTCCCCATAGAAAAACCGGATGTGCTACAATTTTTCCAGCGTCACATCCGACAATATTATTACGCCCCTGGGGCCATATATGACCCCTTGGAAATATTTCCTTTCATATCTGCACATTTCGTGGAGAATTTATTTACTTCAGCAAAAAGCATTCGCTGCTGACGACACCCTTATTTTACTTTGTTATATTAACGCGTATCATGTTTTTGCGCAACACAATATGGGTGTGATGAAGACCGTTACTACGTGGTAATTAATAGTTTCTTACAATAATTAGTTGTGTGGAATTTTTCAATTCAGCTTATGAGTGTGATGTATTTATATTTAATTATAATATTTTCAGCCCGAGAATGTTTTTATACATTTGCGCAATATTTGCTTATAATCAATTTATTCGAGCCTTAATAAACGCAGGAGATCACGTTCGAATAAATTGAAAATAGATTGAATTTTTTCGCCCATTTTGAGATTAAATATTCCAGTTGGATGCCGACGGGGATTGTGTAGCTACACAATATTTTCCAATCGAAATGTTCTCTTTAATGGTTGTAAATCAGTTGAGAGCTTATCCGTGATTTTACGCCGTTGATTGATGGCGCGCGAAATTTTAATTTCGAATTGTGATTCGGATCACGAGTTGAATTTATCGAATCTTAATTTATTCACCAGAAAATTATTTTCATGAATTTAATTCTGATATATACATCACTTAATAAAACACTGATGCAGTATAAGTTTCAAAATGTTTTTTTTATTATTCTACAAAGAGTTTCAACACGTAACAGTTCAATAAACATTATATAAATTTAATAGATATAATTGATGCTTTTGCGACAAGTGAGGTTGTCTCAAATTTATTTAAAATTTATTCCAATAAACATTATCTGGATGAACAGCCTTTTACTTGATTTTAAAATCTGTTCGATCGACCTAAGGACTTTCGATCTTTAATTGAAAATTCTGATTATCAGCGAAATATTTAATATTATGAATATTGTTAACGTAGTGAATTATAAACTAGGAAAAGATAAAATTCATTTCGACTATTTTCAGCCATAATTTAAGATTTACATAACATTACATTATCATGGATAATAATTTATGTACATTTAGTGAGAGAATATAATAAATACAATTTTGTAATAATACTGATGTCAACTCACAATTTGCTGCATTTTTTTATTAATTTTCTAGTTTTCTCTTTCTCCATTAGAAAGTACGGGAAAGTATTTTTTTACGGAAATATCTGTTTTGAGGTACCCAGTGGCGATTTCAACAATTTCTGGAAAAAAAAAATCCTTCTGTAGGGAGGACAGTTTTTCTTTTGTAGGTTCTGTCCTCCATTGAAAAGTGTTCTTAAGTCTTCCTCTTCGATTTTTGAAGACTAACATGTAACCCGTTTATCTCTTGAAGAAATTAGAAGATTCAAAGTAAATCTAAATTCTGAAAAATTAATAAGACTGGTGGAAATGTTCGGCCTTTTAAAAAATGAACATATTCTGTGTATAAATGTGTTTATTCTTGTTACGTTGTGCTGCCCTTTTGGAATTAATGCATCGGTTGAAAGAGTTTTTTCAATTGCTAATGATTTTTGGACAAGTGAGAAATTGAGATTGGCTGTTGATACTCTAGCTCAAGTACTAAAAATACTTCAGGCGAGTTAGTATTAAAAAAATGATATATGGCTTCTGCAGATTTTTGTGATTTTTTTTTCTGAGAATCATAGGACTTTCTGCAAATGAATGGGGATATATTGTAGTGTTTAAATTATTTTTTATTCATGAAATTACAAAATTATTTTAATCCTTCAGCGGTTATCCAATCAGGGGGTGCGAAGACTGCTGCGTTTTTCGGTACCAGATGAATCCTGTTATCTGAAAAGAAAAACAAAACAAGGACATTAAAATGAATTAAATTTTGTAGTCCCTCTCGAATGCTTTTTCCAATTTTCAAATTATAAGTATATTTTTGAGCGATTTAAATCCGAAAATTCACAACACAAAATCGACAACTCAAAATTCGAAAGGCCGCCATTTTGTTCAGAATCGAAAAATCGAAAAAAACATTCGTAATGGACTGCAAAATTTAATACATTTTAAGGTCCTTGTTTTGTTTTTCATTTCAGATAACAGGAATTTCAGATTCATCTGATTGGAAGGACGAACATAATTTTGTAATTTCATGAATAAAAAATAATTTAAATACTACAATATATGCCTTGTAATTTGCAGAAAGTCTTATTACCCTCAGCAAAAAAAGAAATCACAAAAAGTGCAGAAACCATAAGTCAATTTTTTTTAAAGTACTAACTCGCCTTAATATGAAGGATATTTCTTGTTCAGATATATCCAATATTTAGATTTAGATGATTCATTGACAAAAAATATTCTTTCAATGGAAATGTAAAATACTAAAGTATGTTCATTTAAAAAAGAAAACTTTGTTAGATTTAGGATGTTTGGAACACCGTGTATAATGTGAAATTAATTTTAAAAAGTAACCAAAATAGGCCCCTATATATCCCAAAAGTCAAACTTGTTGAAAGTCACGTATTTTGGCCACAATATTCCGTGCTGTATAGCGTGAATAACCCTGTATAACCTAGAATGCCATATATTTCTAGAAATTATGAAAAATGTCAAAATTTGTCTACAAAATTTAAGAAATAAGTCAATAACTAATGAAATATTAATAGTATTTTAACTAAAACTAGCTTACATCCTAGGTATTATAGTAACGTAAATATAAGAACAAATAGAACAATCCAACTTGTTTAGAAATTTAAAATAGCACGAAAATGCTATATTGTTTATTGGTAATTTATTTATTGTTTTTTTCTTGTAAAACATAGAGTAAATGAACAATATATCTTAAATCTGTATGTCCATATCTTATAATAAACAAGCTACACCCAATCTGCCCCACCAAAATAGACAGGGGTGACCTGCCCTTAAGTTACCCAACACTTATTTTCAATTAATAAACTGTTTTTCAATCAAAATCACTTTAGTTTTTGAAATTACACCTACTATAAAATAACCTGGATTTTGTAAAAATTTTGATTTTGTAGGAAGTAGAGATGGGTCACTCATGAGTGAGTCGATTAACAGAGTCTATTCTTAGAAATGAGTCATGAGTAAACGGACTCCTGTGTAAATGTCCTGACTAATTTTGAGTCATGAAATTTGAGAAGTACTTTGGTATTTGGAAGTGAGGGCCTTCTTTTTGCTCATCAGAAATTTTTCCGCTATGGACATTTTCCAAATACATTATAATTTTTCAAAAGAGTCATGAGTCACTTTAAGAATCAACTCATTTCAGTTGTATCTTCACGACAAGTCGACTCACTAAAAACAGTCATTTCGCCTATCTCTAGTAGGAAGTAATATTTCTTAAAACTTAAAAATAACGATAAAAACCCACATAAATTATGTGGATTACTTTGGTTTTACAAAATATTTGAATTTTTAAGCGAATTAAGATATTTTTATAATTTTTTTGTTTTTAAATTAATAAATACTCGTTAATTAAAAAAGTATGAGAAGCTCAAACTTATATTCAATTAACAAACTGCTGTTTTTCCAAAATCACTTTAGTTTTTGAAAATGTACACATTTTTAGATAAACTGGTAATTTTCGAAAAATTTTGTTTTTCAAAAAAAATCTAAAAATATTGAGCCTGGCAATAACATTTCGCAAAACGTACATTTGCTTTTAAAATACGTTGTTTTTTTATAAATAACAATGGTATTAAAGAATAAACCGATTATCAAAGAATTCATGGTGATTTGAAATGTCCTGCCGAAGACTGAAGGAAGTAATATTTCTTAAAAATTATAAAGAAATTAACCATACAATCCCACAAAAATTCTGTGGAATTCAGCAAGGATTGCCCTTTTAAAATTACTTTGGTTTTAGAAAATATTTAATTTTTTAATCGAATTGTGATTTTTTTAAATTTTATGTTTTTTAATTTACAAAAATTTGTGAATTTAAAAAAAAACTATTAGAAGGGAGAATATAGTACCACAAAACTTACATTCGGTTAACCAACTGCTGTTTTATCAAAATCACTTCGGTTTTTGAAAATGCACACATTTTTAGGTAAACTATGGATTTTCGAAAAATTTAGTTTTTCAAAAGAAATCGAAAAATATCGAGCCTGACAAAAACATTTCGCAAAACGTACATTTACTTTTAAAATGTATTGTGTTTTAATAAATAACATTGGTATTAAAGAATAAACCAATTTTAAAACAATTTATAGATTTTTTAAATATCCTGTAGTCGCACACTGTAGGAAGTAATATTTCTTAAAAATTATAAAAAATTACGATAAAATCCCACAAAAATTCTGTGGAATTGATTAAGGATTACTATTTTGAAATCACTTTGGTTTTTGAAAATATTTTATTTTTTAATCAAGTTGTGATTTTTTTAAATTTAACAAAAACTCGTTAATTAAAAACAGTATGACAATCCCATATAGTTCCCCAAAACCTATATATAATTAACAAACTGCTGTTTTATCAAAATCACATTAGTTTTTGAAAATGTACACATTTTTAGATGAACTGTGGATTTCGAAACATTTCGAAAAAACTCCAAAACTATTAAGCCAGGCAATAACATTTTACAAAATGTACATTTGCTTTTAAAATATATTATTTTTTTTATAAATAACATGGGTATTAAAGAATAAACCAACTATCAAACAATTTATGGGTTTTTGAAATCTCGTCGCACACTGTAGGAAGTAATATTTCTTGAAAATTATAAAAAATAACGATAAAATCCCACAAAAATTTTGTGGAATTCAGTAACGATGTATTTTAATTTCTAAGCGAATTATGATTTTTTTTAATGTTACGTTTTTACATTAATTAAAAAAAGGATGCGAAGCCAGGATATAGTTCCCCAAAACTCATATTCAATTAATAACCTGTTATTTCATCAAAATCACTTCATTTTTTGAAATGCACACATTTAAAAAAATAGTGATGTGGCCATCATGTTATTTTCTCGGACTTTCTATTTACGTTTTCATGGGTTTATTTTCAATTGAAATCATATTTTAAATGTACATCGAGCGTTGCGTAAACTCGGATGGAACTGACGTTTAAAACGTCAAAATCATGAAAGTTGGAAAAATTATACTTAAAATTCAAAAACTAGGCTTACTCGAAAACTAACGAGATTTTGAAAAAAACTTATTCTTTAGAAGTTGTTCATTTTCTACAATTATTATTCACATAAAATTGCTGTAACTATTATGGTTTCATAATTATAAACCGCAAATTAAAAAAAAATAATAAATTTTTTTCTCGAATAGCAATGATTTTATGAAAAATATTTTCAAGCAAAAGCTATTCATTTCTTTGCTGTCTTCGGTGTTTGTTTAAATGTTTTTGTGCTATTTTTTATATTTAAGAAAATATTGGCAAAAAACAAAAAACAGTTAAGGTAAACACCCACTTCCGGTGTACAAAATTTTACCAAAAGCTTTTCAGTTCTTTGGATTATCAAATAAGACGTATGTTCAAAGTTTCATATCAATTGCTCTATTGGTTTTTGAGATACAGCGCACACAGACAGACACACACACACACACACAGACACAAAAAATGGTGATGTGGCCATCATGTTACTTTCTCCGACTTTATATTTACGTTTTCATGGGTTTATTTTCAATGGAAATCATATTTTAAATGTACATCGAGCGTTGCGTAAACTCGGATGAAACTGACGTTTAAAACGTCAAAATCATGAAAGATGGAAAAATTATACTTCAAATTCAAAAACTCGGTTTACTCAAAAACTAACGAGATTTCGAAAAAAACTTATTCTATAGAAGTTGTTTATTTGGGCATTCTCTACAATTATTATTCACATAAAATTCCTGTAACTATTATCGCTTCATAATTATAAACCAAAAATTAAAAAAAGTTAATAAATTTTTTTCTCGAATAGCAATGATTTTATGAAAAATATTTTCAAGCAAAAGCTATTATGTCTTTGTTGTCTTCGATGTTTGTTTAAATGTTTTTGTGATATTTTTTATATTTAAGAAAATATTGGCAAAAAACAAAAAACAGTTAAGGTAAACACCCACTTCCGGTGTACGAAATTTTACCAAAAGCTTTTCAGTTCTTCAGATTATCAAATAAGACATATGTTCAAAGTTTCATATCAATTGCTTAATTAGTTTTTGAGATACAGCGCACACAGACAGACACACACACAGACAGACAGACACACACACACACAGACACAAAATTTTTTTTTCCAGAAATTGTTGTACTTCGTAACGGAGAAAGTAAAAACAAATTTCCAGAAATTGTTGAAATGGTATCTAGGGACCCCAAAACGGATATTTTCGTAAAAAAATGTTTTGAAAAAAAAATCACGATCACAATACTTTCTCGTACTTCGTAACGGAGAAAGTAAAAAATGGTGATGTGGCCATCATGTTACTTTCGCCGACTTTATATTTACGTTTTCATGGGTTTATTTTCAATTGAAATCATATTTTAAATGTACATCGAGCATTGTGTAAACTCGGATGAAACTGACGTTTAAAACGTCAAAATTATGAAAGATGGAAAAATTATACTTCAAATTCAAAACCTCGGTTTACTCAAAAACTAACGAGATTTCGAAAAAAACTTAT
Source organism: Ocypus olens (assembly GCA_910593695.2). NCBI lineage: Eukaryota > Metazoa > Arthropoda > Insecta > Coleoptera > Staphylinidae > Ocypus > Ocypus olens. Next base: position 41,751,237 of record OU343055.1, read on the forward strand.
TCTTTAGAAGTTGTTCATTTTGGCATTCTCTGCAATTATTATTAACATAAATTTGCTGTAACTATTATCGTTTCATAATTATAAACCAAAAATTAAAAAAAAAAAATAATTTTTTTTCTCGAATAGCAATGATTTTATGAAAAATATTTTCAAGCAAAAGATGTTCATTTCTTTTTGTCTTTGATGTTTGTTTTAATGTTTTTGTGATATTTTTCATTTTTAAGAAAATATTGGCAAAAAACAAAAAACAGTTAAGGTAAACACCCACTTCCGATGTCCGAAATTTTACCAAAAGCTTTTCTGTTCTTCAGATTATCAAATAAGACGTATGTTGAAAGTTTCATATCAATTGCTCTGTTAATTTTTAAAATACAGCGCACACAGACAGACACACACACACACAGACACACACACACACACACACACAGACACAATTTTTTTTTCTTCAGAAATTGTTGAAATGGCATCTAGGGACCCCAAAACGGATATTTCCGTAAAAAAAAATTTTGAAAAAAAAATCACGATCACAATACTTTCTCGTACTTTGTAACGGAGAAAGTAAAAATCGAAAAATATTGAGCCCGGTAATAATATTTTGCAAAACGTAGATTTACTTAAAAAAAAACGTTTTTTTTTAATAGCATTAGTATTTGTAAATATTTTTATTATCAGATTTACGAGTTTCTAAAATATTTTCTCTTTCACTAAGGAAACAAAATTAATAAAAAAAAATTAAAATCAAGATTGAAAACCCTTCCTGTGCTGCTGCATTAAATAATGTAAATGAAGACGAATAGTAGCTTGAATATATGAATATTCAACCTGTTCGTAATTCCGCAAAATTAAGTCTTACAAAGACATAATGTGCACGGTGTTCCCGACTTTACTGAACCATAGTAGCAACTCATTTGAATAATTTCTGTATTTTTCGTGTTCATTTTTGAACTGATATTCTTAATTTTATCCTCACCATTTATATTTTATTGAATATTTTATCTTTTATTTTTTGTAATAGAAATATGATGATAATTAAGAAATTATTTAATATTTCTTCAGCCAACAAATTAAACTAGAGATTGCATTCCTTTAGCGCCACCTATTTAAATAATAGCATTTTATTATTTAATTAGGGGTATTTTATTAGACACTTGTAAACTTTCCTGTTTATTTTCGCAGTTTCCTTATACGTGTTTCGGGTGTATATATTCATTATCAAAAGATTTACAATATTGTTTTTTACTTGTTTCACAATTTATAAATTGCTACAATTAGCGTTGACTTGGTCATCTGCTTCTACCATTTACAATATTACCAACTTAAAATGAAAATCTTATTAAAACATTGAAGCTTTCCAGGAGCTCGTTGTGATTGTTCAATAGATGTTGACTCTTGTTTATAGATTTTTCGATCTCCAATCCTTGTAGTGGGTTAAATCTCTGGGCTTTTTCCGCTAGATGGATGGGTTTGATGTGGCCTAATTGATATAGTCATGCAGTGCTCTGTTAATCCTATACCTAGTGTGTGGTGGTTCTTCTGTGTCCTTTTCAATTTTTTTTTTAAGGAAAGATGTTTGATGGAATTGCGGGTTAAGGACAATGAATGACTATGAGGGAATTGGAGTAAGCGATTTGCTATTCGACCACTAACGTTCATTTTAATATTTGAGAATTCATTTTCATAATGAATGGGACAAACACTAAACAACCATGGACCAGAACGATAACTTTTCGTTAATAAAAGCTACCGCCCGAGCGTGGGATTCGAACTCACGACGCCTCACACCGAAAGCGGGAGTGTAACCGCCCCGCCACGGAGCGCCCTCTTTTAAATTTAATATTAATGATGTTCAATACCTATAAAAACTTAAGAAATGTATAATATTGTAGGTACAATATAACTTCATACTAAAAATCTCTGTTGTCTAAATTTTTAAAACAATTTTTACTGTAAAAGTACACATCATTACAGAAAACGACTTCAACTCGTATAAAATATTTCACACTTTAAAATGCTCATCCGCGAGCACAAAGTTGGAAAGAGAACCTCATTTCATTTATTCATAATTTAATAAGTTTCCGAAGCACTTCGCAACTTGTGTGGGTGGATTTTCAGTAATATCCGCAGCTGCGTATAATTTATCGTGCAGCTTTCCCGAGATCCAATTTATGCCTTCTGGAAAAAGTTGGGTGCGGGCCAAGCGTTAAGTGTCACCCTCACCTCGGCGACAAAGTGTCAATGGGTCCCCTATTCGGGCTATTACCCTCCGCAATCACGAAACCCACGGCGATTTATTGTGGCTTGCGTTATGAATTTATCGACCTTCCCCCCAACAATGCTTGACTCCCCGATATTCACTCAAACTCGGAAGGCATTGTGTTTTGATTTTCTTTGACGGGAAAAGTTTTACGACGGTTGATTCATGCTGAGATAATAGAGTTTGGGGTGTACTGTTGTTGAGAGTTAATAATTAATTATACTAAAGTTTGATAAGTGAAGACAATACGGTTGTTATTTAGGTTTTATTAAACAATAACGACCGATGAAAAGGTTTCTATATAGAGAATGAATTTATTTATTGCTTGTACTCGGCACACAATCCTCTTCGATCAGACAATAATTACTCGCTTCTTGGCTGTGCCGATGTAATCCGTTTATCTTTTCATGGCAGCCTGTAGCATCAAAATTCTTGAAATTGTTATTAGGTTTGTATACAGGGGTATATAACATAAAATAAATCTAAAACACGTCTAAAGCTATGTTTTCCTCCATAATACCATTTAAATAACTAAGCTCTTTCTCTAGCTGTGTAACATAGAATTAACTTTGTAATTGAATCTAAATAGAAATATGTTTGCAATAGGTTTAATGTGATATAGCTTCAAGTCGATGGCAATTGTTTTTATATTTTTTCCAAGTCACTAAAATTATTACATTTTTTTCAAAACTTAACGCTCTGTTCACATTAAATTATTTCAAAATTTAGAGATGAAGTGTTGATAGTTTTCACAGAAATGTAATTTGGCATTTATTCTAAGCAAATTTGAGAAATTTCAAGTCGATGGCAATTGTTTTTATATTTTTTCCAAGTCACTAAAATTATTACATTTTTTCAAAACTTAACGCTCTGTTCACATTAAATTATTTCAAAATTTAGAGATGAAGTGTTGATAGTTTTCACAGAAATGTAATGTGGCATTTATTCTAAGCAAATTTGAGAAATTTCAAGTCGATGGCAATTGTTTTTATATTTTTTGAAGTCACTAAAATTATTACATTTTTTCAAAACGCTCTGTTCTAATTAAATTATTTCTGAATTTAGCGATAAAGTGTTAATAGTTTTTACAGAAACGTAATTTGGCATTAATTTCACGTACATTTGAGAAATTTTAAGTCGACAGCAATTGTTTTTATATTTTTTCCAAGTCACTAAAATTATTACATTTTTTCAAAACTTAACGTTCTGTTTACATTAAATTATTCCAAAATTTATGGATGAAGTGTTAATAGTTTTCACAGAAACGAAATTTGGCATTCACTTGAAGCAAATTTGAGAAAATTCAAGTCGATCGCAATTGTTTTTACATTTTTTTCAAAACTTAACGCTCTGTTCACATTAAATTATTTCAGAATTTAGGGATAAAGTGTTAATAGTTTTTACAGAAACGTAATTTGGCATTAATTTTAAGTAAATTTGAGAAATTTCAAGTCGATTGCAAATGTTTGTATATTTTTTCCAAGTCACTAAAATTATTACATTGTTTCAAAACTTAACGTTCTGTTTACATTAAATGATTCCAAAATTTAGGGATGAAGTGTTGATAGTTTTTACAGAAACGTACTTTGGCATTCACTCTAAGCAAATTTGAGAAATTTCAAGTCAATGGCAAATGTTTTTATATTTTTTCCAAGTCACTAAAATGATTACATTAATCAAAACTTAACACTCTGTTCACATTAAATTATTTCAAAATTTAGAGTTGAAGTGTTGATAGTTTTCACAGAAATGTAATTTGGCATTTATTCTAAGCAAATTTGAGAAATTTCAAGTCGATGGCAATTGTTTTTATATTTTTCCAAGTCACTAAAATGATTACATTTTTCAAAATTAACAAACAAACAAACAAACAAAATATTTATTCAATAGATGTGATACATTACTTTAAAAAGGATACATGCACCAGAATTATTGAAAAGGTCATAAAGGAAAACATATTGCATGATAACTTGCATATTAAAGGATTCTATACACATATAAAAAAAGCTTAAATTTAAATGTTTTACAAACTAAATTTATATTTTATTAATCAATTCACTAATACTATACGGCTCAATTTTAAGTCAAAGTTCCTTCACACGTTTTTTAAATGTATTTAAATTTTTAATTTCTTTTATTTCTTGGGGTAACATATTGAAAAATCGACCACATGCATAAAAAGCACATTTTTCAGTCATGGCTAATTTATGTTTTGGGAAAAAGATATCTAGTTTATGTCGAGATTCCTCCCTATCGGTAAATTTGAAATTTCTCTTATTTTTAAAAGTAAATTTGACACATTCATAAAAATACAAAGCGTACACAGTAAGTATGTTATATTTTTTAAAAACATTTCTACAGGAGTCAAACATTTTGGCACCATGAATTATGCGAATTGCTCTCTTTTGAATTATAAAGATATCATGTACATATTTGGAGTAGCCCCAGTGAATAATACCGTACCTTATTATAGATTCTATTGAAGAATAATAAGCACTGATTATAACATGTGTACTTAGTGTATTACTTAAGATGCGTAAAGCGTAGCATTGTTTGCTTGCTCTTTTCCCTAGATCTGTTAGATGACATTTCCAAGACAAGGTTCCATCTAAGTATATACCCAATAGTTTGATTTCTGTAGAGCAATCAATTGTTAGTGCATTATCTATCTTAATATTTTCCAACACGGTTTTTTCGCTGGTTTGAAACAATATAAAATTTGTTTTCTGTGAGTTTAAAATCAATCTATTACTTAAACACCACTCGTTAATTGAGTTTAGAGCTATTTTTATTTTGCTTTTTAGTGTTTCAATGTCCTGTGCTGATACCAATATGTTTGTGTCGTCAGCATAACTGGCGATAAAATATTTACAACATTCTCCTAGGGTGAAAATGTCATTTAAAAATATTAAAAATAAAATTGGCCCCAAAACACTACCTTGAATAACACCTGTTTTAAGCATTATACTGCTTGATCTGTATGTAATGCCATTTGCATTAATTTCAACAAATTGCTCTCTCTCTGACAAATAAGACTTAAACCACGAGTTAGTTATACCACGTACACCATAATTATATAATTTTTCAAGTAAAATTTGATGATCTATGCAATCAAACGCACACGTAAAATTCAGAAAAATACCACACGTCAACTGCCCCTCTTCTAAGTAATTCATAACTTGTTTAATATAATTAAAAATAGCTGTATCTACTCCTCTACCATGTTGATATCCATGTTGATTTTCGTTTAATATTTTATGTTTGTTGAAAAAAGTAATTAACCTATCCACCACTAACATTTCTATCAGCTTGGAGAAAGCTGATAAAAGGGTTATCGGCCGATAATTTTCTAAACATTGGGGATCTGCTTTTTTATATAGTGGTTTTATTAAACCATATTTTAGTGCCTTAGGGAAAACTCCTGTTTTAAACAATTCATTGATGAGATTGCTAAGAGGCTCAGCAATAAATTTTATCGTGTTTTTTAATATATAATAACGCTCTGTTCACATTAAATTATTCCAAAATTTAGCAATGAAGTGTCGATAGTTTTTACAGAAACGTAATTTGGCATTGATTTTAAGTAAATTTGAGAAATTTTAAGTCGACAGCAATTGTTTTTATATTTTTTCCAAGTCACTAAAATTATTACATTTTTTCAAAACTCAACGCTCGGTTCACATTAAATTATTTTAAAATTTAGAGATGAATTGTAGATAGTTTTCACAAAAATGTAATTTGGCATTTATTCTAAGCAAATTTAAGAAATTTCAAGTTAATGGCAATTGTTTTTATATTTTTCCAAGTCACTAAAATTATTACATTTTTCAAAATTAACGCTGTGTGTACATTAAATTATTTCAGAATTTAGGGATAAAGTGTTATCAGTTTTTACAGAAACGTAATTTGGCATTAATTTTAAGTAAATTTGAGAAATTTTAAGTCGACAGCAATTGTTTTTATATTTTTTCCAAGTCACTAAAATTATTACATTTTCTCAAAACTTAACGCTCGGTTCACATTAAATTATTTCAAAATTTAGAGATGAAGTGTTGGTAGTTTTTACAGAAACGTAATTTGGCGTTGATTTTAAGTAAATTTGAGAAATTTTAAGTCGATATCAATTGTTTTTATAATTTTTCCAAGTCACTAAAATTATTACATTTTTTTCAAAACTTAACGCTCGGTTCACATTAAATTATTTCAAAATTTAGAAATGAAGTGTTGATAGTTTTCACAGAAATGTAATTTGGCATTCATTTTAAGTAAATTTGAGAAATTTTAAGTCGACAGCAATTGTATTTATATTTTTTCCAAGTCACTAAAATTATTACATTTTTCAAAACTTAACGCTCTGTTCACATTAAATTATTTCAAAATTTAGAGATGAAGTGTTGATAGTTTTCACGGAAATGTAATTTGGCATTTATTCTAAGCAAATTTGAGAAATTTTAAGTCAATGGCAAATGTTTTTATATTTTTTCCAAGTCACTAAAATTATTACATTTTTTCAAAACTTCACGCTCTGTTCTAATTAAATTATTTCAGAATTTAGGGATAAAGTGTTAATAGTTTTTACAGAAACGTAATTTGGCATTAATTTTAAGTAAATTTGAGAAATTTCAAGTCGATTGCAATTGTTTTTATATTTTTTCCAAGTCAATAAAATTATTACATATTTTCAAAACTTAACGCTCTGTTCACATTAAAGTATTTCAAAATTTAGAGATGAAGTGTTGATAGTTTTCACAGAAATGTAATTTGGCATTTATTCTAAGCAAATTTGAGAAATTTCAAATCGATGGCAATTGTATTTACATTTTTTCCAAGTCACTAAAATTATTAAATATTTTCAAAACTTAACGCTCTGTTCAAATTAAATTATTTAAAAATTTAGAGATGAAGTGTTGATAGTTTTCAAAGCAATGTAATTTGGCATTTACTCTGAGCAAATTTGAGAAATATCAAGTCGATGGCAATTGTTTTTATATTTTTTCCAAGTCACTAAACTTTTTATATTTTTTTAAAACTTCACGCTCTGTTCTAATTAAATTATTTCAGAATTTAGGGATAAAGTGTTAATAGTTTTTACAGAAACGTAATTTGGCATTAATTTTAAGTAAATTTGACAAATTTTAAGTCGACAGCAATTGTTTCTATATTTTTTCCAAGTATTATTACATTTTTCAAAACTTCACGCTTTGTTCTAATTAAATGATTTCAGAATTTAGGGATAAAGTGTTAATAGTTTTTACAGAAACGTAATTTGGCATTAATTTTAAGTAAATTTGAGAAATTTCAAGTCGATTGCAATTGTTTTTATATTTTTTCCAAGTCAATAAAATTATTACATATTTTCAAAACTTAACGCTCTGTTCACATTAAAGTATTTCAAAATTTAGAGATGAAGTGTTGATAGTTTTCACAGAAATGTAATTTGGCATTTATTCTAAGCAAATTTGAGAAATTTCAAATCGATGGCAATTGTATTTACATTTTTTCCAAGTCACTAAAATTATTAAATATTTTCAAAACTTAACGCTCTGTTCAAATTAAATTATTTAAAAATTTAGAGATGAAGTGTTGATAGTTTTCAAAGCAATGTAATTTGGCATTTACTCTGAGCAAATTTGAGAAATATCAAGTCGATGGCAATTGTTTTTATATTTTTTCCAAGTCACTAAACTTTTTACTAAAATTCACTAAAATTATTACATTTTTTCAAAACTTCACGCTCTGTTCTAATTAAATTATTTCAGAATTTAGGGATAAAGTGTTAATAGTTTTTACAGAAACGTAATTTGGCATTAATTTTAAGTAAATTTGAGAAATTTCAAGTCGATTGCAATTGTTTTTATATTTTTTCCAAGTCAATAAAATTATTACATATTTTCAAAACTTAACGCTCTGTTCACATTAAAGTATTTCAAAATTTAGAGATGAAGTGTTGATAGTTTTCACAGAAATGTAATTTGGCATTTATTCTAAGCAAATTTGAGAAATTTCAAATCGATGGCAATTGTATTTACATTTTTTCCAAGTCACTAAAATTATTAAATATTTTCAAAACTTAACGCTCTGTTCAAATTAAATTATTTAAAAATTTAGAGATGAAGTGTTGATAGTTTTCAAAGCAATGTAATTTGGCATTTACTCTGAGCAAATTTGAGAAATATCAAGTCGATGGCAATTGTTTTTATATTTTTTCCAAGTCACTAAACTTTTTATATTTTTTTAAAACTTCACGCTCTGTTCTAATTAAATTATTTCAGAATTTAGGGATAAAGTGTTAATAGTTTTTACAGAAACGTAATTTGGCATTAATTTTAAGTAAATTTGACAAATTTTAAGTCGACAGCAATTGTTTCTATATTTTTTCCAAGTATTATTACATTTTTCAAAACTTCACGCTTTGTTCTAATTAAATGATTTCAGAATTTAGGGATAAAGTGTTAATAGTTTTTACAGAAACGTAATTTGGCATTAATTTTAAGTAAATTTGAGAAATTTCAAGTCGATTGCAATTGTTTTTATATTTTTTCCAAGTCAATAAAATTATTACATATTTTCAAAACTTAACGCTCTGTTCACATTAAAGTATTTCAAAATTTAGAGATGAAGTGTTGATAGTTTTCACAGAAATGTAATTTGGCATTTATTCTAAGCAAATTTGAGAAATTTCAAATCGATGGCAATTGTATTTACATTTTTTCCAAGTCACTAAAATTATTAAATATTTTCAAAACTTAACGCTCTGTTCAAATTAAATTATTTAAAAATTTAGAGATGAAGTGTTGATAGTTTTCAAAGCAATGTAATTTGGCATTTACTCTGAGCAAATTTGAGAAATATCAAGTCGATGGCAATTGTTTTTATATTTTTTCCAAGTCACTAAACTTTTTATATTTTTTTAAAACTTCACGCTCTGTTCTAATTAAATTATTTCAGAATTTAGGGATAAAGTGTTAATAGTTTTTACAGAAACGTAATTTGGCATTAATTTTAAGTAAATTTGACAAATTTTAAGTCGACAGCAATTGTTTCTATATTTTTTCCAAGTATTATTACATTTTTCAAAACTTCACGCTTTGTTCTAATTAAATGATTTCAGAATTTAGGGATAAAGTGTTAATAGTTTTTACAGAAACGTAATTTGGCATTCATTTCAAGTAAATTTGAGAAATTTTAAGTCGACATCAATTGTTTTTATATTTTTTCCAAGTCACTAAAATTATTACATATTTTCAAAACTTAACGCTCTGTTCACATTAAAGTATTTCAAAATTTAGAGATGAAGTAAGTGTTGATAGTTTTCACAGAAATGTAATTTGGCATTTATTCTAAGCAAATTTGAGAAATTTCAAGTCGATGGCAATTGTATTTACATTTTTTCCAAGTCACTAAAATTATTAAATATTTTCAAAACTTAACGCTCTGTTCAAATTAAATTATTTAAAAATTTAGAGATGAAGTGTTGATAGTTTTCAAAGCAATGTAATTTGGCATTTATTCTGAGCAAATGTGAGAAATATCAAGTCGATGGCAATTGTTTTTATATTTTTTCCAAGTCACTAAAATTATTACATTATAAATAAATCTGGGGAATCTATTAGTAAGATAATCAGGTTTATATTGTATTAAATTTAAATAGTATAGTTATAACCGTTATTAACCGTTATTTAATTTCGTTTCTCGAAAACGAAAACGATCATTCTTATGTGAGAACGTAAAGAACAAAAACGAAAAATCAGATACGGACGAAATATTTTTCGTTTTTAGTCCCTTAATGTTTAAAATTCTCGTCGAGTTTCGTCTTGCTAAGAAATTTTCACCCTATCTTGCATGATAAAGTACTACTACATCAAGAATCGTTGCTAACGGGAAACTGATATTGATATTCGAACCGATATTAAAACTGGCATAATGTGCAGTTTAGATACATTTTTCATAAAATCCTGGATGTGGCGATTTAAATCAATTGGTTGATTAATGGTTTTACCGCCACCTCATCTGAAGCGCCGAAAACCGATTATACCTAAGTAACTCCTGATGATGGTTGTGAACACGAAGACGTCATCCTCATGCTTTCTGTTCGCCTGTAAACGCCATTATTATTTACTAACTGCCCTCAGTGCAGTGTTACCATACGTACGATAATTACAGTACGTGTACAGTATTGTGAGCGAAAGTACGGTATACGGTCCAAATGTCAAAACCGTACACAAATGTACGGTAATTTTCACCCTGTATAAAAGCATTTTTACCGCGTTTTTAATTCGACAAATTTATCGCGCGGTAGCAATGGCCGCTCTATTAAGAGCGTTGGGAGTAGTGGAGAGAATAGAATTGTGAGAGGTACAACACCCATCATTTACAAATTCGCCAATTTCTCCCCGAGTTATGATTTTTTGAAAATTATTTTTTGTAAGTTGTCGAACAATTGAACAAATTCAGAGAAAATAAATACTCAAATGCTCAAAATTTTTTATATTTCCACAAGATTTAACATAAATTTTAATCTATGTGTTATAAATTAATAAGTAATGAATTGGTTAAATACTTTTACAAGGAAAAACTAGAAAAAAAAATCATATCGATGATTGAATTACTTAAAAACTCTGATGAAATCATAATACATTTACCTTTAAAATTAACCTTGATTTTTTAAATTGAGTCAATTTTTGCGCGAGTTATGAATTTTTGAAAATTAATATTTTGGCTAAAAAATAAATACTGATATAATACTAATTCCTCAAAAATGTTGATATCTTTACAAAACATTTACTTTTAAAACGAACTAACTCTGCAATTAGATAGATAAAATACAACAAAGATTATTTAATTCCGCCAATATAGGAAAGTTTATTAAACTTCTAAGTGAAAACCATTTCTGGGATAGTATTTATAACTTACAGAATGCAGACGATCGTTGGGATGCGTTTATGCTTAAAATAAGGACAACCATTAACAAGACCTGCCCAATGGGACTAAAGACAACGCGACATTTGGTGAGTTTCAAATACAATCCTGAAATAAATGATTGCAAATATCTTCTTGATTGAAATTTTGATGAGAACGCGAGGAAACAATACGTTATTAAATAAATACTATAATAACCTCGTGCAAAAAGCTAAACGATCCGTATTAGAATTATAGCTATCAAACAGCGACAACAAAAATAAAACTATGTGGGCGATAGTGAAGAATTCAACAGGAAATAAACAAAAATCAACAAATAATAAAATGGAAAATAAAGTAGATACATTAAATGTCTACTTCATTAATAAATCGACTTCCGAATATCCCTAACAGTAGTAAAATACCAATGAATACCAAGACCTTATTTCTAACTCCGGTAACACAGACGGAAGTCTATAATATTATCCAAGCAATGAAAAATAAAAACAGTTCTGGGTATGACGAAGTAAACATAAAATTGGTAAAGTTAGCAATATATGAATTACTAGCACCTTTAACTTATTTAATTAATTTATCTTTGCGATCTGGTATTTTCCCACAATGCTTAAAATATGGAATAGTAATTCCTATCTACAAAAAAGGTGATCCAAATGAACCTTCAAACTATCGACCCATCACTTTGCTTAGCATTTTCTCTAAAATTTTAGAAAAAGTGATTGCAAATAGAATTATACAATTTTTTGAAATGAACCGATTGTTCGATGAAGCTCAACACGGGTTTTTAAAGAACAAATCAACGCATACTGCGATATTTGATTTCCTTCAATGTGTGACAGATGCCTTGGATGAGGGCAAAATCCCCTCAGGCATTTTTCTGGACCTCTCTAAGGCATTTGATACAATGGATCACAAAATTCTTCTCGACAAACTAGAACGATACGGCATTCGTGGGACTGTACTAAAATTAATAGAATCATTCCTGAAGGATCGAATTCAAAGGACACGAATAAATAATAAACTATCTGGGGAAGGAAAGACAAATATCGGTGTATCACAGGGAAGCATATTAGGACCCTTATTATTTCTAATATTTGTAAATGACCTTCCTAAGGTTGTCTATGAAAATAATGGTACTATTAAATCTTATGCAGATGATTCAAACTTATTAGTAATCGGAAACGACGAAGGTGATTTGCAAAATGTAGCTAGTTCTTTGTATAAAGCAACCCAAACATGGATGCTGCAAAATAAACTGTTACTAAATGATAACAAAACAAAATCTATTATATTTCATTCAAAAACCCCAAAAATAGAAACTCCCACCCTAAAATTGGAAACAATTAATCTAGAACTAACCTCCACAGCAACAATACTAGGAGTTGTAATAGACAGCAAATTAGATTGGAAAAACCAGTGCATTGATTTACAACCAAAACTAAATTCTATATGCTACGCTCTAAGAATATTGAAACCTCTAGTAGATAAGAAAACACTAATCACCATCTATCGTATCACTGCTCCGCTATGGAATCATATTTTACGGTAATAGTACATTAGCTGGCAAAATTTTTACTGCTCAAAAAAAAGAAATTAGAATAATATTTAATCTGAAATATAATGAGACCTGTAGAGGCCGTTTTTGACAAGCTGAAATTCAAACCTTTTTCGGAATATACGTCTATGAAATTCTGATATTTAACTTTAAATATAAAAATAAATTTAGTAAACATAAACAAAACCATAATCATGATACACGACACAAAGCACTATATGCGTACCCTATACATCGCTTAAAGAGTGTAGAGAGATCACCATTGTATACTGGATTAAAATATTATAATCAATTGCCAATAGAATTAAGAGAAATTAACGACTTTAAACTGTTTAAGTCAAACTTATGAAAATGGCTAATGGAAAAAGAATTTTACAGCCTACAAGAATTCGGCATATAAAAATAGGACATAAGATCTGTTATGTAATAGTTAATACTAAATAGTAAACGTATATTTAAGTTATTAGATTAGTAAATTAGTCAAGTAGATACGTATTTTCTTTATGTACATACATATTCCCGTCTGTGACTATATTCTCTGTAATGTTATGTTTCTGTCAATGCAATGTACCATTATTTTCTGAATAAATGTATATATTAATTTCTGCGTGAGTTATGAATTTTTGAAAATTGGTCGAAATATTTGGAAAAAGAAAAATAAAATAATATCGATATGATTGAATTTTTTAAAAAGGTAACACATAACACATTTATGTAGCTTTGAAAAAAACTTAAATTTTTGAAAATGTGTTCATTTTTGGGTTTTAAATTATCGTTTTTGGCAGTTGAAACTGTCATTTTTTGCAGTTAAAAATTGTCATTTTTGCCAGTTAAAAATGGTCGTTGCCGTCACTTGAAAATTGGCCTTTTTTGCAGTTGATAATTGTAATTTTTGGCAGCTTAAAATGTTCGTTTTCAACACTTGAAAATTGGCCTTTTTGGCAGTTGAAAATTGGTCTTTTTGGCAGTTAAAAATTGTCATTTTTTGCAGTTGAAAATTGTCATTTTTTGGCAGTTAAAAATTGTCACATTTGGCAGTTCAAATTGGTCGTTACCGACACTTGAAAATTTGCCTTTTTGGCAGTTAAAAATTGTCATTTTTGGCAATTAAAAATTGTCGTTTCCGGCACTTGGAAATTGGCCTTTCGGCAGTTGAAAATTGGCCTTTATGGCAGTTGCATATTGTCATTTTTGGCAGCTTAAAATGGTCGCTTCGACACTTAAAAATTGGCCTTTTTGGCAGTTGAAATTGTCATTTTTGGCAGTTAAAAATTGTCATTTTTGGCAGTTGAAAATTTTCATTTCTTGACAGTCAAAATGGTTGTTGCCGACACTTGAAAATTGGCCTTTTTGGCAGTTAAAGATTGTTATTTTTGCCAGTTAAAAATTGTCATTTTTGGCGGTTAAAAATTGTCTTTTTGCTAGTTAAAATGGTCGTTTCCGACACTTGAAAATTGGCCTTTTTGGCAGTTAAAAATTGGCTTTTTTGGCAGTTGAAATTGTCATTTTTGGCAATTAAAAATTATCATATTTGGCAGTTGAAAATTGTCATTTTTGGCAGCTAAAATGGTCGTCTCTGACACTTGAAAATTAGCCTCTTTGGCAGTTGAAAATTGGCCTCTTTGGCAGTTGAAAATTGGCCTCTTTGGCAGTTAAAAATTGTCATTTTTGGCAGTTAACATTCATTTTTGGCAGTTAAAAATGGTCAGTTCTGACACTTGAAAATTGGCCGTTTTGGCAGTTGAAAATTGTAATTTTTGGCAGTTGAAAATTATAATTATTCGCAGTTGGCATGCTCATTTTTGGCAGTTAAAAATGGTCATTTTCAACACTTGATATATTACATGATATGCTAGAATTTATATATAAAAAAAAAAATAGTATATTCACAAAACATCTGAATTATCTTTATTTTTTGAAAATTCGAGAGTTATAAATGTTTAAAAATGATGTTTTTTAATTTGTCGAATATTTGAACAAAGAAAAAATAGAGAAAAAATACTGATATGATTGAATTCCTTAAAACGTTTAATGCAATCATAATATATTTACCTTTAAAATTAACTTTGAGTTTTGAAAATGCGTGTTATGAATTTTTGAAAATTAATATTTAAAGTATACTATAAAAAAAATAAAAAAATATTTTTTTTTATTTAAAGCTTACTGTAATTTTTGAAAATGCGTCACTTTTTCCGTAAGTTATGAATTTTTGAAAATTAACGTTTTAAGTTGTCGAACAAAAAAAGAACTAATATAGAATTTCTCAAAAATTTTAGTAAGTATATTCACAAAACATCTGCCTTTAGAATCAACTAAGACTTTTGAAAATGTGCCAATTTTTGCGTGAAATTAATTTTTGAAAATTAATATTTTATTAATTTAAGACAAAAAATCGATTTTTTTCATATATTCACAAAACACCTATTTAATTTCATTTATTTAATGTGCCAATAACAATGGGTTTATACAGGTCAATATACATAATATAAATAAGTGGTTTCAATAAATAAAAGAAAATATGAGTCACAGATATAAAAAAAAAACTCAAACTTACAGGGTGTAGAAATATGCAAAAGATGCGTTCAGAAAGAAAACTGTACCATGGATAAATAAAAAATGTATCTTCCTTTAAAACTAACCTTAATTTTTGAAAATGTGTCACTTTTTTCAAGTTTTTAAAACGAATTTTTAAACAAGGAAAAACTAAAAAAAATATAGCGCAATGATTGAATTCCACAAAAAAACTCTGATGCAATCATAATACATTTACCTTTAAAATTGATCTTGATTTTTAAAACTTAGTCAATATTTGTGTTAGTTATGAATTTTTGAAAATTAATGTTTTAAGTTGTTGAACACTTAAACAAAACCAAAATCGAAAAGAAAGTAAGGTCTGATATGATAAGAGTTCCTTAAATATTTTAGAATATTCACCTTTATTTTTCGAAAATGTATTAATTTTTCCGTGAGTTATTTTTTTAAATTAATGCTAGTGCTTTTTCTCTAAATATACGTTTTGAAAATAAAGTTCAAATTTAAATTGAATTACGCTAGTTTTCTCAACTATCCAACACAATTCCGTTAGAAAATCCGCCAGTCGCTGAAACGAAAAATACTCTGCAATGCGGATTCAAAATCCGCCAGATCTAGCGGATTTTCCGCTGACCTGGCAACACTGCCTATAGGAAGTATTAAAATCTATCTCGCCCCGATAGTTAATATTATATTAGCAGATAGGACCATCTAGCGTCGATTTATTTAACAAATTCGTAGAAAAATGTGCAAATCCCCGAAATAATCCAATAAAACGAGATTATAAAAGGGGAAAAAACGTTTTTCATGTGATATTTTCGGTAAAAAAAAATTAGAAAACCTTCGATCACCTCTGAAATCGCAAGTTTACATCATTATAAGTGTGTATCTCGTAGTCCACACCCTAATAAATTATCACATTTAACATGTATGTGCGGTAATTTATTAACGAGTACGGTAATTCAGAGTACGCGGGTACGGTAATTCGTTTTCGAACGTGTGGCAACACTGCCTCAGTGGTACGTATACTACCATCCACCGGCAATTGCTGACAATAAAGCTTGAATTGTTTTTGTATTCTTTCATATGTTCTTATTTGCTGTATTGGTTTTAGTTGTCTTGCTATAGCGCTTAGAAACCCCGGAGAGAGTTATGAATAACCCTGTATTTAATGAATCTACAACAAGTAAAGGGTATACAATTTTAATATCTACTGTTATTAAAGACATAAATAGCAAACGAAAGTAGATTTGTTTGTAGGTTTACTGAAAAAAAAATTCTCTGAATTTAAACGCATCAAACCCAATTATCAGCATTCTATTTTTACAAAGTCTGCAAAGGCTTCGAGCAGCTAACCAACAAGCGAATTATATTTAATTTAGTTTTCAATTACATATAACAATCGATCCAACTGATCCACACCCTAGATTCAACGGGATTTAATGTTCGGTAGTAAATATTATTAGTCCGTTTATATTTGCACTGTTCCTGTCTACCCTATGAAACCCATTTTATTTCCATACCCCACATAAAAACGTAAATTAGCATTCATGTCATAATTTTAAAAGTTTTAACGGTTTTATTTGTACGAGCTCTAACAAAGTTTGGTGATTAAAATTTAATACTTGATGTTCCAACATGTCCCTAGAGGAAAATCCATAATCCAATTAGAAGAGATGTTTGCGCTGGGGCGAAAAATATATCCACTAGATAACAATAGTTCATTTCGCACATATATTTATTTAACTTAACAATAATATAATTATGTTTATTTATAATTGTCAGAAATTTCATCAAATATGATTGTTTTGTTTTACACACGCCTATGGAGAAAATCTTTAATGCAAAAATTTTAATATTGATTAAAATTAATCAAATAATAGTAATTTCCCAATGCATGAATCAACAATGTGTTTACTATTAAAATTGAAAAACCCTCACTTGTTGCAGAAGCATATTCAATAAAGATGAAAAGTAGCCTGAATATATGAATATTCAGTCTGTTCATAATTTTGCAAAATTAATTCTTACTAAATAACTACTTGTTTACAGCTATTTGTTTACAGTATTAGGAAGACTTAATTTTGTGGATTTGTGATCAGTCTGAATATTCACATATTCAGGCTACTTTTCGTCTTTATGGAATTTATTTTAGTATTGTCTTTCATAGAGAAACATTTATAGTTTTCTTCTTCAATGGACTGTTTATGCGCCATTAAACAATGTATCAATTATATCTATATAATATTTAGAATAATTTGCAAATAGATGTCAGAATAGCCTTTATTATAAAAAGAAAATCATATGAAAGATCTCTGAACTACATTATTACAGGAAGCGCAAGGCCTTCAGGGCCGGATTAAGGTACAATGGGGCCCTAGGAAAATTTATCCCTGGGCCCCTTCTAAGAATGAATCCAAACTAATTAAATATGATATAAAGGTTTAGAAAGACAGTTTTATTGCAAAGAAAAAACAAATCGCAATGACACATTGAAATACAAAATCACAAATATAAGTAACACAAAATCAAATTGGTGCTTTTCGTACTTTGGAGTTTAGAAAATCGGCAATTAAAGATTTGTGGTTAATTTCGTTGAATAACTGTTTTTCAATATTTAATAAAGCTATATCTGTAAGTTTATCTTGATTTATTGTACTGCGGAGAAAAGTTTAAATTATTTCCAGAGATGAAAATGATCTTTCCCCGCTTGCGTTACTAACGGTTAAGTTTAAATATATCCTGATAAATTTGGAAAAGTAGAAGTCAATTGATGATAAAACTAGGTAAATTTCCGTCGTATGTAACATAAAATCGTCTGTTTCATAAAACTTTAAAGTTGAAATAATTCGTTTAAATTTAGATCATTGTCGTACACATCCAAATTTTCAATAAAAGAGTCAACGTTATTTGTAGTTACATTTTTGAGCTCAGTTAGGACAATGAATTTTTTCTTTCTCCGTTACGAAGTACGAGAAAGTATTGTTATCCAGAAAATTTTATTCAAATTTTTTTTTTACGGTAATTTAATTTTTGGGTCCCTAGATGCCATTTTAACAATTTTTGAAAAACAAAAATGTTTGTGTTTGGCTGTGTGTGTGTGCGCGCGCTGTATATCAAAAACTAATACAGCAATTATCATGAAACTTTGAACATAAGTCTTATTTAATAATCCGGATTTTGGTAAAATTCCCTACGCTGAAAGTGGGTGTTCTTGTTTTTTCCAATAATTTTTTAAAAATGGAAAATATTACGAAAATATTTAAAAAAATATTGAAGACAACTAAGAAATGAACATCTACGCTGAAAGTGGGTGTTTTTGTTTTTTCCAATAATTTTTTAAAAATGGAAAATATTACGAAAATATTTAAATAAATATTGAAGACAACTAATAAATGAATATCTTTTGTTTGAAAATATTAAAAAAAAAAATCATTTTTTCAACAAAATTTCGATAAACAAATGCAAACATCTAACTTTTAAAGAATTATTCAAAAATAATAAGGTTTCGGTATTTTTCGAGACAATCGATAAAAATAGTCATTTTCAAAGCTCAAAAATCGAAGAAGCTTTGATTTTTCAAAACCTGACCTTTAATAATTGAGTTTCGAAATTCTAGAAAAATTCAAGCATGTTAATCATTTAATTTTCCAGCTAATCACTATCAAACCCAAGCAAGATCATTTTTAAACGTTCGAATATTAAAAAAAGCGTTTTTTTTTTAAACTAAAAACATTTACAGACTTCATTTCATTCTGAAATCGTCAGGCTTGAATATTCAAGGATAATAAATGCACTTTATTTATCTAGTTTTTCATTAAATCGCCATTAAATACGAAAATGGGTGTTTTCATCGCTCAAAAATCGAATTTTTCAAAAACCAAAAGAAATGCAGACTTTCAACTTTTATAGCATTATTTCGGAATAACTTGGCTTTAATATTATTGAAAATCATAGCGTTTTAAACATTTAGTTTTTCAGATAAGCAGGATCGAACCAAGAATAGCTATTTTTAGGGATTTTGAATAATTCTTTTTCGATTTTCAAATAAGCATTATTCAGACCCGGAAACAAATGCAAGTTCAAACTTTCCCAAAATTGGTAATCAATGATGAGGGTTTGATATAAAAGAATAACCATGTCCGTTAAGGACCTCATTTTTCAGATAATCGTCAAATCCAAAATATACAAGTTTCAACTTTCAAAAAGAAAAATACAAACTTCAAACTTTAACAGCATTATTGGCGAATAATTGGATTTTGTAAAAATTTAAAAGAACGTTAATTATTTATATTCGATGATTTCCCGAATTACGGAGTAATAATATAATTAAATAAATAATAAACAAAGATTCTCCGTTTATAGCTGAATCAAAAGTGTGAACATGCCTCCGACAGGGATCGAACCTGCAACCTCCAGATCTCCTGAATGTGAACTCTGGAGGGAGAAAAACTGTGTGGCCTCTGTGGTGCAACTGGTAGCATCCCAGACCGGAAATCTGGAGGTTGCAGGTTCGATCCCTGTCGGAGGCATGTTCACACTGTTGATTTAGCTCTACAAGGAGAATCTTCGTTTATTATTTATTTACTTAATTATTCGTTTTCCAGATAATCACACTCAAATCCAAAAATTGCGATTTTCAATACTCAGTTCAAATCAAAAGTATTATTTTTTTTAAACCATCTTAATCATTGGCACACATCCACTGAAACTGTAACACATTTTTTTTATTTTATTTTAATGTTGTACTGTTTATCTCGTGGCATACGTGACAATAAATAATAATTATTAATGTAATAATAATTATTATTTTTATAATAATAATAATAATAATTATTATTGGGCTTTAATATTATATAAAACAATCAAGCAATGTTAATTATTTGGTCTTCCAGATCAAAATAAAAAAATGGTCATTTTTAAAGTTCTAAATGGAAAAAGTATTGATTTTTCAAAAATTGATTAAATACAGATTTTCAGCTTAACCATAGTTATTGGGCAATAATTGGGATTTAGTAATTATAAAAATCAAACTTTGTTAATTATTTAATTTTCTAGATAATCAAAATTAAACCCAAGAACGATCATTTTTGAAGCCTAAAAATCCAGAGTGTATGGATTTTTCAAAAACTGACGTAAATACACACTTCCAACTTTAACACCATTATTGGGGAATCACTCTAGAAAAACTAGACAACACTAATTATTTAGTTTTCAAGATAATTACCATCAAAAACCCAAGAATTGCGAAAATATCGAAAAAGTATTGATTTTTCAAAATCTGACTTAAATGCAGACCTAGAACTGTAATAACATTATTGGGGAATCATTGGGCTTTAATATTATAAAAAATCAAACCATTTTTCAGTTTTTTAAATAATCAAAATCAAACTCAATAATGATCATTTTTAAAGCTCAAAAATCGAAAAAGTATTTATTTTTCAATAACTGACAAATGCAGACTTACAACAGCATAATTGTGGAATAATTGGGTTTTAATATTTTAGAAAAATTAAAGCACATTCATTATTTAATTTTGTAGATAATTACCATCAAACCCAATAATTTCCATTTTCAAAGCTCAAATGTAGTATTGATTTTTCAATAACTGACGAAAGTGCAGACTTAACATTATTGGCACATAATTGAGCTTTTTCGCTAAAAAATCAAACCATGTTTATTAAGTTTTGTAGATAAATTAAAATTGCAGAGAATGCTAAAATTAACAACTTATAAAGAACACGTTTTTTCGAAATCTCTTTAGTTTTTGAGTAAACTGATTATTAGAATTTGATCGGAGAAAGTAACATAATGGCTACATCGCCATTATTTGTTTATGTTGTCATACAATTCCGATCGTCTACCAAATTCACAAATTTTTATTTTTGTGTGTGTTAGTCGGAAAACAAAATGGGGCCCCCGAATCTTTGCGGGGCCCTAGGCAACTGCCTAGTTTGCCTAGGCAGTAATTCGGGCCTGAAGGCCATACTTGTCTATTAATCGACTAATTAGTTTTTAAAATGGCACCACGAAGCAAGTGATTCAGTTAATACTGTTGACGCTACACACTTGATGAAACATGTACGGAATAGGGTTAACATTTGAAATTAAACTCTTGTTGTGTTTCATATTGTTTACATGTTCGACAAATACTTGTCATTCTCAAAGGGTACAGAATCCTCCTTACAAGCGATTCAAGTGAGAGTGGCCTCGTACGTAAGAGAATAAATAGTTATTTAACTAATGATGAATACACACAAACTAAATTCAAGAGGTAAAACGTGTAATATAACAAGCATTGCGTAATTTATTCCAGGAAGGAAAACAAAAATCCGGCTTATGATTAAATAAATCCCCGAAACGCCACTAATATTAATTGGAGGCATTGAAGCCGTAATAATGTTATCCGGTCGCTCCTAAACTCTTGAAGGAGGATCATTTCTTAATCCACGCCATGAAGTTGGAAATTGACAGCGTAACGTCTATTTCCCGGCGAAGCTACATCCTACGATGGTGTATTAAACTCAATTGGGGCTGACACAAAAATCGAACGCCCGCAAATTTCCCACGAAAAACCTCTTTTCCACGAAGTGATTTATAATAATCGAACCGCTGCGCTATTGAAATTAATTGCATTCCTCGAACGGCTTGACACTCTGCCAACCAGTATGAATCTGGGCTGTATAATGATTAATTGAATATTTTCGAATTTAAATATTTACAGAATTTCTTTCACAACTCAAACTTAAAAAAATTAGAAGAATGCCAATAATTAATTTCTCGTCAGAAATGCAATTGCACAATTACTTTTATATTCAAGCAACAAACGTGCTTTATTGAGAAGGTGCTGGTTGATTATAGATGGGCTGAAATGTCGGAAACTATATGCCTTTGGGAAATTAATGGTGCTTCCAAATGACAGGATCATACGATGTTAAATACAGATAGTCACATAAATTAATTAGGCCGAGAGACTACGATATCGATTATCATTGCTAATGCAAGTACCTCTGCACCACTGCATTTTTTTTATCTTGCAAAATTTAACAATCATTATCTTTAAAGGGGTATTACTATTGATAAATACAGTACGATGTGTTTCAATAAGAAATTAATCCCAGTCGAGTATGAATTGAGATGCGTATGTCTCTGATTAACACTTTTTTGCACAACAGTCAACATTTTTGACTGAATGACAACTATGAATGTTTATTCAGAGACATGTGCATTTCAGTTCATCGGCAACTGCGATTAATTTCTTTTTGAAACACTCCCTATAATATAAACCAAAAATGAACAAAAATCTAGTCAAGAATTTTAAAATTCACACTTTTATTTGGTAGTATTAATATCCATTTTAGATTACTATTGAATAATGAATAAATGACTTTAATTGCCTGAATATATTTTTTGTATAATTTCGTGTGACAAGACGAATTGAGGCAAATATACGTGGTCTTTCGACCGAGTTATTTTTCCTACGGCACTAAATTTTTTTAAATAATGAGAATTGAGGGTTAATATGTTTGACATTTAACGTAAGTTTGTGATTGTTTTGAATTTGTGATTATTTGCTGTTGAGGGCGCTATATCATAAAAGGAACTATTCTTATGCTCTTGGGGGTTGTTGGCTAGTCATTCTTGTAGCAAGATGTTATCGTTAAAGGTATGGCGATGTAAATTTAACATTCGGTCGACTTTCGACCTCATGCCTAATACTTCACCCCCTTGCGCCCTTGAAACATACTTTACTACCACTTTTTTCCGTGCAAAGTACGAGAAAGTATTGTTTTCATGACTTTTTCCGAATTCAAAAAGTCGCCGGCAATGTCCATTTTGAGGTCTCCCGAGGTTATTCCTACCTTGTCCTTATCTCAAATATAAAGAGAGAATTTTAAATCAAATTTAAAATTTAACAATCTGAAGAACTAGAAAGCTTTTGGTAAAATTTTGAAAACCGCAAGTTGGTGTTTACTTTAACCAAAAATTTTTAAATGTAAACATTATAAAAATCTTTACGCAAATTTTGGAGGTAACCAATATCTGCACATTTTTTTGTTAATAAATGTTCGTCATAAACAATCTAATTTAAAAAAATAATAATTGAAAATTTTTTGGTCTATAATTATAAAATGAAATGAATTCCATCAATCACTTATTTAGTTAAACGCCTCAACAGTGGCGGCTCGTGGAACATGTTGATGGTAGAGCCACTTTTACAATGTATTGGATGAAACATGGAAATGACAAATTATGCAAATTAAATACCTGCCAAAAAATCAAAAATTTTCACATAAAAATCAATCACCTTAACAATCAAAGTATAGACCAATAAAAAAATACGCTCTTAATTAAGCTAAAAACCTAAAATATAAGCACGAAAAAACGAAAATTTAGACAAATATCGAAAATTCGCGGTTAAAAAATGTAGACCAAAATCCCGAAAATTTCACCCAAAATAAAAAATAAAAAGTTTAACCAAAATAAAAAATATTTAGGGCAAAAAACTCTAAAATTTGGAACGAAGAAATGACAAATACAAGTCAAAGATCTAAAATATAGGCAAAAAAAAACAAAAATGCAGGTCTAAAAATAAAAAATGCAAACCAAAAATTGTATAATCAAGGAAAACAAAAAAAAATAGCCATTTTCAGCCCTCAAAATGACTCATCAGCTCAAAATATGTTGCCGACCAGAAACTCGAAAACGGCAGTGAAAAAGTAACTAAAAAGAAAAAAAAATCTCCCATAAAAAATAATAATTCAAGTTATAAAATCTAAAATGAAGGGGAAGAAATCAAAAACTGTACTTCAAAATATCGACAAAAAAATTTAAAAAAGTCGCTTATAGAAATAAATCATTTAGGTTAAAAAAATCTTAAAATCGACCAAAAATTCGATCCTAAAAATCAAAATTGCGGACCAAAAAATCGAAAATTTAAAAGAAAATTTGTGCTAAAAGTTCAAAAATATAAACCAAAATATCAAAATCCTACCTTAAGAATAAAAATGAAAACAAAAAGGGGTGATTAGCCCCAGGATTCGCTTCAAATAAACTTCAGTTATTCAAAAATAGTGTACTTTTGATTTCCTTGCAAAAACAACGATATGCTCCTGCAGAAAACAAAGGAATAAACTCAAAATTTGCTCTGTAGTGGAGGAAATTTGCACTAAATGTTTTGAAAAATTGTAAAAAATGAATCACTTGTAGAATTAGCTCCAAAATTACTAAAACTACGCAGAAAAGAGTGCATTTTTGAATACTTGTAAAAATAATTGCAATATTGCTACTCACAACAACATGAATTGACTCAAAACTGCACTGGAGGGAACGAAAATTGCACTCAATATTTTGAGAAATTGTAAAAAATTAATCACTTGCAGAATTAGCTCTTAATTAAGGTAAAAAACTCAAATATAAGCATAAAAAATTA
The DNA here is from genome assembly GCA_910593695.2 of Ocypus olens. Classification (NCBI taxonomy): domain Eukaryota; kingdom Metazoa; phylum Arthropoda; class Insecta; order Coleoptera; family Staphylinidae; genus Ocypus; species Ocypus olens. Next base: position 41,775,927 of record OU343055.1, read on the forward strand.
AAACTTTACACAATTATCGAAAATTCGCGGTTAAAAAAATGTAGACCAAAAATCCGAAAATTTCAACAAAAAAATCAAAAAGTTTAACCAAAAAATAAAAAATACAGGTCAAAGATCTAAAATATAGGCCAAAAAATAAAAAATACTGGTCTAAAAATAAAAAATACAAACCAAAAAATTGAAAAATCAAGGAAAACAAAAATCATTTGCCATTTTCAGCACCCAAAATAACTCTTTGGCTCAAAATAAGTTGCTGACTAGAAACTCGAAAATCTCGGTTCCTTGAAGTCCCATAATTTTTTTATTGACAAATAGTGTTCAGGATGGTCTCGGACTTAAAATCTAAAATGAAGGGCAAGAAATCAAAAACTGTAAAAAAACCTGAAAATATCGGCAAAAAAATAAAAAGTTGCGTATAAAAATCAATCATTTAGGTTAAAAGAATCTAAAATGTAGGATAAAAAATTAAAAACTTCGCTGAAAAATTTGATCATAAAAATCAAAATTGCGGACCAAAAAATCGAAAATTAAGAAGAAAATTATTTTATTTGGAAATTTGTAAAGACGCATTATTCAAAATTATTCTGTCAAAATTTCAACCATCTGTTGCAATAAATGTGGAATTCCCATGTGAATTTCTAAAAAATGCGCTTTTTTGGTCATTAAAATTTCAACCACGTGTTGCAATAAATGTAGAATTCCCATGCAAATTTCTGAAAAATGCGCGTTTTTGGTCATCAAAATTTGCTCTTTAGTGCAACTATTTTTGTTGTGGTATTTTCTTTGGAAATTTGTAAAGACACAATATTCAAAATGAGTCTGTCAAAATTTCAACCATCTGGTGCAATAAATGTAGAATTTGCATGTTGATTTCTGAAAAATGCATTTTTTTAGTCATCAAAATTTTCCTTTTAATACAACCATTGTTGTTGTGATGAACTTGCGATTGCTTTCTTTGGAAATTTATAAAAACACATTATTCAGAAATAGTCAGAAATTTTAACTATCTGTTGAAATTAATGTGGAATTTCCATGGGGTGTTATAGGTGTTGTTTAACATTTAAAAAGCTTTTTAGGAAACAGTTAAAAATTCTCGCTAAGCTTGAGTCTACAGGTAGTGCCATGGCTCCAAGGCTCTATATAACGAGCCGCCCCTGCGCCTCAATATAATATACAAACAAAGGGTCATGGCAGACGATCTATTTGTCAACGCTATCACAAAAAAAATCTATCAATATAAACAAACATTGTAGAGAATGCCAAAATGGACAACTTATTAAAAATAAATGCGCAAAATATCAGTTTCCAGTCAACTTAATTCTGATAACACTGATACAGTGTCGTAGGAAAAATTATTTTTTTGGATGATTACATATTTATATAAAGTTACATTCGAGCTATATAGAGGCGAAATTGCGCGACTTTCTTGTTTACAGAACGCGATAACAATTTGCATATTTGACATGAAAGTGTGCGAGCCGTGGAAAAATTTTCAAACTCTGGAATATTTAATATAAAAGTTTTACAATTCCAAGCGTACATACAATTTCCTACATGAAAGATGTTGCGCGTGCAAAATATTTTGTAGCTTGTACAAGACAATAAGAATAGTATATTACACAACATGTTATGAAAATGCTTCATTGTTTAACGAGAGAAATACTTTAAACACGAGCGTCAACTCAATTAAGTAATGAAAATGTCATTTTCGAAGGTGAAAAAATAATTTACTATAAAAAATCATACATATTTCTTAATTATATTCTCAATTAACTCGTGGTGAAACATTTTGCAATATACAAGGTCCTGCATCTCACCTCCCGTCTTCTATAGCTCAGTTATTAATTAAATTAGGATTTTGATATTTTGTAGAATATATTTGTATCCTAGGATGCATTTCAGGAAAATATTTTTGATTATACAGGGTGTCCCAAAAAAGTGTGACGTCTTGATAATATATTTTTTTAAATTACATGCTATGAATTTTATTGCTTATTTGGGTACCTTTTATGATTGCTTACATACTCCTATAATTTTATTGAAATCGATTAAGTGATATCAGCAAAAAAGAACTAGAAAAAATCAGTTTTGCACTATTGTTTTAAAAAATGAATAAAAAATAAAAATAGTGCCTTGTTAATAAAATCATACAAGATACTTATTAAATAAGGTCTGATAGTCCCGTTTACCAAGTTTGATTGATATTAATTGTACAGGGTATCCAAAATTTAGTGTCAAATATTCAAAACTTTAAAGCATTTTATTTTTCTTATTTTAAATTGGAGCCCCTGTATATTTTTATGTTATGCCATGCGGAATGAAAAGAAACAAACATTTTTCCTAATTACAACCCTATCGAAATTCCTAACACATTAAAAGTTATTTGCATAAAATTCGTTTTATCAACTATTCAAATAGCCATTTTATTGAATAAAAATCTAAGGTGGCTTCGAAAAACCATTTATTAACATTAAAATTTAACAAAGTGACAAAAGACTATTTTGACTTCTAGATGTAGCTGTAACATAGGATGGCTGAAATAGCTAATAACAAACCGAACAAAAAATTGAAAACATGTCATTTTCATTTATTATTATTATACATATTTGAGCCCGTGCAATAAGTTTATTTTGTGTTGAACGAAAATCAAAGTAAATAGTTAGTATAAAAAATCGAGCGAACAAAATAGTATATTACTTATTGAGTCGGGAAATAGTGAATTACAGCCGAGGGCAAATCGAAGCGCGAAGCGTACTAAGACTTAATGAAGTACTTAATGAAGAGGATGGTTGCGACCGCTACTACGTGGTAATCCATAATTAAAGTGAATTGAAGAATTCACTTCAGAATAGAGGTGGGGGAAATTTTTGTGACTCTTTTGAAAAAGGTAAAATGTTCGTCTGGAAAAAGTGAGAAGCAAAAAAAAAGGTCCCCATTTCTGCAATTTATTCCACATTGAAGAGCAACAAAAAAAAACGTGCCCCGCACTTCATGAATTTCAATTCTCAAAATGACTCTGGACATTTACAAACGACTCATTTCTGAGAGTCGGCTCCTTTAATCGACTCAGTCATGAGTTACCCACTTCTACTAGTAGACTCGTTGGAGAAACCAGGCGTTTGATTGATTAATAATTAATTAATTAATTTTTGGTAAATATTCTACCCAATGGCTGTCATCAACGTTCATTCCTTTGCCCAAGAAAAATGCGAAGAACATCGACTTATTAGCCTCATGAGGCATACTCTGAAATTATTTCTATAAATAATACATCATAGAAAATACAAGAAGTGCGAGAATACAATCGGCCATACACAGTTTAGCTTCCGAAAGGGATTGGTCACGAGGGAAGCTTTAGTTGCAACACAAGTTCTAGTACAAAATTGTCAAGACCGAAGGAAATACGTATTTCTATGCTTCATAGACTATGGGAAGGCGTTCGACAGAGTGCAACATCGTAAACTCTTCGAAATACTTAAAAAGTCGGACATTGATCAGAAAGACATACAATGCATAGAAAACTTGTACAAGAACCAAACAGCTAAAATAAAAATCGAAAACGGAACTACTAACGATATAAAGATTTGCAGAGGGTGTGTACTATCGCCCCTCCTCTTTAATTTATACTCTGAGAACATATTTCTGGAAGCTCTCGCAGACCTTGAAAAGGGCATTAAAGTCAATGGAATGTGGATAAATAATAAATGCAGATGACACAGTGCTAATAGCCGACAATATAGAAGAACTGATCAACAGAGTAGGGACTCATAGCGAACTCATGGGGTTAAACATGAACATTGCAAAAACAAAATTTATGATTATTTCCCGAGACCAGGATATCAGGAAGGACGCGCTACTGACATTCCACGACGTACCAAATGAAAGAGTACAAAAATTCAATTACCTAGGAACATGGCTCATACAAAACTGGATATTAGACACCGAAATCAAATGCCCAATTGAAAATGAACGAAGTGCATTCCTAAAGTTCAAAAAAGTTTCTACCAACACTGAATTTGATTTCAATCTTAAGGTACGACTTATTAAATGTTATGCGTGTTCGGTACTCTTTTACGGCATGGAAGGTTGGACGTTTAAAACAACAGCTGTGAATAGGTTAGAAGCGTTCGAAATGTGGCTTTACCGGAGAATACTTAAGATCCCTTGGACAGCACGAATTACCAACGAAGAAGTGCTACGGAGAGTAGGTAAAGGTCGCGAACTTTTGACCACAATAAAAAGAACAAAAATGGTATATCTAGGACACATCATGCATAACCAGAAATATGATATCCTTCAGCTGATCATAGAAGGCAAGATTGGAGGAAAACGAGGAATAGGAAGAAAGAAAATGTCATGGCTTAGAAATATAAGGCAATGGACTGGACTAAAGACTATCGGTAGTTTGGTTTATACTCTTGGAAACCGTCAAGAAATGCATCGTATTGTCGCAAATATCCATTAGTGGATAATGCACCAAAAGAAGAAGAATTAATTTGACGATAGTATATATTGACAATTGACAATTTCTGTACTTCGAAATAGAGGTTCGCAAAATATTAGTGATCCGCTTACTCATACGTAATTCTTTACTCGATTTATTGTCAATATTTGGAGACTTTTTGAAGCACTTATTATCGTTGGCAATAAAGTTAGTTGAAACGATCAATACTTAACAGTCTAGATGTGACATTGTCCATAAGAATTTCAGTTAACATTTTACAGGCGCACTTACGCGTTTCCTGTAAAATTTTCTAGTACTTCTGCTTGTTTGGCGATTTTTCTATGTTAAAAATAATATAAATAGCACAACAAATATAGAAATATAGAGTATTCCTCGGGCTGATAATCGGGAAATCAGACACATTCGTAGTGTTAATGATTGGCCAGTGGAGTTACTATTTTTACTTATTAGTAAAGTAGATTGGCATATTCTTATTGGTTGTATAAACTTGTTATTATACAGTTATAATAAATTGACTCTTGAATAATATAGCTTATACGTCGCATGTTTTGACAAACACCCGTGGTTACCTATTTCGTGGCAGTGCCGGGCTAGTCCGGATTTGAACTTGGATTATTGGCCAATATTATTCGTAATTGAGATCAGTTATAATAATAATAATAATAATTTTGTGAATTATTTTCATATTTACGTGTAGTAATATAAGTAGGATAGTAATATGAAATAGATACTTTTTTTTTGGCCTCGGAGACAAGTCCATATGGCCAGCTCAAAACGGTTAAGATAAGACAGAGGCACAGTCTTTACGTTTTGGGGTCTTTCATAACGACTTCAATGTAACGCACAAATCTCAACCACGCAAAGTATGTTATCCAGAGGAATGCAACACAGAAAGATAATTGTTATATTTTGAGGTTGGATTCTTTAAAGAACCTAACAATGTATTCGATAATTTTTGAGTTATTAATAGATAAGAGATGCACTGTATTTAAAAGAGGTGTAATATTCAATGTGGACAGATTTTTCATAAGAAATAGGTACATTTCTAAATATATTCTTATACACGTTTCGAATAAAATCAATTATTCACATGTCGTTAGAGTTTAGATCAACCATTTTCTCAGTAGTGTCTCGCTGGGACGTGAAATGTAGCGTAAGAAATGAAGGGGAGGATCTCTGCGGGAAAATAGACGTATTTTCAAGCAATTTAAATAACCTGAAATGTTGGGCTGAATTGGCGAGATAAGATAGCCGAGGAAAATGTAAATCGATACGGTGCTGATATAGATAGAGAAAACTTACACTTACTACTCTCCGTTTGGATATATTCGAGTATTTAAAGTAGTGTATCGGCATATCGTATAATAATAATTTATTTCCCAACAGAAGATGAACATTCATTTACAGGGAAAAATTCGAAATACGATACAATAATAATATAACAAGCATTATTATATTATACAGGGTCCTGCATTTCACCTCCCATCTTCTATAGCTCATTTACTAATTAAGTTGGAATTTTGACATTACTGTCGAAAACAGCATAAATAATTGTTAAATTATCCCCATTTAATTGTATCAAATTAAACGGAAATACTGATTGATTATATGTTGATGAAATTTCCAACAAATTAATTAATTTCAGCTACACCCTGTCCGTACTAAATTAGTTGTGTGCTGTAACAGAGAATGCAGCGTTTATACATAATTTCGCTGTAAAGTCTGATGTGGTCATTGGAGGTTTCATAATACAAATGCACACCATAATACTCAATATTTAATTACACGATGGAAATTAGTTTTACGGTAATTAATGGTTTAGCTTGCCTCAGCAATATAATAACACAGTTTAAATTAATTACAGTGGTTAATTTTAACAAAAAAAATAATAATTAAAAATGTACTATGCTTTAAATGTAAGCTATAATTATTGTAAAATTTACTAAATATTTATTTTAAACTTTGTATTACGGTTATATTAATTTAAGTGAGGCGTATTTGTCATTAACAACTGCTTACCAAACTGGAGTGAGGGATAATCTTAAAGGAAAGTTTTTTTTATTCTCTTTTCAACGACATAACACTTGGACATCTTCGCCTTTGAAAAACTTTTTGTGAGCATAGATAAATGCCAAAATATTTTTAATTTATTTTTCCATCCCAGCTCCGAATTATGGTTAAATATGCATGCACAAGCAGTAACTTTTCATCAAACCGTGTTAAAAATCGAGGGACAAAACGAGTCTGCGAAGGAAATTAATCGTCTACTACTAGAGAATTCGCTTTTGCTCACACCGCCCGTAATATACTGGTAAAATTACAAGAAACGCTGCTGTTGAGCAGAATGTAAAACTGTGGCGGCTGAGTTTTATCAAACAAGTAAAGAATACTTGGAGCAGTGGTGCCCGGAAATAATTTGGGGTGCCTTTGGAACAGGGATGAAATATAGATTTATTCCCATTCGAACTATAGATACATCAATTTGAAGCTAAAAGGCTTATGGTGTATTTGGATTTCACGCTTTCACCGGCTGTGACAGTAATTCCGGTTTCACGGGAAAGTCAAAAAAGTTAACCTGGAAGAAGCTACTACTGCATTTGCATTTATATCAAAACCGCAAACATCCATTCCTGACAATATATTAAATATTTTAGAAAAATTTGTTGTACTATTCAACAATTAACAGCAGTATCAATGATGCCAAACAAGAACTATTTATGAAAAAAAATCCACCTCTTGAAAATCTGCCACCAATAAAGTGTGCACTCCAACATATTCTTTGGAGTGCTTTCTAAGCTGGGCACATTTAGAGACAAGTAAACCAGCGTGAAATAAAGACACAAATGAATGGGGTTGGTGGTTGGATGATGTATCATGATAAATAGAATGGTTAAAGTTACCAGAAATTTCATATACATACTAGTAAAGAATTAATAAAATGTATGTGCAAAATTAGTAAAAATAAGTGTGGTTGTAGAAAAGTTGGACTATCTTGCATTTTGGTATGCAACTGTAAACACGAATGCGACAAATGATATGATAAAATCTGAAGTTTATAACATTTTAGTTTAACCCTAACCAACGCATAAGCACCAATCGTTGCAACCGCTAACTGGTAAAAGATTACAGCTTGCCATTTAGAAATACACATAAAAGACAACGTAAACGATAAACAATTTGACTACTAGACTTTTATTACTTATTGGTCAAAAGGCTACTTGAGCAGTAGCATATTTTTAATTCGAACACAACTTTTACCCTGCTAGTTTGAATGCTATTAAACAAATTCGCAATTAGATTGTCCCAGCAATCTTGCTCCTTATTATTATCATATTCCTATTTGCAATGGGGTTTTTTTATTCTCCACAATTCCTACGTGACGCTCCACTATTTCTTATTTAGCATTTTTAACACAATTCACTAACCGTTTTATTCATATTTAAAGTAATAAAAATTCTTCTGCGACTAGAAAGTGAGATTACGTCGCATGACAGTCATACCAACATTAGAATAGAATAGAATATTATATTTTTTATTAACGCCATTACAAATGGATATACAAGTCAGAACAAATATTAATCTAAGTTTCACAAACTGGTTAAAATGTAACATATTACAAAACACGTTAAAAATTATATAATTGTTTCTGTGGTGACCGCCTGGGTCATGGAACGGAGAAATGGAAACGAGGATCACGGGTAGCCCGGAAAAACGCGGTTACCAGGGAGGCGAAAAAAACAATTAATAAAAAAAAAGAAGAATTTTGCTGGAATACAGAAAACACACTCATTTTTGTAATTCCTACCAAAAATAAAGTAATCACCTTATTCGTCGACCTGCCTCTCTTTTTGAAGTTAAATTATATTGTATCAAGTCGATAACGACTGATCTACAAGTGTTGAATTGTTGGACCAACGAGAATCATCAACCACAACAGCTAGTTCACACGACGTGATCCTTCAATTACAACATCTGGTGACCCCGACAGAAGACGCCCGAGAGCCACTGAGCGACACCTTCCAAACTCCACGAAAAACGCCGCGCGGAGCCCCACTGTCATTTTTGACGTTTGACGCTGTACAACCGACGCCGTTGGAACCACACACCCGACGTCGACCGTCCCACGTCCAGCCTCCGCCCACCGACGTCCTCAACCCGTTTTTCTGTTCCGTGCTCCAGGTGATTGCTAACCAAATGGATGAATTGGAATTTGGTGGTATCCCTTGCCTCTTCTTCACGATTTCGCAAATAACTGTTGTGGTTGCACGTTATTTTCTAAAATCGATTTGGTCAAGGCATACCACCAAATTCCAATTCATCCTCCTGATATACCGAAAACGGCAATCACAACACCTTTCGGACTATTCGAATACACCAGGATGAGTTTTGGCCTAAGAAACGCCGCTCAAACCTTTCAAAGGTTTATGGATTCGGTTTTACGCGGACTACCATTTTGTTTCGCGTACATTGACGACATACTCGTCTTCAGCAAAGACGAACGCGAACATGATCGTCACCTTTTCCAAATTTTTGAGCGGTTGACATCATTTGGTATTAAAATTAACCCTGAAAAATGCGTTTTCGGCCAACCTAAATTGAGCTTCTTAGGACACAGCATTAGTGGTGAAGGGATAAAACCTCTGCAGTGCAAGGTGGATGCCATCTTGTCTTTCCCTCAACCCGCTGACCTAAAAGCACTTCAACGTTTCCTCGGTATGATTAATTTTTATCACCGTTTCGTAAAATCATGCTCGAGCATATTGTCACCGCTAAATCAACTTGCTGCAACAACTCCACGCAACAAACCAGTGATCTGGAATCAATCTGCATTGCACGCGTTTTCGGCAGCTAAGGCTGCCTTGGCCAACTCTGCCATGCTCGCGCTTCCAGATCCTGTTGCGGAGTTAAGCATAATGGTAGACGCAAGCTCCTCCTCTGCTGGTGCGGTTTTGCAGCAGAAGGATAAATTTGGCGTTCAACAACCGCTATATTTCTTTTCAAAATCTTTCACTCCGACAGAACGCAAATACAGCACGTTCGGCCGTGAATTGTTAGCCGTATATTTGGCAATTAAAAAGTTCAAATATTATCTCGAAGGTAGAGAATTTACTGTCTTTACAGACCATAAACCTTTGATATCTGCTATCTGTTCTCACTCAGATCGTTTTTCAGGACGAGAGCACAGACATTTGAACTACATCGGACAATTCACCACTGACATCAGGCACATCCCTGGAAAGGACAACAATGTGGCTGACACACTGTCGCGAGTCGAAATTAATGCTTTAGACCTCAACCAACTGGCAAAATTACAATCTGAAGATGTGGAACTCAAATCCCTTCTGGGTAGTGGCACTACAGCACTCAAACTGGAACAGTTCATTCCGGCCGGCTCCAACACGTCCATCTACGTAGACACGTCTCTAGCTGCACGACGACCCTATGTTCCTCCTGCAATGCGACAGGAAGTTCTTTGTTCGCTTCACGAACTTACACATCCGGGTACTCGTGCAATGAGACGTCTCGTAGCAGCACGGTACGTGTGGCCGCGGATGAACCATGACATTGCACTTTTCGTCAAGTCCTGTTTGAAGTGCCAGAAGAACAAAATTCATCGCCACACTGTGTCACCCATTGTGAAATTTCCAGACCCGGATGACCGATTCACCGACATCCACATCGACATAATCGGCCCTTTGCCTATTTGTGACAATTTCAGATACCTTCTGGTCTGCATTGATCGCTTTACGCGTTGGCCAGAAGTAATTCCTCTTACCGAAATTACTGCGGATTCCGTTGCACGAGCATTTCTGAGTGGTTGGATTGCACGTTTTGGAACTCCATCTACGGTCATTACTGACCGAGGTCGACAGTTCCAGTCCAACACTTGGAAGGAATTCTGCAGGACTTTTGGTATACAACACAAATCCACAACCGCCTACCATCCGCAATGTAACGGCCTGGTAGAGCGGCTCAATCGCCAAATAAAAGACTCAATCCGAATGAGCAACGATCCTAAGAACTGGGTAACCCAACTCCCTTTAATTCTCCTAGGGCTCCGGACAGTCTTCAAATCATCTCTTTTGGCAACGACTGCAGAGTTCGTCTACGGCAAGACATTACGCTTGCCGGGCGATTTCATATTTCCAAATTCCGCGCGTAAAAAAATTCCTTCTGGTTCAAAATTTCTCGACGACCTGAGGGACAATATGCAGACACTTGGTCCTGCAGCGGCGCGGCCATCCGTTCGCAGGAATTACGTTCCTGCCGACTTAAACACTTGCACGCATGTTTTCGTCCGTCGGGATTGCGTAAAAAACATTACATATCCATGCTACGACGGCCCATTCAAAATTTTAAGTCGAAATTCAAAATTTTACACAATTGAAATTGACGGTAAACAAGACAACGTTTCCATTGACCGACTGAAACCTGGATATTTTTCCACTATTTCGGCCACTTCAGTTAAAAACACACAAAACACCACCAACCTTTCTGTTTTTCCACGTTCAATTTTAAAATCTAACAAATCTTCTACAAAACCTTTTATTTCTCGCAAACACGTATCTTTCTCTTGTTCTGTTTCCTTCCGTAGCCTCTTTTAGACGGGGAGTGGTGTGGTGACCGCCTGGGTCATGGAACGGAGAAATGGAAACGAGGATCACGGGTAGCCCGGAAAAACGCGGTTACCAGGGAGGCGAGAAAAACAATTAATAAAAAAAAAGAAGAATTTTGCTGGAATACAGAAAACACACTCATTTTTGTAATTCCTACCAAAAATAAAGTAATCACCTTATTCGTCGACCTGCCTCTCTTTTTGAAGTTAAATTATATTGTATCAAGTCGATAACGACTGATCTACAAGTGTTGAATTGTTGGACCAACGAGAATCATCAACCACAACAGCTAGTTCACACGACGTGATCCTTCAATTACAACATTTCATTTAAATAATCATTCACAGAATAATAACATTTTTTTACCAACAATGCCTTGACATGCTAACAGTCGATTAGACAGAGCTTTATTAAAAACTGTTATGTAATTTGGTGAATACGATTTCTAACACTAGTAGTTCATTAATTCTAACAGGCAGTTATGCAGTAAAATAGTGAATACGGCTGTAACAGTTGAAGCTTAAGGGGGCCACTTCCTCAAAAATGAAAAAAAAATCGTATTTTTTATCGTCGATTCTGATTCGACACCCAATTCCGCCTAGAATTATTTTTTACATTTTTTCCAATTAGTAGAAGTGATCAAAATGTGTAAGCAAAATGGGGGAGGCAAGTTCTTGTAGGGACTATTTTGACTCTCCTGAAAAATGTACTTTTTAAGTATAGGTACAGTTTTCATCAAAACTATAAAAGATATTAACACGATTTTTGTTTTGTTTTAAAGGTGGTATCGATACCTATCAATATGGCTGAGATTATTTCCATATGTTGAGTGGAGGGTTTTTCAAAAATATAAATAACTCGAAAATGTTCATTTATTTGTGAACATTAAATATTGTTCCCCCATCAGAACACCTACAGACCGGTTTCGACCTTTCAGGTCTCATCAGTGTAGTTAGTTGCTGATGGGGAAACGGAGATTACTATTGGAATATAAATATTCCAAACACCGTTAAAGGTAGAAACGCCAAAGTGGCGGAATCTTTATATTCCAATAGGAATCTCCGTTTCCCCATCAGCAACTAACTACACTGATGAGACCTGAAAGGTCGAAACCGGTCTGTAGGTGTTCTGATAGGGGAACAATATTTAATGTTCACATTTATATTGTTATATTTGCCGCCGCTGGCAATGTCCATATCTTGTCGGTGTTAAAGCCACCCGGATTTGGTTCAAGTACAGCATTCAGGCAATAGATTCCGCCACTTTGGCGTTTCTACGTTCATTTATTTATTTATTTATTGTTCATAAACCCAACAGACTTAAAATCCATTAACAGGGCTACAATACAGGGTGTCTACGCTAAACCGTTCGTTAAAAGTTTACGGGGTTGCCGTTGTAATCAAAATTTGAAAAAATCCTCATCACACTCTTGAACCAGTTCTCCTCGTGTGAAATATTTTCAACTTTCTATTACTTCCGATTGCACCGAAAGTAGCACCAACTTTCTTATTTTAAATGGAATACCCCATATATTATTATATTTTTGGATTCCTCGCTTAAATTGCAACATATTTTGTAAGAACGTATGTACACTTATCTCTATTAGTTTTCAAGAATTTTTTTTTTAATTTTATCCTCTGGAAGGTAGGCTAAAATCTGTCTATAACTTCTCTTAGGTATAAGATAAAACTATGAGTTACAGCTCTAATTGTACCTAGAGGATGCCTCTATGAGTAAAATAATTGGAGAATGTCAATTTTGATAATAAGTGTTCATAAAATGTCAAAATCTAAATGCCCTCTTAAATATCTCGTAATTTTCTTTTATGGAATGACCCATTTTTTATCGCATAGCACGGTTGGGAGGAAAATTTACTACAAAAAAGTAATATACAAACATACTCCTAAAGCAAGAATTTTTAAAATTATTTCGAAGATTAATTTCTCGTCGCATTTCTGGAGGGTACAATTTCGCAGGGCACAAGTGCACTTTAGTAGGCTTGTGGCATGCTTTTGTTTTGTCGATATTGTAATGCAAACTGTCAAACAATAAAACCATTTAGAATAAAGTATTACAGAAATCAAAATCACACAAATCAACAAATTACAAAATTATTATTTATACATGGCAACTGCGACAGAATTGTTGCTCGAACATGTAGAGTATTTAATTATCCACATTTACCGACAAACATACTCCTGAAACAAGTTTATTTTTAAATTAGAATAATTGTTCGAAATGTTGACCATTAACATTCAAGCACTGCTGCAGACGTGAGGCGACGTCGCGCGTCGTTTGTTGTTGCTCGTTGTATTTCTGCGGAGTTTAATTCCGCGAATGCTGTTCTAACCCGCGTTTCCAATTCTTCACGCGTATTCACAACTGTTGCGTAAACTTTATTTTTTATATGTCCCCAAAGATAAAAATTAAGAGGAGTAATATCAGGAGACCTTGCAAGCCAGTGCCATGATCCTAACCTCCTGATCCATCTATCCTCGAACATATCAGTCAGTTGGTGAGATATCTCCTGGGAGCAATGAGCCGGGGCCCCATCGAGTTGATACAACATATTCTTCTTATGTTCAGATGTAGTTAATCTAAAAAGTCTTCTAGCACATTCCATAGAATATCTCTCACCAGTTAAATTTCCATCGTAAATAAAATATTTAACCAATAAGTAGTTATCTGACGTTTAAATGTCACTGTCGCTTTTGATATTTAAAGACGAATAGACGAATGCAGAGGAACTCGATGGACGTTAATTGTAATTGGCTAATAAGTATATAATATTACCACTTATGTAATAGTACATGTTACACATTTATGTACAACATTTAACATTTATATATGATCTATATATTCAAAATGGGTCACTTACGATTGGTAAAAATAGTTCGGTAATTCATCAATTACAAAGTGGGAGTAGGTAAAAATAATAACCGACACAATAAACTTCACGCCATGCTTTATTGGTACTTCCATCGCAATGGTATCTTATTAGATTAATACTTCAGAGTGAATACAACGATCCGTATCCTTAAATTTGTTCAATCAATGTATTGGACAATATATTATTCGACGGAAAATTGTTCGAACGGTAATTCGTTTGTTTAGTTGGTAGTCGTCCTACATTGTCATTACCGGCAATTTAATACAAATTTAAACGTCACCCTGACAAGATTCAGTTTCAATATGTCTTTAGTTTAAGCGAATAGATGTAAGGTCGAAGGTAAAGTATAGTACATAACGCGAGTTGTAACGCAATTACGCGCTCGTGAAATTACGTTACTCGCCGCTACGTGGGTCTTACGCAATATCTTTCACTTGCGCGTAATTTGCTACTTACAACTCTAGTTAAGTAATATACTATTACACGATTGTCCATCAAAATGCAAAAGACATTAAAATTGAATTTATTTAGTGGGATGATGACCATCCTCATTAACCAATGGCGAGGAACATCTTTCCAAGTCGTAGATAGAGTTATCTGATGCAATAACCAGATCTAGAATTCTGTTGTTAGTATTAGTGACATTGTTAAACTGTGTTAAGTCGTTAAGTTAAGTTCAGGAAGGCGTACAACGCGTCCAAAAAAGATGAGCTAGCACTATTGGAATAATTGGGATGTTGAAATCACATACTATAACAACGTTCATATGTGAAAATTGATGCGCGAAAATAAAATTGAATATTCATCAGCAGGAGTTGAAGATTTAATATATAGGCAAATTAATATGATGGATATTTGATTTAATTTTAGATGCACAGCTATAAGCTAAATAGAGTTCAATAGGTCCATATTGAATGAAATCACTTCAGTAGAAAACTGTGTATGAGATGCAATTAAAACACCGCCGCCTCTGTCTCTTAATCGATCAGATCTATATACATTATAATTAGCAGGAAAAAACTCTGATTTTTGAACATCATTTTGATGCCATGTTTCAGTCAAAAAATATACCGGGTGACCCAGGGATCTGTAAAAGTCCCATAACTTATTTGCTATTTGAGATATCGACTTCTAGTTTTCTTGAACTGGTACCCACACTTATTCTACATATTTTAAAAATATGTATGTTTTTGTACAGGGTATCCCAATATACATAACAGAACAAAGTTATGTTTTTTTAAATGGAACACCCTATATTTTATACTTTATTTTCAACCCTCTTGAGAAGCTTATAAAAATAGTATAAGATAGTATGGGTCTATTATGGACGGTTGGTTAGTTATGGGCAAATTTGTGGCAAAAACATGTACACATTGAAAACATTGCAGAAGCGTTCCTAGCAAATATAGCATCATTATTTATAGACTAGAAAATTTCCCACATCATAAAGAATAATACACATCGGCTTTGGTTCTCTTTTATTCATAGTGCTATACAGGGTTTCAACATACGCAAAACAATGGATAACTATATTTTTCAAATGGAATACCCTATATAAGTTGCCACCAATCTATGGCATTTTTAATAACCTTTCCAATGATATACAGTTTGTGTAACAAAATATTAAGGATTCTTGAGATTTATCAATAAAAACATATTTGTTTTGTCACCTTCTGCTAATTTTTGGATTTTTAGCCAAAACTATGCATTTTCAGGAAAAATTATAACTCACCAAAGTTGTAAAGCGAAAAATTTTCGATCGATACGGTTCTTTCAACTTTTAAGATAATGAGTGCATTGACCGCCAGAGTGCGCAAAATCGTGACCGTATATGCATTTTAGCGTTTTCTTTTCAAATTGCACCATACTTAATTTTCCGCACACTCTAGCGGAAAAACAGGAAATTATAGGAAAATTTTTCCGCTCTACAACTTCGGTCTCCTATTATTTTTTCAGAAAATGCATAGTTTTGGCTGAAAATCCAAAAATGAGTAGGAGGTGTCAAAATAAAAATGTTTTTATGGATAAATCTTAAGAATCCTTAATATTTCATTATACAAATTGTACATCATTGGAAAGCGTATTAAAAATTCCATGCATTGGTGGCAAGATATACAGGGTATTCCATTTGAAAAAAAATAGTTATCCATTATTTTGCGTATGTTGACACCCTGTATAGCAGTATGAACAAAAAAGAATCAAAGCCGATTTGTATTACTCTTCATGATGTGGAAAATTCTTTAGTGTATAAAAAACGACGCTAGCATTGCTAAGAGCGCTTCTGCAACTTTTTCAATGTGTCCTTGTTTTTGCCACAAATTTGCCCATAACTAACCAATCGTCCATAAGAGACCCATACTATCTTATACTATTTTTATCAGCTTCTCAAGAGGGTTGAAAATAAAGTATAAAATATAGGGTGTTCCATTTAAAAAACATAACTTTGGTCTGTTATGTATATTGGGACACCCTGTACAAAAACATACATATTTTTAAAATATGTAGAATAAGTGTCGGTACCAGTTCAGGAAAACTAGAAGTCGATATCTCAAATAGCAAATAAGTTATGGGGCTTTTACAGATCCCTGGGTCACCCGGTATATCGTTATCATTACATTGAACGCTATTGTAAAATTTATTTATTTTACTATTCAAGCCACGCACATTTTGATTCACAACATGTAATTTAGATGGATGAGTAAGTTGGGTAGAAATTAGTTTTTTTTTCTGAACTGGGGTTTTCCTGACGATCCTTGGAATATTATTGAAGTATTTTATTATAACATCTTCACTTATATCTTGGCGTTCTTTTAGCTCTTCTTGCAGCTTTAAAAATTCAACACGCTGCATTGGGATGCGATTGGGTTTAATTCGAAGGTTGTTTCCAAATTTGTTTTTGTTCTTCATTATACTTATAACCATATCGGCACTTGAGAAGATGAGTTTAATTGGCCGTGGACGATCACTTTTCTTTCCTAATCGAAAACATTTTTTCGTAACAACACCGTTGTCAATATCTTGAAGAACGGCATCAATTTTAACAAAATCGTTGGGAGATTTGTCATTCTCAATTCATTCGGGGTGATTATGTAAGATTAAATTTTTCTCTTATACGATTCGTTTATAACCGCCTGGTTATTGCCAGTAGTGAAGTCAGAAAGTTTGGACTTAAGTGCGCATACTTTTGAGATGAGCCGATCAAGTTCCGAATGTAAACACTCGTTATCGGATTTGATGTTGGCTAGCAATATTATCATCAGCCAACTTATTATACCGGGTGTGGCACTTAAGACGCCTCGGACCATAGCTCCTTTACGATAAAAGCTATCGAAAAAAATCTAAGAACAAAGTGGTGCATAGTTACCGTCGCTATGTTTTAAAAATATTTCTAATCATCAGTGGCGTGCCGTACTCCAGTGGCGTACCAAACTTATGTTTTTTTTAATGGAATGCCCTATTTTTTATTGCAGATTTGGAAAGTGCTCGACGATTACTTATTTTTTTATCTAACATGTTATACCCTTCACTTTAGCGGTTTCGCTGTTATAACCCCTTCTTTCAAAATTGCGCCCCATTTTTGAGATTTTTTTGTAGAGAAACTAATTGACGCCGGCGCCTAAATTTTGAATTGAGGTACAGGTTAAGACCTCGTATACCTTCACATAATTTTTTTTCGGGTAATTTATGGAAAAAAAATAATTTTTGATTGATCTTCGCATGTTGTCATTTTTTCCGAAAATTCCAAATGGCACCCCCCTAAAAAAATTACGGCGTTGTACAGCCAAAACTCTAAATTTTTCATTGGTGTAAAAAAAAATACACATTGCATAACAAAATTTCGGAGAAAAAAGGAATTTCATCGCAAATGTCGGGAAACGTTTGCCGTTCCCAAGTGTGCCATGAGAAAACAAAAGATTGGTAATTGTCAAAGTAAATTATTAGACGTCAGTAGCAGCCATAAGTCATTTTTGATAAACGTTCTAAAAATGTTCCGAACTCAAGAGGAAATGGTTGACATTGATATTTATTCTTGGAGAATGTAACAAGAATTGTTTCTTGGCATCACGAGTGTACGCTGCGAGATATCCGCACAGGGCACATCCAAATGAACGTGCGTTTCAAAAAGTGTTGGAGAGATTTACTACTACGGGAAGTTTGAAACGGCCAAGGAGAGTTAGAAAGAAGGTAGTTATTACCGAAAATAATGAACTGCGGTATATCACCAGAAGTTGCGGTTATGCCTCCAGCAGGAAGGTCGTCATTTCGAACATTTAGTTTAAGTTGTTAAATTTTCTTTATCTGCATTTTTCATATCATGTTGAATAAATAGGTGCATACTATTATGTTGACCGTATTTGTGTATTTGTTTTCTCATGGCACACTTGGGAACGGAAAACGTTTCCCGACATTTGCGATGAAATTCCTTTTTTCTCCGAAATTTTGTTATGCAATGTGTAATTTTTTTTACACCAATGAAAAATTTAGAGTTTTGGCTGTACAACGCCGTAATTTTTTTAGGGGGGTGCCATTTGAAATTTTCGGAAAAAATGACAACATGCGAAGATCAATCAAAAATTATTTTGTTTCCATAAATTACCCGAAAAAAAATTATGTGAAGGTATACGAGGTCTTAACCTGTACCTCAATTTAAAATTTAGGCGCCGGCGTCAATTAGTTTCTCTACAAAAAAATCTCAAAAATGGGGCGCAATTTTGAAAGAAGGGGTTATAACAGCGAAACCGCTAAAGTGAAGGGTATAACATGTTAGATAAAAAAATAAGTACTCGTCGAGCACTTTCCAAATCTGCAATAAAAAATAGGGCATTCCATTTAAAAAAACATAAGTTTGGTACGCCACTGGAGTACGGCACGCCACTGATGATTATAAATATTTTTAAAACATAGCGACGGTAACTATGCACCACTTTGTTCTTAGGTTTTTTTCGATAGCTTTTATCGTAAAGGAGCTATGGTCCGAGGCGTCTTAAGTGCCACACCCGGTATTTTTCTGTGATTTTTGTAAATCTTTGACGCATTTCATTAACTCAAAGGAAATGTTATCATTATTAGCTGCTTCGCAAACATGCTTATCACAACTAGGGTGATAATATTTTTTACAAGTTTTACAAGTATGTTTTTTTCATGTCATAATTCTGAATTCAAATAATATTTTTTTAATTCCTTAGCTATAAATGCTTATTTTGGAGGTTAGAACATGTGAGCAATTTCAGAGAAATCGGTCCAGTAGTTTTCTAGAAAAGTGTACCTAAAAATCAAGTTTTTCTAATGGAAAAGGCTGAGGAAGTGACCCCCTTAAAAGGTATTATCAGGCATTACATCAGAAAAGACCTGATTATATCTAATAGATTCTAATTTAAAGTTAAAACTTTTGTAAATAATGGTTTGGATAAAGTATGGAACCAAGTAAATATCTTTAAAACAAAGAGGGCTAAAGTTATGAAACTTTGCAGTCAAGTACAATGACATATAACGTATCTGATGCCATATTTTTTGTTACCACTGTACTTCCGGTTTCACCGGAGATACCCTCAACTTTTTTAATTTAAATGGAAAATCCTCTATATTTTAACATTTTTAAATATACACCTTATCAACAATTACAATGATATAGGGTTTGGACAATCTCCAAAACTAACCATCATTAACAAAGTAATTTTTTCACGTTCAGTTAGTTTACCCAAAATTGAACAGCAATGTTAATATTTCACATGGATACTATCTGTCAGTTACAGAAAACGTAAAAAACACGAAACTGTTTTATCAGAAAACAGTGTAAAAAGATGTAAAAAGCCAACTCGATGTAGAATTATTTTATTTAATATTTAAAAAACTACAAGTCACACACCCATCGAACCATACATCGTTGCAATTGTTTGAAAAGTATATATTCTAAAATGTAAAAATATACAGGGTGTCCCATTTAAATTTAAAAAGTTGAGGGTATTTCCGGTGAAACCGGAAGTACAGTAGTAACAGAAAATATGGCATCAGATGCGTTATGTGTCATTATACTTGCCTGCAAAGTTTCATAAGTTTAGCCCTTTTTGTTTTAAAGATATTTACTTGGTTCCATACTTTATCCCAACCCTGTATAACCGAAACACGTGTCAAGAAACAGAAAAAATAAACATGAAACAAAACATAGGTGTTTAATTAATAAATTATTATTGATGAGGCACTGAATTGATAATCTATATTAATACATTTCTTCTCCTGAAGAAGCCATGGTGAGGTGAAACAATTGTAGCGAATGCAAAATTAAATTTGTAAATCAAATGTTGTTATTATTATATCTACTTTCATTCTAGAAAATATTTTTTTATTATTATTAATGAAGCGAATTTGTATAAAGGTACACTAAGTTAGCAATTTCAACAAACCATAAATAATAATGATGTTAGTCCTAAAATAAATATAAAGTAGGGTTCCGTTGGCGCGCACAAAACAAACATTAGTCCGTGTTTTACTTCCTCGGGAAATTCATTGTGTTTGTTCTGTATATTTATGGCGAGATTATTTTACATAATCCCACTAAAATTTACATTGATTACATTTTAAAAGGAAACATTTATTCGCCCCATTTATTCCTGTAAACATTTATAAAACGATAATGGCTGTTGGAGAAATTTTTTATATAAAATTACATGAACCTTCGGAGAGGAGATGTTAACGCATTACTTATTCTCATAAAGGAAGTAAGTATTAATCCATTATTTTATTTTTCTTATTTTCCTTCTCTGCCAAGCTGGCATGGGCCAGCGCTGCTGGGAATCATATAAAAATATTTATAGGAAATTAAAACAAAACCTATTACTAAATATGCTTTTCTTATTTAGTGTTTCAAATAATCTTTTAGACTACTGTGCTCTCTAACACATTCCTTACATCAAAAATTGTGTGATATTGAATCCTATAATTTAAATGAGTTCTAAGAATTTAATTTAAATTATATAAATATACCTGTTATTTAAAGCATATTCACCTTTGTGACGATTCTTTTGTTAAGTGTTTGTATGTTCATATTTATATTAGAAAAAATATTAATTATTATTGTTATTTCTTACTGTTGCTATCAGTGGCGGCTCGTGGAACATTTTGATGGTAGAGCCGCTTAACATACAATATATCCCACCGTCTCCTTTTTGAAGAAAGAAAAAATAATCATTGAAAACCTTTACTTGTTGCAGAAGCATTATAAAAAATAAAGACGCAAAGTAGCGTGCATTAAATCTGTAATACCGTTCTTCGTCCACGTTAAAAAAAACGGATATCAATTAAACGACGAATTTTATTTTGTAACCTTATCTACAACGCTTTAATGATTTTTGATTTAAAAGAAACAGAAAACAGTTACACTGTGAATTTATTTTTTTATTTCATCTACATTTCTTTAATGAGTTATGAAAGAATTTGCTAAATCTGTCCTTTCGTTCAAGAGATCCTCAAAAAAAAACCGAAAACAATTGAATTTGCATTTTTTGTGTTTTATCTGCATAGCCATATAGCGAGTACAACAATTTGTTGAAAGAATTTATTCTAAAAAACAATTGAAGACGAATGATTTTTTAGTTCTGTCTACATTTATTCAATGAGTACAATAAATTCAGGATGAATATTTAAAATCTGCTACTTTGTTCAAGGCCATCTTCTCAAAACTACAGAATAATTAAACAACGATTTTCTATTCAGCGAGTACAATATTTTACTGAAAGAATAATCATAATCTAGTTCAATCAGTTCAAGAGTTATCCTCAAAGACCATTTAATAATTTTTTAAAGACAAATTTATTTGTTTGGTCTTATCTGCATCTATTCGACGAGTACTTTTTACTTTGATGGAAGTCTGTGCTCTTGAAGCAAATTCCTAGAGAGAATATTTTTTTAGAATTTTTCAAATCGTTGAATGCATTTTATTTTTGTTTTCCTAGTTCAAGTTTGGATTGTTGCCACTTTTGTTTCTACCTAGGATGTGGCAACTTTGTTCAGCTAAAATCTGAAATGCACCGTTGTTTATGTATTTTGAGCTTTTAAACGAAATCCATCAAGTGATTAATTTTTTAGATTCTTTTAAATCGATGAAAATATTTTTCGTCTTCCCAGTTGAAGTTTAGATTGTTGCCGTTTTGTTTCCATCTAGGATGTGGCAATTGTTTTGATGGAAGATCAAAAATGTATTGTAGTTTTATTGATTTTGAGCTTTTAACACAAATTCCTTGGTTGATAATTAATTTAGAATGATTCAAATCGTTGAATGCATTTTTCGTTTTTCCAGTTTGTTTGGATAGTTGCCGCTGGGTTTCCTCCCAGAATATGGAATTTCATTTGATTGCAAATCAGAGACGCATTGTTGTTTTTTGGATTTTAAGCTTTTCGAAAAATTTGTGTTGATTAAATTTTTTAGAATTTTTTAAACCGTTGAGTGCATTTTTCGTTTTTCTAGTTCAAGTTTGGATTGTTTCCACTTTTGTTTCCACCTAGGATGTGGCAATTGTTTTTAACTAAAATCTGAAATCCATTGTTGTTTTTTGTATTCTGAGCTTTTAAAGTAAATTCATTAAATTATTGATTTTTTTGGATTTTTTCAATCATGAAAAACATTGTTCGCTTTCCTAGTTTACATTTGGATTGTTTTACATTTAGTCTCCTCTTAGAATATGATTTAATTACAAATCAGAGACGCATTTTTGTAAGCTTGGTAAGCTTTTTGAAAAAAAATCATCAGTTGATTAAATTTTTCTAGAATTTTTTTAAACCGTTCAATACATTTTTTGTTTTCCTAGTTCAAGTTTGTATTATTGACGCTTTTCTTTCCACCTAGGATGTAGCAATTTTTTTATGGAAAATCAGTCATGTATTATAGTTTAATTGATTTTGAGCTTTTGACGCAAATTCCTTGATTCATAATGAATTTAGAATTTTTCAAAAATGCATCTTTTTGTTTTCCTAGTTCAAGTTTGAATTGTTGCCACTTTGTTGCCACCTAGGACGTGGCAATAGTTTCTAACTCAAATTTGAAATCTATTGTTGTTTTATATATTTTGAGCTATTAAAAGAAATTCGTCAAATGATTAATTTTTTAGATTATTTTCAATCGGTGCAAACAGTTTTCGTTTTTCCAGTTCAAGTTTGGATTCTTGGCGTTTTGTTTCCACCAAGAATATGGCAATTTTTTTTTTGTAAAATCAGAAATACATTCTTGTTTTATTGATTTTGAGCTTTTGGCTTAAATTCCTTGGTTGATAACTTATTTAGGATTATTCAAATCACTGAATGCAGTTTTCGTTTTTCTAGGTTAAGGTTGGATTGTTGCCGTTTTGTTTCTACCTAGAATATGACTATTGTTTTGTTGAAAAATCAGAAATGCATTATAGTTTTATTGAATTTGAGCTTTTCGGGCAATTTTTTTGGTTGATACATTTTTTTAGAATTTTTTAAAACGTTGAACGCATTTTTCGTTTTCCCTTTTCGAGTTTGGATTGTTGCGGTTTTGTTTTCACCCGCGATGTAGCAATTGTTTTAATAGAAAATTATAAATACATTATTATTTTATCGATTTTGAATTTTAGAAGTAAATTTCTTGATTCGTTATTTTTTTAGACTTATTCACAAATCGTTGATTGCATTTTTCGTTTTTTCAGTTCAAGTTAAGATGGTTGCCATTTTGTTTTAATATAGGATATTGTAATTATTTTTATATTAAATTAGAAATGAATTATTTTTCAATTTTGAACTTTTGGGGCAAATTCCTTCATTGATTTTTTTTTATAATTCTACAAATTATTGAATGCATTTTTCGTATTCTTAGTTCAAGTTAAGAAAGCTACCATTTTTGAACCTAGGATGTGGCAATTATTTTTATGGTAAATTAGAAATGCATTATTTTTCAATAGATTTTGAGCTATTGGCGCAAATTCCTTGACTGATTAAATTTTTAGAATTTATCAAATTGTTGAATGCATTTTTCGTTTTTCTAGTTCAAGTTAAGATGGCTGTCATTTTGTTTTGACCCAGGATATGGAAAATGTGTTTTTATGGTAAATTAGAAATGCATCCTTTTTCAATTTGGTTATCCGTTCAAGAGTAGAAATCTAAAAAATTTTAGAATTTATCAAATTGGTGAATGCATTTTTCGTTTTTCTAGTTCAAGTTAAGATGGCTGTCATTTTGTTTTGACCCAGGATATGGAAAATGTTTTTTTATGGTAAATTAGAAATGCATTCTTTTTCAATTTGGTTATCCGTTCAAGAGTTGAAACCTAAAAAACAATTTAACGACTTTAATTTTTTGGTACTCTCTACATCTTTCGGATGAATATAAGACTTTGCTGAAAGTATTTTACAAATCTGGTCATCAGTTCAGAACTTATCTTTAAAGCGCCAGAAAAAATTTAATTTTTTATCCTACATCTTTTTTTAAGAATTTTAAACCTCTGTCTTTTCGTTTAAGAATTATCCTAAAAAAAAACAGAAAAGAATTGAACTACAAATTAGATTTTTGGGTCTTATCTGCACCTATTTGATGAAAAGAGTTCAAGAGTTATCCTCAAGAAACAAAAAAAAAACAATTGAAAGCAAAATAATGTTTTGGTCCTATCTACATTTATTCGACGAGTACAACACTTCTCTGGAAGAATTTTCAAAGTCTGCTATTTTGTTCAAAACCACAAAACAATTAAACGACGCATTTAGTTTTCTTTTCGACGACTAGAATACTTTGCAGGATAAATTTTTAAAATCTTGTCATCCTTTCAAACAATTGAACAACGAATTTATTTTTTGTTTTTATCTGCATCTATTCCATAAGAACAACACTTTAAGAGTTTTTAAAATTTGACCGTTCGTTCAAGAGTTATCCTTAAAAAATCAAAAACAATTGAACGCCGAATTTCCGTTTTTTGCTCAATTGCCATGTATCTATGCAAATTTCAATTTGCATTTTTCCTCAATAGTATATAAGCAAGAAGGCTTATTAGGCAATGAACTAAGTTTATACATCGTGTGTTGTTGTCGTCACGTACACGAGGTGAGCCAGAAATGATTTGGTTCCAAATGCAGGTTCAGAACGCGCCCATCCCCAACCTCCCCCCCCCCCAACCGTGCACCTTCCTGTCGCTGCCTATATTCTAACGAAATCCCCCCCCCCCCAACCGTGCACCTTCCTGTCGCTGCCTATATTCTAACGAAATGCCGTGCCAGAAGTAAGTTGATTCCGTTACGCGGCGTTGCTCTGGGGAACAAATGCATTGCGATTTTTCTCTACTCATTAAACTTTAAAGGCATTGTTAAAACGATTAAAATCGTCAGTGTTTTTAGAATTAATAAAAAATTCTTTCTGAGCTTGAAATTTGAAATTAAAGGTAGTGCCATGGCTCCTTTGCTCTGCATAACGAGCCGCCCCTGGTTGCAATTACTATTATTTTACCATTTTATACCTTAAATGCATTAATCAATATCGTTTATGAGTTCATTAAGACTTTCAATACTTCAAATCTCCAAGTAGATGCGGACCAGAGTAAGTCCGTGTTCGGTAAAAAAAGAACATTTGAAATACATGTCGGTACATGATTCAAAACTCGTTATTTGTACAAGGCAAATGAAATTAAAAATAAATGCCTTCAAAATTACATAATATAAAATTCTTATTCATGGCCAGCGATATAATTTTTAAAATCTCACGAAAAACTGCTGAATATTTCAGGACTAGTGTCGCACATCTGAAATTCAAATTTCGGCAAGGGGACATCTTCCGCACGCCATAAATCTGCTCGTCACCTACACTACCACCCTCCAAGGATCGATGATTTTTTTTTCTGCCGTACAAAAGGGAGAATAACGAGAGCTCCACATCTTCCTGTTGCCATTAAGAAATATTCTTGGGTCCGCGTGGTTTAATTATATAGCGTGGC
Organism: Ocypus olens; assembly: GCA_910593695.2. NCBI lineage: Eukaryota > Metazoa > Arthropoda > Insecta > Coleoptera > Staphylinidae > Ocypus > Ocypus olens. Next base: position 41,801,825 of record OU343055.1, read on the forward strand.
TTTTTCAAATGTCACAGCCGGGGAAATTAAATCGGGAAACTGGAATGTGACAGCATGGCGGAGGAAATTAAAGAGAATTTTATATCAGGAGACGCTTTAATTATTCAATGGAGGTTGATTATCTCGGGCCAGAGAATATGCAAATGATGGCTCGAAAGTTCGCCCGTTTATTTCTTTTTTTATCTTCTCGAATGTCCGTACTTTATTAAGCGGGATGTACGTTACGTTTGTTGGATCTATAAAAATGGGAAAATTTGGAGTGCACTATGTGATGGTTATTTATATTAAAAATTCAGCAACTTTTTTTTGGCCTCGGAGAAAAGTCCATATGGCCAGCACAGTCTTCACGTTTCGGGGTCTTTCATAACGACTTCAATGTAACGCACAAATAAATTCAGCACCTTAAAAGACCAATAACAATGGTAATAATACATTGTTTGATTGCAGATACGAGTAAATATGTGGAAGTATGAAACTTTTAGTGATATACAATATAACAAAGGCGGCTTCCATAAATGATGTCACTTGTTTAGAGGTAGGAGGGAGTCAGCGGAATTGTGACAGTATGTGACAGGGGGTAATGGGCCTTAAAAATGTGACAGTGCGAATCTTTTCACAAGGAAGCCTTGCGTATTTTTTAATATACATTTAACAAAAAACCTGTAACATCATTTATGAAGCTGCTGAAGTAAAAGTTAATCTCTTGTAACATCAACTATTAAATTAATTATGAAACAAGACAGTTTTGGGTATTATTTGGTGCAATTCCTTAAAAGCAGATACATTGATAGAAAATATACGATGCTATTATAATAAAAGCTCTTAGAATATACCATTAAACTGTAGTTTCTAGAGTATCCTTTGATGAATTCGAGTTCCATTGAAATGACATATATATATATAGAGGAATGTGGGACAACCAAGGCAACGAATGGATTCCGCAGTCAACTTCACTTATATTGAATTGTTTGGTATACACAAATTGAGTAGTACGTGTAACTAATGTGTATGTGTAATCAGGGCCGCTCCTGGGTTGTTGGACACCCAGGCCCTTCATAATTTCATTCATACAAAAATTGTCGAGATTTCTTTCTTTATAATATTTTAAGGAAATTCAGGGTTAATATCAATAACCTTAACAAGCTTCACACCATTACTGATGTATATGTCAAAATTAATTTTGAACTTGTATCATTCTGCCAACAATATCTATTTTGAAAAGTATATCGTGCGAAATTATTAACGAATAAACAAATTTAAATAATTTGAATTTGACAGATTTTGTCATGTTTCTTCGACCTCGACTTTGATCGCCATTAATTTAATTAAACCATCATAGATTTGTCTGAGATTTTGTTGTAAAGGTCTTACAGCGTTAATGCAACTTGACCAGTGAGTGTCAGAGATTTTGAAATTAAATTGTGTATATGTTCTTTCAAGACATTCCACCTAAAAGAGGAAGCTGAGAAAAAAATTATATAGTTCTTGAATTATGTCGAAAAATCTAACAGTTTATTATAAATCCTCACAGCATCATAAAGGACAAAATTTTAATTTCTAATTCTGGAATTTTTTTAATTGTTTAAGTTTTTGCTAATTCAATATTAATTATAAAAAATACCTAGCTTCTAAATTTTTTTCTTCGGATATTTTTTCAAACAGAATTTTTTCATAATCTACTGTTTTTAACCCTTAGTTGCACAGGGGTCCTGGAGGTCCCCACTCTTTTTCAAAAGTGATTTTAATCATTAGAAACTTAACGTAAAACTAACGCGCTGATTTAGAAGTCACCAGCTTGAACTGAATACTGAAGGTGTTCTAATGACTTTGCGTGTATACAATTTGCATCTATGCGCCTTCAAACCACGCGTGGGGTCCTCAAAGACCCCAGTAGTGCATATACGAACAATCGAGCGCGACGTTAAAAAAAATTGTTACGTTAAAATCAATTGTGTCAAGCATACACTGTCACAAGAAATGGCCTATGCGAATTTTCTACGGAATGGTGGATCAAGCTATAATGAATGCTAGAATCCTGTGGGAATTAGAGCTTGCATGCAGTTTGCGGCAGGAAAGGCACAACTGCCATCATTTCTATGAAGAAAGTAATTCTCCAATTGATCTCTCCAATTTTGAAGTAAAGATTACAGAACGAATTGCTCCAAAAAGATTTGAAGATGAATCTTCAATTACTTCAATGTGAAGACTCAACTAATCTTAAAGAATTTCAAAAAATTGAATTTGAACTGAAGCAACGATGTGTCCTAGAAAAGTCGATAAATATCAAAATAAGGATGCTGCAAACGATCGATTGGCGGAGAACATCGCTTCCATTTATGTCTTCATTGCTGTGGGATGAAATTTTTTGTTAAAAAACTACCATTTTTTATGTAAAAGATATTTTACAATTTTAGCTGTAGTTTTTTGTCAAAATAAATATATTTTTTTAAAGTAACCCCTGTACTGTTGTTACTTTCTAAAAGTAATATGAAATGAACCGTTACCTACAATTTTAAGTCTCAATATAACGAAATAAGAGTTCTATGAATTTTAAAAAAGAAAATGCATTTTTCTTATTTCTTCAATCCTAAGAAAATGTAAAAGTGAGTCCCTAGTAAAACTGATTTTGTAGGTCAATAATAACCCAATGAACACTTTTACACAGTTCTGCATTCACATATAAAGAATGAAGGCATTTTTTTAAGAATTTTTTAACGTGGGGTCCTGAAAGACCCCAATGTGCAGCTATGTTACTATAAAATAATGGTGCAGCTAAGGGTTCAAAATTATTTTTAACACAGTTCTTTTAAAAATATTTTTCTCTCAAATTCCAAATTACCTTCAAATTGTTTTTTTTTTCAGAAATTCTTTCTTTTTTCTTAAACAAAAGGAACTCTATCTTAAATTATGAAATTAATCATATTTTTTGTATAGTCAGAATTAGATATTTTCTCTTTCTTTTTTGAAAGTTGCTTTGTTTAGTTTAGAATTATTTTTAACACATCTTAGATAAATCGTTTTTAGAATATTTTCTGTAAGTTTGAGGACAAAATGTTACTTTCGAAATATTTTTGTTCGTCTTTAGCAATAGTTTGTTTAAAGAAAGCATTCATTATTAACGCCCTTAAATTCCTAAATATCACCCTCAAATTGTTTTTTTTATATTTTCTTGTTTTTTAAACAAAATTAACTCTCTTAAATTTTGAAAACTTGCTTCCAAATTATTTCTTCAGAAGTATTCTCTTTTTTATTTTTACTTTCTCCATTACGAAGTACGAGAAAGTACTGTGATCGTGATTTAAAAAAAAAATTACGGAAATATCTGTTTTGGGGTCCTTGGATGCCATTTCAACAATTTCTGGAAAAAATTTGTCTGTGCGCGCTGTATCTCAAAAAGTAATAGAGCAATTGATATGAAATTTTGAACATAAGTTTTATTTGATAATCCGAAGAACTGAAAAGCTTTTGGTAAAATTTCGTACACCGGAAGTGGGTGTTTACCTTAACTGTTTTTTGTTTTTTGCCAATATTTTCTTAAATATGAAAAATATCACAAAAACATTTAAACAAATATTGAAGACAATAAAGAAATGCGATTATTTTGTTTGAAAACATTTTTCATAAAATCATTGTAATTCGAGAAAAAAATTTATTAATTTTTTTTTCATTTTTGGTATACAATTATGAAACGCTAATAGTTACAGGAAATTTATGTTAATAATAATTGTAGAGAATGCCAAAATGAACAATTTATGAAGAATAAGTTTTTTTCGAAATCTCTTTAGTTTTTGAGTAAACTGAGTTTTTGAATTTGAAGTACATTTTTACGTCTTTCATAATTTTGACGTTTTAAACGTCAGTTTTATCCGAGTCCACGAAACGTTCGATGCACACTTAAAATATGATTTAAATTGAAAATAAACCATGGAAGCGTAAATATAAATGATACCATCAAGTCGGAGAAAGTAACATGATGGCCACATCACCATTTTTTTTGTAAGTTTGAGGCCAAAATATTCTTTTAGAAATATTTTTGTACGCTTTTAGTGTTCGTTTTTTTAAATGTTGTAGAGTCACGAACAGGCTGAATATTCATATATTCAGGCTATTTTTTGTCTTTATTACTTTTATTTAATAAATCTGCAATAAGTGAGGTTGCCTCAAGTTAATTTATTATTTAAATCGTCAGTCGGTTTTCCAGCCGAAATCAAGATAATTTCTTTCTACACACCTGTACTTTCACTAATCACCTACCCTTTAGCTATAAAACAGGTTCAAACATGTCATAATTCCGTCAGTTGTTCACAAGTTGTTCACGTTCACGTAAGTTTATTTCACCCTTTTACATTATATTTTTACATTAAATTCAAAAGCGAAGCTGCCCTGATGAGATAAATCTCGAAATGCGTCTGCAAATGGCTGGTTACTTAATTTTCATATATTTTATAATTCAGTGGTATATTTAGTTATTATCAAATTTGTTTAATCTGTTAATACTAGATAAGTTTAGCACTGCGTGTCCTTGTCAAAATGTGTTCTAGTTTCTTTTTTTCATTTTAATAATAACATCTATAGTAAGTTTCAAATTTAATTTTAGAATAATTTTCAAGTTAGTACTGTACGTAAAAATAAACGATCTTAAACCAATGTTATTATCTAGTAGTACTAGTAATAACATGCAAATTTCTTTTGTATCATTTAATATCCGGCGTGGCACTAGCCAGGGAAGTAGTTGTTTCAATAAGTTATTTGTTTGTAGTCTTAGTAAGACTAAATGTTGCTGAGTCACGAGCAGGCTGAATATTCATATATTCAGGCTATTTTTCGCCTTTTTTTAACAATGCCAGCATTCACTATTAACTCCCTCAAATTCCGGAAAAAATACTTTCAAATTGATATTTTCAGTTATATTTTTTTTAAATAAAATTAAATATTCTCACAAAAGGCCACTCATTTTAAGAATTTGCTTTATAATTGTTTTGTTCTGAATCACTTTTAGCACATTTTTTTTCTTTTGAAAGTTTCACCTTTGATCATTTGCTTTACATTTTGTATTATTAATATTATTTGGTTGCATCAACTGTTTTTGTTCATTATAATGAATGTTATATAATGATTTAATTGGAAAACTCAGTTTTGTACGATGTTTGAAATAATTTTCTAAAATATGTTTCCAATTGATGGAGATTGTTCTTAAAATTCGAGAAGTTTTTGTAAATTTGCCTTCAAAATGTTCTGTTAGAAATATTTTTTATATGGGTTTTGAAGTGAATTTTTTCAATAATAAATGTCTATAATTCTAAAAAATCCCTTTCAAATTGTTTAATTCAGAAATATTTTCTTTGTCGATTTATTTGAACAAAGTTCAAAATTCAGTACGTTGATTTTTATTTCGAGGCACAAATGTTGCTCTGTACTATTAAAATTTTCTACATACTTACTCTTCATATTGGCCTTGTCCACGGATATTTTGTACATCATGGCTAAGTTAGGACGAAAATTCATAAATAAAAAAATAAAAAACCTTCACCTGTGGAATCAGCTACATGAGGAAAACCAAGAAAACATTTTTACATTTACTCAACAGACATGAGTTGTTCGACGTGGTTAATATCTGGGGTGCAATCAAGGATAACAGAAAAATATTAAGGTTTTTTTTATAGACAATGACGGCTCGCCGGTGACTTATGGTAGCAGAGATGGTAATATAGATGGATGAGGTCTCTGCAACCGACCCTAACTATCTGTATTGCCACCTCTGTTCCCTCGGCTGTACCATGAGACACACCGCGAGCTGACAATTATGTCATTATAGATGCTGCTCGTAACTGATTTTTTTTTAAGTCTGGCCCTAAATAATTTGGCTTATGATCTTTTTTCTGTTGGTATGTTTGTACATTTCGTACATACTTTGCTATAATTAGATCAAATTTATATTTCCACAACTTTCCAAAAAAAGTTTTCATTATTAGGATGATAAGCTGTCAGCCACAGAATTTTGTTTATGAGTTGGCCATGCCTGAGAGAGAGAAACAGTGCAGTCATGTCTGAGATTAATTCATTATTTTAAATCTAATTCAATTGAAGTAATCTAGTCTCATGACGTAATAATAGGCGACATACCTCATTTATCTCACAGCCAACTCTGAAACAAAATTTTGTGGCTCACACGATACAATTCAGTGGAGGTGCCGCGAAAAGCCAAACACTGACCAATTAAAAATTGAACAATGGCTATCAATCTGTCGATAATAGCGCACCATCGTTTTATTTCCATGTTATAATACTTTTGATTCTTTTCTATTGTACAGTTCATTTGCATTCCATTCTTGGAGCATTGAATATGCTGTACACTGTTTTCATGTTGCACAAAATACGTTCCTGGATTCCTGGTCAACTTAATAATATATTTGCTGAATAGTTTGCAGCAAGAACAAAATTTCTTTTCAAAGCCAATTTCTAGCGACTTTTTCTAAAATCTCCTATTAGTTTCATCTGAAGGGAAACCAATGCCATGAAGATATACTAGTCATTTCTTCAATGAATACTCAACAACTCAAGGAGTAATTAAATTACGCCGTGTCCCTGAATTGGCCAGCACAAGAGAAGAATTTGAGGGTTCCCCTTCAATACTATCCGCTTCTCCAGGTTTTTCCGTTTTCGATTCTGATGATGAAGAAGATAATGTGCCAGCCGGTTGTCTATAGGACAAGACGACTCTAGATTTTCTGATGACGCGACAGGTGCATTAAGAACAATTTCAGTAGTGGAACTAGCCAAAGCATGTGCCACACGAGTTTTTGAAGAAACCAAAAACCTTGCCAGAGCTCCATTTGGCTCATTTCTTCCTTTTGTTTTAGTTCCCTTTTTTTTCGGCAATAAGCACTAAATTGTGTTTTGATTTTTCTTTATAACATCTAGTTGGATGCCCTACTGCGGATGCACCTTTTGCACCCCCGCCAGCCAACAGCCCTGTGTGTAATGAATGATAGAGATTTGGTTAAATGACTAAGTTGAGCAGTTTTAAGTGCTTGCTTAGATTTTATTACAAAAACCAAAATTTACAGTTATTAAGAAAAAACTGAAAACCAAAATTGTATACTTTCTCCGCAATAAAGTACGGGAAAGTATTGCGATCGTGAAAATTTCTTCAAAACTGTTTTAATGAAAATATCACTAGATTATCAAGTGATTTATGCCACACGACTTCGTTAACACATTAGCCGACCCCATTCGGAAACCCTAAACGAAAATAAATCTCTGTACTCAAAACAAATAATTTTACGAGAACCCAATTTAAATTTGAATGCAAAAACCGGAATGTTTTTACATGTCATAGAAGCGAATTTTTCAAGTTTTGTTAGACACAGTTACAGTCGTTCAATGCATTTTTTTTTTATAAATGCACCATAGCGATTCATAGGTTTAAATTTATATGTTAAAGGTTTCTATCTTGCAAATTTTAACATAATCTTTGGCAGGATTACACCTTCCCGAACAACTTCGGATAGTTTTTAAAATGAAAAATATCGAAAATATTAACGAAATTTATTATGTATGCATGTACGGTTGCCTAAAATTATCATCTAAACATTCCGCTATTCAGGCCATGGTAAATCCATCTATGATTTTTGCTGACAAAATTTATCTATTTTGATTTTTTTACCTATATTTGTACTATATTATTTACAATGACAAAAATTGTTTCAGGTTTGGCCGATGGCACCACAAATCTTACCTGTTACCAATGCGTACGAACAACCAAAACGGAATGTAATCAAGAGGAACTGCTGCCATGTCCATCCAGCTCGGACAGATGCGTGACACATATCATGAAAGATGGTAAATTAATTATCTAGTTTAGATGTATGTATTTATATGGGTAAAAAATAATAAAATAATTCAAAAGCTTTTATTCGATATAGGTAATATTGTAGCAACGTAAAGCAAAACTAAACTAAAAAAAAATAGCATGAGTAAAAACTAAATAAACTATCGTACTTAGTTATGTATAAACTAACAGTTATGGTAAGTAGCATTTCATACACAAACAGGTTAGATGTTCTAGGCACATAATCTTGCCACAAGCCTGGCATGAAAATCGTGTTGGTCGGCTTTTTCTTCTGTCGCAATAATAGTAACGGCCTCGTGTATTTGTAGGATTCGCCACAGGCTGGGGATTTTCTATTCCAAGTATTTCGTTTAGTCTGTCCTTAGTTTTAGGAATATTATTATGGATTGCTCGAGCACGAAGATAATTATGAGCCAATTCGGAAACCAGAATACGCAAAAAGTTTCGTCGAAGAATTTTTTGGTCAGAGTTCCGTGGATAAAACAGCACTATTGATTTCACTCCGGCTACATTGAGTAATGAGTAAAATGTTACCATTGGCCATCTCTGTGCATTTCGGGCACAATTAACACATCGGCTGATAAGTTTCCGGTCTAATGAAGAAAACAATTTTTTTCGGTCAAATTCTGTTTTATTCATCAACATAATCTCCTTCAAGAGCGATACAGTCATTCCAACGCCTTTCTAACATTTCAATACCTTTCTTGAAGAACGATTTGTCTTTGGCCTCAAAATAAGCGTTTGTTTCGACGATTACTTCTTCATTTGAGCCAAATCTCTTTTTGCGGCGATATTTTTTTTTAGATCTGCGATCAGGTAAAAGTCGCTGGGGGGCAAATCTGGAGAATAGGGTGGGTGCGGAGGCAATTCAAAGCGCAGTTCATGCAATTTTGCCATCGTAGCCAAAGACTTGACACGGTGCATTGTCTTGATGAAAGATCACTTTCTTTTTTTGCCTATGGAGCCGTTTCGTTGAAATTTTCTCGTTCAAACGATCCAATTGGGCCATGTAGTGATCGCTATTGACTGTCTTACCTTTTTCAAGGTAGTAGATAAATAAAATACCGTACGCATCCCAAAAAACGAACGCCATTTTTTGGCCGCTTCGGGCGAAGATCACCTGCTGCAGTCTACTCAGCTGACTGCCCTTTGGACTCTGGCGTGTAATGGTGAATCCATGTTTAGTCCATTTTATTTCGCCGAAATAGGTCCAAACAGCTCTGGGAATCATCTACTCGTTGGTGTTTTTGGTCTACTGTTAGCACACGCGGCACCCACTTCGAAAACAGCTTTCTCATCGACAAATGTTCATGCAAAATGAAACCTACACGTTCTTTTGATACATAGAGGGTGTCAGCTATCTCCTGCAACTTCACTTTACGGTTTGTCAAAACGATTTTGTGGACTTTTTTTAATGTTTTCCGGTGTAACCACCACTTTTGGGCGACCAGAGCGAGGCGCATCATCGGTATTCGTACGACCACGTTTAAAATCAGCAAACCAGTCAATAATGGTCAAAGGACCCGTCACAAATCAAATGGAAATTGGCTTTCGGTGAAATTGACCAAATTTTGGACATGTTCTGTTGTTCCTTTCTGTGTTCAGATCAAAAGTCTCCACGGGCACAAAGCTCGAAAATCTTTCCTGCGAGCAGTACCCAGCTCCGAAGGTTAGAGACCGGTAATCCCTAACTTTGAAATCCTAAACGGGAACCCCTATATTTTTTTGCAGATTTGTATTCTATGCTAAAAAATATTAGGTTTTTATCCGATAAATTTTTTTCGATGAGCGACAGATGGCGCTATATTCGGCAAAAACATTTATTGAATTATATTTATTTCTCACATCAAATGATAGATTACGACATTTTTACGTAGTCATCTCTTAAATAAGGCGTTGATTGAAGTCATTCGTAATTTTATGTCAGAAATAAGCAAAAAAAAAATAATTCTTTGTAAAAAAAAAATCGTAGAAACGAATAAAAATCAATTTGATTATCAAATTCCAGTCTATTCTTTTCTATTGTGCTAATGTATGAATGTTTATAACGACATAAAAAAAATTATTATAATTTAAAAAAAAATTTTTTGCTAATCGAAAAAAAAAATTCGAATAAAAGCTTAATATGTTTTAGAGTAAAAGCCAAATCTGCAATAAAAATAGGGGTACCTATTTAAGATTTTAAAGTTACCCTCCACCCCGCCCCAGGGGAGAGGGGTGGTGGTTTAAATTTCACACCACATCTTCGCAGGGAAGATTTTCGAGCTTTGTGCCCGTGGAGACTTTTGATCTGGACACCGTAAGGAACAACATATCCAAAGTTTGGTCAATTTCACCGAAAGCCAATTTCCATTTGATTTGTGAGGGGTCCTTTCCTGGTGCAGATTCCGGATAACACTTATCAAGCCACGCTTTCGTTTCAACGGTATTTTTCTCATTAAAAAGCAATGTTTTATCAAAACACAAAATTCTGATTTTTCCATTTTTTTGAAAATAAAGAAAATTGTTTCACTAAAGTCACCGTAACTTTTGAACAAAACATCAGATGCTCATAAAATGTTTACAGCTACTTTTTGAAGGTTAGTTAAACAAAATATTAATTCTGCATTTGTGACGCCATCTGTTTGTTAGACCGGGGACTTATCAGCCGATGTGTTATATACCGCACACATTTTGTGTTTACCCCACCCTTGCACTAGTTATAATCTTTAATAATTTCAGATTTTCCTGTTGGTTTGTGAATCTTACTGTCGTGATAAAGATGAATATATAACACCAACGTTATAATAGGTGTAGTAAAAAGAAATCCATTATTTTTGCATGAAATTGAAGCCTTTATTTATCATAGTTACAACGATGCGATTTAGGTCAAATATATTCAGTTTTGTTCGATAACGTGTTGCCATTTTAAAGGTAACTTCATCATGCCTCTCTGATAGAAGCCCTCGTCTCTATTGGCAAAAAACTGGAACAGGCGATTTTCACAAGCCTCTTTCCAGGCAAATTTTTCACCAGCAAAATCATTCGCCATCGATAGGAACAGGTGGTAATCCAGTGGCGGCTCGTGGAACATGTTGATGGTAGAGCCACTTATACAACATCCCCCCCCCCCCCCGGTTTATTTTCCTAGACCAAAGTAACTGCCGAAAGTGTTTGAGCTTGAAATTACAGGTAGTGCCATGGCCCCTTGGCTCTATATAACGAACTGTCCCTGCTTAATTTGATAAAACGATGATTTGCAAATCTAATTTAATTTTTGTAGAATTTAGTCGACACGTTTTATATTTTTTTGCTCGAGTATTACACAATTCGAAAACTAAAATTTTCAAAAATTCGGGACTCGCGAAATAATCGGCGGATTTTCAAAAACTCTATTTAATTTGATAAAACAATGATTTGCAAATCTAATTTAATTTTTGTAGAATTTCGTCAACACGTTTTATAGATATTTTTTTAAATTTTCACTAGAGTAGTATACAATTCGAAAACTAATATTTTCAAAAATTCACAACTCGCGAAATAACTAGTGAATTTTCAAAAACTACACTTAATTCAATAAAACAATGATTTGCAAATCTTGTTTAATTTTTGTAGAATTTAGTCGACACGTTTTATATTTGTTTTTTAAATTTTTTGGTCGAGTATTGCACAATTCGAAAACTAAAATTTTCAAAAATTCACAACTCTCGAAATAATTAGCGGATTTTTAAAAACTCTCTTTAGTTTGATAAAACGATGATTTGCAAATCCAATTTAATTTTTGTAGAATTTAGTCGACACATTTTATATTATTTTTTTAAATTTTTTGCTCGAGTATTACACAATTCGAAAACTAAAATTTTCAAAAATTCACAACTCTCGAAATAATTAGCGGATTTTTAAAAACTACTTAGTTTTATAAAACGATGATTTGCAAATCTAATTTAATTTTTGTAGAATTTAGTCGACACGTTTTATATTTTTATAATTTTTTGCTCGAGTATTACACAATTCGAAAACTAAAATTTTCAAAAATTCACAACTCTCTAAATCATTAGCGGATTTTAAAAAACTCTATTTAGTTTGATAAAACGATGATTTGCAAATGTAATTTAATTTTTGTAGAATTTAGTTGGCACGTTTTATATTTTTTTTTATTTTTTGCTCGAGTATTGCACAATTCTAAAACTAAAATTTTCAAAAATTCACAACTCGCGAAATAATTGGTGGATTTTCAAAAGCTCTATTTAATTTAATAAAACGATGATTTGCAAATCTATTTTAATTTTTGTAGAATTTAGTCGACACGTTTTATATATTTCTTTTTAAATTTTTTGCTTCAGTATTACACAATTCTAAAACTAAAATTATCAAAAATTCACAACTCTTTAAATAATTAGCGGATTTTTAAAAACTATTTAGTTTGATAAAACGATGATTTGCAAATCCAATTTAATTTTTGTAGAATTTTGTCATACGTTTTATATATATTTTTTAAATTTTCACTTTCAATTCGAAAACAAAAATTTTCAAAAATTTACATCTCGCGAAATAATTGGCGGATTTTCAAATACTCTATTTAATTTAATAAAACGATGATTTGCAAATCTAATTGAATTTTTGTAGGATTTCGTCGACACGTTTTATATTGTTTTTTTTATTTTTTGCTCGAGTATTACACAATTTGAAATCTAAAATTTTCAAAAATTCACAACTTACGAAGTAATTGATAGATTTTCAAAAACTTCACTTAATTTGATAAAACAATGATTTGCAAATCTAATTTAATTTTTGTAGAATTTAGTCGACACGTTTTATATATTTCTTTTTAAATTTTTTGCTCCAGTATTACACAATTCGAAAACAAAATTTACAAAAATTCACAACTCGCGAAATAATCGGTGGATTTTCAAACACTCTATTAAGTTTGATAAAACGATGATTTGCAAATCCAATTTATTTTTTTGTAGAATTTAGTCCACACGTTTTATATATTTTTTCGAGTATTGCACAATTGGAAAGCTAAAATTTTCAAAAATTCGATGGATTTTCGAAAACTGCACTTAATTTGATAAAACGATGATTTGCAAATGTATTTTAGTTTTTGCAGAATTTTGTCGAGACGTTTTAAATTTTTTTTTTATTTTTTTTGCTCGAGTATTACACAACTCGTACTTAATTTCAGTGGCGGCTCGTGGAACATGTTGATGGAAGCGCCACTTATACAATATAGCCCCCCCCCCTTTTCTGAAGAAAAAAAAGAACGATTTATCATCCCAGACCAAAGACATGGCTCCTTGGCTCTATATAACGAGCCGCCCCTGTGGTAACCACTTGGTTCGAGGTCCGGACTATAAGGTGGATGCATAAGAACCTCCCAACCAAGCTCCAGGAGCTTCTGGCGAGTCACTATCGAAGTGTGTGGCATCGCATTTTCCTGATGGAACACAATTCCAATTTGGCCGAGGCTTCCTTCAGACGATCCAATTGTTAACAGTACAGGTCCAAATTAACAGTTGTGCCTTAAGGCAGCAGCTGATTTGATTACGTCACCATCCGCTTCAGACAAGGGTTGATTTTGTTGCGATTCAGCAGCGATTCGCAGATGGAAATTCTGTCCATGAGGTTTTGCGTTAACTCGTGTGACACCCATACATCAAGCTTCTTTTTGTATCCACCCTTATGCAAATGGTTCAAAACGGGTTTTTGAGCAATGTTTAGCTTCTTGACAATCGAATCAGTGCTTACATAACGGTCGGACATGACGATTTCCATGATTTTATCGGCATTTTCGACAATTGGCCTTCCAGAGCGTAGTGTATCTTTGACATCGAAATTAACGGAATAGAATCGACGAAACCAAAATTGCGCGTGATTGGCAGTTACAGTATTACGACCATAAACACTGTTCACATTTTCAGCCGCCTGGTTGCGTTTTCCCCTTTATCGAAGAAAAACTGCAAAATATCGCGTATTTTATCTTTGAAATGTCAATCTTTGACGCGCGCTCAAACAAAACTAATTTAACCAATTACAAAACTGTCAAAAAAGTTTATTTGTACGAAATCTCGTCTTTATAACGCCATAAATTGTAACCCCATTGGACTTTTACAACGCCAGATACGCATTTCTAAATCCATCTATTGTAAAAATATTGGATTTCTTTTTACTACACCTAATATTTCGAACATATGCAAACATACTTGTACCTATTCTTCTTGGTGTTCTTCCTAACCGTTAAATCCGTATAAATAGTACGCAACAATGGGAAACTGGTAAACCAGTTATCACATGTCAAGTTACGTTTTGAGTGTCTATTGGTTCAACTAGTCTTTGAACAAGCGATAATGGAGAGTTATTCGAAGAATAAGGTCCGTTTGAGTGGGTGTCGACTTTTAACCAATGTGAAGATAGCCACGGATGTTTCAGCTGCGGATTTCCCAGCGGCTCCTCCTCCAAATAAAAATTTCTTCAATATTAATGATTTATAATAAATCAAACGCTGAGAATGTAACTAACATTAGCCTATAGATGTACAGTCAATCCACAATTTCAATTATTTTTTCTCGAGTCCACGCGAACTCTCTTTTTAAAGTGACAAGAATTCAAAGTCCAATATGGCACTCTTTGACGAGTTTAAAATTTAATTTTTTATCAACAACGTGTAGATAAGAGTCTTTAAACGATTTAAAGGATGCAATTTTGGGTAAAATTGTTTATAACTTTTTTATGAATTTTTTTCATCGCTTCCACCCGAACTATATAGATAATATAGCAAACTTACAAAGTCCAATATGGCATTGTTTGAGGCGTTTCAAATTTAATTTTTTAACAACAACGTGGAGATAGAGTCCACTTAAACGATTTTTGGGTAAAATTGTTTAGTAGTCATAGTTAAACTAATGCATTTAAAAGTGTTTTATTTTTTCAGCGCGTGGATTTGTTTTCCCTACTAATTAATAACAAGTGGTTTTAGCTCTCAAACAGAAGTTTTCATGATTTACTCCTCGGGCGAGGACGATATAGAGCAGGCTAAATTCGGAAACATGCTCCGGAAGTCAAACTACTACGTGATCAAATTGTCTTTGCGCCTTATTGATCGTTATTACAAATACTAAAATCATTAGAAATTGATGACGCTACATCCTAATAGCTAAATACAAACTAATTCGTATTCCTTTATTACAGCCAATCATCAAATGTTACATTTTTAAACGAATGTATTTTGAGCCAATTATCAACTTTTTAAAATCTTTCAAATTGAAAAACATATTGACTAGGATTTAATTTAAACTTTATTACTCCTAATCATGTAATCATGGGCGTCCGCAGAAATTTTTCCAGGGGGGGGGGCAAAACTTTCATACAAAAATTTCGAATAAATAACCGTCAAAAATGACAATTTTGAATTGTCAAAAATTCTGCATTTTTGCCACCTCAAACGGCACACAAAGAAATTTGCAGCTGTCGAAAATTGTGGATTTTTACTATCAAAAATGGCATTTTTTGATATTAAAAAAGAAAATTGCCATTTTTGTATTGTTAAAAATTCTGCATTTTCGCCACCACAAACGGTACGATTCAATGGTAAATAAAGAAATTTGTAGCTGCCAGAAATTGTGTTTTTTTCTATCAAAAACGGCATTTTTTGATTTAAAAAAAGAAGAAAATTTTAACTGCTAAAAATGACAATTTCGAACTGTCAAAAATCGCACTAGTATTACAAATGGCACATTAGCAGTAAAAATAAAATTTTCAATTGCTGAAAAAGTACTGTCAAAAATTGCGCATTACTGAAACCGATAAGTTTCAACAATAAATAGAAAATTTCCAAATGCCAATTTTTTTTTTACTGTCAAAATTTGAGCATTTCTACTTTAACCTTCGGAAATTTCCAACAGCCAAAAGTAACAATTATAAATTGTCAAAAATGATGCAATTCTTCTGTCAGAAACAGCATTTTTCAATAGTAAAAAGATACATTTTTAACCGTCTAAAATTACATTTTCGAATTGTCAAAAATTCTGCATTTCTGCCACCACAAACGGTATATAAAGAAATTTGCAGCGGTTAAAAATTGTTAATTTTTACCATCAAAAACTGCATTTTTTTAATATTAAAAAAAGAAAATTTTAACTACTACAAATGCCAATTTCGAATTGTCAAAAATTCTGCATTTCTGCCATCACAAACGGCACGATTCAACGGTAAATAAAGAAATTTGCAGCTGCCAAAAATTATGTTTTTTTACTATCAAAGACGGCATTTTCAGATATTAAAAAAGAAGTAAATTTCAACTGCTAGAAATGACAATTTCGAACTGTTAAAAATAGCACTATGACCACAAACGGTACTTGAAAAGGAAATTTTCAATTGCTGAAAATAACTTAAAAATTGAAATTACTTTTCTACTATCACTATCAGCATTTTTCAATATTAAAAAAAGGAAATTTCCAATGGTCAAAAGTAGCAATTAAAAATTGTTAAAAATTCTGCATTTCCGCCACCACAAACGGTACGATTCAACAATTTCAACAATAAGAAGAAAATTTGCAAATGCCGAAAATGTTAGTCTCAATTTGAGCATTTCTACTATCACTATCAGCATCTTTCAATATTAAAAAAGGGAAATTTCCAACGGCCAAAAGTAGCAATTACAAATTGTCAAAAATTGTGCAATTCCACTGTCAGAAACGGCATTTTTCAATAGTAAAAAGATAAATTTAACCGTCAAAAATGACAATTTCGAATTGTCAAAAATTCTGCATTTCTGCCATCACAAACGACACGATTCAGCGGTCAATAAGATGCCGAAAATAGTGGAATTTAACTATAAAAACGGCATTTTTTGATAATTAAAAAAAAACAGAAAATTTCAACTGCTAAAAATGACAATTTCGAACTGTCAAAAATCGCACATATCACAAATGGCGCGTTGGCAGTATAAAGGAAATTTCAATTGCCAAAAATAACTATTCAGGACTGTCAAAAATTGCTCATTACTGAAAACGGTTTCATTTCAATAGTAAAAAGTAAAATTCCAAATGCCAAAATTTGAGCATTTCTACTATCACTATCGTCATATTTCAATATTTAGAAAGGGAAATTTCCAATGGTCAAAAGTAACAATTCTGCATTTCTGCTACCACAAACGGTACGATCGAACAGTAAATAAAGAAATTAGTAGCATCCAAAAATTATGGATTCTACAATCAAAAATGGCATTTTTTATATTGAAAGAAAAAAGAAAATTTCAACTGTTAAAAATGACAACTGCCAAAAATCGCACATTTCTATCATCACAAATGGCACGTTGGCAGTACAAAGGAAATTTTCAACTGCCAAAAATAAAAATTTACAACTGTCAAAAATTGTTAATTTCTATTAAAATATACAGTAATAATACAGTGAGATTGAATAAAAAATTAGACAAAGCAGGTCATCAACAAAAAACCGCATGTATTTTCTTAGTTCCTAAATTTGAAAATATCAATATACGCCAGCCAGTTTGACACTTGCCAATAAGTTTAGGAATTTTGGCTCATGACTAACTTTGACTAACTTTTATTCGATCGCACTGTATTATACAAGTCGGGTGGTGCCGTGCCCGCTCGTTGTTGTACGTCAACTTTTTTCGGATTCATGGAACATAATGTGGAAAGCACTTTTTGTTATAATTTTTAATTTTAATTTAATAAATTCATTTTCCAGGAGGGGGCAGCTGCCTCCCCCCCTTGCCCCCACCTGCGGACGCCCATGCTCCTAATGTCAGATTCATATACAGTGCGTTACAAAAAGAAATAAATCGCAGTTGCTATGAATTGAACTGCGCATGTCTACATTCGCAGTAGTTATTCAAACAGTTAACGTCAAAAATGTTGACCATTGTACAAAAAAGCGTTAATCAAGACTTGTGCATTTCAATTCATAGGCGGCTGAGATTAATTCCTTTATGAAACTCACTGTAGAAATCTATTTTGATAAATCCAAGTTTCTTCGAAGTACTACAATTTTGAAATATATATTTTTTTGATAAATATGATTCTAGCAACTATTGCTAGTATCTTTTTAAAACTTGAACCTGTCGCCGTAATTTTTAATTAACAATACATTAAAATTGTGTCCCTCTTAAGATTTTGAGCAGTGTATTTAATGTAATGTTTATCTCAACTAAAACAAATTTAGTTAATAGTGATAAAACACATATGAACAATATTGATTACCTAAAAAAAATATTTGCTACTCTTGCATGAGTAATGTAGTCAGCAAACTTTTTTTGACATAGCGAGATACACATTGTTATTAGCAGAACAATTTTACTAATGGCCACATTACCATTTTTTGCCAATCCCCAAAACTACTTTTCTAGTACAGAAATAATTGTATTATCGCAATATCAAAAAATAATCCCGCTGATGATTCAAAGTTGCCTTTTTATGGAATTAAAGTAATATTGCACTCTAACACTATTATTTTTTTTCAGAAACGGAGGGTTTCAAGATAAAAAGGGAATGCGGTCTTGGACCATGTTCTTTCAACGATTTAATGATGACCCGAGGATTAGGTCTGGACACCTGCGACCGCAGCCGAAAAGAGTATTTTTGTATATTCTGCTGCAAGGATAACGGATGTAATAAAGACTCCGGCACAAACGTAATCCCATCAACGGTTTTAATCTTACTCGCAACCACATTTTCAATTACGAACCTCTACAACGTTATTAAAGTATTGAACAGCAACACGCACATGTAAAACGAAAACAAACATTTTTCAACAAAGCACTGATACAAATCCTTTCACGAAATTCCGTTATGTAATCAGAATGTATTTTCTACAAGAAATAAATGATTATTGTTTTGAGTTTTTAAAATTTTTATTTAATATCAATAGTTTTAAATTTTTTGAAGAAAAACACTTATGTTGCATGATTTTATTTTCAGTTACCCTGTACGTGTTTCGATCTTTAGAGATCAGTATCAAAGGTTATAGTAAATTATAAATTAAATGTGAACAATACATATCGTCGCTGCGACGACCATCTAAATCGCATTTTTGATATATACCGGGTGACCCAGGGATCTGTAAAAGCCCCATAACTTATTTGCTATTTGAGATATCGACTTCTAGTTTTCTTGAACTGGTACTCACACTTATTCTACATATTTAAAAAATATGTATGTTTTTGTACAGGGTGTCCCAGTATACATAACAGAACAAACTTATGTTTTTTTTTTTAAATGGAACACCCTATATTTTATACTTTATTTTCAACCCTCTTGAGAAGCTGATAAAAATAGTATAAGATAGTATGGGTCTATTATCGACGATTGGTTAGTTATGGGCAAATTTGTGGCAAAAACATGTACACATTGAAAACATTGCAGAAGCGCTCCCTTCTACTGTGTACTCAGAAGTGTAAGGCTACCTTAAAAAAAAATTCAAAATATATTTAAAAAGCCAACTCATAGAAAAAAATGTGTTTTGCGTGTTCGGCGAGCCAATTGCGAAAAATAAACTTGCATCAGCTGCACAAACAGTTTTTATTATTTTTTAAACAAGTGTAATAGATCCGAAACGATATATACTAATTATTAAGCGACCGTATATTAGTTACCTTACTTTTCCCACTTGTACAATAAATAACTATTAATTAGTTTTGCTTTACTTTGTGTAGAGAATTAGTCTTGAAGAGGAGAAGTTTTACTAAAAGGAAAAACAAAAGCTGCGAGCCTCTTTTATTGCAAAATGTGATTTCGCGTTGTTTTATCTGGCGGAAAAACGGAGCGGCTGTTTGGGAAATTGCCATCGATTCGGAAGTTGGGTATCAGTAATAAGGAAGTTAAAACTTATTGAAACCGGAGAATATCAAAAGAGAGAACGGGGAGAGATTATTAAATCAAGTTAACGAATCACGGAAGGTTCAAATGATTTTCGTGAACGAGTTTTATATTTTCATTCATTGAATTTCTGATGCTTATATTAAAGTTTTTTAATTAATGCTATAATAGATCATTCACCTGCAAAACTACATAAAAGTGGATGATATGTTTATTTAAATAAATGAAAACATTATCTTCACCACAATTTCCCGCTCTTGAAATCTGTCATGTCAAACATGGGCGTTGTGCAACTATGATAAGGACTAAACTCCGTTTGAAGCTGCCGGTTGAACGCCTCGCCAACAACTGGCAACGTTTGACGGGGACCAGCTGGAAGAGGTGGCAGGCTAGAACCAGGAGGCACTAGATGCATACGGCTTACTACGGCAACTAAACAACGCAGGATACCATGCTGTAGGTTACGCAGATGACGTCGAAATCCTACTCATTGGAAAACACGAGAGTGTTCTGTCTAGCCTAATGCAGAACACTCTCAAAATCATAGAGGAATGGTGCGAAAAAACGTATCTCTCGGTTAACCCCAAGAAGACAGAATTAGTACTGTTCACAAGAAAAAGGAAGATCAACACAGGTAGATTTCCCAATTTTTTTAATAACCAGTTATGCTTGGCAGACGAGGCGAAATACCTCGGTATTATATTGGACTCCAGGCTTAACTGGAAGAACCACCTAGAGCACAAGCTGAAGAAAGCCTCTGTCATCTTCTGGCAGTGCATGGGCGCGCTAGGACCAACCTGGGGTTTTAAACCAAAGGTGGCCCGGTGGTTCTACACTGCAATTGCCAGACCAGCTCTGACATACGACGCGATAACCTGGTGGCCGAGAACAAACCAATCAGTAACCAGGAAAAAGCTAAACCACCTACAACGATTGGCGTGCCTGGCAATGACGCACAACACCCACGGCTGCAATCGAAACTTTACTGAACCTGACGCCCCTTCACATACATGTAAAGGAGGTGGCACTAAGCACAGCCTTAAGACTAAAGGCAAATGGCACGTGGAGTCCGACAGCAAACGATATGAGACACGGGAAAATACTGAGAGAGGCGGGATTAACCATGCCTGTACTCAAAGAATCCCTCGACAGGTTCCCACCGAGACACCTGTTTAAGGTGCATCTCTTGCAGATGACTTCAAGACGCGAGTCATTTTATCCCTTACATGTTGCCTCTTTCTAGCAGAAATGGGGATCGGCTTAGTGTGCGTATCGTAACCACCCAGTGTTAGTAGAAGGGGAAACTGGAGGCAAACAAGAGAATATATTTTCCTTATATTTGGTGCCAACAGTTACAAGAAAAACTTATAACGAGTCATTTTTCTGGGAACCATTCTGGTATTTGATAAATATTAAAAATACCTTTTGTATCATCAAATCGGAAAATGTTGTATGATGACTATTCAATTTAATACCTACATGTAATATTTAATGCGATCACTCGTAATAATTAGTCATTGACGGCAAAAGAAAATAATGTGAGTCACTCGCCCCGAAACCCCAGCCCGCGCTCATAGACTGCTGTTATTTTTGCTGTATCATTGCAAACTGTTTTTTCTAAGCGCGGCAATATTTTTGATAAATACACAATACACTATTTTCATTAATAGACAGTGGGCCAAAAAAACGGTACAATTTTTAAAATATTTTCAATAATAATGAACGCATTAAATATGGTTTCGAAAAACAAAATATCCACACTGTGGATTGCAAAAATAATTAATTGCATTTTTGAAAAGTTTTTGAATCGGGGATATTTCACATTAATGAAGGCTCTGCAAAAATGGGCGTTTATAATGCACCTTTCAGGAATTAGTACTGTACGTGGTCTTCCACTTATTTGTTTGCGATTATTGTTACCGTACGTTCTGAGTTTAATTATTAATCACTGAATACTTGTAACCGACCAACCCTTTTGTGGGCATTTGTCCACAATCTTTCGTGCACATTAATTGTCATTGTGAAACAAATGTTTAATTTTATCTTCTTTACTTAGGCAAATATTTTTTGTGACAACTAAAATGACTGATAGAAGTGACAGCTAATGTCTGAGATTCCTACAAATACGACGTGGCGATGCATTATAAACTCCCATCTTTACAGCGCCTTCATTAATGTGAAACATCCTCGATAAGAAAACTTTTCAAAAATGTAATTAATTATTTTGGTCATCTAGAAAGTGTAAATATTTTGTTTTTCAAAGCAATATTTAATGCGTTAATTATTATTGGAAATATACATATTTAAAATTTGTACCGTTTTTTTGGCGCACTGTGTAATATCCCTGACGCGTCAAATATTACCGATCATTTTTTAGTGCATTTTTGTATCAAGAATCGGCACGAGTCGAACACGAGGGCCGATTGTAATCACAAAAATGAACTGAAAGAATGATCCCGGGAATTTGAAGCATTAGGGATATTCAGAAGAATATTGGTCGATTTTAAAAGGATGTAATAGAAGTAATATTTATGAAATTTATAAATACAATTTTAAAGAAGTAAGTTAATAAGTTATTATAAAGTCCCAACGCTTTGGCGAAAATTCGCTTGCCAAAATAATAAAAGCTATTCAGCGAATTACCCCTGCCTACAATAAAAAATCAAAATGATCAATTTGGAATCAGTTTAAAATAAACTAGTCTTGGCTTTAACAGAAGTGATCATTTGCACTAGTGCGTATCAGAGCCCTGCAGAAGCGGGTTTTCGAAAGCCCGGTCCGGCCCGGCCCGACAGTGAAAATTTAAAACCCGGCCCGGCCCGGCCCGATGAAACGATAATGTGCTGCGGGCCCGGCCCGGCCCGGAGCTGAATATTCAAAGCCCGGCCCGGCCCGACCCGTTTCCGAAAAATGTTGAATTAAATAAATAAAATTACTGGACCCATGTATTCCTAAAAATTCTTAAAATACACTGAATTCGTGTTAATAACATTTTTTTTTCAATTCACTTTGTTGCTGCGTTTCATAATATAATAACATTAAATTTATCTAAGCCCGGCCCGGCCCGGCCCGGGTTAAATTATCCATCGGAAAGCCCGGCCCGGAGTTTGAAAAATACGACCTGGCCCGGCCCTACGTCGGCCCGGGCCGGGCTTTCCGGGCCTCTGGTGCGTATGACCGGTAAAAACCGGCAAAAGAACAGATTGCCATCTTTTCGTGTCTACACGCTGTCACATTATAAATAAAATTGATACACGTTGTGGGTATAGTTGCGTCCCATTGAAAATTCAAATAGAGATTAATTCACACTTGACAAAAAAGGTGTCCTATTTTTTGGCCGCTAGTTTTCGTTGAAAATTTTGTATAATCGATTGATTCTGACATGCCAAGTTTTAAACCTCCAGGATTATTTTTCCTCGAAAAGTCTAATTTGACTGGACTAAAATGCAAAATATAATTTGAATGCGTCATTAGACACTTTTATTAGACATTAGACATAGTTAAAATCAATATTAATAATTAAAAGAGTTTTTCCTCTATAAATGCAAACACATGTTCCTTACTTTATGTAGTCCTTTTATTTTTAAATTTACTGATTAAACACATGTTCCTTACTTTATGTAGTCCTTTTATTTTTAAATTTACTGATTAATCGGTACAAAAATGCCGACTAATTGTCAATCGATTGTCTTTTAAATTTAATAATTGAAGCAGCTCTAGTTGTAACCGCCCGCACGTTTAAATATTGAATTTCCATATAAAAACGTAATTATGTGCGCAAGCATTAGATCATGGTTTCTTGCGCGACAAGATTTGTGCAAATAAAATTTGATTCCTTGCACAAGTTTTCATGTGAAACCTCAAAATGTTCGCATACAGACTCATCCGTTTAGCACGGAAAACGCGAAACCAGATTGCGGCACACGTCTGTACTTCCCCGAAATGTGAATCATGAGAATCGCGCCTCGCACCAATCACGGCAAGTTTGTTTATCGTGTCCGGGCCACGGTGCAAATTTAATTTATAAATTCTGCCCCTTCGAACGCGGCAACTTAGACATCACCACTCTGATACAATAACGCTACATTTAAGGGGCAAATTTGTTTTTATTAATATCTACAAAAATAAACAACATTTTCAAATTCCAAGGATGGTCCTCTAATACTTAAAGTGTTATGCAGATAATACCTATCTCATAATTCACTATTTTATCGAATTTATAGAGTAAACTTTAACGTTAAATTCTCATTTTAGGTATACTTCAACATTTATTTATTAAGCAAAACAATAAAAAAGCAAAAATATAGCGTTGCTTGTCTCCGGTCCTAACCTTTCTGTGCATCATACTATTTTACGGATTTTGAAGGTAACACGATTTGGCCAGAAAATACATCGCGGAGGCCCATGTTTTACTTCAAATCGGCAATGTTGGACCTTAAACGGCAATACGAAATAAAAGATCAGATTGATGATAAACCAGAAATCACCGTTTATACCGACTTGACTAAGAATCATGAAAGCGCAGGGGCAGCCATTTACTGTCAGGAACTTGACCTCAGACTCAGCATCCCCCTAGGTAGGAATGTGACGATTATTCAAACGGAACTTTTCGGGATACTTGAAGGTGCTCGGAAACTATCGGAACTGGCAGTCTCGAACAAATCCATTCTGTTCCTCACTGACAGCAAATCAAGCATAGCTGCGCTATCGAGACCAAGGGTGGCCAGCAGCATAATACTGGAGTGCAAACAAGCTCTAGACAAACTCGCCGCAACCAACAGAGTCACAATATCCTGGATTAAGGGACATTCAAATAATGAAGGGAACGACTGGGCCGATAGGCTAGCCAAAAGGGCTGCCCTGAAAAGGGAAGGCTCTAAGGCTTTGCCACTGGCACCACTCACTATCTCCCAAATACTTAAGGAAACTTCCTTGAAGAACACAAAAAGGAATTACTACAAACTGACAAGTATGTGATCGCCAAAAAATTCATCCACACACCAACATCGAAGCTGAGCAGGAAATACATTGAATTACCAAGAAGTAGTTTGCGGCTGCTAATCGGTACCCTTACTGGGCACTGCAAACTAAACAAACACCTCCATAACATAGGGGTGGTAAAAGATCCCCTATGTCGGAAATGCGAGCAAGAAGAGAAGGCCCTAAGACACATCCTGTATGAATGTGAGCCACTCAAACAACTCCGGTGGTCCGTATTCGGAGAGGAGTGGCCAGATTGGTCACAACTGGGTAACATTCCACACGGCTAACTACTTGACTTTACAAGAAGTTTAGGTTAGCTTGAGGAGTAGGGCTCAGGAGGTGGCACAAAGGACCAACGAATGGTCTAAGTGCTGCGACCATTTGGAGGTCGCCCTCCACAAACTATTATCATCAGATGCATACAAATCAATCTAAATAGGTGCCATGCAGCCCACGACCTGCTCGAAGAATATGCCAAGGGACAGGGATTGGACATATGGTACTTCTAGTGAGCCAAATGGTACTTTTAGAGAACCAAACCACTGCCACCTTAATGACACTTCTATAGTGGATGTTGCTGTGAGGGGGTATCTCAAGAGCTGGATGATGGAGACCAGCAGGCCAAGGAAGTGGATTGAGTGGGCAAAGGTGGTGCATACAGCACAGCTACACCCCGCCCAACCAGTTAACTGAGGAGTACGAGCTCTGCCTGGAGGACTTGCGTCAGCCTACTCGGGAAGAACGTCATAGTCGGGGGCGACTTCAATGCAAAGCGCATCACCGGGCCGAGAAGAGGGAGGACAAGAGGGGTCACTGCTGGTGGACGTCCTGGCGAAGCTGGAGGTCGCTAACAAGGGCACCGAACCAACCTTCGCGAGGGCAAATACCTCGACAATTATCGATCTGACCCTTGCCAGTCCTGCCGCCCTGACGACAATTACTGGATGGAAGGTAGCTGTGGACACCAAGTCCCATAGCGACCACCGCTATATACTCAATTACGAAGTGGGAGTAGGTAAAAGGTTTTACCTACTCCCACTTTGTAATTAATGAATTACCGAACTGTTTCCACCAATCGTAAGCGACCCATTACGACTAGATAGAGCATATATAAATGTTAAATATTGTACATAAATGTGTAACATGTACTATTACCACTTAGGTACCTCTCTATATTATATACTTATTAGCCAATTACAATTAACGTCCGCCGAGTCCCTCTGCATTCGTCTGTTCGTCTTTAAATGTCAAAAGTGACAGTGACATTTAAACGTCAGATTACAACTCATTGGTTAATACAATAACCGACACAATAAACTCCACGCTATACCTTATTGGTACTTCTATCGCAATGGTATCTTAGTAGATTAACACGTCAGAGTAAGTACAACGATCCGTATCCTTAAATTTGGTCAATCAATGTATTGGACAATATATTATTCGACAGAAAATTGTTAGAGCGGTAATTCGTTTGTTTAGTTGGTAGTCGTCCTACATTGCCATTACTGGCTACTTAATACAAATTTAAACGTCAGCCTGACAACATTAAGTTTCAATATATCTTTAGTTTAAGCGAATAAATGTAAGGTCGAAGGTAAAGTATAGTACATAACGCGAGTTGTAACGCGCTAGTGAAATTACGTTACTCGCCGCTACGCGGCTCGTACGCAATATCTTTCACTTGCGCGTAATTTGCTACTTACAACTCTAGTTATGTAATATACTATTTCGGAACAGGTATCTCAATAAGTAGTTATTCTTTTCGCTGAATTTGCTGCCAGTTTCCAGCTTTGCTTTTACCGATAGTTTGTTGTAACAGTATAATAAGTACATCTTTTTCTAATTTTTTCTATTTCTTTTGCACTTCTCTTCAGTCTCTATAATTTCGTGCTGTATCTCTTTTCGCTTTTTATCCTGTTGTAGAACTTCATGTTCACCTGTAATTTCCAAAAGCGACTCCACTAAAGTTTCCCGAAATTTTGTAACAGAAGTTTTTGATGTTGGATGCACCAGTTCATATACAACTATACCTAGATGTCCCCATCAACAATTAAATGGCAACTTTGTGATACCATCTTACCGATTTTCGAACAGGAGAAGAATATGCGACCAATTCCCGTTTTTCCTGAATTCTAATCGATAATGCATTGCGGTTTTTGAATCTCTTCGCGCTTTCTGTTCAACTTTCCTGTGTTTAATACGTCCAAAGTGTGATAAGTAGAGTGCATTAAAACATCTCTTTTATCTTTCCATTTAGAGACAACGATTTCATCTTCATTTTCTCTACCCATTATTTCCCCTTTCTTTAGTTTTGCTGATACAACTTCTTTTGGTAGACCTTTTCTATTTTTTTAGGGTTCCCATCGAGTGAGTTCTTTGACTGAAAAGTTGCTTCGCAAGAGGAATGCTGTTATAGTAGTTGTCGTTTACCGCAACTCTTCTCTCATCCAAATAATCTTTACACAGATCCATTAGTGTACTCGTTGGGAGAGATACTCCCTGATCCGAGGTTTTGCCTTAATAAACAGAAAATGAGTAAGTATATCCTTTGTGATCGCACATCCTAAAGAGCTTGATGCCATAAAAAAATTTACTACATTTATTTCAGAATATTAAAGTACATCTAGCGCTTACAACTATACTATTTTTTTTATCTTATGATGTAAAATGGGTTATCGACCGCGGTCTTTCCATCCCTTGATGCCATATTTATGCCGTTTTCCAGGAATATACTGTCTAAATTTTAATCGACCACGAAAGGGAACCATTCTTTCATCAATTGCTATTATTTTTCCCGGCTGCATTATCTGTTTATATCTCAAATTAAAGTAAGAAACCAATGGTTATTCGAAAAATGCCAAAAGCGTAGAAGGTATTGAAATCTATTTCTTGACATTCTTTTTGGAATGAGGTGATTCTTGTACATAGGACGTCTCTCCATTCAGAAATTACTGTCGGATTATTGCCAGGATTATCATTAGAAACATCATCCAGGTAATGGTCTTCTGAAGAGCTGGAAGTACGGTCCTGAAAGTCCGGATCTCTGACGCTATCATCACTATCAAAATCCTCGCCGACTTCGCTACTTTCTGAGTCGGTAAACAAATTTTTCGCTTCTTTCAGTAATCCTTTGTCACTCAACGGCCTCTTGTTCCAATCCATGTTCATTGAAATGGCTAAAACAGAAAACGCTATCTTAATGAGTGATCAAACCAATAGAAATCGCTTACTCACCCGAAAAAAAAGATAGTACAGTAGAAAAGTTCAATATACACCAACAATACTCGGTTGTACTACATCAAAATAAACTAAACATGCGTAGTGTCGCTTCCGCGGCGAAATGCGTTTCACGCATTGTAGGAGTGATAATACATGCCCGCCGGCTGCACATTTTAAATGTCAGCTTTACATGTACGCAACCTGTACAGCCGTCTACCATATAAAATAATTCCTAAATCGTTCTTCCATTCAAAAATATGTTATGTATTTCTTTGTTTCATAACTATTGGTTGATGTATAGTAATAAAATACAAAGACATTTTCGTAATACGCCATATATTTCGTTCGGCGCTTCTGGCACCATGTCAGTTGGCAGCTGGCTGTACAGGTCGCGTTTAACGTGTTAATCAGCGCCTGTACCAAGGGTATACAAGAGGCCGAAACTACAGGATGGCAAATGTAAGTTGGCCAGACGCGCAGAGAGGAAGTGAAAGTTCCCTCTCTACTGCCGGCCGAGTACAGTCTCTGTAATAAGCGGTCACATATTCTTCGCGTGCGCTTTTCATTTAAAACTCAATCGGGCGCTCTCCTCCACATTGAAAATGAATGTACCAGGCGCGCAAACTGTCCACGAAATCTATCGAGAGCGCCCTTCGAAGATACCGCCCACAATTTTGCCACTGCGCAACGGCAAGTTATGTTTGCCGACCTGTAGTCTTGATACCCAAAGAGACAAGGTCCCAAGCGAACCCGGAGCGTACAGGCCGATCTGTCTCCTGGCCTGCGAGGAAAGGGTCCTCGATCGGCTCTTGATGGTTAGAATCTCCGAACAAATCGAGAGCGTCCGATAGACAGTCCGGATTCGGGAGAGGACGGTCGACCGTCGACGCACTGTTGGAGGTGTAGATGCTAACGAGGGAGGCTAACATCGGCCCGGTTAGGAAATGACGACACTGTCTAGGCATCGTCCTTGACGTGAAAAGCGCCTTGAACTCTCTACCGTAGCCGGTAATACTAGAGGCGCTGAGAAGCACGAGACTGCCAGGATACCTGCTGAGGATGGTTGAGAGATACCAGACCGACAGGACGTTGGTATTCTCAGGATATGGAGGAATCCAGGAAGAGGCCTCGCTTACAGGAGGCATCCTCTAAGTATTTATACTTGGGCCCCTTTTGTGGAGCGTGGCCTATGACTAGATTCTTCGGCTACCTCTCCCCAGGGCAGACATCATTGACATTTTGATCGTCGTACTGGAGAGGGACATTGGAAACCTCCGGAGAGCTGCAGAGGAAGCGACGCGACAGATGGCGGAGTGGCTCACCAGCGTGGGCTTGGAGAAAAGACAGGAGTAGTGTGGCTCCACCAGATGAGTCGTATGAAGGAAGGACGACACCATCCGCATCCTTGATCACGAGGTAGTCAACGTCCGCTCCTGAAATGCCTGGGCGAACAAGCACTATAGTGTCCACGTTGTCAAGGCAGCAGAAGGAGCAGCAGCAAGATCCTGCCCGTCTGTGGCAAGGTTTCTGGAAAACTCCAGGGGGCGATAGAGAAGAAGCGGGTTCTTCTGATGGTTAACAGGGCCAAGCAGCTCTATGCGGCACCGGCTGTGGCCTGCTGTGTCAAGGTGAAGCGGAATGGCGAAGGGGCTTCGGCGAGCACTGCGGGTTATCAGGGGATACAGAACGGTATATACAGAGGGGGTCCGTGATGTCGCCGTACCTGGAGTTAGGGGGCATGGCGTGGATCTACCGAACCATTGCCTGGGGGGGGGGACCGGAGCTCTTCAAAACGAGAGGGCTATGGCCGCCTGCTCGAGAAGTGGCAGGAAAGGTGGGCAGCTGAAACGAAAGGCGCGTCGACCGGGATACTAATCCCCTACCTACGCCTCTGGTACCTGAGAAAGCACTGGAAGACAGATTTCTTCCTTACCCTAATCCTCACCGGACATAGTGTGAGGAGTGTAAAAAGTATTATATAATTTCGTTCATTATCACAAAATTCCATTAATAGTTGCGTCCGTCTTTCAGAAAAGAGATAATGGGTTGTTATTGTCATTGTGTTTACATTACACCAGCGCATTATGTATTTAGTGGGTGAAGGCTCAGTTGCGCCCAGAAGGGTGTTGAGGCAGTCGCGCCCGGGACACTTGCGCCCTCCGTCAAAATTAGGGGCGCTTGCGCCCAGAAACTGTCCACTACACTTTAAGTGACGGCGAAGCAGTCATGAATGCATAAGAAGTAGTTATACGGGCTCGCTATAGTCGATGGCAGAGCGAAGCGGAGCCAACGATCGTCATTACTTGCAAGTTAATTGTTACAAATGGTAGGTGCTTATGCTTAGGTTAGGGTTAGTTTAAGCCCCCCCTACTAAGGTGTGAATTCATAGCCAACACCTGTAAATAGTCAATTAAATAAATTAATTTCGTTTTCAATCACAGTCGCAGGGTATTCGATTAAATAAATAATAGAATTATTTGGGCGAAGTAAACGCCTAAATTAAATAAAAACGGAAAAGGAGCAAATGTTGAAGCAGATAATAGCGATATCGAATTGAACTTTGGATTCCCTTTGTCTTACATGAAAATTCCAAAAGCAAGCGATGGGGACACAGAAGTTTCGTGGACAGTAACATGTAGATTTTGAATTACGTGGAGAGTTGTCGGTTTTGGAGTTATCAGTTACGAGTAGTCTTTTGAGTCTTAGTCCGCGTACTTAGTTAGTTAGTTGCTCCTTTTTCCTAATGGGTAAGGTAAATGTAAGGTGACAGAGGTTTTGGCAAAATTCATTTATAATGTGTAAAGGTTAATTTTCACTTGTGTTGTAATTATTCTTTTGTAAGATGTAACGTCAGAAAATTGTCATGTTTGTTAAATTAGACTTTAATGTATTTAATGTGTGGTTCCACTAAATGTATGTCAAGTAATGTTTGTTATATTCTTTATTTCATTAATATATCACGTTTGTCATATCAATTGCCGTCGTTGTCATTTTGTATAGTATTTCACTGTTCTTCTGATCCTAATATTGACCCACCTGGTGGGGATAGGTAAGAAAGAGACCGAAGGATGTGCGCACTGCGACGGACGATTCTGAACCCACGAGGGTGGAGTGCGAGGCAGCGGAAGCTTGTGCGATCGAAAGAGAGGAGTTAGAAGGAACGCTTGGCGTAGTAAGGACCGAAAACATCGTGAGGTAAATGCTAGACCGACCTGGGCAATGAAAGGTCGTCTCTCTCTTCGCAAGGAGGGTTCTCCGCGTAAAGGAAGATACTACAAAAAGGACACATACAGCTAGCCTAGCCAAAGGTGCCCAGTATTCCATTGCGGCGTAGTATCAGTTTACTATTAAGGCAAACATTGTAATTTGTATGTTGTGTAACTGTACTGTTAATAAAGGCGTATTCTGCATACCATGCGAAGTAATGCCGTAGCTCGATTTATGGGGCCCACTTCAGGTCGTGCGCGGCCAGTTTAGCCCTTAAAAAAAGTTGTTGGGAGTGGTAAAATATTATATAGTGATAAAATTAAAGAAAGTGGCGGCTACACTAGTCGTAGACTAGTTAATCAAGCCCTCTGTAAACTTTAAAATTGCGTTACCAGTTGAACGACCCTCTCTAAAACTAAATTGTTCTGGCCATAAAAGAGCTGATTCTTCAAAATGTGATGTTATTGTAGAATTATTTTTTTCGAAGAATTTAACAATCGTACTCGTAATCTTTGCACCGTGCCTCCACCTCGCCTTCTATACCTCATTTAATAACCAGGCGGACTAAACGCGAAAGTCACATTTACACTATAAAAAGTCACCAGAAAAGTAACCAGACATGTTTTGGCGGTAAAAATAAAATTATTTCAAAAACGTTTATCCAGACCATTAATTCAACAATTATATCAACATATAAATTAATTCTAGGCAAACTTTCTTGAATATGTAGTCAATGAATACATTTTTAATTACGCTCCATTTTCGGCTCCGGGGCGGGACTTATATCGGGCTCCAGCTCGTGAACAACTTTTGGAGCAGTGATCATATGGGAAATGGAGGGGGAACAGCAGTCCATTGGCATATAGTCAAAGAGTACATCTATGATCGAACAAACTAGTTTCAATAGGTTTAACTTAACAAGTACCTTCACTGTTTGTATCAATACTATTTGTACTTCAAGTCTGCAAATTCAATTCAAATTCATTACATTTAGTTGTTTTAACTTCATAAGCATAATCACATTTTTAATAATGATCCTAGCCAGTGCTTGATTTCTAAACTTTTAGGTACCGAACGGGTGACTCATATATTGACATAAAATCAAAAACACAAAATCATATTTATCTTTCTAAGGTTTTCAAAGTTTTTCTGGAAATGCGTTTATACATTTTTGTTGGATCAAAAGAGGTACCGGAACGCCGTTCCGATGCGTTCCGCCTGAAATCAAGCCCTGATCCTAGCTATCCACAATGTTGGTAAAATAAGGGATTTACGTTCGATATTATTACCAACCATAATCATTACGCCAGCATGCATAAATATTTTACTGGAAAAATTACTTGTAATAAGCTATATAAGCAATCAAATTTACCATTGGTATCACTAAGATTTAATTTTAATGAAGAAAATATTAGTACGGGTATCATGTAACTTTCTCCAATTTTAAGTTATATATTTTGTAAGGCAAATAATAAAAGAGTTTTTTGTATTCTCTTTCTGATATGAATTAATGCCTTTTATCATACCGCTTGGAGCTGATAATTTACTTTTTTTCCGCTACCGACAATGTAAATACGCATTGCATCCACCGTAAGTGGCTGATAACATTCGTGGTGTTTGTTGTCCTTGACGACGGAACTTAGGAAAATAATAAACAGAAACGTAACGCTCCAACATATAGGCGAGCAACACATTTTCGTCTATTCTATACCTATAGCATCGGCATTCTTTTTACATAACCACTGCTTAACTTTGCAGGCCTGAAAAAAAGGTGATTTTCAGTTTTTTTTTTGAGACGACTAATAAAGTTTTTAACTTGAATGTTTTTCCCAGAAATTTAATAAGCCTTTAAGTACAAATTGTGATTTTTTTGATAGTTTTATATAAAAATGAATTATGTTGTCACATCGTCGAAGTTGGGATGTCACACGGACATG
This sequence comes from Ocypus olens, assembly GCA_910593695.2. Classification (NCBI taxonomy): domain Eukaryota; kingdom Metazoa; phylum Arthropoda; class Insecta; order Coleoptera; family Staphylinidae; genus Ocypus; species Ocypus olens. Next base: position 41,834,839 of record OU343055.1, read on the forward strand.
CCTCACTGGCGGAAGTTCCTCGGTCCACAAAAATAGTGTGAAATCAAAAAACGACGTAACGTGTTAAAGTTTATTACATTTGCCAGTGTTATGTAGCATGGAATTTATAATTCGGAAAAACAACAATATGACCCTTGTTAATTTTTTGACTTTTTTGCGGCTCGTTTTTTGGAATAAAAAATCAAAAAATATATTTTTTTAAATTCATGCTTCATAACCTTGCGGATATGTCCTTAGAGTATTTGGGAAAAAATTCAGATCGATTGCTGCATCCGTCTAGGCGCACTTCCACCAATTTAAAAAAACACTTCAAAAAACGCGTTTGAAAATCCCCACCACGCGGTGCTGCTTCGTACGTGGCGCGCTTAGGCCCGCCGTTTTTTTATTCATATTTGGCTACCGCCTGGCCTTAGTATAATAACCATTGGCCAACATAATAATATATAAGATATTGTTCGCTTTTCGTTCGTGCTAGGGAGACAAAACAGGAACGACACTCTTCTCGCCTAGGGGCTCTTCAAAGCATTTTGCACCACTAAACAACACTAAGCCACGGACAATGGGAGGACCCACAAAGGATAAAAACAAAGGACTCTCATTCACCATTAACCTACAACTTACAAACTACTACAAACCGTCAGATTAATAAAGTACTCAAAACCCGCACATAAACCTCAACGTTTCTTGACTCTAAAATTGTCATTGTCAAAAGGAAGGGTTAAATTGGAAGAAATTGAGTTAAACAGAACTTCTCTCTCTTGATAGAATCTATTTACAGTTCATCACAATGCGTTCCAAAGTTCCTCTATCGCCGCATTCGCAAAATGGGTTACGTTTACGATTAATTTTAAATTAAATAAACCGTGATTACAAGAAAGTCTAAATATCGTTTTTACAAACATTTTTGATGAATCCTTAGATTTCAAAAACCATGGAATAACAGGAACCATGGGAGAAATACTTTTGTAAAAATTACCGTAACTCATGTTTTGGTAACACCGGTCAATATCCTGGTCGAGTTGCTTCCTTAGATGATTAAATAAATCGGAAGGTGTCGACGAGTAATTTGCAGAATTAGTACAATATAACGCAGCTTTTGCCAAGGAATCGACTATTTTGTTGCCGATAATGCCTGAGTGTCCCTCAACCCAAACAAGAGCTATTTTGTTATTGAATGAATGCACAAGCTGCAGAACCTCCGCTGTGATTTCATTTAGGGTGGAGGAAAATTTAATTTTTTTAATAATAGTCTTCTCTCTTTTACTGTCTGTTATTATTCCAATGTTGGGGAAATTTGACACATCAAACTTCTGTAAATACTTCACCGCCTCTAAAATTGCAATTAGTTCAGCTGTATACTCTGAAGTGGCGCTATCTAGGGAGAAAACATCTTTGACTCCCTTTTGAGGGTCGTAGTATGCGCTACCGAATAAACCATTCGAGTGTGACCCGTCCGTATATATTTTATATGAATTTGGCCATTTATTACGCACTTCTTCCTTAACCTGGGGATTAAGCCAGGTTTCACTAATTAAACAAAGCCGAATATTTTTTTCAAAAATTAAATGCTCTAATAGACCTTTTTTATTTTTTAACAATCTAGCATTCCATTGTAATATATTCAAATTATGTATTGTGAAAATTTATTTGTTAATATTGTTTCAATTTGTTTTTTTATAACTAATTCAAAGTCGAGGATGTTGGAGTTAGATTTGAAAAAATCAGACACACTACTATAAATTTCATTTATCAAACCTGAGATAGAATCTCTACTCCAATTATTGATAAACGAATTATTGTTTATAATAGCTACGCCATTCGGACAATCAATTTGGGGTTTTGAGAGGATATTTCTATGTTCTATGCGTGTATCCATTATTTTTTGTGAGTATTGAATATCTGGGCGTTAGGTTTAGCTTTTAGACTAGGTACATTTATTACAGGGAAGTTCTGTTGTGTTAAAATAGGTTTGTTGGACACAGCACGAGAGAATGAGGATTTATATTTATTAAGGGCATCACGATATGAAATGTTTTCGTTACTCATTATATTTTTAATAGATTTCTGTCTTTTAAATTCTGGACATACTGCATAATCGGTTGAACTATGTTTGCCATCACAATGAATGCATTTAATGGCCGATAGATTTTGACAAACTTCCGTCTCATGATCACCAAAATGCCTAACACAATGTTTTGAATTGGATTTACAATGAGTACTTATATGACCATTGAATCACCCGTTGGATATAAGGTTCCACTGGGCACGCAACTCGAAAAATTGAAACCTAGGAAGGCAGTTTTTGCCCTTTACAAGTAACCAATACTGACTGTGTCGGAATTTGATTACTTTTCGTCTGTTTAAACGTTTGGTTTCTAAAACCGTAAATGTTTAATCGCAGAGGGGTTTAATAAATTCAGTTAATTCAGTTTGTGATATTGACGTGTCAATCCCTATCAATCCCAAACTGCGAACCATATAGTTGGGGATATACCCAACGATATTTTTATTTTTTAGAGACTGAATCAATCAGTTTATTAGCCGCAGAGAATGTTCTCGAAACCACTTCAACGCGATTTCTCCCAATAGAGGCAATTTCAATTATTTGATTATCGATTTCCTTATGGTTACATAAAATTAATTTACCAATTGACACCGGATGAAGTCTGCCAAGCGACGAATTCGTTTGATTACCTTCAAGATAAACGTGAAATGGACCGGCGTCCATTACCTCACAACGATAATTTGGTTTTCATTTCATTTTTATTTGATTCAATAGTCAGGTTTTTTATTATATTGTCTGATTTATTTATATACGAAGAGTATGATACCGGCATGACCTCCGGCAAGATATCTGCGTATGGAATATAAGCGACGTTTGTTTCTTCGCACGAATCACTATTACTAAAAACTACCTCATTAATTTCATCTACACGTTCCATAGTTGCTTCATTGATAATATTTAATGATTGAGATGACACGCCTGGCCGCATTAAAAAACTGTATGACTTATCTGTTAACGGGGCGAGTCCATGGGAGCCGGATGCTCCTGGGATTGATGTTTTTCCTTCCACTACACTATACTCTTATGTGTACACTGTCCTAAAGTCTTATTAGTCTTAAGTGTGCTAAATAGAACTTTTATTTGCTCACAAATTTAACCTTAACGCACTGTGCACAAAATTCGATGTTCACTCGATGAAGAACTGAGAGTAAATCCAGCCTGCCGTTTATAAACATTTCCATTTGAAATATCAACTTGCTGTTTGGACACAATATTCTATACACTTACAGCTTCAGAAAAATGCAAAAAAAAAAGATTTTTTGAATCTAACAAAGTAGACGATACCGTTAAAATTGATAAGTGTATAGTTGTCTTTAGTCAAAATTACTTCAGTTGTTAAGGACAGTAATATGAAATAGAAATTAATTTATAATAATAAATTTTAGTCATAGTGTGTGCAAACAGAAAAAAAACAAACACTATGAAGGGAGTTGTATAATGTAACATTATTATTAATGTAGTTTATAAACAAAGAAATATTCAAATTTCGGTATTTATAGTACTTTTCCAAATTTATTAAAAAACAAGACAGAAACATTACATTCAAAATGTAAAACTTGAAAACAACGTGTAAAGAGGTTTGTAAATCACAAAAAATGTAACTTCATGTAAAACATGCAATAAGATAGAAACGATGTGTTAACACGTGCAATTAACTCACAATTTAATTTTGAATGCACAATTTTAAGTACGTCTATATATATGTTCTACAATACAAAATTTTTCTCCATTACGACTACCCAAAACAGAGCATCAATTAATTAATTACTGTTTTACTGCAACAGAAAATTATATATAAAAATTATTTACATTATTTCATAACTATACATACGCATTTACATTAAAATTAATTATCGGCCTACGACATAAGTGAACACCTCCGTGTTTACAGTAAGTCTAAATAAATTTTTTAATCAAGTCACCTTTGGATAACCACAAATTGATTGCAAGTTTTATAAGTTTTGTACAACAATCAATTATTTAATATGAATGATTGCAGTTTTACTTAAAAATTTGTGACGATAAGACTACTCATGTCAAAACAATAGCTGCAGAATTTTGCAAAAAAAATAAGTGTTGTCAAGACTTTATTTCTTCACCCAGCTGTTTCTCCAAATTAAATTATGTTTATATGAATATATTTCATATATTCGTGCTGGAGGTTTCTAGATACAAATTGTATATAATAAATAAAAACAATATTACTTGTTTGTATGACTAAGATATTTAATTTTGGCAACTTTAACACGTTCACTGCCACCGATGCACTAGTGCGTCCAACTTTATACTTATACTCTCAATTGTAGTGGCAGCGAACGTGTTAACTTGTCATTATTGAACATACAGTTCAATAACAAGTTGGGAAAACTATAGTTAGAAAATAAAATATCTTTATTAAAGAAAGTAGTAGCGCTTTTATTTTTAAATATATTATATTCAACATATAAATAAAACTTTGAGTTTTTTCCCCGGCACAAGTAATTTTTCTTTTTTCAAAGGTAACTGTTGAAAAATTTCTTTAGAAATACCAGTTGTTAAAAAAAACAATACCAACGTATCTTTCAAGCGATAAATTTCATTTTTCACAAATTGAATTGTACTTAAACTTACTTTAGAATTAATACAGATTTGTAAAAATTTACAAACACTAGTTCTATAGTTTTTCCGATTTACTTAAAAGTGACTTAATGGAATTATAGTTCATCTTTAAGTAGTGTGTATCTGTTTTTGGAAGGAGCGAGTTTCTTGAAGGTGCTCTCTGGCGGATTTGTGGGTCTGTCATCAGATTTCTCCGTATCGGAGTCGGGCCCGTAGTGGAACTCCCGGTGCAACTTGCCTGAGTACAGATCTTGGATGAACTCTTTGAGTTTTCCAGGGATTTCCATGTCAGTGAACGACGGAAACAAGTACATGTGTCGGAAGCTGTCAATGGCTATCAAAGGTAAATCACCTTCGCCCTTGCCTAAGTGGTGAAGGGGATGGGCAAACTTTTTACCATCTGCAGTGAGGAAGTTCATATTCTCTGAAAATAATTAGGTTTTGTAAATAGAATGAGCAGTTCTACAAGATTAAAATTGAATTATGGGATTATTACATTTAAAAAATCCATTCCATCTCTATGCCATCTACAGGGCTTTTATTTTAACTCTGAACATATGATCGCCAACGCCTATTTTCAATCGTAGAAAAATCACCCCAGCGCATTAATAGGTAGGCAACCATTCTTTCTCTGTTTATTTAATTGTCAAAATCCATTCATGGGAAAATTTTCTAATATTGTCCATCATTTTGACAATACTAGCTGTGTGTGTAATTTTCAATACCTTGGATGGAAGTTGTCTGCTCGGATACGCAACTGAAAACAAATCACTAACACTTCGAGTACTGCTCCCACTCTTATACCAATTAATTATTTGTATTCTTTCTTTGGTGGTGTAATACATTTTTATTACTAACACAATTTTGACAATTTAATAAAACTGAGTAAGTGTGGTTGCCTACCTATCAATGTGTTGTGATTGTTCTACGATTGAACATAGGCATTGGCAATCATATGTTCAGAGTTAAATTAAAAGCCCAGTGGAATGATTTTAATGAAAAAAATGCATCATAAATCTAAAATCGATCCATCTGAGATTTATTCATAAAAATCCCTTTTCTCAAAAATAATGAATTTATTCTAGATTTTTGTAACACACTGTATGAATTCGTTAACATTATTCTTTACTAGGTCCAGAGTCGTTCGGGTAAAAATGAAAAACAAATGTGAAATAAATATTTTCAACCGAACGACAAATCAATTTTTTACCACTTACGTTTTTCCGAGAGCAAATCTGTCTGAACGATGTCGTTATACTTTTTAATACTGTCATTATCATCTGGGCTGTGGAAAAGGATGAGGAACGGCAGTCCTTCTTCGGTGAGTTCTTCAGCATTTTCAAATGTGATCTCCCTGACTAGCGGTACACATTTATCGGCTATCCAGACATGGAGTTCATCAAAGTTATCTATTTTGCCCGTGTACGTTTCATCCTCTTCATTGGATCTGTCTTTGTCCGGTCTGAAGACAATCACGGGCTGACCGGCCGGATGCATTTGCTGAGATGCTTCTCCAAATCCGACGTAGAACAGACAGTCATCTTTGAGGTTAGTGGCCGCCCTCCTGAATATATTGTACTGGGGCTGATCCCTCCTATCGAAATAACCTGTAGATAAATTAGGTTTTTATTAGGCGCTGCCCTCCTAAATACAGAATATTAAATTATAATATATTAATGCTTTATTGCTGAATATAATCCAAAGTAAAGGAGAATGTGCAAAGAAAACTAACTTCAAATTATTCTTCTAATTGAGCAAATCTAGTTTAAATATCAAAATATGTCTGTGGATGGCATTTGACTTAATTCACATATTTTTATGGTTGATTTAAAGAAAATTTTAAGTTTTAGTTATTACAAAAAGGTTTTTCCAATAAAAGACATTCCGCATTCAATTATCTATCCAATTGACCTAGAGATTCCTACTTGGATTTTTAAACCTAAGAGCCCACTACTAGTAAGTTTACGAGTTCGAAAGTAGTCTTCATCAAATTCTTTAGGTGGGTTTGGTGATGATATCATTATTAAACCGTAGGAAACCATATAGCCAATAAATTTGCCTGGTACGAGTTAAATAAATTGCGTTTTGAGATTTTTCAGTTATGCAGATGCTATGTTCATTTGATAATAAAAAAAAAGAAAATAAAAATTGGCAAATATGTCATTTTATCCAAGGTTATTTGCAATCACGATAACAGCAATATTTAATCAAACAATGTATACTTTATTGACTTGAATTCACCTTCAATCAAGCACACAATTAAGTTCACATTGAAAGGAAGTGACTAATCAACTAATCAAGTGAAAAATGTGAAGGCCAAAGAAAACAAAAAAAAAAAACTTTCACAAACCTATAATGATCCTTTTACTGGATTCGATTTCGGTGAGTTCTTTGAGTGACTTGAACTCCTTAATGGGATCCTCTAATTGCTGCTTAATGAAGGAAGCGAAAGCGTCGACGGACCTCTGGCCTCTGTACTCCCTCTTGGCGGGCTGACCATTTCGAATAATCTTCAGGGTGGGATACTTCGTGATGTGAAACCGCGTGGCTATGGCGTTTTCTTTGTCGCAGTCCACTTTGCCCATGACAACTTTGCCCGCCTCCGGGAATTCGGCGGTGACCTTATCGGCGGCCTCGTCGAATACCGGCATCAACAGGTTGCTGAATCGGCACCAGTCGGCATAGAAATTGATAAAGACTAGTTCGTTTGAGGCTAATGTCATGTCTATCGTTTGCTGCGTTAACGATACGGCACCACTGTTTGTGGGGTTGTAAAATATATGTGATACCTGTAATTAAATTTATTGTTACAAAATACAACAAGCTAGAAGATCTACCAATTTGCTAGGTATAACGTGTGAGCCACAAGATTTTTAATCAGAGTTGGCTGTGAGATAAATTAGGAATGTGGCATATTAAAAATCAGGACATTTGTTCATGTAAGCCATTATTTATTAACACAAATTATGTCGACTTGTCAGTTTGATTTTAATTTGACAATTCACGTCATAGAAGACTAGATTAGTTCAGTTGTTTTATATGGATGTGTGGTTTTAAGAGTTGAATTCTGCAAACCAACCGTCAAGAAAATAATTCAAAATTTACCAAAAATAGATTGCACTTTATGAGTGTAGAAAAGTCTGCAAATACCCCCAACCTATAGATTTTAAAATAATCACACTTGAACACCTCCTTTTACATTTAGAGGATAGAGATTTTCCAAACCGAAAAAAATTATTGCAATTGAACTCTAAACTTTTCAAACTCACTCAAAATAGATTGTACTTTTTTTAGAGAAACGTCAACACTTCTAACCTAGATGTTGAAATAATCACAGTTGAACACGACTCAATTTTAAGGAAAGACCCTTAAAAATGGAAAAATCAAGTGCAACAAATTCTAAACATTTCATGTTTACTGCAAACCGATTAGTCTTTCTTTCTGTAATCAAATCTGCAAATATTGTTGGCCCAAATTTACATGGATATTCTGTTCTAATTGTGAGGTTCCACAACACTTAAAAAATAGATAAACAAATGCAACAAATTCTAGATTTTTAGAATTGATTCAAAACAGATAAATCTTCATTTTTGTATAAAAATCTTCAAACATCCTTAGCATACATTTTGAAATAATTACACTTAAACAATCCTTATTTCAATTATGAGGTTGGACATTTTTCGAGTCACCAAAAAAATATAAAAACAATTGAAACAAACTACACACTTTTCAAATTCACTTTCTGAGGTCGAACATTTTACAGACCCCCTAAAAAATACAAAAACAATTGCAATATTGTGTAACATTTTCAAATTCAATCAAAATAGATTGCATTTCATGATTCTATCAAAATCTATCAACACTTTTACTCTAAATTTTGAAATATTTACACTTAAACACTGCCTGATTCAATTCTGAGGTTAGACATAGCAAGTTGCCTTAAATATGGAAAAAAAAAACAGTTTAAAAAAATTATGATGATTCAAATTTACTAAAAACAGATTAGTACTCATTTATGTAATAAAATCTGCATACATTGTTGGCCTAAATTTGCAAATAATCACAGGTGAACATCCTCTGTTTAAATTATGGGGCTCAAAATGGATGAATCTTTACATAAAAATATGCGCACATCCTTGGCATAAAGTTAAATAATAAATAAAATAAACAATTACACATGAACATCCTTCGTTTCAATTATTGGGTTGGACATTTTTAGTCACCAAAAAAATATAAAAATAAACCAACTTTTCTTATTTACTCAAAACTGATTGTGCTTCGTTTTTCTATAAAAAGTTGTCAATACTTCATCCTTAGATTTTGAAATAGTAACAATTAAACACCTTCCCGTTTTAATTCTGAGGTCTCCAAAAAAATAATACTTGAATCATCTTTTAATTTTTGAATGTATGTATGGCTTAAATTATAATGGACTGCTATTTTTTTGACTTGATGAACCTTCTAGCTTTGCCAAAATTGCCTGTGTATTAATAAAAACATTTGTACACATTTTACTTAAACTCTTTTAAAAACATAACTCAAAACGGGCGGCTGGTGCATAAGTGCTGCAGGACCGTCAGAAAAATCAACTTACTATATTTTAGAGAAAAAAATAAATTATACCCAACAATATTTTAGATATTATAATTTTAAATTTTTGCGATGGATGTAGGTTTTGATTTAATTAACATGAAGTTCTTTAAATATACGTACGAAAAAAAATTCAGTTGAAGAAGGGTCGACCATTTTTTTCGAATTTATAACCGTAATAGTTGGATTTGTGGATGCAATAAAAAAAATGCACTATTTTTCAGTGTTTATTGTTTAACGGCGATAAATCGTGGACAGAGGTAGGAGTTACCGACTTGGTACACGTGAAAAATTAAAAAGCATTAGAATTCCAAACGTCATCTACAAAATACAATGGATGTACGACAATTTGGATTGCATGCTTGAGGCCTCTCGTGAAGAAATCATCAAGAAAAATAAGGAGGCATCTTTTCTGGAGGTCATGGCTGATGAAACGACGGATGTGTCTATGAAAACTCAAATGGTGGTAATTTTGAGATACACACGATAGTGAACCAATTGAAAATTTTTGAACATTAAAGTAAATCCTGAACAAGGAGATGCTGAAACTCTTGCTGAAAATATTTTAAGTAGCATAGATCCATTAGTAGAAAATTCTCCCAGCAAGCTAATTGCGCAAAGTTACGATGGAGCAGCGGTTATGAATGGTCAACACGCAGGAGCAGGAAAGAATTAAACATAAATATCCATCTGCTCATTTTATTTATTGTTGTGCCCATCAATTAAATTTGAATATTTCCAAAGTCGCTTCTACAAATTCTTAAGTTCGTGTCCTGGATTTTTCAGTAATTCTCCGCAACGTGTAGAGGTACTAAACAAATTTGTGGGTAGAAAAGTTCCGCATCGTGCTACAACTCGTTGGAATTTTAACATACATACAATTAATGTTGTATTTGAGCACAGAGAGTCTCATTCCATCACATTATGCCTCATGTTAATATTTTATTTAATTAATTGCAAAAGAGAAAAACTAATCCAACCGAAGTAAAATATGCCATTGAGAACTTAGAAAAAGCATCGTCCATATTCAGAATACCATTGATGACATTATTATCCAAGCTTCAAATATGTGTACTGAAGCACCACAAAGTAAGCGAAAACGCCCCGGTAATAGCAAATTTGATCACCATGTTGCCACTTTAGAGATGTGATGTTATTAAAAATCCTGTCAAAGATAAACTTATTTTTAACACGTTCGCTGCCACTGCAATTGAGATTGCACATACGCAAGTATAAAGTTAGACGCACTAGCGCGTCGGTGGCAGCGAACGTGTTAAAGATCATCTACTAGCTGCATCTTTTTTTCCCTGAACGTTTTCGAGAGTATTATGATAACTCGATGATACGTTAACTGCTACTTGCCTAGCTTATCCCGCACTACGACTACGAACGGAGCTGTCTGTTATTGATTCAAGAAATGATTGTAGAGAATTAAATGGTGCGTTACCCCTTTTGAAATTTCTTATCAGAAACAATTTAGATGAAACTATGAAGGAAATAATAAAAAAGTGCTGTAAGAACGTAGTTACCATTTTTAAATATCTCCTCAAATAACGTAGATATAAAGAAAAAACGAAAATCAGTTTTTTTCAGTTTTTTTGACTTGACTCAAAAACAAAACAATTTAAGTAATTTTTTTTAGTGGGTTATTAAACAGCATAAAATTCTGCAAAAGTGCCAAATTTAGACAACCTCTATCTCTAATAAGTGAGATCCCCATGGTGAGCCTCAAATTTGAAACACCCTGTATATATACGTCAACAGCAACGCCATCTAGCAGAATGGGAAAACGTATATATTCATTAACAGTATCTGAATTGTTTGTGGAAAATTAAAGAACTAAAAAGTAACTTTTCAGAAAAATAAGGAAATGTGTTGACTTACCATGTAATTTAGTTCCTTAATTTTTATATAAAATTGCAGAGGTATAAATAGACAAAATAAAAAAAAACTTAAAACAGATACAAAATAGGAACGAGAAAAACAGAAATATTTCACACACGTAAACACATTTTGCAATGGTATATGTGCCTTATTATGTCGAACATAGGGAACGAAGAGGGAGCTACGATCCCCAGTTTGTTTCACAAAACAGTTTTACGACTTTTCCGAGCAAATTAAATCGTAGCGGATCGTAAATATGCATCTGCAGCAGCGAAAGGGTTAATTTGTGGTATTTGGTAAATGATATTTCCACCAGAAAGCCAATCTAATTTCGCTAAAAAATATGAGAATGTAAATAAAGTATTAAATAAGTGACTATATTAGCAATAAAAAAAACATTTCGATGTTACAAAACACAACAATGTTATGAGTAATAATAACAAAAAAAAAAGATTACAAAGGTTGTAAACGTTCTTTCAGAATATTTTCCTTATCTTCAGGCCATGCACGATTACTATTTTTAATTTATTCCAACTTGAATCTGTTACCTTGAACTGATGACAATAAATGTTTTGCCATTCAATCCCTCCCGAATTGCAATGATTTAACATTTCAACGCTAATTCTGTTATCAAATTTATTTGTTAGTTAATTTATTTTTGAAAATAGTGGTCTCACTTAAGCATTTGAATAGGGAAAATAAAGACAATGCCAACAAGGATAGTTCAAAATATGGATTTTCGTCGTTAGCATTTTTAAGATCAAGAACTTCTATGCAATTCTATATATTGTGTTTTTTGCATTATTCCAAGTAAATAAATGAATCAGTCGCCACTGATACATTGCGGACAATGGTGTCTTCTTGTAAAATGTACTCCTGGGCCATGGCAGACAACAGAGTCTGCTGGTACTTTCCAACTTTGATACGTATTTGTACGCTAACTTGTTTTTAGTTTTGAGTGGTGGGTGTATAAAACAAAAAATATTTTTTTCTTTAAATTTATTTTTGCAACTTGTATTAGGTTGGTGCGAATGAAATGTCGGATTCTTAAGTGAATATATTAAATTGCATATCTTTTTCCAAAAGCTGTTTATTTAATCAAAATATGCTCCATTTACTATAATACACTTTTTCCAACGAGATTTTAATGCATAGATGCCTGTCTTGAAGAAATTCTGATCTTTAGAATCAATGAACTCTGATATGGCATTTTTCAGACTGTCTTCATTTTCGTACTGTTTAGCCCGTAAAAACAGTTCTAAATGTTTAAATAAATGAAAGTCGGTTGGTGAAAGATCCGTTGAATAAAGTGGGTGCTGCAAGTTACCTTAAAGAAACAGTTGGATTCGTTTCCACCAATGCTTCCAGAGCATCGTTTTTCAAAGACGTTTCGGGTCTTCCACGCGGTTCATTTTGCAGGGAAAAATAACCAGACCGAAATTTTTCAAACCAACGCTGCACTTTTTGATCGTTCACAGTATTTTCCCCAAATGCCTGGTTTATATTGCGTGCAGCTTTTGCAGCATTATTACCAAGTTTATACTCATATAAGAAAATTACACGAATATCGGTTGCATTCATATCAGTGCAACATTCAAAGCAAATAACAAAAAGGAACACTTTTGAGAAAATCTTCTTTGCTAAAATGTGACTCTGGCAATGGACAGTACGACTATAAACCAGGTTATGTCAAAAACAAAAGCATAACAAAAACAGGGAGACAAATGTTCACATTTAAAGAAAATCCGACATTTCATACACACCAACCTAATAACATACAACAATATGACAATGTTATTATTTATATTAAATTATTTGTAATAGTAATAAACTGCATAATCTACTATATACCGGGTGTGGCACTTAAGACGCCTCGGACCATAGCTCCTTTACGATAAAAGCTATCGAAAAAAATCTAAGAACAAAGTGGTGCATAGTTACCGTCGCTATGTTTTAAAAATATTTCTAATCATCAGTGGCGTGCCGTACTCCAGTGGCGTACCAAACTTATGTTTTTTTAAATGGAATGCCCTATTTTTTATTGCAGATTTGGAAAGTGCTCGACGAGTACTTATTTTTTTATCTAACATGTTATACCCTTCACTTTAGCGGTTTCGCTGTTATAACCCCTTCTTTCAAAATTGCGCCCCATTTTTGAGATTTTTTTGTAGAGAAACTAATTGACGCCGGCGCCTAAATTTTGAATTGAGGTACAGGTTAAGACCTCGTATACCTTCACATTATTTTTTTTCGGGTAATTTATGGAAAAAAAATAATTTTTGATTGATCTTCGTATGTTGTCATTTTTTCCGAAAATTTCAAATGGCACCCCCCTAAAAAAATTACGGCGTTGTACAGCCAAAACTCTAAATTTTTCATTGGTGTAAAAAAAATTACACATTGCATAACAAAATTTCGGAGAAAAAAGGAATTTCATCGCAAATGTCGGGAAACGTTTTCCGTTCCCAAGTGTGCCATGAGAAAACAAAAGATTGGTAATTGTCAAAGTACCAAAACAAATACACAAATACGGTCAACATAATAGTATGTACCTATTTATTCAACATGATATGAAAAATGCAGATAAAGAAAATTTAACAACTTAAACTAGATGTTCGAAATGACGACCTTCCTGCTGGAGGCATAACCGCAACTTCTGGTGATATACCGCAGTTCATTATTTTCGGTAATAACAGCCTTCTTTCTAACTCTCCTTGGCCGTTTCACACTTCCCGTAGTAGTAAATCTCTCCAACACTTTTTGAAACGCACGTTCATTTGGATGTGCCCTGTGCGGATATCTCGCAGCGTACACTCGTGATGCCAAGAAACAATTCTTGTTACATTCTCCAAGAATAAATATCATGTCAACCATTTCCTCTTGAGTTCGGAACATTTTTAGAACGTTTATCAAAAATGACTTATGGCTGCTACTGACGTCTAATAATTTACTTTGACAATTACCAATCTTTTGTTTTCTCATGGCACACTTGGGAACGGAAAACGTTTCCCGACATTTGCGATGAAATTCCTTTTTTCTCCGAAATTTTGTTATGCAATGTGTAATTTTTTTTACACCAATGAAAAATTTAGAGTTTTGGCTGTACAACGCCGTAATTTTTTTAGGGGGGTGCCATTTGAAATTTTCGGAAAAAATGACAACATGCGAAGATCAATCAAAAATTATTTTTTTGCCATAAATTACCCGAAAAAAAATTATGTGAAGGTATACGAGGTCTTAACCTGTACCTCAATTCAAAATTTAGGCGCCGGCGTCAATTAGTTTCTCTACAAAAAAATCTCAAAAATGGGGCGCAATTTTGAAAGAAGGGGTTATAACAGCGAAACCGCTAAAGTGAAGGGTATAACATGTTAGATAAAAAAATAAGTACTCATCGAGCACTTTCCAAATCTGCAATAAAAAATAGGGCATTCCATTTAAAAAAACATAAGTTTGGTACGCCACTGGAGTACGGCACGCCACTGATGATTAGAAATATTTTTAAAACATAGCGACGGTAACTATGCACCACTTTGTTCTTAGATTTTTTTCGATAGCTTTTATCGTAAAGGAGCTATGGTCCGAGGCGTCTTAAGTGCCACACCCGGTATAAATATTTATAAATTTATTTTTATTTATAGCATTGAAACATTCCAAACAGTAATACAGATTACCGACATATTGCAAACAAAATGTATTCATTTTTAGTTATTCTCATTTGCCATAATGAAATAATTGTCGATGCTTAGGCCAGAGCGGACACCGGTGTCCGCTACTAATAATTACCAAAATGATAATAATATTGAAATTAAAATATATTGTTGTTTATACTAGAGGCTTCTACTTCGTTATACATTTTATATAAAAAATAAAACACTATTACTTTGTATAACTTTTGAAGTTATATAAACAAAGTAATAGTGTTTTATTTATCAAATTAAATATATTACTAGTAAATGATCTTTATTCTTTGTTATATAAACCTGGCATCAGTAGGTTTACTTGAATGCGAAAATCAATTAATAAACATTCAAATCTTCACATTTCAAAATACCAATTGTATATGACATTCATAAGTATGAAAGTATCTCTGTACAATTTATTTGATAAGCCTAGTGTATGTTATTAATGTTATGCTGATTTTAAGCAATAAAATTATTTATTTATTTATTTTTACAGCACCCAGTATAAATAACATCAATTTTTATTTTAAAAGGCTATTGTCTTTCTTCCATAAATATATCTATTTATTCACAAAAAGTGTTTTCAATAATATACAGGGTTGGGCAAATGTGTCGGAACACCTGATTTCTGGCTAAACGTCTGTTGTTTTCTTATTTCTTTAAAAATAAATGTGTATTGTTTTATTTATTCTTTTAAGTGACTTATTTTGATTTTCTACAGCTACCCTATTTTTCGAGATTTGACGTCATCGGCAGTTTTTTTAAATGGATCACCCTGTATATTTTTACATTTTCAAATAGACACCTTTTCAACAATTACAATGATATAGGGTTTGGTGGGTGTGCGACTTGTGTTTTTTTTTTAAATAATAAATAAAATAATAGAAATGAAATTTGTGAATTTCGTAAAAATTTTGTTCAACCGTTGAAAATTTTGATGTATAAATATTAAAATTTCTCTCAGGAAATGTTGCATTAAAATATTGCATGCATCTTGTGGAGATCTGTACCAATCTCCAAAACCAACCATCATTAACAACGTAATATTTTCACGTTAAGTTATTTCACCCAAAATTGAACAGCAATGGTAATATTTTATATGGATACTATGTGTTAGTTACTGAAAACATCAAAACACGAAATTGTTTTATCAGAAAACAGAGTAAAAAGATATAAAAAGCCAGCTCGATGTAGAATGATTTTATTTAATATTTAAAAAACCACAAGTCGCACACCCACCAAACCATACATCATTGCAATTGTTGGAAAAGTATCTATTCGAAAATGTAAAAATTTACAGGGTGTTCTATTTAAAAAAACTGCCGACGACGTCATATCTCGAAAAATTGTGTAGGTGTAGAAAATCAAAATACGTCACTGAATAGGATAAATAAAACTATACACATTTATTTTTAAAGTAATAAGAAAACAACAAACGTTTAGCCAGAAATCAGGTGTTCCGACACATATGCCCAACCCTGTATATACTAAAACACTATTTTGGTGCAGGGAGAAGTATACCTGAAAAATGTGTTGGCGCTGAACCTGTTAGGTATGTTCTACCGATTTTTTTTTAAGAGCATTTATATTATCCGGCAAACTGCTTTTTCTCTTGTAAAAAATATTTAATGAAATAAATGCATCTTTCAGAAGTGTTTCTAAGTTTTAGCTACTAATATCTACGTTCAATCCCCTTCATGCCTGGGTGAAATCTTTTACTCTGACATTACTTGCGCCTCACCAATATTTCCAGGTAAGTATTCCAAGTGGAAAACCGGTTGCACTTTAAATCGTATTAAACAATTCAAGTCTTTGAATATTGTGAGCATGTTATCAGAAATACGCTGGGAATTGGAGTTGTAGTTTCCAAGAAAAAATCTTACATTTGATCTTCTGAATATCTGAGCTCCAAATCTTTCATGCTTGATCAAATTATTTTCTCTCACTTGCCGAGTTGAGAAAATACGTACAGTTTCAAACTCATCAAGATACTAAAACCCATGAGTTTTACAAGCAAGATGTCTATATTTTAAGAATGTAACTTCACTAATAGCTTGCAAGTTAACCACCCAAGTCTTAGACCAAGAGGTTGAATATACTCATTATTTCTGTACGACTGTGAAACATAGACAGTAATTGCAGACTGGAAGCTCTTGAAATGTTGGCATTCTGCAGGCTTCTAAGAACATCGTGCTCACAATACGAATGAAGAAGTCCTATAGCACATGCACCAAGTAAATAACAAGCAAAAGGAAAGCAGCATCTTTTACAACAACAACTATGGCCTTCTAAAGCTAATAACGGAAAAAAATCTTTACGAAAATATTCACGTTTGAAAAAAATCATCAGAGACTGGATGTCTAAACATTATTTAGAGCAGCAGAGGACCATGGTTGTTTCCAACCTTCATAAATTTAATAAAGATACTAATAATAATAATTGTTTATTCGTGCCAATACCAGTTAACACAAGATGAATATCTCACATTCCTTGAAAGTGATTTAACATATCGAAACTAGTCGGAATAAACTTAAATTATTTTTGTTACTATTATTACATTAATATATTTAAGCTATTTGTCGGCTTTATTAATTGTATTTTTTGCATCTGCAACAAGTGAAGGTTTACAATACAATCTACTAGATAGAAATGTTCTAAACATAGAACAGATCTTTTATCTGATGAATCAAAGTTTACGTTAAATGATGAGGTAAATCGTCAAAATTGTTGTTATTGGGCAGACAAGAACCCACACTGGATGAGGGAAGGCCACACTCAATATCCAGAAGAAGTTAATGTTTGGTCATTCCCTTGCTCTGTAGAAGCTGATGTCCCGAATAGAAACATCTGGTTTCAACAGGACAGTGCACCTCCTCATTTTGCAAGGCATGTCCGTGAGTACCTGGATGATGTATTTCCACGAAGACAGATTGGTAGAAGAGGACCAGTTGAAGGCCACCCAGGTCTCCGGATTTAAGACCTATGCCCTTTCCTAATGTACTTGAAAAGCAAGGTTTTTAAGACCAAACCGGCAAATATTGAGGAGTTGAAAGAACGAATAAAACAGGAGTGTAGGCTAATTGCCCCCGAAGTAATTAGTAATGTTCAAAACAAGTTTCAGTTCTGTTTAGGATATTGTCAGTTAGAAAATGGACATTATGAGCATTTTTTTAAGAAAGTTGAATTAATATCTCAAATTTAATAATGTTTGTTAAATATCTTCTAAATGACAGGAAATACAAATTTGAAATTTGGCACATATGTGTAACTTGATATACTCTTTAAGAATAGTGATAAAAAAATTAGGGTTGCCATTAATAGTTATTTAACCAACAAGTGTGTTAATGATGGCGATTAATGATCGAGACATTTTCACGCACGAGCGCTTGCGCGAGTGCGTTAATTGTTGAGATCATTAATCGCCAATGAACACACGAATTGGTTACAAGATTTTTCCGTTGATCGTAACTTAGATCAACATTAGAAATTAGATTAGAGAAAATCCAAACAAAACAAACAAATAAACTTGCTATTAAGCCCTTTGCAGCAATATCGGCAAAACATGGGAATAGCGCAGATACCGAATGACGTCTTACCTGTTACTCCTCGCACCAGGAAATAAATTCTACGTAAGTTTTTTCGTAAAAATGTGTACTCTTTTCCGGAATCAAATTTAATGTTGCATTATTTTCAATGGCTAGAACTTTTGGCGGTGTTAATTTAAACTCGACACTATCCATAATAGCAGACATTCCCTCGATACACGCGTTTTATAAATTTGACGTTTCACACTTTGACATTATTGTATAACAAAATCGAAGGCGGTTCGCCTCTAATTTGTTTCTAACGCAGAGAATTGATATACTTTTGCAATTACATGTGAAACAAATTATAGATCGTTTTCTCGCTAGTATCAGTTACATTTCCAGTAATTATGAGTAATTAGCCACTCATGAATTAGCTATTTAATGCTTAACTAGAAATCGTTCTTTTTTTTAGGAAATATGATTTATAGGAATTCGAGTTAGGGAATCGAGGATGATAGCAAATTGGCTTAGCCAGCTAGGGCATTCAGCCACCATCGATGTATAGTATTTAATAATTCATTTAAGTGAAATGAGGACAAAGACTAAATATATCCCGAGACCCGCATGGCTATTTTTCGTGTTAAAAAAGTAAAAAAAAGTGACCGCCCGGACGGGACTCGAACCCGCACCAGCGGGGTCGGAGGCCGGACCTCTACCCACTAGACCACCGCGGCCCTAGAAATCGTTCTTTAATGAAAAATCGTTTATTAATGAAAAATCGTTCATTAATATGGGTCATTAATGAACGATTTTTGATACATTTGGGTACATTAAAGTTAGCCGTTAACCAACGAGCAACGGAAAAAAAATTTAAAATACTAATCAACCTGTCTGAGCATATTTCCGAAAAATAAACTTTCATTGATTTACTGAATTTATTCCAAGTTAGACTCGCCCTGTATATATGTAAGCATTTCGCATATCCATTCTGTAAGAATTTTTATATACCGGGTGTGGCACTTAAGACGCCTCGGACCATAGCTCCTTTACGATAAAAGCTATCGAAAAAAATCTAAGAACAAAGTGGTGCATAGTTACCGTCGCTATGTTTCAAAAATATTTCTAATCATCAGTGGCGTGCCGTACTCCAGTGGCGTACCAAACTTATGTTTTTTTAAATGGAATGCCCTATTTTTTATTGCAGATTTGGAAAGTGCTCGACGAGTACTTATTTTTTTATCTAACATGTTATACCCTTCACTTTAGCGGTTTCGCTGTTATAACCCCTTCTTTCAAAATTTCGCCCCATTTTTGAGATTTTTTTGTAGAGAAACTAATTGACGCCGGCGCCTAAATTTTGAATTGAGGTACAGGTTAAGACCTCGTATACCTTCACATTTTTTTTTTCGGGTAATTTATGGAAAAAAAATAATTTTTGATTGATCTTCGCATGTTGTCATTTTTTCCGAAAATTTCAAATGGCACCCCCCTAAAAAAATTACGGCGTTGTACAGCCAAAACTCTAAATTTTTCATTGGTGTAAAAAAAATTACACATTGCATAACAAAATTTCGGAGAAAAAAGGAATTTCATCGCAAATGTCGGGAAACGTTTTCCGTTCCCAAGTGTGCCATGAGAAAACAAATACACAAATACGGTCAACATAATAGTATGCACCTATTTATTCAACATGATATGAAAAATGCAGATAAAGAAAATTTAACAACTTAAACTAAATGTTAGAAATGACGACCTTCCTGCTGGAGGCATAACCGCAACTTCGACTCACAGGCTCTAGACACTGCCCTAAGGACTTCTGGTGATATACCGCGGAAAGCCGCGCGGATTTTCTCCCTCATATCCTCGACAGTAGTTGGTACCGTCCTGTAAACCTCGTCTTTGATATAGCCCCAAAGGAAGAAGTCAAGGGGAGTGAGGTCTGGTGATCTTGGCGTCCACCTCACAGGACCCCCACGACCAATTCAGAAGTCCGGAAACGTTTCATCGAGAAATTCCCGAACGACACAGCTATTATGTGCAGGAGCTCCATCGTGCTGGAAAACTATCTGTCGAAGAGCGGTTAGAGGGACATTTTCCAAGAGATCATCCAAGTCGTCGCGAAGGAACCTCAAATAACTGTTGCCGTTCAGGTGCCCCTCGATGAAATAAGGACCCAAAAGGTGTTCTCCAAGTATGCCTCCCCAAACATTCAGCGACCATCTTTGCTGGTGGTTTATCATTCGCATGGCTTGTGAGTTTTCATCGGCGTAATAATGGCAGTTGTGGCGATTGACATGCCCATTTCTATGGAACGTTGCTTCATCAGAAAATAATACGCGCATAAGAAATGATTCCTCCTGCTCAATTTTGTTGATAGCCCACATGCAGAAATCTTGCCTCGCATGAAAATCTTGAGGTTGCAATTCTTGGTGCAGTTGAATCTTAAATGGACGGAATTTGTACTTTTTAAGAACACGATGTACGGATCGCGTTGAAATATCGTGATTGCTACTAATATCACGGATACTGGTATGAGGATCTTCAATAACTGCCTCCAGAACCTGCAGTTCATTATTTTCGGTAATAACTGCCTTCTTTCTAACTCTCCTTGGCCGTTTCACACTTCCCGTAGTAGTAAATCTCTCCAACACTTTTTGAAACGCGCGTTCATTTGGATGTGCCCTGTGCGGATATCTCGCAGCGTACACTCGTGATGCCAAGAAACAATTCTTGTTACATTCTCCAAGAATAAATATCATGTCCAACCATTTTCTCTTGAGTTCGGAACATTTTTAGAACGTTTATCAAAAATGACTTATGGCTGCTACTAACGTCTAATAATTTACTTTGACAATTACCAATCTTTTGTTTTTTCATGGCACACTTGGGAACGGAAAACGTTTCCCGACATTTGCGATGAAATTCCTTTTTTCTCCGAAATTTTGTTATGCAATGTGTAATTTTTTTTACACCAATGAAAAATTTAGAGTTTTGGCTGTACAACGCCGTAATTTTTTTAGGGGGGTGCCTTTTGAAATTTTCGGAAAAAATGACAACATACGAAGATCAATCAAAAATTATTTTTTTTCCATAAATTACCCGAAAAAAAATTATGTGAAGGTATACGAGGTCTTAACCTGTACCTCAATTCAAAATTTAGGCGCCGGCGTCAATTAGTTTCTCTACAAAAAAATCTCAAAAATGGGGGCAATTTTGAAAGAAGGGGTTATAACAGCGAAACCGCTAAAGTGAAGGGTATAACATGTTAGATAAAAAAATAAGTACTCGTCGAGCACTTTCCAAATATGCAATAAAAAATAGGGCATTCCATTTAAAAAAACATAAGTTTGGTACGCCACTGGAGTACGGCACGCCACTGATGATTAGAAATATTTTTAAAACATAGCGACGGTAACTATGCACCACTTTGTTCTTAGATTTTTTTCGATAGCTTTTATCGTAAAGGAGCTATGGTCCGAGGCGTCTTAAGTGCCACACCCGGTATATGAGGATTTAACTAGCTCGGAAAAGTCGTAAAACCATTTTGTGAAACAAACTGGAATTGTGGCTCCCTTTTCTCAGTGTCTTGTTCGACGTAATAAGGCGCATATATCATTGTGAAATGTGGTTGCGTTTACGAGTGTGTTTTTTGCTATGAAATATTTCTTATTAGGAAGAAATATCAGTACACTTTTTTTTTAATTTTGTGTATAAATCGTTACAATTTTATATAAAATTAAAGATAACTAAATTACATAATGAGTCAACATATTTCCTAATTTTTCGTGAAAAGTTACTTTTTATTTCTTCAATTTTCCACAAACAATTCGCACACTGTTAACTTATGTATATATTGCAGTAATAATATTATGTATATATGTTTTCGTATTTTGCTAGATGCCGTTGCTGTTGATGTATATATAAGTTTCTGGAAAAACTAACGCCGCATCACAGCACGAGAGTGTTTTCCTAATGCCGCAGCGAAAGGGTTAATAGCTGTATAACTAATTCAAATTTTGGAATATTTATTCTATGAATTATAATTTTATGAGATATTAATGTCCAGAAATGTTTTAGTGTGTGTTCAACAAGAGTTTTAAGTTTTAAAAATGGTTTGTTTCCAGAAGTTGTTGTTTGGTTTTTCTTAAACTTGATTTTGTATGGAATACTTGTAACTGAGCTTATTCAAAGGAGTACCTGTCATTTAAAAACAAAATTAACTATAACCCAATACCCCAGCAGTAAAGCCCAATATTCTGATCACCGGTGTTCATTTAAACTATTTTATATTCAACTAAAACTGAGCAAAACACTACAAAGTTAAATAAGTTGCATATGCATGGAACATTATTTATACAATTATGGTGATTACTTCATGTAGATTTTATTAAAGAATTTATTTTTGGCACTGACCTTATCTTTAATAAGCAAATAATCAGTAAGTAGCTAAATACAATACAATGTGGTGTTATAATAAATTCACAATTGTAAATATTAATTATTTAAAAGCAACTCCTATATAATTGCAGCTGGCATATGAATTTAAATTTCAAATAGAAATAACACAAGCACCTGCCTACTGCAATTAACCCATGCAGGTGATATCTGACCATATTTGAATCAAAAACTAGCTGTAATAGCAAAATCCAAAATCTAAGGTTATGTCACCAGTCCCACAATAATATAACTATTACGCGAGGGTGTATACTTGGGCTGATGTCGATATAATTAAACGAATTACTACGGGCATTGTTCACTTTTAAAAACGAGAACGAATTGCGGAGGAACTAAAGTCGTGGCAAAGAGAGTGAATTCGCTCGTCGGCTTGGTAATATGTGTGTACTTACTAAGAATACTGCTAGGAAGGACAGCTTGATGTTAAACAGTGCCTTTAACCTGTCCATTATTTGGCTGCGAATTGTCTAAATGTATTTTTATTGAAATAACGCGATAAAACTCACGCCATAGACACACACGATTGTACACCTGTCATTGAAAACAGCCGAGCGACAGCAAATGCCCGAATCGCGACTATCTTCACTCATCACGTGCCCATAAAATTCTTGATTGTGTTGAGCCACTTTTGGCTAGATGGCGCATGTGATAATGAGCGTTAAAAATGTTGCGAATGATATCGTGGCTTTCAGTACATAGATGGCGGCTAAATAATGAAGACAAGTTATGATGAATTACAGATCGCGCTGGAAATGGGTTACTACAACTTTTCATAGATATAAAACTTCTAACACTGTTTCATTACGATACGGACGTCGTGAGCACTCCATACGAATTAAATTATTCGCGTTTAAGCTTGGTCGCCCTTGCGAAGGATGGCGCAAGCATCGCAAAAACAGACCACTGTAATCGAAGAACCAACACATTCTTCCATGAACACAAGCGAATTTATGTAAACAAACAACACTGTAAACCACGTGAATATAAGTTTCAGTTCAGTATTTTAAAGAAGACCGGAAGATACTCAGATATAGTCAAAATCCTGTAATGAAAGTGCCCACCGTGTTAATAACCAACAGGTTTGTAATAGTAATTTGCTATACAAGTAACGTTAGATTCTCGAGATCAGTCTGATGGCACCACAGAGCATTAAGGATAAAGAGGGACAGTTCAATGTTAACTTTTGGAAACGCCATCAGCGCCGTCTGCGAGTCATCTGGCCAAACACATTGAGCCAGCGGGAAATTTAAAATTGCGACTTTACAATTCATTTTTGCAAGTGTTTCGAACTTTTTGGTTCTCATCAGTGCGACGCATCCAAATAAAAGTGGAAATCGCAGACACTTGCTTTATAAAGAGCTTAGATTTAATCAAACGCAAAAAGTAAAGCTCTAAATGATGTTGAAGGGGATTCGCTTGAAATTTTTTCCAAACGAATTCTTTTTAGGGCAGATGTTAAATCATGTAGTGAACTACATTCTTGAAGGGGCCGTTTTAAAAAAGATTTTGCAGGAACTGTACTGGAAGAAGTACTACAAGAAGGTATATTAAAAATTGTCGGAATTGCATTCCAATTTAAATATTTTCTACAGGAATTAATAAATACTTAAAAAGTGGTCCTCACAAATGTGCATAACTTTTGAAAGTGGAATTTTTTTAGAGTAATACATTCAATGGAATTAACCCATTCATCTCTGCGATTAGGACATTTCGGAAATGTAAAGAAAGCTTTATTTTTAATATCTGAATCGTGGGTATAAACGTTACTGCAATAAGGTGCCTTAAGAGTACTTAATTTACCCATTGCACACTCTTTTAGGTTTAAGAATATTAGCTTAAATTTGAATTATAAATACCTGGCCGAATAGCAATTCAACTCGTGACGTTAATGAGGTTATGTATAAAAAGGCCGGAAATTTGATGGGAAATAGATGTTGTCATATTTCATTTGTGAAATTATTCAAAAGTCTATTTTGCTTTAAAATTTATCAAATAGACTTAAACAAACAATTAACACTAGTGGACTTTGAATATTACCAGATATTTGGATGTTCTTAAATACCTAAAATAAATTTAACCAACAAAAATATGACCATATTGCTTGGTTACAAAGATTTGTACATAGATTTGGCAGCGTTGCATTGCGTTAGTTGGGCCAGATGACTGTGAGATGGCGTGGAAGTCGCGTTTCCAATTCTCCCTATTCAATTAACCCCCCCTGGATGGCACGCATGTTGTCTATGAAGAGGGACGGGGTCAGGCATCGGAACAAGGCCAGATCATCGATTAGATGATCTTATCTAGATGATCTCCTTGACGGTCTTACTGACGGCCTGTCGCGGAAAGAGCTACAGTTAGCTGTTTCAATGACCTCCAGGCAAAGGAGGAGTTCCCCAGTTTCAGAATGATACCTGTGGTCAATCTCCTCGTTGTGGTGTTCCCGCGTAGTTTGCTTCGTTGTAGGCCTGAAGATGATTTATCTCGTCCGATGGAAAATGAAGACCGAGACTCAATGTGCCGAGCAGATATTTGAAAATTCGTCTGACAGCATCGCAGTGAACTTTCTTCAGGTCCTCCAAGAACTGACTGGCGTTGTTGACTATGTGCGTGTGCCGGTACTCCCACTGGATTCGCGTCTTCCATCTGGAACTTCTGCAGGATCTTTCTGGTGTAGGCCTCCGGGTGCAGGAATAAAGCCGCGTCAGCGAGGCGTTCGATCTGTAAGCCTAGGTATGTGCTCAGCTTACCACATATTGTCTCAAATTCAAATTCAAAGTCAAGTTCTTTGGCGCATTTTGGCGCCTGTTTGAGTCCGTCGAGACTTAGATTGAGCTGGCAAGCGCGTCCAGTGCCGTCTTTATAGCCTTTGGGTTGCTGCATGTAGATTTTGTAGTCCAGTTCCCCGTACAGAAAAGCTGTCTTATTGTCAAATTGCTGGAAAAGCATGTTTCTGGATGCTGCAACAGCCAAAACTAACCATCGCGTCCCCGATGACGGTTTTACGTGTCCATGTTTTGTTCTTCTTTTATTGGAGTCTATCTCCTCGTCCATTTCTCGGCATTATCACAGGATGCGGCCTCTTCATAGGATGATATCGACGACTGTAATATTCCCCTGAATATATCTTAGAGGCGGCCTGTTGGAGTTCCGGTCTCGTAGCAGGTAGATGCCTTTATGGTGGATCGAGTCGAAAAAAAATTTCCAACTCCATAGACATCGTCAAATTTGCACATGGTTTCTTGAAAAAACATTTTTTTTCACATGGGTGCTAGAGGGGGCGGAAGAGGTTACGCTTAAATTCGCATGCATGACTTTAAAGAAGACACTTCAAAGTTTTTCGCTCTCAAAGATTCATCAAAATCGATTGAAAATACGCTGAGTTATGGCGGTTTGAAAATGGTCGAAATTTCACGAATTTCAAGTGTTTAATTTTTTTTCCACCAGTGTATTTCCTTTATTATTATTTTTCAGAAGAATTATATTTTTCCTGAGTTGTTCTATTAGCTCATCTTTCGTTTGTAGAAGCTTGCCGTTTACCAAAATAATTGCTTTTAATCCATTTATGATTTCCAATAGTTGATATTTGTCCTTGTTCATTTCAACAACTTCCGAGTTAACCTCACATTCACTGCCGCTCGTTTTTGTCGCCGAGAAACACTTATGGAGTGTTAAGGTAAGTACAAACCGGACAACAAAATGTTGGCAACATGCTGATGGATGAACTAGTTGATGGATACTCGTCAACATCGGGCGGCATGACATCAAATAAATTTGTTGCGTCTTGCTTGTGTCCCTGTTCTCCGTTCCAAATGGAAAACATCGCTCAGTCTGTACGGTGTTGTCAACAAGTGGCGTCGATAGTGAGAGTTTTATCACGTTCCTATTGCATCTAGTAGGTACGTTAATGATATGTGCATATTTTAATAATTTGAAAATTTTTAGAATGTAGTTCATTATTGTTATTGTTATTGTTTTTTACAGAAAACATGATATGGACCAAAGAGCTGGTGATACAGCTGATTGAAAATCTGAAAGCTGCTCCCGCATTGTGGAAGATTAAATGCAAAGAAGGGGTACAATCGAGGAAATTGATTGCTTCGATATTTTAAACAAGTACATTAGACTGTAGCTAAATATCGCAGAGCAACCGCTAATCTTATTGATGATGGAATAGCGGCGCGGTAGTTTATATGTTTTTTGGAGATTTTAGGGGCTACCAAACAAAGTACTTCAAAATCAGATTTCGTTACTCTGACGAAATTGCGGAATGAGCTACCATCGTTCCAACGTAAATCACACATTAGGTTGTCACCATAACCATTTTTTAAAAACTCTCTCTGCCAACATCTTCTTTTTCGCTTTTGAGTATGGGCAGCTATTATAATGAAAGCAGCACTAGCACCAGCAGCAGCAGTGGTTAGTTCCATTTTCACTTTAAAACTTAGTTTGGTTTGGACGCGCAACATTGTTGAAAACATGTATACCGATGCTTGTTGCTGTGTTCATAAAATATGTCGCCAACATCTGTCAACGTGTTGCCAACAGTTGCCAACATTTTGTTGTCCGGTTTGTACTTACCTTTAAACACGTGTGATGACACAACATTTTGCAAACATCCCACATTGTATTCCTTCCCACCGGTTTTCCACATTTTCCAGCACATATATCACCACCAATATTAGATAAAGCATCGTCCGCCATACCTTACAAAATAGCATAAATAACAATTCAAAAACCAACATATTCTATATACATAAATAATACATTCAAGACATATGGCCCACGAAAACATTTTTTTTGTAATTCAAAATTATTCTATCTTCAGCCAAACAATGGCGACAGAGTACATTTATATGATCTAAGCACAAAAACTTTCCGCAATTGTTACAGTGGTAACGAGTTTTTCAATTCTTCTTTGAGCTACACTCTGAACAACGTCCGACCTCTCTTGTTTTCCTTGTTTGTTTCACTTTTCCTCCCAATAATCTGTTCCAATCTGTTCTTCAGAGACCTGGGGATATTTTCTTGTAGGCTTCTCATTTTGATTTGAGGCAACAGGATATCATGTGCCAACTTCCTTAGAAAATCTCTCATTGTTGTGTTCATTTTATTTTTAGTAGCAAAAACCACAAGAGAATTTATCCCGGCAACATTGAGTACAGCATAAAATATCACCATTGGCCAGCGTCGGGTATTTCTATTTATAATTTGCACACAATCTGTTAGTGACATCCACTCCGCCTTTCGTCTTTTTGTAGTCTAGAAAAATGTTGGACTTTCCGCTTTTATGATCTAGTAGTGTTAGGATCGTAGCAAAACATTCTTCATTTTTTTGGCACATACTAGACAAGCGTATATTTTCTATATTTTATATTTTCGTGTACCCAAACATACTAGCGGCAGGCGGATGTGTAGAGTGGGAAAATTTCGTAGGCAATTCCCTTTTATTTTTGCGCAATGTGCCAATGACTGTGAGATTATATTTACTTACAAGTGTTAACATGTATGGTACACTTGTGAACCAGTTTGTTAATGTCACATTACGACCAGGACCTCTAATTGGTTGACAAAGTCTTTCCACTGTACAAGCAGGACTATTACTCATTTTATACGAATCTTCGGATTGTTGGTTTGCATTAATTTCTAGATTAATGGTGTAATAGTGTCCTACTTTACGACCTGACACAACTCACCCCTGTTGATGTTCGCATGGACAATTTATTCACCAAATTTGCAGCTCGCCGTTCCAATCGAGAGATTCTTGATCTACATTGCGCAATCCTAGTACTCCCTGCAAATATAAATTCCCGGAAAAAAACCTGTATGAACGCATCAGTGTTATTCCCCCAACTATAGACACCTAATTAAATAATCTATAAATACAATAGGCTGGGCCGAAAGACCTCTGGTCGATAGCCCATTCACTAAGTATGTAAATAGTTCTTCTTTTTATACAAACTTGTCGAGAAAATGTGAATAAAGATATTTATTATTACTATTATTGGTGTAATAGCTAATTGAATCACATAATGCAATGATTTTCATTCCATATTTGTTGGGGTTTCATGGTATATGTTGTCTGAATCCACACCTGCCTCTAAAACCCTCAAGTTTTTCATTAATTGTGATATTTGACCATAAGCTGTAACCACAGACACAATTCGCTACGAAGTATCAAAAAGGTACGAATTGGTGCTAGTTTGTCGATCTTTTTTCTACCATCTTGAGCCGTACGATTTCAAATTGTTCGCACCTGAACAGGAATAAAAATCTTTTCATGGATATTGTAAGCCTGAAAATCTCAATACCTGAACCATCAGTAATCCATCATTTTTTTATGTTCAACCTGTTACCTTTGAATATACCAGAATAAAATATAAAAGTCTTAATATTATTTGCTCTTTGTGCATCCCACCTGAAAATTTGCTCGAAATTGTTTCAATGCAATGGGGATGGATTGGTCACTATGGGAAGGATATGTGTGAAGCGAAGACAAGGAACACTGCGAAAAATACGACAGTATGTTAAACGCTGATCCTTCTAAAGTCAGTATGCGTGTCATAAAACGAGGACTGCCGCAAGTAAGTAGGAAACATGGAACGAGAGCTGACGCTCAATACTTTTTATACAGTCCCGAAGTAGTCAATACGCACATTTTTTTACACCAGTGGATAGGATTTGAAATGTTGTACGTTTACGCTGTCAAGATTTGTTCAGAAGTTTTAGCCTAAAACACTATCAAAAACTTGTCAGTAGATATCTTAATAATCAAAATGTAACAGCCTCTTGCTGCTTCTTAAGACAACGTAAAATTTTGTAGCAGCCTCGATCTGCTTCCGTATTTTATTAAGTTTAAGGCTATGCTTTATCGGTTTACACATTATAACTTAACTCAGCTTAAAGGTCACCACAGACTTAGTTCTTGTTCAACAGTTTTGCCCGTCCGGGTAGAACAGTTACAAAACCGAGGTGTGTGGCTGAAAGCCGTCCTTTTCTGCGTTTAAAAATATTTGCGAACGCTAGATTTTAACCGTCCATTTTGAACATGCACGTGCAACTCGGCCAGAGTGTGGCTCTACATCCCGTAGGAACGACGTGCTTTATCAGTGTCAGGACTGTCCACGTCGTAGGTGATTTGTTTTGAACAGAGATGATCGATTTAAGGCATTATAGCAAATAACTTTATAGAAGTCTCCCTTGCCTCTGGAAGATTAAGTGCGCAGAGTACTCTGATCAAGATATAAAGAACATATAGCCTACAAAGATATGATTATCGTACTTTGTCAGCTGGTCCCGCCGCCGCGCCGTTGCTAAGGTTATGGTGGAATTCATGTTGAAATCGCGGTAGTTTCGGAGAAACTGGACGAAAAAAATGCGAAGTATGTGGACATATCTATACTATATGTAACGTGGCTTAAAGTTGAATTGATCTCTCACGCCAAATAATAAGACGAACTCCGTTTAAGATGTAAATAAGAGCAAGGTTTTTATTTCCTTTTTAGCTGTACACAAACTTGTTAATATATGTTATTTATTTTTCCAACTTGTTTCCCCAGTAACGTCTCTCCGTTGTCCCAATACATGACTCAGCTGACTCCACACCACACCCACCTAAGAAAAAGTATGATTTGTCGTGAGTGTTTATGAGGCTTAGTGTGACTGGAAATTTTCAGAATAGAACGAGGAAGGAAAGGAAAAGAAGGCTGGTAGGAAAATTTATACTGGTCGCCGAGACATATGCCGGTTTGAGGTGGTCTATGGAAACATTGTCTTGTTTACCGTCAACGTTTATAGTAAAAAAAATTGAACTTCGTTGTAAAATTTTGAAAGGCCCAGTGTAGGTTGGATGAGCGATATTTTCCTTGCAATTACGGCACCACGAAAACATGCGGGCCCGTTTCGAGATCACGGGGAATGTAACTCTTGTACGTGGATGTACAAGTTACTGCATGACTGAGTGTCCGCAGATTGTCCCCCAGGTCATTGAGAAATTTTGACCCGGAAGGAACCTTTTTGTGCGCGGAATTTGGAAAAACAAAATTTCCTGACAAAAAGAACATTTGTGGACTGTCCGGAGTCCTAATAGAATTAAAGGGAGTTGGGTTACCCAGTTCTTAGGATCATTGCTCATTCGGATTAAGTTTTTAATTTGGTGATAGAGTTCGATAGAGCCACTCTATCGAACGGCCTCCATTGCGGATGATAGGCGGTTGTGGTTTTGTGTTGAATACTGAAAGTTTTGCAGGATTCTTTCCAAGTGTTGGACTGATACTGCCGACCCCGGTCAGTAATGACCGTAGATGGCCTTTCAAAACGTGTAATCCAATCACTAAAAAATGCTTGTGCAACGGAATCTGCAGTCATTTTAGTAAGAGGTATAACTTCTGGCCAACGCGTAAAACGATCTATGCAGACCAGAAGGTATCTGAATTGTTTCAAATAGGCAAAGAGCCAATTATGTCGATATGTATGTCGGTGTATCGGCCATCATACGTTTGGCTATACTAATTCACACCAATTGAATACTGTACATAATATTAACTCTGTTATGTTAGATTTTGTCTTTGCGCCATCCGAATTTTCGGCTCATATAAACCTCTCCGAGTCGTTATCTCCAATTTTACCATGTGATGCTCACCACCCTCCGTTAGATTTAAGCTTAGAGTTTGGAATTCCATCTGAGAACACATGGCACGGCACGGAAGAAGAACTTGTTTACGATTTTAAGCGAGCGGATTATACATCTCTGAATGACGCTCTTCTCAATATAAGATGGGATGCTTTATTGGAAGGGTGTAATATTAATGAAGCCTGTTATCAATTCTATGCTACTATATCTCATTTATTATATCTCTACATCCCAAAAGTAAGCACGGCCCGCAAGAAAATCTCCAATTTTCCTAAATGGTTCAGTAAAGAACTTAAACAGCTGGTTTTCTTGAAGAAAAAAATACATAAAGCCTACATGTTATCTCGTTCTCCTTCAGATTATATAAAGTTCAGTACTACACGCGATAAATGCAAAACATTAGCAAACGATTGTTATTCAAAACATATCTAAACAGTCGAAAGTTCCATTAAACATAATCCGAAAGCTTTTTGGGGCTTCGTTAAGTCTAAGCGTACATGTAATCAAATACCAACGACTTTCGTACAGGGCGACACATTGATCACTGACACCGAAGACATAGTGGGTAATTTTGCTCAATTTTTTGGATCTGTTTACCGCCCATTAAGCATATCGAGCCAAACATATCGTAACTTAAATTCATTAATTGATGACACTCACATAAACGAGAACAGTACGCCTGTTTTAAAAATATCGGATGTATTAAACGAACTTCAGTCATTAAAATCCAATAACTCACCTGAACCTGATAGTTTGCCAGCATCATTTCTGGAGAACTGTGCATTTGCACTTAGTCGTCCTCTCTGGCTCTTATATAATCTGTCCCTTGTTACAGGTATATTTCCCGATTGTTGGAAGAGTGCTTATATTACACCAATATATAAATGCGGCAACCAAAAACAAGTTCAAAATTAAAGGCCCATATCCCTATTATCGGTGGTGCCCAAGATTTTTGAAAAATTGTTTACCATACACCTAACAGCTATTTTACAATCTTCGATCTCCAAGTGTCAACATGGCTTCAGAGCTGGTAAATCGACATCAACTAACCTCTTAGTTTATGAATCTTATATTATTGATGCTTTCGCGGAGAGACGTCATGTGGATTCTATCTAGACTGACTTCTCGAAAGCATTTGATACTGTTGATCACACAATTTTAATGAATAAATTAAGTAATTTTGGTGTTAATGGTACTCTTTTGCAATGGGTCAAATCATATTTATCTGGCAGAACTCAATATGTTCGAATAGGTCAATGTGTGTCTCGACCTATTAATGTAACTTCTGGTGTTCCTCAAGGATCCCACCTAGGATCCCTGTTATTTAACATTTTTATTAATGATGCTGTACGCTGCTTAACTTCTGACGTTCCTCAAGGATCCCACCTAGGACCCTTGTTATTTAACATTTTTATTAATGATGCTGTACGCTGCTTTCCGAATGCTAAATGTTACTATTTGCTGACGACATATGCTGACGAAAATATTCATCAAAGTTCGAACATTGGATGATGCAATATTGCTTCAAAACGACTTGCAGTCGTTTGGCGAATGGTGCCGTGATAACAAGCTTTCACTTAATCTTAAAAAATGCAATATAATTACCTTCTCCAGACTTTTGTCCACCGTGTTGTATGGTTACTCCTTACTAGGGCAACCCTTATCACGAGTGGATTGTATAAAGGATCTGGGTATTGCATTTAGTTCGAATTTAAGTTTCAACCAAGTATCCAACATAGTTGCTAAATCGTACCAGCTTTTGGGGTTCATTAAACGTCACGCGAAAGATTTTCGTGATCATCGCACATTAATCCTTCTTTTTAATGCCCTAGTTCGCCCACATCTAGAATATTGTTCTACTGTATGGTCTCCGCACACCACTTTAGATAAGGAAAAACTAGAACAAGTTCAAAAAAAGTTTGTATGATTCTTAGCATTTAAATGTAACTTAGTTGGCAGTTACACTGACTTACTATCAATTTTTAATATTGTAAGTCTTAATACAAGATGTGGTACTTGTTTTTAAACGGCTTCATGGTATCGTGGACTGTCCTGACCTGCTCAGTTTGATAGGTATCCATGTTCCTTCTCGTCCTCTGCGTACTAATGTCCCCTTCCATATTCCGTCTCATCGGACGGATTACGCCCAACAATCTGCGGCTACACGGGTCCTAAGTCACGCAAACCTTACCGACCCAAAATTTGATTTCTTTGCGGGATCGCTTAAAGTTTTACGTCGAGTACTTTCTTGATATTTTAATTTATTGTAATGTCTTGAACTGTTTATACATTTTAATCTGTCTTGTCATGTCTTAAACTGTATATATATTTATATTTTAATCTGTCTCGTAACATCTTGTATTGTATATATGATGGCGTTCCACCTTTGCAGTGGAAGGTTTATATTAGTGGACTGTAATGTATATAATGGCGGTTGGGTCGTGCAGCCAAAATGGGCACTTACCTTGTATCTCGCTGTTTTGGGCCTCTGCGCCGCGGTCTCCCTGATCTGGCCTAGACGAAGACGTGGAAGCAAGAAGGACACGACGCACACGTTAACACGGCTAGTTTCGGTCTCGTTCAAAAAGGAAAAAGACATCTTCCTTTTTTCCCATCAATGAGTGAAACGATTCTACCCAAATGCCACTGTAGGGGAGGCGCAGAATCTTGCTTAATGACAACCAAATCACCCTCTCGCAAAGAGGGGGTAACTTTATTCCACTTAGACCGTTCCTGCAACGAATGAAGATACTCCATCTGCCACCGCTTCCAAAAGTCTTGGTGGCATCTCTGCAACAATTGCCAACGTGATAGTCGATTTAACGGTAACGACGATAAGGTTTCGTCGGGAGGCCCGGTCAACGGTGCCAACGTTAAACAATGGCCTGGGGTTAACGCCTGCAGGTCATTAGGATCTGTGCTCATGGCACTTAGCGGCCTCGAATTTAAGACAGATTCAATCTGTGTGAGAACCGTCGTAAACTCTTCATAGGTAAGAATTTGCTCTCCAACAATACGAACGAGATGTGACTTAACGGATTTAACCCCAGCCTCCCAAAGGCCCCCAAAATGAGAACTCGAAGGGGGATTAAATTTCCATGTAATTCCTAACACGCCAGACGCTTCCTCAGACAATGATTGGAGCTGTTTGTTAGCCCCAACGAAATTAGTGCCACAGTCGCTGTACAAGTTGCTACAACGTCCACGACGCGCAAGAAACCGCCGCAGAGCTGCTATAAAGGCCTGTGTCGACAAACTTGAGACCAATTCAAGGTGCATAGCCTTCGTGCAAAAACAAATAAAGACACAGATGTAAGCCTTTGCGGTTTTGCACCCACGATACTTTGAAATTGAAATGGTAAAAGGCCCTGCGAAATCTACCCCTGTGTGAAGAAATGGTTTCAACTGGGATACCCTGGGCGCAGGGAGGTCGCCCATGAGAGGGTTAATTGACACTGGTTTTGATCGAAAGCAACGATAACAACGAGCAATCCGCCCTTTGACGGCGCGACGACAAGATAAAATCCAAAAATTCTGTTGAATGAGGTATTGGACCATTTGAGGACCGGGATGCAAATTGGCTTTATGAACTTGATCTATGACTAGCTCAGTCAATCGACAACGACGAGGCAACAACATTGGGTGTTTTTGATCGTAGGGTATGTCAGCATTTCTAAGACGACCGCCCACCCTGATAACTCCATTGTCGTCAAGAAAGGGCGCTACCTTGGACTTTCCAGATACAAACGATACGAAAATAGTTTCATTAAATATAACGCGAAAATAAACAACAGCCGCATAACCTGCTTCGGAGGCGTCACAGAAACCGCGAAGTTGACACGACGTCACGTTATTGTTCCATAATCGACGATCAATACGAAGCGACTCGAGATATGGTAATTCAGATTTGAATTGAGACCAACGAAGTACAATATCAGCCGGCGGAGTTTCATCCCAGTCCAATTTTAAGGTCCAGAGCCTTTGAACTAGATGCTTGGCGAAGAATGTAAGCGGGGCGAGAAATCCAAGAGGGTCGAAGATACGTGCAACTTCAGACAAGATGTTTCGTTTAGTACACCCTCGGACTAATGGTTCTACCTTAAAAATAAAACAATCGATATCGGGCTGCCAATGCAATCCTAAGACTTTGACATCATGACTTTCTGGATTATCCAAACAAAGCGACGATGATGATGCTTCACTAACATCCGACAGAAGCTCAGAAACATTGCTAGACCATTTCCTAAGTTCAAAGCCTCCAGCTTGGAACAGCGAAATAAGTTGAGTTTTCACGATTTCAGCTTCCTCAAGCGAAGCACAACCCGTGACGACATCATCGACATAAATCTCAGTTGAAACAATCTGAGATGCGATAGGGAATCTATCCTTTTCAAGTTTCGCCAATTCTAAAATGGTGCGCTGAGCTAAATAAGGTGCGGAAGAAACACCATAAGTAACGGTATTAAGTTGATAGATTTCTATATATAATAATAATAAGTTTATTAACGGATATACCATTTATAAAAATTTACAGTAACAAAAAATAGTAATACAAAAGGAAAAATTATAATACAGACTAATTTAACTTAAACTAATTATGATTAGGACAGTACATAAACTTAAGTGTACGGACAAAATGTGGGTATGAGCTTGAAAAGAGGTTAAAATTTGGATTTAAGGAAATTGAGTTAGCATTGCGCATTAAACGGGATAAAGGATTGTTGAAGCTGTAGTTGGTATTATGGAAAGGTACGCGAAACAATGGCGGATGACGCACAGAACGACTATCTGTTTTTACATAAAAGCGAACTTGAGAGAGTAGCTGCGGACATTGAATTAAACCACAGATGATTTTAAATATAGTTGACATATCCATATAAAATCTCCTACAACAGAGATGTTCGATATTTAAGCTCGACCTGAGTTCGTTAAGATCTAAATTATTTACATTGCCAATCTTAAATAAATATGATATCAGAAACTTGTTCTGTACTGTTTCAATTTGTTTAACGAATGTAGTTTGAAACGGAGACCATATACAAGAAGCATATTCTAAGTTAGAACGGACAAATGAAACGAATAAGATTTTAAAGGAATAAGGTGATAATTCCCTAGACATTCGTTTAATAAAACCCAACAATTTGGCGGCGCGGTTGCAAATGTAACGTATATGTTCCTCGAAACTTAATTTATGATTGAATATAACCCCAAGATCTTTTATGGAGGTAACCTTTTCAAGCACATAATTATCAATAATGTAATTAGAATCGTGCGGCAATTTCTTCCGAGAAAAGGTAATTGATTTACATTTATCAGTATTGAAATACAATTTATTTAAATGGCAC
The DNA here is from genome assembly GCA_910593695.2 of Ocypus olens. NCBI lineage: Eukaryota > Metazoa > Arthropoda > Insecta > Coleoptera > Staphylinidae > Ocypus > Ocypus olens. The sequence continues at coordinate 41,871,615 of OU343055.1, forward strand.
CAGTTGTTAACAGCAGTAAGATCATTTTGTAGTAACAAACAATCATTTACAGTTTCTATTTCTTTGTAGAGTTTCAAATCATCCGCGAATAACAGAAAATTCGAGCTACTTATGCTAGAGGCAATATCATTAATAAATACAAGAAACAGTAAAGGGCCACAATGCGAACCTTGTGGAACCCCCGAAGGGACTTCAATTATATCAGAAATATGGTTCTTAATTTTCACACATTGACTGCGGCCTATTAAAAAACTTTTAATCCATTCAATGACTGAGTCGTGAAATCCTAGGGCTTTTAATTTTGATAGTAGAATGGTGTGATCAACCCTATCAAAAGCTTTAGAAAAATCTGTATAAACAGCATCCACAGAGTTTTTATTCTCTAAAGCATTAACCATTAACCATTCTAGGTTATCTTCAGAAGAGAAACGCCACACTATTAACTGATACTTTCGATGATCAGGATGAACAAGTACTTGACGATACATTTGTTTTATGTCCGCAGTGAATGCTACTGCGTGAAGTCGAAACCTTAACAAAATTGAAAATATGTCATTCTGTAACTTTGGACCAACGAAGAGAGTATCGTTAAGACTAATACCCTGATCGGCCTTTGCCGATGCGTCAAAAACGACACGAAGTTTAGTGGTGATGCTATTAGGTTTACTAACACAATGAGAGGGATGAAGTACGAATTAGACTGGTCGACGAATGAGGTTAACTTTTGCATATGATTGGTGCTCAGGTAATCTCTCATGAATTCTCCATACGACGTTCGAAGGGTAGGGTTACGATTAAGACGACGTTCAAGCGAAAGGAAACGATTTGTAGCGATAATTTTCGATGACGGAAATGTGGGTTTATCTATACGAAATGGCAACGATACGGAAAAACGACCTTGACTATCACGAGTGTACGTATTAACAAAAATATCTTCGGCTGAGTTATCTTCTGGCGACTTGATTCCCCCTTGAGGTACATTTTCTATTTCCCAGAATTGGGACAACGTTTTTTCTATAGTGTTGAGCGACGACGTAAGACAACGCGAATGGAGTGCTTGAGACTGTGAAAGATTAACTTTCCCCATCACCACCCAACCAAAGATGGTGTTAAGAGCAGTTGGAGCTGAACCAACCACGCCTTTGCATCGGCCATCCAAAAGTACCAACGGGAAGACTTCGGCCCCCAACAACATATCGATAGGCCGGGTGTTCCAAAGGTAGGATCCGCTAACTTCAAATTGGTAATATGATCCCAATTTACTTCCGAAAGCCTCACGGAGGGCATCGCACCACAAATTTCCCTGAGAACTATGGCTTCGATTTGTATCTGAGGATCTACCAGACCCTTCGGTTGGATAACACAAACTGTTTTATCTTTGGGCGTCATGGACGACATTTGACTTAAGCCCTGAATTTGAAGAGCTGACGATGTACAGGTTAAACCTAATTTGTGGATGCATTGTTCAGTGATGAAGTTAGCTTGGCTACCCGGATCTAATAAAACCCTCAAGGTTTGAGGATGGCCCTTAATATCCAGTACGTCTATTTCGGCAGTTGATAACACTATAGTTGTGTTATGACCCAAAGTATTGGTCAATGCGTTAACTGACAAGCCTGTAGTATGTTCAGGTTGCAGTGAGACATTAAGCTTCGAATTATTGGATTGAAGCGAGACATGTGGTTGATGCGAAGACCCTTGATGTTGTACCGATTTAGGAAAATGTAACAAAGTATGGTGTCGGGCTTGACATAATTTACAAGTATTTGACGACGGGCAGTTTCTCGAAACGTGGTTAGACCGAAGACAATTTAAACACAATCTAAGATTTTTGACAATTTGAAACCTATCCACAGACGCTTTGTCAAGAAAAGATTTGCATTGCGATAACCAATGAGAACCCTTACATGAAGGGCATAAGGGTTGACTCGAGTTCATGTTGGCAAGTAAAGTATACGACGATGTTTTCCTATAATTAAGTTTATCATCAGCTTTCTTAACTTCAGCGCCGCTCGAAGATGACGAAGATTCTGGGAAAGTAATTTCTAAGGCACGACATTGCATTTCTAAAAAATCTGTTAATTCCTTTAATGTAGGAATGTGTTGATTATTACAAGTGAGTTCAAAACGTTCCCTTGTTTTCGAATCTAATTTATTCAATAATTTATTGAACCACAAAAAATCCAAACTTTCCCCAGGAGTAAATTTCAAAGCACTAAATGCCTGATACTGTTCTGAGAATGATTCTACAATAGACCGTAATGATTTTGACAAGAATTTTCCAGGAGTAGCTTGTTTCAACGAAGTTATAACATTTAAATGATTGTGCGCAATTAATCGTTTATTCATGTACCTATTCTTTAGAATGTCTAAAGCGATGTTATAATTTGCAGCAGTTAAGGCAAGACCCTGTATAAGCGTACAGGCATCTCCTTTTAATGATGCTTGCAAATAATGAAATTTCTCAATTGGCGAAAGAGAAGCGTTATCGTCAATTAAGTCAGAAAATATTTCGATAAACGACGGAAATGATGTTATGTCTCCCGCGAATATGGGTAGATTTATTTTTGGTAATCGAGCATTGTTGCCTCTCAACGGACTTCCCACGGTAGCAGATGGAGGAGCAGCACTCGATTGCGCCCGATTGCCAAGAGTAATGTGTGTTTCTTTAATATCAAAAATAAGTTCATCAATTGTAATAACTATTTTATCTAACTCCTCTAATTTCTCTGTATTATCCGATGCGATCGTAATTTTGCGATAAATCTGTTGGAACTCATTAAACAATTCAAGCGCCCACTCGTAGCGTGCTTCGAATGCATGAACACGGTCAGGAGAGAGCACCGCCTCCTGCCCCACAGTGGCAATTGATTTCAAACGTGGTATCATACTGATACCTGTACGGACGGCTTCCGTAACAGTTATTTTTTCCATGATGCAAATGAACGACAAATAGTAATTTAAATACGCAACGAAACGACTACGGTTAGAATGCGACCGAAATGTGCACTCCAGCAACGAACGAAATTGTGAATACGAGTATTTAAATTCAAAAACCAAAGTTTGTTTAATAAACGAGACGAAATTCTAATTGTGGTAAACGTGAGATATTTTTAAATTCCGCGATTGAATTTAAACCGATAAGCGAGCGACAAAAAACCGACGCGACAAAAAGAGGAACGAAGTTTGTTTAATAAACGAGACGAAATTTTAATTGTTGTAAACGTGAGAGATTTTAAATTCCGCGATTGAATTTAAACCGATAAACGAACGACAAAACCGACGCGACAAAAAAAAGGAACGAAACGCACGTGTGAGATGTTCGTGCGGAACGCGCAGCAAAAAGACCTCTGCGACGCGAGACGCAAGCGTAACGACAAATGACCGAAAAGTTAATAGTTAATTATCCCCAAATTGCTAATTGCTAATTCGAATCCGGTCGAAGGATCAATGATGGCGTTCCACCTTTGCAGTGGAAGGTTTATATTAGTGGACTGTAATGTATATAATGGCGGTTGGGTCGTGCAGCCAAAATGGGCACTTACCTTGTGTCTCGCTGTTTTGGGCCTCTGCGCCGCGGTCTCCCTGATCTGGCCTAGACGAAGACGTGGATCGACGATGGGAATTGTTCTAGGACGAGGACGGAACGACGATGGTCAGAGCAGGAAGGACACGACGCACACGTTAACACGGCTAGTTTCGGTCTCGTTCAAACAGGAAAAAGACATCTTCCTTTTTTCCCATCAATTGTCGCGCATGAGCAAGTCCCCAAAAATTGGCTGCACAGCGCGATTCAAAACACAAATACAAACGCGGTGAATTTAAAGATCCTTCGGCTGAATTCCGAACAATATATGTTTATTTTATTTTAATCTATTACTGTATTGAAATGGCTTTCATAAATAAATACCAAATTACCAAATTATCTGAGTTTGGGAACTTGGCAACGGGTGGTGGCACTCAAACACCTCAAACAGGACTTGACGAAAAGTACAATGCGTAACGTGCTGCTACGAGACGTCTCATAGCACGAGTACCCGGACGTGTCAGTTCATGAAGTGAACGAAGAACTTCCAGCCGCATCGCAGAAGGAACGTAGGGTCATCGTGTTGCCAGATACATGTCTACGTAGATGGATGTGTTAAACCGGCCAGGGTGAACTGCTCCAGTTTGAGTGCAGTAATGCCACTGAAGAGATTTAAGTTCCAAATCTTCAGATTGCAATTTTGCTAGTTGGTCGAGGTCTAAAACATTAACTTCGACCCGCGATAGTGTGACAACAATGTCCTTTCCAGGAATGTGTCTGATGTCAGTGGTGAATTTCTCGATAAAGTTCAAGTGTATATGCTCTCGTCTTGAAAAATGATCGGTATTAGAACAGATAGCAGCGATCAAAGGTTTATAAAGACAGTAAATTCTCGACCTTCGAGATAGTATTTGAACTTCTTTATTGCCTATATACGGCTAACAATTTATGCCTGAACGTGCTGTATTTGCGTTCTGTCGGAGTGAAAGATTTTGAAAAGAAAGCGAGCGGGCGAAGAACGCCAGAACTCTCCTTCTGCTGCAAAACCGTGCCAACAGCGGAGTCTGATGCGTCTACCATTATACTTAACTCCGCAACAGGAAGTGCTAGTAAAGCAGAGTCGGTCAATGCGGCTTTAGTTGCTGCAAAGGCACGTTGCGCAGATTGAGTCCAGATCAAAGGTTTGTTACGTGGAGTTGCTGCGGCAAGCTGATGACAATATACTCGAGCATGATTTAATAAAACGATGATAGAAATTAATCATGCCGAGAAAACGTTGAAGAGCCTTCGGGTCAGCAGGTTGCGGGAATGACAAGATCGCGTCGACCTTGGACAGCAGAGATTTTATTTCCGAACCATTGACGCTGTGACCCAAGAAGTCTAATTTTGTTTTGCCGAAAACGCATTTATCGGGGTTGATTTTGATTCCAAATGAAGTCAACCGCTCAAAAATGTCTAAAAGATGACGAGTATGTTCTTGTTCATCTTTACTAAAGACGAGTATGTCGTCAATGCAGGGGAAGCAATATGAAAGGTTTGAGCGGCGTTTCTTAGGCCAAAACTCATCCTGGTGTATTCAAATAGTCCGAAAGGTGTTGTGATTGCAATTTTTTTTAATATCAGGAGGATGAATTGGAATTTGGTGGTATGCCTTCACCAGATCGATTTTGGAAAATAACTTGCAACCACAACGGTTATAAGCAAAATCGTGTAAAAGGGGCAAGGGATACCGGTCAGGAACCGTCACCCTGTTCAAACCACGATAATCCCCGCAGGGACACCAAGATCCATCTGGTTTCGCAACCAAATGTAACGGCGTAGCCCAGGGACTGGCCGACGGCTTTAGAAAACCGAGTTTGATGAGGTTGTCAAACTCGTTTTTAGCCGTCTGGTATTTATGTGGTGGTAACCTGCGGGGTCCTGCAAAAACAGGGGCATTGGAGGTTACGATGTGATAGACAATATCGTGTTTCACGGGTTCTGAAAGGTCAAAAGGGTTTGTAAGGCCAGGAAATTGTTGTAACAATTTAGAATAAGTGGAATTTTCTACAGTCCAAAAATTTAGTTCTGATGGGCCGAATGCATTTCTCAATAATTTATTATGGGCAATATCAACAATTATGTTGAAATGCCTGAGAAAGTCGGCGCCCTGGTTAACTTGTGCAAGCACGGTTCTATGTAAAATGCATCCCCAGGTCGATGTTAAGTCAATTTTGACTGACCGAATGTGGATATGAAATTACCATTCACTGTTGTTACTAATAATTTTGCACGATGAGTGTTGGCGTAAGTCTGGTTTACCGCCAAAATCCCAATCTGGGCTCCCGTGCCAACTAAAAATTTAGTCCCAGAATTAGTATCGCGTACAAAATATAATAAACCACGAACGATAGCACGACTATGGGCTAACATTAGCCCTGCAGTTGTCCGTTTCCGCACTCGCATGGAGGATTACATTTCAGCGCCTTCTCCGCATATTTCCGGTGATACCAGCAGAATCGCTCGTCTGATCTGTCGACTGCGACTGACTGATTTTGAACGGCTTTTGCTTCGGTTTTGCCGAGAAACGGTTTCAGTTAGATGTGCTACTTGCTTAGAAAATACAGCTATTTGCTGTTGTAGTAGCTGCACCACATTATCAGATCTTATCGGTTCTGCTGGTTGCGCCTGAGAAACTGCGGTAAGGATTTGATCAGCCATGTCCTTCAAAATAACCAAACTTGTGGTGTTAGCCGAAATCAAAATACTTTGAACGTCAGTTGGAAGTCGACTTAAGAAGATTTCTCGTAACAAATTATCGTCAACGGTGGTGTTTCCTTACGCAGCAGTTGTGAAGGGGACTGATCTAACATTTCCCTTGACAACAGCTGTTGCATGCGTTTTTTCTCAGAAATACTAGTGCGCTTGATAATCTCCGCTTTAAGTGTTTCGTGGGGAAGTATTTCCGGTGGTGTGGTCAACAAATCCCGCACATCTAAAGCTACTTTTGGAAGCAAAGTGGCGACCACATCATGGAATTTTCGCAGCGAATTTGTTACACGAGAATCTCGAAAAACAGATTCAATTTGTAAAAATCAAATTGCAGGTTCAAATTCAGAGAAATGAGGAAGTTTGTAACTAAAGGTGTTGACGGCTCCCACAACGTGCCCTTCCATAGCCGTTAGTGTTTGTGTTTGCGTAATAGAAAACAGAGTGGAGTCAGCTAGAAAAGGAATTAGGATGAGGGTTGGAGGTTGAGCTACCGGAGGCACAGAATCGGTCGAGGAGAGGAGAGCGTCGCTGGACAGACGGAGAAATTTTCACGGCTGCGGGCTGAGTAGGAGGCGCCAAATGTACGTCTGGAAGTCGGCTCGGTAGCTGCTCCTGTTCGGGAGTCGATTTCGTAGGAAAACCCAGGTTTTCTGGGAGGTACTGGAACGTCTCCTTCGTCGAGGTCATCAATTTGTAACGTGGCTTAAAGTTGATTTGTTCGCTCACGCCAAATAATAAGAAGAACTCCATTTATGATGCAAATAAGAGCGAGGTTTTTATTTCCTTTTTAGCTGTACAAAACTTTTTAATGTACGTTATTTTGTTTTTCCAACTTCTTTCTCCAGTAACTTCTCTCCATTCTCGCTGTCGAAATCCATGCCTCAGGCGACTCCATATCGTTTTTAACCGTACGGTTTTGTGCCGCCGCACAAACTGCTGAAAAGGAAGAAGTCTGTGGTCACCGTTACGTTGGTTCTTGTACTGACTGATCTTGATGACTTGCTAAATTGAAGGTACTTGTTTCTTCTTCGGGGTATTATAAGCGCCCCCAGACCCATTCCTTAGGCTCGCCTAATTATTTTGGAAACAATTTCGCCAAAACCTTTCTAAGATCTACCATTTAGCAGCGTTACCCAATCTTACCCAACGTGCGAAGACGTGTTTCACTATCTTACATTTGACCTTAATTACTTCGTTCCTAAAAGTTTCAGAATATCACTTTGTAACTCCAGTCGTGCTCCAAATCTAACTGTAACAATCGGCCAACTCTTTGTTTGAAAACCTGCATAATTACTGAAGGAATAACCTAACATAATATTGATCTTCTTACAATTAGACAATGTAAAACATAATTCATATGGGCCACGACACATAGTTATAAATTAATCGTTTCCAATGTCATAAATCCGTCAACTATCAAATCTCGGAATGATTTTTATTCATCACCATCTAAAATGTGAGTACAATACAATTATTTCACTGTCATCCTCTAATTGCATTGTTCATTTTTCACAGTTTAAATGAAGGCGTTGAATTTAGAAAATGTATAGACAATTCGCATTTATCATCATTCTAGCTGTCACATGGATTTATGCGGGCAATACAGAATGGATTAAGGGAGGCGATTCACCATGGATTCCATTTGAACGAAATTTTGGGGATGTGAGCAGTGAAGTCTTCGACAGGGAAATGGCTACGAATGATGCACCAAACCTTATATCTGAAGCAATAGCTATTGCTATCCTAACATTCATGTATTATTACGTCCAAGATTATTTTCAAATATAATTAATCTTGGCCTAAAATAGGTAAAATATTATCGGTATACTCGTAAATGGAAAATTTTAAGGTGTCATTAAATATAATTGAAACTTTTATATAAAAAATTATAATAATTAACTTTTATCATTTCAACGGAAGTTTTGTTCCGTAAGCTTGAATAATTTTAGAAATAATTTTTTGGCGTAGCGAATTTTGTTAAATTATTTCAAACTCCTTCGAGAACAAAACAAAATAAAATCTTAAAGTGAAAACAAACTTTTAGTCAAGCCAAGAAATCGCGCTGTGAATTATTTTTTTAATTCAAATTTTGATACTTTTATAAGGGAGGTGATTACATTTTCAAGGATATTTAAAAAAAATACCTGCAAAATAGGTATCGTATGTTCATTAAAAAAACCTCAAGAGTGCCATGATTTTTTATTTTTAAAAATTTAAGTTGGCACACATGTTAGGAATTGACATACAAAACGTCAGATCGTTCTAAAAGTCAATTCCATGGTCACAATGGTTTACAGCGACCAGCAAAAACGTTTCTAGTTGTAAGTTATGTATTTCCGAAATGGGACTAAAGTGGCCGAAAATTGGGTATATTCATTCGACGCATCTTTGGCAGAGTTTCAGGAAGAATTTCCTAACGTTCTCATTATTTATGATGAATTTAAAAATACTTTATCACGATCTGTTGTATTATTTCAAGAAACGGATAGAATTCTCTGTAAACCAGGAAGTGGTAGATCAGTCAAGCGTACTTAGGACATAGCGCAAGGAATTTTGGAAGATGAAACTACGTCTTCTCTGCGTCGTTTATCACAGCAAATTAATTAATCAATAGGAACATGCCGCGATTGAGGTTATGTTACACCTCAATCTGTGTTACCAACTTAAATTTTTAAAAATAAAAAATCATGGCACACTTGTGTTTTTTTTTATTGAACATTATCAAAGAATTCGTATAAAAATGTTCTTAATGTTAATGTTTATTTCTTTCGCCTTGTCTTTTGTGCGTCTTTTTTACGTACATTTTTTTGACGCCATTTAATAATGCCATGGGCGCTTGATACCTCCGTTTTGGCACTGCTGATCAATCAATTTCGTTAATTATATATTAATTTAAATTGATGTGTATTTTATCCGCCAATTAAGAAGTTATTCTCCAACTAATAAATCAAATATCCCTCTGCTAGATATTTATATATTTTCTAAAGTGGATGGGCAGCGAGTATTATAAGGAAAACTCGGCAATAAAAAATGTGATATATGTTGGGTTTAATACAGTATCCGAATAGGATTTACTGAATTTTTGTACGGAAGAGAAGGATATAAAAGGACGGAAATAGCATTCTATATGTGGGTTTGATAAATAATAAAAATATCGGTTTTTGGTTAGTCCGCACTGAAATTGAATAACTAGGTAGATGATTTTATAGTATTGAGGAAGTTCACAGTGAAATTGACTTATTGATTTTGCTTTGAAACAGTTAAACTTATGAAAATACAGAGAGAAAAAAAAATGTATACACTCATTAATACAGGGATATTGATAATAATAAATGACTTTATTTCTTGAATTTGTTTTACATTACAGCTTATACCTAGTTACATCATATTTTCAATTTTCAAGAAAAGGGCGAGGTTCAGTTAAGATAAAAATATCAAAACATAATTTTTTACAAAAGTTGTGTACAATAATGTGACACTTTGTAAAGATATCGACATTTATACAGGGTGGTTAATTTCGAAGTTATAGACCAAACTTATGCTTCTTAAATAGAGCACCTTAAATATTTTTGGAGTACAGAGTTAAAATGATATAAGGTTCCAGGAACTGAAACCTAACCATTTGCACGTTATTCAGATGTTCGTACAAACAATTTTCCTGCTGTTGATGGAAGTTAATAAGCTCTAATTAATAGTTTTATTAATAGTTGGATTTTGATAATAAATTTTATTTAAAGATTTGAAGATCATAGATGCATGGTAGTAATGTAGATGGGATAAACATATGGTGGCTGACTAATATTGGAGCATCAGGCGAAATTGTCCTCCAGCTATAAGCGTAAATTTGTACCTACATTGCTATCTAACTTTACCAATTAAACATAATTTGACTTACAGCAAAAAATGTAAAGCATAGTTATGGATGAATAAACTAGAAGTGAACATTACATTCAAGTAATTTTTTCATTATTTCACATTGTAGATACATTTTGTACAAAGAGAACTGAGAACCTTTTTTAATCCAGATGCCAAAAGTTATTGAATAATAAATATTAGATCTAAGACAACGAAATTGGTGTTACCTTGTGTAATGACACAAATAAATGTTCAATCAAACGACTTATACTGTGTGTCCCGTTTCAAGACGCATCATAGGGAATTCCCATGTAAAATTTTCAATTTCAGTTTGTATCTCTATTATTAAATTTAAAAGGTTAGAATAAAATTAGAATTATTCCTTTGCCTACTAGCATTATTTTCGAGGTTGTATTTTTGTTTTCTCTTTAGTTTAACGGAAAGTTTAAGGAAATATAGCTTAAAAATTGTAAACAAATATTTTAAAATAAAATAGTAGTTGCTATGAAAAATCATCCGTAAATATAACGCACGATTTGTCAACCTCTCGCCCTCATTACACTTTTCTATTACAATTTTACAATATATGGTAGAGATCGAACCATTTGTGACCACGAATCATTCACATGAATGACGTAACAAATAATTCTACTCCATTTCCCATGTAAGCATTACTCAATATTTGTCGTCGAGGTTTCCGATAAGTTCCGTCCTATAGTGCAAAAACGTAGGTAATAAAAAATAACTGTTAAGCTTTGAGCACACCGGCGCGATCACGACCACGATCGCGATAGCGATCGCTATAGTGAGAAGCGGAGACCACACCGACGAGATCACGATAGCGCTAGCGGTACTTAATTTAGTTAAGTAGTGGAAGAAGCTCTGCTGCTTGCAGCGTTGGATGACGACAACCGTGCTCTAATGGAAATGTAAGCAATGTAGTATTTTAATCAGTACTCCCTCCGTTCCGAAATATTTTAGGAATTTTATTTGTTCCAAAATACCTGTTCAATTCAAAAACTATTGTGACAAATGTCAAACTTCGATTCACTTTTTCGGTGCTTAATTTAAATAAATAACTTCTAATACATTTAATTTAATTATGTTAATATACAATTAAAAACACTAAAATCGGACACTTATTTTGGAACGGAGGGAGTAATTAATTAATTATTTTGTAGGAAAAGGAGAAGGAAACTTTGGGTTCATAAAATAAACCTGAAACGTAAAGAAGAAGGCGAATTTTATAAATTATACCTTGAACTTCGTAAAGATGAAAGTCGCTTCTACACATATTTTCGAATGAATTTCGAAAGTTTTGATGAAATCCTAATTCTAGTGAGGGATGACATCACCAAAGAGCACATTCATGAGGCAGTAGAACGTCTAGCAGTAACTTTAACGTGAAAATATATGAGTAAAATACAATAAAACACTATTATTTTTAAATTAATTAATTGTTATAGCCAGTTATATCACTTAAGTTCACATATTTAAGATATTTAAGAAATAAAACAAGATATTCAAAAACAATTATTAAATTATGTTTCAAGAAAAATGGTGGTACTATGTTTTATCAGGAAAGTCGCCATCAGAGAGTTACCAGAAGCCTTAGTCAAATATGATTATGTGTTGCCATCTGGAGACCTTATAGATATATTAGCAGCGCCGGACAAAGTAGAAGAATGTAAAGTAGCACTTGTTCTCGGCTGGCTTAATCCTTCGATTTATGCTTGTTGTGACAATTCTTCTTCCATTATCATTTTAGCAATTTTAAATTTGATTAGTGTTTGACTTTGTGATGGCAGTTTTTTAACACTCGCGGCATATCCCATAAATATTTAATCTATTTCGTTATTATTTTTCTCATTATTAGAATGTTTATCCTTCGAAAAACTTATAATTTTGTCAACAGAAGAAGATTGGGATGTTGTGTCTTCGAGCAGTTTTCTTTTGCTTCCGACCATACCAGCACGATATATTCGACGACAGCCTATTTAGTTCAACTCTTGTTTCCTTTGGTGGATTTTGAGGAATTTGTGTCTGTGAATTAAAAGATTCTGTGTCTTCATTTAATTCTCTATTATGTCAGTATCAGCTATGTTTGGGCTAATTGAAAGGACTATCTGAAGACTTCCATATGCTGTGCCCACGGCCAGGTTTTGTAGCGGCAAACAGACTTGGCTTGTTGTCCAGTTCGGGTCTTTTCAGACCGTAGATATTTTGAGAAACAATCTCTCAAGTTTTTCCACCGTTTCTTTAGATCTTCACCTGCAAATTTAATGATTTTTGTTTATAATAAACTCAATTTACATCTGAAATGGTATTAATTCGTATATTTAAAAGCCCTTCATTTTTATTTCAGGTTTTTAGCCACTGGGGATTCGTACAAAACAATTGGTCACAGCTTTTGGATAGGATTTTCAACCGTTAGCAATATTGTCTAAGAAGTGTGTGACGCTGTATGGAACCGACTGTAACCAATTTGTATGCCAGAGCCTACAACGCAATTATGGGTAAAATCGATTACGGGTTACAAAAATGTATGGCAATTCCCAAATTGTCTGGGCAGCATAGACGGCAAACACATTACTATTAGATGTCCAAAAAATAGCGGATCTTATTTAAAATATTTTTCAACTGTTCTTATGGCGATCGTTGACCCAGAGTATAAATTTATTTGCATTGATGTAGGTGGACACGGCAAAAATAGTGACGGAGGTATTTTCGAAGCATCAACTATGGGACGAAAATTTGCTGATGGTTTCCTAAATATTCAACCAAACAGACCTCTACCGGGTGAAATTGAAGAAGTTCCTTGCGTTTTAATAAAGCTTTTGCACTAAGTCCTTACTTAATGAGACCAATTCCCTACCATGACAACCGCAAAGAAAAATTGAACTATTATTTATGTAGAGATCTACGCGTTGTCGAGAATGCATTTGGGATAATGGCACAGAAATGTCGGTTATTCTTTAGACATGTAGAAGTAAATGTTCAAACTGCTACAAAACTTGTAAAGATGGCTTGCGTACTCCACAACCATTTACGTATAAAGAATATCCACCAACAACTTCATCAAGTTCAAGGAGATATTCGAAGGCCAATACAAGTATTAAATAATATGCCTGTTGATGGAAGAAGGGCAATAAACTTGGCTTTCGCCGTACGTAAAAATATTGTTTCTTATTTTAATAATCTGTAAAGTAATTTTAAAATAGGAATTTATAAAAAATGAATTACTTACCAGCAGTTCTTCCTAATTTAAATTCTTCGGCAATTTCATCCCAAATACTGTTTTTAGTACGCACATTCTTATAGTCGGGGTGCGTTAAATTGAATAATATATCGTGTTTTTTAACATGCTCAATGATTTGTACTGTCAAATTATCCATATTGTCGACGCGATCAGAAATTGACATAACCTGCAATCGCTGACGCAATGATATCGCTGACGTCCTGGCGATCGATCTCTGCACAAGTCGCTTCTATCGCCAACGTATCGCAACTGGTCTGTGCGGTTGCATTTGATTACATAGGACAGGTTAGATCGCCAACGCCATCGCTATCGCGATCTTGGTCGTGATCGCGCCGGTGCGGTGTGCTCAAGCTTTAAGGGGGTATGTGCCGCGTCGAAAATCGATGCATTTTTGATGGTCAGCACATACATAATTCTGAAGTTAATATCAAATATTAAGAAATGATATTTTGTACATTTAGAGAGAAAGGGTTAAACTATTCGTCTATAGAATTAGATTTTTTTTAATCATCAGACAAACTGTATAATTTATCCTGAAAATTACTAATATTGGATGGATATCTGGAGATTTTCTCTGCAAAGAATTAAAAATGTAATGCTACAGAAAAATAGTTTATACCTTTGAAAACAATATGTACGTAATAAAATTGTTATTCGTTATCAAATAAAGTCGCAAAAACGTAAGAGTTGCACCTCTGCAAACACAAATTTGCTTCATTTTCACCGCTGTAATGGACGCCACCTGCATGAAACATATTGTATCAACCCTGAAGGTGTGCACAAACACATTTACGTATTCAGTAAAATTTCGGGTCCAAGATAGTGGCGATTATCATTTTCTATTAGACCAGGGGTCTCCAAACTTTCCAGCCTTAGGGCCATACTGATTACATCAGTAAGTTCCGAGGGCCAAAACCATATTATCATTGTTGCCGGTGGTAAAAAGGAAATAGTCCACTGATGAAAAAAATGTCCGAAAAAGTACGCAACGTTTAAAAAAGGCTGCAAATCTGACCAAAGTCCGCAAAACGGCAACACTGCATATTATTAATTTTCCTGTCATTATCTGTAATTTCTAGACATTGAACTAGAATACAACTGGAAAGGACACGCAATGTAAAACGCCTGAGGCAAGTCAATTTTTCAGCAACCCGCGTTGCTGTTGGGTACCTCTCTCTTTCTATCTTATAGGGACATATGTAGGAATAGGAGTTTAAAATGAAAAAAAATTATTTTTATATAGAAATAATTTTATTTAAAACATTTCATGAACATTGTCTAGTTTAAAATAAAACACAGATTTTAAATTTAAAATTATATTTTCACATTGACATCAAATATGTACATACAACTAAAATTTAAATTACAAAAATAAATAAGTCTCAACAGTTTTTAAATAAATCTACTTTATTCAGTTTATCTCGCACCGTTGGAGCTTTTCCATGTAATCCCAAATTTACAAAAAAAATGGTTAAACTTACGTGTGAAATGAAATTTGTTTCCTTGCATCATGTTCATTTTTGCATCCGAAAGCAACACAGTTCAAAACCATTTTTAATACTGACGGTACTTAAAATAGCAGCAACTACTCACGTTAACTTGTAAAGGACACTAAACAGCATCTAAACTCTGGACCCTTATGATAATTAAACAGGTATCGGCTGTGAAAACACCACAATAACAATCCTGTTTGCATTAACGCTCATTGCTTGACATAAGTGAGAGTGAGATGGAATAACTACACATCATTCTCTCTCGCTCTGTTACCCCTGACACAGTTCGACACGTTTCGTTTACGAGCGGGGCCGTTCCAGTTACGTAGTATACAGTTCATTGTTTCTAGATTAGTCGTAGAGTACGAGCCATGAGGAGTAACGTGACACGACATCTGGTGGACACAAGCGGAAATAGGTAGTACCTTCTATCGCTAACAGATGGCGCTAATAGCACGTACAGAATAATCTCGTTGGTTCGAGAAAGTTCTGGTGTCTTCCACTCACTTCTAGATGGCAGTAATTGGAATATATAAGAAGGCTAGTGGCGCAACCACAAGTCAGTTCCTATGACACTGTTGTGAAATAAAATAGTACGTACCTCCTTAAAACGTGTTTGTGCGTGTTAAAGTTTAAGACATCTTTGTAACAGTATTTTGATTTGAATTGTTGCTTTTGTGTGTGATTTAGTAGTATGGAAAAGAAGCGAAAAACTGATAGTTAATGCAGAAAATTCAAAGATCAGTGGAACATTCAGTATTTCGTAATTGAGTCCAGTAACAAGGCGCTATGTTTGATTTGCAATGAAAGCATAGCCGTTCTCAAGGAATATAACATTAAACGCCATTATGAAACAAAACATTTTTAAAATTACTCAAAATATACAGGAAGTTTGCGGACAGAAAAATTCGAAGCTATGAAGCGCGGATTGAAATCGCAGCAATCTTCATTTACAAAACTCAAAACCGAACAAGAGGCTGCAATTCGTGTCAGCTTTCGTGTGGCTCTTGAAATTGCAAAACGTGGAAAACCATTCACCGATGGAGAAATGATCAAAGAATGCATAATTGCAGCAGCCGAAGAAATGTGCCCTGAAAAGGTAAATTTATTAAAAACTGTCAGTATGTCAGCAAACACTGTGGCTTGAAGGGTAGAAAACATCGCTGAAAATATATCCTCTCAACTGTTCGACAAAAATGGACATGTTGAGTGGTTTTCTTTGGCCTTGGATAAGTCAACGGATGTGTCAGATACTGCTCAGGTGTTGATTTATATTCGAGGAGTAGATAAAAGCTATGAAGTGCATGAAGAACTTCTTGATATGTATAGTATTCATGGCACAACCACTGGTACAGATATTTTTAAAGGAGTTGAAATGGCCATTAATCAAAAGAACCTTCGATGGAAAAACTTGAAATGTATTACAACTGATGGAGGCAAAAACATGAGTGGGAAAGATAAAGGAGTGGTCGCTCTTATGTCAAAGGCTGTAGAAAATGACGGTGGTTCAAAACCATTAGTCTTACATTGTATCATTCATCAACAGTCTTTGTGCGGTAAATGTTTGGATATGTCTGAAGTTCTGAAACCAGTCATATCAACTGTTAATTTTATCAGATCTTTTGGGCTGAATCACCGACAATTCCGATAATTTATTAAAGAGATTGGAGAAAATGACTTACCTTATCATACTGCCGTACGTTGGCTTAGTTTTGGGAAAGTCCTTCAGCGCTTTTTTGAACTTTTTTGAATGAAAAGCATCGCCCTCTTACTGAATTACAAAACAACGCATGGCTGTGGAAGTTAGCATTCTATGTTGATTTGACAAAACATGTGAACGAACTGAATTTGAGATTGCAAGGAGAAAACCAGAATCTTCCTGATTTATACACTAATATCAAATCATTCCGGAAGAAATTGATACTGTTTCAATCACAACTACGAAGTAAATATTTTTCACATTTTAAAATATGTGAAATATTCAGCCACACCACTGAGACTGAATTTCCTATCGATTTTGCAATCGAAACTTTGAGAGCTTTGAAAATAAATTTTGATACTCGTTTCTCGGACTTTGATGCCATTGCGAATCAAATTAAGATTTTTCAGAATCCTTTTGATACTGACATTGAAACCCTAGCCCCGGAACTTCAAATGGAAATGATTGATCTACAGTGCAGTGATATAATTAAGAACACATATCAAAACTCATCTTTGTTGGAATTTTATAAGAGTCTTCCACTGACACAATTTGATAATTTGAGAAGACCTTCTCCAAAATGAAGTAGACAAAAAATGTTTACAGATCTAAATTAACTGATGAGCATCTTAAATCTCTTTTAATAATTGGTACAAGTAAAATTAGTCTGCATCTACAAACTATTGTCAGTGGAAAATCTCAATTACATAAATCTCATAAGTATTTCATATGTCATTATGCTTGTTATAAGTTATGTTTTTATTTAAAATGTATAAAATGTTAGTTGGATTCATTTACATAATTTGTTAGTTATTATATACTGAAGTTAAATTTTCTGCATATTATACATGTCTTTACTCATTACAATTCTGTGTTTCTTTATCCAACTTATCACAATAACAATAAGCCTACAACAATGTTATAAGTAGTTAGCCCATGACCATATCAATGTAGATGTCATATTAATAATTATTCAACATAAAATTAGAATACTTCAGTAAACTAAATTTAATTTGCTATAAAAAATATGTTCTCTAAAAGGAGTTTTCAAGTATGCTAGCTCTCCGCGGGCCGGACAAAATCTGTCCGTGGGCCGGATGTGGCCCTCGGGCCGTAGTTTGGAGACCCCTGCATTAGACCATTCTTGTCTAATTTTGGCGCGAGGTACTTACAAGGTACACAATCTTTATTACAAACCAATACATTTGGAGCATACATTTTTTGAATTCATTACTGGGTCATTCCATGCCATTTCAACAAAAGGTTGTGCTGCACCATTTTAATTTTTTTTTATATTTTGCACAGATATTTATACATGTTTCTCGAGTTCAAAACTAATTTAAGAAAAATAGAAATTCTTGCCATGTGGCAGCAATGTCCCCGGATGGAGCATGAAACATGTACATTTTTGTAATTGCAAGCGTTTGCGCAAAGTGGCATAACTTTCTTTCCAATTGTGCAAATTTAAAAATTTTAAAATCTCCTAACCCATATTGAAGTGCCGAATAGTTTAGTGTAATTTTCATTCATCATTTGTTTTATTTTTTCAAATTTAATGGCCGTCAAAGTTTAGCATTGAGATTTGCATTTTTTTCATTTTTCGGCCCTGCTTTGGACTGAGAAGGGGGCAATACACTCAAACCAAATTTAGTTTGCAAGTACAACGGTAACAATAGATTTTATCTGTGGCAAAAAATCTAAAGTGTTTTAAATCCTTCTAAATTTTTTTCGCTAGAGAAAA
Organism: Ocypus olens; assembly: GCA_910593695.2. Lineage (NCBI taxonomy): Eukaryota > Metazoa > Arthropoda > Insecta > Coleoptera > Staphylinidae > Ocypus > Ocypus olens. The sequence continues at coordinate 41,889,939 of OU343055.1, forward strand.
TTGGCATTTTCAACAAAATCCGTATTTTTCTAAAGCTATATCTCCAGTGGGGTACACAGTAAAAATCTGAAATTTATACTACCAATGCTTCTATCCGGGAGCAACACCATTACAAAATTTGGTAACTTTGTTTTGCCTAGTAACAAAAATATTTAAGTTCAAATTTGTAATATTTTTTATGCAATCGGATTAAAAATTGAACTTTAAATATTAGAATCCGGCACTAAAATGGAACTCACCAGTACTAGCAGTGATTATAATACACTTGTAAATATTATAATCACTGCTACTAGGCATTAAAATACCTACCAAGGGTTTCCGTACAACGAGATGATTGGCGATTTATTAATGCAAGTCATAGTCCTGGTGATGAAATTTAAAAAGGTACCGTGGACCCTAAATAGAAACGTATTGTTATTAAATGATTAAAGAATAATTTTTTGCCTCAGATAAAATCTATTGTTACCGTTGTACTTGCAAACTAAATTTGGTTTGATTGTATTGCCCCCTTCCCAGTCGAAAACAGGATCAAATAATGAAGAAAAATTAAAATCTTGATGGTAAGTTTGAGGGCCAATACATTTGAAAAACATATCAAATAAAGAAAGAAAATTAAACCAAAATATTCATCACTTTAATCTGAGTCAGGAGATTTTCAAATTTTTAAATTTGCTCAATTCGAAAAATTGTTATACCACTTTGCGCAAATGCTTGTAATCACAAAATGTACATGTTTCAAGCTCCATCTGGGGACATATCTGCCACGCGGCAACATTTTTTTTTCTTTCTATAATTAGTTTTGTACTCTAGATACATGTATAAATATCTGTGCAAAATATGAAACAAAATAAAAATGGTGCAGCACAACCTTTTGTTGAAATAGCATGGAATGACCCTACTACTATAATTAAAAATACAATTAAATCATTTCAGAATAATAGGTATACAAACGGGAATACAGAAATCAAGTAAAATAAATATCACTTTATTTGTTGCCCTTTGAACAATATTGCAATGACTAGGTGGTGTCTTACAAACGGTAGCACAATATTTAAACTCAATAAACTATTATACACGCAAACACATGGTCGCACAATGGCTACTTCGTCTATGGCCATGCCACCGTCATCTGGAGTCACACCTGAACCAGTATACTGGGTGCTGTAAAAATGGCGGATTAACTGAATGCTACGTTGTCGAGGATTACTTCGAGAGTATGGAAAAAATAATAAAAAATATCGTTATTGTATTTTTTCGAAGAACATTAATGATTTACACTCCAGGTCATCAAATAAATTTTTCAGAGATACATACTTTCATGCTTGTCAATATTATGTACAATTGGTATTTTCAAATGCGATAATTTGACTGTTAAATAAATGATTTTCCCATGCAAATAAACCTGGCATGAGTAGATTTATTTGAATGCGAAAATCAATCATTTAACATTCAAATTATCGCATTTGAAAATACCAATTGTACATAATATTGACAAGCATGAAAGTATGTATCTCTGCAAAATATATTTGATGAGCTGGAGTGTAAATAATTAATGGTATGCAGATTTTATGCAATCAAATAATTTACACTAAAGTCTTCACATCTTCGAAAAAAATACAATACCGATTTTTTTCATTATTTTTTCCACACTCTCGAAGTAATCCTCGACAACATACCATAGAGTTAATCCGCCATTTTTACAGCACCTTGTATGTTTATATAGTCAAAGATTTTATTATTTTAAAAGTGCTTAATTCCAGGGACTGAAAACGGAACGAAAACGAAATTTAAAAAAAATAACCGAAATATTTACAACGAAAACGGAAACGTAAACGAAATTTAAATTTAAATATTGTTTCCCTATCAGAAAACCTACAGACCAGTTTCGCCCTTTCAGGTCTCACCGGTCTATAGGTGTTCTGATGGGGAAACAATATGTTTACATTATTCTTGGATATCTTGTCGGTGGTTAAGCCACTCGGATTTTATAAGGATTTTATTAGTCAATAAGTTTTAATGTGTAATGTTCATCATGCAATTTTATTTATGTATATTTTTGTATCTTTTAAGTACTTATGTTAGTAATTTTAACGTGTCATCATTTAAAAGTTTTAATGTGTAATGTCGGTCTTGCGGTTTTATCTATCTATCTATATCTATACATCTATGTAGGTGTATGTGTGTATGTATATATATAAATATATGTGTATGAGGGTATGTATATATGTATATGTATATATATATATATATATATATATATATATATATATATATATATATATATATATTTTTTATTTATGTATCTCTTATTTTATATACTTTTAATATTCATTATATAATATATTGTTAGTTTCGCACACTGCAGGTATCTTCACTTATGTGCTATTACCTTGATAAACAATTAATTAAATGAGCTTCATATTTTAAGCAAAGTTTATGTGACCTGTGTAAAACTTCCAAGTTACTAGCACCAATAAACATTATTATTATTATTATTATTATTATTTGATTCACTATAGCATTCAGGCAAGAGATTCTGCCACTGTGGCGTTTCTACCTTTAACGGAATTTAAATTTTTCGTTCAAAATGGAACACGAAATAAATAATTTTGTAATACCGATTTTTACAGTTCTTTTTAAGTGTCTCCGTTAAACACAAACACTTCGTGGCTTATGCCGGAAACAGAAAGTAGAAGAAATCATCTATTCTAAGTCATTATTGGCTTGTTTCAATTTTTTTAACGGAATTTGAAAAATATTACTTCGGAATGGACACTATGGATTTTATTTGAAATTCTCTTGTAATTAAGAAAGGGGGTATTTTGGTTTCTTAATCCTACCACGTAGGATCATCTATTTAAAGTAACTTCAGAAATATTTATTCTTGTAACAATGTTTTTTAAATGTTTTAGCCAAATTACAAAAAAATATTATCTTGTAATTAAAAGAAGGGATATTTTGTGATTTTTTAGAGTGGGAGCATGGACTATAAGTGATGTATCGTCTGTATAAAGTAGTGAATAATGTTCTGGATTAAAGTACGAGGAGTCTGAATTATAAATGTCACTGCAGAATACATTATAGAACAGTGGCGATAGAGGGGAGCCTTGTTACCCTGATGGATAGGGGATAAGAAGAAGTATGGTTGACGGACTTTGATTTGGGGGGTTTTGATGGAGAGGAAATTTTTGATTGAAATGATTAGATGGTGTGGTCGTTTCAGCAGAAAACACTTGTAAAGTAGACCTACGTGCCAGATGGAGTCGAATGCCTTTTGGAAGCCTATAAAAAGGACGGCCTTCTAGGTGTATGGTTTGGATATTGGAGGTAGCTATCCTGAGTGGGAGGGTAGTTGATTTATTAGGCATAAAACCAAATTGATATGGTGGAATCGAAGTGAGTGTTGCATTCAGGATCTTACGTTTAACCTTTCGGAGGTCGCGCGCGGTCTCTCACTCCGCAACTTTACTATTTGTGGAATAATAATCCGATTCGACGTCGACCGTAGCATCGCTTCACAGTAATCTCTTGTAATACCCTGATACCGTTTAGTACGCAGTTATAAATCAGTGAGCGTGTTTGGTTCTTATTTGTGACTATTGCGGACTGGCAGTCCGCGCGCGACCCTTCTAGTACCTATTTTATTTAAAGTGAAATTTCTTTATATTGCAATTTGGCAATTACTGTTATCAAAGGTAAGTGTGTATTTTCGTAAAAATGTGTCAGTAAGATTAAAAAAACTTTTTTTAGATGTAATGGAAAAAAGAGCAAAAATATTTGGAAAACCTTGTCACAATGCTTAGCTAAGGACGATATACAAGAAACTGTTCGGAAATTCGGAAGTGGATAATTTGAAACAACAATTTTTAGATAGTGATACTGAACATTTCCGATTCTGAAGACAATTATAACATTCCAATTCATCAGGAGCCAAGATTCATAGGCAAAGATAGCACAACCATTTGGTCTAATCATCCAATACCCAGACATCGGAGAACTAGAAAAGAAAACCTAATAAAACATTTTCCGGGTGTGAAACCTCCAGTGAAAAATTTGATGAAGTGTAATGAGTACATGGGTCCCGTAATAAAAATAACGTAATAAAAATAATTAATGTAATATTTTTTTCAGCAAAATCATTCGTAATTGTAATAATCTGATAAATGTAATTCACACAATAATCATAACAGCGCATGATAAATATCAATCGTAAAAGATAATGTAAGCAAGAAGTTAAGACACGCGCGGTCTCGTGGTCGGAATAACATTGCTAAAATAAACAACAACACATCCACGCCGAAAAATACGCCTCGTACAAAGAACTCTTTAACTTGTATCATCTAAAATCACACTTAGCACCGGGAAGAAAACGTAAACATCCTCCTGACCGAGATTCAGAAAAATGCAATTCATAAAATTCAACGTCCAAAACAAGACCAGAAAAATACTAATAAGTAAATTCACGGGAAAGTTCATGAATTCAAACATACACGAGGCAATTTGGCACGTGTATTTCTGAATGTGGCGGGGGCAAATTAGATGATAAAAGAGACGGGATCACAAAATTCGGGAGGATTTCCGTGATGGAAATAGAGTGGTGAGAATCAGTGAAGGAGTAATTTTTTAATGTGTGAAGTCAACTTGTCTCGATGAATAACTGCATCCGAGTAATTACTATGCAACGAAATGTGAAACAATTCACATTTGAATAATTACTCTATTACGAAATGCGAAACACAGATCCAATGAATAACTACATCCGAGTAATCACTCTGCAACGAAATGTGAAACTATTCACATTTGAGTTATTACTCTGCCAGGAAATGCAAAATCGTCGGAGAAAGAATGACTTACCTGAGTTAGCAGACATTATACTACGAATTACTTTCTTCACAACCTCCAGACGCTTTGAGCGCTAGGACCATGGGTTGTGTAGAAAGGGGGTATCGCCAAGACGCTTTGAGCGCTAGGAAAAGAACCTCCAAAATCTAATGTCCAATCTAATTAACTTGTCATTATTGAACGTATTGATTTCTTACAACCTCCAGACGCTTTGAGCGCTAGGACCATGGGTTGTATAGAAAGGGTGTATCGCCAAGACGCTTTGAGCGCTAGGAAAAAAGCACCCAATTTCTGATGGTAATCTTATTCATTTCTGATGGTAATCTTATTCATTTCTGATGGTTATCTTATTCTCCGAACGAAAGAGTATAGTCAAGATCACCGATTGTGTAAGTTATTCGTTGAGATCTAGTTGAAAGTTTTATTGACATCAAGCAAAGAGGTCAACTGCCAAGCCTCACGTCGTTATAAATAATTCTGAGTCATACGTATTCTGGTCTGGTCAAAGAAAAAGTACGACAGTTGCTGTAAATCTCAAATTCTTGCAATATTCTTTTGTAAAATGTTCGACGATAGTTCTGAGACTGGTTTTCCCACAGGGTTTTCCCAGATATATTGGTACAGCAAGGATATGTGTTCATAAATCAAATAACATACTCTTTGGTGTACAAATGCAAATGCCAGAACTAATAAATCAAATGAATAAACGTCCATCCGTTCAACAAACAAGCATTTCATTTACCTAAACCTAACCAACACGCATCGACACTAGTAACGAATCTGTTAAATAATTGAGGGTTACTACAAAAATTAAACAGAACGTATATAAGTACAAAAAGGTCAGACTTGACGTACTACAGAAGGAATCAGAAATTTGGACCCTCTTTTTTCCTGATATAGTTTTTAGTTTAATTTTCGAGCACACGAAACAACATATGCAAGTGAAACGCTCTGATTATCAACGAGAAAGAGATACCAAAGACACGAATTTATTAGAAATCAAGGCGTGGATTGGACTTCTGTATTTAGCTGAAGTTCTAAAGTCCAGTCGCGTAAATCTTGATGAACTTTAGAACAAAAATGGTACAGGAGTAGAGGTGTTTCGACTGACGATGTCCCAACATAGATTTCGTTTCCTGTTGCAACACATAAGGTTTGATAATTTCACTACACGTGACGAATGAAAGTAATATGACAAGCTTGCTCCGATACAACAAGTTTTCGATTATTTCATCAGTAACTGTACAACTGCATACTCTCCAGTTGAAAACGTCACAATTGATGAAAAACTCGAAGTATTCGGAGGAAAATGCAATTTCCGTCAATATATTCGCAGCAAGCCGGCCAGATATGGCATAAAGATGTTTGCACTGGTTGATTCAAAAACATTTTATATGGTTAATATGGAAGTGTATGTTGGCAAGCAACCTGAGGGCCCCTTCGCAGTGAGTAATTCACCAAAAGATATTGTTCCAAGAATTTGTCCATCTATAAAAGGAACAGGGAGAAATGTAACCGTACACCAGCATCAGCATCTGAGGAAAAATTTTAACTTGACTCTTCTGGGAACAATAAGGAAAAATAAAAGGGAGCTGCCCTCAGAAATGGTTTATCCTTTAATGCGTCCTCCTTTATCTAGTATGTTCGCATTCCAGAAAAAATGCCACCCTAATTTCTTACATTCCGAAGAAGGGTAAAAATGTTTTATTGGTATCAGGTATTCATTGTGACGATCAAATCGATGAAAACGCAAATAAGCCGGAAATAATTATGGAATATAACCGAACCAAAGGAGGAGTAGACTGCGTCGATAAGTTGTGTGCCGCATATGATGTTTCGCGAAACACTCGAAGGTGGCCAATGGTATTATTTTATTCGTTGCTCAATGTTGCTGGAATTAATACTTTCGTCATATTTTCAACAAACAAGTCTATGTGGAACATTCGAAAACGTACATTTCTATAAACGTTATCTTTTCAATTAATTAAAGATCATCTTCGTCGCCGTGCAACTGGTCTTATTCCAGACATCATGAAACTTCAAATCAGAAGGATTTTAGGACTTCAGGCACCTCCACCACTTCCGGTTGCTGCCAATAAAAAAAAAATAGACCTCGCTATTTATATGTCTAAACTGTCAAAAATTTGTGTGTTTAGAGCATTCTTTAAATATTTGTCGGGTATGTTCTGTTCTTGAAAATGAAAGTGAATAAAATAATTTTTTTTATGTTTTTCCCTTTTATTTTTTCTACCTATGGTCTAAATATGTTTTTTGTATTTTTTAATGAAAATAAAATAAGAATTAACTACAATGAGTAATTTTTTATTTCAAAAATAAATTGATTTCGGTGACTGAGAGTCCGCGCGCGATCATTCTTGTCCCAAATATGTGCGCGACCTCCGAAAGGTTAAGGCGAGCTTCGAACAGTTTGCCTATTACAGGAAGCAGTGTAATGGGGCGATAGTTGGGAATCGATGAAGGGTCCTCCCCTGGCTTCGGGATGCAGACGATAATGCCCTGTTTCCACTCTGTTGGAAAGTATTGGTTTTGGTAGCCAAAATTGAACATTTTTAAAATACACATATGGACGTCATCGGGAAGTTTTTTAAGGATGGTTCTAGAGACCTTGTCATAGCCTGGAGTGGAGTTTTTAGCAGCGTGTAATATCTCAAGGTAGCCAGTCTCGTCTAATAAGTCATCAGTTGATGGATGTCTGCTAGTCCAGTCAAATGTATTGTGCCAGTTAGTTAAAGAGTCGTAGAAGGTGTTGTCAAACTTGTCATTTTCGGAGCATAGCTTTTCTTGTGTCGAGCAAATGCATTTGTTATTGATGTGTCGTCAGTCAATATTGATCCACCATTAAGGTCTGTGATCTTATCGCTATGATTTGTCTTTTTTATTTCGGCCCAATAGGTCGTTCCTTTCATATCGTTATTTTTGCACATGTCTCGGTGTTGGAAGTTTTGTACTGTAAGATAAGTAATTTAATATATCTGTTCAATTTATTAAATGTTTATTTAAGTGATGCGTCGCTCTAGAATTTACCTGTCGTTTGAATTTAATTAGACTAAGGATAAAATTAGGGAGAGGATATTAATAATATTGCTTTTTGAGTTTTGGATTATAGAGTTCTATCGATTTGTGAGATTATCTTGTAATTGACGGAGGGGGTATTTGGGTATTTTTTTTTGGAACCACGGTATAGTAACTGAAACTTTATTTGTTTTTTTTAAAATACATTTATGTTTGTTTACTGAATTACTTTTTCTTTTATTTTGTTTCAATATTGCCACAGACGACCACTTGGGTGAATTTTACATTTTGTATATGTAAAAGATTATTATTCCATAAAGGCGATTTTCCGAATTTCAATTTAATATACCTAATAAATAATGACACAATTATCAAAAACATATTTATTCATAGTTTAATAAAGATATAAATAAATATAATAGTACTAATACATACAATGAATATTATAAATATATCATTTTAAATGGATCACAATATTTTATTATTCAATAATTGGAATGGCTATTTGTTCTAAAGAACTGAAACAAACGTATAACACAAATTATTCCTGAAAAATTATTAGAAAAGTGTGCATATTACATGTATTTATATTATGTAGCAAATTTATAGAACAGTTTGATTGCATCTGTTTATATTTGTGACAGTATATATGTATATAAGGACAGGTTATTTTTACTAAGTAAGAAATAGATAGGCACTACTATAATAGAATCACAATGATATGCTTATATTAAGAGGTCTTCCAATCCATATTGGAATTAGTTTAATTGATAGACATTGTTAGTTATTATCAGTAATTTTTATCGATATAAAAAAGTGTCAACAATTCATTCCCCGTAACAATACTTAATTTATTCGAGTGTTTTTACTTTTTACTTTCGACTTTTGTAGATAGTACAAGTGGTACGTTATCTGTGATTTTATAATAAAAGTTCCAAAAATAGTTTTATGTTAAAGTATATGCAAGATTAGTAGCTGTATAAATTATTCAATGGATTCAATTATTTGACCAGTTCTGCTTATCTTAACTATTTTTATTGTACCACAACTGGATGGGGGCTTAGTTGATTCAACAATGGGCCGTTTTACGGGGAGGGTTCTCTTAAGAACCGCTTTCGTTATTCGTTTTATTGAACTTGAGCAACCTACTCTCGACATTAGTATTTATAGCCTCTACAATTTGATTCTCTCTAGCATTGGGCGGATCCCAAAAGAACGGACACAGCTTTTCCCTGTAAAGCTCGTTGTCCTCTTCCCCACTGTTGTTAATACTGTTAATTCCGTTTATCCCCTTCACGCATAAATTTATTTTCCTGCTGGAATCCGGTATGCTGCGACTTTTTCTAATGCTGCACTTGTAAAAAGCAGCAGCCACCGCGTCCGGATCTAGTCCCAACAATTCCAGCACCTTCCTTGCGTTTTGTGTGATGTACTGTTGCAGATAATCGTCTGTATCTGTTTGTGTCTCCTTGTTGGCTAAGGAAGTAATACAAGGGTGTATCCGGTGCGGGGAGGGCGGCTCGTCCCAGTAGAACATTTCCGGAGGGTGCGAAGAACTACGTGCTAGAATTCCATTTCCGGTGCTATTCTGGTGTGGAAGGTAGGTTATATTGGGGTTAGAGTGCGCGGAGTAATGCAGCGAATTATGACCGGATGATGGGGTCGTCATCTCCTGTAAGGCATGGATGGCGTTTCTCACCTGAAAATTAAGAACTCAATGTGAGGGTAATGATTTGCAAATATTATAAAGTGTATTTAATGTAGCTAGTTAAAAATAAAGAAAAAACATACTAGCTAGATATATTAATAAATCACTTATTATTTAAATATGATTATAAGCTAATTCAAAGATTGATTTGACTAAAATTTAAAAAAAATAATATTTATCATTTATACACTGTGTGTGAATTTTCTACTAGAAATAGAAACGTGAATCATGTGTATGTTCGACTGTTAATTTATGGAGAAATTACAGAACATAAAGTGAGTGTTTATTAGACTCTCATGTTAAAAATATATTAAATTGGACCCTTCTGCCAGTGCCAAACAAATGCCACATTTAACCAACAACTTTATATTTTAAAATAACTGCAATTATATATTAACAAGAGGGCAAATTGTTGTAGTAATGAATATTTTTAATTAATGCAAATATTCGATCCTGTTGAAGATTTTTTACTACGACGTAGAAGGGATTTCGGTTGAACATTTTTTTACTTTCTCCGTTACGAAGTACGAGAAAGTATTGTGATCGTGATTTTTTTTTCAAAAAATTTTTTTGCGGAAATATCCGTTTTGGGGTCCCTAGATGCCATTTCAACAATTTCTGGAAAAAAAAATTGTGTCTCTGTGTGTGTGTGTGTGTGTGTGTGTCTGTCTGTGTGTGTGTGTGTGTGTGTGTGTGTGTCTGTCTGTGTGCGCTATATCTCAAAAACTAATAAAGCAATTGATATGAAACTTTTAACATACGTCTTATTTGATAATCTGAAGAACTGAAAAGCTTTTGGTAAAATTTCGTACACCGGAAGTGGGCGTTTACCTTAACTGTTTTTTGTTTTTTGCCAATATTTTCTAAAATATGAAAAATATCACAAAAACCATTAAACAAATATTGAAGACAACAAATAAATGAACATCTTTTGCTTGAAAATATTTTTGATAAAATTATTGCTATTCGAGAAAAAAATTTATTAATTTTTTTTCAATGTTTTGTTTATAATTATGAAACGATAATAGTTACAGCAAATTTGTGTGAATATTAATTGTAGAGAATACTAAAATGAACAACTTTTAAAGAATAAGTTTTTTTTCTAAATCCCTTTAGTTTTTGAGTAAACTGAGTTTTTGAATTTGAAGTATAATTTTTCCATCTTTCATAAGTTTGACGTTTTAAACGTCAGTTTCATGCGAGTTCACACAACGCTCGATGTACATTTAAAATATGATTTCAATTGAAAATAAACCATGAAAGGGTCATAAATGACTATACCATAAAGTCGGAGAAAGTAACATGAAGGCCACATCACCATTTTTTCAATATGCATTCCTGTTAAAATGTATGCCTGTTTGCTTGTGCGCGCTGTATCTAAAAAACTACTACTTGAATGAACATCAAACTTTGAACATAAGCATTATTTGATAATCCGAAGAACTGAAAAACTTTTGGTCAAATTTCGTACACCGGAAGTAGGTGTTTACCTTAACCATTTTTGTTTTTCTCCGATCATTTTTTAAATATGAAAAGTACTATAAAAGCACTCAAACAAATCTTGAAGAAAGCAAAGAAATTAACATTTTTTCCTTAAAAATATTTTTCGTGAAATGTATGGTTTTTGAAAAATAATAGCAATTAATTTTTTTTTCTAATTTTTGGTTTCGAATTATGAAACGATATTAGTTACAGCAAATGTATTTTAATAATAATTATAGAGAATGCCAAAATGAACAATTTATATAGTATAAATATTTTTCGAAATCTCTTCGGTTTTTGAGTAAATTGAGTATTAGAATTTAAAGTATAATTTGTCATTTTCATTTTTCATAATTTTGACGTTTTAAACGTCAGTCTCATCTAATTTTACTAAACGCTCTATGCACATTTAAAATGTGATTTCAATTGAAAATAAACAATGAAAGTGTAAACATAAAGTACTGTACCATCAAATCGGAAAAAGTAACACCCCTTTTTATTTTTTTTGTCATTATTTTAGAGTTTCAGATCGTATCTTAATTTGAGCTTGTGTTATTTTTGGGGCAAATTATTTTTAGACCAGAATTTTCGTGATCGTATTTTGTATTTTTGCCTGTTTCTTCGATTTTTTTCCTTTAAATTCTTGATTTTTTGCATAAATATTCTTTATGTTGGTTCCAATTTTAAAATGATCTGTTGAAATTTTCGACTTTTTCGGTCAATATTTTGATTTTTAAGCTCGTGCTTTCGATTTTTGGTCAAAATTTTCGATTTTTTGCCACAATTGTTGAATTTTTATTTGTATTTTGGATTTTCTTGGTCTAAATTTTTGATTTTATGTCCTAAGATTTTTTTATTTGGCCAAAATTTTCGATTTGTTTATTAAGATTTTCGATTTTTTAACTTTTTGGTCTGCATTTTTTTTATTTTTAGGCCCATGCTTTCAATTTTTTGGCCTTATTTGTTAAATTTTGACCTGTATTTTCGATTTTTTTGGTCCAAATTTTTGATCTTCTGTCCTAAGATTTCTTTATTTGGCTGAAATTTTCCATTTGTTTATTAAGATTTTCGATTTTTTAATCTGTATTTTTTATTTTTAGCCCCAAATTTTCGGTATTTGGTCCAAATTTTGTTTTTCTCATCCTATATTTTAAATTTTTCAATTTTAAATTTCAGTTTCTGTTCGGAAACTTACTTTAAGCTACAGGGTTATTTTGAGGGTGAAAATGGCAAACAATTTTTTCTTTGCTTGAATTTTTTATCTGCATTTTTAGATCTCTGGCCTGTAATTTCTTTTTTTTAATTTTGATTTTTGGCCTAAATATTCTTTATTTTGGCCTGCTTTTTTTAATTTTTTTGTCCCAAATTTTCAGTGTTTGGTCTAATTTTTTGTTTTCTTGGCCCATATTTTAGATTTTTTCATTTTCAATTTGAGTTTCTGTTCAGAAACTCACTCTGAGCTACAGGGTTATTTTGAAGGTGAAAACGGCAAACTATTTTTCCTTTACTTGATTTTTTTATCTGCATTTTTGGATCTCTGGCCTTCGTTTTCTATTCCAAATTTTTGATTTTTGACCTAAATATTCTTTATTTTGGCGTGAAAATTTAGGTTGCGTGTTAAAAGTTTCGATTTTTTGGTCCGTATTTTTGATATTTAGGTCCTAATTGTTAGTTTAAGTTTGAGTTTTTTTGTGTTATACTCGTATTTTAAATTTTCTAATCTGAATTATTGATTTTTATGCGCGATTTTTTTGCCGGTATTTTCGAGTTTTTTGGTCGGGCTTTGATTTTTTGCCCTGAATTATTGTTTTTTATTTTATATTTTGCATTATTTTCGAGTTTCTGGTCGGAAAGCCAAAGAATTATTTTAGGGGCTAGCTAAATATTTTTTCTTTTACTTGAATTTACAATATTTTGGTCTGCATTTTTTTGGTCCATATTTTAGATCTTTACCTTTACCTGTTTTTGCCTCAATTTATTCCAAATTTTTAATTGTTTTGCCTAAATAATCTTTATTTTGGACAACATTTTCGATGTTTTAGTTTGCGTTTTTTTTTATGTTTAGGCCATAGTTTTCGATATTTGGATTTTTTTGGGCCTAAGTTTTAGTTTTATTGTTTAGTTATTGATTTCTATCAGCGAATTTTTGATTGGCGAATATTTTAGATTTTTAACCTAAAGTAGCGATTTTTTAATGTTTTGCCAGTATTTTCAAGGTTTTGGTCTAATCGTCAAATCGGAGAAAGTAACATGATGGCCACATCACCATTTTTTACAAATATTTTGTATTATTTTTGTATTTTCTGATTGTTCAATGCAGCCTCGGCTATACCTGGTGGTGCACAGTCGCGGCTCGTGGAACATTTTGATGCTAGAGCCACTTAGCATATAATATTCTTTTTGAGAAAAAAAACGATTATTGTTACAAAATTATTCAGTAAATTAAATAAAGAGAAAAGTAGCCTTCATATATAAATATTCAAGCAGTTCGTAATTCTACGAAATTAAGTCTTACAAAGGCTAACAAACAAATAACTTATTGTATCTATTCGATGGACTTTTCTGGAAGAATTTGACATTGGTCACCCGTTACCTTCTGTAAACCAAAAAAAAAAACAATTGAACAGCGAATTAAATTCTTTGGTCCTCTATATATCTTTCGGATGAATAAAAGACTTTGCTGAAAGTGTCTTAGAAATCCGATCATAAGTTCAAAAGTAAAAAAAAAATAATTTAACAATTTTATTTTTTTGACCTACGTCTAATATATAAGAACAATACTTTGCTAACGCTTTTCGTTAAAGAGTTATCCTCAATAACAATAAAATATTTTTTGATCTTATCTGTCCAATGAACGCAACATTTTGCTGAAAGAATTTTCAAAATCTCTCCTCGCGTTCATGAATTGAATTATAAATTACATGTTTTGGGTCTCATCTGCGACTACTCGATGGAAAAATTTGCCAAATTAGGTCATCCGTTCAAGAGTTATCCTTATACAACAAAAAATCAATTAAAGGCGAATTAATTTTTTGATCCTATTTACATTTATCCGATGAATACTTTATTGACACGAAAAAATATAAAAACAATTGCCATCCACTTGAATCTTCGCAAAATCACTCAATATTAATTCAAGAGAGATCTGGTAGAACATGCCAATACATTCCGTCGATTGCGTTCGCAATTTTTCATGCAAATTTATGAAAAAATTTAATCATTTTTTTGTTGACGCAAAAAAATATAAAAACAATTGCCATCCACTTGAAACTTCGCAAAATCACTCAATATTAATTCAAGAGTGATCTGGTAGAACATGCCAATACATTCCGTCGATTGCGTTCGCAATTTTTCATGCAAATTTATGAAAAAATTTAATCATTTTTTGTTGACGCAAAAAAATATAAAAACAATTGCCATCCACTTGAAACTTCGCAAAATCACTCAATATTATTTCAAGAGTGATCTGGTAGAAAATGCCAATACATTCCATCGATTGCTTTGGCAATTTTTCATGTAAATTTATAAAAAAATTTAATCATTGTTTTGTTGACGCAGAAAAATATAAAAACAATTGCCATCAACTTGAAACTTCGCAAAATCACTCAATATTAATTCAAGAGTGATCTGGTAGAAAATGCCAATACATTCCATCGATTGCTTTGGAAATTTTTCATGTAAATTTATGAAAAATTTTAATCATTTTTTTGTTGAAGCAAAAAAATATGAAAACAATTGCCATCAACTTGAAACTTCGCAAAATCACTCAATATTAATTCAAGAGTCATCTGGTAGAAAATGCCAATACATTCCGTCGATTGCTTTGGCAATTTTTCATGTAAATTTATGAACAATTTTAATCATTTTTTTGTTGATGCAAAAAAATATAAAAACAATTGCCATCCACTTGAAACTTCGCAAAATCACTCAATATTAATTCAAGAGTGATCTGGTAGAAAATGCCAATACATTCCATCGATTGCTTTGGCAATTTTTCATGTAAATTTATAAAAAATTTTAATCATTGTTTTGTTGACGCAAAAAAATATAAAAACAATTGCCATCAACTTGAAACTTCGCAAAATCACTCAATATTAATTCAAGAGTGATCTGGTAGAAAATGCCAATACATTCTGTCGATTGCGTTCACAATTTTTCATGTAAATTTATGAAAAAATTTAATCATTTTTTGTTGACGCAAAAAATATAAAAACAATTGCCATCAACTTGAAACTTCGCAAAATCACTCAATATTAATTCAAGAGTGATCTGGTAGAAAATGCCAATACATTCCATCGATTGCTTTGGAAATTTTTCATGTAAATTTATGAAAAATTTTAATCATTTTTTTGTTGAAGCAAAAAAATATAAAAACAATTGCCATCAACTTGAAACTTCGCAAAATCACTCAATATTAATTCAAGAGTGATCTAGTAGAACATGCCAATACATTCCGTCGATTGCTTTGGCAATTTTTACTTTCTCCGTTACGAAGTACGAGAAAGTATTGTGATCGTGATTTTTTTTTCAAAAATTTTTTTTACGGAAATATCCGTTTTGGGGTCCCTAGATGCCATTTCAACAATTTCTGGAAAAAATTTTTTTGTGTCTGTGTGTGTGTGTGTGTGTGTGTGTCTGTGTGTGTGTGTGTCTGTGTGTGTGTGTGTGTGTCTGTCTGTGCGCGCTGTATCTCAAAAACTAATAGAGCAATTGATATGAAACTTTCAACATCCGCCTTATTTGATAATCTGAAGAACTGAAAAGCTTTTGGTAAAATTTCGTACACCGGAAGTGGGCGTTTACCTTAACTGTTTTTTGTTTTTTGCAAATATTTTCTTAAATATGAAAAATATCTCAAAAACATTAGAACAAATATTGAAGACAATAAAGAAATGAGATTATTTTGTTTGAAAACATTTTCCATAAAATCATTGTTATTCGAGAAAAAAATGTATTTATTTTTTTTTCATTTTTGGTTTATAATTATGAAACGATAATAGTTACAGCAAATTTATGTTAATAATAATTGTAGAGAATGCTAAAATGAACAACTTATAAAGAATAAGTTTTTTTCGAAATCCCTTTAGTTTTTGAGTAAACTGAGGTTTTGAATTTGAAGTATAATTTTTCCATGTTTCATAATTTTGACGTTTTAAACGTCAGTTTCATCCGAGTTTACACAACGCTCGATGTACATTTAAAAGATGATTTCCATTGAAAATAAACCCATGAAAACGTAAATATAAAGTCGGAGAAAGTAACATGATGGCCACATCACCATTTTTTATGTAAATTTATGAAAAATTGTAATCATTTTTTTGTTGACGCAAGAAAATATAAACACAATTGCCATCAACTTGAAACATCGCAAAATTACTCAATATTAATTCAAGAGTGATCTAGTAGAAAATGCCAATACATTCCGTCGATTGCTTTGGCGATTTTTCATGTGAATTTATGAAAAATTTGAATCATTTTTTGTTGACGCAAAAAACATATAAAAACAATTGCTATCAACTTGAAACTTTGCAAAATCACTCAATAATAATTCAAGAGTGATCTGGTAGAAAATGCCAATACATTGCGTCGATTGCTTTGGCGATTTTTCATGTAAATTTATGAAAAATTTTAATCATCAATTTTTGTTAACGCAAAAAAATATAAAAACAATTGCCATCCACTTGAAACTTCGCAAAATCACTCAATATTAATTGAAGAGTGATTTGGTAGAAAATTCCAATACATTCCGTCGATTGCTTTGGCAATTTTTCATGTAAATTTATGAAAAATTTTAATCATTTTTTTGTTGACGCAAAAAAATATAAAAACAATTGCCATTCCACTTGAAACTTCGCAAAATCACTCAATATTAATTTAAGAGTCATCTGGTAGAACATGCCAATACATTCCGTCGATTTTTCATGTAAATTTATGAAAAAATTTAATTATTTTTTTTGTTGACGCAAAAAAAAAATATAAAAACAATTGCCATTCACTTGAAACTTTGCAAAATCACTCAATATTAATTCAAGAGTGATTTGATAGAAAATACCAATACATTCCGTCGATTGCTTTGGCGATTTTTCATGTGAATTTATGAAAAATTTGAATCATTTTTTGTTGACGCAAAAAACATAAAAACAGCTGTAAAAAAGTTGAACCTTTCTTAATTTACTTAAAATACAATAATCTTAATAATCCTCCAAAAACTTAAAAAAAACTCCATCATTGGTTTTCAAGAAAACCGACCGAGAACAGCCCTTAATATTTTTTAAGTTTCACTTCTTCGGAGTGAAAAAAAATAAAAACAACTGCAACACACTTGAAATTTTCCAAATTTACTCAAAATACACTAATATTAACAATCCTCAAAAAAACGTAAAAAAAACCATTACTGGTTTTCAAGATTTAAAGTTTCATTTCTTCGGAGTGAAAAAAAATACAAAAACAACTGTAACACACTTGAAACTTTTCAAATTTACTCCAAATACATTAATCTTAATAAACCTCCAAAAAACTCAAAATACCTCATCACTGGTTTTCAAGATAACAATTCTGGAAGGATTTTTCAAAACTGCTAATTTGTTCAAGAGATAAATTCTCAAATAAATGTATTGCCATTTTTCTCGTCTCATGAAACTTTCGCAGGCATCGTTTTAACATTTAATATGACAAATTAGTGTTTTTAGAATTAATAAAAATAAATCTTGTTTCGTTTGAAATTAGAGGTAGTGCCATGGCTCCTTGGCTCTACATAACGAGCCGCCCCTGATGCCTGATGGTGCATTACGATCTCTATATTAACTCCGGAATTTGTTAAAAGACGTGCGGAAGTTAATGTAAAACAATGTTCTATATATAGCGATCGATTTTCAGAGTTTAAATATCATGATGCTTCGCACACCTACAGGTTGTACATTGCATTCCTTTCAACATAATTTAAAAATAATCTTTGTGCAATATATTTGATGGCCTTAATTGTATGCATTTTTTTTTTAATAACTTGCAGTAATGATTGCAATTTCTCTAGTACAACTCAATATCCGGCGCGTCATTAGCCGGGGGCATAGTTTCTTAACCTTCTTCTTCATTTTCGTTTTTAATATTTGTAAGACTTTATTTTGTAGATTTACAAATAGGTTAAATATTCATATATATATATATATATATATATATATATATATATATATATATATATATTATTGAATTTATAATTCTATAAATTTATATATTTAAATTCGTCAGGAATTATTACAAACGATATTTTTAAGTTTTCGTATCGGAAAACTCTATTTAAAAGTGTCCACTTCCGATATACAAAATTTTATTGTCAAAAAAAACCTCAAAAGCTTTTGAGATATACATACATTTATAAAAAAAGGTCTGTATCATCCTCGGACCTCTAAATGGATATTTCTGTTGAAATGTTCAAAATCGAATATTTTTATAAAAAAAATTATCCCTTTCTCGTACGGAGAAAGTAGGACACGAGGCAGGGGTATTAAAATTCTTTGCGCTGATACCGTTTGAGAAAAGTTCTCATTCGTGCTCTCTATATGTACGTGCCCTTATTCGTGTAGATACAGTTCAGTACACAATGCAACTCGTATTTTCCTATAATCATTGAATATTCGCTGGCATAGGTGAATAGCAAATATCAAGATAATTAGTATATAATATTGATAAACAATGTATTGTGTGTTAGAATAAAGTAAAATTTATAAAAAATAACCTAAAATATAATCATGGTTAATTGTTTATCTTAAAGATTTACTATTAATAATATAATTTGAATCTTAAATTGTAAACACATCATATTTTGATGAAATAGTAACATAAAATGTCTAAATCGAGTGTATGGAGGGCTACGATAGTATGATTGTATAAGTTTAATAAGAGGGTTCATTTTAGCACGAGTGCTCCAATGAAACGAGTGCCGCAATGCACTTTTATTAGAGAAGTATAATATACTATTTTTCTACTTTGGATTTAGCTATAGATTTATTTTTACTTTCTCGTGATCGTGATTTTTTTTCAAAATTTTTTTTACGAAAATATCCGTTTTGGGGTCTCTAGATGCCATTTCAACAATTTCAGGAAAAACATTTTGTGTGTGTGTGTGTGGCTGTGTGTGCGCGCTGTATCTCAAAAACTAATAAAGCAATTGATATGAAACTTTGAGAATCCGTCTTATTTGATCATCTGAAGAACTAAAAAGCTTTTGGTAAAATTTCGTACACCGGAAGTGGGCGTTTACTACTGTTTTTTGTTTTTTGCCAATACTTTCTTGAATATGAAAAATATCACAAAAACATTTAAACAAACTTTGAAGACAACAAACAAATGAACATCTTTTGCTTGAAAACATTTTTCATAAAATCATTTTTATTCGAGAATTTTTTTTTTTTTTTAATTTTTGGTTTATAATTATAAAACGATAATAGTTACAGCAAATTTATGTTAATAATAATTGTAGAGAATGCTAAAATGAACAACTTATAAAGAATAAGTTTTTTTTCGAAATCCCTTTAGTTTGCTTGAAAACATTTTTCATAAAATCATTTTTATTCGAGAAAAAAATTTATTATTATTTTTTTATTTTTGGTTAATAATTATAATAAAACGATAATAGTTACAGCAAATTTATGTTAATAATAATTGTAGAGAATGCTAAAATGAACAACTTATAAAGAATAAGTTTTTTTTCGAAATCCCTTTTTTGAGTAAACTGAGTTTTTGAATTTGAAGTATAATTTTCTTTCATGACGAGTTTCATCCGAGTTTACACAACGCTCAATGTACATTTAAAATCTGATTTTAATTGAAAATAAACCATGAAAACGTAAATACAAATGGCTATGATACCATCAAGTCGGAGAAAGTAACATGATAGCCACATCACCATTTTTTAAATAAAATAAACACTTAAACATTTAGTGAATTTGAACTGCAACATAAAAAAAAAACAATTTATGCTTATAAATGTTTATAAAAACTTAGAGGTTATGTCTACATTTTTACCGTCCATTCGATCGCCGCCGTTATTCCGAGATGCCGTGTGAATGCAATGTCATAAAATCTGCACTGAACAAAGACATTGTTCTCTTGCTGTTTCTTACTATTATTGCTATTCGTTTTGCTAACAAAGTCTTAAATACGATAAATTACAAATTTCGCAAGAGTGTGTCGCCGTGGTACGCCGCCGCGCATTTTAGTGCATTCACACCACACACGCCCGTTCGACCGGTAATAATTTCGTACGTTTTACACGCCGATAAAAATTGAATAGTATTACGCTTCCGTTTAATGTTTAATTTTTGTGGTATTGGTGGTGAACGCCCCAATGTGCATTATTGAATATTTTTAGTATGTAACACATTGGAATGTTCTAATTATTATATGAGTTATCGTTTTGATGTCGTCACCTGCCATGTAACTACGGCCAATCGCAACAATTAAAATGTAATCAAAAATCGTTTAACAAAGAGCAAAAACTGTTAAACAATGAATATCATTGTTAAACAGTTTGTGATGTAGCAATTAGTCCAATATTAATCCAAAATAGAAAAAAATATTACTTATAATGGGTGATCCATTTCGAGGTTCCCTACTTTTTTAAAGAAAAAAACTCAGAAAATTCAAATTTAATGGAGAATGTTTATTATCATTTGAAAGAACATTCTTTGGCATTTATTTTTTGAAGATTATGTCTATCAAATGTTGGCCGTTGCTACGCCGCAGATGGTCCATCCGTTGAGTCCAATTTTCGATGACTCGTTCGAGCATTTCGACTGGTAACTGACGAATGACACTCGTGATGTTTTCCTCCAAAGCCTGAATCGAAGCGGGTTTGTCCGCATAAACTTTGGACTTTACATATCCCCACAGGAAAAAGTCTAACGGTGTGATATCACACGATCTTGGTGGCCAATCGACCGGCCCAAAACGTGAAATTATGTGCTCACCGAAATGTTCTCTCAATAAATCCATAGATTGATGCGATGTGTGGGAAGTGGCGCCGTCTTGCTGAAACCAAATATCGCCGAGATCACGAGCTTCAATTTCAGGCATCAAATAGTCGGTTATCATGGCACGATAACGGTCGCCATTGACGGTTACGTTCGCACCGGCATCATTTTTAAAGAAATATGGACCGATGATTCCACCGGCCAACAAACCACACCAAACCGTTGTTTTTTCTGGATGAAGTGGCAGTTCTTGAATTTTTTCAGGTTGCTCTTCGTCCCAAATGCGGCAATTTTGTTTGTTTACATACCCATTGAGCCAGAAATGGGCCTCATCGCTAAACAAAATTTGCCTCGAAAACGTCGGATCTTCTGGGAACTTTTCAAGAGCCCATAGAGCGAAGCGATGTCGCTTGGGAAGGTCCAGCGGCTGCAGTTGTTGCACAAGCTGTATTTTGTACGGTCGAATATTATCCAATAATGAATGCTGGGTCTCAAAATGGGTGATGGTGTTGTGAATAGTACGCTCAGTAGGCCGATTATGTTGACCATAAGTTGAGCGAAGCGCACGAAACACATTCCTCACAGAACGTGAATTTTCGTAATAAAGTTGAACGATTTGTAAACGTTGTTCAGGCGTAAGTCTTTCCATTATGAAATGCCAAACAATACTAAACAAAAATAACATGACAGCATGACACGACTCACACGTGATCTGTCAAAAAAAGGCTATTGAAAAAAGTATCTCTACTTGGATCACCCATTACTAGCACATTATGGTTATAATTATTCTCGACTGTGTACTAAAAACATATAATAATAATATAAAAACACTTGGTTTGGTTCACAAAATTTAACTTTATTCTGACTAGTTTTCATTACATGAAATAATTTTCAATTGATGATTCGCAATCGTAACTAGTCGGAATAAAGTTACATTTTGTGAAACAAACCAATTATTAGTAGCTATTACTTATCGCACACTGTAACTTGTAAGTAAATACATCAATTCGTTAGGATTTTTGTTTTGTTTTTATATTAAATTTAGTATAGGCCACCCGTCTTACATCTGAATTATTAATGAACAGAAATTATTAAAATAACTACGTAGTTCTTCTCTTCAGGAATAAGTTGCGCAATCCCTAGCTAGCAGTGGCATCGTGTAAAGTGGGCTAGTAGGCTTCGGTTATTGCGTAATCGTCTGTTTTGTTTATTTAACCTAACGGTAATTGAGTTAAGTGTTTTGATTTGAAGTTATAAGCGTGTTGTGAGTGTTATAATATGTTTGTTTACTTCAAGTTAAGTAGTCCGTAACGTTGTACACTCACTTTCATATGAAATGCACCACCCAGAAAGAATAAAACGATTGATGCGAAACTTGGTGAAAACAATTGTTTTTCGCATCTTATTAAATAATATAAATGTTGTTAAATCGTTTTTAATTGAGAAAGTTGTCCATTATTCGGCCGAATCAGTTTCTCCACAGGTGACGTCCAATCAAATGATAGCGGTTTCATTGCCCAACAGTTTAGTTGTTACTATGGTTACGATTTGTTTTTTGTCAGCGAACTGCCGCAATTTCATCAAAATAGAAATATTATTCTTTATAATTTAATACAAACAGAAAAATCTTAAGGTAATTATTTAATATGATGCGAAAAAGTATGGTATTAAAGTCGTGAGCAAGTTGGCCATTGCCACTCGGGTGAATTGCAATACTCGCCTACGGCTCGTGTTGCAAACTTCACTCTCGTGGTAATTTCCAACTTTCTCACTCGTTTAATAATATACTATTATTCGTTGGTACAAAATGAATAAAGTATCAAAAGAAAAAAAACTTTAATGCAACAGAAAAAATAAGAGTTACATCGCCTCGCACAGCAATGCAAGATTCTAGGCATACTAAAAATACTACAAATGGTCTATATCTTCTTGAGGCATCTCATTCCAAGCAACTTCTAACAGAAGTCTCAGATCATCTAAGTTGTCAAGAAGTCTGGGCATGTTGCGAACTCTTTTACCCATTATGTCCCAGACATGCTCGATGGGGCTTAAATCCAGAGACCTTGCTGGCCAAGGGAACATTTGCAACTCCGCTTCTTCCAAGATCACCCTTGTAATGTTTGCCGTGTGGGGTCTAGCGTTATCTTGCAGGAAAATCTCATTAGGTAGCGTCTGCATAAATGGCACCGGGACGGGATCCAAGACATTATTAATGTATCTACGAGTGTTTAATGTACTTGGAATGAACAGCAAAGGTAATTTTTGTCCCAAACTGATTGCTCCCCACACCATGACACCCGGTGTTAAACCTGTATGGCGTCTTTGAACAAACTCTAAATTTCTTCTTTCTCCTTCGCACCCTTCTACGACCATCATTCTTCCATAAACAAAACCTAGATTGATCGCTAAACGCGATGTTGTTCCATTCGGGTGAAAAAAAGTTTTGTAAGTACCTTAATAATAATACGTATAGGCCCCTAAACAAAAAAATTCCGAAATTGGGAGTTTGACCGTAAAGTGCAATCACTCCCATTCTTCAACCTAATCCTCCCTCTCTTGACACCAAGCCAGACGAGCAGCTTTCTGAGATGGGGTTAGTGGAAGACGTCTAAACGGACGGCAAGAATGGAGGCCAAAGGACGCAATTCGTCGATAAATGGTCGCCATTGAAACTGGCGATTTACAGCTCTTACCCAATCTATGGAAACATTTACAGCTCTTACCCAATCTATGGAAACAGACTTAGTTGTTTGAAATCGGTTCTGACTGTAGTTTCAGAAGCCATTCTTCACGGGCGTTACTACGTCGGGGAGGTCTTTCAGCTGGACGATGTCGCTGTGTACCTTCTTCTGAACAGGAAGATTATATTCTCGACACACTTGTGTGGTCGGTCATCCGATAAAAATGTTCTAACAATATTGTAAAAATAGACCGCAATCGAATATTATCCGGAAAACGCTCAGCGTATAAGACAACAGCCTCGTCAATATTTCTCCTATATTCGCCATAAATCAGAATCATTTCGATTTTTTCTTCTACGCTTGCACGAGGCATGTTCACTTGTAATTGTTTTCTAGAAATGAAATTAAATGAATTTTGCAGAAAATAAATACTATCCAAATCTTTTTTGTCAGAGATGCGCATGTGAGTCGACTCATTGTCGTTTTATGATGAGTTTTAGCGCTTGAGTCATGTTGCACAGATATGCAATTTTCCCCATAAACTTCGATTAACTGACGATGAATGTCAATAGGTGAAATCCATTTTGCACTTGAAAACGTATCACAGCGCGAATTTCGCATCTGGCAGTAACAGCGATAGCGGGCTCTATCTTCGATGGTTGCTAGACCGGCATTGAGAGATGTAGCGTGGCGGGAGAGGTGGGAATATAGAGAGGGAGATTTGACAGTGTAAGACAGTGTTTTACATTTCTCCCAGCACGTCGCATTATTTCTCAGCACCATAGGGAATCTTATTTTACGAATCCCCATTTCTCAGGAAATCCCTATTTTTCAAAGATTTTTGCCAATTTTGAATTTTGTCGATTATAGCGTCGTCTGTTACGAATACAAAAAAAAAATTCATTTCTTATTTTTTCCGCAATATTCAAATCCATACAAAAAAAATGGGGGTTCCTATTTAACTTTTCTATTTCTCACCCCCTACCCTCTAGGGGGTTGAGGGTAGTGGGTCGGGTTTCATATCATTAGATGTCCACCTCCGAGGCGAACAAATTTTAATTATAATTTTTTGTTATTCGTTGTGTAGTTTTCGAGATATTTCAATGTTTCCACTTAAATTGAACACCCTGTATAATATAAAAGTCATAGATGAAGCTGTACTGATGAAAAATAAATCTCGAAACGCGTATGTAAATTGCCAATGACTTCATCAGTATTTAGATTAGATATTTTTATTTTTATCAGGCAAAATTTGTATTATCTTGATAGTAAACTATTTGTAAAACGTATTATTGATTGTGCAATTCAATGTCCGTCATAGAATTAGCCAGTGAAGTAGTTGTTCTAATAGGTAATTACCAATTTATGTTTATAGTATGCTATGTGCTCGCTTAAATATTTATAAAAACTTAAGGAGGTTTTATTTAAATATGCACAACCGCATTATCGAACATTTTTAGCATATAAAAAGCATAGAACAGTTGTTGATGTAACAGTAAGTTTAAAATTAAACCAAAGTAGAAAAATTACTTTGTTCACGAAAATGTTATAATGTGCGCATTATTCAATTCTATGGGCAGCATTAATGGGGTACATTTAACACTCAATTTCTTAAACACGCATTTGCGTATTTAATATGCTTAATAAACTTCGCGCTTTAATTCATAGAATGCGATTTATGATAATATTTTGTTTACCCTGTTTAATACGGATAATTTTTTTTTTCAATTGTAATTGTTATTACAAATTTAATTTCGATTTTAATTTTAATTTTGATTTTCTTTTAGTTTTTTTTATTTTGTTTTTGATTTTAATTTTGATTTGAATTTTCGTGAACAAAGTATAGTGTGCAACTCGCATATAATGGCTATTAATCACGAGAACTATGTTTGCGAAACGAGATGTGGCTTGTCCAGGATAAATGCCGCACCCTGTATATTTAATAATTATTATTCTGTGTTAGGAAACTTATTAAATATGCATACATTGTCCTGCACACTTGGATGTCATTGACTATAGATCAATTGTATCAATAAGTGTGAATAGAGGGCTTTCTTTTTCAATCTCTCTATATTATTAAGCGTTTGAGATATTATCGGTTCGTCGCTGATGAAATTTTTATGTTATTTATTTCCTAAACTATTAGGGTCATCCAAAAACTATTGGTATTGCGTTTAGCAATCCTCGAAAACTTGTGAGCCAGGGTAATGTGGTCGTTTAGTTTTTAACGTGCATTAGACAAAGAAACGTTTGTTATTAAATTTTGTCATAACAAGATCAACTTAAATTTCCTTAAGCTAGTTTGAATGTTCTTTATTTAAAATTACAAAATGTTCTCTCGTCCCCAGATCAAAACAAACAAAGCTAAACATATTTAATATCATACCATAATCTGTATTAAGACGATTTCAAGCTAATTAGGCATTCACGTCATCAATTCCAAAGTTCCGAATCAATCCGTTCAAGGTCACAATAGTGCGTATTGGCGTAACATTGACAGGGATAGGGTTGTTTTTTTTTACTGAATTCTGCATTAAAGCATGCCCTAGATTTTTGTCTCGCATTCCAAAACCCAATCATACTCTTGTGATCGACTCATGCACTACACTACAAAAAATGGTAATTTTTATTTATTTCTACATTTTCTACAATTATTATTAATATAAATTTGATGTAACTATTATCGTTTCCTAATTATAAACCTAAAATGACAAAAATCAATTAATCATTTTGGCCACTTGTTAAAAGGATAGGATCCAGGTAGAATAAATGCAAGTATTATTTTTCAATAAACCACTGCCAGTGCCTGGAATTGCGAATTTATTCAAATAATGGAAACACAGCGGGCGTCAACGTGTAGGTGAAATAGACTGAAGGAAAATATATTGTTTTGAATGTTTACGGTTCTGTAAAGGTATGCGGATCAGGAAACAGGAAGCTGTATACTCGCACTGTAAATTTAAAAGAAATTCCACGACAGAAGAATCCTTAATTTTGGCAACTTCAAATGAATTCACAGGAGCATAATTACATATCAGACACAATTAATCCTTAGCTAATGAGCTACTTTATAACAGCCGCAACCGTCGCTTTATAGACGACTAAAATGAGCTAATTTATTAATTAAGCTTCCGGTGGCCGCGCCGGGAAATTAAAATACACTCTTACGAGAATCTTTTTATAATCGCGAATGCGATAATAAATCGATCTTTTTTTTGTCGCGAATTAGTTAGCATTCGTTAGTTAAGAGTTAAGTATTGGTGTATACAGTTATGGTTGCTTTTAATAAACTTATTCGTTTTAGTAATAAAATTAATTATAAACTTGAGTGTGTTTTAAAATTGAACACTTGATTTGTTTCATTATTCTTCACAGTTTCTTGATACGTATTTCGATAATTGCTTGTCACTCTCAAATGAGTACAGATCAATACTTAACACAACAAGTGTTTCATTTTAAAACCCAACCAAGAGAATTATATGTTTTATCAAGTGGAACTATCGCATGTTTATTAAAAAAAAACTCAAGTGTGCCATGACTTTTTCGTTTTAAAAATTTTAGTTGGCACACTTGACACTTGTTGGGAATTGACATATAAACGTCAGATATTGCTAGAAGTCACGATTATTCCATGCTCACAATGGTTTACAGCAACCAGCAAAAAACGTTTCTAATTGAAAGTTATTTCCGAAATGGGATTAAAGTGGATGGAAATTGGGTGTATTCATTCGACGCACCTTTAGCAGAGTTTCAGGAAGAATTTCCTAACGTGCCCATTGTTTATGATGAATTTTAAAATACCTTATCACGATCTGTTGTATTATTTCGTGAAACGGGTAGTATTCTCCGTAAACCAGGAAGTGGTAGACCAGTTAAACGAACTCAAGATGCTATTAACACAGCCCAAGAAATTTTGGAAGATGAACCTACGACTTCTCTGGGTTATTTGTCACAGCAAATGAATATATCGGTAGGAACGTGCCACAAGCTTCTACGAAAAGATTTGCAAGTATACCCTTATCGCATAACATCGGTGCACGAGTTATTACTTGTTGATTACCCTAGACGACTGGAATTTTGTTAGTGGTTTTTACAAAATGTAAACGAGGATGTTTTACAAATTACTTTTTTACCGATGAAGCTTGGTTTTACAAGGATGGGTATATTAATTACCAAACTATAAGAATTTAGTCGGGTGAAAATCCTCGTATATATCGAGAGAAACCACTACATCCAGAGAAAGTTGGCGTTTGGGCAGCGATTAGTGGGAGAAGATTAGTTGGACCGATATTCTTTGAAGGTAAAATCCTATTTTTATTATTAATAATAAAAATTCAATAACCGTGCATTCATTTTAGGTAGGATAACTGCAAACCGTTATCGTACAGAAATTTTATTGCCTTTTATAAATGAATTAAATAATGACGAGCTGCAAAGTGGATATTTTCATCAAGACGGAGCAACTCCTCATTCTACAGTGGATAATTTGGCCATTTCGGAGGATTTTTTTGAGGACCAAATAATATGTCGAAATAGGACTTGCTCATTTTGCCCAATGGACCGGGTGCGTGGCTTCCCCCGCTACGGTCCTATTCATAAAATTAAAAATGGTTGCGGTTTGTTTACTACCAACCATTAGTGATCCTTTTCAAGATCTAACCGTGAAGAAATTTAAATTTATGACTATGCCCTAGCCGTTTTTATCAGGTAGTAAATAAACTACTAACAATTCTAGGCAATGCGATCTATAATTATATACAAATTACTCGCATGAAAATTATGCGTTTAATTGAAAATCCTTTTTGAATTTTAGAATAATTACTGCCAAATTAAATAATGAGGATAAAATCAAATAAATTTGGTTGTTAATTATGGGAAACTCTGGATTACGCTTCGCTTTGTGTATTTCAAAAGCCTTTTTTCGGTAAAATAGATTAGCTTGAGTATCTCACCAAAAGAATGTCTATTTTCTATTGATTGATTTGCGAATGTGAAATTGGTTTAATTTAATGAGATGGACCTTATATGTTTCTTTAATCTGATCCAGAAATTACGACCAGAGTGAAATTGTCAAAAAAGACAATATCAACAACAATAAGTTTCGAAGTGCCACTTCTCAAAAAAACATCGCAAACGTCTTAACCATGCGCTTGCCGATTAATAGTATATTACGTACCGAGTCGGGATAAACATCATTACAGCCGAGGGCATAGATTGCAAACCGAGGCGCGAAGCGCCAAGGTTTGCAATTGCGCGAGGCTGGAATTGTGTTCCCGCGAGGTATGTATACTATTTTATTCACAATCACGAAATGTAATGATAAAAGTAAAATTGTTTGATTTTGGTACACATATTTATTTCAATGTCGAACATATTTAATTCGTAAAAAAATTGACGTATGGGTGTCACTTAAACCTCAGTACCACACTTTTTATAATTGTGGTAAGTAGTGTATTACATAATACAGCTAGATTACGTGGAGAACCCGAGCCACCAGCAGATAATGATGTAATTCAATACGACTTACGGCAATTGACATAAAATGGGGTAAACGTGCATTTCACGTAACGGACAAAAGTAAACGCAACAACTTCCGGGAACCAAAAGTTAAATGATTCGCATGTTGACATAACTAATAACTAATTTCGGGTAACGGGAACGAGAAGCTTGCTATATTTTCGCCTCCGTTCCCGTCCTCGTTACTGTCCGCGGGTTGTTGTGAAGGCGCATTTATTATGAGGTTACGGTTTTGACACTTGATGGGTTGTTGGGATGTTGCCAACCTGAGATATGCATAAATCCGTTTCGTGTAAGAGCACAAATCATTAATATCCACTTATAAATAAGAAGTACTTAATGAAGAGGATGGTTGCGACCGTTATGACGTGGTAATCCATAATTAAACAGAATTGTAAAATTCACTTCAGAGTAGATTCGTTGGAGAACCGAGCGCATGATTGATGTCAATTTGACGTTTATATAAACTGACAATTGACTGTTTCTGTATTTCGAAATAGAGGTTCGCAAAATGTTTCTGTACCTCGAAATAGACGTTAGTAATAGAATATTACTCATCTCGAAGAGGGAATCGCTAATATCCCAACTTTTTCGAGGTTAAAAATATGCATATTATTATAGTGATTGTGAATAAAAACATTTAATTATACTTATAAAAAATATTTATTTAAAATTACATTATCGTATTAAGTATTATTTAATTTTTGTATTCCCATGAACGAGCTATTCGAGGTTGATCTGGAAAATACAAAATAGAACTACTAAAATTTGGCCACAATGGCTTGCCATTGCTAGGATGGTTTGTTTAAAAAAATGTAATAAAAAATGTAATTATCAAATTTGATTTTTTTAAGTGAACAGTGATAATGCAGAAATTACGTTATTATTATTATTTGGTATTTATTTCTATATTAATATTTATAAGCAATGTATGAATAAAGTATTATTGAGAAAATGGACGTAATAAAAAATGGAAAATATAACACTTATTTCTCTAGTGGCGTTACATTGAAATTCAGTTTAAAACCGCAAAGAAACTTATAGAACGGTATTAATTTAAATAGCAATATTAAAAAACAATTTTTAAATATCTATAGAAGTAGGAGTCATGCCACATTTTTTGCATATTTTGCAGATGTTAGCATTCGTCACACCCCAAGTTTTCTACCTGTTTTTGACCATCCCTTTAAATTTTAAAGAAATTCGTTCCAATGAATACGTCACATCATCCCAATATCCGGTTCAAACTAACATACTTTAAATACATTCAATTTATATTTATTTCATATTATACGTATTTTTAAGTTTTAAATAGCGATTAACACGTAAAAAAAAAACGTTTACACATTTACAGTAAAATGAGAATGGATAAAATAAACCAAGAAATTCAAATTAGATGCATAATTGGAGTATACAGTGTGTATCAGCCAAATGGAATAAATTCGACAATAAATAAATGGGGGCGTATTCGAAAAAACGAACGGATACGTCGATTGGTATTTTTAGTTGCGCATTTTTTCCAACAAAAACTTTTTATACAGGATGTGTCATGTAACAGAGGCCAATACCAACTTTCTTATTTTAAATGCAACACCCTGTTTATTATTTCATTTTTGGATTGTTCATAAAATTCTAGACATATTTCATGTACCATGTCCTATACCTATCTTCAACTGTTTCGGAAACAAACACACACACACACACACACACACACACACACACACACACACACACACACACACACACAGACACTTTTTTTTTCCAGAAATTGTTGAAATGGCATCTAGGGACCCTAAAACGGATATATCCGTAAAAAAAATTTAAAAATGTTTCACGATCACAATAGTTTCTCGTACTTCGTAACGGAGAAAGTAAAAAAAGAATATTATTTGATTACAGAAATTCACTACAATACAAAAACTAATAAGTAAAAAAACAGTTGAAGATAGGTATAGGACATGGTACATGAAATATATCTAGAATTTTCTGAACAATCCAAAAATTGAATAATATATAGGGTGTTGCATTTAAAATAAGAAAGTTGGTATTGGCCTCTGCTACATGACACACCCTGTATAAAAAGTTTTTGCTGAAAATAATGCACAACTAAAAATACTAATCGGCGTATCCGAGCGTTTTGTCGAACACGCCCCTATTTATTTATTATCGAATTTATTCCATTTGGCTGAAACACACTGTATTTTAAAGTGCAACATATACAAAATATCCATTTATGTCCATTTTATAAACGTAATTTAAATCGTAAAAAGTCACTGAAGGAAGGAATGTAAATCTGGTATGAGAAAATATTATTTTTATCGATTAAATGTCTTTGCAAATAAAATAATTTATGAATTATATATTAAAATCTCGGTTTTGAATAACTGTATGAACTTATTCCTGAGTATATAGGCGAAAATTAATATTTTTTAAGCATTTATTGTTACATTGCTACGACAAGAAACATTTTTTCAACAAATCTATTCAAAATTAATTTGCCGTTACAATTCTAGCAAAATCTGTAAAACCCTGTCCCTAAGTTTCTGGGTAATCAAATAGATAAAATCAATAATTTCTTATACAAAATCTAAAAACAATTGCCGTCGACTTGAAGTTTTAGAAAATTTGCAACATGTGGGATTTTTTTTTATTAATTAACGAAACAAAACTATTGTAAAAATTTGGCGCATCCCTTTCTATTTTATTCAATCATTAATACAAGATTGTCCCATATATTGCATAGTTCTGTATATTTATTATTTTTATATAATATTCTTACCCCCAATATTGTTTTTAAAGCGAATAACTTTCTTGTCTCTTGTCTCTCATTAACGCGTATATAGTAGGGAAGGCCTAACAGCATTAAAAGAAATTATTTCATGTACAGTTAATTTCATTATAATAAAAAAATAGTTTTTCAATGAGAAAATAAAAAAAAAACACCATTTTCTCATGGACAATGTGTACATTAAATAACTACATGGCATCTATCGAATTTGGCACCGACTTAAATGTTCCATCAACTGAAATGTTTATATTTTGGAAATTCTATCTTACAATTTCCAAAATTTTGGAAGACATCCAAATTAAAATATTTGTTTATATACAAATTCGCAAAAAATTGTTACCATCCAAATCTTTTCCAAAATTTAATTAGATATTTATAAGATATGTTTAATTTGGAAAAACTTGTGTTTTTTCCGTCAATGTTTTACCAGGAAAATAATTGTAACATTAATAAATGGTATTAACAAGTAACGGGGAGACACATAACCCATAGTTGTTTTTTCTTGTATTTTGAGATAACTAAATATTAAGGTTCAGTAATTAATCTGTGCGTTGAATGATATCTCCCAAAAAGGTTCTACCTGCTTTTGAAATGGATAGCGAGACCCGTGCCGGAAAATGCCCTGACATTTTTATGAGCCCATAGTGATTATTACTTACCCCAACAAATTCATGAATAGAATTGCGGGGAAAGGAGGGTCGCTGTTCGACTGGGCAAAACGAGTACGTCGCGGAGGAAGTAATAGCATGGTGTTAAATCGCATGAACGGGGCGGCCAGGGAATCCGTGCATTTCGACAGCGACGTACTCATTTTCTCCGTTACGAAGTACGAGAAAGTATTGTGATCGTGATTTTTTTTTCAAAAATTTTTTTTACGGAAATATCCGTTTTGGGGTCCCTAGATGCCATTTCAACAATTTCTGGAAAAAAAAAATTTGTGTCTGTGTGTGTGTGTGTGTCTGTGTGTGTGTGTGTGTGTGTGTGTGTCTGTGCGCGCTGTATCTCAAAAACTAATAGAGAAATTTATATGAAACTTTGAACATACGTTTTATTTGATAATCCGAAGAACTGAAAAGCTTTTGGTAAAATTTCGTACATGGGAAGTGGGCGTTTACCTTAACTGTTTTTTGTTTTTTGCCAATATTTTCTTAAATATGAAAAATATCACAAAAACATTTAAACAAACTTTAAAGACAACAAAGAAACGATCATCTTTTGCGGGAAAACATTTTTCATAAAATCATTTTTATTCGAGAAAAAAATGTATTATTATTTTTTTAATTTTTGGTTTATAATTATAAAACGATAATAGTTACAGCAAATTTATATTAATAATAATTGTAGAGAATGCTAAAATGAACAACTTATAAACAGTAAGTTTTTTTCGAAATCCCTTTAGTTTTTGAGTAAACTGCGTTTTTGAATTTGAAGTATAATTTTATAATTTTGACGTTTAAAACGTCAGTTTCACTCGAGTTTACACAACGGTCGATGTACATTTAAAATATGATTTAAATTGAAAACAAACCATGAAAGCGTAAATATAAATGATACCATCAAGTCGGAGAAAGTAACATGATGGCCACATCACCATTTTTTTTTCTTGTGGCCATACCTGAAAAATTGTATTTATGCACAACCAGTACACAATCTAGAAGACATGCGGCAACGAATTTGAGATAAATTTATAGAAATTAACAATAATCCAGTGTTGTTGCGGAGCGTAATGGAGGGTGTGCGACGAAGAGTGCAGGCTTGTGTTCAAGAAGAAGGAAGGCACATACAACATTTAATATAATTTTATAGTGAAAAATTTAACTTAAGAATCTATGAATTGACTACAGTTTGTTTAATTTTGAGAAGTAACATAACCTCAATATGTGTAACCAAAATCATGGCATACTTGAGGTTTTTTTTTTAATGAACATACTTTATTAACGATATATTAATGATACTTTCAGCAAAGAAGTGCCCATCAATGTACCCGAGTTAATAATATGATAATATGAATTTTTTTCTAGTTAAACAGTTGTAGGAATTATATTTTTATTATATACCGGGTGTGGCACTTAAGACGCCTCGGACCATAGCTCCTTTACGATAAAAGCTATCGAAAAAAATCTAAGAACAAAGTGGTGCATAGTTACCGTCGCTATGTTTCAAAAATATTTCTAATCATCAGTGGCGTGCCGTACTCCAGTGGCGTACCAAACTTATGTTTTTTTTAAATAGAATGCCCTATTTTTTATTGCAGATTTGGAAAGTGCTCGACGAGTACTTATTTTTTTATCTAACATGTATACCCTTCACTTTAGCGGTTTCGCTGTTATAACCCCTTCTTTCAAAATTGCGCCCCATTTTTGAGATTTTTTTGTAGAGAAACTAATTGACGCCGGCGCCTAAATTTTGAATTGAGGTACAGGTTAAGACCTCGTATACCTTCACATATTTTTTTTTCGGGTAATTTATGGAAAAAAAATAATTTTTGATTGATCTTCGCATGTTGTCATTTTTTCCGAAAATTTCAAATGGCACCCCCCTAAAAAAATTACGGCGTTGTACAGCCAAAACTCTAAATTTTTCATTGGTGTAAAAAAAATTACACATTGCATAACAAAATTTCGGAGAAAAAAGGAATTTCATCGCAAATGTCGGGAAACGTTTTCCGTTCCCAAGTGTGCCATGAGAAAACAAATACACAAATACGGTCAACATAATAGTATGTACCTATTTATTCAACATGATATGAAAAATGCAGATAAAGAAAATTTAACAACTTAAACTAAATGTTAGAAATGACGACCTTCCTGCCGGAGGCATAACCGCAACTTCGACTCACAAGCTCTAGACACTGCCCTAAGGACTTCTGGTGATATACCGCGGAAAGCCGCGCGGATTCCCTCCCTCATATCCTCGACAGTAGTTGGTACCGTCCTGTAAACCTCGTCTTTGATATGGCCCCAAAGGAAAAAGTCAAGGGGAGTGAGGTCTGGTGATCTTGGCGGCCACCTCACAGGATCCCCACGACCAATCCAGGAGTCAGGAAACGTTTCATCGAGAAATTCCCGAACGACACAGCTATTATGTGCAGGAGCTCCATCGTGCTGGAAAACTATCTGTCGAAGAGCGGCTAGAGGGACATTTTCCAAGAGATCATCCAAGTCGTCGCGAAGGAACCTCAAATAACTGTTGCCGTTCAGGTGCCCCTCGATGAAATAAGGACCCAAAAGGTGTTCTCCAAGTATGCCTCCCCAAACATTCAGCGACCATCTTTGCTGGTGGTTTATCATTCGCATGGCTTGTGGGTTTTCATCGGCGTAATAATGGTAGTTGTGGCGATTGACATGCCCATTTCTATGGAACGTTGCTTCATCAGAAAATAATACGCGCATAAGAAATGATTCCTCCTGCTCAATTTTGTTGATAGCCCACATGCAGAAATCTTGCCTCGCATGAAAATCTTGAGGTTGCAATTCTTGGTGCAGTTGAATCTTAAATGGACGGAATTTGTACTTTTTAAGAACACGATGTACGGATCGCGTTGAAATATCGTGATTCCTACTAATATCACGGATACTGGTATGAGGATCTTCAATAACTGCCTCCAGAACCTGCAGTTCATTATTTTCGGTAATAACTGCCTTCTTTCTAACTCTCCTTGGCCGTTTCACACTTCCCGTAGTAGTAAATCTCTCCAACACTTTTTGAAACGCACGTTCATTTGGATGTGCCCTGTGCGGATATCGCGCAGGGTACACTCGTGATGCCAAGAAACAATTCTTGTTACATTCTCCAAGAATAAATATCATGTCAACCATTTTCTCTTGAGTTCGGAACATTTTTAGAACGTTTGTCAAAAATGACTTATGGCTGCTACTGACGTCTAATAATTTACTTTGACAATTACCAATCTTTTGTTTTTTCATGGCACACTTGGGAACGGAAAACGTTTCCCGACATTTGCGAAGAAATTCCTTTTTTCTCCGAAATTTTGTTATGCAATGTGTAATTTTTTTTACACCAATGAAAAATTTAGAGTTTTGGCTGTACAACGCCGTAATTTTTTTAGGGGGGTGCCATTTGAAATTTTCGGAAAAAATGACAACATGCGAAGATCAATCAAAAATTATTTTTTTTCCATAAATTACCCGAAAAAAAATTATGTAAAGGTATACAAGGTCTTAACCTGTACCT
Source organism: Ocypus olens (assembly GCA_910593695.2). Lineage (NCBI taxonomy): Eukaryota > Metazoa > Arthropoda > Insecta > Coleoptera > Staphylinidae > Ocypus > Ocypus olens. The sequence continues at coordinate 41,926,152 of OU343055.1, forward strand.
CAATTCAAAATTTAGGCCCCGGCGTCAATTAGTTTCTCTACAAAAAAATCTCAAAAATGGGGCGCAATTTTGAAAGAAGGGGTTATAACAGCGAAACCGCTAAAGTGAAGGGTATAACATGTTAGATAAAAAAATAAGTACTCGTCGAGCACTTTCCAAATCTGCAATAAAAAATAGGGCATTCCATTTAAAAAAACATAAGTTTGGTACGCCACTGGAGTACGGCACGCCACTGATGATTAGAAATATTTTTGAAACATAGCGGCGGTAACTATGCACCACTTTGTTCTTAGATTTTTTTCAATAGCTTTTATCGTAAAGGAGCTATGGTCCGAGGCATCTTAAGTGCCACACCCTGTATATTTGAGATTATATATTTCACGCAGAGTGAAACTGAAGTGTTCGCTGTGTTTCCTTTGCGGAGAATATTTAGTGGGTATTTTCGTGGATATAAATAGCGGAGAGGCGTCAAAGTGACGGGTGGACGGTTGAGTAGTGAGGAGGGTCATCTGAGAGATAAGGAAGGGTAGCTGGGTAGGCGAGAAATAAGGAATAGGTACCGAAGAAGAAGCACGTGGGCAGCCGTAGGGGCGAGAATCGCACGGAGAACGGAACGCGGCGTGTGAGTAGCAAAAACGGGCGGCCGGCGCGCGTACGAGCACACAGCGGTGTAGACGCACGGGCTGCGGGAAGAATAGAAATATACGAGGAGCGACTGAAAAGTGAGTGCGGAACGGTCGAGAGATAAATGGGCAGTCGCCAGCGCACAAATAGTTGCGGGGATCTCAAGCACTTTTTTGAGCAAGTGAGCAAGAGGAAAAGGGCTGAAGAAAGCGGAACTGATACGATGGAGGCGAAAATTGATAAGTTGCTAAGCAAATTTGAGAAATTAGAAGGGAGGTTGGATGAGTATAACGAGCACATAAAGGAACTCAAAAAGGAAATAAGACAAAAAGAGCAAACATGGGAGGTGGAGAAGAAGAAATTAACCGATAGGATTGTGAAGCTGGAAAATATGGAGGAAATCAGAGAGAAGGGAAGAAGAAGGAAGAATATAATTTTAAATGGAATAAATGAGGAAGGAGACGTGGAAGAGGTGGTGAATAAGCTAGCAGAGAGTATGAAAATCGCGATACACTTTGAAGAGGCAGTGAGGCTAGGAGTTAAGAAGGAGGGAAAGAAACGGCCAATTCTAGTTAAATGTGTGAACATGGAGGATAAGCAGCGAATGATGGCAAAGAAGAGTAGCTTAAGGGATGCAAAGAGTACTATTTACATAGATGATGACCTTCCGAAGAACGAGAGAGAGATCCAGATTAAAATTAAAAGGACAGCGTGGGAAGAAAGAAACAAAGGGAAGAAAGTACAAGTATACTATCAAAAAATACGCGTAGAGAATGAGTGGTGGACTTGGAATACGGAGATGGGGGCTTTGGAGAAGGGGACATGGGGGTCAAAAAACGTGCGCAAGGACCAGGGGAGAGGAGTGGAAGAGGAAGGAAAGTAGATAACATACGAGGGGGAGGGAATGGGTCGTTTTGGAACGTCAAGCAACGAGACAAGGAGGGGGCAAGAGGAGCAAAAATAATAAGAAGGGAGGAGGAAGCAGGAGCAGAGGAGGGGGAAGAGAGGATGAGAAAGCAGGAAGTGAAAAAAAAAACTGAGGTGGAACGAAAAGAAGGAGAGGAAGTGAGGGGGAAGGTTAAGGGAAGCTGTGATGGAAGAGTCAGAGGGGCAGAGGGAAGGCAGGGGCAGAAGTCCAGTGAGAAAGGCAGGTGGCGGGGAGATACAAGTGGGGTAGTGGGGAAAGAAGGGTCGGTAACAATGGGGTTTTGGAACATAGCGGGAATAAAGTCAAAGGGCAAGGAGGGTAGGTGGAAGAAGGACTTTGAGGATTGGGTGGCTGGGAAAGACGTAGTGGGGATAGTAGAGACATGGATTGTGAAGGAGGAATGGGGAGAAGTGAAAAGATGGTTGCCGGGAGGTTTTAAATGGGAGATGAAGGAGGCAACAAGATGTGCGATGAAAGGGAGAGCGAAGGGGGGTATGTTAGTTGGATGGAGAGAGGACAGGAAAGGTGGCAAGATGGAGATTATGGAGGGAGGCGAAGGGCTGATGTGGTTGAAATGGCAACAGGGAAGATACCAGATTGATGTGGGAGTGGTTTACGTTAGTAAAAACTGGGGAGAGATTAAAAGGGAGATAGATAAGAGAGCTGGGGAAGGAGGAAGGTGGATGGTGGGGGGAGACTTCAATGCAAGGATAGGTGAGATGGGTGGAGGTATTGGGGAGGACGGGGCGATGAAGAAAAGAAATTCGCAAGATAAGCACATAAATGGAGATGGCAGAAGGATGAGGGAGTGGGCGATGGAGGAGGGATGGGAAATACTAAATGGATGCACAGAAGGGGATTGGGAAGGGAAGAGGACATACATCGGACCAAGGGGATCATCAGTGATTGACTATATAGCAATCAAAGGTATATCGAGAGAAGAAGTGAGAAGAATGGAGGTGGAGGAAACCATGGGATCGGATCATTTGCCAATAAAAGTGGAGATACGGATGGACAAGGGGGAAGGAGTGGAAGGAGTGGAACAAGAACAGGAAGTTGTGAGAATAGAGAGCGGGATAAGTGCAATTATACATATGAAGAAAAGGTTGGAGAAGGTGCAGTGGAATGAAGTTGTATCAATGGAGGAAATGGAGGAGGTCATACTGGGATGCGGAAGTAGAGTGAAGGGAAAGAAGGTGAATGAGAGTACGTGGTTTGATGAAGAATGTCAGCTGGCAAAGAGGGAAGTGAGGGAGGCAATGAGAGAATGCTTATGGAGCGGAGGGGAAGAGAGGCGGGTGGTGGCAGCTAGAAAAAAGTATGATAGTATATGTGAAAGGAAGAAGATACAGGCATTGGAGAGAACAAGTGAGGAAATGAGAAAGTGTAAGAGTGAAGCAGAAATGTGGAATATCCTGAAAAGAGGTGAAAAGAAGAGGCAGATAGGGGTATCAATACAAGAGTGGTCAGAGAAGTGCAAAGGAAGTAGCGGACGATCGGAGAGTATAGGGGACGGAGGACTAAGGGGAGTGATGGAGGATTTCTCAGAGGAGGAGGTTGAGAAAGCGTTTGAGGAAGTGAAACGAGGGAAAGCAGCAGGAATGGATGGACTGAAGGCGGAGATGTGGAAGGAGATAGGAAAAGAGGGAAAGGATAAGTTCAGGGAGCTGTTAAATCAAATGTGGAGAGGGGAAGCAGACTTACCTGCATCATGGAGAGTAGGTGTGGTATGCCCAGTTCACAAAGGAGGAGAGCACGATAAGGTGGACAATTATAGAGGCATAACAGTCATGGGCAGTGGCTATAAGATTGGGATGATTGTGGTGAAGAACAGGTTGGAGAAAGAAGTAGAAGAGAAGAGGCTGCTACCGGAGACGCAGGGGGGTTTTAGAAAAGGGAGGGGCACCAGAGACCAGATCTTCACCCTGGCAAGGTTGGTTGAAAGAGTAATGGAAGAAAGAGGAAGTGTATATGCGGTGTTCCTGGACCTAAAAGCAGCGTATGACAGTATACCGAGGGAGAGCCTGATAGAGTGTTTGAGAAGGAAAGGGGTGAGTGACGGGATGGTAGAGTGGATAAGAGGAATGTATGAAGAAACGTGGGCGGTAGCGAAAGTGGGAATGGAAGTGTCGGAGAAATTTAGAACGTGGATGGGGGTGAGGCAGGGCTGCCCGCTGAGTCCTTTGCTATTTAACCTGTATATAAGCGAGTTTGAAGAAGTGTTGAGGAAAGGACAAGCGGGTGGGGTGGTGGTTGGAAGAAGCAAGGTATGGATGTTGGCGTATGCGGATGATATGGTGTTAATGGCGAGAGACTGGGAAGGGATGAGGGATATGTTGAAGAGAGCGGAGAGGTATATGGATAAGAGAGGGCTGTGTGTGAATGTAGGGAAAACGAAGTGGATGAGATTTAGGAATAAAGGAAGGGAGGGAAGAGTGAGAGAAATAGAGTGGAAGGGTGAGAGAGTGGAGAGGGTTAAGGTGTTCAAGTACCTGGGTTTCGTTTTTAAAGGTACGGGAGGGTACGTGGAACACTTAAAATGGATGCAGGGTAAGGCAAGGAAAGCGTGGGGTATGGTTTGGGGGAAGTGGGGAAAATGGATGGAAAACAATTTTAGAATGGCATGTAAATTGTGGGACGCATGTGTGAGAACGATCTTAATGTATGGTGTGGAAGTATGGGGAACGAAGGGGTATGAATGTGTGGAGAGAGAGCAACGGTGGTTCTTGAAGCGTATGTTGGGGGTGGAAGAGTCCACACCAGGGTACATACTGCTTCAGGAAACAAATAGAGGGAATATGCAGAGTGTGGCAATGGAGAGAGTGGTTAGATATGAGATGAGGTTGTGCGAATTAGAGGAGGAGAGACTGGTGAAAGAGGTGTGGGAAACATGTGTGGGTGTAGGAGAGTACAAATGGAGAATGGAGCGAAAGAGAATGTATGAGAGGGTGGGGTTGTCGGAAGCCAAAGCGAAGGATTGGATAAAGAGTGGAAGGAATGCGGCAGCGTGGGTGAAAGAGAAGGAGAAGGAAGTGGAAATTCAGGAGAGGCAGGGATGTATCAGGGAGAGTGAGTATAATGATATGTATGAAAGGTGGCAGGTGCATGGGAGGTTGCCGAGATACCTGGGTGAGAAGGGGCTGGGCAGGGAGGAAATGGTGACGCTGGCAAGAGCCAGGTGTGGATCAGGAGAGAGAGGAAGGAAAGTATGGATGGGTACAGAGTATGGGAGATGTGTATTGTGTGAATGGGGGAGGGATACTTGGAGGCATTTGGCAGAGGAGTGCGAGGGTGTGTGTGAGGAATGGGTGGGAGGGGGGAAAAGAGTGAACGAATGGATGAGAGAGGACGGAACCGGGGTGAAGACACTGGCGAGGTTGGGGTGGGAAAAGGAGAGGAGAAGGAAAGGAAGTTAATGTAATTTGTATTTTATTTTTATGCCAATAAAGGTCTTTTTTTTTTTTTTTTTTTTTTTTTTTTTCTAAAAATATGAAAGAAATTGCAAAAAATGGACAGTTAATGATTACAACATTAGAAACATTTACACTGGGATGGGTTGACTCAAATTTTTAAAGAACGGGGCGGGGTGAATATTATATTACAAATTACACCGAATTCGCTCGCGACACAAAAACTCCTTTCAGTCCACCCTTTTAGAAATGTTCTTCGTTATTAAAAGGTAAATTCAAAAGGCGACTCTTTAATTGATTAATTGTGTATATTAATCAATTATATTTCAATTACATCCGGCTTTTTCTTAAGATCCCATCAATACTTTCAGACTGTTTTTCATGGTTTTGATACATCACTGCATCGAAGACAGGCGTGGGAAACCTCGCATAAAGAAACCTACAGGTCAATAAACAAAGGTTGAATATATTAACAATTAAATAAATACAATCTGTACAGTTTACAATTGTTGTATCTATTTTTACAGTATTAAATATCGTCTGAAGACGATAAACAACGCAGACTGGATGTAGCCCGCGGGCCGTGTTTTGCCCATGACTGATTTAAATTATAATAAATAAAGAGTTGAACAACACGGAGAATACTCTGTAATTAGTGGATATGGCTTACTAACTAAATAAAATGAAACAAAACAGGGTGGTAATGGAAAATGAAAGAGAACAATTTAATGGTGTCATTCTCTGTGAAATATGTAGGTTTAACAATAACAAACAGAATTAATTCAAGCCCAACATTAAAGTGATGTAGACTGATAATAAACTATTATGTTGGAATTTACAACGTAATTGCAGTGAATACACGTACGCCTTAAGCTATTTCAGTAATAACTTTTCCGCAGTGGCTTCTGTTACATTAAATTTATATCGAAATAAGCCACAAAAAGCAACAATCTGTTTACTACCTACATACTGCATACAAAATCGAATGACGGAATATAACGAATTTTATATAACAAATTGGATGTCTTTAGGATGTTTCCATGGTAAATCATCTTATATTTTTGCATGGCACAAAAGCAGTCTACTTCCTGCCAAAAAAACTGTTTTCAAAAACCTAGGCGAGTTTTATTTTATTTGATAAACAGAAATGTCAAAACAAGGTGTTAAAGTAATGTAGTAAAATATGAACATATTTTTAATACATAGAGTATTAACAATTTACTAACAATAAAAGAAGATGTGACTACTAAATTGTTAATTCTCTATACAGGGTGTAGAATTGGTTCACGCACCATAGGGATTTCCATGTTAAATTCTTAATGTTAAAATATTGGCTCCCCAAATTATTTTAGAGAAAATTTGAAATGTTTCTTGTAGAGATAAAAAATACTCTACACAACCGTCTCTTTACTTATTTTTTTACTTTTTATCCAAAGGGGAAATTGAGGAAATTAAAACTACTATTTTAGCAAAAATATGTGGTGCCTTGGAATTATTGGAACAAAAATCCGTTGAACGTTCTGTTAACTGTAGTGTGTGGTTTACTGCACGTGCGCTATCAGCAGAATAGTTCGATTTTACCATTAGGATCTTTTCACTCAACAAATCCATAATGTTAACTCAAAATTACTTAAAATACGCCTAAATTTGTCATTAGAACATTTATGTCATACTTGTTTATTATTGAATCATAATGGCATGGAAACAACGTATATTAAATGACAAATAACGCTCTCGGGCGTTATTTCTATAACGCCCGCTCATAACGCCCGCTTTTAGTAATTATCAACAGATAGACTGTCAACAATTCGCCAAACACAAATAAAGCGTGCGAACGCCGCACAGTGTCCGGAAACGCGAGAAATATGGCCAAGCGGGTCAAAAATCGGGCAAAAATAAAGTCAATTATTAAAAAATAATAATAACGGATTCATGTTCGCAAGACTTATGAACCCCCTACATTTAAATTCTTGAGTCATAATTCTAAACCAATATGGCCTATTCGGGCATTCAAGTAAACTGTTTTTAACTGATGAGTTTCAAGCAAAAATTGCACCAGAAATAAATATTATTTTTATCGCATTTTGGAATGTTTTCCAAATGAATTTTATATCACGTAAAATTGAATAAGAATTCGATTTATTGGTACTAATTACAAAAAGAATGTCTGATAAAGTTTTAAGATAAAACAGTTTGAAATTTGTAGAAATTTACAACTAATTTCGGATTTTAAAAGAGTAAAAGTTGCTTATATGAAAAATCGTGTCGCCGAATCTACAGTATGTGATAGTCCCAAGTGTCCTCTATCTTTTCATATCAAACTCACCTTCAGATTGATCCCACCTCGGGTGTAGTAATTTTTTTTCTCTCGCAAGACGCCGAAAAATCGGCCAATTCAACTATAATTTGGAGTATATTTGTTATAGAATATTGAAAAGGTATCCGAATGTATTTTATATTACATAAAATAGAAAAAAAAATATAATTAAATGACACCAATTTCAAAAAAATGGCTGATGAAGTTTGAAGGCATAAAAATTTGAATTCTGTAAAAAAATTAAATCAATTTATGATTTTGAATGGGTCACAATCACTTATATGAAATATAAAGTGGCTAAATATATAGTATATGATATTCCCAAGTATACCCTATCTTGCTACACCAAATTCACATTTAGGTTGATCCCCCCCGGGGTGTGGTGATTTTTTTTTCCTCGCTAGTCGCTGAAAAATCAAACAATTTGACGATGAAGTGTATTTTTTATTCCCATCTTTTTAAATAAAGAAAATATTACGAAACTATTTAAATAAATATTGAGGACAACTAAGAAATGAACTTCATTTGTTTGAAAATATTTTTCATAAAATCATTTTTATTGGAGAAAAAAAAATATATTTTTTTTCATATTTGATTTATAATTATGAAACGATAATAGTTACAGCAAATTTACATGATTAATAATTGCAAAAAATGAACAACTTATAAAGAATAAGTTTTTTTCGAAATCTCGTTGGTTTCTGAGTGAAATTTGTCATTTCCGTCTTTCGTAATTTTGACGTTTCAAACGTCAGTTTCATCCGAGTCTATAAAACGTTCGATGTACATTTAAAATATGATTTAAATTGAAAATAAACCATGATAGCGTAAGTATAAATAAATATATCAGATCGGAGAAAGTAACATGATGGCCACAAATAGTTTTGAGTTTTTCAGGTATGCGTTTTGTGTTTTAGTGATAAATTCAAAAAAACGAAATATAGCCTGAATATATAAATATTCAACCTGTTCGTAACTCTGCAAGCAAAATTAAGTCTTACTAAGACTATAAACAAATAACTTATTGAAACAACTACTTCCCTGGCTGATGCCACGCCGGATATTGAATGATACAAAAGAAATTTGCATGTTATTATTAGTACTACTAGTGAAATAACATTGGTTTAAGATCCCTTATTTCTACACACAGGACTAACTTGAAAAATGAAACTAAATTGAATTTGAAAACTTTAAATTATAAAACTGAACCCAAAAGTATGTAAAAATTAAGTAAATAGCCATCTGCAGACGCGTTTCGAGATTTATCTCTCATCAGTGCAGCTTCGCATTTAAATTGAATGTTAAAGAATAAAATACACTTACGTGAAGGTGACCGTGACCGTGAAGGAGTCGTAAACAAATGAGGAGATTATAGAAGGGTTGGACTGATTTTATACCTGAATTTAGGTGATTAGTGAAAGTAAATTGTATCATTCAATATCCGGCGTGGCATCAGCCAGGGAAGTAGTTGTTTCAATAAGTTATTTGTTTATAGTCTTAGTAAGACTTAATTTTGCTTGCAGAGTTACGAACAGGTTGAATATTTATATATTCAGGCTATATTTCGTTTTTTTGAATTTATTTAATACTCTCTGCAATAAGTAAGGTTGTTTCTATTTTATTTATGTTTTAGTGATATTTTTATTATTTTCAATTATGTATATAACGTAAAATATTGTACTTTATATTTATCTTTTTAAATTTGCACTTGGGACTATCATATACTATACATTTAGCGACTTGATATTTCATATAAATCAGAAGTTCTCAACCTTTTGTTTATTGCGTACCACCATAAGGAAATCACATAAACTATAGTACCACCAGCATTTGAAAAAAAAATGTTTACTTTTTATACATATTTTTATTCAACAAAAAATACATTCTTAACATTTAAAATAAAATATACTTCAAAGTTTACAACAAAAAAAAAAAAACGGAAAACAGTAAAAATAAAATATTCCGTGCGATCCTTGCGCTTGTTTTGCAGATACAATTTTTTATATTTCTGGTTCAGTTAATTTTAATCCCAAGTTTGGTTCGATTTTTTATTTTGTTCTGTATTTGTTTGTGAAAAACCTTTTTCACATAAATACGTCGTACAGAAGGGCATTAAAAACGGAATAGCAATGTTTGCTATGTCCTTAAAATCTGTTCTTTGTTGAAGCCAAAATTCAATCATTGTTTTTTTTTTTGTTTTGCAGTGAAATCACTTGACATATCTATTATTTGTTCTTTTTGTTTACGTAAAAAATATTCTGGAATATTTGAAGGAAGAGGGTTTCTGATCCAATTTTGATTTTCCTAATCTTCTTGGAAATAAAATTTAAATTTATTTATCAATAAGGAACAATGATGTTTTATATCTGATGCCAATTCCTCATTATTGTTCATTTTGTTTTCTGTAAGAAAATTATCTAGGGTTGGTAAAAGGCCGACAGTTTTCTTATCTATTTCACTGATAATTAGTTCAAGTTTGTTTACTGTTGCAGTTATTTTATAATTGACGGCAAAAAATGACGTTTGGTCCTTGTAAGCCTAAATTTAAATCGTTCAACCTTCCAAAAATATCAGCTAAATATGATAAACGGGCCAACCATATTTCATCAAAGCACACACCGGGGGATCAGCCTAAAATTGAATTTGGTGTGGCAAGATAGGGGATACCTGGGACTATCATATACTATACATTTAGCCACTTGATATTTCATTCAAGTGATTGTGACCCATTCAAAATTATAAATTGATTTTATTTTTTTTTCAGAATTCAAATTTTTATACCTTACAACTTTATCAGCCATTTTTTTTTAATTAGTGTCATTAAATTACATTTTTCTTCTATTTTATATAATATAAAATACACTCGGATACCTTTTTAATATTCTATAACAAATATACTCCAAATTATAGTTGGATTGGCCAATTTTTCGGCGTCTTGCGAGAGAAAAAAAATCACTAGACCCGAGGTGGGATCAACCTGAAGGTGAATTTGGTCTAAAAAGATGGAGGACACTTGGGACTATCACATACTGTAAATTTTGCGACACGATTTTTCATATAAGCAATTTTTACTCTTTTAAAATCCGAAATTAGTTCTAAATTTCTACAAATTTCAAACTGTTTATCTTAAAACTTTATCAGACATTCTTTTTGTAATTAGTACCAATAAATCGAATTCTTATTCAATTTTACGTGATATAAAATTCATTCGGAAATCATTTCAAAATGCGATAAAAATAATATTTATTTCCGGTGCAATTTTTGCTTCAAACTCATCAGTCTACTTGAATGCCCGAATACGCCATAATGGTTTAGAATTATGACTCAAGAATTCAAATTTAGGGGGTTCATAAGTGTTGCGAACATGAATTCGTTATTTTTTTTTTTAATAACTGACTTTATTTTTGCCCGATTCTCGACCCGCTTGGCCACATTTCTCGCGTTTCCGGACACTGTGCGCCGTAAACATCTGCGCGGCGCTGCTTTCGACGCGACAATCTGTCAGAAAATAGCATAAGAAAATCTTCGATAAATTTAACCTACAAGTATGATATAAAACGTTGAAGGCGCCACGGGCGTTATGAGCAAAATGCCCACGGTCGGCGTACATCCTTCGGGCCGGTGGCCCTCGGGCTGTACACCGTCGACCTGTGGCGTTATTGTACTCATAATGCCCTAGATACCTTAATTACTATAACGTGACAGCTAACGTTCAACGGCTTATTGTTTCAGCAATTCCAAGGCACCACCTATTTTTGCTAAAATAGTTGTTTTAATTTCCTCGATTTCTCCTTTGTATTGAAAGTAACCAAATAAGTAAGGAGACGATTGTAGAGTATTTTTTTCTCTACAGGAAACATATTTACACTTTTTCTCTAAAATCATTTGGGGAACATTAAGAATTTAACATGGAAATCCCTATGGTGCGTAAACCTATTCTACACCCTGTATATTAAAAATATTTTAATATTTTACTACAATATTGTAAACACCTTGTTTCGACATTTCTGGTTATCAAATAAAATAAAACTCGCCTCAATTTTTGGTAACTTGGGTTACATTTTCTGAAATCGTGTATTTGGTTAGTGTAGATGTATGTAAAAAAAAATAAAATAAAAAAGCATGTGTGGTAATTAAAGTCCAAGGTTTTAATTACTTAGTTAATATCACACTGTTTATTTATTAGTGACTGCAGTTTCGATCAAACGATCCTATTATTATTTTGATAATTAAAGAATTATTATACTTTATGTTGTTTTTTGTCAACTTTGTTTATCTCTTTAAAAATAATAAATGCAATATTTTATTGTTGTTATAAACAACTGCAATTGTTTTACTTTCATATTTTTCATTGCTATGTTTTGATATATAATAAAATTTAAAAATGACTGTAACTCATTTATTTTTAGAACTAACTATGTTATATGTGATATCGGATTAAAGAGAAAAAATAGCCTTTGGAATGAGGTCATAGCCAACTGACTTCCATTAAAAAAATGTAAATTTGAGTCATATCTCGGAAAATAATGGCGTTAAAAATTTTCTGAATTATTAAGCTACGTAAAATTATCTACAACTTTGTCATTTGCAGTTTTTTTCTTTCTGTTATAATAACCGAGATATATTTATTTGAGAAAATGATACTTTTTACATATTTCAAAATATCTAGCTACCGTTCAATTTTTTGAAAACTCTGAGTGTTATATTATTGGGCTCGTAAAACTGCACTTCTTTGCCTATTTCATTGTTTCTCTATCTTTTATAGTTTCCGAGTTCGCCATAGAGAACATCGAAAAAAACTCACCCAGTATAATTTTTTTCACATCTTATGTTTTACCCTAGGTATGTGCGGCTCGCGAGAGTTTTTAAGTTTTAAATGTGGCCCATGCACAGAAAAAGGTTGCCCATTCCTACTTTAGTGCATCAATACTTCCAGATTGAACTGTCTTGAAGTTTTCCTGTACTATCGTCGGTCTATTTGACTTCAAAGGCAAATCACCGACGACCTTATTTGTTTCTCTATTCCTGTTGTGCGCTGGTTTTCCTAACAATCTTTTGTGGGTGTTTTCTATAAAAATGAACCGTCGAAATAAGGAAACGTTTTAGCTATTTTATGCAAGGGATTTACAACTAAACTGATTTCCTTAAGTAATCTATGATTTTACCGGAAATGATTAGCATCAAGATCACGTCAAGCAAGAGTGATCAATACGCTAATAATTTCCTAGGAAAAATCAGTCAAAAGTTAGACTCGAGAAGACAATTGGACGATCAGAAAGTTTACATTTCATTACCTGAAACATTACATTGACTGTCAGGCGTGTATTACTACGCGATTAATATAACATAATGCGATTTCATTGATTCAAAAGTAAGAGAGGTCATTGTCATGGTAACAACGCAGACAAACATAGCGGGGTATAACTGAACTCAGTAAAACGTTTATTGTTTAATAGTTGAAGGGTCTTCTTTTTATAATTCTTCAATTAGCATTTGATGTACTATATTTTTCTTTATGAATCGACCATGGCGGGCACATACCACCATTCTATCATTACCGTGGGATTATAGCGGGCATATCCTCCTATCATCAGGATTTTAGGCGTAAAAACAATTGGTGCTTTCCTGACTTTAGATTTAGCTTTTTCTCGTGCATTAGGAGTAGAATGACCACAGGTATACTTTGCGTGCACGTCATAGACAGCAGAACCTAGTTCCGACACGACTTTCATGCTTTCACTCCCTCTACGATAAGTTAACGTGTTTCGTATGTCGTCCAAGGCGAGAAACATTCAGTTTTCGGTAATGCCGCATACGCAAAGATCCGTTGATCAAACTATATAACTTCCTGAATTCTCCATTTTTGGACTCATTCTCGTATTTCCCTACGTATTTCCTTCAATTGGTTTTTCTTCTTTAAACTTGATAGGTAACATACGCTTTGGATTAGCTCCACTTTTTTGGAGTTTGTTGCCTATGTTTAGCTTTAAAGCCTTTATACTGACTAAGACCTTCTTTTTTCTCGTCGCCTTTTCAGTTTTTTAGCACCCGCCAAAGGTATATTTGCTGAGAAATAAAACAAAAACTGTAATTGAGAGAAAAGCTATTTATGTAACAAGTCCACAATATATCACTTTCTTGGACGAGACGTTTTACGGCCGAGCGAGTGAAGCGAGAGAGGCCAATAATGGAGGCGAGTCCATCAAGTGCAATCGTGGACGAGTTACATACAAAGCTTATGTTCGACTGCTATTAGCGTTTTTGGAATACTTTTTAAATACAAACTGAAGCAATTTATTTATATACAGTATATTTTTACTTTCTCCGTTACGAAGTACGAGAAAGTATTGTGATCGTGATTTTTTTTTCAAAAATTTTTTTTACGGAAATATCCGTTTTGGGGTCCCTAGATGCCATTTCAACAATTTCTGGAAAAAAATTTTTTGTGTCTGTGTGTGTGTGTGTGTGTCTGTGTGTGTGTGTGTGTGTGTGTGTCTGTGTGTGTGTGTGTGTGTGTGTCTGTCTGTGTGCGCTGTATCTCAAAAACTAATAGAGCAATTGATATGAAACTTTCAACATACGTCTTATTTGATAATCTGAAGAACTGAAAAGCTTTTGGTAAAATTTCGTACACCGGAAGTGGGTGTTTACCTTAACTGTTTTTTGTTTTTTGCCAATATTTTCTTAAATATGAAAAATATCACAAAAACATTTAAACAAACATTGAAGACAACAAAGAAATGAACATCTTTTGCTTGAAAATATTTTTCATAAAATCATTGCTATTCGAGAAAAAAAATTATTAATTTTTTTTAACTTTTGGTTTATAATTATGAAACGATGATAGTTACAGCAAATTTGTGTGAATAATAATTGTAGAGAATAGCAAAATGAATAACTTCTAAAGAATAAGTTTTTTTCGAAATCTCGTTAGTTTTTGAGTAAACCGAGTTTTTGAATTTGAAGTATATTTTTTCCGTTTCATAATTTTGACGTTTTAAACGTCAGTTTCATCCAAGTTTACGCAACGCTCGATGTACATTTAAAATATGATTTCAATTGAAAATGAACCATGAAAACGTAAATATAAATGATACCATCAAGTCGGAGAAAGTAACATGATGGCCACATCACCATTTTTTTTATCGTGGGCCATAGGATTTTACATGCTAAAAATTATACCTTGTTTTAATGTATATTTTATCATAAAATTTTAAAGAAAATTTTAGTTTGTGATAAATCAATTATTTTTCTACATGATGCGCTGCATTAGAATAACTTAAACATGTTTTATTTCATTAAAAAATGAAATTATTTAGTATAAATAACTGAGCAAAAATAATCAAAGTACCTTGAATTTCCGTAATGTCAGATTGATTAGTGACGCAAGAAATCAAACGAATTTATACCAGAAAATGTCTGTTTGTACTGTTGAAGAACGGGTGGAATTTGTAACGTCAATTATAAGAGGTTTGTCCAGCAGGGAACTAGTTGAATTTTTCTACAAGAAGTCAGGGAATTTTTATTTTAGGGAAATAGTTGACAACTTCTCTGCAGCGTATCCCGATCGTCCGGTTCCGAGCAGAAGCACTTTTTAATGGAATAAAACATGTTTAAATGATTCTAATTAAGCGCATCACGTAGAAAAATAATTGATTTATTTTACTAACTAAAATTTGCTTCAAAATTATATGATAAAATGTACATTAAACACAAGGTATAATTTTTAGCATGTAAAATCCTAAGGCCCACGATAAGAAAAACATACTGTATATATTTTAATCATAGTGTGCATTTACTGCCACACTAATGTCATTCATTGTGAATTTCATAGAAAATGGATGATTAGGTTAAACAATCTAACTCGCACAATAAAGTCCAAACCTTGCAAACTTCTTCAGGAGTAAATATAATGAATAATAGTAAGTACTATCGCTATAAACCACTATCATAGTTGATCCCTCTTTTTCATTAGTAATTTGTATTGTATTTATTGGGTGCTCCAACCAAAATTAAAATCTGTCATTTCTGACACAGACATAAGAGTCCAATTTACTTTAATAATTATGAGTACTAGTACGAAATGTACGCCATTAAATAGTAAGTTTAAAGTAGGTACTCACTGTCAGTCATCGGTGACTGACGTGACCCCATTGGAACACTTCAGTGTCAGTCACCGGTGACTGACAAAGCGGTCAACGTGTTACGGGACTAATGAGAAATTCCACATAAGTATTATATAACATTTTATCCTAAATCGTCTGTAATTGCATTAAATATTGAAATAATATTGATAAAATGTTGACAAGAAATTTTTACGTACGTGGTGTCAATTTGAATTATTTCAAAAATCTTACTAAGGATCTATGTATTCCGTGAGTCATAGTTATTCGCTCACTAGTGGCTAATGAACAACATTACTTCCCTCAAATGACCACAGTAATTCGATTATTACACCCGATTTTGGATAAAATAAATCTTATTTATATCTTTGCGATTAGGTTTTGATTCAAACGTGGATATTGACTTTATAAGGAATAACTTACACATTGATAATGTATGTTGTTGATTATGAGATATATGCAGATATGTCAATTTTGTGTGAAATTATAAATGGTGGGATCCAATGCCCACTTATTCTGTGTATGCTAAGTTTCTACGTCAAATCCGACAACCGTTACAGCCGTCACTTAGCTCTATTTCGTACACCTTTCCATAAAATGAATTAACCGACGTGAAGTTGACCATAAATTTCCAGCCATAGATTTCCAGGCGAATCCACCGAAAGTGCGCTAACAATTTTTAATTTTATTTATGTAATGCCTTTCTGCAAGTATATTTAAAAAATACGCTGTCAAAAAAGAGTGAAAAGTATTACAAATATTTTTTATCGAGTAATTCGTTGATCTGTAGCTGACACTTAAAAAAATCGTAGGTCAACTTATGAGTTGCTTGATAAAAAAATATGTTTTAATCATTTCTACGGTTTTTTGATAGTTTGAATTTGTCTAATATAAACTTTCAGAAAAGCACTGCATGAATAATATTAAATACTCGCAGCGCAGTTCTGGCGGACGCATCGGGAAATCTCTGGCTGGAAATTTATGGCTAATTTCTCGTCAGTAACTAATTACGGTTTTAATATCCCTATTAAAAATTTTATGCATATATGTAAAACAGTTTTAAAACATTATTATTTAAACATTAGCAGTTATTCCTAGAACTGAACAACACTATTAATAACATATTTAGGATTCATAATCTAGTTGTTTTATTTCAATTTTAGGATTTTCCATGCTGGAATTTCCACTCTTAGTGACGCCACTGAACTTCTGTTAGTTAGGTTATATTTTAAGGTCTGCCAACTATTTTAGACTTTTTGATCTCACGGTATAATTTTTATGTGGATTGTTTGGAGTAAATTTTCAAATTTAAATATTTTTCATTCTATCAAGGTAGGTACAAAAATTCATATTTACAATAAATATTGTGGTGTGTGATATTGCCGGTATATCTGGTGCAGTCATTTATGATCATAATGTTTCTGGGGAGGCATTAACTCCGCCAGAGATTAAAGGAGCGACAAGGAATATAGAAATGTATTTATTATCATGATTTTGTAAGTGACATGTAATGAATATTAAATCTGACGGGCCGTGAAGTCTTATCTGATAGGAGTATTATTTAAAAGCCCAGTCACTAACATGGCTTTTTAAAAGCCTACTCCTTAAAAGAGACAGTTCACGGCCAACCAGAAGTCACTAAAATCTTACATTATATATCAATCCGCGAAAAATATATTAGTTCTGTACGTTTGTACATGTCACAACTGACTGTGACATTTTTACATTTATTAAAGGCGGAGGCCTTGTTTTTACTAATATTTTTAGTGTTTGATATAAAGGAGCTGCCTTGATTTAGTCATAATGAAAAAGGTGATTATGACAGCGTGGTCTTATAAGGAGGCTTTTGTTGGATGAATCATTCGCACCAGGCTTTTGTTAAAATGCTATCCTTTATTGCTGCCAATTAACTAGCAAAAGAATATTAGCACATTTACAATAATTATACAATTTCAAAAGTAACTATTATTACTGTCTCCGGTACTAAGTACGAGAAAGTATTATGATCGTGAACATTTTTAATTTGTTTTTAACGGAAATAACTGTATAGCGTCTTATTATCGATTGGAAGTTAGCAATACATTTCAACCACAAATCTAGCACCTCCATCAGTTCTGCGAATCTTTACTAATTTACTGAAAATGGATCCAAAATCATAATTAATCAAATAGCAGTGATGCTATAGCAATTACGATAAGGTTTCAACTTGTGGTTTACTTGAATATTTCGATAAGAAATCTACCGAAACAATAAAAAAATCAAAACTCATTGATAGGCGTAGTATAGAATTTATATTTTTGGCCAAAAACGTTCGAACGAGCTTTGTTAATAGCATTATAACGTTATGAAGGTTTTAACATTACAAGTGAAAAGTTTGAAAGCACGAGCGACATAGGAGTTACGAGGGTTACGTGTATCGTAACATGGTTTATTTTATCCTATTCCTATTTTTTTAATTAAAAACAGAAATGTTTATTGAAAACCGTCAAGAAGCGAAATCATGTTTGTTTGCCAATATCTCAATAGCAACGAGTGGCGTTAAAATGCGTATAACAACACTAGTGTTGTTAAGAATTTCGAAGAAAAGGACACTAATATTTATTCTCGCTGAGCGAGTTCCCGTTGGTCTAGATCAGTGATTCCCAAAGAGGGCGCCACCGCTCCCTGGTGGGGGGGGGGGGGGGGCGCTGATAGCCACAGGTGCATTTGGGGGCCGATGAATAACTGTAAGGTTGTGGTGATAGTATAAAAGAAAGAAGAGAAGATTTAATGGAACGTGGGTTCAGTGCGGTAATCAATCTTGGTGATTTAATTACTAAATTGGTAGCAGCACAGGTTCATCCTTCTCATTCGAATATTTAACTTTTTTTTGTTAACATCCTATTCTGGCTTCAATAAATAGTTTCATAATTTCAAAGATAAATGTTTCTAATTTACACCCTTCTTTACTATATTTTACGAAAAAGGTAGAAACATTAATACATATATATTTCCTATTAATTGCTATTAAAATTTAAAAAAAAATCATTTCCAGGGGGCGCTAACTAATATTTTTTCTGGAAAGGGGGCGGTAGGACAAAAAAGTTTGGAAACCACTGGTCTAGATGGTGGTACGAAAGAGCCCTTTTCTTGATGTCCACGTGTTCCTCGCAGGATAGCGGTGGATTATATCGGTTCGTGGATATACGCGAAGGGAAGAAGAATATATGCGGTGTAACGAATAAATTGAGAGCCGGCGGCAGTAACAATTATAGCGGTGTAGACTATATATCGGAGGTATTGTCGATTAAGACCAAAGGAGTACGGAAACGAATACAATATGTCTTCTTGAGCAAACACTCACGAGTCCTCTCTTCCTCTTCCCTTAGCTGTGGGATTTTTTGGGGCAAAAAAGATTGACAGGCGCAGTATTTAGGAAATATTTAAATTAAGCGTCCACATCAACCACAGCGAAAAATGAATAATACGTTATCCCCGAACAAATAATATTCAATAATAAAAAAAGAACACATCTCTCATTTTAATTTAAATAATTGTTTAACTTAGAACTATTATGAAACATATTCAATTTTATTCAATTTCGTAGTGTACGATCGATATTTTTGGCCACACATGTTCGAATGGGCTTTGTTAATAATATTAAATAATAAAAAAGGGACACATATTTTTCATTATCATTTAAATCATTTTTTAAATTAGCACTATTATGAAATATCCCTAGAAGCACAATATGTGTCGGAAATATTTCATAAATATTGATTTTACATTTTTATGTTTCGAAAATATTAAAAGGCCAAAGTAAATATTTATAGGTATAATAAGTCTATGGAAATATTTGTTGCAAATGAATTAATTTATAGAAACAAGTAAAAAAATAACGTTGCTACGTTTTCGATATTATTCTACACATGTGCAATTTATATAAACCTTAACTCAAGTTACAAAACCATGCTCGTGTAATCAATTTTCTTTGTAAATTCATTTGTGTTGTTGGAGGATTAACAGCAGCCGAAACAGGGTTTTTAGTTGAAGTAAAAGTTAATCCGAAGGGTGGTGGGTAGGCCCTATCCTACAATACAAGGGTGGTGGATGTTCTCTATCCTACAATTCAATCCGTTGCTCCCGCGCCAAGGTTCCCTCCAATAAATAAGTTTATTAAGAATTATTAAGTCCTTCAGTGTTTTTTTATTACACTTATGTATTGATTTCTACTTGTAAACTATTGTTTCTGATCCATGAATTGTAGGGTGGATTAGGGACTACCCACCACCCCTCGTTTCATCTCTATTTATCGCGTTTCGTATTATTTTTAAACGGTCAACTACTCCAACGAATTTCCAAGATAAATTCTTAACTGGACAATTTTCTTTGTTGAAATAAAGTTGATACGATTGATCCAATCTGGTAGTCCCGCGCCAAGTTTTTCTCCAATAAATAAGTTTATTAAGGTATCTTAAAACCTTTCGTGTTTTTCTTATTCTTATGTATTGATTTCTATTTGTAAACTCTCGTTTATCATCCATTGATTGGAGGGTGGGATAGGGCCCACCCACCACCCCTTGTTTCACGCCTTATTTACGCCAGTAAATCGTGTTTCGTATTATTTTTAAAAGTTCAACTACTCCAACGGATTTCCAAAAAAATTCTTAAATTCGACAGAGATTTGCTTGTTGAAATAAAGTTGATACGTAGGGTGGTGGATGGGCTCTATCCTACAATCCGAGGGTAGTGGGTGGAACCTATCCTACAATCCAATCAGTTGATCTCGCGCCAAGGTTTCCTCCAATAAATAAGTTTATTAAGAAAACTTAAGTCCTTTAGTTTTTTTATTACACTTAAGTATAGATTTCTACTTGTAAACTCCTGTTTATGATCCATGAATTGGAGAATGGAATAGGAACCACCCACCTCCCTTGTATCACCCCTATTAATGCCAGAAAATCGCATTTTGTATTATTTTTACTTCTCCAACGAATTGCTGAAGAAAATTCTTAACTGGACAAAGTTTTGCTTGTTGAAATAAAGTTGATGCGAAGGGTGGTGGGTGGGCTCCATCCTACAATCCAATCAGTTGATCATAACACAGTTTGCTGCAAATAAATTAATTTACAGACTAATAAAAAATAACGTTGCTACGTTTTCGCTATTGTTGGATTGTAGAATAGTGGCCACCCACCACTCATAAATTTAACTTTAACTTAAGCTACAAAACCATGTTCGTGTAATCAAATTTATTGGTGATGTTAGAGGTTTAACAACAGCCGAAATGGGGTTTTTAACTGAAGTAAAAATTAATCCGGGGGGCGGTGGGTGGTCCCTATCCCACAATCCGAACAGTTGAACGGTGGTGGGTGGTCCCTATCCCACAATCCAATCATAGAGTGTAGTGATGTTGCACTGTTTGGGTTGTAGAATAGTATAAACATATTTTATAAACGTGCTCTATATACATTGGTGGAAAAAAAAAATGAAACACTTGAAATTAGTGAAATTTCGACCATTTTCAAACTGTTTGGGTTGTAGGATAGTATAAACATATTTTATAAACGTGTTATATATACACTGGTGGAAAAAAATGAAACACTTGAAATTCGTGAAATTTCGACCATTTTCAAACCGCGATAACTCGGCGTATTTTCAATCAATTTTGATGAATCTTTAAGGACGAAAAACTTTCAAGTGTCTTCTTTAAAGTCATGCATGCGAACTTTAGCGTAACCCATTTCGCCCCTCTCTATCACCCCTGTAAAAAAAATGTTTTTTCAGGAAACCATGTCCAACTTTGACGATGTCTAAGGAGTTGGAAAAAATTTGTCGGCTCGATCCACCATAAAGACATTAAAATTTGATCAATTCCCTATGCAAGACTAAGAACGAAGTTCCTACGATAATTTAGCACCAAGTTATGGGTGTTTAAAAAAAAGTGCATTTTGAGGTTTTTCGCACATAACTCAGCGACTTTTCAACCAAATTTGATTATTCTTTCGGAAAAAAAATCTCACTTTGGCCCTAGTTTAAACTCAGATTGGGATGATTCCTTTTCGAACCCTTCAACATTTTTTGACAAATATTGCAAAAATATATATAGTAATATTTCTTTAACATTTCAGGCAAATATTGCTAAAGCATCTAAAACTCTGTCATAATCAATATCACAGAAATATGGGTCTTTCAATATTTAAGAAATATTTTGTGCTACTAGGGCACGCATGACGATGACTTTTGATTTTGTGAAAATTTACCATATTTCATAATGTGTTATTTTCGTATTATTTAATATTACTAACAAAGCCCGGTAGAAAATTTGTGGCCCAAAACATCGAACCTTTACTACACCTAACAATAACTTGATTTTTTGTAAATTGAATATATTTCATAATAGACCAAAGTTAAAAAATATTTAAATTAAAATGAAAAATATGTATCCTTGTTTTATTACTTAATATTATTAAAAAAACCGGTTAGGACATTAGTGACCAAAAAATCGTTCATAAACTATGCCTAACAATGACTTTTGATTTTGTGAAAATGAACCATATTTCATAATAGTCCTAAATTTAAAAAAAAATGAAAATGAGAATTTTTTTAAAATTATTTAATGTTATTAACAAAGCCTGGTAGAACATTTGTCGCTAAAAATATCGATCCTAAACTAACAATGACTTAGTTTTTCTTTTTAATTAATTTACCATGTTTCGGGATATATCTTCCAGGTAAAGTTAAAAACTTGCTCTTATTGCATCACTGCTATTTGATTATTTATGACTTTTTATCAATTTTCGGTAAGTTAGTTGAGATTACATAGAAATTAGGAACTGTAAAAATAGCGATTGCGTCGGATTTATGGCTGAAATTTTTATGGCTAACTTCTCACCGGTGCCTTATTTGACAACCCGAAGCTTTGGGTAAAATTTAGAAGTGGGTGTTTGTTTTCTCTGAACATTCCTCGCAGAAATAAGCATCCAATTAAATCGCTTAGTTCTTAGTCACGTGTGCAAAAATAACCAATCAACATAAACTTACACTAAAATCACCTTATGGGAACTTATCGCCGCCTTTATGACGTTGCTAAGCAAAATAAACACACATAATAGTTACTCCTATAATATAGTTAGTAATCATTATGTCGAAATGTCACTTTCACGGTTCGGCAATGAAGATGCTCGAGAACCCACGACGCCTCGCACTGAAAGCTGGTGCCAACCCGCTCCGCCCCGGAGCCCCCCTAACTGGTAATAATTGTGTTTTTAATAATGTTGAATAAATAATTTACTTGCAAGAAATTTTCGAACCGAATATCCCTCATAACATTGATAAATACTTATAATTATTAAAGTTTCCTCAAGCACGTTGGTTTTAAGAAAAACCCTCCGTCTACGGCGTGGGGTTGTTACTAAGCAACGTGCTTTCGGAAACTTATTTCGTATTATCAATGCCCTTATAACTGATAATTTCTGACTGTTATGAAATACCAATGAAGTTAGCTCATTATACGTCATGTGTCAATCAGAACGAAAAACGTCGTGTCAATTATCGTTAGCGGTAAGTGCCCTGGATAATTAAAATCGCCATGGTTACACTATGTTTATGCATAAACGAACACATTTCTTTCAAACGTCAGATACGTGAAATTGAAATGTCATGATTTGGTATGGCGGCATATCATCAATCGATGAATTCATTAACGACTTTACTATAAATAATAGATTTTCACATTTATGTATGTATAATATTTAAAATAAATGTCATAGTTGAATTTTATATGTCAGAAATTATCTAACCCTTTGACTATATACTTATGGACTGCTAGCGCCAACTTCATGTGTGTCTCGAAGCAACGGTGGCGCGGCGGGACCCTAAATGATTGCGGTATGTTACTAAATTGGTAGCTATTTTGTGTCTATGGCATATGACTCTATGAGCTCGCATTACATATTGTCATACCCTGCAATTTATTCACACTTTTGAATATATAAACATTTATATTGTCAAATACTCACACTATGTCAAAATATTGCTACGCGAAAGGCTGCACACGTCCACGTATATATGCCAACGCAGTTATAATACTCGTCAGCTGATGTACACGACGGTTGACTTTTGACTTATAACCTAAGTAACCTAAGTTTCTGAGTAAGCCGCTTTCGGACCTAAATACCAAAATTATTTCGTAATTATCACTGCTCTTGGGCAATTACACTTGATAATTTTCCAAATATGATAAATATTACAAACAAATATAAAATGTAACTAAGAAACTATTATCTTTCGTTTAGAAATATTTTTCATAAAATGATTGTTTTTTGAAACAATCTGTTTGTAATTTTAGGCCTATAATTATGAAATGGTAATATTTGCATCAAATTTATATTAGTAATAAATAAAGTGAATGTCGAAATGAACAACTTATAAAGAATAACATTGTTAGAATTTGAAGTACAATTTTCCATTTACATCTTTCATAATTTTGACGTTTCAAACGTTAGTATCAACTAATCCTGTACAACTCTCGATACTTATTTAAAATATCATTTAAATTGACAATAAACTATGAAAGTATAAATATACATAACAATTTTATCATAAAATCAGAGAAAGTAACACGATGACCTCATCACCATTTGTTTATTGTATTTTAGAGTTTATGAATACTTTGTGTCAATAAAGAAATACAATTTAATAATTTTTATAATTGTTATAGTTCACATCTTATATTAATCTGGGTAAATATGTTTCAAAGCTTATTAAATATTTTTAAAACGTCTACTCACCTCCATGCTTAGCGTAGCGACGTCTTGATGCAACGTTGTAATCTGAGAATCCAATCGTTCAACGCTATTTCTCGTATGTTCAACATCACTCTTAAGCTCCGAATTTATTTCCTCTAAAGATCCAGGTTTGCTATGGTTGGGCACCACGACGCTCCTCTGTCTTTCCACGCGTTCCCTCAACATCGCCAGATTACTTGTTGCTATGCCACCCAAGCGCGGTCGATTCCGCGACGGATTTTCGTGCAGCTCCTGCAGTCTATTAAAAAATAAAATTTAAGAAATAATTGTATATTTCAATATTACCAAATACTAAACAATTTTTTGTACATTAACATTGGATAAACAGAATTAATACCATTAAAAGCACGTAAAGAGAAAAAAAATCTTGTAAATATTTGCGTACTAAACAAACATATCTGCATTCAAAATATTTACTTGCACACTTGCGCTGGATACATGTTAAGTTTATTGCTTGGAAAATTTAGTCTGAAACGCTCTTCTATACTTCCTTTGCGCTGCTTTGTTAATTGGTAAACTATTGATATTTGTGTAATTAGGAGAATGATCGTTAGTAAAGGGAATTAGCTTACCTCACGTTAAATTTAGCATGTCTGGGACTGTTCGTAACCGCGTGAACAGGAGATCTATTAGGTGATAATGGGGTGCTCTCTCCGTCTTCGTGCATGTTTTCGTCGTCTTCGCTGATTGATGGAAGCGTCAGCGATGGCATTCCATTTACGTCCGATTCTTGCTGAAAATGAATAACACATTTGTAGATAAATTGTACCCGGGTGAGTGGAAATAACAGCATGCCATCAACCTATTCAAGCCTAATTCACGAGTGTGCCGGTTTGATTATCGTTAATTAATAAATGGGATGACGAGTGATGAGAGTGATGTTAGTATTCGCCATATAGAGGATGTTTTTTTTTAAAACTTCAAGGAACAAAAGACTTCCTTGTTCGAGTGTTGCTAATCCTAATATGTTTAACGATTTATGGTAATCACAATTCTGCATTCCACACGTACGATCGAATTAATTTCCTGACATCAAATTAAGGCGCAATATTGCAAATAGGAACGAATTACAGACAATCTTGATCATCGGATTTTTGTATTCATGAATGTTTATTTTTAAGAACCCAAGCATTCATTTGAGGTAATTTTACTAATGCATTCCGAAAAGCTCCTATTATTGATAACAAAATTGAAATTTGTTACAATACGTTTTTGTTATTTAAGAATAAATAACAACAACGTATTTAAGAATAAATAACAACAACGTATTTAAGAATAAATAACAAAAACATATTTTAACAAATTTCAATCTTCGAATCTATTTGTTTTTATTCTTTTCGTTTAATGAATTTTAATGAAATTATAAAATAAAAACAAAATTTTCGAATTTATTTGTGATAAAGACTTGTAAGACTTAATTTTCGTAAAATTTCATATTTGTCATGGCATTAACCAGGAAACTATTTTTCCAAAATTCAAATTCTATAAAAACGGAAAATGGTATTAAATTTAAATTCTCGATGCCACTCTGTGAACATGCAGTCGAGCACTACATTATCGCCGAGCTTCGGTTTGGCACACCGGCACCGGCGCGATCACGACCACGATCGCGATAGCGATGGCGATGTAACCGGTCCTGAGTAATCAAATGTATCCGCACACACCAGTTGCGATACGTTAGCGACAGAAGCGACTTGTGCAGCGATCGATCGCCAGGACGTCTGCGATATAATTGCATTAGTTTGACATTTGTCAAAATAGTTTATGAAGTGAACGGGTATTTTGGAACAAATAACATTCCTGAATCAGACACTTATTTTGGAACGAAGGGAGTGCTAATTAAAATACATTCAGGACGTATACAAAGTCTGACACCGGGTCATTTTTTCAAAAAGGTTTGGGTAAATCGAAAAATCGGCGAACATGTAACCCATTGTTTTTGGGGGCACAAAATCCCGTTCCGTTCTTGTTTCTATGGCTACACATGCGCAGAAATGCACTCACGTCAGAAAAAGCACAGAACGGTATTTTAAGTAACTGTGTGTGGGGAATTTTTGGAAAGAAAGGAATTTTATACACAAACTTAACCCTCTCGCCGTTCATGATTGGTAGGGTGTATCGACCTGGGACCAACGTTTTCTATTCAGATCTTTCTAACGACAAACTTGATTTACCTTTCCATTTGAAATTTCTAAGTTGACCCCCGCTCCCAACAGCACACAAAAAATTTTCGCTCAAAAAGTGTGCCCCAAAAACAATAGGTTACGATTTTTCGATCTACCCAACAGTTACCGAAAATATCCGGGTTCAGACTTTATAGACACCCTGTATATACCGGGTGACCCAGGGATCTGTAAAAGCCATATAACTTATTTGCTATTTGAGATATCGACTTCTAGTTTCTTTGAGCTAGTACCCACACTTATTCTGCATATTTTAAAAATATGTATGTTTTTGTACAGGGTGTCCCAATATACATACCAGAACAAAGTTATGTTTTTTTAAATGGAACACCCTATATTTTATACTTTATTTTCAACCCTCTTGAGAAGCTGATAAAAATAGTATAAGATACCATGGGTGTATTATGGACGGTTGGTTAGTTATGGGCAAATTTGTGGCAAAAACATGTACACATTGAAAACATTGCAGAAGCGTTCCTAGCAAAGATAGCATCATTATTTATACACTAGAAAATTTCCCACATCATAAAGAATAATACACATCGGCTTTGGTTCTCTTTTATTCATAGTGCTATACAGGGTGTCAACATACGCAAAACAATGGATAACTATTTTTTTTCAAATGGAACACCCTATATAATTTGCCACCAATCTGTGGCATTTTTAATAAGCTTTCCAATGATATATAGTTTGTATAACAAAATATTAAGGATTCTTGAGATTAATCAATAAAAACATATTTTTTTTGTCACCTTCTGCAGATTTTTGGATTTTCAGCCAAAACTATGCATTTTCAGGAAAAATTATAAGAGACCAAAGTTATAGAGCGAAAAATTTCCGGTCGACATAGGTCTTTAAACTTTTAAGATAATGCGTGCATTGCCCGCCAGAGCGCGCAAAATCGTGACCGTCTATGCATTTAGCGTTTTCTTTTCAAATTTTTCATTAATAAATTGCACTATACTTTATTTTCCGCACCCTCTAGCGGAAAAACGGAAAATTATAGGGAAATTAAAATGGCCCATATCGATTGAAAATGTTCCGCTGTACAATTCTTAATAGAAGCAATTTTTGCCAAAAATGCATAGTTTTCCCTAAAAATGCAAATTGAAAATGTATATATCAATTTTTGCGTTTTTCAATGGTTTTTTGCATTTTTAGCGAAAACTATGGGTTTTGGACAAAAATTGCTTCTTTTAAGAGTTGTAGAGCAGAATTTTTTCAATCGATGTAGGTCATTTGAATAATTCTATAATTACCCGTTTTTCTGCTAGAGGACGTGGAAAATAAAGTATAGTGCAATTAATTAACAAAAAATTTGAGAAAAACGCTAAAATGCATATTCGGTCACGATTTTGCGCACTCTGGCGGGCAATGCACGCATTATTGGAAAAGTCGAAAGACCTATATCGATCTAAAATTTTCCGCTCTATAACTTTGGTCTCTTATTATTTAAAAAAAAAATGCATTGTTTTGGCTGAAAATCCTAAAATGAGCAGGAGGTGACAAATGAAAAATGTTTAATGAATAAATCTTAAGAATCCTTAATATTTCATTATACAAATTGTACATCATTGAAAAGCTTATTAAAAATTCCATGCATTGGTTTCAAGATATATAGGGTGTTCCATTTGAAAAAAAATAGTTATCCAT
Organism: Ocypus olens; assembly: GCA_910593695.2. Classification (NCBI taxonomy): domain Eukaryota; kingdom Metazoa; phylum Arthropoda; class Insecta; order Coleoptera; family Staphylinidae; genus Ocypus; species Ocypus olens. The sequence continues at coordinate 41,954,179 of OU343055.1, forward strand.
TATTTTGCGTATGTTGACACCCTGTATAGCAGTATGAACAAAAAAGAACCAAAGCCGATTTGTATTATTCTTCATGATGTGGAAAATTCTTTAGTGTATAAAAAACGACGCTAGCATTGCTAGGAGCGCTTCTGCAACTTTTTCAACGTGTCCTTGTTTTTGCCACAAATTTGCCCATAACTAACCAATCGTCCATAATAGACCCACACTATCTTATACTATTTTTATCAGCTTCTCAAGAGGGTTGAAAATAAAGTCTAAAATATAGGGTGTTCCATTAAAAAAAACATAACTTTGGTCTGCTATGTATATTGGGACACCCTGTACAAAAACATACATATTTTTAAAATATGTAGAATAAGTGTCGGAACCAGTTCAAGAAAACTAGAAGTCGATATCTCAAATAGCAAATAAGTTATGGGGCTTTTACAGAACCCTGGGTCACCCGGTATGTATATATTGCTTATCTAAGCATTAAAAAACGGTTCTCACCATCCAATACTGCAACCAGCAGTTCCTTCTAGTTGTAAACTACACATTTTAAAAATTATTTTACTACGTGTTTCCTATGTTTGCTAAATTAAGTACCGCTAGCACTATCGTGATAGCCATCATCGCCATCGCTATGGCGATCGTGGTCGTGATCGCGCCGGTGTGCTCAACCCTTAACAAAAACAAAACTGATTAAAAACTAGACTCTGCTAATTATAAGAAATCATAATTTACAGGTTATAAATTCCAATACTCGCGATTTCCATTTCCTATAGAATAGAGATAATTTGGGTATGTATTTTTTGTTTATCTAGTGCAAAAAGAGAAAACACGAGTATAACAAGTCAAATTCTGGCAATTCCTTCTACTTGCCAAAGAGTATATATTATGGTAAAAGTGTAGATGGCCTTGAGCAGGGAAATTTTTCGGTCTTGAGCGGAGACATTTTTTCAAACCAGAGGGCCGCAACGGCAATGCAACAAAATAGCAGTGGCAGTAAAACTTATATCAAAATAAATAAATACTGCAGGTAAAACTATTAATCTGTCAAAAAGGGGTAGGGGGAGACCTTAGCTTAACTCTTACTTAAGCATAAGCACCAATTATTACTGGTAAGTGATGACCGCTTGCCATTTAGAAATACACACAAAAAACAAAGTAAATGATATAACGTTAAACAGTTAGTCGACTATTGGACTTTTATTAGTTCGAAATTCGCCTGTGAGGGGCGCCTCGTTCAAAAGGCCAGATTTATGTGTAGTTGAACAATTATGTGCAACGAAAAGTAGGCATTACATAAAACAATATCTACCAATGAAGCCTCACAAATGGGAATACAAACTATATGTGCTTTGTGGAACAGATGGATTTTCCTATAATTTGGAATTTTTTACTGGTGATGAAAATTATCGAAAAGTATAGAAAACCAGAAGAGCCCGATTTAGGTTCGAGTGCCAATATTGTCATACGTTTATGCAGAAATATACCTCATGACCAGAATTGCAGAATATACATTGATAATTTCTATACCTCAATTCCATTAGCTGTTTATTTAGCAAAAGTTGGAATTCTTTGCCTTTGAACTGTGAGGAGCAGAAGGTCAAGAATTCCGAACTGCAAAATGCCGAATGACAAAGATATGGCAAAGCAGCTCCGTCAGAAGAAGAAGAGTTTGTAGCTAACATTGAGGGAGTAGAAACTGACTACTTCCAAAACCTCCGGCCCCTAAGGGGTCATTTTCCCGGTCCCAAACGGGGAATTTCAGTTAGCCATAAACTTTTCAACCACAAATCTGGGTTTGGCTTTAGAATGTACCTTCGACCTCGCCTCATCCCGGAATCCATCTTTCAGGCCCTACAGAGGCCATTTTTGGCCCCTGGGGCTAACTCCAGACGGAGAGGGCCATTTCTGAGCTCGGGATCGGATTCAGCGTCGAAAGATACATGGGAATACATATGTCCGACCCACAAGTCCGAACACGTTTTTTTGTGGGGCTGTGTAATAGGAGATTATTCTTTCTGGATGAATTCGTATTGGTTCTTGTCATTCCAGAAAGTCTACCTTCTCTTCTTCATGTTAAGAATAAGTTCTGCGTCTTTGATAAAGTCGATCAATAATAATGTATTCTGATCTGGGACGTAGACGAATATCTTTGGGATGATTTGGTTGTGCGGCCTTTGCCGTGGTGTATTGGGTTGTCGCTACTCGCACCATCTGTCAGTGTAACTTTGCCAATACCCCTTGATAATTCCAGCGGAATATCGCTTCGGTGTTGAGGTAAGCTGTTCTGAGCGTATTTCCAATATGTATGTGTGTGTATGTTCCTCTATACTTGTGGCAACTTGTGTGTGCCTCATCCTGAACTGTGGCGGACGCACGGAATTGTGGCAACTTACACACTGTGCCACAATTTTCTCTGGTGATTTCTCCGTTTCTTGTTAACTTAGACTAACGATATTTACACTGAATATTATGATCAACAAAATACATTTATTCATTATCATAGTATTTACGAAAAGTACCTTTTACACAAGTTATGCAACTTTATTTAAAAATGTGTAAAAGACGCCACTATTCAGGATCTTGCATGTGGTACACACACTCATATTTGTGGCAACTTCAGTAGTGTTTAGTTGGTAGCGCCCTCTACAAAAAAATGCTACGTTGCCAGTAATTTGATACTGAGCGTTTCTTCGGCGCATATATATTTGGGTTGGAGCCGGATAATATCCTAGAAATCATTTCTGCTCTTATGAATTGTTTTTCTAGTTGCATACATATCATATTTTAATCTGTTATAATAATAATAAGTAATTATATTGGTTAAATAAATAATTAATTTAATAATTAACAATAATTATTTCTTCTTAATTACTGAATAAAGTAAAGATAATATAAAATAATTTTAAAAATTATTTAATTGTTAGACATTCAGCAATTGATCATACATATAATATATTTTTATAATTTTTGTTAGCTTAGTTTATTTTTTGTTTACTTTCCTATAAGTTTATTAAATTGAATTTGAGGCTCTTATTTAAAGTTATTCGGTCGTATTATAATTATATTTAACATCGTCAGGGACAAATGCACAATTGTATACGTTTCAAAAAATGCTTCATAAATTTTAAACGAATAGGATTTAGTGCATTAACGCAATCTCGTCTTCAGTGAGGAAATCAGCCACAGGTGTGCATTACCATGCCTTTACCGTCTCTCTGGTATGACTGCCAGGATTTCAATTGTTTTCAAAAGATGGTAAAATTCCAAATTCCAAATTTAATTTGTTTATGAATAGGTTAAATTTACATTTTATTAAAACTATTTTTGTCAATGACAAGGCGAAGAGTAAAAAATATCTCAAATAATACTAAGAACATAATATAAAATAATATTCAGATATTCTTTATTAAACATTTTTGAACATTTTAAAACATAGAAAATTGACCACCAATTTTTTATCAGTATTATGATTATTATAAATATCATCTAGTATGAATCGAGCTAAGAGTCAATTGTCCATTGAATTTATGTGATTTCAATTTAATAACTGGCACAAAATGGTAAATAATTTTAATCCTATCAAATATTTTAATAATAATTTAATACAATTTCAATTTGTTTTTCTAAATTTACATATTTTACTATTAAATGTTTTTTTTGTAATTTAGTTAAATTATAGGTTTAGATGATATATTATTAATAGATTCTGCTTTCGGGGGTATGTTATAATATGCCGTGTATTGTATTACCACAGCCGTTAATATTTTGCCAATTAACTTTTGGACCATATTTTAACTTACGTTTTAATGAAAATATTTGCTTAAAATCCATATTAAAATTTTATCTCTTTTCAGCGAACTAATTGTTCTTATAATTAGAACATTATTATAACAGACAATAGATTGTAATCCATAGGTTTTAGCTTAATTTTTAGTAAAATGACATTGACATTAATTACAATTTCTTGTTCTCTTGTTTCGGTTATCAAAGTTAACATATCAACAGTTAAATAATTAAATTTTAATATAGTACCACTTAAAACTTAAGATGAAAACTTTAAAAGTCCGCAATTAAAAATACAATCAATATATTTAATATTTTTTCTGCATTGCAATGAATGCTGTTTGTTTGCAGCTTCTCAACTATCCCCTTTGAAAGTTACTTTTAGGGAAAAAAGTTATTCTTTATAAAAAGTTCTGCATGGTCCAAAACCTAGAATGCAATCATCAGATGTCAAATTTTTCAGTAATATACGGAGTTTGAGAGAAAATATGAATTTTGTTCCAGAATAAAGTACCTTTATTATTGACAATATCAAGAACTGTTATAAAGAAAAGTTATTTAGAATTTAAAATTGGGTTTAAACATACAGTCATGTCTGCCCAGTGATAAAAATAAGATTTTGTAATTTTTCTTTTTCTCTACAGTGGTACATGCACATTGATATTTCAAATGTTGCAATGACAGTGACAGGTCTGTCATTGAACGTCAGATATTTGAAAATTATAAATGAATAGTAATTCCGGTGACATTGAGTTTGGAGAAAAAATAGAAATTGTATTAATTGTGATTGAAGATTATAAAACGTATCGGGAAGCAGATGAAATATTTAATAACAAACATCCAGATAAAAATGTATACAATACTACAGTAATGAATATTTATTTCATGAAATTAGGGTTGATGGAAATCCATCGATTTCTAGACAATTCGCAAGCCCTTCTTTTTTTTATTGGATTTGGCTTATAAGCCATTCACCCACTAACGGTTATAATATTTGCAGAATAAAAGGAGGAAAAAATGAATAATTACAAGCCTTTCTAGAACATCTTTAATATTTTTAACAGACCACAAAATTTAGCTGAACTTGAACATTGCATAAGAGATGAAATGCGCAGGTTTAGCCCGGAAAATTCGGGCAATGAATGAGTTGTTATTAAAAAAAAATCGATGACGTCTTTACACAAAAATAAATGATGGCTGAAAATCGACTTTCATGGAAAAATGTGTATTTTTATCAAAGAAAATTGACTTGAGGATTTTTTCCAAAAATATTTTATTTTGATTTTACTGAATTTATTCCATACTGTACTGCGTGCACTATATATAAGAATTAAATGAAAACCAAAGTATTACAAGTTTATTCCATATAACCGTTATTATTTAGAAGAGAAAAACAAATACAGCGATTTTATTGGCAGAATTAATCGAGAAATAACTTTGAAATAATTTAAGTGCATAATGTATTAATAAAATTACATTTTGCACTAGTGCTTGAAATAATTTTAGTTAAGTACATTAAAACAGTGCCAGTGTCTGTTTAATAACACAGTATAATTGTTATGCTTTCGTATAAAGGGAAACAACAGGTCTATAAAAATCCGAAATAATAGAAAAAAAATAAGTAGCCATTTTTTAAAGTTACAGACGATCTAATTTAAAAAAAAATGATAACCTTGATGTAAACATTCAACGGCCCAATTGTTTATTATGTAAGTAACTATGAAAATTTATAGGGCTGGCAACCTTGGCTTTTATGTTGCCAGATGTTCCCATTCTTCATCCCTAGTACCTGCGTTCGACCTTCCCTTTAAATTTTAAAAGGAATTCGTTTAAATGAATGCTACACAACTCAAAATCCGTTCCAAACTAACACACGCTGAATAAAACTAACTCATATTTAATTTATATTACACGTACTTTTTCAATCTAAACGGCAATTATCAAATTCAACTTTTACTTTTAAATGTAACATGGCTCAATGAATTTATATTTATGTTCAGTAGCTCCGAAAAGTCCGATTCAAACCAATATACAATAAATTAATCTAATTCAAGTATATACGCATTCTAGGGCCGAAAGACCTTAGGTCAATAGCCCATGTGACAGTCTTGTTTATTTAAAAAATATGTAAATAATGTAATCATGTCAAAAGGCTGTTAATAGAGATTATGTATATATAAATTTTAGTAATTATTACATATATTTTATTTGTCCAACACTATTTTTATTTTTAAAATTAAAAACAGACGTATTCGAGGATTTTCTTATTTTTACACACGTAGCACATATTTCAAAGTAATAATATTTATTACTTGATAACAAAATTGATATTTATTATATGTTTTAAGTACATTTAAAAACTAAAATAATTTTGGCTTTTAAATGTGCAGCAATTTTCAGTCGAGTTATGAATTTTTTAAAATGTATTTTTTTCAATGACGCACACTGGAATGCAAAAATTAAAAAATAATATAAAACAGAAGGATAAAATCCTACCAAAAATTTAGTTTACTTCACAAGGCGTCTATCTTTCAATAATAATTTTGGTTTTTGAATGTGCAGCAATTTTCAGTCGTTATGAATTTCTGAAAATGAAGTTTCTTCAATGTCAAACTTTCGAGCGCAAAAAATTAAAAAAATTATGTGAATCGCAAGAAAAAAATTCTACAAAAATTGAAATCACTTTACACGCCGTCGATCTTTCAAAATCATTTTGTCTTTTGAATATTATTATTATTAAAAAAAGTGTTTGAAATATAATAAAAATTAAATTGAATGTGGTAAAAAATAAATATAGCATTTATAAGAAATAAGAAATTTATGATACGAACGTCTTTGCCATTCTTAAATACCTCCTCAATTAACTAAGATATAAAGAAACAACGAAAAACAAAAAAAAATGAAGTAATTTTTTTCAATGGATTATTAATCAGCATAAAATTCTGCAAAAGTGCCATAACCTCTATCTCTTCTAATAAGCGGGATCCCCATGATGAGTCTCGAATTTGAAACACCCTATATAATATCAAATATTACTGAGAATTAATACACCCATGATGAGGAAAATTATTCTATTTCTTAATTATTTCATTTTCATCTTGTGTTCGATCAACCAGTTTCGACATGCACGGCTTATTATAATTACACCCTTTGTACTAAACAGGTCACTGATTCGAAAAGAAATAACACATATATAAAAATTATTCTCAAATAATAGGATATCAGATGTCTTACTATGTTTATAATATTGGGCAAATTATTCTAAAAGTAATGAATCAATCATTTTCATCAAATTAAATTTTAAAATTAAAAAAAAAAATTGTGATTAATTTCCATTGAATCTTTTTCTGTCTATCTTTTCTCTATTACGGCACAAGAGGATGCAACTAATATTAGTACAGGTACAGGTTTAATACCGTAATTTGTGCATTATTAATTATTCCAAGAAAAATCACTTTACTTTTGAAAATCAAAACCAATACAAATTTGATTAAATATTATATTGGTATTCATTGTTTATTTCCGGCAATTTAGCTCAACAAATTATCTCAAAGATTTATAGCTCAGGCAAAAATAAGTTTACAAAATCAAACGTTACTTGAAATAGTATAATTTAGGCTATTGTTTGACCACCAATTTATAATTTAGTAAATGTTATATTCAGTTTAAAATTGTTCGAAAAACTTATTTTTTGTCGTAAGTTATTATTATTGATTGGTATTTATTTCTATATTAATATTTACAAGAAATGTATGAATAAAGTATTATTGAGAAAATGGACGTAATAAAAAATCTAAGATTTATTTCTCTACCATGCGTTACAATGGCCAATGAAATTCAGTTTGAAACCGCAAAAAACTTAAAGAAAGTTATTAATTTAAATAGCAATAGTAAAAATCTATTTTTAAATGTGTATAGAAGTGGATGCCATGCCTCAAATGTTTTTATCTTTCGCAGATGTTAGCATTCGTCACCCCCAAGTTAACTACCTGTTTTCGACCGCCCTTTAAATTTTAAAACGAATTCGTGGAATGAATGCGTCACATCCCAATATCCGGTCCAAACTAACACACAATAGCACATAAAAACATTTACACATTAACAGTAAAATATCCATTTATGTAAAGTAATTTAATTAAAAAATCACTGAACTAATAGCAAGGAAGGGATGTAAATCTGGTATGAGAAAATATCATTTTCATCGATTAAATGTCGTTCCCAATAAAATATTTTATGAATTATATATTAAAATCTTTGTTTACAAATTCTTTGGAATTTAATAATGCATTTAGTGATCATGTTGGATATTTGTTGCCACTTATTATTTTGTTGCTGTGGCAACGCATTGTTTGTTTTATTTTTTAAACGAAATGACTCAAAAAATTTCTAATAATACAATTTAAAAAAATGGGATCAGAGAAAAATCTATAAAGAGTAAAAAAGTGTATTGTTATAGCAACAAAGTATTCAACTTTAGTTCAATGCATTTTTGAATCTGGTAAATTTAATTTAAAAAAATTAATTATAAAATTATGCGATATATTTTAGACACGCTACCACTTATTTTTCGTCAAATTTACTTGAAAAATGCCTTAGGCGACCCTAGAAAAAATAGTATTGCATCGTAGTTACAAATCCTCTATCTAAAAAATACACAACAAGGTCGGTTGTTTTTTGAAACTAACAATATTTTGCCATTCAAATAAAAAAATGAAATGAAAAATGTCCTGAAAATGTCTCTCATATAAACTTTATAAATTTACTAAAAATTAATTGATGTAACTTCCGGTAAAACCAAAAGTGCAACTGGTTTTTGGATGACCACTAAACTAAAAAAAAATCGAAAATATGACACTTATTTCTGGAGTATTTCTGAACACTCATTGGGTTTGATGCAAAATCAGAGTTAAATACCAAAAATGTCGAATTTTATATATTAGTGTCTTATTTTAATTAAAACTATTCATTAGAATTGATTCAGAAGATTTACAACATTTTATATCCGAAGTTTTGAACCAATGAAACTATGTCAGCATATTATTATAAAGTAAAATTTTATTATTTAAATTGAAAATAAATCACAAAAGTACAAATATTATTTTCTACAATCGTCAGAAAAAAAGTGTATTGACGCATCGCTAAATTCTCAATATTTAGGTATAGTATTCTAATTTTAACAAAAATATTGTTTGTATTTCGTGTTCGATGATTATTGGCGCATTCGAATGACATTCTCATGCGAAACAATAAAAACACAAATTTTGCGCACGTACAAAAATAACTATTATTACGATAGAAAAAATTGTGAATGATACACGCATTAAAAGTGCCTTTATTTTTATTTCGTAGCGTTGCGAACTGCTGGTTCGCCGTCGTTGTGCAAATTCCCTACTCACAAAATGAAGTAATTCTTTGAATGCTTGTCATAAATTATTTTCTGAATATGTACATCGATAATATAAAAACAAATTTTAGTTAAATAACCATGCATTTAAGGGTAAAAGATGTTCAAAAGGTAGAATGCAATGAATTATTGTAGGTTGCTGGCAGCGGCAACGTTGCTTTTCACACACTGGTAGGTTATGCAATACTTGTGGCAACCCATTCTTACACACGGTATGTTTCCCCACACTTGTGGCACCCTGGATACACACTTCACGTTTCCCAATACTTGTGGCACGGTTGCCTCAATTGTTTTTTTGCAATAACTTTGTTTATATGGAGGGTAAAACAAAATGAATCACATATTCAGAAATAGCGTGGAAAAGCGCAGCGAAAGGGCAGCATCTAAACGAAAGCGCCACAATTGAGGATATTTCATGGGTTGCCACAAGCATTGCGGGACGTGTATGTGTGTGAAGGGCTGGGCGATCAGAAACCAACCGAGGCAGGATTGCCGCTATTGCTTCGAATCGTTAGCATCGTATCCCTTGGGCTTTATTCTCGGATTGCTGCAGGTTCTTAAATTTACATTTTTACCTCTTCTCAGAGTGGCCAGGAATTTTACAAAACAGGCACTTGCAATTTGTCGTCGGTTTCCCGCGGTGGGCTTACAGCAGTCCTGCTTTGTCTAACTATAACTTAACCATTTGCATGGTGTGTCTTGAGATTTGTTTCTGAATCTGATAACTTAGCAGAGTATATATCACATCGAGATGTGTAGATTCATTAAAATTGGTATTTAACTGCGCGAATAATGTAGCCACGAATCCGTTGGTATATTTGCCGGGACGCTGCTGTCTGTATGTAGATCTTATATGTTGGTTGACGAGGTGGGAACTCGTTCGTAGCCTTTCTCCATGTTGTCACCGTGTCGCGTACTCTAGTCTATCATGTGGGTACTGGGTGATGGTGTTTTCATTGGATATCGCTTGACTGGTCTTGACGAAGTCGGTGCCATCGATAAAAACGAGAGCGACATTTGGAAGCTTTATAAAGGGTTTTTCAATAGCAACTTGACACTTTTGTTTTCTTATTGTGAACGCACCCTTAAACAAATTAGTGCGCTGTTATTGTCAAAATACGCAGTAACTCAAACATTTTCATCATGCAAAGACTTACGAACGAAGAACGTTTACAAGTAATTAAAAATTACTACGGAAATTCCGGGTCAGTGATTGCAACTTTAAGAGCACTTACGCCAATTTTGGGTCGTCATTCTTTCTCGAATAGACAAGCAGTTCACAATTTGGTAAGAAAATTTGAGTGAACATATTCATTGTTGAATGTTCCCGTGCCAGTAAGACAACGCAACGGTCGCAGCGCCGAGAATATTGCTGCCGTTGAAGCGTCCATCGCAAACGATCCAAATCAGTAAATTTTACGGCTTTCTCAGGAATTGGGCATCAGTCAGACCACACTATGGCGTATTTTGCGAAAGAACCTTGGCCTGCACCCTTACAAGATCAAGTTAACCCAAGAACTAAAGCCACTTGACCATATGAAGCGACCCACGTTCTCAGAATGGGCTCTAGAGATGTTAGCCGAAAATGACGACTTTCATCGCAAAATCATCTTCAGTAATGAAGCGCATTTTAGGTTGAATGGCTTCGTCAACAAACAAAACATGCGTTATTGGAGTTGAAAACCCTCATGTGCTTCATGAAAGATCACTTAATCTACAAAAAGTGTATGGTGCGGTTTCCATACCGGTGGACGCACCGTCATTGGGCCATTTTTCTTTCTTGATGAAAATGCCCGACATGTTACAGTCAATGGTGAACGCTGCAGAGACATGTTGCAGCGTTATTTCTTCAATCAATTGCATGGAATGGACATCAGTGATATGTGGTTTCAGCAAGACGGTGCCATATGCCACATAGCTGGAGAAACAATCGACTTATTGAAGTCCAAGTTCGGTGAATGTGTTATATCGAGAAGAGGTCCTGTCGATTGGCCGCTGAGATCTTGTGATTTGACACCGCTAGACTTTTTTCTGTGGGACTACGTTAAATCGAAGGTCTATGCAAATAAGCCGGCGGCGTTAGAGGTCCTAAGAGCCAACATCGAACGAGAAATAGTGGCCAATTCCGTCAAATTGTGTGGCCGAGTCATCGAAAATTGGCTTTAACGAATCGACCGCTGCAATCGTGCCCTTGGTGGACATATGAACGAAGTCGAGTTCCATTCATATTTGCATTGATTGTACTTTAAGCCAATAATAAAAATTTTGATATATCCCAAATGGTTTGCGAGATATTTAAAAAATTGTGCATCTCTTGCTGTGTCAATACCATCCTGTCACTAGTTTGGTTCCTCATGATTGAAGTTTTTTTCCCGTATCTGTTGTACTTGTTACTCTGTGTCGTTTGAGCGTCAGTTTGTGGCTAGCTCAAAATATGGGACGTTATTCGGTGTAAATAACGCGAGAACAATTGATAGTTTATTTGAATGCATTTATATATGATTTCATTCCATCCTTTATCTCCATGCGCATTATTTTTCCTGTTATTGTTAACCCTCACTCAGAATTAGCCGATTTGAACATTTAGTGCGCAGTGAGTCGTTCAAGAAACCTTCCGACAATTATGCAGCGCTAATCACTTGCTCATCACCAAATCGTCCATCGCTATAATCAATTATTGTACGAAGTGTCGGGCATTTGATACTTCCAGGGAAGGAGATGGAAGCCGAGGAACCGCATCAAAACGTTAGTTCGGCTGATTTTATTTGCTACCATTTTTCCGACATGAGTGCATTCTTAATTGATCACCACATGCTGTCGGTAGTTCTCGCGTAAATAGTTACAGTCCACTGTTGCTACCGAAGCTGCAGTACCCTACAGACGTCAATAGAACAAGTTTTATTCACAGAGTACTTATCAGAATAACTGTGTTATATTCGCATGTCAACTTATTCGTCAAAATATCGTTGTCCTCGTTAGACCACCTGTTTCTTTGGCAACGTCTTCGCTGATGTGGAGAGTGAGCAGTGGGGTCGGTGTCGTCGTCCACACAAGTGATCAGCGAAGTCACCAAGAGCGTTATGAGGCCGAGCGCCGTTATCCTCAGAAGATGCTCCTAGTAAGGCAAAAAGAGCGTGGGGCACGCAAGGGGGCAGAAGATTTCTAATCGCGAGCTGGATTTACTCTTTTTATTTTGGTGTTGGTACCTTGTTTTTAAAGATGCTGGCAATGGTTGTGAGGGGCATCCCCTATCACCCTGAGCAACGGAGCGCCCAACGTTTTATAAATGAATAAAAGGTGACTGAAAGTTGCCGACTAATTTTAACCGCGGGCGGCGGTTAAGGAGGGGGCAGCGAAACCGGCGAAGCCCGCGGACCACCACTAGAGGGTCAGCGGCGTCTAAAATCTGTAAAATTAGGCCCGAGTGCTCCGAAATAGCGGCCGGTCGCTGGACCCCTGCCTAAAGTGTATCCGATTTCTAACCGGGTAATGATTTTTCCAAAGAAGCAGAAGTATCGCACCTCCATTTGAAGTTCATATAAGAAAAAATCCGCGGATGTCCAATTATGTGTCATGCGATGAGTGTTTTGGATCCTAGGGAAAAATTTAGAATTGACTTTAATCTTGAAATTTTGGACATTTGGACTGTTAATTTGATATACAAACGTTCTAAACTGTTGGAAAATTGCTGCACCAAAGTTTAAATTTTTGCTAATATTTCATTCTGCAGTCCGAATATCTAAGAATTTGTATGGATTTAGATATGAAATTACAGGTAACCGAAAATGGAAAACTTAGTTCCTTGTTTTCCAAATTTCAGCATTAGTCTAAGAATAGTTTTAACAATACCGATAACTGAGGCTTCCGGCGAAAGAATGTTTCTAAATTAACATTAACACACTTTAAACGGGAGCGTCTATTTGTACACACTTTGCGAACTGTGTGCTATGGGTGGGCCGTCTATTTTTGGACGCAAACATGCAGAATGGGTTGCATACAGTTACAAGGCGGGGCGCGAAATATTTTCGCTTGCTTTGCAAATCCACAGCGCTACACAGGGAAGTCACCTTCGTCATAGCGCCCGCTCAAAAAGTGTTAATTAAAAATTATTTACGGTCAACTATATCGAAAGAGCGATTTCCTAATTTAGCCATAATTTCTGTTGAAAATGAGATCGGTGAAACCGATATATTTCAAATGTAATTGATGAATTTGCACAAAAAATCGCGTAAAGTATTGTTTTAAAATTTAGATCAACACTGAATAGCGTTCGAATAATCGATTTTCTTGCCACTGAACTGAAGGTTTGATCATAATCTATTCCTCTTCTTTACGAAAGACCTTTGATCACCAATTTGGCCTTAAATTTGCCGATCAATACTTCGGCGTTTGTTTTTTTATTTTGTGGCGTCGTTGTAGGTGTGGTTCCTCGAAGGTCGTCGAAGTGAGCATCAGTGGCGGGTCACGGTTTTTTTGGTAGGGCCGTGGTAGCAGAGATGGCAATACAGATAGGTGCAGTCTCTGCAACCGACCCTACTCATCTATCAGAACGCTTCGTCTCTTCAACTTTGTTGCTTCCTGGGGATATAATAACAATTTTCTTCGAAGATGACGTCCTTAGATCGGTATAGCTTGTTGTCCTCTTCACTGCAGATCCTGTATCCATCGTCGTTATCATGGCAGATGAGGATTCCTTTAATGGCCTTCGGATCCATGTTCGTCCTTTGCTTCTTCGATATGAATATACACGAATTCAGCAATTTGAATCAATGTTTCAAACCTGGTTTCTTACCATACTACAACAACAAGGTGATGTTCCTGGAACATAGGAAGGCCCTGTCTTGTTAAGGATGTAGGCACATGTTCGTTTCATCTCAGCACAAAGTGCCTGAGGAATGGTTCCATGCGCATGCATCATTGCTCTAGCAGTTTCCACCACCATACGATTTTCCCTCTCACTGAACCCGTTTTGTTCCAAATTGTAGGACATTACAAGACGTTGAACAATATCTTTCTTGTTCTGATCTGTTTGTTGTCGAACTCCCTGCCATTATCACTCAGCAGCTTCCGACAGTTTCTGCCTCAGCTGGGAACTGGCTCAGTTTTTCAGCAACTTCGGATTTTTGTCGCAGAAAATAAAATGTCTTGAATTGTGTGTAATCGTCAAAAAATATCGAAATCCACACCTCAATTCTTGAAATGGACCGCAGACATCTGTGTGAATTCTCGTGCCGAACTGTAGACGATGAGCTTTATCATAATTGCAACCTTCGCACAGTTCACTATGCATTTCTATGTTCATGTCAAGCTCCCTGCTCAGTAGTGATTTCACATGTTGTGATGTCCGAATCGTTCATGACACAACTTTAGCAGGTTTCCCTTAATCACTGCATTGACCTCATTTGATAGGGTTCAAAATTCTCACGGCCTACTTGAACAGTCCTCCATGATGAGCTCCTACCATTTGTTAATTAGGAAATTGTAGACTTCAGCTGATGAGATGAACTCGTTATCCGGGTACTTATTCTGACTGCAAGCACGGAAAACAGATTCCTCTTGATTCGAGGCACACACCAAACTTCAGACAAGGTAATTTTGTACTATTTGCAATTCATTTCCTGCACATTTTAACCATGTGATTGGGCTTCCTGTAGTAGTTGCATATCAGTTTTTTTTTCGTTTTCTTCGCATCGACTGAACTTCGTTGTTGTAATAATTTCTTCTATGATTGCAGGTATGAGCTTCCTGCTTGGTGGATCTAGCACCCTTAGTCCGAAATTGGATATAATAAATAATGTTATATTTCCTGTAATTGGATATATGTCTGTTGGGAAATAAATGGTTACTATTATTATAACAGAGGATTTTAAAAATTTTCGAATTTAAAAATAAAAGCCCCCGCCCCAAGAAAGGTTTTACTGTACGTGAGGGGGCGGCCAACTTATCATTTGCACGCGGGCGGCCAAGGGTCTAGGATCGGTCCTGATAATCATGTTATACTTTTATAGTTTGAATGCTTTGATCAATGAATCATTGCGTCATGGATGGCGTAACCTAGTTCCGGCAATATTTTCATGTGTATACTCACTGTAACTAAGTTAAATTAGACGCAATTATCAGTTTACCTACTCTCACGTTGTAATTGATTAATTGTGAACTATTTTCATCCATCGTAAGCGAATCATTACTATTAACTGTAATGTAATGTAATAGGTGCGCGGTATATTACCGTACAGTTATTAGCCAATGGCAGTAAAAGTAAACAACGCTGGCTGCGTGTTAGAGGCATGGTCACTTCATTAGACGCATACGATTGTCCGTTCAGTGATGCGAGTTCTCGCCGGATTTAGTTCGTTTGTGCCCGTCTATCAGAGCACACCATGCATTTTGTGCAATCTGTTCACGTTAAAGAAACAGTAAACAGTAATATAACGAGTGCCTATGATTTTGCCGGCAGCTATTAGCGGCAGGATCACGATTTTCTAGAAGCAACAAGCAAGAGTGATCCAGACGCTAATAATTGCCTAGGAAAAATCAGTCACGAGTTAGATTCGAGAAGACAATTGGCCGAACAGAAAGGTTACACTTCATAATTTCAAAAATTAAATTTAGTGACCCCAAGTGTCACACGTGTATTAATCTGCGCCACAATAATTGTAGTAAAAATGAGCTTATCAAGATCCTAAGAAATGCCTATGAATACTATTACTGATGAAAGCACTAACACGTTTCCCGAAAATACAAATAGATCGAATTCAGGAGCAAACTGTTCAAAAGTCCGGAAATAACTGACGTTTTATACGTTATAGAAAATGTAAAAACGCGTTGCTAAGCAATACCAACATGAGAGATTATCTGATTAGATACCACCCAGGGTGAATTGCCACGCATAACATGCAGCGTGGTCTGTTGCGCATCGTAATTAGAATTTTATTGGATCATCTCATCAACGTTATTCGATTTTATTGGTTAATAAGTAAATGAGGGCAATTGTCGGTGGAAATACAAGCACGTGAGCGGTGCGTGCCCACTTACATAATGTATGTACAAAATGCACGGCGCGCTCAGAAAATCGATGAACACAAAAAATAACTGAATCCGGCGTGATTCGGCGAGAACTCGCATACAAACCAATCGTATGCGACCAGGCGGCTGACACGCAACTGGCGTTGTTTACACCGACTGTTTCTTTAACGTAAACGGACTCTAGGTACATTTTGTTTGTAGGCGCGTGCGGTACCGTGCAGTGGCGGCTTGTCAGGGGAGGCAGGTGAGGCATTGCCTCACCATTAATTTTCTATATTATAAAAATATAAATATATTCAATAAATTTCTTCCGTGTTGGCTTTAATATTGATAATCAATAATTATACAGTAATTATAAATTGTTGTATTAGCGTAATGTTCCTGATTTTTAATAATTAGAATTAGCGCGCCCACCCAGACCGGACTTGAGGCAAATGTAAACCAGCGCAATTGGAATTTATGCAACTTAATATTCCTCCATATAGTTTACATATATCGCGTTCGTTGTAACGTGCAGATTTATTTCGATATTGGAGGCGAGCCTCAGAGGCATCTCATTGGTCGGAAATCACAATCGCAGCGCTCGCCATTGTCAGTTGTGTTAAGGCCAGTGTTGCCTAGTCAGCTGAAAATCCGCTATCTGGCGGATTTTAAATCCGAATTGCGGAATAATTTTCGTTTTAGCGGCTGGAGGATTTTCTAACGGAATTATATTGAATCCTTGAGAAAACTTGCGTAATTCAATTTAAATTTAAACTTTATTTTCAGAAAAGCAGAAACTTAAAACATTAACTTAAAAAATTCAACTCACCGAAAAATGAACACATTTTGAAAAAAATTATAGCTGGTTTCAAAGGTAGATGTTCTGTGAATATGCTAAAATATTTGAAGAACTCTTCTCATATAAAATGGATTGATGGTAGCCTTTATATTTACGCTTTCGTGGTTTATTTTCAATTTAAATCATATTTTAATTGTACATCGAGCGTTGTGTAGATTCGGATGAAACTGACGTTTAAAGCTACGCGCACACTTGTCGAAATCGGACGGACGGCACGCATCGGATAAAATGGCTTAACCCAGTTGTAAACGAGTCAACGCACATTTATCCGTTCCATGCCGTACCGATAAATGTGCGCTGACTCGTTTACAACTGTGTTAAGCAATTTTATCCAGTGCGTGCCGTCCGTCCGATTCCGACAAGTGTGCGCGTAGCTTTAAACGTCAAAATTATGAAAGATGGAAAAATTATACTTCAAATTCAAAAACTAAGTTTACTCAAAAACTAAAGAGATTTAGAAAAAGAAACTTTTCATTTCGACATTTTCTACAATTATTATTGATATAAATTTGCTGTAGCTATTATCGTTTCATAATTATAAACTAAAAACGAAAAAAAAATAATAATAATTTTTTCTCGAATAACATAGATTTTATGAAAAATATTTTCAAAGCAAAGATGTTCATTTCTTAGTTATGTTCAATATTTATTTGAATGTTTTCATAATATTTTCCATATTTAAAAATTATTGGGAAAAAACAAAAAAAGGTAAAGGTAAACACCCACTTCCGGCGTATGGAATTTTACCAAAAGTTTTTCAGTTCTTAGGATTATTAAATAAGACTTATGTCTAAAGGTTTCATGTTAATTGCTGTATTAGTTTTTGAGATACAGCGTGCACAGACATACAGACATACAGACACACAGACACACAGACACACAGACACAATTTTTTTTTCCAGAAATTGTTGAAATGGCATTTAGGAACCCCAAAACGGATATTTCCGTAAAAAAAATTTTAGAAAATATTTTGACGATCACAATATTTTCTCGTACTTCGTAACGGAGAAAGTAAAAATAAAGTTAGTTTTAAAGGTAGATGTTTTGTGAATATATTTAAAACAATAGATTTTTTTGTTCAAGTGTTCAACAACTTTAAATATTAATTTTCAAAAATTCATATGTTTTGTTTAAGTGTTCGACAACTTACAATATTATTCTACAAAAATTTAGAATTCATCCAAAAATCAACAAAACTCAAAGTTAATGTATTATTATTGCATTCGAGTTTTTAAAGTATTATATATTTTTTCTATTTTTTCTTTGTTCAAATATTCGACAAACTTAAAAAATCATTTTTAAAAATCTATAAGTTGATTCTAAAGGCAGATATTTTGTGAATATACTTAAATTTTTGAGAAATCCTATATCAGTATTTTTTTTGGTTCGACAACTTGTAATTTTAATTTTCAAAAATTCAGAACACCCAAAAATGACCATATTTTCAAAAATCAAAGTTAATTTTAAAGGTAGTCGTTCTGTGGGTGTATTAAAATATTTGAGGAACTCAATTTTGTTTTCGATTTTTGTTTTGTTTAAGAGTTTGACTACTTAAAATATTAATCCACAAAAATTCATAACTCACGCAAAAATAAACAAAACTCAAAGTTGATTTTAAAGGTAAATGTATTATGATTGCATTAGAGTTTCTAAGGAATTCAATCATATCAGTATTATTTTTTTCTATTTTTTCTTTGTTCAAATATTCGACAAATCATTATGTATTTGTGAGTTATGTGAAGATGCGTTATTAAATAATTAAACACAGTTATAAATAGTTATTAATAGTTAACAATCAGTTAACTATTGAAAATTAACACATCGTGTTCGAAATGTACATTTAGTGTTATAAATAAACGAGTGAAGTAAGAAATATAACAGTGCTTAATTATTTAATTCAACAAATTCTTTTTTGAAAATTTATAACTCACGCAAAAATAGACACATTTTCAAAAATCGAAGATAATTATAAAGGCAGATATTAATTCTAAAGGTAATTGTTTTGTGAATATACTAGAATTTTTGATCAATTCTATCATACCAGAATTTTTTTCGTTTGACAACTTGAAACAATAATTTTCAAAAATTCAACACCCAAAAATGAACATATTTACAAAAATTAAAGTTTTGAAGATCAGTCGTTCTGTCGATTTATTAAAATATTTGTGGTACTCAATTTTGCTTTCGATTTTTGTTTAGTTTAATTGTTCATCAAGTTAAAACATTTAAAATTCACAACTTAACAAACATTTAAGTTTCGTTTGTTCACTTGTTCGAAAACTTCGAAAATTAATTTTCAAAAATTCATAACTCATAAAAATAAAAATTCATAAAAATTTAAGTTAGTTTTAATGGTAGTTAAGACTTTAAAAAATATTGTGAAATTCTATTATATCACTATCTATTTTTACTTTCTCCGTTATGAAGTACGAGAAAGTATTGTGATCCTGATTTTTTTTTCAAATTTTTTTTTTACGGAAATATCCGTTTTTGTGTCCATAGATACCATTTTAACAATTTCTGGAATTATTTTTTTTGTGTCTGTGTGTGTGTTTGTGTGTCTGGCTGTGTGCGCTGTATCTCAAAAACTAATACAGCAATTGATATGAAACTTTGAACATACGTCTTATTTGATAATCCGAAGAATTGAAAAGCTTTTGGTAAAATTTCGTACACCGGAAGTGGGTGTTTACCTTAACTGTTTTTTTGTTTTTTTGCCAATATTTTCTTAAATATGAAAAATATCACAAAAACATTTAAATAAACAATAAAGACAACAAAGAAATGAACATCTTTTGCTTGCAAATATTTTTTATAAAATCATTGTTATTCGAGAAAAAAAAAATATTATTTTTTTAATTTTTGGTTTATAATTATAAAACGATAATAGCTACAGTAAATTTATGTGAATATTAATTGTAGAGAATGCTAAAATAAACAACTTATAAAGAATAAGTTTTTTCGAAATCCCTTTAGTTTTTGAGTAAATTGAGTTTTTCAATTTGAAGTATAATTTTTCCATGTTTCATAATTTTGACGTTTTAAACGTCAGTTTCATCCGAGTTTACACAACGCTCGATGTACATTTAAAATATGATTTCAATTGAAACTAAACCATAAAAGCGTAAATATAAATGATACGATCAAGTCGGAGAAAGTAACATGATGGCCACATCACCATTTTTTTTAGATTTATTTGTTCGTCTTCTACTACTAAAAATATTAATTTTAAAAGATTCATTCAAATTTTTAAGGAATTCAATAATATCTGTATTTATTTTTCTTCGGATTATTTCATTGTTCTACCTAATATTCAACCTTAATTCGTAAGCAAAACGTTAAATTCCACCGTTAAAATGTATGATTTATTTCGTACTTGGTTGGCTATTTGGCGGAAATACTATGTGATAAGATGGCAACACTGGTTAAAGCAGCTTCACAACAACCCAGGAACGGTAACGTGAACGGGAATGGGAACGAAAATGTACCTGGCTTGTCGTTCCCGTTACCGGAATTAGTTATTAGTTGTGTAAACAAAATATACTTAACGTGTTAAGTATGGCCCGGAAAATTGAAATTGAAATTGAAATGTATTATTAACGTGAGGCTTTAAAAAAGATGTGTAGATAATATTAAATCTGTGCCTCACCAAACCAAAAGTTGACGAGCCGCCACTGGTACCGTGCGACTAAAAGAGTGCGACCATGTAAAATCTTAACGTTCACGTGATTGTGTTTACACTTGCTGCCTCTTGCTAATATGAAAAGATTGACATAATTAAATATCTTGTACATTTAAACGTCACTTAGACACGATTGTATTCCAATTTGTCTATACTTTAACCCTTTGTGGTCGGTCCCCGCAGCGGAGACATTTTTAAATCGTCATAGAAGTCGGTGTCCCCATAGCGGCGACATTTTTAAATCGTCGTAGAAATCGATGACCCCGCAGCGGGAACCTTCGAAAATCGCAAAAATTACAAAACACTATCGTTCCCTCTGCCTCTTGATTCAAATATAATTCGTTCATGGGACAAGAAAGACTGTGCCGTATGTTCCGATAGGAAAACTCCTGGAAAAAGACGACAAACACACACGTACTGTGATACTTGTACTCGAAAGCCAGGACTTCATATCGGTGACTACTTCGCGAAATACCATTCTTTAGAATATTACAGAGATTAAATATTTTATATTCTTATATTATATTATAAGTAGTAATAAATACAACAAATCAGTTTTAACAAATTCTGTATGTTTTTATATCCAAATATTGACTTTAAATCCTGTACGGAAAAGTAATTGCGAAACGATAGATTTGCTTCGACCTGCTGGTACTCCCAAAAGCGAAATCTACAGATCGAAAAGGATTAAGCGAATTAATACTGGTCGTAGGTAAAGTACAGTAAATAACGCGAGTTCTAAAGCAATTGCGTACGCGTGAAATGAAGTTCCTCGCCGGTACGCGGTTCGTATGTAACTTTTTCACTTGTGCGTAATTTACCATTTACAACTCGAGTTATGTAATATACTATTACATATGCTGTCCAAGGCGACGACACTCATTCTTCGTTAATGAGTGTAGTGACGCACATGCAAAGATCCGTTAGGTCAAATTGTAGAACTATTGAAATACAATGATCTAGAACCGGTTGAACAAATATATAATACAATAAACTATTACATTGCTTATCCAGAACAGTAAAATAAAAGCTTGATGTTCGCTAATAACTTTTTAATAGCTTTTATAAATGACGTATCATTCTTTCAAATTATCTGAAGTGATCGCCGAGAAAATATTTATTTTGCTAAGATGTTTGTTTTCCTCGCAGCGAACAAAATACGCGGACACAAATCAATACCTGCGCATTTATTCGTGCAGGTATTGATATAAAAAGCAGGAATTATTACGACCTTAACAAAAAAATCACTGGAAAATAGTCATCGTGGTTCATTTACTTCGTCCTCATTAAACCCTGCGCTCAGTTTGTCGATTGAGTGTAGGCGAATTTATTGCACTAGTTAGAGAATAGTTCTCAAGGTTTAGTGTCATTAATTACTGTATTTGTCCTAGTTGTATGGAGTGTGTCATTAGTGCGTTAGCGGAAAATTGATTGGCTCTCAAGCAGGAAGAGACACATACAGAAATATGGTAAAATGTCCTCCGGGTTTTTAAAATAATATCGCTTAAAATTTAAAATACGAACATTTTGACAACAAAAAATTAAAAATGTAATTTTCAGTGAACGTACATTTTTTTATTTTTCATATGAAAAATACGTAAATACAAGTACAAGTAAGGTATTGTCCATTGAGAGAAAATTTCGAGTGGGCATACCTTACTTCACCCATACGTAATGTAAGCAAAAATAATAGAAGTAATAAACAATAGGAACTGCTTTAAAAATTAACGAAATGTAATGTAAATCAGGCCACCTTAGAAAACCATCCGTTTCTCAACATGTAACGTCAGAATTAAGAGATTGTAGGTTAGAAATGCTTGCAGCGTGCGCCAAAATGAGTTACCCTGCTGTCCGTTGAATGAACAACTCGAGGCACGGCGAGTTTAATATAGCGGGACTTTTCGAAAATTTCTCACTCGTTTCAGTAATAACGTGAGTAAACACTTTGCCGTGCGCAAATAGAAACTTGTTTAAAATTGCCGTAGAAACGGAACTTTTATTAAAAGGTGTTGGATAATAGTTATGTGCGCCACTGGACCGAGAAGTGACCTGTAAGGGCTCTATCACACCAGGCCACCATGGTGGCGGCACCATGGTGGATCCAGCCACCAAGTAAAGCAACCAGTCGAGACACCAGGCAGTCGGCATTGCTAAGATGGACGTGGAAGAGTTAATACTTGTTATGTATGTGAGACGTAAACGAATGATTGAAAAATATAAAAAAAATATAGAAAACCTTGGGTTCACCCTTTCGTTGCTGACCGTTTTATAAGAGGAGTGCTTATAGTATGAGTTTGTTGTTTACGGACAAGGCGTCCGACTTCTCCGACGAAATTAGTAGAACCGTCCCAAAATGTCGTGATACCTGATGGTAAAGTTTGCGCAGAGTGAGAAAATATTCGGAGAGAACGCGATAATAAAACTACGCATGATGACATCACCGAATTGAAGATGAATCATCACTTCGCGACCCATTCTGTATCTATATTTTCACGCGGCGCTCGCTGAATAATTAAGAGTTTCTGGCCACCTATTATGAAATTTAACTGCGCAATGTGTCACGAAATTTTGAGACGACTATACGGGAAATAAAAAAAACACACAGTATGAAATAAATGCGTTTTTTATTTCTATGGCGATTTTTTGAAGTGTAAAAATCGCAAACTTGGCAATTTGATAGCGACGCGTGAATATATCACCCTTTTCTGACGGTTGCGATAAAAGTAATATTAATACATTTCAATAGACTTATATTTGGTAGGTTTTATAACCAGTCTTATAAAATCTGCACGAGGACGAGAAATTTAAAAATTAGCAAATATAATTTTTATGCCCTCTGTTCCGGATTGAAATTGATTACCCAGTATAGAGTAATTAATGTATAAGCTCATGAGTATTTATTTATCTAAAAAAAAGCAAAGCTTCTCATTGATCATTATCACAGACACTAAAAAACAATATTTGGTAAAGCTGGCTGTGTTGTAAAATTGCAGCAAGGCATCCCTTTGAAAGTGGGAATACAAAGAGTCACAGAGGTACATTGTCCATGTACGCTGTAGGCGAAATAATACGAACAATTTGAGGTTTCAAGAGGGTGTCGCGGCGACCACTTAACATTGCGCCTGTTGCACAGACACCCCTTGCGACGATACTGGTAATGACAACCACCCTTTGTGTTGGAAACCAATTTTAGCAGTAGCCAGGTATTAGTTATTTATAGTCAAGTCTAGACCATTATCCTTACAAGTAAATGTAAATAAAATATGGCTCGACTATAGTACCTGCAGTAGTAACATATTATATTGTTTATGCTTGAGGCTTCTACTTCGTTATACATTTTAAATATTATAATAAAACACAACTTTGTTTTGTATAACTTATATATTTATTTTTGTGACTTAAGTTTCGGTAATACAATTACCATTTTCAAACAAGAAGTATTTTAAAAACCGATTTACAAAGGTATATATACAGGTAAGATACAGATAAAAACTAATTGTACAAGGACTTTGAGAATAGGGGTGTAAATTAGGTCAAGCTGGTCGTTCAGTATAGGGATTTCCGGATTAGCGCGCATTTTGAGAATTTCCAGGGACTCTAGTAAATCCATTTTCTGACCTTTCTTTGCAACGTGTATAACGGAAATTTTTCAAAGCCCTTGTATAATTCGTTTTTATCTGTATCTTACCTGTATATATATCTTTGTAAATCTGTTTTTAAAACACTTCTTGTTTGAAAATGGTAATTGGATTACCGAAACTTAAGTCACAAAAATAAATATATAAGTTATACAAAACAAAGTTAAAAGTGTTTTATTATAGTAACATATTAGATAAAATAGCATCTAAAGAAAAACCTTAAGACACGTAAAAGCATTACAGAATTATTAATACAATACAAACATTAAATAATATAAAGGATGTGCAATTATTTTTAAAATAAACGAAGATGTGTCCTTTTCTGGTAAATACTGTCCTGATATTGATTAAATAATTATGTATCAAGGGAGTAAACTGATAGGTTTTTGGGCGAGAGTGGAGATTGCGACGCTAAGTGGAGGTTCTTTCCTCAAATGCTAACTTTTGGCAAACAGTACTGTAAGCTTTTTCAACTAAATTTTATGTTGGAAAAGCCATAATTAAAACTTTAATTTCTATCCATAGCGACTAAATTGTGCGACTAATTTTGATCCAAAATAATTCAAAACTGTTTTGTTTAAATACAAGTTTTGCTTCAATATTCGCCTATCTATCAACATTTCTTGGATATGTGAAAGTACATAAGCTGGACCACCAATAAATGGATTAATAAGCAAATCAAGAATATGAATATCTTCGACATCTTTAATCCTTTCGTCCCGATCGGTACACATATGTACCACCGGGATTTGAAAATTCCTAAATGTCGTAATAAATTTCATTCGCCTATGGAAAGTTTACCACGCCGTTGTTTTGGGTTTTTACGTATAATTTATCGCGCTCACTTAGCTGATTTTAATTTGAAGGTCGATACTAGTGCCAATTTAACACAGTAAGCAAATGCGTGCACAAAAAACAGCATCTTGCTATCGAAAACTCATTAATTATTCGTTTATTTTGTGTTTACATATGAATAATACCTCTATAAACAACGAACATACAAAATGTTGTACCATGTAAAATAATAATTGAATAAGATTATACTACTCAATAATAACATAAATATATATTTTCTACATCCGTTATAAAATGTACAGTTTTTTTTCATTAATTTGGGTTCATAAAATATGTGATTCCTGAACCCTACAAACAGCGTAAAAAAGTGCCACAACGGTTCATTTTTTAACGCTACTGTCAAATTGTTTGCACAAAGTGTGTCATGAACGCTTCGCAACACGCCGCGAGTTCCGCCGATAAATGTCAAACATTCCTTTCCGATTAAGAAGAGTTGATGATTACTATGTTGTTCATTTCAAAAAAGTATTATTACTTATAAAAATTGATTAAGGTTTTATCGAATTTATTTAAAGTTACGGACGTAGAAAAAATTTTGAATGAAACTCGAGAGTGAAGCAACTTTTTTTCACTTGTAGGAATTGCCGCACTCGCCTTCGGCTCGTAATAATAATAATATCCTCAAAGTTTTCTTGTTCTCAGATTATTATTTATATTCAGGGACGAAAGGGTTAAACCAAAGTTTCATATTTTTAATTAGATTCTCCGAATGCTTACAATATACTACAATATTATCTTCCTGTACAATTGTACAAATAAGGTAAAATCTTTTCTGCCGATGCTAGTTTTATAGAGCCGTAATTTGTTCATAGATCCAAGAAACAAACTTTGTATTTAATTATGCTTACATTATTTTTTTGTAGTTTCAAAAATAGGTAATTTATTTTTGCATTCCATTGAAATGTAATAATTTGTTAATCCAAAATAAGTAATCGGTCAGAAATTCTATTGAGGCAACGTCTTTTAGATAGCCACCTGACCTCCGTATGCAATAATAGGCATTTATTTTCTTGGCTGCCAAGTTGCCAAAATAATCTATCATCAAGTGGATGTGTTTATTGATTAATCATTGATATTAGTAGATCAATTGTTTCATGTAATCTCCCGCTAATGAATTTTATAATCAAGGGTTGCCTATGTATTATGCAATGAAGTAATATCAGGATTTTCTCTCTTCAGCATCGATATAAAACCACGATGGCCTATCATCCGAGGAGAACTATCCGTTGCTCAAGGATACATATTTTTTAAAGGAATTTGGTTTTGATCAAAATACGTTTTCAAGCGTTCATATATTGATGTGCCTTTTCTATCAGTGACTAGAAGTCTGCTGAATAATATATCTTCCATCATTTTTGCATCCTTTATGTACCTAACATACCTATATATTACTAGCTCGCACAGTACTCTTATCTAACTACGTCATGTTTGGAGATCCACAATTAGTTGATTTTCAACATCTTTGGTAATCCTTCTTGATATGGTGTCATTACTTAATGTAATCTTTGATAAAATATTCCCTCTCTCCAAGAGTGTATTTTTGCATTTCGAGTAATTTTACGTGAAATCTTGTGACACCTCGAATCACTTACTTATATTTGAGGTTGTTTTGAATGCATCAATTATTTGGTATTTCTTTTGGTAAAATCCACTTTGAAATTTTAAAAGTATTCAATTGCCCTTTCATGCTTGTCGGGATGTTTGCTGTTTAAATGATCGATCATCCTCGATGGTTTCATTGCCTAATTAGAAAATACTTGATTGCATAGTAAACACATGGGAAGCTATAGTCCGTCCAAGAAACCAGGCAATATTTTAAAGGGCTTAAAGGCCCCGCATTGTTTCCAAGAGTACATGTAATCACATTTGGCCTCAAAATTTACCGATGGGGGCGCTTCGATCGCGGTAAACAGATGATAGAAAACGAGTATATCGTTCGCATTTCCATTTAATTCTGTGTAAAAATGTATCATTTTATTTTTGTCAACTCTTTTTGAACTAAATAATTAAACACAGTTAAATTCCTTACTTCACTCGTTTATTTATGACACTAAATGTACATTTCGAACAAGATGTGTTCATTTTCAATAGTTAACTGATGGATTTACAAATTGGTCGGTTCAATATATATACAAAGGCGGTATGGCGCGATTAATAAACGTAACACTAAACAGAATACTTAAGGTAAGTTGGGACCGAAAAGTAATAAACAACAAATTGTAATTTAAGGTCTAAGATTTCCCGGATTTGTATTAACCGGGATAGGAATTAAATCTAAGAATGTGTTATTTAAGAGGGAAAGGCCAAAATTAAGAAGGTTGTACATGTGTTTTTTCATTTCTATTGCTTCTAATAAATTTAGATTATAGGAGTTGGAGTGTTTTAATAATTTTACATTATTGATAATATATTTGTGTCCTGTTTCTAAAATGTGATGTGCGAACGCCGACTTATCTGGGTTCATGTTCTTAATATGGTAACAATGTTCTTTAAACCTAATATTAACATTTCTTTGGGTTTGCCCGATATAAATTTTTTCGCAATTCGAACATTTTAACGAATAAATGCCAGAGTTGAGTAATTTATTTTGATTTGTAAAGGTGTTGCCTAAAAATTTTGTGCTTTTGTGTTTGAGTAGTATGCAGGCGTAAGGTTAAATTGTTTGAGGATTTTATTGATATGTAGGTTGGCTTCAGGCATGTGGATGATTTTTACGTATGTAAATTTATCTGATGAATTAGAGTTCTTTTTGAACTAGTGGAATTGTTACAATGGTGTATTTGTATGTATTTTTAATGTGATAAAATAACAACAACGGTAAGTAAACTTCGGAACGAAACTCGCGATCGAACAGCTGACAATAATGTGAGCAAGCGGCAAAGCTGCGGTGAAGTACCATCACGCCCTTTTAACGCTTGCTATTTAACTTTGTGTTTAGGGAGTTTAGAGATCTTGTAGTGGTAATGAAAACAACTAGATATTGCTTGCATTCTTGGACGAACTTTAGCTATTTTGAGGGGATAATTTAAAACCAAACTTAACATATTCAACGGAATATTGGCGGCATTTGTTCTTCTGTGACATCTTTGGTGGTTGATCTAAAATTCAATTAAAAACATAATTCAAACTAAAAAACCTGAGTGGAAAAGCAGCCTAAATATATTTCTATGTACAAGGAATAACTTGGAATTGCCGACGGGAGCTTTTTAAAAAAATGTAATTTTCAGAAATCCGTCGAATTTCTAATCTCGCGCCATCTAAGCGCAGCTACTAAAAGTAAATTTCCTATGCTCTGTATCCCATATGCCCTTACATTCTCCCACGCAAAATGACGATCGCCCCCCAATCGAGGATAGTCAAATAATCGCCCAATTTAAATATGAATCGCCCACGTTGAGAAACACCAATGTAGCGCTTACTGAAAATCATCCGTCTCATGGAATTAAAAGCAATACAAAATCTGAATAACTCTTCGTTTTTCAAACATTATTATTCTTTATGAATTATTAATGTCGTTGTATAATTCAGAAAAGCGAGATATGTTTCGTATTTATTATTCAGTTAACAGAAATACAGAATTGGCTGATCAAAAATATTTGCAAATGTATGCAGAAAGAAGGCAACCGCATCGAACAATTATTTTAGACGATGAAATTAAATTAAATGTTCATCACGCGGAAGCGCCCTGGCTAATCGCCCTGGATCGCCATGTTTATGCACAAACAAACACATTTCTTTCAAACGTCAGATACGTGAAATTGAAATGTCCCGATTTGGTACGGCGAGCATATCAATCCATCAATTCATAAAAGACTCTACTCCTATAAATAAAGTTAGGAAAATTTATGTATGTATAATATTTAAAATAAATGTCATAGATGTTAAAGTGAATTTTATATATCAGAAATTATCTGACCGAATTACCCTCGAGCAATGATAAATTTTGGTATTTATGTCCCGAAGCGGCTTACTTAGAGAAACTGTTAGTTTTTAAGTAAGAGGCTTTCGGTCCTAAATACCATAATTATTTTGTAATTAACACTGCTCTTGGGCAATTACACTTGATAATTTTTATTTATAAAGAATAATAATGTTTGACAAACAAAGTGTTATTCAGATTTTTAATTGTGTAATTACATGGCACACATGCATTTTAGTAAGCGCTACATAGATTGCAAATAAAAGTGTTTTAAAGGATTGTATGTTCATTTATGAAATTACCTGCATGTTATGTGTTATATTGTTGTAATCACAAATAATTGAGTATTCAGATGTGATAAAAATAAATATGGCATAAGAAATAAGAAAGTTGATGGTTGTTAAAAAGAAACGAAACATGTTACAAGAAAAATCTTATGTCATCTATTAGATAATAAAAAAGTGCAATAAAAACGTCTGTACAGTGTTTTAATATCGCCTCAAATAACGAAGATATAAAGTAAAAAAAGAAAATTATTTTTTGAGTCTCTTGGACTTGACACGAATTCGAAAAAATTAAGTAATCTTATCGAAAATCGTGTGTAATAAGCAAATTACTGCAGTTATTTGAGGACAGTAAATGTTTTTCATTGCCCGCTAGTGAGATAATAACTCGGACTTAAATTGACACCACGTATGTCAAAATTTTATAAACATTATTTTAATATTCAATGTAACAGACGATTTTGAATAAAATGTTCTATTATACTCATGTATAATTACTCATTAGTCCCTTCCTTTCTCTCTTCGAGCTCACTGGTAAACTTTTTCGTGCGGGACTGATTACGTACATTCCACACTCGTATAATAAATTAAAAACTATTCTTCAATGGATTATTAATCAGTATACAATTCTGCAAAAGTGCCAAATTTAAATATATCCTCTATATCTTTTTATAAGCAAAATCCCTATGGGTGGGCCTCAAATTTGAAACACCCTGTATATTTTATGGTGGTGCATACATTATTTTTTCTATTGTCATTAAGCTTTAATTTATAGAAAACTGTTAGTTAAAATTTATACGGGAGAATAGAAAGTTACTTTGATATGCTTCATTTCTATCTAACTATGGTAATAGGTGTCAATAAGAACATTTCTAAAGCTTCCATAAAATTTGCTGCCAATGTCAGTGTTTGTGAGATTCAAAAGTGGTCAAAACACAACCCACCTTACGTTGCGGCTGCACCAAATATTACTACATTAAATTTTATCCCGACTATAAGGCGAGTGTTATATGAAAAGTCATATTATTATTAATTAGGCACGTAACTAAGAAAAAAACTACCGTGAGATCGAAAAAAAAAGAGTCAAAGCAGGTCATGAACAAAAGTCTTTTCTTAGTTCCTAAAAAACTTCAAACTTCAAGTTTGACTTTGTCAATGTCAATAATTACACTGGGCAAGAAAGAAATAAATTTTCCTATTGCCTGAGATTTTCTAACTAATTCTGTACATTTTGGCAATGCTGATTTCAAATCTGAAATCAGTTTTCTTCTGCATGCTACTGTTGAAATTTGAGATTTTTATTTGACATTATTTTTGTAGTGGGGTGTTAAATGTATTTATCTACGACCACTACTGTAAATTCCCATTATCGTAAAATGCGCGGACTCTGTAAATACACCAAAACACCCACGTATGTTACAGCCCGCTTGTAAATGAAAGGTACGTGTGTGTTATCATAATACACATGTGCGTTTCGTTTACGATATTTTGATTGGTTGAGAGTTGCGCGTTTGTACGTTATTATTAAATATAGTAGTCCGTGATTGTGAAACGTCACATCACGCATACCGAAGCTGTCATTTAGCTATTCCATATATTCTCATTCCAATATAATGCAATCTAGAAGTAAGTACCAAATAATGAGGTATGCAACCATTGTTAATTGTTAATTAAACTCTTTTCAACTCTTTCAAGATAAATAATGTCCAGTAACAGCAACAACGAAAATGATTAAATAAGCGCCCAACAATTTTCTCCCTACTAAGCCTCGCGAAACAAAAATGTTTAAGGAACATTTATGGACTGGAGAATCAAATATAAGGTGAGTGTGGTCGTAGATAAAGTATAGCACATAACACGAGTTGTAAAGCAATTACACGCTCGTGGAATTGCGTTACTCGCCGTTACGCGGCTCGTACGCAATTTGTTTCACTTGCGCGTAATTTGCTATTTACAAATCTTGTAACGTAATATACTATTAATTGCTCACCAGTAAATAACATCAGTGTGATGGAGTTTGCCTACCTTTTAAACCAAACATTTCACAAATAACCTCCCATTTTCCGTTATTTGATATTTTGCACAGGTGCTGAGCTAAAAGTTTCCCCTCATATTTATGTTCTTTTTAATGTAGTTGACCTTACTTTTATAGCAAGAAACTTCACGAACCGTTTTCATTTTGTTAATATTTGAAGCTAGTTTGTTCGGGCGCATCATTAGTTGATACCTAATATTCCAAAATTAGTCACCTTCTTCACAACACACATTCCCCAGAACACGCATTTCTTACCGAACGCGCCGGATGTAAAACAACCGTTACCCCCGGGACTTATGTGTAAACTATGAACTTCTGGTTACTAGAATGTTGTCTTTCCTCGAACTGGGGTGCAACATGAGTATCAAGGTCCATTTCTTGAAGAGTCACTTTGACTAGAAAACCTTCTGGTTGTAAGTAACGAACAAGGTGAGCTTCCACCAAGACTTGATGATCATGGAAAAGCACTATCAAGGTCTATTGGACAAGAATATGATGGCGAACTACTGCTGGGGTATAAAACGAGATTGCCTTGAGCAAGTGCACGAACGCAAGAGCACCAAGCGCAATTTTTTGCCGGAATAGAACATAGCTGAGCTGTAGTGCTCATAATGTGACTTTATTTCTATACTCATATGTGATTTATGCCTTGTGAATACATGTAATATGTATATCAATTATGCAAATTTTGCAAAATGTTCATTGGATTGGTTATGAAAACAACGTCATATTTGGCTTCAGCACACCCAAATTAGGTTAGTACAAATGCTTTTATCAAGGCAACAAAAATTTTGTTGCCCAGTGCTATTTACAAATATAGGAACTAAGAAAAGACATGCGACCTGCTTTGACTAATTTTTTTTCGATCTCACGGTATTATAGAGGATTGTATTTTATAGCCAGCTAGTCCAATGGTTATGACAAAGTTTTTTCTTCCAAAGGCGTAAAGTTCTATTTTTACGTCCGTGGTGCATACATTATTTTATCCATAACCGGGTGTAATAATCGAATTACAGTGGTCATTTGAACCATGTAATGTTGCTCATTACCCCCTAGTGAGAGAATAAGTTTCTCTCACAGAATGCATAGATCCTTCATAGGATTTTTGAAATATTTCAAATTGACACCACGTACGTTAAAATTTCAAGTAAAAATTTTATAAACATTATTTCAATATTTAATGCAATTACAGGCGGTTTTGGATAAAATTTTATATTATACTCATGTGGAAGTCCCTTAAGAAAATTACCCGTTCACTCTCCAAGCTCACGGGTAAACTTTTCTTGCGGGACTAATTACGTACATTCCACATTCGTATAATAAATAACTATTTTCTACTAAAATGCTTTAATAATTTTCTTTAAAATTATGAATTTTTTACACGGGAGATATAAAAATAACCGTAGATCTCTTGATATGTATAATAGTGTACGTAACCATAGTAATAGGTTTCCATAAAATTTGCTGTCAGTGTCAGTATTTGTGATTCAATAGTATTTAAAATGTACCCCAACCTACGCTCTGTGTCACGAAAAACTGGCCAAAACCCAAAATGTTTTCTTATGTTTCAGATTTATAACCCATGCGCCATAGTTAGCGTTGCTCACTCTCGACATTTTTTTGATTCTCCGGACACGAGAAACAAAAACTCTTTAAGGTATCCCCGGGAATTGCCGGAACTAGAGAAATGTAAAATAATAATGTAAAAAATAAATCAAAATAAAATGTACATTATATAACTACAGTGCGCGCCTGAAGTATGGAATAAATTTAATAAAACCGAAATAAAATATTTTGGAAAAAAATCCTTGAACAGGTCGATTTTATTTGATAAAAATACATATTTTTGCATGAAAGTCGATTTTCAGTCGTCATTTGTTTTTGAGTAATGACTTCAGCCATTTTGTATTTAAATGACAACCACATATTTTTGTTCTTGATTTTGAGAGATCTTTTATTGTCAAACTGGCAGTATAAAAATGTTGCCACCTTACATCAGACATTTTTCGAGTATATGACAAATGAAAGTGAGAAACTAAATTTTATTGCTAACACAAAATAAACAAAAACTTGTTTAGCAAGCAAAAGCAATTATTAAATTAAATGTTTGAACTGCCATCCACAGTTCTTCTTGAACATTTTGAATATTTTCCAGGCTAATTCTGCGCATTTCATACTCTCGCGGGCTATTCTATTGGTCATAAAGTAAAGCAATTAAAAAAAAACTGTATATAATGCGGAGGTGCGCCGTCTTGCTGAACCCATATTGTATTATATGGAAGGCCAAGATTATTGTTCTTTGGAAAAAGTGCTACAAGGGCTGGAACAGGGTCATTTTGCAAAAACTCTAAATGTCGGGTTCTCACCTTCAATTGTCATTTACTAGAAAAATTTCTTATGTTAAATGGCAAAATTTTTATATTACCAGTTCGACAGTAATAAGATTTTTCAAAATTAAGAACAATAATAGGGGGTTGTAATTTTAAAACAAATGAGATTACTCAAAAACAAATGATGCCTTAAGCTAAGCGCACACTTGTCGCCAGCGGACGGATGGCACGCATCGGATAAAATTGCTTGACACAGTTGTAAACGAGTCAACACGCATTTATCGGTACGGCATAAAATGGCACGCAGCGCATCTGAAAAATCCGTCTGATAGGCGATCAAATCCGTCCGCTCTGTCCGATGCGTGTCAATAACTACTAATGTGCTATGCCTGTCGGAACTTGCTGACAGCAGAAACATAAATATTCCGCATAGCATTCATTTTCTGCCGACAATGTGCGATACCACCGAAAAATACGATGCGTGCCGTCCGTCCGCGCTTAGCTTAAAAATCGACTTTTATGCAAAAATGTGAATTTTTATCAAAGAAAAGCGACCTGTTTAAGATTTTTTCCAAAAATATTTTATTTCGGTTTCACTGAATTTATTCCATACTTTAGGCGCTCCATCGACCATAGGTATTTCTGTCGTAAAATACATTATTTTATTACAAATATATTTATTCTATATTTTATTATACATTGCATGAAATACACAAATAAACAGGTATATTTTTAACACAAATAAAAATATGTTTATAAAAAAGTGGCAATGTAACAAATTGTTAACTAAATATTTATTAAATAAATAGATATAAAAAATAACGTAATAATTCATCATATAAATATATTTTTAAATTTGGATTTTCATTAAAAAAACTATGCTTTTAAATCTAAGGACTCGCCTGAAACTCTATTTTTTAATGTTAGAGCAAAATTTTCTGCTAAGGAAAATGTCCTCTCACATTCAATACTTATTTGTTTTATGGAGAGAAGCGATTTATAAGGAAAATATAAATTTCTGGTTCTCTTTCCAGTTTTTTTCAAAAATATTAAATTTTTTTCTACTGATGTCAGAATTATTTATTTTTCAACACTAATAAATGTAAATCTATTACTTTTTCGCGTAAGCAGTCTCCGTACAGGTTTAATTATGAAATTAACAACAATATAGTAGTAAAGGTGTATAAAATTAAAGACTTAGGTATATTGTTCAACTGCAAAGTGTCATTTGAAGATCACATCAACTATATTTGTAATCGTGCTTCGAGAATGTTGGGCTATATAAAGAGAATGTCTAAGGATTTGTCACATTCTTCTTACAAAATAGTTTACATGGCATTTGTTCGATCACATCTAGAGTATGCCTCTTGTATATGGACTCCACATCAGATTATTTATAAAAATCAAATTGAACATATACAAAATAGATTCTTAAAATCAATTGCATACAAACTAGGTTATAGTACAAATATCGACCTTGAAGTAATAAGATCCAGTCTACATATTGATCATCTTTGCTGCAGAAGATTTTTTGCAGATATGTCGACTTTTTTTTAATTATTAGCGGAGATGTTAAATGTTCTGAACTGCACCCCCCACTATTTCGTGTAGCATTCCATAGTACAAACTATGGTTTAAATAACCCAATCACACGCTTTATGCGTACTTCGAATTCACTTTTGCTTAATCCTAATTTTAATATTTTCTCTTGTTCTCACCGCGAGTTTATGCGCTCAGTTAAATTTACACGGTATTGTTCTCATTAGCTTTATTTTAGGTTAGGTCAGTTTGTTAGTCGAGTATAGTTCTGAATTTAAACTTATTGTAATATTTTTAATCAATGTACAATTATGTTAAAATGGTTAAACCGTAAATAAACATTATTATTATTAATATTTTTCATAATTTTTTTTTTTTCGAAAGAAATTGTTCTATGAAAAATATTTTCAAACAGAAGATGATCAGTTTTTTGTTGCCTTTAATATTTGTTTAAATGTTTTTGTAATATTTGTCATATTTAAACAATTATCGAAAATAAACAAAAAACGGTTAAGGTAAATCAGAAGTGCATATTTACGTTTATACAAAATTTTACCAAAAGCATTTCTATTCTTGGGATTATCAAATAAGACTTATGTTTAAAGTTTCATGTTAATTCCTGCATTCGTTTTTGAGATACAGGGCGCAGTTTGAATTTCACTTGACCCCACGTAGATATCACAAGGTCAAACCAAGGTCACTGTGCCACTACTGTATGTTCCCTTCCAAACCGTTCATATTTTATCTGAAACATTTTTTTTAATCATTGATAGTTGAGAAAATCGAAATAATTCGCCCAGAATTTTGAATTTTTGATAGAACCTCAAAAGTTTTCCCCAGACTTTTCCGCGGCCTAACCTGTGTTTTCATCATCCATAAGACTTATGAATAGATATTTAATATGGTTTTCCCGCTGCGGCGTTAGGTAAAAAAATGGGGGTTTTGAACATTGACGTTTTAAAAATCGAAAACGCGATTTTGGTGCCTTTGGACGTGGAAAACCTGAGATATTATCAATTTGCGCTGATTTAAGATATAACTTTTTTTAATACTTTTGTTAAATATACTAAATACCTCAAGGTTTTCATTAAAACTTTAAGTAATTTGTAGAATATTATAAATTATTATTATAAATAATAAATAAATACATATAAAAAAAATATTATTATAAAAATCATTTACAGTTATTCTTGTAATTCCTTTGAGAATGATCGTCATTGACCGAAACACGTGTCTGGAAACTGAATATATGAATATGAAACCAAACAAGTGTTTTAATTTACCTAATATTACAATTTCGTTTCATCAAGAGTGCAGTGAACAAACTATTTACCGTATTTGTATGTTATGTTGAAATTATAGTAATTATTTTCTCTTGTATCTCTAAGTTCAAATGATTTAAATATTGTTTCCCTACGCCACAAAGGGATTTGTGCAACGTTTAGGTCAGGGTTGTCAAACAGGCGGGCCGCATGCGGCCCTCGAGATAATTTTTGTGGCCCTCGATGCTCTGAGAATAAATGAAAATAGAAAAGATTGTTATAAAGAAGATAGTGCGATAGATGAGTAAACACGTGCGCATTTTTGTACCTGTAAAATATTTAATTAATCTATTAAGGGGGTAAGTGCCGCGTCGAAAATCGATGCATTTTTGATGGTCGGCATATACATAATTCTGAATTTAATATCAAATATTAAGAAATGATATTTTGCACATTTAGAGGGAAAGTGTTAAACTATTCGTCTATAAAATTTGATTTTTTTTTAATCATCAGACAAACTGTATAATTTATCCTGAAAATTACCAATATTGGATGGATATCTGGAGCTTTTCTCTGCAAAGAACTAAAAATTTAATGCTACAGAAAAATAGTTTATACCTTTGACAACAATATGTACGTAACAAAATTGTCATTAGTTATCAAATAAAGTCGCAAAAACGTAAGAGCTACACCTCTACAAAAATTTGCTTAATTTTCACCGTTTTAATGAACGCCACTTACATGAAACATTTTGTATCAACCCTGGAGGCGTGTACAAATAAATTTACGTACTCGGTAAAATTTCAGGCCCAAGATTGTGGCGATTATCATTTTCTATTAGACCATTCCTCTGGCGCGAGGAACTTACCCCCTTAATCTAAACGCAATTATATTATATTTTAATTATTCTATCCATATTCATATTCCTGAATCCTCAATTCAAAATATAAATTTGAAAATCTGGCCTGTGTACCAAATGGCCCGTGTTTCAATTGAGTTTGACACCCCTGGTTTAGGTAATAGATGTCGCCTCCAAGATGTATCTATCTTCAAATAATAAGTACTAAATGTTGTTTTAGTGTTTCTCTCAACTTTTTTTGTTTAACTTTTTCTAATACCTAGCCTAACCCTAAGCTACATTATTTTAGGGATTCTCGCGTAATTTTAAGCTGTTAAAAATCAAAGAGGGCGAATTGTGAAGCTAAGCTGGCAATGTGGGCGTTTGACACAGAAAGGTTGAGAAACACTGTTCCAGACGTTTTCTGCTCAAAAGTACTATATTTGATCTAGTAAAATTAAGCTTCGGATTATCTTTTCTTCATGTAAGGATAAGATTCTTCGTGTGCCTTTTACATGTGGCAGCATATAAGTTGCCTATCCAAAATTGGCAAGCCAGAGGAGACGACAAAGTCATTGTCGCGGAAATAAAGAAAAAAAAATCAGCACGAGTTAAAATCGATGATGATAAGCTCCATCATCGATTTTAAGTAGATCAGCTGAAGCTTGGTTTTGGCAGCTCCAATGACGGAAATACAGCCTGAAGATAGAAAGTAGAAATATTGTCTGCAATACTGGTGTAGATGCAGAAATTATTGGGAGATTTAAAGATATCTTGCAAACTATATGTAGTAGCTATAATGTAAATCTCGAATTGTTTGAAAATCATGCCATAACAATAGCGAAACTATTTATACAGAAATATATCTTGTAAAATATGCCAACTACTGAACATAGAGTTTTAATACATGGCCCTCAAGTAATTGCTACAGCAATATTACCGATTCAATAACTTTCAGAAGAAGCGCAGGAGGCATTAAATTTAAAGAAACAAAAAAATATCGGTAATGTTTAGATATTTTTAACAGAACTTCAAGCGTGCAAAAAGTACCAAAAATCATTTAGTGCATTGTCATAAATATGTAAGTTGCGCCAGAAGTGTTAATCTTCTTAGATGATTCAAACGAAGATAAGTCTAGAACCTCCTAGAACAGAGGAAGAAAACTCGGAATAAGATAAACAAATTATTATTTTTTGTTGAAATTTATTTTGAAATTTTAATAACGGGTGTCCAACCATGATATTAGTTATTGGATTGATGAGGCTGTTACTTGGTGAAATTCCATAATGTATGTGGTAAGTAAAACACGTGTGTTGGGAATTTTCACAAATTTTAATGTCGAAACACTGCGACATATGTTTCGCCACACAGTGGCTTCATCAGGCAGATGATAAATTATCATCTGCCTGATGAAGCCACTGTGTGGCGAAACATATGTCGCAGTGTTTCGTCATTAAAATTTGTGAAAATTCTCAACACACGTGTTTTACTTACCACATACATGATATTAGTCCTGGATTTGGAACGTGAATGCCGATTCTCACTTAACTATAATAATTATAGTTAATATTATTTATTTACTGGTGTTTAGTAATTTTTAGTCGTTCTATTTTTTTTTATAGAAACCGCGAAACTTTTCGCAATATCAGTAATTTTATATAATATTTCATTACAATATATTAGGCATTTAAGAAAAATATATTTAGGTTATACTGCTTAAATAAACTTTTGCGTTTAAAATGTTATTTATTCAATTCCATGCCACTTCTATCAAAAGTTGGTTATGATGTAAATTTTAAATAGGTTGAATCATTACCGCTATAAGAAATTGCATCTCTTATGTAATCAACCGGTCCGTTTGAGTTTATTTAAATCTTTGAGGGAGAATGAAATTCCGGTCGAGATACGAGTGTTTATTTAGTGTATAAACTTGGAATAGCGTGCTTACCTCAGCTTCGTATCCTTCTCGGACGTTGAAAGTGAGATCATGCTGAATATCGTTGGCGAACTCCTGCTGAAACTCCGGATAGAGCCTGAGAACTTCCACAAGTCCTTGGATGTGAATGCACTTGAGATCACAATAGGTCAATGCTCTGACGTCGCTGCTTGATTTAATAATAATATCGTTGCCGCCACCCGAACCTCCTCCGCTCGATGGTCCATTGTTATTGTGCTGCAGATGCATGCTGATATCACTTCCCACTAAATCACCTTTACCTTTATGAAACAAAAAAGAAAAAATACTGGTATGAATAATAGATCTGCTGTCTTTAGTCTAAGTTTGAGAAACACAGGTCTAAATAAAAGTGTGGTTTCTTAAAACTACTGCATTTATAAAATTCCAATCCACCACATATTATTAAAAATGTTTATTAATACCTTTTTTAAAAAAATCAGCTGAATTGCATCTAATTTAGTTTTAGCATCCGTACAAAACTTTGCACTGTCTTTACATAACGGAAGAGAACATAATGGACTGCCACTCTCCATCTGGTTATAAAAAAATGACAGCTTATTACTGCAGACCTTACTCATATTGAGGAACGTGTTTATAACGTACGTGACAATATGAATAAGAAATTCAGTTGATTTTTTAGTTTTGCAACGATAAAGTTTGTATGAATAACTAGAAATTTAAGTACATTTGGCTTGGATGTTAAAAATGCTACTTGTTAAATTGTAATATTTCGATTTAATATTAACTTCATAAGAGGTTACATTTTTTGTGTTATTAGCAAAAATGTTTTATTTTGTGGACTAAGTTAAACATGTAAGGTTTGGCCATATTGTGCGCAAATGTACATTAAGTTTTATACAATTTCTGCTAAGAAATTAATTTAGTTATGGTTTGGCGTAATAAATAAAATTGAAAACGCTCACTTGTTGCAGACGCATTAAATAAATTAAATGGACGAAAAGTAGCCTGAATATATGAATGGTTGAATGTTTTGCTTTGATTATGGATTGTTTGTAAAAAAATAATTTACCTGAACCTCTTAAAAAATACTCCCGTAGATGTACTGTCAATCACTCCGTATGTTTAGTTATGAATCACAAAATTAGATCATGTAGCAAATTTCTTAAGCGTATATTAATATTCATTTTAATAACATTTACAAAATTATTTCTTTTAAATAAACTTTTACTAAAGCATTTTAACGCTTATCGACATCATTTGATCTGAAGTATCACACTTAAGACATAAAGATCGATAAAAGCTTACAATAATTTCTGAAACATGTTATCCAATAGTACTCAATAAACAATCATATTAATCTTCAGCTTCCCAGTAATGAAGATTCTGCTCAAAACGTTGTCGCAAATTCTGGAGCATTTGTGAAGTGATTTCATTTCGCAATATAATTTAAGATCGCCTAAGAAATTTGCTGACTTTAATAAATGCCTCTCTTTAATGCCCGTTTGGAAAGAAATGCAACGTTGATCTATCTGGTGACTTTCCGAGCTATTAATAGCGCTTTTATCTTTGACACTGAAACTAAATATTATCAGTCAGTGCATAATGCAGAGGAGCACCATCTGTTGGAAAATCAAGAGGTCGTGGAGGAAGCTGTATCTCGTAGATTTCATTAATCATTATCTAAAATATATTGTAACATTTTCCATTAAGGGAAAATATAAAATTACTCGAAGAGAATACATACTTCGCAAAATATCGTTAGGTTATGACCATATAAATGGTAACAATAGTGAAATTATATAACTATTGATTATTGGATGGTCAAATTTGTTGATATTATATGTTTGCAAAACAACAACCCAATTATTCCATCAATAAAATGAAGTAAACCATTTTAAATGTTTAAAGAATACTGCAGTTGAATGTTCTAAAGATGCCAGCTTTAGAACATATCTTCATAATTTTTTACCTGTGGCCATTCTGTAAGTAATTATTTTGGCACCATTTTTGTACTTGCTGCATGTCATAATTTAATTGATTACAATTAATGGTATTATTAACAGCGTGGAATAATTTTAGATGGTCCGCAAAAAGTAAAAAGTTTGAGTATTTGATTACTTCACAAATGTCGTTTATAAATAACAAAAATAAAATGGGACCGCTATGCGAACTTTGTGGTACACAAGATGTAACAAATATAGGTTTAGAAACATATTATTTGATTTTAACAATTTGGGTACGCCCTATGAGAAAGCTTGATAACCAATTCACAACTTGATTACCAAAACCAAAGTTTTTTATATTAGCAACGGATGGTTTATTTGATTGAATGCTTTTGCATAATCAGTGTAAATTGTGTCAACTTGTTCCCCTGATTCCAAAGATTCTATTAAAAATGATTTTAAATATAAGAGATTAGTTACTGTTGATTTACCAAGAGTAAATCCGTGTTGTTGGTCAATTATAATTTCTTTCCAAGCCCATTGAAATTGTTTACTTATTAAAGCAGCTTAGGAATTGCATACTGGAAAGCGATTCCCCTATCCAACCCTTAGAGCTCATTCTGATAAGACTATTTGTCTATAAAAAAATTATGTAGGACTTCCGGGAACGGAGATGTGCAGAACAACTTTTTTCGTAAATAGTGCTTAAATCGACTGGAAACGCCCAAATAATTAATAATTTTTTTTTTTTCAAAAAATGTTTCTTATTTTTTTTCAAATCTAAGAACTCACTCTGAACACTATAAAGAATTTTAGTGGGACTTCCGGTAACGGAGATCCGCAAAATGGAATTTGTCGTAAATAGTGCTTAAATCGATTGAAAACGCCTTAATAACGATTAAAACAATTTTTTCTTCAAAAAAATGTTCTTGTTATTTTTTCAAGTCGAAGAGCTCATTCTGAACCCAATTTGTCTATAAAAAAAATTGTGGAACTTCCCGGACCGGAGATACCCAAAATTACTATTGTCGTAAATAGTGCTTAAATCGACTGGAAACGCCCAAATAACGAATAATTTTTTTTTTTTTTTATTTTTCTTATTTTTTTTTTCAAGTCTAAGAACTCACTCTGAATACTATAAAGAATTTTAGTGGGACTTCCGGAAACGGAGATCTGCAAAATGGAATTTGTCGTAAATAGTGCTTAAATCGACTGGAAATGCCTTAATAACGATTAAAACAATTTTTTCTTCAAAAAAATGTTCTTGTTATTTTTTCAAATCTAAGAGCTCATTCTGAACCCAATTTGTCTATAAAAAAAAATTGTGGAACTTCCTGGAACGGAGATACGCAAAATGACTATTTTCATAAATAGTGCTTAAATCGACTGGAAACGCCCAAATAACGAATTTTTTGTTTTCTACAGCGGCCGTTTTATATTGAAAATCATGCAAACCATCATGTATTTTTCTATAACCGTTCATCTGATTGACTTGTAATGTTGTAGGATTATTCAGATAGCTAATCTAACGAACTGGTGATGATTTTATTAATTTTTTTTTTCAAATTTATTTTATAGCAGTTTGAAAAAAAAACTAGATTTTTGTTATAGTTTGAAATTCTAGCTTTTTACCAGATGATCTTAAGATTGTCACGAATAACTAACAAAAATAACTTGATATCTCTTATAGGACCAGAGAAAAAGGAACTTCAATAAAAAATTGCTACTTTTCAGGAGAGCGAAAAATATTTAAAAAAAAACTTTTTTTGCAACTTTTTACATTTTTCGCACATATTTTAATTTCTTTTCATTATTTGTTGTTAATTTGGCATTCGTGTATATTAACAGATGTTTTAAAGCCATGATACAACACATGATATGTTTGTCCAAGCAGCTGTTCTTATTGGAAACAGGTTATTATTTAAATAAACTTGAGACAACCTCACTTCTTGCAGATATATTAACTAAATGTAATATTCAAAATTCAGGCTATTTTCGTCTTTATTACATTTAGGTTGTTATTTGTTTGTGTTTTGCGGAACCTATATTTAATTTTGTTTATTGTTGCTTTTTTACCTGGGGTGGTGTTATTTGTTTTTAGTTTTATTATGTATAAGACAAGAAATGCCAAAAGTCAGAAGATTTTTAAAGAAAGAAAGGGTCAAAACTTCAATGGAATACCCAAACGCAAATGGGTTGAAATTATTTTATTTATATGTAAAAATTAGTTATGAAAATAAAAGTTATATGTTGATTGAAACGAGATAAATAAAAAAGTGGGGTCATCAAGCAGCGCGGGCCGCGGCAGTCACACCTTAATAAAAAGGGGGAATAAAAATGTGCGAATAGTATCACTTTGTTCATAAGTCTAGTTTCAGAAATTGAAATTGAAGAAATACCTTTTCTTTCAATTTCCTTGTGCAGTAGGAACATTACAGGTAGAGAAAGATTTCGAAAATAAAATATATAAGGGAATTTCTAAAATAAATTGACATTTCTGTAGGAAATAATGGGGGATGCCGTCAGGTCCATAGTTATAAGATGTTGTCAATGAAGAAATATCTTCCAAAATATCTTTCAAACTAATCGGAAATGACAAAAAAACATCTTGGTTTACAAAATTAAATGATTATGCAGGAGCATTCACATTACTGTATATAGAAGAAAAAAATCAGCAAAAAGATTTACACATCCATTGTGAGATTAAAACCATTGCAATTTTATTTTGAAATACACTCGTTATAATCACGGATGAAAATGCAACTCCTGCTTCGTATTATCATCCAAGATTATAACTCGTAATTTTATTGAAAAAAATTGCAATGATATAATCTCCCTACTTGTTATATAGGGTGGCCCATCTATCGGTTGCTTTTTGAACTATCGATTATTTCGGCTTTGACAGCTCGAATGACTTTGCCAATGTGTCAAATATTTAGTAAAAGGTTTGCGGTTTACGAAATGGTTAAGTTTACGCTCGAAGAAAATTGGGAAATATTGAAAACTTACTTCCAAAATGGTGAGTCTTCAACCGAAACTGCAAGAAAAATGCGCACAAAATTCGGGAACATTATTCAGTTTGTGAATAAATTTGTGAAGCGTGTGCGTGAAAGTGTCTCGTTAAAGG
Source organism: Ocypus olens (assembly GCA_910593695.2). Lineage (NCBI taxonomy): Eukaryota > Metazoa > Arthropoda > Insecta > Coleoptera > Staphylinidae > Ocypus > Ocypus olens. The sequence continues at coordinate 41,998,597 of OU343055.1, forward strand.
ACAAAGCAACGCGTTCCCGTGCTCGTCCAGTTCGCTCAATCGAAAATATTGCTGTTGTTGCCGAAAGTGTGAGTGACAATCCATCAACATCAACTCGACACCGCTCGCAGGAATTGAACATTTCTCTTCACACGTCCCTTCAAAGAATTTTGACGAAAGACCTCGGTTTGAAGCCGTACAAAATTCAATTGGTGCAAGAGCTGAAGCCGCACGACCATCCGATGCGATTTCAGTTCGCCCAATGGGCCCAAGAACGCTTGATGGAAGATGAGCATTTTTATCGAAAAATTATCTTTTCAGATGAAGCTCATTTCCACCTCGGTGGTTATGTCAATAAGGAAAACTGCAGCATTTGGGGCTCAGAAAATCCACACGTAATCATGGAAAAGTCACTGCACCCACAACGAGTGACTGTTTGGTGCGGTATGTGGTCCGGCGGCATCATTGGTCCGTTTTTCTTCAAAAACGAAGCAGCAGCCGCCGTAACCATCAATGGTGAGCGCTATCGCGGCATGTTGGATTTTTTTTCTTTCCCCGAATGGAAGAGGAAGACATCGGCGGCAATTGGTTCCAGCAGGACGGCGCCATGTGTCACACAGTCAACGTTACAATCTATTTTTTGCGCGGTACGTTCGAAAATCGCATAATTAGTCGAAACTGGCCGCCTCGCAGCTGCGATTTGACCCCGTTGGACTTCTTTTTTGTGGGGAGCCGTCAAGGATAAGTGCTGCGCTAACCATCCAGAGACGATTGACGATCTAAAGCACGAGATTGAAGTCGCCATTGCAGCCATTGAAAATGACATGAAAAATTGGGTCGACAGAATGGGCTACTGCAAAGCCAGCCGGGGCAGCCATATGAATGAAGTGGTCTTCCACTATTAAACCGCAATGTTGGGGCTATTCAATAAAAAAAAAAAATAATTGAAAAATATCCACCCGTCTTTTTTTTTATTTTTAGCAATTTTAAAATGCAACTTTTTCGTGGGATACCCTGTATCATAGTGGTTAGTTTTTTGATTAATTTTAATTTAAATTTGTGATTTTGTGTAAATTTAATTTAAATTTAAATAAAAAAAGTAACTACCTAAATTTCACTTATGATACATCCCTAAACTCGAGACTAAACTAGAATTTGGAGACGACTAAAATTATGTAAAAATATACCGGTCCATTTGAAATAGAGAAGTTAAGGTCATTTCGGTTTAAACCAGAAGTGGAATTTTTATTAAAATTCCACTTGTAGACACACTTTATTCTCTAAAAACACCATACTAAATTACAAAAAGATATATGTAAAAATGAAAATGATATTCGGGGTCTACCAGAATTCAGTTACACCCGGGATACATATACACAGTGGGCAAAAAAAAACGGTACAAATTATAAATATTCATATTTGCCATAATACTTATTGCATTGAAATAGCTTTGAAAAACAAAATAGTTTACAAAAATGATTAATTGCATTTTAGAAAAGTTTTTTTTTGTCGAGGATATTTCACATTAGTGAAGGCTCTGCAAAGGCAGGAGTTTTTAATGCACCGCCGCGCCGCGTCGCATTTGTTGGTGCTAAAATTAGTGGGCCATTATTTGTTTTGATTTTCTAATAAATCTCAGACAATAGCTATCACTTTCTATCAGCCATTCTAGTTTTTGGGACAAAAAAATTTGAAAGGATAGAAGTTCATGCACAGGTTTAAGTACAATTTCTTTAGAGCAAAAGTACTTCATCTTATCTATAAAAATTGGGCGTTTCACTGTTATATTAATCATTTAAAAATACTAATAACTCACGAAGATATAACAGTACAAAACTACTCGTACCGTTTTTGTTGGCCCACTGTATAATAAATTTATTTAATATTTTCGAAGTTCTTCATGAAGGTGCAAATCATGAAGTCTGCCAAAAATAATCCTAAAATTTGCAAACGAAAAACTATTATCGGTGGTAATATACCTAGATCGAGGTTAATTATCAAAAAAAAAAATATTTTTGAGTACCTTGTTACCTAGAAATTTGACGAGACAATAACAACTGGTTATTAACCTCGAGCTGAGGCTCTCGGTTGATAACCAGACAACAAATGTTATGTCGAGATGAATTACTAAAAGGTAAAAGGTACGAAAAAATGTGTTTTTGATAATTCAGTATATTTGGGTAGATAATTTATCGAATGAAATAATAAGGATCAGGAAAAGTTATGGTTTATTACAAGCTGAATAGTTTGGTTTCCTACAAGAGTAATTGTAAAAATTAAAACTTAATGACAGTGACGTAACGTCATGAACATCATGTTTTTATAACCTTAAAAGCTACTCACCTAATTACCGTTTTTCTGTTATCGATTATGACAATGCAAAACATTGTTGTAATGTCAAGCTACCCCATTAATTATCGATTTTCTGTTATCGCATCTATTATTATGTGGTAAATTATCGCATCTATTATTATGTGGTAAATTATCAGACATACAAATTTTAACAAGTAAATCCCTGCATGATGCATTTATATAAAAACGCATATTCGACTTAAAAAAATTAAATCTTAACGCACAGTATACATCTAATTAATTGTGTGTAAAGATATTACCTTACCTAAAATGGCTACGACCATATTATTCTGTACAACTTCCATGGATCCATTACAGATGTAATATATGGAACCGAGCGCATCTCCACGGTGGATGAGGTATTCGCCGGGTGCACAAAAGTTGGCCCTGATGTGCAGCGACAGCAGTTTCAGGCAGCCCTGCGACGCCGCCTCGAATATGGGAAGCTGCAGGATTTCTCTATGCAGATGCATAGACACGTCACCCCGTAATTCTTCAGGAAACTCTTTCAGAGTCTGAAACATCATGATCTAAACTAAACGTGCTTATATAATTACACACTCATAAGTATAAATAAATGATACAGTCTGCTGTAAGTGTAGGCCACGTATCAGCAAGCCCTTTCAGAAATTAATTGGAAGTAGAGTTAGCATAGATGGAAAAGTTTGTTAATCCGTAACTAAACTTCTGGCTATGATTATCACTTCATTTACACAATAATGTTATTTTACAGTATTATAGAGGTCATTTAAATTTAATTGACGATTAAATTTTAATTGACATTGCTGCTGCATGTATTTTGAATATAACCAAACTTCATTTAAATTTTAATCTTCGAATAATACGGACCCTTAGTTGCTGTATTGATAAGGAACTGCAAAGGTCGAAACTATAGTTGTGACAGTATTGTCTATAAAACGGATTAAACATTGCAAATGTGTGTACTTTTTAATAAATAGTGTTATAAAACGTTGAAAAAAATGTTTTAATTCAAATTACTAAAAAATTTTCTCCCGCATAGTAACCATCATCATCATACCGTTATTTTTAATGGACTGTGGGCTGTAAAAGCAAGCGTTAAAATATACCCTAATAAGAGTATCATAATCTTAATATGCAACCCTTAGATAACGAACTAGTTTATAACTAAAATGAATTTATTTACTAATGTAGCTTTTGGTGGGTGCACCGGGAACTTAAAATGTACGTCATGTGCTTGAGTATTCGATCTTACTAAAATATGTTTAATATTGTGAATACGTCAATATTTTTATTGTCCCGAATATATATCGTACTCTGAATAATATTTGCAACCGAATTAAATGCATTCAAACGTTAAATTTATTAATAAGTATGTGTAAATTCTGTCTGAAAGTCTATAAAAATGCACATGTTCTGTCAACTTTCTAGAATATAAAGTACACATAAATTACTTCCTATTTCAATTCTACTAGATACACATATTTTTCTCTGAGACTGTGGTATGATTAAGTTCTTATCATAAATTCCCCTCGAAACTAAACCAGAATAAATACTACCTGTCCACGTCGGTGTTTATTCATTTTTTTCAGAACAAATATTTATTATTCTATTATTTCAAACTTTAAAGTACATAACATCAAAAATATAATACGCTGTATATCCAAGTAATAAAATTTCCTCCAGAACGAGCATGTTGTATGTAAATTTATTTAAACAACCGCTCATCTCGCATCAAAATGTAGTCGAGGTCTGGCAATTTACATATTTTCCACTTTACAACGACTCATTCTAAATTTTGTTGCCTCGTAAATTTCCTCCGCCTTATTTCAAATTGTTGCTTTTGCATAATATAACAATTAATAATTTAATAATGGAATTCAATTTAAGGGTGTTTCAAAATTCATGCATCAAAAGTTTTTTGCGTACTCCTGGTAGATAAAAAGAAAAAAAACCCTTATGACAAATCTTAATTTTCCATAAAATAACATGGATTGAACTCCTTCGCAGAAATATTAAAGAGACGCCACTGTCCCCTATCAATGAATACTTCCGTTCGCGTGTAGGAAGAGGCGGGAACACCACGTACAAAGTTCGCGCTTGCCTGGTCTGCGGTCTTCGTCTCTCGAGTTTCTACTGTCAGCATTAGATAAACAAACGTGCCGGGTGCCGAACTTCCGGCCGACACATTTATATTAATTCAAATTCTGTCCATCCCCACTGCATATTACGAAGTTTGCCGAACAGGATCCTTCAGAAAGGGGAGGTCCGATTTTTTTAGCACTGTGAGCTTGAACAGTTTGCCTTTAGACAGGAAACACAACAATTCGACAGTCCGCATTAAAACGGATTTAAAAAATGTGTCTTTCAGATTCTACGTGACATGAGTTTGGTTAGGTAAAACATATTCGCTAAATTCATCATAATATGATGATAATAATACTTATTATTAATAATACGCTTACCATGTTTTCTTAAAATATTAATAAACGTAATACATCTCGATACGACGAAATTAATGATACTTTAGCTATTTCAATTAAAAAACTACAAACTACAAATTATTTTGCAATTATAAAACATTTTAACAATTCCTAACATTATGTTACTATTGGAAAAAATTTCACAAGTTTGTACACATCTTATCGGAACTCGATTGCTTGTTAATAAAAAAAAAAAAATTTGAATTTTATGAAGAATACATGAGAATAGTTATAATTTTATGTTTTAAAACACACCAAGAACATGTTTGCGAAACAAGGTAAATATCTCATCAGTTATAAGCTGTTTAAAAAGGTTATAAAAAATATAACATACATTAGTGTTTACCATGGAATTGTAAGCAACTAATTTATGTGATAAGGGGTGATTTGATGAGAAAGGAATTGTAGAGTTGACTTTTTTAATGTGGCTCAACAAACAACTAGACACTGGTTACTCCCACACTAAAATATTTTGTATAAATTCAATATTTATTTTTTTGTAATTCACTTGACAATGACGGTAACACTTCAAAACTGGAGTGCAATATTTGTTTAGATTTATAACCGTCTTCTCACGTTAAATAATATTTTTTACAATAATCAGTTGTTAAAATGTATTTAATTTTTCAATTCGGTTTAATGATGGATTACGCATGAACAGTTACAACCATCCTCTTCATGAATTACAGTTTGTTTAAATAAATCAAGACTTTTCAATATTTTAGAATAATGTAACGTGGTGTAGCGACATTTTCAGCTATCAACGAAAACATATAATCGTTGGCCTTTATAAATTATTGGCAATTCTGATAGCCATTATATCGTTATAACAAATGTAAGGTAATGCTATTTGAGTTTAAACATCATCATCATACTCCGAAAAAAACAGAAGTTTACTTGAATCAAATTGCAATCATACGTCAAATGATTTGTAATTTGTAATAATATTTTCATAATATAAAAATATATTTCAGTGATAAAAACCGATTCTAAATTTTAAAATGATAAAATCGAATATCATCAATTCTAAAACTTTTAATTGAAATCATCCAATATGGTACAAATTATCTATCTCTCCGATTTCGTCAAACAAAAGTGATTGATTCCACATTCGTAAATATGGTCAAAACATTTCGCAAAACACAAGCCATTCACCTATCGAAATTCATGTAGAGAGTTTAATTGTGAACTTTGGTCTTCTAGTTATTATAATATTATTTTTTATGTAAATTTGGTGTAACGTTTTTGATTTCATAATTATAGGCAAAAACTACAAACAGTTTTATCTTTATTTTTTTTTTATATAAAAAAGTTTTTGAGAAACATTTATATAATCAAAAGATGTCTTTTTTGTCTTCAAGGTAAATACCCACTTCCGGTGTACCAATTTTTACCAAAAGCCTTTTAATTCTTGAGATTATTTTCGTTTAAAAATGCAATGAAATTAAATGCTTATTGTTACTGAAGTCCGCGTCAAATCAAACAAAGTTTAAAAATAAATTAGAAACAACCTTACTTGTTATAGAAAGCATTAAATAAATTCAATACGGGCTACAAACAAATTTTGTTGATTTGACTGTCCTTTCTAAGGTGAAATGACCAGATCTGAACTTTGACGGACGATTTTATTCCGCAATTCCCATTATATATTTAATTGTTGCAATTTTCTATCGGACGAGTAACTTTATTCTTACGGCTTCCATTAGTCAAACAAGACGAATATTATGAATTTCAAAGTCAAATAGATTGAGACTTTAATCATTTGTTATTAGAAATAAATAAATTATGAATTGGATTAATTAAATATTATTTGCCACAATTGAATTTTTAAAAATATTGGAATTGTTTAATTAATTTAAGTGGAATAAAAATTCTCTATCAAATATAGCGGTTTTTGTCAGATTTAGCGTGGAATATCACACACGAAAATTCACTATTGCACACTATTGCACATGTAATCAAATTATGAAACACATTTTTCACATTTTTCTGAAACACATCATGTAAAAAAACCGTTCGACAACGGTTCGTTTAACGGCGTATTCCTCATGAGTATTTTTGATGTTAACTCCGAAGGGTTCAAAACGAGTCTGGCCGCATGGATAAACGAAGTTCCGAAAAGTTGTGGGTGGAGCTTATCGCATCTTCGGGAAAAAATCATTCCCCGCACACTTGAGAGGGTGAAATACAGTTTGTCGGCCGAAAGTGGCAGACCCTAAACAAACGGTGTCGATTTCATTGACGCAGCACACAAATTAGGTCAATGTACCATCGAGTATGTAATTTGAATTTTTAAAACCAATTTGTGTCTTCCTGGAAACACAGATGTTTTACGGACTTTCTAAAAATGTGTTATTCCAAATTAGGTCTTGGCCTCGGGTAACAAAGGGATATCATTTTACAGCACCTACCCCCCGAGATTTAAAGAATGAGACTGCAGGGGATACAATTGTACAGCAATAAAAATGCACAAGTGTAGGAAGCCACCAGGAACAATAAAAAAAGCATAATATATAAGGTGAACTTGAAATTTGTGCGTCGGTTTTATCAACGCGCACCGGACTATTTATGTTTAGATATTTTTTTTTTAACTGCGCGCTCGAAATTAGGTCACCATTCATTCATGCGTCAACACTTAAAATCGACACCGTTTGTTTTTATATAAGCGAACGAACGTATTCATTGCTAGGGAACTGTGGCGTCTCTTTAATATTTCAGCGAAAGGGTTAAATCCATTTTATTTTGTAGAAAATCGAGATTTGTCATAAGGGTTTTTTCTTTCTATAGCAAGAAAAATTTTTGGTGCATGAATTTTGAAACACCCTGTATACTCATCAGAGTCAGAAAACATTTTGGTTGTTTAATAGTTGAAAAAATGAAGCAATAAATATAAATCTTGTTTTCAGAGAGGAAACTTTTAGTTTTTTGCTAAACATATCGAGGATGCAGGGCCGGCCCAAGGCATTTTTTCAACTAAAATGTTACTTGTAATTTTTATTATTCAAAATGTATTACGATGTTAAAGTTACATCAAAATTTGATGTAACTTACCATTTCTAAATTACGGTCTAAAAAATTCTCTAATCAATATTTTCATCACGTAACTTTATTTGAATTGATAACATAAACGGAATCTTTGTGAAATTTTTCGCATTAGCATAGAAGCCAGAAAAGAATAATTTTGATCTTGTTTGCTTATAAATTTAATTTTGTTAGGAATGTTAGAATTTATAATACGAGTCAACTCGTTTTGTTTTATGTATACTACTCTTACTATTCTACAAAAACCTATCACCCTATCCCTTCATTGTGTGATAATTCCATTCGAACCGAGTGTGCAAATGTGGAAAATACAATAATTTCAGTGACTTGAAAATATTATAAAAACAATTGCCATCGACTTAAATAAAGTTTCACAAATTTATTCAAAACTTATTCGAAATTATGAATCTATAAAACTCACCACATCTCATACTTTCGGGATAATACCATTTAAACTGAGCGAGGCATTATGAAAAATACAATAATTTCAATGGCGTGGGGAAAATATGAAAGCAATTGCCATCGATTTGAAATTTCACTAATCTATTAAAAATCCTTTGAGGATTACGTTCCCACCAAAAAACTAAAAGCTGCCCATTCCCTAATTCCGATGTAATCCCATTAGAACCGAGCGCGAAGTTGTGAAAAAATGCAATTATTTCGGAGCCCCGAAAAAATATGAAAACAATTACCATCGGCTTAAAATTTGACAAGTCTATTTAAAATTTATTTTGGATTGCGCTACTATAAAAATATGAAAACACCCCAACCTTAAACTTCGAGATAATCTCATTCCAACAGAGCGTACAATTTTGGAATAACACAATAATTTCGTTATATTAAAAAATATAAAAACAATTGCCATCGACTTAAAATTTCACAAATCTATTTAAAATTCATTTGGAATTGCGATTCCACAAAAATCTGTATATCCCTAAATGTTGAGTTAAATTCCATTTGAACAGAGCGTGTAATTGAGAAAAAAACAATAAATTCGTCGATTTGAAAAAAAAAATGTAAAAACAATTGCTATCGACTGGAAATTCCACAAATATTTTCAAAATTTATCGAGATTACGTCTTTATAAGAAAATGTGAGCGCTTCCTCCCTAAATTTCGAGAATATTCTATTTGAAAAGAGTGTGAAATTGTGAAAAAAAAAATTAGTGAATTTACAAAAATATAAAAACAATTTCCATCGACTTGAATTTTCATAAAGCTATTCAACATTTATATGGCATTACGATTTCACAAAAATCTGTAAATACCCCATACTTAAATTTCGAGATGATTCCATTTAAACACGGAGCGTGTAGTTGTGAAAAATATGATAATTCCGACAACAACAATATAAAAAGAATTGCCATCGGATTGAAATTTTATTCAGAATTCCGCTACTGCAAAAATCTGTAAACGCCTCATCTCTAAATTTGTATAAAATATTATTTCAAGGGAGAGTAGAATTGTGGAAATGTGTAATAATTTCAGTGACTTGGAATTTCATAAGTCTATTTAAAATTTATTGGAAATTACGATATCTGTAAACACCTCATTCTAAATTTTTGGATAATTATATTTAAATAGAACATGAAATTATAATAATTGTAATACCATTTTAATTATTTATTATTATAAAATTAGTCACCACTGCCTGTAAAAATAAGGGGCGCCCTATAAAAGAGGCCCTGCGAGAATGCGAGCAAAATTTGCTCTAAATCATGTTATTATCTTCATTACATATGTTAATACAGTCCTTAACAATAAGCTGATAATGCCGTACGTTATTATTATTATTATTACAACTAATTTTGAATATACTAGACACCCTCAGGCGTATCTAACAATCTCTTTGTTGTACACTATTACTAATGTATGTTCTGTGGCACACTCATCAAACGATTCTTGTTATAATTCATTCAATTATTTCAATCAACTACATACATACTTTATTATAAAAGGCTTGAAATTCAGATGAAAAGATAGACATATTCAATAATGGACATGGACCTTCTTAAATGGTTTTAATTACTTCCGTAGACTTATTCTTGTTGTGTTTTTTTCTCCAACAAATCAATAGGAAAAGTAAGTTTGTATGAGTTATATTCCTCTGGAATATACACTGGAGGAAAAAAAATCAAAGGTTTTCGCCCTTAAATATTCTTCAAAATCGATTGGAAATACGCCGAGCTATGGCAGTTTGAAAATGGTCAAAATTTCACGAATTAGTGTTTTTTTTCCTTCAGTATAGATTCAAGCTTTTCACATGTAGTTTGCGTAATATCCTTTTTGTGTAAATACTTTATTATTTCCTCTTCCGTTGTTTCCGTTGAGTCTGTATAAATGTAGGTATCAAAATCTCAGCGGAACTACCCCTTTGATAGTTGTATTTTCAGCCGTTCCTTCTCTTGTATGATCTTTTTCTTATATGTAACCTGTTTCCATGTTGATTCATTGTTGTCGTTTATTTCCTTCCCAATTTGTTGGTTCTTTTCCACTTTATTTTGTTTAATCATTTTTCCTTGCACGTTCGTAGTTGCATCCTGCTTCCATTCATAAATTTGCATTTTATCTTGGACATTTGGGTTGCCTACGATAGATTCCTTCCTTCTCAGTAAATGATTTGCATTTGCAGAGTCCTGCAGACAATCTTTGTTTAAAATTTGTTTATTTTCAATTTTCTCTCCTGATTTACAGATGGTGCCATGGGATGTTTGTTTATGGAATTTTTCTTTGTTTTCCAAAATCTCAATATTCTCATTCAAGAGATTGATATTTACTTTTAAAATGACATTCTTGTCTTCCATTTCATTTACGAATTTTGTTAGTAGTTTATTAGTAATCTTTAATGTTGCAATCTGAACTGCCATTCTAACCTCACCTTCCATGTCTGTGAAATCCTCAAATTTATTCTTATGTCGCTCAAAGCACGCTATATGAAAATTGAAACCACACTTTTCACAATTTGTACTTTTCTTTACATTAAGGCCACAACGCTTGCACATTGCGGACCCTTTGGTATTATCGTTCTCAAAAGAACGCCTCTGACAGTCAGCCGTTTTAATTGCAAAAAAAAAATCAGTGAGATGGTTATCCAATTTAAACAAGCTCGCTACATAGTTCGTATTTAGGGGTCAGCATGGTGTCCGGCGGACCGGGAAATCGAGAAAACCGGGAAAACCCGGGAATTTGAAACGACCGGGAAAAAACCGGGAAAAATCCGGGAATTTCTGTACAGGCAGAGAATTTATTTTTCGCAAAATCAAAATTGCTGGAAATTTGAATTTAACGAAATTACTTCTTACTTATTTGTGTGTCCAGTTGGACCCGATCGAGTTTATTATTGTTATCCTTCTTGCTCTTATTGGTATTGCCTGTAAGAGGGAAAAGGACAGAATGGACCGGATACAACCGACCGTGTAAACTCTCCCGAACAGTAAATCTATTATTTAACATTATTTATTATTTAACATCTTACTAGGATTTGTCTTTTTTCGTGCTCAAGATCAATTAAATTGACAATTTTCATACGCAAATTGGAAAACATGGTTTGGTTAGAAACAGGTTAGGCCACCTTTAGTTTGTGTCAGTTCTGCCAACAGACACGCCGCGTTTACGCCAACCGATTCTAGTTTTCATTCGGTTTAGTCAGTGAGTGGTCAGAATAACTTGCGCGACACGTCAAAGCGCATTATGTGGAGAGTGAAAAGGAAACCGAGTGCCACGAAGTACCAAGATTCATACGAAAGACTGTACGCATGGGTCGCTCGTGACCCGAAAGTTGATACTAATGCGATATGTACTTGGTGCAAAGTTAGTGTCAACATAATGACGTTGGGCAAAACGGCTCTCGAAAGTCACGCGAAAGGCAAAAAACATGCGAGCATCGCTGCTAACAGAGAGAAAAGTCTGCCAATGAATTCTTCGCCGGGTCGCGAAAAGACGCTACGCTAATTCAACCTGAAGGTAAGCACAAACACAAATCAGAAAATCAACAATTTAGGTAAAATAATAATATTCTATTAGCAGCTTGAAATTTGAACGTATTTTAAGTTGGGCTGTTATTGCAATATAATTGCATAGTTTATATGGATTTACAACTCTCGGAATTTACATAAACAAATTTTACTTGTAACATACAATTTGTTACTTTTTAACAATATTAGATTAGTGCTTTTAATGTTGTTGCTTTTAAAATTTGTTAGTTTGTTACTTGAAATAATTGATAATTTGTTTTTTGCATGTTTAAAAAATAATCACTTTATCATAACTGAGATCATAATTATTTATTATGATTAATTAAAGAATTAAAAATTGAGTGACTAAATATCGTTTTCAGGAGCCAACAACGCTGACGAACCGTCGGCGATGACGGATGGACAGTCGACTAAGACGGATGGACAGTCGGTCCGTACGGATGGACAGTCGACTACCGCGGTCCGTACGGATGGACCTACAGGTGGGACCGAACACTCGAAGACCACCTCTGCGAAGCCAGGACGCAAGTCTGCTCTGGACTCATTTGTCTTGTCACCAAAAGTAGCGAAAACGGAAATTTTGTGGTGCCTGCGGACGGTGATGAGTCACCTGTCGATCCGAAGTTCTGTGTCGTGCACATCGATGTTCCCACTGATGTTGGCGGACAGCCAAATCGCAGAAAAGATGCGTCTCGCGAAAACCAAAATCTAAAGTATCGTTTATGGCATTGCCCCGCATTTTCAACGCGAAGTCGAAAGCTTGGTCTCCCAGTGTAACAATCTTGTCGTGATGTTTGACGAAAGTCTGAATTCGGTTTCGCAAAAGACTCAGATGGATGTTTATTTGCGATTCTAGGATAAGAGCGAATCATTGACTTGTACTTGGTTCTTCACCTCGCAGTTCCTTGAACGCACCCGGGCTGTGGACTTACTGGACGGTTTAAAAATGTCGCTGGGTCCACAAAATCTTAGAAAGATCGTCCAACTCGCGATGGATGGCCCGAACGTTAATCTTAAAGTTATGAGAGATTTAAATTTTGAATTAAAGCAGTCGTTCGATGGTTTGGAGCTATTGAACATAGGCAGTTGCGGTCTTCATGTGATTCATGGTGCGTTCAAGAATGGGATGATGAAGATAGATTGGGATCTGGTACCGTACTTGAAATCTCCGTACCACTTGTTCCACGATTCTCCAGCGCGACGAGCACTGTACATTCAGTACACCGGATCAACTACGTTTCCACAGAAATTCTGCGGAATCAGGTGGCTCGAAAATGTGTCCGTAGCCAATAGAGCTGCTGAGATTCTGCCAGAAATGAAAAAATATGTCGACGAGTCGGTTGCGAACAAAACTGCTCCGGTTTCGCAGAGTTTCAAAGTCGTTTCCGAGAATGTTACGAATAAACTTTTTGGTCCAAATTGGCGTTTTTCGGCTCATTGGCGAAGAAAAATCCTCGTATCAGGGAATTCTTCGATTTTTTTACTATTCTCCAACAAGTACGGCCGTTACTTCCCTCCAGCATATATATATATATACATATATATATATATATATATATATATATATATATATATATATATATATATATATATATTGATGTTTTGAAGAAAACGACAGATCTGATGAAGATCAACCTTTCGGACGAGACAAATTTGATCACCACGAAACAGTTCGATTTGGATTTCGCCACGCGTGACGCTTTGAAAAAGATCAAAGGTGCTTCAGAGTTGGAAGTTTTGCTCTTGTAGCAGGAGTTGCGGAAGTGCATACCGATGTGAAGATAGCCACGGATTTCCTCGCACCTCCACCACCAAATAAAAATTTCTTCAATTTTAATGATTTATAATAAATCAAACGCTGAGAATGTAATTAACATTAGCCTATATATGTACAGTCAATTCACAATTTCAATTATTTTTTCTCAAGTCCACGGGATCTCGCTTTTTAAAATGACAAGAATTCAAAGTCCAATATGGCACTGTTTGACGCGTTTTAAATTTGATTTTTTAACATCAACGTGTAGATAAGAGTCTACTTAAACGATTTAACGCATTAAATTTTGGGTAAAATTGTTTATAACTTTTTCATGAATTTTTTTTCTTGGGTCTTTTACCCAAAATTTCAGGCGTTAAATTGTTTAAGTAGACTCTTATCTACACGTTGTTGTTAAAAAATTAAATTTAAAACGCGTCAAACAATGCCATAATGGTCTTTGAAAGTTTGCTATATTATCTATTTAGTTTGGGTGGACCCGAGAAAAAAAATTCATAAAAAAGTTATAGACAATTTTACCCAAAATTAAATGCGTTAAATCGTTTAAGTAGACTCTTATCTACACGCTGTTGTTAAAAAATTAAATTTAAAACGCGTCAAACAGTGCCATAATGGACTTTGAAAGTTTGCTATATTATCTATTTAGTTTGGGTCGACCTGAGAAAAAAAATTCATAAAAAAGTTATAAACAATTTTACCCAAAATTTCATGCGTTAAATCATTTAAGTAAACTCTTATCTACACGTTGTTGTTAAAAAATTAAATTTAAAACGCGTCAAACAGTGCCATTATGGACTTTGAAAGTTTGCTATATTATCTATTTAGTTTGGGTGGACCCGAGAAAAAAATTCGTAAAAAAGTTATAAACAATTTTACCCAAAATTTCATGCGTTAAATCATTTAAGTAGACTCTTATCTACACGTTGTTGTTAAAAAATTAAATTTAAAACGCGTCAAACAGTGCCATTATGGACTTTGAAAGTTTGCTATATTATCTATTTAGTTTGGGTGGACCCGAGAAAAAAATTCATAAAAAAGTTATAAACAATTTTACCCAAAATTTCATGCGTTAAATCATTTAAGTAGACTCTTATCTACACGTTGTTGTTAAAAAATTAAATTTAAAACGCGTCAAACAGTGCCATTATGGACTTTGAAAGTTTGCTATATTATCTATTTAGTTTGGGTGGACCCGAGAAAAAAAATTCATAAAGAAGTTATAAACAAATTTACCCAAAATTTCATACGTTAAATCGTTTAAGTCGACTCTTATCTACATGCTGTTGTTAAAAAATTAAATTTAAAACGCGTCAAACAGTGCCATTATGGACTTTGAAAGTTTGCTATATTATCTATTTAGTTTGGGTGGACCCGAGAAAAAAAATTCATAAAAAAGTTATAAACAATTTTACCCAAAATTTCATGCGTTAAATCGTTTAAGTAGACTCTTATCTATACGTTGTTGTTAAAAAATTAAATTTAAAATGCGTCAAACAGTGCCATTATGGCCTTTGAAAGTTTGCTATATTATCTATTTAGTTTGGGTCGACCTGAGAAAAAAAAATCATAAAAAAGTTATAAACAATTTTACCCAAAATTACATGCGTTAAATCGCTTAAGTTGACTCTTATCTACATGTTGTTGTTAAAAAATTAAATTTAAAACGCGTCAAACAGTGGCATTATAGACTTTGAAAGTTTGCTATATTATCTATTTAGTTTGGGTGGACCCGAGAAAAAAAATTCATAAAAAAGTTATAAACAATTTTACCCAAAATTTCATGCTTTAAATCGTTTAAGTAGACTCTTATCTACATGTTGTTGTTAAAAAATTAAATTTAAAACGCGTCAAACAGTGCCATATTGGACTTTGAATTCTTGTCATTTTAAAAAGAGAGTTCCCGAGGACTCGAGAAAAAATAATTGAAATTGTGGATTGACTGCACATCTATAGGCTAATGTTAATTACATTCTCAGCGTTTGATTTAATATAAATCATTAAAATTGAAGAAATTTTTATTTGATGGCGGAGGCGCCGGGAAATCCGTGGATGAAAAATCCGTGGCTATCTTCACATCGGTGAAGTGCATTATCCTGATTTTTCAAAAAATCCTCGAACGCTCACCTGTGAAGTACTGATTGATGTGCGGAATATCGTGTTTAAACCCTGCGGTCGCGGCGGGCGATAAATCGGCAGAAAAGAGAATCACCACGTGCCTCGAGATCCTTGTTACTGCAGGCAGACTGTCTGGCGCAAAAGCGAATTGAGTGAAACGAGAGTATGTACGTTTGTGTCGCGATTTACAAGTGCGAGATGAGTTGCGATCGTTCAAAAGAAGTGAAAATAGACTCGACAAGTTTTGGATGGATATTGCGAAACTGTGCTCCAAGCCGTCCGAGAACTTGGTTGAGTTTTTGGAGGCTAAAAGGGTCAAAATTCTTGCTGAGGCAGCGAGAATTAGTGCTGACATAGCAGTCGCGAAAGAAATTTAATAAGTTCGGATGCAATACGGCACGTGGAATTGGTGTCTTCGTTACTAAGATTGTTGCTAATCAACTAATTTTAATCACAGTTAAAGTCAAGATTATGTGATGTATTGCGCATAAGTGTTCTACATAGTTATAAGGTTAAAGGCAGTAAGGGAAACGTTAATCGTCGACAAATTGTATTTATGTAGTCAATGTTACGTTCTTGCGATTCATAGTGGAAAATTACATGTGATAACCCCATAACAACATAACGTTTTAAAAACGTTCTTAAACCATCCGTTCAGACGTTTCTAAAACTTTCAAAACGATTTAAAAACGTTTTTAACACGTCAAAATGTTCGCTTTCAAAGTTTTCTAAACGTTTTTAAAACGTTTCACGAGTGTCTTTTCTAGTACACTATCTCAGTTATAACGTTCAATGGCCGAGGGTTAAGATGCCCGCCCATGTTCAGGCGGATAGTTATGTTAAGAAGTTCGACTCTCAGCGGCGGTAAATTTTTTTTTTTTTTTATAATTTGTATATTAATTAGCGAAAGTTTCGCTAGTACGTTACTAGAACGTTTTAGACACGTTTCATGACAAAAGTTCCAAAAACGTTCTTAAAACGTTTTAAAAACGTTTCGAACGTTTTAAAAACGTTTTTAGAACGTTTTGAACGTTCTAGAAACGTTTTTAACACTTCTAAGCGGACGTTTTAAAAACGTTTTTGAAACGTTATGTTGTTATGGGGAATACTTGAAAGGAAACATTGTTCGAAGTACTACACATTCAAATGCTGTTTAATTTTGTATTCCTGGCTTATGTCTCTTTCCATTAATTATTCCTTGAATATTCTTCTTTACAACGATCAAAGACAATCATGAAATTGTTTATTTTCAGCATATCCATCACAATTTTCCAATAAGAGTGTTATTTTACATTCATTTCATGTTAATAAACGTATAAAAGTAAAACAAAATTTGAATTATCACAGTTGTAGTGTAGATACATGATTTAAAATGGACCGGGAAAAATGATATTTTTGACCGGGAAAACCGGGGAAAACCAGGAATTTCAAAACGCTTAACAACTGGCCACCTAGGTAAGTTCTTAAGGCGTTTTATTAAACTTAATTGTATTTTTATTTGCTTGACCTCCCCTTGCATCTTATGTCCTTCTAATTGAATCATATTGTTAAAATTGCGTGGTTACACTACAATGGCGTAATTGTTAAACTGCCATATATTATTATATTCCCGCAAAATATTAATTTTGGCAGAAACCAAATAAATGTGCATACCCATTAATTTGGTTGCTTCAAGTAGTAAACGACATTATTAATAGATCTAGTACAGTTCAGAAAGAAATAAAAATAATCTACGATAATTACTCGTTAAAATAAGTTAAATAACTGTTGTTTCGCCTTAAGAAATATTATATTAAAAACAGTGAATGTTATCTTCGCTTAAAAGAGAAAGCGTAATTAAAGTTTAAACCTGAGAATCGATGTTCACAATGCTTTAAACTGTTTCATTGTTCCCACCCGCTTTTGCGGGCCGTTAGTATTTATTATGATGTATCCACAGGCTGTTCCTTGTGTCGAATTTCTCTCGAGTATGGATGTAATTAATGCTTTTGAGCCCTTGAGTTATTTGTGGTTTTTGAAGACTGAATATCAAGAACTTTGACTAACGAATTGGACGGCTTTGTATTTGGTATTTTTCGACCGAATCGATATGTGGCAAGCGGAGCAATGGGTGATAAGTTAACATTGACATTTTCTGTATAAGTATCAACGTTGAAGTGTTATCTTTGATGTGTTCAGTAATGTGGTTGTGTATTTTGTTTCAATTACAAATACTAACTCGATTTATAGCGGTGCGAGAGATTCAGATTCAGATACAGGAAGGATGACGAGGTCACGGTATGTAGGCCCTTCTATGTGTCCATAATATATTTCCATTTGATGAAAGAGCTAGCTCTCCAGCCACTCAACCCTTTTTATAAAGTTTAGGATCCTTTTTATGAAGTTATGGTGCGACATAATAAATTATGCAAAGGATGAATGTAATAACTCCATAGCAAACAACCGTTTCCTTGCCAGCGCCTACACCAAGCTGATGAAATTGATCGACACCAGTCCTCGGTTGTTGCATAAGGGAATTTTATTATTGATTTTGTTGATTTTTTTGCGTACAGTGTTCCAAAGTCCCCAAAATACTTGATACACTCTCAACGGTTTGCCTTTAGGTCCCAATATGAAGCAAATTGAACCTTAGACTACAAGAATACCTAAAAAAAATGGTGATGTGGCCATCATGTTACTTTCTCCGACTTTATATTTACGTTTTCATGGGATTATTTTCAAGTGAAATGATATTTTAAATGTACATCGAGCGTTGCGTAAACTCGGATGAAACTGACGTTTAAAACGTCAAAATCATGAAAGAGGAAACATTATACTTCAAATTCAAAAACTCGGTTTACTCAAAAACTAAAGAGATTTCGAAAAAACCTTATTATTTAGAAGTTGTTCATTTTGGTATTCTCTACAATATTTATCAACATAAATTTGCTGTAACTATTATCGTTTCATAATTATAAACCAAAAATGTAAAAAAAATAATAAATTTTTTTCTCGAATAGCAATGATTTTATGAAAAATATTTTCAAGCAAAAGATGTTCATTTCTTTGTTGTCTTTGATGTTTGTTTAAATGTTTTTGTGATATTTTTCATATTTAAGAAAATATTGGGAAAAATCAAAAAACAGTTAAGGTAAACACCCACTTCCGGTGTATGAAATTTTACCAAAAGCTTTTCAGTTCTTCAGATTATCAAATAAGATGTATGTTCAAAGTTTCATATCAATTGCTCTATTAGTTTTTGAGATACAGCGCACACAGACAGACACACACACACAGACACACACACAGACACAAAAATTTTTTTTCCAGAAATTGTTGAAATGGCATCTAGGGACCCCAAAACGGATATTTCCGTAAAAAAAATTTTTGAAAAAAAAATCACGATCACAATACTTTCTCGTACTTCGTAACGGAGAAAGTAATTCTCGTACTTCGTAACGGAGAAAGTAAAAATACTGACAAATCGTTTCTGATTAGCCTAAAGCAAATTGTTTTCCTTTTCAATTATTCGTAGCTACTGGTTCTAATCAAAATGGTAAACTACATTTTAGATGCTCAATAAAATACCAGTCGTGTTTGAAACGTGGATTTATAGCTCCATCGAAAATATTTTAAATATTCCTTGCGATAGGATTTACTTTACGTGATTTCATCAATATCTTCGCAGCGGACATTCCCGCTGAATCGTTCCAATCTTTCCAGAGGCAGAATGTAGAGCGGACGACAAACAATAAATCAGATGTGATGATCAGTGGGATTGCAGCACGGCCGTCCCTTATTGAAAATGCAGATTTTATCAGGAAACATCAATCAATTCGAGTAAAAGTCGGGATTAATATTCGTTTTCTCTTTGCAAATCGCTTGAATATATTTTCACGCGTCCCTACACGTTCCCCGTTTAATATGGAATCGGTCCCTAAGGAATTTTCCCTTCTTAACAATGAATATGGATGTGTGCATTGTTAACGGGAATTCTGAAGGTTTTGCATATCTGAATTCGTTTATTTTTGTGTTCGTTTGGGTGGGTTATCGATAAGGTCTTTGAAAATAATGGCGGATATTTTTGCGTTTATTTTGTAGATATTGATATTTTAATTATATTCTACATTATTAATAATGCCCTTTAACTTAGTTTTTTAATCCATTAACATCCAAAAGGAAATACAAACATGTAGAACATTTTTATATTAAAAATAAGTGCACGCTACACTTAATTTAACTAATTATTCAAGTAATATTTTTTTTAAATTTTGTAAGAAATAAATATACAGGGCTTCTATTTTAACTCTAAACAAATGATTGTTAACGCCGATGTTGAGTTAAAAAATAATCACATCAATGCATGGCAATTACTTGAAATTGTATGCAACCAAGTATACAGAAGTGACAGTGACACAGCTAAATACAGCCAAATAAAGTTAATTGAATTAAATACGGTTTCACAGAATTTCAGAAGTCTTTGTCTTCATTTGATAATTGCCGATGCTTTGAAAACATGCAAGCATTGTATTCAAATTATTTTAATGTCTTATAAACGGAAGCTGAACTTATTTGAAACTGTGCTGCAATAACTGTTAAATATGATATGGGATTCTGTTCCACGTAACATAAAATGTTGAGTTTCATCTCGTCTGTTAAAATGTGCTTTTCCCACTCTTATACCAATTAATTATTTGCATTCTTTCTTCGGTGGAGTAACAAATGAATAACACAATTTTGACAATTAAATAAATGTGAATAAGTATGGTTGTCTACCATTAATGCGTTGATGTGATTATTTTACGATTGAACATAGGCATTAACAATCATATGTTCAGACTTAAAATAAAAGCCCCCCCCCCCTCTCTCTCTCTCTCTCTCTATTTTAAAAGGTATTAAGAAATATTCATAATGCGTTAACGAAAACTGCCAAAAGGGTCACCCGGTATATTGCTTTATATATTTTTAACACAAAATTTGCTAGATTTTAGCATTTAAATGCTCATTAATCAATTTAAAATACACCAAATTCTCTGAATTTTTAAATTCAATTGATCAATATCAAATAACGAGCTCTAAAATTAGGCAGTTTTGCAATATCAAAAACTTTATATTTGACATTGAATCTGAAGAATTTTTGTTAACTCAACATTGGATCTTTCTTAACCCATTAATGACCACTGTACCTTCTTGGGTACACCAAAATTAATGCCATTATAACGACATCTACATTGCAATACCTAAAGTTTTGTGTTGTGGAAATGTTAAATAGTGTTTGCTCTAACAAGTTGTTTTACAGGTTTCATTTATATATTAGTAGTTTGCAGGTATCAGCATTTAGAATTTGTGCGCGTGTCTATAGTTTTGAGGTTACGTGTAGTAACGGAAGATTATTATCAATAGCGACTAATAGTTTACGAATATAAATTATTGCTAGTGTGTTATATGTTTGTTATATATGTAAAAACAATATTCAAGTGTTATATTATCAAAAGTTTGTCAGGTATGTATCTTATTTTGATATAAATATAGCCGTACTCAGCCGAGTACAATGGGCAACCACATGGTATTTATTGAGTGACAATTTCAGTGTTTTTGCGATGAATTTCAAAGAAATTGCCCCGTTTTCATTCTATGGGAAGAGATTTGAGACGGTGGCAAGTGTAGCAGATGTCATTAAGAATTCCAAGTCTACCAATTCTGAAATCGATTTAGTGATAATTCCGCCAGATGTTGGTTATCGAACTGATGAGGAGGAGTTTGATGATGATGACCTTGTTACTAATGATCTGCCAAACGATGTTCCTGGGGAATTGGAAATTGATATGCAGATGGAAGATCTTGACGATGATGACGATGATGACGAGTGGCAAAATGATGACAATATTCCATTATCAGAATTGATAAAGAGGTATAACAAGAGGCAGAACCCAAATGGACCCAGATACCCATAAACATAGATTTAAATGGTACTAATGGAGCTGACTTTCGGTTACAGATTGTGCGAGAAGAACTATTAGGAATGAACGCAGTTCAAATTTTTGAAAAATTGTTTGACGATGAAGTTGTACAACATATCGTTGATCAAACTAATCTATATGCAAGAGCAGCTAATAACCATACTTTCAACGTTTCCAAGGAAGAAATAAAGATCTTTGTTGGATTCCTTCTCTTCTCTGGCTATCACAGGCTACCACGTGAACGTCTTTATTGGAGCTTGGATGAAGACGTAGGTATTCCTATTGTATCAAATGCCATCAGTCGAAATAGATTCACTGAAATAAAAAAATATATCCATTTAGCCGACAACTCAAAACTTGATAGAAACGACAAAATGTTTAAAATTCGACCTTTCTTGGAGTTGATCAATTCCAAATTTCAGCAATGGGGAGTTTTTCACAAATACTTGTCCATAGATGAGGCGATGGTGAAGTACTATGGGCATCACTCTGCAAAGCAGTTCATCCGGGGCAAGCCAGTACGCTTCGGGTACAAAGATTGGATGATATGTAGCAACCGTGGCTACTGCTATGCATTTGATACATACTGTGGAGCTAAACCCTCAGCTGCACAAGTTCAAACAAATAAAAAATCTTCAAAGCCATGAGCTTTTAAATACTCTAAGAGCGCAAAGAATGCGAGCTACAGGAACAGTGCGTGATAATCGCACGAAAAAATGTCCACTCTTAGCCATGAAAGACTTTAGAAAAATGGACCGGGGACATTACGATTACTGTTATGATGAAGAAAATTCTCTTTTATTCGTACGATGGAACGACAATAACGCAGTTACTATGGCAACAAATTACGATTCATTGATGCCAATGGCACAAGTCAAGCGATGGTCTGCAAAAAAGAAGGAACATGTATCCATTCCACAACCGCAAGTCATAAAAATGTACAATTTATCGATGGGGGGTGTTGATCTACTGGATCAAGGGGTGAACAATTATAGAATTTGCATCCATGGCAAAAAATGGTGGTGGGTCCTATTTACCCACATGATAAATATGGTTGTTGTAAATTCATGGAGGCTTTACGCAATAGCGCACGAAAATGATAAGATGAACTTCTTATTTCAAAGAAATATTACTCGTCATTATCTTCGAACATACAGCAAGGCTATCCAAAGAAGGCCATTTGCAAACAGACCATCGGGTTCACTACCAAACTAGTATACTAGAAGATCCTACAGGTCATTTTCCTGAAAAAATCCAGAATCCACAGAGATGTCGTCAATGCCATATGAGAGTAAGATGGAGATGTGAAAAATGTAAAGTGACGCTTTGCACTGAGAAAAGGGAGTGTTTTAAAATATTTCACTCTGAAAATTAACTTTACTGTAATTATTATTTGATTGTTATTTGTAAGTATACCATTATTAAATATATTTAAAAAGAATGTTGTTTTCAATGAATTACTTTATGATCCCGTTGTACTAGGTTGAGTACACCATTTTTTTTTTCAAAAAATAAAAAATATTAAAGTGAAATTGAAGTGGAAATAGTCGATGCTATTGCTATTAAAGTAATTTTTAGAGGTTTAACATCTTTGACCTTCTTAATAAAAATAAATTCTCTAAATTTCAAAATACAAATGATCATAATCAAAAACACGTTCAATACTTGAAAATTTTTTAAAGTCAAGAACAACATTTTCTTGATTTTAAATTTGGAAAATTTCGAAATTTGGTAATTTTCGTTGACTTGAAGTGAATGTTTCTTAATATTTTTTAAGACATACTCTATTCTTTACAATTTTGCATACAAACCATCATCCTAAAAAACAAGTTCAACACCTCAGCAATTTCTAAAACTCAGAAACGGAATTTTGTTGCCTTTGAAACTTTCGATTTTGACAATTTATTGTACTTGACTCATCATGAATATTTCTTAGTACTAGTACTCTATTGTATCAAAATTTGACGCCATTGGACGTCCAATTTGACAATTAATATTTGATTATTATCATCAAATTGATAATCAAAATATCCTCTTTCTCCAACTTTCCTAATTTTTCTATTACTTGCCATTGCTTATTTTTTTGACGATTGTACCTGTTGCTCTAATATGTTTTTCTTTTAGTATTTTCATAAGTTCATAAGTTATAATGAATATAAAATAATTGTCAAAATAAATGGTATGTTCTTCGGGAAACTCCGGTGCTGTACTGATTATTATTTTTTTCCACAATAAGTGTCAAATCCATAGCAGTATCCAGCATCCAGTCTTTGTAGCCAACTCTTACTGGTTTTACTCGAATTAATTATTTTGTTTTGGGTGCCGTCCACAATATTTAAGCATCGCTTTCTCAATTGATAGCTCAATATGAAAAAAAAACACAGCTTAAACTTCTTGAAATGGTTGAATCGTAAACAATTTATCATCTTTGTCCAATTGGTTATTACCAGCCGGATGTAAGTATTTCTTTATTTCGAGAAATCTTTTTTAGCTCATACTCTTCATCTGTCAGTACGTAGGTAATGCAGCGTTTTGTTTAAATTATACCTTACAATTGTGATTTTGTTTCATAGAGAGCAAAAAATGTTAATTGACATTAAATTATTTGAAAAATACACAAGTATAAACACTTTCTTATTATGACATAAAGTCTCATATAGTTCTAATTTGTTAAAATATATAATTCCACAAATAAAAATGTATTCACTTACTACATGCATATTATATTTTTTTGAGTTAATCGCATAAAGAAAGTTTAATCAACATCCGAATTGTGCACAATTCTCGTAGGTTAATATATTCATATCTCTTCGTATATTTTTAAAACAACCTATATTCGTAAATCTTTGGTTTGAGTCTATATAGGCATAATTCCCAAGTTATTTGAATTATATTATTAAGATTATCTGTAAAAATAAAATCTCATTCATATTTAAACTTGAGATTATTGCAGGAAGGAAGAGTTTATTTAGATGTATGTTTTCTTTTTAAATTAGTTAATGGTTTGACTGACTGTACAGTTTACTAAATATAGTTAATAATGTTCCAAGTAGAACCAGACTCCAACAAATATTCGGCACCTCTTTCGGTAATTTAACAAATTCGTTAATTAAGTAGTGGCGGCTCGTGGAACATTTGAATGGTAGAGCCACTTAACATACAATATATCCCACCGTCTCCTTTTTGAAGAAAGAAAAAATGATCATTGAAAACCTTTACTTGTTGCAGAAGCATTAAAAAAATGAACAAAGACGCAAAGTAGCTTGCATTAAATCTGTAATATCGTTCTTCGGTCACGTTACAAAAACGGATATCAATTAAATGACGAATATTATTTTGTAACCTTATCTACAACTCTTTAATGATTGCAATACTTTAAGAATTTAAAACTCTGTTTTTTGATACAATTACACTGCAAATTTATTTTTTGATTTTATCTACATCCCTTTAATGAGTACTAAAATAATTTGCAAAATCTGTTTTTTTGTTCAAGAGTTATCCTCAAAAAAAAAGACTATAAAACTACAAATTTAATTTTATGTGTCTTATCTGCAAGTACAACACTTTGCTGAAAGGATTTACCAGACTTGGTCTTCGTTTAAAAGTTATCTTAAAGAACAATTGGAGACGAATTATTTTTTGGTTCTTTCTACATTTATTCGATGAGTACAATACTTCACAGGAAGATTTAAATCTGCTATTTTGCTCAAGGTCATCTTCTCAAAACCACAGAATAATTAAATAACGATTTTCTATTCGGCGAGTACAATATTTTACTAAAAGATTAATCAAAATCTGGTTATCCGTTCAAGAGTTATCCTGCAAATTCAGAAAACAATTGAATGACAAATTTAATTGTTTTGGTCTTATTGCCATCTATTCGACGAGTACTTTTTACTTTGATGGAAGTTTGTGCTCTTGAATTTTTAGAATTTTTCAAACCGTTGAATGCATTTTTTTGTTTACCTAGTTCAAGTTTGGATTGTTGCCAATTTTGTTTCCCCCTAGGATGTGGCAATTATTTTTAGTTAAAATCTGAAATGCACCGTTGTTTGATGTATTTCGAGCTTTTAAACGAAATTCGTCAAGTGATTAACTTTTTAGATTCTTATAAGTCGATGAAAATATTTTTCGTTTTCCCGGTTGAAGTTTGGATTGTTGCCGTTTTGTTTCTACCTAGGATTGTTTTAATGGAAGATTAAAAATGTATTGCAGTTTTATTTATTTTGAGCTTTTAACTCAAATTCCTTTGTTGATAATTAATTTAGAATTATTCAAATCGTTGAATGCATTTTTCGTTTCTCTAGTTTATGTTTGGATTGTTGCCGCTTTGTTTCCTCCCAGAATATGGCAATTGTTTTGATCCCAAATCAGAGATGCATTGTTGTTTTATGGATTTTAAGCTAGCTTTTCGAAAAAAATTGTGTTGATTAATTTTTTTTTGAATTTTTTAAACCGTATAATGCATTTTTCGTTTTTCTACTTCAAATTTGGATTGTTGCCGCTTTTGTTTCCCCCTAGGATGTGACAATTATTTTTATCTAAAATCTAAAGTGCATTGTTGTTTTATGTATTCTAAGCTTTTAAAGGAAATTCATCGAATTATTATTTTTTAGAATTTTTTCAATCGTTGAAAGCATTTTTCGTTCTCCCAGTTTAAATTTGGATTGTTTTACGTTTAGTCTCTAATTAGAATATGTCAATTGTTTTGATCATAAATCAGTGGAGACGCATTGTTGTTTTGTGGATTTTAAGATTTTTGAAAAAAAAATCATGAGTTGATTAATTTTTTTTAGAATTTCTTAAATCGTTTGGTTTTTTTGTTTTCCTAGTTCAAGTTTGGATTATTGACGCTTTTCTTACCACCTAGGATGTGGCAATTGTTTTGATGAAAAATCAGTAATGTATTATAATTTAATTGATTTTGAGCTTTTGACGCAAATACCTTGATTGATAATTAACTCAGGATTTTTAAAAAATGCATTTTTTTGTTTTCCTAGTTTTCCACCTATGATATGGCAATTGTTTCTAGCTAAAATTTGAAATGCATTGTTATTTTATGCTTTTTGAGCCAATAAAAAAAATCGACAAATGATACATTTTTTGGATTATTTTCAATCGCTGAAAACATTTTTCGTTTTTCCAGTCCAAGTTTGGGTTGTTACCGTTTTGTTTCCACCTAGGATATGGCAATTGTTTTTACCTAAAATCTAAATTGCATTGTTGTTTTATGTATTTTGAGCTTTTAAAGGAAATGCATCGAATGGTTAATTGTTTAGAATTTTTTTAATCGTTGAAAACATTTCTAGTTTACGTTTACATTGTTAACGTTTACTTTCCTCAATTGTTTTGATCGTATATCAGAGAAGTTTTATTGTTTTATGGATTTTAAGCTTTTATCGGTTGATAAAGTTTTTTAGAATTTTTTAAACCATTGAATGGATATTTCGTTTTTCCAGTTGAAGTTTGGGTTGTTAACGTTTAGTTTATTCTTAGAATATGGCAATTGTTTTGATCGCAAATAAGAGACGCATTGTTGTCTTATGGATTTTAAGCTTTTGAAAAAAAATATCGGGTTAATAATTTTTTTTAGATTTTTTTAAGCCGTTGAATGCATTTTTGATTTCCTAATTCAAGTTTGGATTGTTGCCATTGTGTTTCCACCAAGGATGTGGCAATTGTTTTGTTGGAAAATCAGAAATGCATTATAGTTTTATTGATTGAGCTTTTCGAGCAATTTTTGTGGTTGATAATTTTTTTTTAATTTTTCAAAACGTTGAATGCATTTTTAATTTTTCCAGTTCAAGTTAAGATGGTTGCCATTTTGTTTTGATGTAAAATACGGTAATGATTTTTATAGTGAATCAGAAATGAATTATTTTTCAATCGATTTTGAGCTTTTGGAGCAAATTTCTTGACTGATTATTTTTTTTTTAGAATTTCACAAATTATTGAATGCATTTTTCATATTCCTAGTTTAAGTTAAGATAGCTGCCATTTTGTTTCTACCTAGGATCTGGCATTTTTTTTTATGTTGAATTAGAAATGCATTATTTTTCAATAGATTTTGAGCTATTGGTGCAAATTCCTAGACTGATTAAATTTTTAGAATTTGTCAAATTGTTGAATGCTTTTTTCGTTTTTTACTTCAAGTTAAGATGGCTGCCAGTTTATTTTGGCATAGGATATGGCAAATGTTCTAATGGTACCTAAATTAGAAATGCATTCTTTTTCAATTTGGTTATCCGTTCAAGAGTTGAAACCTAAAAAACAAATAAACAACGAATTTATTTTTTTGGAAGAATTTATTTTTTTAGCCTACATCTTTTTTATAAGAACAACACTTGAACAAAATTGAAAACTCTGTCTTTTCGTTTAAGAATTATCCTCAAAAAACAGAAAATAATTGAACTACAAATTAAATTTTTTGGGTCTTACCTGCATCTATTTGATGAAGAGGGTTCAAGAGTTATCCTCAAAAAACAATTGAAAACAAAATAATTTTTGGTCCATCTGTATTTATTCGACGAGTACAACACTTCGCTGGAAGAATTTTTAAAATCTGCTATTTTGTTCAAGAGTTATTCTTTTCAAACCCACAAAACAATTAAACGACGCATTTAATTTTCTATTCGACGGGTAGAACACGTTTCAGGATGGATTTTTAAAATCTGGTCATCCTTTCAAACAATTGAAGAAGAAATTTATTTTTTGTATTCTATTCGATAAGAACAATACTTTAAGAGTTTTCGAAATTTGACCGCTCGTTCAAGAGTTATCCTAAAAAAAAATCTTTCTGAGCTTGAAATTAGAGGCTCCTTGGCTCTACATAACGAGCCGCCCCTAGAATTAAGTAGCCGTTTGTGATTATTTCTGTTGAATTGGTAACAGTGTATTTTTTACAACTTTTTGTGTACAAGTAATTAGTTACATCTACCTAATACCTGTGTGTAATGTTTTTAGTATTTAGTGTAATATTGTAATATTCATGTATAATTTTATATTATTTTTTTTTGTTTTGTATATTTTTGTTAAATTGTAATTAGCCGTAAAAAATATCTAATTTAATTCGTGTTTTAATACGCAAATGCTGATATATCTCTAACTAGTGGCTCGCAAAATTAAATAAAAAAATTCCAAGAATAAATTCAATAGATACATTAGTATATTACATACCTCATGAATGTCGATGCCGTGATTCAAAGACCACATTGTTTGAAAATAATCCTGCATTCGATGTTTGAGCTCCTTGGGTATCTGATGAAGAGTCAAGAAGTCCTTTAAGTCTCTCCACTTGGTGTGATAGAGTGAACGGCGTGAATACATCCTTTGGATTATGGCGGTCACGTTTCCAAACACTACCGCGTGCATAAGGGCTGTAATCAAATCAGTTTGATAAATTCTATTAATTACGACAATAGATATTATTACGTAAATCATTTTAATACCTCTATTAGCGCCTACGCATATTATAACGTAGATACATACATATTTTTCGGATATATGTTATTGATTGTTGTCAATCAAAAATGTTGGTGTGGCCATACAAATACAAATAAAACTTTTATTCGTGTTTCAATATCAGTTTTACAAAGGCCAGATAACTAATAAATTACATAATTCTGTGTATAGATAAACCACAAAATTCAATTGAATTGTCTTATTATTTGAATATTGCCGATACATATCGTATCGAAAAAAATCATGTCCGTAGAATCTGGCAAACGCTGTCGCCAAAAGTAGCAAAATCTTAATCAGCTTCAGAACGAAATTCATAAAGATCTTAAAGATCTTCATAATAACCGCTGGAATCGGCTCATTGACGATGCCGCCCAGCATAAATCTCAACTTAGGAAGATCACTAAGACTTTCACCAGAGGGAGAATGGCGGCTTCGGCAATCCATGGAAGTCAAGGCGTTGTCTACCTTGCGGAAGACAAAGCCGAAGCCTTCGCGGAGAGCCTAGAGTCGCAGTTCTCGCCAAACCTTCTCACTACCAGTGACGAGCTTCTCGACGACATAAAGAAAACACTTCGTTTCAATGAAACCCCTAACTGCACGCCTAAACCGACCTCCCCTACAGAGGTCAAAACTTTTATTAAAAATGCGCCGAATAAAAAAGCCCCAGGGCACGATAGAATTAGTTACACCTGCCTTAAGCATCTTCCACATAAAGCAATTGTATTTCTAACTGCGATTTTTAACTCTTGTCTCAGAATAGGATATTTTTCACAAGCATGCTTCTGTGGTTCTAATTCCGAAACCAGGTAAAGATGCTAAATATCCACAAAATCGTCGCCCTCACTGGCGGCTCGTGGAACATGTTGGAGCCACTTATACAATATACCCCCTCCTTTTTTGAAGAAATAAAGAACCATTTATCTTCATTATTTTATCTTCATAGACCAATCGAATATTTTAGTCAAAAAATCAAAAATTTGGAAGAAAACAGCCGCGGATCTAAAATATCGACCAAAAAATCAAAAATCCTGGGTTAAAAATAAAAATACAGACCAAAAAATTGAAAATACAAGCAAAAGAAAAATAATTTGCCATTTTCAGCTCCAAACATAACTCTTTTTGGCTTAAAATAAGTTCCAATGAGAAATTTAAAAATAATAGCAAAAATAAAAATTTAAAAAAAATCGAAAAATAAAATCAATAATTCAAGTTAAAAAAATCATGGGACAAAAATTAAAAAAATAAGACCAAAAATCTAAAATTCGTACCCAAAAATCAAAGTGGTAGACCAAAAAATCAAAATTTTTAACAAACGAATCGAAAATTTAAGTCGAAATAAAGAATATTTCGGCCAAAAGACAAAAAATTGAAACCAAAATAATCGAAAATACAAAATATAGGCCAAGGTGAAGATTTAGATAAATCATCGAAAATTCGAGCGTAAAGATAAAAAATGCAGACAAAAAAATCGAAAATTTTAACAATAATATCGAATAGTTAAGATAAAATAAAGAAAAATTTAGATCAAAAGATTAAAAAGAATAATAAAAATCTGTAATGTTGGCCAGAAAGTCGAAAATTTAGACAGTACATCGAAAACTCGGGCCTAAAGATAATAAATGCAGACTAAAAAATCGAAAATTTCAACACAGAAAACTCGAAAATACCGGAAAAAATGAAAAAATCTCTCATATAAATGAATAATTCAGGTTATAGATATTTGAACCAAAATCAAATCAAAAATTTGGAACTAGAATTAAAAATTCGGTCTGAAAAATCAAAAATGCGGACCGAAAAATAAAATATTTTAACAATCAAATCAAAAACTTAAAATAAAGAATATTTAGAGCAAAAGATAAAAAATTTAGACCAAAAAAAAAATGAAAATACTGGTAAAAAATATAAAAATTAAAAATTCAGCTCGAAAAATAAAAAAATTGGCCCAAAAAAAGAAGAAAATCTTAACAATTACATCAAAAATTTATGTCAAAATAAATAATATTTAGGTCAACAGATCAAAAAGAATCGAAAATACAGGTCAAAAATCTAAAAATTAAAAATTTGGCGGAAATTTTAAACAATGAAATCGCAAATTTAGGTCAAAATAACGGTTATTTATTCCAAACGTTAAAATATTTTGACCAAAAATATCGAAAATACAGGTCAAAAATTCGTCGAGAAGAATAAAAAATGCGGACCAACTAGTCGAAAATTTTAACAATGAAATCAAAAATTTAGTTCAAAATAAAGAATATTTAGGTCAAATTATCAAAAATTTAGCCAAAAAAAAATCGAAACTACAGGCTTAATAATAAAAAAATGTAGGATATTCTAGTAAGGAAATGGTTTAAATTAGTCTTAAAAATCACTCTATTGTTCAAAATAATTTTCCAT
Source organism: Ocypus olens (assembly GCA_910593695.2). NCBI lineage: Eukaryota > Metazoa > Arthropoda > Insecta > Coleoptera > Staphylinidae > Ocypus > Ocypus olens. The sequence continues at coordinate 42,030,088 of OU343055.1, forward strand.
TTTTACTTTCTCCGTTACGAAGTACGAGAAAGTATTGTGATCGTGATTTTTTTTTCAAAATTTTTTTTTTACGGAAATATCCGTTTTGGGGTCCCTAGATGCCATTTCATCAATTTCTGGAAAAAAAATATTTTGTGTCTGTGTGTGTGCGTGTGTGTGTGTGTGTGTGTGTGTGTGTGTGTGTGTGTGTGTGTGTGTGTGTGTGTCTGGCTGTGTGCGCTGTATATCAAAAAATAATAGAGCAATTGATATGAAACTTTCAACATCTTATTTGATAATCTGAAGAACTGAAAAGCTTTTGGTAAAATTTCGTATACCGGAAGTGGGTGTTTACCTTAACTGTTTTTTGTTTTTTGCCAATATTTTCTTAAATATGAAAAATATCACAAAAACATTTAAACAAACATTGAAGACAACATGTTTTCATAAAAGCATTTTTATTCGAGAAAAAAATTTATTAATTTTTTTTCAATTTTTGGTTAATAATTATAAAACGATAATAGGTACAGCAAATTTGTGTGAATAATAATTGTAGAAATTGCCAAAATGAACAGCTTCTAAAGAATAAGTTTTTTTTCAAAATCGCGTTAGTTTTTGAGTAAACCGAGTTTTTGAATTTGAAGTATAATTTTTCCATGTTTCATAATTTTGACGTTTTAAACGTCAGTTTCATCCGAGTTTACGCAACGCTCGATGTACATTTAAAATATGATTTCAATCGAAAATAAACCATGAAAACGTACATATAAATGGCTATGATACCATCAAGTCGGAGAAAGTAACATGATGGCCACATCTCCATTTTTTTTTTAATAGGAAAATATATTTTTTCTAATTTTCGCTTTAATTGCCCAAAAAAGTGAAACTTGTTTTCGACAACTTTAGATTTAGTAGATACATTTTGAATAATTCAAATAAAACAATTCATTTGGTTAGTATGACTCTCAGTAGCGGCTCGTGGAACATGTTGATGGCACTTTTACAATATGAAGAAAGAAAGAACGATTAGTCTTCATAGTCCAAGGTTAATTTGAGTTATATAGTAAAGGTTCATAATTTTAAACAACCGAACAAGCTGAAAATATGATTTAATAATAATAATATGTTTATTTCCCAACAGATCTTACTTTCGATTTATCGTGCGTTTACATTTTGTCCCAGACATGCACTAAATCTGTAACATTATTCTTCGATCACGTAACCTCGCCATCATCATCAAACAATACACACGGAAAACAAAAATAATTTTAAGAATTAATTAAAAATTCTTGCCGAGCTTAAAACTACAGGTAGTGCCATAGCTCCTTCGCTCTATATAACGAGCCGCCCCTGATCGCCCTATTAGTTTGCTTCCATCAATTCATTAACCTTTTCTAAAAATTTTTGATCTTAAACAAAATATTTTTTCAACACACCCATATCACATAAAAATTTCACATGAATTTCTAATTAATGATTATCGCAATTAGTAACGTCAAACCCAAAGTCAAGTATAATATCCCCACCATTCTCTACGTTATTGTAGGAAAAATGTCTTTAATTTAAATTTGAAATACAAGGAGGAGAGTTTTTAGTTGGTATACTCCGCGCCCATCAGGGGGGAGGACTCCAAGACTACCCCACTACAGAGGTGTCTATAAAAGATTCTCTCTCGTCTCATAAAAGAAATCCGTAATCCCTACAATTCTGGGCTGTAACGGGCATATAATTTAATTCCACCACTTCCAAAGGCTGGAGTCTCATAAATAAAGAAAACACATAATTATTAAATTCTAAATGCATAGTTCGCCAACGCTGCATAGAACTGAAAATTTCCAGGATTATATTAAAGTGCAGCCGTCTTCACAAACGCAAAATTCGTAGAACACAATACAATAGCTTTTGGTAATTACGGTATCGTAAACGAGCAAGGATTAGTGTAGAAGGCTCCCATGCTGGGTGACTGTCGGGTAGGCGGATTACGAATACCACGAATTCGCAATATACTTCGCGACAGTAGCTTTTAAAACATGTGCGTACAACCCGACAAACAAACACAGACATATTTTATCGTCTTAGGGGACCTCTAAATGCATACTGAAGTGCTGAATACGAAAATTTTCACGGAAACAAAACTTTCGCATACTTCGTACATGGATGTAAAAACGAATCATACAGATACATCATGTAAATTACGCATGCCATATTTGTACGGTTCGTTTTTACATCCCCGTACGAAGTATGAGAAAGTTTTGTTTCCGTGAAAACTGGTTTCATATGACAGTAAAGTAATAAAGATAAAGTAATATCGCGAAGTAAATAACAGACTCAGATTTCAATATAAGGATTCCATTTGAATTGCACAGAGTAATGGAAAACAGTAAATATTCGCCCGAACTGCAATATTTAAGTAGAAACAACCGTTAACCCTCAGAATGAAATGAAACCCTTATTATTGAAAGATTCATTATCCACGATTTATTTTTTAATAATAATAATAATAATAATAATAATGTTTATTTCTTAAGGATTTACAGACAAATATTACAAAAATATAAGTAAGTACATAAATAAGAAAAAGTCAATATATATGGCAATGCACAAATTACCCTAAAAATATGCAAAATATTCATGTACCGTATATGGTTCTATTTCGATTAATAATTTCTTAATTTCTTTCTTGAAAATTTTTTCATTAGTCATTTGACGATACGGCAAAGGGAGTTTATTATATAAACGTATTATGGAATAGTGCGGAGCTTTTTCCAACAATGTCAAATTATGTTTTGGATAATTATAATTAATATTCACATTCCTAGTATTATAACTATTTGTATTTAGGTAAGTCTCAAATGTTTGTGAATGTTGACGAATAAAAATTAAACAATCATAAATATATATGCCCACTACTGTGAGTAGATCATTTGTTTTAAATATCCCTCGGCATGAATCCCTAAAACCCATACCAAGGATTAACCTTAATGCCGCTTTTTGAGTTATAAGAATTTTATTTATATCGGCAGAGACCCCCCAGCAGATAATCCCGTAACGCATTTGAGAAACAAAATACGAGTGATATATAGTCTTTAAGGTATTACAATGGACAAACGCTCGAATTGATCGTATTGCATAAATTGATTTATTCAGTCTTTTGTTAAGTTTCGCAATGTGGTATGACCAGTCAAGATGTTTATCAATAATAATTCCTAAGAATTTACAGTATGACGATAGTTCTATATTAATTGGCCCCAATTGTATTGTGTCTGGGATATTCAAATTACCTCTTTTTGTGCCAAACATTAGACATTTCGTTTTGTTTGTATTAAGAAATAGCTTATTTTTTGTTAACCATGTTTGTGTATTCTCAAGTATCGTGTTAGCTAAGTTTAGTAGATTTATATTATTGGTATTTTTTAATAATATGTTATTATCATCCACATAGCTGATCAATGCTTCTTTTTGTGTGGTTATAATTTGGAAGATGTCGTTTATATAAATTATGAATAGTGTTGGCCCTAAGATACTCCCTTGTGGTATTCCCCTGGATACTTCCAAAAGATTTGACTCCACATTTTTATTTCCTCTTTTAAGTTGTATTTTTTGTTTGCGTCCGTGTAAATATGATTTTATTAAAGAAAGATTTATTCCTCTTATCCCATAACTATGTAGTTTATTTAATAGTATATTATAGTCTACGCAATCGAAGGCCTTGGATAGATCCAGAAATATTCCTAGAGGAATTTCTTTATCCTCCAAGGCGTTCGCTACGAAATTAATTAATTCAACCATGGCAGTAGTTGTCGATCTTCCTTCTACGTAGCCATGTTGTGATGTGTGAAACAAATTGTATTTTTTGAAGAAATGTACTATGCGTTCTTTTATAACCTTTTCGACGATTTTCGAAAAATGCGTAAGAAGACATATTGGTCTGTAGTTTGTGTGCTCCTCTGGATTTCCAGTTTTAAATATCGGCCTCACGATAGCATATTTTAGGAGTTCAGGAAAAAATCCAGTTTCTAATATGTCGTTTATTATGTGACTTAATGGTTTTTTAATTTGATGTATGCAGTGTTTGAGAACCTGCACTGATACTTCATCTATTCCTATAGCCTTGGTATTACTTAATTCATTTACAATTTTAACGATTTCTACCTCTGTGGCAGGATAAAAGAAAGATGTATTAGCATTTATTTTGATCTCATCCGAATATTCCACTGTGGGTATTTTCTGTAGTATTTCTTTAGATATATGTGTAAAATAATTATTTAATTCATTCACATCCCCTTGAAACCCCTGATTTTCAATTTTGTTAGGACCTTTTAGATCTTTTATCATATTCCACGTTGCTTTTGTAATGTTTACGCTATTTTTAATTTTGTTATCGTAATAGTCTTTCTTTGATTTAATTAGAGCATTATTATATTGTTTTTTTGTCGCTTTATAAATTTCATTGAAATTGTTATTTAAATTCTTTAAAATATATAGCCTATCCAATTTATCTTTTAAAGTTTTTAGTTCGGGTGTTTGGTAAATTAGTTTAGTATTTGTGTTTTTAATTGTACACCTTATTAGAGGAAAGGATTCATTGTAAATAAGTAGGAACTTATTTAAATTTAAAAAGATGTCCCAAGACTTGTTTGGGTCCGATTCCCTATACACCTTATTCCATGATTCTTCTTCTAATTTGTTTACAAAATAGGTTAATGATTCTAGATTTATATTTTGCTTATAGGAGAATTTTTGCTTATTACCTCTGTTATCCATATTATAAAAATACACACTTTGTGCTAAATGATCAGATATGTGGTAGTTTAAAATATTATATTGATAGTTATTTGGAAGATTACTTATTATATTATCTATACATGCATTTGAAATGCTTGTTACCCTTGTGTACTCTTGGATTAATGGTTTGGAACCATAGCTTGCTAATAAGTTTATTAAATTAATCTTATCCGCACTATTACACAAGAAGTCTATATTAAAATCACCCGCTATAATGTAATAGACTCCCTCTTCTGATAATTTATTCAAAATAATATTTAGTTTTTGGAAAAATATGTCTATGTCACCGGTTGGGGGCCTATAGATTGCGATTATGGCGATTGTTTTTTCTTTGAAAGTTACATTTACTGCTGTGCACTCGAATATGTAGGCTTCTGCCAAGGAATTGATATCTTCTCGTAGATTCGTCGGTATGTCGTCCTTGCAATATATCGCTACTCCTCCATGTGAGTTTTTGTTTCAACCATACATAGATGCTAAATAATATCCATGTATTTTGAAACATTCCAGTTCTTCCCTGGTTCTCCAGTGCTCCATTATTGATAGTATTTGGCAGTCCTTGTGGTCTGACATTAATTAATTTAACTTATCAATAGATGTGCTTATTGATTGCATATTTTGATTGATTATTTTTAGTGTGTTTAGGTTATTGTTATGTGTTATTGTTTCATTTCTTGTTCTGGACCCTGTACTCCTAGAACCTCCTTGTAAAGATGTTGAAAAAAACGATTGTATACCACCCCTACCGGCCACAAATCTTGATTTTGAATTTGTGCCAATTTGCTAAATGGGATCGAGACTTTAAAAGAACTTTATTCTTCAGGGTGTTTCGAGTTTAACTGCTCACACGTAAAATTCGATTTTTCGGTGGTCTTTGGGTTTAATCTGTAGACATGTAAATATGCTCTTCTTTTGACTCCTGTAATTACATCCGTGGGATTTCCTTCCCTTCGCCCAAGCATTGTGTTTTTATTTCTTTTTCTTCTCGACTCCACTTTATTCCACTCTTCCTCTTCGATTGTTTGTTGTGTGTGTTCATTATGTTGTGATGTTTGATTCTGCGTTGTTTGTCCATTTTCATTTCGCTCTTTATTTTTATTTTGTTTCTTTGGTTGCATACGTTCCGCTTGGTAAGCTGCATTTTGACTGTTCGATTCCGTCTGTTGCCAATTAGATTTGATTATTTCCCCTGCATTGAGCGCCACCTTTTGTACAGTGGGCTCATTTACAGTTGAATTAGTTCGTGTAGATTTCTGTAAATTTACATTATTTACCGTTGCCTTATTCTTATTCTCTTGTTTTGGGCCGTTATCGCCAGTTTTAAGTGATTCTAATGATTCTAACCTCGTCAGTAGATATACATTAGTTTTCAGCAATCCCTCATTATTTTGAAGCAGGATCTTATTCTTTTCTTCTAGTTCTTCAATTATTCTCTTGAGGTAAGGAATGGCACTGTTTTCATCCGCATTTTCTTCCTCTCCACTTTGCACACATACATGTGGCAGAGCATAATTTTTCCCTTTCGAGAAACAGCCTGGATGAAATGTGGCCTTGCCACATGTGTTTCACACATGAAACTTTTTCGCGAACTATAGTTCTGTTGCACGCATTATAGCAGCATACACTTTGTTTATTTATTTCACTGGCACTAGCACTAGCACTAGCTCCTTTATTTTCAGAGATATTCGCATTGAAAGTTTTCAAATTGACACCCTGTATAATAATAAAAATATACCTCTTGTAAAAGCGCGTCAGCTGCACTTATGTGCATGGACTCTGCACATCGTGTGATAAAGAAGCACTTTCCACAATTGGTAGAACTACTCTTAGTAGTATAAAACACGCTTTCTTACTTTGTATTGTGATCGTGAAATTTTTTTCTAAGGGAAATATGCGATATCTGGGAAAAGGTTTTTCAAGAAAAAAAATTATTAATATGTTTTTCATTTCTAGTTTATAATTATGAAACGATAGTACATAGTTACATTAAAGGGCTCGTCAGGTTAAGATAAGTGAAATGCCCCCATCACGAATATCCAAATTACCCCATAAATTACTTTTCTAGCATCTAAAAAAAAAACATGTTTGGTGGGATTTGAAATTTTCGAGAACCCCCCCTCCATGGGAGCCAAAAAAGCATTTTTTTCATTATTTTTTCTCCGCACCTATTAAGTAGGGTTTTGGGTGGTCTTCAAACAAAAATATTTGAAGCCTCTTGGACCCTGTATAAACCCTCAGTTTGCGTGAATTCGGACACAACGTATTTTTACCAAATAAATCTCAAGGTTATTAAGTCGGCGGTGTTTTGCGTGTTGATATTCGGTGTAAACGCTCAGTTAGTGTCTGTCCTCGATGCGGTACGGCCGTTCCGTGCAAAATTATCAAGGTGAGTGGCGTAAAAAAATATTTCGTAAAACACAGTTTTCAAAACCTAAAAAAAAAACTCTTGGTACAGACAAACTGTTCACTATAACAAGTTCTAAGTATTTTTGATGGATACAATATTGATTTAGGAATATCTCCTTAAAATATAAAATAGTTTTTTTTGGGATTATTTTTTGTTAAAAAATCCTTTTAGGTGTGGTGAATTCGGACAAAATGGGACGTTCATGTAAAAAAAATGGGATTAAATTTATGAATTATACCAAAGACAACTTGGATAGAGCAATTTTAGACATTAAAAATAGAAGAAAAAATATTCGACAGACCGCAGAATATTGCAATATTCCCAAATCTACACTGCATGACAAAATTAAAGTTCATTATCGAAGTCAAGGGGGTCAACCGATATTTAGTTCAGAAGAAGAAGCATTTTTAATGGAGGGCAATACAAAATTTAGTGAATGGGGATTTCCATTGACAAGGAACGATATACGAGGTCTGGTGAAAAATTATCTGGCTAGAAGGGGTGTAAGAGTGAAAAAGTTTAAAGATAACAGACCCGGCTTGGAGCGGTTTTACAATTTTCTCTCAAGAAATAAAGGTTTAACCGAACGTTTTGCCCAAAACATTAAGCGGTGCCGAGCAAATATTAATCGCCAAATCGTCCAAGAATATTTTAACAATTTACAGTTGACGTTAGAAAACATCCCTGATTCCAACATTTTAAACTACGACGAAACGAATATAACAGATGACCCTGGGAGAGTAAAAGTTATATGCCGAAAAGGGCCAAAATGCGTAGATAGGGTGATTGACTCTAGTAAAAGCAGTGTTTCTGTCATGATGGCAATATCAGCATCTGGAACAATGTTGCCTCCATACATCGTTTACAAGTCGGTTCATCTTTATCCAACTTGGGTGGAAGGTGGTCCTCCAGGAGAAATCTATAACAGAACAAAATCTGGATGGTTTGATGGACCAACCTTCGAAGATTGGTTTGATAAAATCGCTTTACCATATTTCAAAAAATTGTAAGGAAAAAAGGCCATAATTGGAGACAATCTTCAAGTCATGTTTCTCTTCATGTTCTTCAGTGTTGTCAAGAAAATAATATTGGGTTCGTTTTTTTACTACCCAACGCAACTCACTTATTACAGCCGTTGGACTTGTCGTTTTTCGGACCAATGAAAAAAGCCTGGCAAAAAGTTTTGGTAGAATAGAAACTGAAGAATAAGGGGTGTATTCCAAAATCTGATTTTCCCGGCCTTTTCCAAGCGAGTTTAGACAGCATCGGCAGCACTCTGGAAGTCAATATTAAGTCTGGCTTTAAAGCTTGTGGCTTAGTGCCCTTAGATGCGGAGGTTGTTTTGAAGAAACTTCCTAATGCAGACCCCGATGTGTCTGTTAAAAACGAAACCCATTGGACTGACACTCTTAAAAGTTTTTTTACAGAAAGCAGATGGGCTGATGGAGCATCTCCAAAAACTGAAAAAAGAAGAAAAGAACTTGACGTTGCACTTGGTAAGGGAATAGGCATTTCTGATGTTACACACGAATCAGATGGATCTGCAGAGGAATCCGAAATCGACGAAACCCTTGATGATGCCACAAAAAAGAAGTCTCTGAGAAAAATTCAAGATTAAGTGACTGTGAGTCTTGTTCTTACACAACGATTGACATTCCAGATAAAACTGTTAAAGACACTGAGATTAAAGTTGGAACCTTTTTATTAGTTAGGCTTCTTAGCACTAAGAAAAATGTTAAACTCTTTATTGGCTGTGTAACAACTGTGATTCCAGATAAAATTGCACAATTGTACTTTGTTAACTTTTTAAGAAAACAGGCGTCTGACAAAATGAGAGATATTTTATTTATCCTGATGTTAAAGATGAAGGTCTCGTAGAAGTCAATCAAATAGTACAAATTTTTAACTCTTATAGAAACCTTAGAAGAGAACGTTTTCAATTCCCTTCTTTATGCTTCTTTATGCGTATTATTCTTTATGATGTGGGAAATTTTCTAGTGTATAAATAATGATGCTATCTTTGCTAGGAACGCTTCTGCAATGTTTTTAATGTGTACATGTTTTTGCCACAAATTTGCCCATAACTAACCAACCGTCCATAATAGACCAATACTATCTTATACTATTTTTATCAGCTTCTCAAGAGGGTTGAAAATAAAGTATAAAATATAGGGTGTTCCATTTAAAAAACATAACTTTGTTCTGTTATGTATATTGGGACACCCTGTACAAAAACACACATATTTTTAAAATATGTATAATAAGTGTAGGTACCAGTTTAAGAAAACTAGAAGTCGATATCTCAAATAGCAAATAAGTTATGGGGCTTTTACAGATCCCTGGGTCACCCGGTATATACACAAAATCGTCCCGAAACTAACAAAAAGCGTCCCGAAAGTATAGAAATCGTTCTGAAAGTGAAACAAAATCGTCCCAAAAATAACTACTTTCGGTACGTAAAGTGGTACTTTCGACTTAATAAATCGAAACGGCTGCAGAAAAGAAACATTTAAACAAATATTGAAGACAACATAGAAATGAACATCTTTTTTTAAAAACCATTTTTTCGATTTAAAAAAAAATAAATTACAATAAGCAAATGTAGACAACTAACTTTAAAAAAATGATTAAAAAATTATTACGGTTTAATTTTGTAGAAATGCCAGTGTATGGTAATGGTATATCTTTCGAGACAACCTCCAAAAAAGGCCATTGTTAAAAATCTAAAAAGCGTTGATTTTTCAAAACCTGAAAGTAACTTTTGCAGCATTATTTAAAAATAATTGGTATTCGATATACCAGAAAAATCTAAGAATGTTAATTATTTACTGTTCCAGATAATCACCATCACCCAAGCATAACCATTTTAAGCTTTTGAATATTAAACAAACGTTGATTTTTCAAAGCCGAAAACACCGGTAGACTATTAACTTGATCATATTCATTCCGAAATCATTAGGCTACGATATTCGTGAAAACTCCATGCACATTATTTACCTAGTTTTATATTAAAGCGCCATTAAGCCCGAAAATGATAATTTTAAATTTTCAAAATCGAAAAAGTATTGCATTTTCAAAAACCAACTTAAATACAGAGTTACAACTTTAACAGCATTATTGTAGAATAATTCAGCTTAAATATTCTAAAAACATCGAACCATGTTAATTATTAACTTTTCTAGATAATCAAAATCAAATCCAAGAATGGCCATTTCCAAAGCACAAAAATCGAAAAATTCTTATTTAAAAAAAAACTGACTTAAATACAGACTTCCAACTTTAAAAGCATTATTGGGGAATAATTGGGCTTTAAGATCATAAAAAATCAAACCCTGTCCATTATTGAATTTTCTATATAATCAAAATCAAACCGAAGCATGACCAATTTTAAGGCTGAAAATCTAAGAAAATATTGATTTTTCTATACTTGACTTAAATGCAGACATTCAGCTTTAACAGCATTATTGGGGAATGCTTCGGCTCCAGTATTATAAACAAGTAAAAGCATGTTCATTATTGTGTATTCTTGATAATCACCATCAAACACAATAATTGCCATTTTCAACGTTCAAATTTAGAAAAATGGTTGATTTTTGAAAACCTGATTTAAATGCAGACTTCCAGCTTTTAAGCTTTGGGGAATGGTTTGGCTTTGTTATTCTAAAAAAATCAAATCATCTTGATTATTTGGTTTTCTAGATAAATCATATTTGTAGAGAATGCCAAAATGAACAACTTATAAACAACACGTTTTTTTCAAAATCTCTTTAATTTTTGAGTATTAGAATTTCAAGTTTAGTACAATCGTGCAGAGGTGACAGTGACTCATCGCTCCATGTTGCCTGAATTAAGTTTCTAGTAAACGTATGTCCATAAAATAATTCGATTCAGTCTAGGCGGAAAATTTAAAAATTCTCGAGCGTGCAAATATTTTCCCGACGAAACTTTGCGAGTGCATTTTTTGGCAATCGGTAAAGACAACTGGAAATTGGTCAATAAATTTATTTTTTTATTGATGAAATGGATACAATCAATTCTGCTCTTAACTAAATCGAAAACGGAGACCGTCAAAACCAGATACAAGCACGTGAATTTTGAGGTTATAATAGATAGAATGAGAAAAGACATACGTTGCACTTAGCCCTTGAATTTACAAATCGACATACGTTTCGTATTTCATCTCGTTTTTCCTAAGCATGCGAACGAGTATAGATATTTATCCAGACGCGATGATTAGATCGAAAAAGCATGAGTCACTGTCACCTCTGCGCGATTGTACTATACAGGGTGTTTCAGAGCTCTGGGAACGGTCAATCACGTGCTTATTTGTCAAAATTTTGAAAAATGTTTTATATAAAAGTTGTGCAGAATAGTGATCTGCATGCCCTAAAAATATTTAAATTTATACAGGGTGTCTCATAACAAAGTTACAGACCAAACTTATGTTTTTTTAAATAGAACACCCTGAATATTTTAGCATTTTTGGATTCCTCGTTACTTGGAGATTAAAATGATTTAGGTTTCGGCGATTGAAACCGAGCCGTTTTTGTGTTATTCAGTTGTTTATACAAAAATACTGCCCTAAAACTAATAAAGAGAATTCATTCTAATTTAGTGGTAAAGTTTAGTTGAACTTTAGTCTTCAAAATTACTATATCATCCAAAACATAACTCAGCGTATTATACAGGGTGATAGTTATTCGCAAACTGCACAATTTCTTAATTTTTTCAAATGGAACACCCTATATATTTTTTCATAATTTAAAAGTCCATTGAGTAAGCTTTCGTTTTATATAAGGTTTCGTATATCTGAAGTTGATGGTTACTCTAATATTTCAAAATTCATTGGTAATTTGCATGTTTTTTATCATTAGTTTTAAAATCTAGTTACCAATCATTTCAAATAAACAAACAAAAAAATACAGGTGACAGTAATTATTATATTAGTCTCAAAAATAGATCGAACCATTTAAGTTGTGATCTTAGTTTATAATTATGAATTTCTCACAAGAAGAATTGGTTGACATGATTTTTATTCTTGGCGAATGTTACAAAAATTGTCTTTTGGCTTCACGAGTGTATGGACAGCGGTATCCCGAGAGGCGGTGTCCACGACAATGAGCATTTAGCAGAGTGCAAGAGCGATTTGAGACTACAGGTAACGTTAATTATTCAAAACCTGTGCAAAGCAAACCTGTAATTAACGAAGATAGCGAATTCCTGGTATTGGCATCGATAGTTGAAAACCCTAAATTAAGTTTATCCGAATTAAATAATCAGTTGGATATTAGTCGGCCCTCAGCGCATAGAATTTTGAAGAAACACAAATTTCACCCTTACCACATCCACTTAGAACAACAGCTTGGAGAAGCAGATTTTCCCGCTAGAACTGCATTCTGTAACTGGGGCCTTAATATTCTGGGAAACAATGAACATTTTTTTGATTTTGTGTTGTTTACTGATGAGGCTTCATTTCACAATAATGGCAAGGTAAACAGACACAACCTTCATTATTATTCGGACCACAATCCTCATTTCACAAGGACAGTAAATAATCAAAATCGATGGAGCCTGAATGTATGGGGTGGTATTCTAGGAACTCGCGTCATAGGACCACACTTCTTTGAAGGCAGCCTGAATAGAGAAATGTTTGAAGAATTTCTTAGGAATCACTTAGATGAGTACCTACTTGACGTACCACGCAACGTAGTAAGAGATATGTGGATCCAGTTGGATGGTGCACCTCCACATTTTGCTCGCAGTGTACGACAATTTTTGAATGACCGTTACCCTAATAAGTGGATAGGTCGCGGCGGACCTGTACTATGGCCACCTAGGTCGCCGGACCTCACGAAATTAGATTTTTTTCTATGGGGCTATATCAAGGACTTGGTGTTCCGAATACCACCGACTACAGCAGAAGATATGCGAATACGAGTTAGGAATGCTTTTTCTGCAGTAACACCACAAGTTTTAGTTGCAGTTCACAAATCGTTCGTTGAACGTCTCAGAATTTGTTTAAATCAGAATGGTCGAAATTTTGAAAACATGTTGTAAACTTCTTTAAATTGTTATTTTTCATTTTATATACTTATGTTATTAAATTGTTTTGTTATTTTTCATTTTATATACTTATGTTATTAAATTGTTTTGTTATTTAAGTTGATTTATAAGTTTTTACTATAGTTCTCTATCTGTATTGAAACATAATTGTTTGTATAACTTATTGGGAATAATGCATCCAGATTTTGTTGAAATATGGTAGGATACAAGATTTGAATACATGTCTCAAAAACATAAAATACGATTTTGTAGCCAAACACAACGCTTATAAACGGATCCTTCTCAACCGAAACATGCAACTTACGAACGAATTCTGAAATACTCGAGTCACTATCAACTTCAGACATACGAAACCTAATATGAAACGAAAGCTTACTCAATAGACTTTCAAATTATGAAAAAATATATAGGGTGTTTCATTAAAAAAAATGAAGAAATTGTGCAGTTTGCGAATGGCTATCACCCTGTATAATACGCTGAGTTACGTTTTGGATGATATAGTAATTTTGATTTTCAACTAAAATTTACAACTAAATTAGAATGAATTATCTTTATTAGTTTTAGGGAAGCACTTTAACAATTTTGTTCAAATTTTTGTATAAACGACTGAATAACACAAAAACGACCCAGTTTCAATACCCACAACCTAGGTCATGTTAATCTTCAAGTAACGAGGAATCCAAAAATGTTAAAATATACAGGGTGTTCCATTAAAAAAACATACATTTGGTCTGTAACTTTGTTATGAGACACCCTGTATAAATTTAAATATTTTTAGGGCGTGCAGCTCACTATTCTGCACAACTTTTATATAAAGCAGTTTTCAAAATTTTGACAAATAAGCAAGTGATTGACCGATCCCAGAGCTCTGAAACACCCTGTATAATTTGTCATTCTTATCTTTCATAATTTTGACGTTTCAAATGTCAGTATGATCCGATCTTTCAAAACACTAGATATGCATTTAAAATATGATTTAAATGGAAAATAATGAATGAATGTATAAATTTAAATAACTATTATACCATCAAATTGCAGAAAGTAACATGATGGCCACATCGCCATGTTTTACATTGCGACTACGTGAGTGATACCAACAATGTGCATTTTATTGAGAGTTTTTGATTCAAGTATGTATCACAAAGTAATGGTTTTCAGCAATACTCGTAGTCGCTGGCAGCTGGTGGCGTTATTCATGGTGAGACCAGAGGAAGAAAAGATTGGTCGGCATAACGCATCACTGACCATTTTTATTGTCACCTCTACTAGAGCCTTCATAAAATCTGGTGTCACATTGCGGAGTGAATATCTTAAATTTCAAAAGAGGGGACGCCGGAAATTCAGCGAGCGCCGCGTGAAATATAGACAAAATCGATCGCGAAGTGATGATTCACCTTCAATTCGGTGATGCGGCCATGCGTAGATTTGTTATCGCGTTCTCTCGAATACTTTCTCACTCTGTGCAAACTTTAACCCCAGGTGTCACGACATTTTGGGATGGCTTCCACCGTGGCGTAGTTTATTTTATTTATACGTTCGTACATATAATAAATACCCTGTAAAGGGATCCCACCTCAGTATCACGGGTGACTGCAGGTGTTGGATAATGAGAAGGTCGCTAAACATAGTGCTTGACCGCAAATACATAAATAGAATAAACAGTCGCAAATAAGAGCAACGAAAGTCGAAAGTCCGGCCATAAAACACCGCAAACCCCCGAAGAAACGTAGCGAACGTGAACCTTCTATAAATAAGCTTTCACCTATCCATGCAGCAGTGTCTACCGCACTGGAAAAATATCCAATTAAAATAGCCAGTTCGTTTCTTTCGGATGATCATAGATAGTTGATTCGGCTACGATACTGCAAGTGGTACACCATCACTGCTATTTCCATGGAACAATAATCATGAAAACAAAGAACGAAATAATGGTGCGGAGTTCCCTGCCGGCTCTTAAATTACAAAAGAGAGTAAATAATTATTTCCCGGGAGACACAAAAAATGTGAACAAGATTGGAGCTAGAATGCTTTTCATGCCGTACGAACTCCTTAAAATAAATAGAATGAGAGTATGCGAGATAAAATGGCCGGAGTGAACAAACAATTAAAATCGAACGAATATTCAATTTATTTATTCGATAACATAAATATGCCACTGTAACAAAAAGAGTACTACTGCAATGTAATTATAAAGGCGTTTCTAATTTTTATATTTGTCCCTCTTTCTATGTGCAGCCACGGGGATGAAGCCGAGATACGAATATCGGCAACACGAAAGTATGTGGGCCACCCCAGGACAGTGGGGCGAGGGGGAATTTCAAATTTGCCGCTTTTCCAAAGGTGGTTCCCTCGATGTTGCCAGATTTATCAAAGATCTTATTATGGGGATTACCGTTTTTAATAAACTTTAAATTTCACTACAAAGTAATAATTTTAACAATTAAAATTATGTTTTAAACATAATTAGACTCATTATCGCTTATATTTGTCATAATAACTTATGAAAGTATAATATTACTGTTTAATAAATATAATCATGTGCATTGCACATTTTATATTTCGACGTATATGCGGCAACGTTTAATGAAGTCGCCACTTTTCATTAACTGACCTCAATGGTGCTGCGAGTGCAGGTAATTTGTGTTTGGAGGTAAGTTATTATATATTCCATATATTCTGTCTTATAAACTCGTCACTTGCATTTATTAATAATGGAAACATCAAATGGCCGTATTAAATATTCTTGTAAATATCCAGAATGTCAAAATTCTTTCTTTTCCAATACAACTAATGTCGACTACAAATATAAACATTTTTATAAATTTCCCAAACATGAAGACTGTCTTAAAACATGGAAATCCATTTGTAGTATTAAAGAGACCGTTAATTGTTTAAATTTCCGTTTATGTGAAGATCATTTTATTGATAAAGATT
Organism: Ocypus olens; assembly: GCA_910593695.2. Classification (NCBI taxonomy): domain Eukaryota; kingdom Metazoa; phylum Arthropoda; class Insecta; order Coleoptera; family Staphylinidae; genus Ocypus; species Ocypus olens. The sequence continues at coordinate 42,046,256 of OU343055.1, forward strand.
TTGTTAACCATTTCCGCAAAAAATTAAATTGCAATGCTGTTCCGACACCTAGAAGTAATTTACATAGTTTTGATACTCTGAACGATAATAACAATAATAACCTTTCCGAAAACCTGAACGATAATTACAATAATAATCTTTCCGAAAACCTACATGCAATATTTGACGATTCACAACTGACATCAGATAAACAAAATTATGACTTTTTATCAAAACCAAATACAGGGAAAGATGGAATTTTGACAAAGATTGGCCTAACAAAAAAGTGTCTTTCTCCTCAAAAGAGCAAAATGTATGAAGTACATCGGCAAACAACTTCAAAATTATCTAAATTACGACTTATGTTAAAAACCGAGCGACAACAAAGAGAGACATTACAGAAATTGTACAATTCAAATCAATTTAATTTCATTGATCAAAATTTAAGTAAGGTCTCCAATGAGTTTATTAGTTCCCAATTAAGAAACGCAACTAGAAATCCTTCATCTAGACGTTTTTCATTTGAAGATAAAGCATTTGCTTTATCGGTGTATAAACGCAGCCATAAATTATATAAATATTTGTCAAAATATTTCATTTTACCATCTGCTCGTACTTTAAAGAATTTATTGTCAAAAATTCCATTTGAAACGGGGATGAATCCGGCAATATTAAATAAATTAAAAATTCAAGTAAGTAAATTGAGCAAGTTGGACCGGTGTTGCGCTCTTCTTTTTGATGAAATATCTTTAAGTAGTGGCTTCTACTATGAATCGAACAAACAAAAAATTTCAGGTTTTGAAGATTTGGGGCATTTAGGTCGAACTAAGAGACGGGCAAATCATGCATTAGTTTTAATGGTTCGGGGTATTAGACAATCTTGGAAACAGGTGATTGCGTATTATTTTACATCAAACACGGTATCTAGCAATAATTTAAAACAAATAATAATGACTTCCATTTTGGAATTAGAACAAATTGGCTTAAATGTTGTTGCAACTGTTTGTGATCAGAGCAGTACCAATCAATCCGCAATTTCACAATTATGTTCAGAAAATTGCTCTGATAATGATTCATTTTATTTTACAGTTAATAATAAACCGGTAGTAACTTTATATGACGTTCCTCATTTACTTAAAAATACACGCAATGCATTGTTGAAATCTAATATTCATTTTGATGATAATAAAGTAGCAAAATTTGAATATGTAGAAGCCCTATTTAATTTAGATCAAAAAAAGAAGTTTAAGTCTGTTCCGAAACTGAAAAAACAATATTTTAATTTTAAAGATAGTTATGTTAAAATGAAAGTGAACATTGCTGCAGCACAACTTAGCAGTACAGTAGCAGCTGGTATCGAAATGCTACAAATAACAAATTATCTACCGGAGGATTCAATTCACACAGCCGAATTCGTTCAAAATATTGATAACCTGTTTGATTCTTTAAACGGGGCAGGTTTATATCCATCGGGGGATAAATTATATCGGTGTGGGGTTTCAGAAAATTCATGTCACCTAAAATTCTGGGAAACCATGTTACAACAAATTAAAACATGGAAACTAATTGATATAGGGAGCGGCAAAGATGTTTCCAATCGGTATTCTTTTGTAAATGGTTGGCAAACCACACTTAAATCTGTTATATTCTTGTGGCAAAATTTAAAGTCTATGGGATTTAAATATTTAAATTTGCGTTCATTAAATCAGGATCCGTTAGAAAATTTGTTTTGTACAATTCGCCAGCACGGCATTTCAAATACCAATCCAACATGTCATCAATTTACAGCTGCGTTAAAAACAGTCATCGTGAATAAATTGTCAACCCCTATTTCTAATTCTAGTAATTGTGAAAAAGATGACTGTTCTCAGTTAGAAGATTTAACAACTTTTCTCACAGAAAACATAGAAGATGACTCTGCAAATGACGATATTGAGGAAGTAATTGATGCAGAATACACACCCATTGACTTTGAAAACCTTGATATAATTGATAAACAAGCACTTTCTTATGTTTCTGGATACATTTTAAAAACTATTAATGTTGAAGATTGCGAACAATGTAAGTCAAAGTTGTATTCTTCTGAAGTTACAGATCAACATTTATTTGTATCTCTGAAAGAAAGAGGCGATGAAGCCAAATTAATATATGCAAGTGACGTAGTAATTGCCCTGATTGAAGACATACACAATAGTTTATACACATTTTTAGACAATTATGGACATTCTCAATATTTAGGAGACAATTTCAAAATTTTTTTTAAAAGCAATAGTCCAAATTATTTTAGTTTCTGTTCAAATCACAGTTGTGAAAAACAAATTTTAAATAAAGCAGTTCCTTTTTTGATTTACAAGTATTGTAAAGATGTAAAATAGAGAAAACTGATTACTTCCGGCCACATTAAAAAAATGAAACAATTTCACAAATCAAACTAATTCATAATTAACATGGCAATATATTTCTTGAGCACTTTCAATTAATATCTTATTACATTACTTTTAACATACCCAGACAATATAAGTACACTAATTTAATTTTTTATCTATTTTAATACACTGGATACGAGCAAATAACCAACCTGTGATGACGAATTTCCAAAGAAGAATGAAGAGACCTGATGGGACATTATACCTGGATGAAACCTTAATACCTGATTTTTGTGATATTTTTTTAAATTTTATTATTATTAAATGTATATAATTGTTTTGTTAAATATATTTTTTCTATTTTTGTTATTAAGAAATGTATATAATTATTATATTATTATATTTTTTATATTTTTGTTATTAAGAAATGTATATAGTTATTATATTATTATATTTTTTCCATTTTTATTATTAATAAATTATTTTTGTATTTTGTAAAATCCAATCATTTTTGTTTTACCAAAAACCTGTACCTTCTTCATTTATGTACTATCTAAAAATATAATCAATTATTTGCTCAAAAAACATAATTGATTATGTTTTTAGTGTTATTAAATTGAAATATATCGTGTAGACGAGTGTAACATTTTTAAATTTTGGCGGTAGTTTCGTAGTAGTTTGCCACCCCGACACTAGACGGCGCCAAAAATCGTGTTTCCGAAATTTAACATGCAGGTTTCACTTCTAAAGGTATGTGTTCTGTGTGTGCAGCCATCATCACCGGAAAACTTCTGACACGACGATGGGGCTAAAATTTTGCCTAGTTATTCTATGGACCTTGCAGAGTGCAGACAGATTAAACAGGATATGAGACACATTATTTCTAGAAAATTATATCTTTACCTATATCCGTAATGTAATAAGTGCAAAGAATTGAAAATTTTAAATAACGAAAATTTAACATTTGTAACGGGATATCCAAAGTGATTCAGGGTCGGGCACGGCTATACTTTATCCCTACAGCTCAATCCATCCCCGATGCAAAGGGACTGTCTTCTTCTCGGTTTTCACGACCCAAGCAATAATATTTATTATTATTTTTCCCTTTAGTGTCTTTCCTTTACTTTCACTGTTTAAAATTTTACAGTACATATTTATATTAGCAGTTGGAAACCGCTAGAGACTATCTAATGTCCAGTCCGACTGGAAAAACACCAATTGTTTTAAAAACAATAATAACGCAAGCATTAAGGCTTAGACAGCGAATTTCGATGGCTACGTGGGTCATTACACTAGCAGCAATTCCAATTTTCACCTTACTAGTACTGCACTGATGAGAACTAATAGTTCAAAACCGGCGTGTCGCTGATGAAGCACGATTATGTAATATAGTACAATCGCGCAGAGGTGACAGTGACTCATGCTTTTTCGATCTAATCATCGTGTCTGGATAAATATCTATACTCGTTCGCATGCTTAAGAAAAACGAAATGAAATACGAAACGTATGTCGATATGTAAATTTAAGGGCTAAGTGTAACGTATGTCTTTTCTCATTCTATCTATTCTAACCTCAAAATTCACGTGCTTGTATCTGGTTTCGACCGTCTCCGATTTCGATTTAGTTCAGAGCAGTATTGATTGTATCCATTTCATTAATAAAAAGGTTAAATTTAATGACAAATTTCCAGTTGTTTTTACCGATTGCCGAAAAATGCACTCGCAAAGTTTCGTCGGGAAAATATTTGCACGCTCGAGAATTTTTAAATTTCCCGCCTAGACTGAATCGAATTATTTAATGGACATACGTTTACTAGAAAATTTAGGCAACATGGAGCAATGAGTCACTGTTACCTCTGCGCGATTCTACTACACCTCTAGTTTTATTTTATACGCATTTTATTAGTTTACAGAATTACAAATAAAATTGAATTGATTTCACTCAGATAGCTATTAGCACAGTTAATAAGTTTTATATTAATGTTAATGGAACCCATTAATATAATGTATTTATAATTGATACTTCATTAAACTCGTGGAATGATAAAATAAAACTAAAATTAATTAATGTCGGAAAACATAATGCTGTTATTTATTAATTTCATACAAAAATAAATATAAATTATATTGTCATTTTTAATAAATTTGATATGAATATAAACCAGTATGAATGAGGGTAATAATTCTGTGATGAATATAAATTTTCAATCCCATTTATATTTATAAAGGATTTAAGTAATCTTCATCCAACAATATTATATTTCCGCATATAATTCAGCAGAGAAATTTATTACAGCAATAAAGAAGACTTACAGTATAAACGATTTAAGCGTGCAATTTATTCCTAAATCACATCAATTTGTGATAAGGACTATAAGTTAGAAAAAAATACCAGGATCAAGATTCTAGATTGTGTTCACACACAACCAGGAATAATAGTAATCAATCTATATTTCCAAGAGATATTTATAAATTTATCTTGATTTGATTTTAAATTTAAAAATTGAAATTAATAAGGTAATTAATATAAAAAAAAATGCGACGTGGCCATTATGTAATGTTTTCGGATTTGGAATAATGGTTATTTATATTTATACTTTAATGGTTTATTTTCCATTTAAATGATAATTTTGTAAACGTATTCTATTTTTAGCCACATTTTTTTTTACATTTTGATGTCGACACATGTCACGTTTAAGTACTGTCAATCGCGAAAACTAAAATGTTACCACAAATAGTTTAATAATTAGCAAAAACAGAAAAATAAAAAATCTCATTATTAACCTTTAATAGTCACTAGGGGTGTGATACACCCCAGCCTTTTTTCGACGTTGAATAAGGCCCTGAAATTGAAAGTAAACGGGACATGTTACTCCATCTACAGATAGTTTGTTTGAACCTTCTACTGTGGACCCCGATAGGTATTATTTGAGCTCACGCGTCAGTGTTAATGTGGTACCTGTTTGAGTCGATTCGTGAAAAATTGTGGGGTGTACGACACCCCGTGTGATCATTGTGCCAGAAAAAAAAATTCTGAGCATTTTCTTCTCTGTGGATTATTCCGAGATTGCCGAATCAAAAGCACTGCGATATTTGTTCCAGAAGAAGCGACAAAAAGTCGCATATGCTATGTCGCAGTTGCGAGAGGTCGATGTGCGACATACATCGCACATATTTATATGTGCGTCGAATGCTCTTTTGGGATCGAATAATTGTCTTTTACATTATAATAGCCTTTTTTCTTCATAATAATAGTTTTAAAAATATCTTCATATTCATATTTAACATTAAATTGACTTTATATTAGAAAAATACTAATACATTTTTTTCGTAAAAAATCCCACCTTCGATAATGAAAATAAATATACTTTTTGGAAAGGTCGCAAAATTTATTAATTCCATTTGGAATGATACTATTTCAGGTTTTCAGGTTCAAACTATTTTATTTTTTAGCTGAAAATTGAAATTACTACCGTATTTTTTGCAAAAAAACTCATATTTTGCGGATTTTTTTTTGCAACATTTTTTTTTTCATGTATAAAGTTGCAGGTTTCGAAAACTATTCACATATTCTTGTAACTAAAGGTTCAAAATGCATCCCAGATTGTTATTTTTTCTTTTTTGTCAATTTAACATTAATTGACCCCGAATGACTATTACGTCATTTTTCGGAGGTATGACTATTAAGGGTTAAACTATTTTTGATATAACACTGGTCGGCATGAAAATCAGCCCTGACATCATTCCTGCTGATTCCTATGTAAAATAACCTCCTGAATCTGAATATGACTCCCGTTTTCCCCCATCGCCCATTATTTTCGGGATACAACCCCTAACACGTTTTGATCACTTTTCGATCATTTGGAGGGGTCAAGAGGATTATTTAAACTTTTACATTTCCTCTGAGGAGCTAGAGTGATGAAAAGTTCTAAAACATGAACAGGTATAGCAAGGAAGTAGATTTGGGTGGGATTCGCCCCCTTAAATGAAAAAAAAATCATTAAAAATGATCTATTTTTCCGGGTTTTTTCGCAATTTATTCATTTATTTTCCAGACCCCCTCAACCACCCCCAAACACTCCTAAATAATAAAAATATAAAGGAACAATATATAGCAGCAATAATAACAATATACAGCCATAATATACAGTGCGAACGTTGGCTGTGGAACGCTCCAAATAAAAAATTCTCCGATCATCTGCGGCCAAAATCCTCCGAAACGTCAACCTTATTTTTTGAACGCGCATCTTTTCTGATAGTTGTCAATTTTCCATACCCCCAATCCTTTGCGTAATGACGTCATCGCCATTTTTTTTAATGGCAACTATACTTGGATCAATGGATCTTTGCGTGCACGTCACTACTGATAGTTGTCCGGTACAATCAACGCTAGGGTTTCCAACAGTGGCGTAGTCGAAACAAATTGCGCATCGGACATATAAACAACAAACTGAAATTAGTCTGAGCTCGCGACGTAAACTATTAAAACAACAGTGAGATGTATACGCGAATATGCCTTTGACCGAAAACGAAACGCTTGGTCTGTCGGGCCGCATTTGGCCGGAAGGTAAACAAATCAAATTCGTCATGACCCCACATTCCTTCATAATTTTGACATTTTAAACGTCAGTAAATTTCGGTCTATGCGCGAGGAGTAACAGCAGATCTCTACGGAGTTGTAACGAGAAGTGCAAGCTACAACGTGATGATCTTAGAAACCTGTTGAGGCGGCTTCATAACAACCCGGGAACGGTAACGAAAACATACCTAGCTTTTCGGTCCCGTTACCCGAAATTAGTTATTAGTTGTGCATGTCAACATGCGAATCATATCATTTAACTCTTGGTTCCCGTTTTGGCACCCAAGTTTTTGATTTCTTCCGGGGTCTAAATTTTCCAGCGATAGAAAGCGACAGATTTCTCTCACTGGCAATTTAATTACTGGAGATAGTGCGTAAACTTATTTTTAAAGCATTAGCAACCCTCTATGAAACGATGTAATATTAATAATCAGGTAATTAGACAACAAAGAAAGAAATTACCTGTTAGACAGCATTCAGCGAAATTAAAGGACCGTTGTTTTCCTTTTCTGCTGTAAAATAGTCCATGACCACGATTGACCACGAGATTCCGCGCCTGAGAATTTAGACGTTTACCTGCCATTTTGAGGTTACGCCAAGCGATTTCGCTGATTGTTATAAAAGTTCTAAAAAGAACTGTTTTTTATATATCACGAAGAAATGTTTATGACAACGTGTTTATGTTACGACTAAAAATGTACTGTACAAGTTTTAAAATCGAACAAATATGCAAAAACGAACACAAAACAGAAAATACTGCTTATAGCGCCGCCAATGCAGTTACGAATACCGAAATGACTTACGGACCAACGTTTTGTCTTTATTCAATACATGGTTTTACCGAGTGTGCCGTACGTCTTCGCCTCGGACGACATACGTACACATTTTATTTCGTCTAATTTAACTTATCATAGAGGGAGTAAACACATGAAAATCTTGTCGGAACTAGGTTCGGCTATCTATGACGTGCACGCAAAGGTCCATTGATCAGACTCTACCATATTTTTCCAATTGAATCTGATTTTCCTTAAAATTCCACATACAGCAACATGCAGTTTGGTGATGTTTATTTGATTAGTTAGCGAAACTATTGGAATTTATGAAAGAAACTAATTTATGTAAAATTGAAAACAAAAATTGAGATAACTGTGAAATTTTTATTAATTTATTTGAATCAGATGAATCGCAATTTGACAGTTTTCTGAAAAGTCATTTCGGTAGTGTTTTATTGTTGTTTATTGCCATTGATCTAGCGAAACATGGTTTGTTACTTAACAGAAAGGCAAAGAATTGAAATTTTGATTATGAGGGGATATGGGGACAGGCAGCATACACAAGAAGAAGTATGTGTTTTATTTAACATTAAATATCCCAATCAGGGTCCCATTGTGCGCTCCACAGTAAGCAAAATTGAAAGAAATTTTTCTGAAAGGGGTCACTGTAGGAGCGATTTACGACATCACCAATATGAGCCTGAAGAAGTACAATTGAATATGTTGTTGGAATTGCAAGATAATCCGTATAAAGCTACACGAGCGTTGGCTGCTGATAATGAAATCAGTCAATCTTCTGTTGTGAAGTATTTAAGAAAACGTCAGTGGCATCTTTACAAAGTGACTTTAGTTCACGAGATTTTGCGATAACATGATGGAACGGTGCAATGCTGATGCTGATTTTGTCAATCGTATTATCTTTTCTGATGAAGCTACATTTTATCTCAACGGAACGGTTAATAAACAGAATTGTCGGTATTGGGCTCCACAGAATCTACACTGGATGATGCAGGCCCGTACCCAATATCCAGAAAAGCTGAATGTTTGGGCTGGCATTGTTGGGAACAGAATTCTAGGACCCTATTTTATTGAAGGAACACTAACAGGTGAAAAGTATTTAGAACTACTCAGAGACCATCTCGTTCCTTCTCTCGCCGTACCCAAATCACGATGGCCCCGGTGTTCTCAATAATGCTTTATTTTATCACAAGACGGAGCACGAGCTTATTACCATGTTACTGTTCGCGATTATTACCACGTTTTTCTTGGGCGCTTAATTGGAAGGCGGGGGCCAATTGAATGGCCGGCACGATCCCCCGACCTCACGCCTTTAGATTATTTTTTGTGGGGTTATCTTAGAAGCAAGGTCTACTTTAACAGACCAAAATCCATTGATATCTTGAAAGAAAGAATCCTAAATGAAATTCGGGAAATTACCCCAGATATGCTTCAAAATGTTAGGCAGAAATTCATGCATCGACTTGCTTTCTGCCAAGAAGTAAATGGGACTCACTTTGAACACTTAATTTGATAGTTTAATGTTTTTTGAACTGTTATATAATTTATTTGATATTCTGTCAAATTGCGATTCATCATTCAAATAAATTGATAAAAATTCCGGAGCTATCTCAATTTTTGTTTTCAATTTTACATAAATCAGTTTCTATCATAAATTCCAATAGTGTCGCTGACTAATCAAATGAACATCACCAAACTGCATATTGCTGTATGTGGGATTTTAAGGAGAATCAGAATCCATCGAAAAATGTGGGGGTTGCGATTAAAAAAAAAATGCGATGACGTCATTACACAAAGGGATGGGGGTATGTAAAATACACAACTATCAGAAAAGATGCGCGTTAAAAAAATAAGGTTGACGTATCGGAGGATTTTGGGCGCACATGATCGGGGAATTTTTTATTTGGAGCATTCCACAGCCAACGTTGGCACTGTATAGCAACAGCAATAAAATATATAGCAATAGTTAGGAAGATTTACTGTACCACGCTGGTGCTCTCAATACCTCGCGTGAACAGGTTTGTACAGGAATTTTTATTTTATGCTTTGACAAGTTTAAACTTGCATTGCTCTTGTCACTATAGTCCTGCACTGTAATCCTTATCTTTCCTCGGGGCTTCTCTTGTGGGATACTTGAACTATATCGGACAATTCACCACTGACATCAGGCACATCAGGACAACAATGTGGCTGACACACTGTTGCGAGTCGAAATTAATGCTTTACACCTCAACCAACTGGAAAAATTGCAATCTGAAGATGTGGAACTTAAATCTCTTCTGGGTAGTGGCACTACTGGACTCAAACTGGAACAGTTCATTCCGGCCGGCTCTAACACGTGTATCTACGTAGACACGTCTCTAGCATCACCACGACCCTATGTTCCTCCTGCTATGCGGCAGGAAGTTCTTCGTTCACTTCATGAACTGATACGTCTGGGTACTCGTGCATTGAGACGTCTCATAGCAGCACGTTACGTGTGACCGCGGATGAACCACGACATTGCACTATTCGTCAAGTCCTGTTTGAAGTGCCAGAAGAACAAAATTCATCGCCACACTGTGTCAACCATTGCGAAATTTGTGGTTGGATTGCACGTTTTGGAACACCATCCACGGTCATTACTGACCGGGGTCGGCAGTTCCAGTCCAACACTTGGAAGGAATTCTGCAGGACTTTCAGTATCTAACAGAAATCCACAACCGCCTACCATCCGCAATATAACGGCTTGGTAGAGCGGCTCAACCGCCAAATCAAAGACTCAATCCGAATGAGCAACGATCCTAAGAACTGGGTAACCCAACTCCCAACTCCCACTCGCAGGAATTATGTTCCTGCCGACTTAAAAAATTGCACACATGTGTTCGTCCGCCGGGATTGTATCAAAAACGTAACGCACCCATGCTACGACTGGCCGTTCAAAATTTTAAGTCGAAATTCAAAATTCTATACAATTGAAATTGACGGTAAACAGAACAACGTTTCCATTGGCCGATTAAAACCTGGATATATTTCCACTATTTCGGCCACTTCAGTAGAAAATACCCAAAACACCACCAACCTTTCTGTTTTTTCTCGTTCAATTATAAAACATAACAAATCTTCTTCTAAACCTTCCACCTCTCACAAACACGTATCCTACTCTTGTACTGTTTCCTTCCGTAGCCTCTTTTAAACGGGGAGTGGTGTGATGACCGCCTGGACTGGAATAGGAAAACGAAAAAGAGGATCACGGGTAGCCGTGACGTTCGGTTACTATAGAGAGGAAAATAAACAACCAGACGAGAAAAATATTACTTCTGAACACACGCTAATTCTTCTTGTACAAAAACCTTTAATAACTTGGAGATAAATAAAGTAGTAACTGTATATACATACAATTACACTACAATGACATTGCTCTGTACTTAAACAATTCTAATTTTCTTATGTATGCTGACGATCTGAAAATATTTAGAACTATATCAAATGTGAATGATTTTCAAACATTACAAGATGATCTATCGTCTTTAGAACAATGGTGTTCTGCCAACAAATTATATTTGAATATGCAAAAATGTAATAAAATCACGTTTTCCCGTAAAAAGAACAATATTTGTTATGACTATAAGATCGACAATAACATTCTAGCAAACGTGGATGTCATAAATGATTTAGGGGTATTATTTGATTGCAAAGTGTCTTTTAAAAATCACATAACCTTAATCGTGTGTAGTGCAAACAAAAGGCTTGGGTTCGTCAGCCGTTTTTCCTACTATTTCAGTGGCGAAGATTGAAAGTGTACAACTAATTATTTTTTTTAAATTTACTCTTATCGTTCCGCTTTCAGTGAGTACGACATAACTATTATCACGAAAATACTAAATATTCCTTACTTACGAATACGTAGGTTAGTAGCTGATTTGTGTGTTATTTATAATTTGGTAAACGGCTTCCTTAGTTCATATGATCTTTTAGACCAGTTAAATTTTAGTACGTTGCCACCTCAACTACGGAGACATCACCACTCGACTAATTACCGGTATCCTAATCCCATTTCCAGAGCAATGCGCACATATAATTCATTGCCAAATCACATAGATTTGTTTTATGCATTTCGTAAACATTGCCTTTTGGCAGTGTGAATGCAAATTATTTATAATAGTTGTAACATTGTATTATTTGATTTTGATTAATTGTTTATATTACTCACATTCGCCATTATTACATCTTAATGTTTTCTCATTATTTCTAATATTGTACCTATTAATTGCCCTGTATTTGTGTAATTTATAGTGTTTTGTAGTATTATAGTTATGTACATTTGTAAAAAAGCTTATACTTTAAATAAATAAGTGCGTATTTTTTTAATATTTCAAAATTGCGGCGTTGCAAGCTGACAAACGAGTGCATTTTCGTGATTTGTTTGCATTATATTTATTTTTTATTGATCTGAAATATAATTAAAGCAAAATATGAAGATTTAGACCTCTTTCAAAAATATTCAAATAAAAAAAAAATAAATGATGAAGATGATAATTTTTAAATAGCAATTTATTGAAAAAGTAGATTTTTAACAATAATTAATAAAATCAAGTCAATTTATATGCAAATGAATAATGTTATTATATAAATGCAAAACTGCAGCAAGCTCAGTGGAATCATTTTTGAGCTATTTTGCACATAAATAAAAAAATGCAGTTTTGAATAGATACACTCGTGGACAAAAAAATCCGGACACCGAAATAAATGTCTCTTAGCATATTTTTTTAATGTTTTTTACAGACGTGAAAAATAATCAATAAAATAAAAATTGGAAATAAAAAAGAGGTAGTTAACATTTTATTTATCAAACAACAACAAAAACAAAAATAATGCAACACTCAAAAAATCTGGGTGTGGTGGTTATTCAGCTTTTATCAGTTGGCATGCTTGTGTTGAAAGAGTATTTGAACTGTCAGTGCTGGTACTTATCTTTTAACAAAATGCAAGCAACCAATGTAGCCAGAGCAGTAGCTTTGAACGAAGATGGACGCAGTATTCGATACATCGCAGCTGTCTTGAATATTCCCAGGAGTACGGTCCAAGACGCAATACAGCGATATCGCTTAACTGGGGAATATACAAGAAGGCCAGGATCAGGCAGACCTCGCACCACAAACCGGCGAGAAGACCGTTTTATGATATTGTCTACACTACGCGATCGTGGTTTACCATCAACAATTTTGTCTCGTCAAGTGGAAGATATTTATGGTTCAGCAATTTCTGCACGAACTGTTCGCCGAAGATTGAAGGAATACGGATTGAAGTCAAGAAAACCAGCTGCTTGTCCACTTTTGCTCCCAGCTCATCGTATTGAGCGATTAAGATTTGTTCGTGAACATAGAGACTGGACATTGGACCAATGGAGCTCCGTATTGTTCACAGATGAGTCTCGTTTTTGTTTACGTTCTCCAGATGGACGAGAACGTGTGTGGAGAAGGCTGGGTGAACGATTTTCAGCGTGTTGTATATCTCCGAGAATGCCATTTGGGGGTGGCAGTATCATGGTTTGGGCTGGTGTGTCACTGTAAGCGAAAACTGAGTTTGTTCTCATTGAAAATCGTGCCATGACGGCTGTTAGATACATCATCGAGTGTTTCGCGTCGTATCATTTGCTCCATTCGTAGGTGAGAACTTTACTTTAATGCACGATAACGCGCGACCACACATCGCACGGCTGGTTGAGCAATGTTTGGATAAGGTTAACATTCGTTGTTTGCAATGGCCCAATTTGCTAGAAGCCCAGATTTGAATCCTATCGATAATCTCTGGGATTCATTAGGGCGACGTATTCGGCACTGACAACGTATACCAGTAACCATTCAGGATCTTCGAATAGCTCTTCGTGAGGAGTGGGAAAACATTACACAAGAAGAGCTCTCCAACTGCATTCAAAGTTTACCGAGCCGTATGGCAGAACACACTATTAATCACTTCAATTATGTGACAACGTAGATGTAAAACCAAGCCAATAAGACCAAAGGAATTTTGCAATTTTGTATGACTCACTGTTTCCTGACTTTTTCTTATTGAATAAAATGTTTAGTACCTCTTTTTTATTTCCAATTCTCAATTTATCGAGTATTTTTCACGTCTGTAAAAAAAGTAAAAAAAAAAAAAAAAAATTTTTATGCTAACAGACTACTTCGGTGTCCGGATTTTTTTTGTCCACGAGTGTATTTTTTGTAAGAAACGATTTCTATTTATTAACCATTTTCGATTTTGTACACATCTCAATGGCATAGGTTATTGCTCTTATACAAATCGGAGAAAGTCACGTGACGGCCGCATATTTTTCCAAAAATTTTCTAGGTGTGAAAAAAATATCACCAACATATTTGATCAAATGGATTACATTAAAATGAACGTAGTCTGTTTAACAATATTCGCATAAACTTGTTAATGTTTTTGAAATACATTATAACTAATGCCTTTATTTCGCAATCTAATTAGTCAAAGAAGTTACATGATGACTCACCAGTATGATTTATTTTATTTTAGAAAATTGTTTGAAATTGTTTACAATTGAATAAGAGGTAATTAATTAATTAGACGCTTGTTATGTTCGTATTAATTTTTTTAGTTTCCCGACACGAGCTTCGGTTATTAGTAAATTGTGAATTCTTTGATAATGGTTATTTAACCATTTAAACAACTACAAAAATACTGAAAAAATAAACATGAAACGTTACACCTGTGTAATTAATAAATTATCCCTTATTGCAATTTCGTTTCATCAAGCGTGCAGCATTTAAAGAGAACTGTTTACAAATTAAGAGTAATTTACAAAAGTTTTTATATGAGTTAAAAAAAAACAAACTAGATAATTATAAAGTAAATGTTAACCTTAAGCCTAAATGAATAATACTTATGCTACGTTAGTTAGAATTAATGTTCTCTACAAATGATTGCATTTAATTCTCATAATAGTTGAACCATATAATTAAAGAATAGTACTTACCTCCGATCAACATAATGCATATACTGAATATCTTTTCCCCAGTAGTATTAGCGCTGACGTTTCCAAAGCCGACACTCGTCAGACTGGAACATGTGAAATATAGAGCCGTCACATATGAATCTGTATGCGATATATTCCCCACAGGTAGTTTCAATTTGTCAGCTAAATTGTGAATCCAGCCTGCAACAATAAAACGCATAAATTGTAGAAACTGAAACACATTACCCCAATTCATTAAAATTAATTAAAACCACCTATTCATCCCCAAAACGAAGAACATTCTTTCTTGATATCCTTATTAAATTCATCAATGGGGAAGAGATGTGGAGTCATTCTCCTCCAATCTTAATTTCAATTAACTTAACAATTAACCGCCGTTTCCTAAAAAAACGCCGTAAGCGGTCCGATTTCAGTGATTCAAACATTAAAGTAAATGGCTTTATGCATACTACTTAATTGACACGAATTTTTCAAAAAAAAATATGTGACTGTAAAGAGAAGTTATAGCTCCACAAAAGTTGCCAAATAAAAATAAACTAATTTCATTTAAAAAAATTGCCGATGACGTCACACGTCAAACACAATAATGAACAAAAATCGACCAATGCCAGCGATTTTTTTTTTAAACATTTAATTGAGCAATTATGTGCGGAACTTTATTACCACTGTATTATTTTTAATTTAACTTGGTATACTTCTGGTCGTTAAGGGCCGTACTAGAGAAAATCAATTTATAATTCTACCACATTTAAATATTCCCGTTTATGGTATTATTTTAGTTTCTTCCGCAAGTAAACTTATTGACGTACGGACCTGTAACCACTTTTCAAGAGGGTTCCCGGACCGAACCGTTTTATGACGGTCTGCGGTTAGTGGTTGTAAAAATTACCATCTACTTAAAATCGAATGTTCACAATATCTTTGATAAGAATCTATGTAGACATATTCTTCCCACATCCAATGATGCTTAAAAAATTAAATTTGATACAGAATATACGACAAAAATAAGATAAGTAAGATTTATTACAAAATTTCCAAGAATGCCATGCAAAACAATGAAGCGAAAAAAGTATTATTTAAAAGGCAGTGTCACACTTTTCTTCGTATTCATTCAACAAACTTCATTCGAAATGAAAAGCAGATGGCAAGTTTTGTTTATTTACTTAATCGCTTACTCGATATATTCATTAAGCTCTTCTTGAGTTAAATTGATGAGTTCTCCAGGAAGGAAGGTGTTAGTAAGCTAATTTAATAAGTGAAGCTCGTCCTTAATTTATTCTCCTGAACTGGTGCTGCAAATTGCAATTCCATGTTGACTATCTGGTTACCCTCTAATACAGCGTTACTCAACCTATGGCCCTCCAAGCCTTTGTTAGTGACTCGTGGCCATTAAATTATTTAAAAGTTCGCGGAAAAAATGTATCAATCGGACGGCGCAATTTTTTTATTAATTTTTATGTTACAGCCCGTGTTAAATACCTCTCATGTGTATGTTGTACGAGAAACAAACGGTTGAGTATGGTTGGTTTATGGAGTATTTAGCATTCGTCCATTCTTCAGAAAACAAGCCAGCGGATGATATTAGACGATTCCAAACCCTTACTTGTACAAATGTTTCTATAAATTGTCAAGTTATCCCTGTATCATTTGTCATGGTCAAGAAATATATTATTTGAAGTGAGCGACACAATTTCTGATGAAGGTAAGCGTAGTTTTTGATGATGTTTTTTGAGGCTTATTAGACCTGGCGAGAGTCGTATAAGTTGTGGTAAAATGTATCATACATAATTTCTATTTCATTCATAGCATATCTTATTACCCAATACAATTTGTTAATTTAACCCCTTGTTAGGTTAAAATACCCAATCACCACGTACTTAACGACGGGAGCTTATCGCATTCTGACAATGGGAGCTTATCAGGTCAATAAGTCAGCGGCGGCTCGTGGATTTCCGTAGGGGATTCAAAGACAAAGATGCCGCTCGTACTGCACTACTTTTTCAAATAGAGGAAGCAAATATTCCATTGCTTTTTCATTCAAATTTTCTTTCGTTGCCTCACAGCCGAATATCCACGAGCCGCCGCTGCAATTAATTCATGTCGATTTAAATCAATCCATCTACATTTGTGTCCGTTTGATATGCATTAAAAAATGTCGCGTTTGGGGACAGAAAACAGCGAGTCGATGTTTTCATTTATTTCAATTCTGAAATAGAAATTATCCGAATACAAGTCGTGCAATGACGCAAACCTTCAACCGCTTCAACCCCACAAAAAATAATCAAGAGATGTAAGATTTAGGGATCTCCCTGGTTATTATTTTGACAAAAATTTGTATCGATTCAATGACTCGTCCAAAATTAAATGTATCTAACCAAATTCTAACCTCTTGTGGTATTACCCCCTATAAATAAGCTTTAGAAAATGTCTCTGATCCTATATAAAAGTCTACCATGTATACAGGGTGCCCGGATTTCATAGGGACAACATGGGCAATTTCTACATTTGAAGAGATAGAGAAATAGTCAAATTAGCAAAAAGGTGCAGGTTCGAGAGCTTATTAAGAATCCACCCCCAAATCCCACTTGTCATGGCCCACTTATTCGAAATAAAAATAAAACAAAATCTCCCAATTTCTTTCATTTGCCGTAACTTCCTTGCTACTCAACTCTCCGAGATGCGGCTTGAACCAATTTGTATGGCAATTTAAACACTTTCATTGGCACTTCATAAAACCAATTTTATTTTTGTAATCTAACCTAACCTGCAAACTTTAAATTGGTACCGGCAATATTTTTGGCTGTTTTAAGGAGGTATTTTTTTCTGAATACAATGTATCACATGATATGGAAACTTCTTCAAAATCAAGTATGCCGAAATAATAATAGATAGTAATAAAACAACATTTATTTATAATAGCGAACTGTCATAAAAACTCAACTATAAAAACCATAAGCGATAAATTACTAAAATAATCCGCCATTATTTGCAATGCAAACTTGGCACTGTTTCTTGACACTATTCATTACTTTACGGATAGTATTACCATTAATAGTGCGCAATGCCTCCATTACTGCTTCCTGCAATTCTTTAACGTTATTGTAAAGTATGTTCATTAAAAAAAACCTCAAGTGTGCCATGATTTTTTATTTAAAAAAATTTAAGTTGGTAACACATATTGAGGTTTTGTTACTTGCAGCATGTTCCTACCGATAAATTAATTTGCTGTGATAAACGACGCAGAGAAGACGTAGGTTCACCTTCACCATTCTTTGGGCTGTGTTAATAGCATCCTAAGTACGTTTGACTGGTCTACCACTTCCTGGTTTACGGAGACATAACAGATCATGATAAGGTATTTTTAAATTCATCATAAATTATGGAAACGTTAGGAAATTCTTCCTGAAACTCTGCCACAGGTGCGTCGAATGAATACACGCAATTTCCGTCCACTTTAGTCCCATTTCGGAAATAACTTTCTTTTGCTTGTTGCTGTAAACCATTGTGACCACGGAATAATGATGACTTTTTGAACGATCTGACCTTTTATGTGGCAATTCCTAACATGTGTGCCAACTTACATTTTAAAAAATAAAAAATCATTTCACACTTGAGGTTTTTTTTTAATGAACATACGATATGTAGGACCATAGATTTAATTTTTAAAAGTACCTTATAAAAAAGTATCACATGGAGTCAAATCAGGGGATCTTGCAGGCCAATGTACCCTTCCATTAGTTGCAATTACCCTATCATTAAGTCGCTCTTTTAAATTGTCCATAACGACACGAGCATTATGCAAAGAATACCCATCCTGTCGAAACCACATCTGTCTAGTAGTCTCTAGTGACCACTCTTCTATTAAATCTTCGATCTCCTCTTGTAAAAAATATTTTTGTCGCTTTAAACAACCATTAAAAATATTGAGCCCTATTAATCTATTATTTACAATGCCTCACCAAACATTGAAAAAATATCTAACTTGGTTTTAAACTGGAAGAGTCTGCTGTAAGATAGTTTGAGAATAGTAATGTTTATTATGTCTAATAAACATACCACAATTGGTAAACATAGTTTCAGCTGTCCACAAAACAATATTCTTGAAATTGGGATTTCCGTTTAATTGGCCCAAATACCAGTTGCAAAAGTGCAGTATCCTTTCTGCATCTCCAGGTATTGATCTTTGAGATGGTTTAAATTTATAACACTTGTTCTTGTGTTTCTTTCAAATCTCTGAAACTCGAGTCTTTGGACCACCTACACTTTGCGAAATTTCTCTAGAAGAAACACATTTATCCAAATGAACGCCTGCTAAAACTAATTCTTCCTATTCTGTATTATTCTTATTGTACACATTTGGGGTTTTATAGCAAACGAACCTGAATTCTTTAGATTCCTGTCTAATCAATATCAAGCAATATCGTTTTACGATTGGGTAATCGCCTTTCTGGATATTGAGCTCCATTTGTTTGACGAGTAAGTTTTGCGTTCTTTTAACTTGATATACTTTTAAAATACATCTTACTTTTCAAAATTCTACATTATAAGTTGAAGTAAGAACTCTGACACTATTGAGAGGCATGAAACAAATTTGACAAATAACGTGATAAACAAAAAAACAAAGTTATTGTGAACATGGTACTAGTGATTTCCGCCCGTAAAAAGAATGAGCTTAGTTTTTCAAATCTTTGAAGAAGTTTCTATATCATGTGATACATCATTGTATTCAGAAAAAAATACCCTCTTAAAAGGGCCAAAAATATTGCCCGATATCTATTTAAAATTTTAAGGTCAGGTTAGATTACTTAAATTTTGAACAAATTAAATTTGTTATATTAAGTGCCAATGAAAGTATTTAAATTGCCATGCAAATTGGTCCAAGCCACTTCTCGGTATCTTGGGTAGTGGACAAGTTACAACAAATGGAAGTAATTGGGAGATTTTGCTTTTATTTTTATTTTGAGCAAGTGGGCCACGACAAGTGAAATTTGGGGGTGGATTCTTGATGAGCTCGCAAACCTGCACCTTTTTGCTAATTTGACCATCTATCTATTTCTTCAAATGCAGAGATGAAGTTACCCATGTAATCCCTACGAAACCCGGGCACCCTGTATAATAAATATATCATCCTCAAAAACTATGTCTCTCATCATCAAAAATTGTGTCGCTCACTTCAAACAATAAATGTATCTCTCTTAATCAATAAGACAATCAGAATATTTGTGACATCGAATGATAACGATAGGGAAATTCATGCTGTTCATTTTAGAGAAATTCCTATCCTTGTCAGCCTTCAACTCTCCACCCTCCAATCCTCCGAATGCACTCAAGAGTCACAATAAATACAATATTTTTTCGAAGCGACGAAAAAACCCGTTAGATTTTGGTCTTATCAATTAATTTACAGTTTTTTTACAAGATGGACAGAGAACACATTGGGCTATTTTTTGGTGGAGTTCGCTAATTGCTACGTTTTAATATACTTAATTTGGGTCTTGTTAAAGTTAAAAATTAAAATGTCATTTTTTAAAGCGTTCGTAACATTTTTTCTAATAAGTCTATTAAAATGAAATCAACACCAAATAAAGCATCAATACAATGTTAATAATGTGTATCAAAATGATAATACTTGATAAATCGAGAACGAAGTAATCCGTTGTTAAGACAATATACATTTTTCGCGTACCGCTCACAATATCAAAATGTTCATCTTTAGGAATGAATTGCAGAACAAGGGGTTGTTGCAAAAATATAAACAACCTAAATTGTATAGGTTTAGACATTTTAGAATGTGGTATTTATTTTTATTTCCGCCAGTTTTCATTTTTATTTTTCTTACCCCCTCTACCTCTGGGCAGAATCTCGCGTTTCGACACACTGTGCGCCCTACGGTTTCTATTTAATTAATTAATTTACAGTTGTGACCTTCGTTTATGTTCTCCAGATTATAGAGTAGAATAGGGACCACCCACCGCCCTACGTTTTTTATTTGATCAATTAATTTACAGTTGTAAAACTTCGTTTATGATCTACAGATTACTAGTATAGAACCCACCCACCGCCCTAAGGTTTTTATTTAATCAATTAATTTACAGTTGTGAAGCCTTCGTTTATATTGTCACCTGGAGCAAGGAAGCACGAGGAGTTTAGGATCAAGGCGGTTAGCTGAGGAAAAGGAGGAGTAACCAGGGTAATAAATGGAGAGATATACAAATGTAAGCAGAAAAACTACACATTTTTTTTTACGTCTGTAATTCATTAAATTCAAATAAAGTTCCTGTTCCCCTTCAAGAGTTTGATGTAGATATTTTATTATTATTTAACCAAGCCAGCGTTAAAATATTCTCTGAATTAGAGAGTAGAATAGGGGACACCCACCGCCCTTCGTTTTTACTTAAACCTCACCTAGGAAACATTGTTTGATTAAAGAGACTTCTTATTCTCAAACCACTGGTGATTTAAAAGTGCCCAAGAATAAGGGTTTGTATGTTAAATACGAATAAAAATTAAGGGTGGTATATGGGCCCTTCCCACTTTCAAAAGCTTCTAACACCTCCCTGAGTTTCTACAAATAAATTTGTTTGTCGGAGCAATAGAACAAAAGTTACATTCTTATGATGTTCTTATGATTCTTTTAAGTTAAACCTTCGTTAGTGTTCTGTGGATAAGTGAGTGTGATAGAGCCCACCCATCGTACTGTGTTTACACTTACACTTCACCTGGAAAATACTGTTTGCATTAAAACTTAATCAAATCACGGAAGTTTTAAACATTTCAAAATCACCAAGAAAGGGGAGTTAGCTTGTATAAAAATAAAGAGACTATCGAGGCAGGGCCCTATCTGCCTCTCCAGTCATTAAAACGCACGCCTGAGTTTCTGTAAAGAAAATGTTTGTCGAAGCAACAATAAACTGTTAATTCTGTTCTTATTAATTAATTTACAGTTGTGAAATGTTCGTTTGTATTTAGCGACTGGAGATTGAGATAGGGCCCTTCCACCGTTTTTCGTTTTAACTAGAAGTTAACATAGAAAACACTGTTTTTGTGTTTGATTAAAGGAACTTCTTAGTCTAATCACTAGAGTTTTAGAAGTTTTAGGTTTTAAACCACCAAGTAAGTGGATTTTTAGGTTAAGAAAACAGAAGTATGTGGGTCCTATTTCATCCGCCCTCCCTTCGAGCACACCCTTAAGTTTCTAAAGTATGTTTTTTTTTTATCGTGGGCCATAGGATTTTACATTCTAAAAATTATACCTTGTGTTAATGTATATTTTATCATATAATTTTGAAGCAAATTTTGGTTAGTAATATAAATCAATTATTTTTCTACATGATGTGCTTCATTAGAATAATTTAAACATGTTTTATTCCATTAAACAGTGCTTTTGCTCGGAACCGGACGATCGGGATACGCTGCAGAAAATTTGTCAACTATTTCCCTAAAATACAAATTCCCTGACTTGTAGAAAAATACAACTATTTCCCTGCTGGACAAACCTCTCATAATTCTCGTTACAAATTCCACCCGTTTTTTAACAGTATAAACAGACATTTTCTAGTATAAATTTGTTTGATTACTTGCCTCACTAATCAATCTGACATTTCGTATATTCAAGGTACTTTGATTATTTTTGCTCAGTTATTTATATTAAATAATTTCATTTTTTAAAGGAATAAAATAATGTTTTTGAAATAATATTTGTTAAAATTGGACTATTGAAATACCTTTTGAATCATCTGCCGCTACACTTGCTGTATTTTCGAACTTTTTCACAAATTTGGAAATTGTTGATACAGACGGAATTGGTCGATTGTTAAATGTAACCGAAAATAAGTCACGAACTCTGCGTAAACTGACGCCACTGTAAAATGTTTTAATAATGAATACCCTCTCTTCATTGGAATAACTCAGATTATTGTTCATCGTAATAACTAGAATTGATATCTGACTTGCAATATTATTATTTTGAAACATGACATTTGTCAAAGTCATGGCAAGGGTTTTTATTAAATGGTAAATTGTTAAACTTATTTTTATTATTTCTGAGGTGTATGCTGGTACAAACGTAAATTAAATGGATGATACATTTACAGTTTTTAATTCTCTAAAAAATATTCCTTCACGATTTTTCTCTAGAATGAATAGGGGAGCAAATAATTACACGTATTTAATTTTACATGTTAAATCCCTATGTTCGCCCCTTATCCCAAACACTCGGTATATTAACACACAGGTATAATTTTTAGCATATAAAATCCCACGATAAAAACGATAAAAAAAATATACAGCATAAACAAATTCGTTTGGCGAAGCAACATAAATAACGTAGGATCCTATTTCTATCGATTAATTTACAGTTATAAAACCATAGTTTATGTTCTAAGAATTGAACGGTGGTGCAGGGCCCACCCACCAAATAAAACTTAACTAGAAAACAATGTAAATGACTAAAGAAACATTTTAGTCAAATCACATGTATTTTAAAAGTTTACAAACAACCAAGAAAGAGGGTTTGCAGGTTAAATTTATTTAAAAAAATAATAGTGGGGTAGACCTTATCCTACCCTCCGATATACTAAGCTCACCACTGAATTTTTATAAACCATGTCACTTTTTAATATCTGTGATTTTAAACTGTGACTGTGAACACGGCTGGCAAAAATATGCTACGTTAGAACTTTTATGTATAAATTTCAACTTATTGTTATACTAAAGTAACATAATTTTCCGTTTTATATTTTTATTTAAACGTTTATTTAAACGTTGGCTCTTAAATTCTTGTAATCACAATATTTATACTACATTGCTGAAATTTTAACACAAGAAAGCCTAAGAATGTTGCTAGTCTTGTTATTATTTATTTTTCTCGAAAATAGTATTTTAAATGGTATAACATAATTACAAAGATGTTCAATATGAAGCCTGTTTCCTTATACATTTTAACTGCATTTCAAATCAATTTTAATATTTTTAAATATTAGAATGGCTAATGAAGAATGTTGTGGTTAATATAGTGACTGAAGTATAAAAATATACTTGTTCTTTTCGCCGTCATTAATTAATTTAAAACACTAATTTTCATTTCGGCGTATAATCCGGCAGCCGCCTATTTCTCTGTTCCTTTTCTACCGCTCCTCTCTCTTCAGCCTGGTATCCGATTGCATTCGAGATTTGAGACGTGTTACTTGACTTACGGTATTCTAAAGATAACAAACATCTTTTACGGCTTCCTGAGATAAGTGGAGGACTTCATTAAAATATAAAAGTGTAATTCCTATTATAACTACTATTGGGAAAATTGCATATATTAAAAAATGCAAATTGTAATAATTCCACAATTCGCGTTTTTTATTTCTCAAAAATAATAACCATTGGTAGTGTGTTCTATCGTGTTTCGATATTTTTAGATGAGTATAGTATATCCAATAAAAGGAAATCACAAACACGCGCTTTTTAAGAAATTAATAAACTATTTATTAATAATTATATTAATTTAAAAAAAAGCAGATTTTGGTAACAGGAATTATTAATAAACATACAATGCTGGAAAAGTGCCAAATTGAAACACTCAAATTTCAAATACATGTTTATGAGAGCATTATAATAAAATAAACTGATTAAATATTATGTCGATTATTATCTACAACTTTTATATAAATCATATTTTTCTATCTTAAATATTTTAGGCCAAAAAGTTTCTTTGACTCCGCAGTGAGACACCGGGTATATGTTTTCCTGGTCTGAATTATTTTGATATGCCTTAGGTATAAAGTATAACCCCATATCCACCAGTTTATTGTTAAACCGGTGGATTTTATTTATTTGGGAAGATTTGCACTTTACACGCTATTCCGGAAATGTATATAGAGGAAAATAAATTATGAAATATTGCGTATTTGATATTTCGGTTTACTAATTTTGTTTAATTCCTTAATGCCTGGCTCTAAAATGACATATACATGCCTGTCTTTATTATTGGCCTAATTAATTTAGAGGTATCCCTGTCATTGTGGAGCATTTGAAATTGAGTATTAAAATCAATTTCTATGTGGTCTGATGGGACGGTTGAAATTGGAAACGCATTACATTCATCAATATTTGTGAATAGATTGTCCAATGTGTTATTCGCACGAGTGGGGAAACTCAACACTTTTCCACTCCAAACGAGCAAAAAATGATCACTGCAATTATTAAATTGAACATTCAAATCGCCACCAATCATCACTCTAGTATTTAATGTATCTAAACATTCTTATAAGTTAACAATACCATTTACAAATATATTAAAATCACCTGAAGGAGAGCGATAGTAATTAAAATAATATCATCAATTAAGTGAATGGCTCCAATTTTACAGTGAATTTCTACAGATATATTAATTAAATTCTATAAGACTTTGAATTTAACGAATTTAGATAATAAAATTAGTACTCCTCTGTAGATATGTCTATAAGTTATCAATGCAAAGCACATCGCATACATTAGATTCCACCGAGTGCTCCGATATTATTTATATCAACATTGATGTTGCATGAATGCACTAAACATATTTAATTTAATTTACCACTCAAACTCATATACATATATTGATCTGCAATCTAATTTGAAATAAAAAAAAATTGAATTCGATTCGAATATACGGATCATCCATTGCTATTATCCGGCGACGCAGGAATTATCCGTTGGGGGAATCGACCATTAAATAAACGCCGGCCATAAAAGTGGGAAGTAACTTACCCAAATCCCAATGCAGCGGATGGCTCTTCTTTTCCTGGTCGGCAATAACATACCATATACATGCCAGCCAGTGCGCCACCAACGTAAAAGATAGCATGAGGAGGGTCAATATCATCGCACTATATTGGAAATACCTGTCCATTTTCTGCAGCAATCTTGCCAGCCGAAGGAGTCGAGTCAACTTGATCAGATGAATATTGTGATTGCTGAGAGTTGATCCGGGCCCGGACTTCTGGAACAAGTGCGCTAGCAATAAATTGTACAACGCAATACAATAAAAACTGTTAACGATTTGATGGTCTAAAAGTAATTTTTCTAATATGATTCATATTTAACGATTTTTCTTTTAGAAACCATTTGGACTTAGTAACTTATTTATTACAAGTTGTTTTTTTATTACGTTTTTAATATATTATACATTTGTTTTTCTTAAAGTAAAATATGATCTATGAACACAAGGGCACATTGTATATTTTGGCATTCTCTACAATTTTTGTTAAAGTAAATGTGACCAAAAATGACATTTTTAATTTTTCATTTAATATTACTAAAATGTGTTTATTGTTTGACAACGCATTGTATTGGGTAATCTCTTTGTTAAAAGCTAAACGCGGGCAACTTTAACGATCGAAGCTGTGCATGCAGAACGTTGCGCGTTGTACCGGATAAAATGAACAAATGTATCATAATATTCATACAGATGTTGGAGGTAATATTCACAAGCAATGTAAACTGTTTAATTTTTCACATATCAATTTTTATGTGAAAATTTGACTTTAATATATTTAACGCATCTGTATGAGTTTTAAAGAAAATTAATTTATCTCTAATCTTACAACCATCACAATAAATTAACACTAATAATTTCGTAGTTAATCACACGATGAATATTAAATTATAAATCTAATAATTAAAAAGCTTGAATATAGTATTTATTACTGTATAAAAAAAACATGAAATTTAAAGTTTTAATTTATTTATTAAATTGAATTAAATTAAATTAAAAATTCTTGCAACGTAGTCGTAGTAACCCGATGGGACCGGATCTGTAAATACTTAAAAGAAACGATGCAAACAGCGCAAAATTGCCTCTTGGGTAACTACGGGCGATAAAATATAAAATATGTAAGTGGACAGACCGTTGGCAATATTGCAGGAAATAAAAATGCAATTACCTCTCCGCCATACAACGCGTAGAGCAGGTCGAAGGGAAGCGCAGCCAGCAGATCGACGACGAACCATGTTCTCAAATAATTGACTGAGATTGACCTCCAATCCGAAACCACCTCTCCTTTTCGATTCACGTAAGTGGTCCGAAAATTTAATACTATATCTGAAACAAAGCAATATTTAAATTAATAGTTAAACCCCGTAGAGCCAAATGGACATGTATTTCAGACGAAAAAAGAAATTAAAAATGATTTTGGGCATAATACCATTTACAATACAGTAGTTTCAAAAATCTATCTTAGTTAAAGTTATGATAATATATAGATGTAACTAGGAGAGCTGTCCTGTGATTCATTCTAAAAAAATATGCAAATATACCGTTTCAAATGGCTAGATAAGTTTAGCACTGTGTGTCCTTGTCAAAATGTTTTCTGTTTTTTTTCATTTTAATAATAACATTTACAGTTTAAAGTTTCACATTTCATTTTAGAATAATTTTCTAAGTTAGTCTTGTATGTAGAAATAAACGATCTTAAACCAATGTTATTATCTAGTAGTACTAGTAATAACATGCAAATTTCTTTTGTATCATTCAATTTCCGGCATGGCACTAGCCAGGGAAGTAGTTGTTTCAATAAGTTATTTGTTTACAGTCTTAGTAAGACTTAATTTGCTTGCAGAGTTACGAACAGGTTGAATATTCATTTATTCAAAACGCATGGTATACCAAACAATTGGCATTCGAAAGAGATCAAGTAAAACAATTATTTGATAACTATAAACATACAAATGACAAGAATCAATGGCAAGAATACAAAGAAAAAAAAAGAATATACTCACAAAATATTAAACTATCAAAGAAAAACTATTACTCAAATCGAATAAATGGTGCATCAAATGTCTCCAAGGAAACGTGGAAAACCAAAAACTTCTCGGACACTTTGGTACCAACAAATCAGAGCAATGCACAGTAACACAAATGCCTATTGCAAATACATTTTATTTCTTTGATATAACCAATATCGAGGTCGAGAAACAAATAGACAAACTTAACGCCAAACAATCTCATGGTCATGATAACCTTACTTCAAAAATTTTAAAAATTTCTAAGTATGCCATTATAGATGTCTTAACATTTCTTTTTAACTGGGCTCTAGAATGTGAAACTTACCCGGATATATTAAAAGTATCAATTATCACACCAATCCTAAAAACGGGCGATCCGGAAGAACTAGAGAATTACAGGCCAGTTTCCATAATCGCAATTGTATCTAAGTTGTTTGAAAAAATTACATTTGACAGAATGATGACATTTATCGACAAATATGACATTCTTACTAAGCATCAACACGGATTTAGATCAAAAAAATCTACAGAGACGGCTGGTCACCAACTTCTGGAGTATATTGTTAGAGAGTTAGACTCTGGAAAATACGTTGTTGGACTGTTTTTTGATTTGTCGAGAGCGTTCGACACGGTGGCGCATAGTTTTATATTAGACAAACCAGAGAGATACGGGTTTAGGGGAAAATTCAATAATTTTTTAAAATCTTATTTACAAAATAGAAAATTTAAGGTCAAGATTCTAAATTCTACATCAGAGGAAAAGGATTTAGATCTAGGAATACCTCAAGGTTCTGTCCTGGGTCCGTTATTATTTATTCTATTTGTAAACGACTTACCAGAATCTCTATCTCTCGGGGAACTTATTATGTTTGCAGATGATTCTACCATTTTGGTTGCATCATCAAACTTATTAGAGCTCAAAAAATATATTGAAACTGTAATACAAGAGTTTAATACATGGTGTGACCGAAATGTTCTAATATCAAACAGAGCAAAAACAGTTTGTATACACTTTAGTAAAAAAAGAAAATTGCCGGCTTCCTTCAAAATAAATATTAACGGAAAAGATCAAATATTGCAGGATTCTGTAAAATTTTTGGGATTAACACTTGATAGTAAACTGTGTTGGAATAAACAAATCGACCATGTTTGCAAAAAACTTAATGCAGCTTATTATGCAATACTAAAATTGAAACACATTTTAAGCAGAGGTGCCATTAATCAAATTTATTACGGTTGCGTTTTTTCACATCTGTCTTATAATATTTTAATGTGGGGTAAAGCATCTCAAATAAAAAGACTTTTCATTTTGCAAAAAAAAATATTGCGCCTTATGTTTGATATACCTTTCAGAGAGACGTGTAAAGGCTGCTTCATTCATGAAAACATTTTAACGCTTCCTTCAATTTACATCTTAAAAACGTTATTGTATGTCAAAAACAATTTAAGAAATTTCAAATTATTAAATCACTCCTACGCTACTCGTCGGAAATCGCATTTGTGCATTCAGCCTCATAAAAGTACACTTTACGCAGATTCATTCATTAATGTCGGTACAAAACTATTTAATAAGTTAAGTTCAAAGTTTAAAAATTTGCCATTTTCAAAATTTAAAAAAAACCTGAAAACTCATCTACTGAATCACGGATATTATTCAGTAGATGAATACCTTGAAAAATGCAATTTGTAAGTTTAATTTAGTTATACTGTATTGTATAATTTATGGACAATTCTTATTTATTTTGACGTTCGAACCTACCCTGTAATGTAACATTATGTTCTTTACTATGATGTAGCTATGCGAATAAACGATATTCTATTCTATTCAGGCTACATTTCGTTTTCTTGTATTTATCTAGCTTTTCTATTCAATCACGGAAAATCTGTCATTTTGACATTTCAAGCTTGACTCAACGTGATTTTATTATTGTGTAAACAAGAGTATAGACTTGTGACGTAATTAGCGTAAGTTTTATGGCTCTAGAATATTATGTTCAGCATTCACTTTGAATCCTGGTAATAAATACACAATAATGTAATATTAAAATATAATAGTATTTTATGTATCAAGTGCTATAATCAATAATTATGCCCATGATACAAGTGTTTAATTTCTTTTTGGTACTAAAATTAATTAAATTCTACATCGATATTAACCTCTAAATTGTTACAAATTCAACATCTGTTATCGTTGTGTAACGTTAAATTTGTAGTTCTGATTTCTATGTAAATTGCAACAATGGAATGTTGGATGGTACACATGAGATATAAACATTAAAAGTAGAATATTAAGGTTACGTTGTTTTGAAATTGTCGTTTTTGAAAACTTGCAATAATTAATGGCAATAATTATTTTAGACATCTTATATATATTTTTGCGGTGCAAGAGAATCATATGGAATAAACTAACAACTTGTCAAAATTGAGGAAGCTACGTTAACTTTACAAAAAATATTACCCCAGAAATCACCACCATGACTGCTAATGGTACGTGATTTTTTTAAATTCAAAATCGGGGTCATTTGAGCCATGTAATGTTGCTAATTACTCCCTAGTGAGAGAATAAGTTTCTCTCACGGAATTCATGGATCCTTCATAGGATTTTTGAAATATTCCAAGTTGACACCACGTACGTCAAATTTTTTGTCAAAATTTTAATATTATTTCAATATTTAATTCAATTACAGATGATTTTGGATAAAATTTTATATTATACTCATGTGGAATTCCTCATTAGTCCCTTAAGAAAATTATTTATTATATAATAAACTTTTTCTTGCGGAACTAATTACGCACATTCGACATTCATATAATAATAAATAACTAATAGCGTTAATTT
Source organism: Ocypus olens (assembly GCA_910593695.2). NCBI lineage: Eukaryota > Metazoa > Arthropoda > Insecta > Coleoptera > Staphylinidae > Ocypus > Ocypus olens. The sequence continues at coordinate 42,076,544 of OU343055.1, forward strand.
TGAGCAAAAATATGTGTATGAACAACATTGGGGTGGATCGCTCTTATATAGAGAAAAATAATTATTAATCATACCTATGTGGAAAATATGTTCTATAGTATGGAGATTGATATGAGATAAGAGAAGTATATTAAAAAAAAAAAAAAAATTAAAAATTGAATGTTTCCGCGTGGAACAAGATAATTTCAGACTCAAAATAATTGTTTTTCTACAATATAAATAACCAAAAATGATTATTACTGAATAGTAAATACTAAATGGTGAGTAGTAAAATGTGCATTGCAACATTTTATGATTAAGTTCAATCTCGCCCCACTGTCGGAAGCGGTACGACATTTTGAATCCGCCATTTTGTTTTTGAAAAATTTGATCTCAAAAACCCCATAATCCAATGTTTCATTGAATTTGTAAGACATCTTCATGTTTTGGCCAGCTTTTTTGGACTTTGGACCACAGTGTGTCATGGAATGGATGTTAGAAAAGACATGATTTTCTCTGTATTTGCGTCTGGCTGAGATATGCTAACAAATATGCTTCCTACCTAGGAAAACGTAAGGTGGTATATTGTCATTCAAAAGAGAATCGAAGAAAGGAAACAGTGTCTGCATCTACACTCCTCGTGTGAAGAAGTTACAAATAAGTTAGAAGACACCTGGAAACAAGTTTCAATCCAAATAATTGACCACTACATCTTTTTGAGAAAAATACGTTCATATCACGACACATATCGCGCTCTTAAATCTTAGTAAGCAAAAAAGACGTTCGAAGCTATCGCAAGCAAATCGACATTTGCCGTTAGAAAGCAAATGCTCTATTTGACACGTACTTGTAAATAATCTAAAAGTTGCTGTTAGAAAGTATGCAAAATATGGAAAGTACCAATGAACGAGCCAGAATTTCTATCAGACCAACTGAAAGAAAAATGGTAATCGGGTTACTGGATCAGAAAGTAACTCCAAAAAAATCAATGCCACAAAATAAAAATTGAAGCAAAAGTAAAATAGTCCAGTCAATCGAGACATTGTATGCTGTAAAAGGTGGTGTAATAGTTATTTATCTAATTAGTGGGATAAGAGCATCATTAACTGACGAATGCGGTGAGTTGCTGAGACGAGGGCGTAGCCCGAGTCGAAGTAAGACCATGAGTCTCAGTTAATATGCCTTATCCCACGTATTAGATACAACTTTTTATCTACGACTGCTCAGAATTACGGAAAATATTCTTTTGAATTGAATTCGACGAAAAATCGGAATATCATAGTATGTATGTAGGACCATAGCAACATGTAATTTGAATGTCAACAATTTAAGTCAAAACTTTAAGAATTAATTTTCTAATTTCTGTTTTTCTGTGAAATAATGAGCGACTCCGAATCTCTGCCTTCGGATATCGAAGAATCGGCCACGCAGGTAGTTTCAACGTTATTGCCGGAAAAATCAAAAATTAAATATGAGCAAGCTTATGAATGTTTGCGGAAATGGTGCGATGAAAAGAAAATAAAAAATGAAGCAAGTGAAAAGGTACTTCTAGTATATTCTGAAAATATTTCGAAACGCTATAAACCTTCAAGTCTGTGGGCATATTACTCAATGATACGTGCGATGATATCCATAAAGAAAAATGTAGATATCAGTAAATTTATTCAATTGGTCGCATTTCTGAAGAGGCAGTCGGAAGGATATAAACCGAAGAAATCCAATATTTTAACAAAACAACATATAACCCGATTTTTACAAGAAGCTGATGATGAAAAGTGGCTACTAACAAAGTTAAATAAGAACAAGGCATGAAATTTTAGATTAAGAAATATTTTCAGGTAGTTTTGATCTTTGGAATTGGTGGAGCCTGTAGAAAAGAAGAACTCACTTACATGCAAGTGACCAACGTTAGGAACGAAGGGCAGGTCTTCTGCGTCACAATACCAAATATAAAGAACAAAATTTCGCGAGAGTTTGTTATAACATCAGGAGACATTGATGGGATCAATTTCGTAGACATTATAAAAAAATACATGGCACTGCGTCCACATAATGCCGTAGAGAGGTTTTTTGTTGGTTACAGGAATGGCAAATGTATAAAACAGCCCGTTGGCATTAACACGATTGATAGCATGCCGAAAAATATTGCTTCTTTTTTAAAATTACCAAATGCTAAAGAGTACACTGGTCACTGCTTCAGAAGATCGTCAACCTCACTTTTGGCAAACTCAGGGGCGGACCAGCCAACAATAAAAAGGCACGGGGGCTGGAAGAGCAATACAGTAGCCGAAGGATACATAGAAACTTTGGTTGAAAATAAGAAACGTATCGCAACGAATATTCTTGGAGAAAAGAATGTACTTGTAGAAGCTTCAACCAGTAAACGCAGTAGTTTGGAAATTTCTAAAACAGAAATGTCCTCAGGAATACACTTGAATAAATGTAAACATGTTATTATTAATGTTCATAAATAATTGTTAAATAAATTTGATTGTAAGTTGGTATTAAAAAATGAGTGTGTTTTTGATTTCATTACCTCACTAGTTAGGTAATGAGTTTCATTACGTAACTCAAATGAATGTCAAATTCGTCACTTATCTAAGCAGTCGTAGATAAAAGCTTTTATTTTTTTAACTTAAACTTAGTACAAACATGTAAAAACGAAAATGTTTGGCAGCCAAAATACTTCGAAATTTTAGGCCTTTTTTTGGTGCTTCGCACTCCTAAACGGTGCATCCTAGCAAAAAGGTCGAATGAACTCAAAAAAAATCCTGTTAAGTGGTATGGTGGAAAACCACGACTAATAATAGTAATAGGTAGAGAGAGGATTTTATGTAAAATGCACATTTTTGCATATATTGCATATCTATCCATACAATGCATATTTTAACTGTTCGGTGCAAATAACGCGGGAGGAATTGATATAGTCCGTTCTCCGGAATCTGACGGCTGTGGTCGTAAAAGAGGGTCGGAGTTCGGTAAGTAGTGGACGTAATATTTTTTATCTCAAACCAATCTTTGTTGAGAAGTACTGGTGTAAAAGTGCGTATACCAATCGGAGCGAAGGACAGTAATAAATGTATGGGATGCAATTAGACGAACCACCAATACCTTTTCTTTCAGGGTGCGTCAATCCTCAGGGCGGACCGACCGTTTTACGACCTCGGCCGCCACATTCCACCGAATATGCTATAGTTTGTTTGAATGCATTTATTTGCCATTTCATTCCATTCTTTATTTCCATGCGCACAATAGTTTTTCCTGTTTTTTGTTAACCCTCACCCAGAATTAGCCGATTTGAACAATTGAGTGCGGAGAGAGTCGTCCACGAAACCGTTGAACTAACACGTATTTTTGCTTCGCTTATCACGTCGATCTTCACAAAATCGTCCATCGCTAAATTGAATCATTGTTCGAAGTGTCGGGCATTTAGTACTTCCCGGAAGGAGACGGACGCTGAGGAACAACATCCCCAGGTTAGTCGGCTGATTTTTCTGTGCTGCCATTTTTCCCGACATAACTGCATTTAATTGATCACCACACGCTGTCGGTAGCTCTCGCGAAAATAGTTTTAGTCCACTGTTGTTACCGAAGCCACAGCACCCTACATTAACATATTTTGGTAATATTTAACAATTTGGCGCACGGCACATTGCAACGAGCAATTCTCGATTTCGGTTATGAATCAACATCTAGTCATTCAAGGAAATACCAGCCAAATGTCATGAAATTAATTGCCAATTCGTCCTGCGTTCACATCTTTTTTTTTCGGTTTACTTTGAAATATATGTAACGCGGCATTGGATCAAGAGGAAGAACGAGATAGAAATACTTTAAGGTGTCCAGGGGCTTTTCATATTCATCGAATCTCTCCATAAAAAGAAATTTGAAGAATAAAAAATAACTAAATTTTCGCAAAATATGATTTTCGATTTTTGTATAATTCAATATTCGCCATGGAATTAGCCAGAAAAGTGGTTGTTTTAAAAAGTAATTTGTTGATTATAGTCTTATTAATAAGACTAATGATCTACAACAAGTATAGCATTTTCATTTCCTATTATTAACATTAATAAATGTTTGTGATTTTCTTTTTTTTATTAAAAATGTATATCAACAAACTGTATTTTTCTATTGCAATATATTAATTTACTATATTTTCGATGTTTTAAATGCATACATAAATCAGCAAATTCATTAATTATGCGCCGATAGAGAGACCGGATTTTGATTTAAAAAAAAAACGAGGAAGGTTGTGCCTTCCAAGTCGATTCTTCCTTTAGTTTGGACCCTTAGAAGACACCTCAAGCCAATAAATCAAGGAAAACGCACTGCTAGAATTGCTTTCTAAGCCTTTCTTGTCCAAAAAACCGACTAAAAAATTTTATTCAATGTTTCCACATGTATTTAAAGGAATTTTTTTATTATGGTCTTCAGAGCAGAGCAGGAGTTATTTTCAAGTGAGAACGGAACCAAAATTTGGCCACCTGGTAGACAATCGCCATTTTCTATTTTTTGATAGCTAGCTGTATAGATCCTTAATGGCGTAAGGAGCCAGAAAATGCTGAAATATTGCCCCCCACACATTTGGCCAAACTCAATAAACGCACACATGTCCGAAAATGGCCATCTTCGATCATCTTGTCCTCTCTGCCGTGATGAGGGGTTTTTTAAAACTTCGGAAGTGCTGCGAAGCAGGGAGTGTCAGAAAAGCTCAATTTAAATGACTCGAACCATGCGGGTCGACGTTTGACCGAAAATGGCCATTTGTGATGCCGAGATTAGGTTGGGTTCTGGCATAGCGAATGCGAGTGAAGAGCTTTAAAATAGCGCGTGAGATAAAGAAGAGAACTATTATACACCCCAAAATGTCATCGACCAAATCTAGAGGCGGCTAAATGGCCAAAAATCAGTCTCTATGACCAGCAGGGGACTGACACACTTTGGTGGTTGATGATTAGGGGTTTACAAGTACCGAGGAGTGGGAAATGATGGACCAACTCAGGTTAAGAACTCGGAGATCTTTGAGGGACAAACTGAAAACGATGCAGCCCTTCGAAAATGGTCATTCGCGACCAAAAAAACACTATGTGAATTCCGGGCCAGTGAATGTGGTTTATGCCTTTTTCAAAGAGTGGTCGAGAATGGTCACCTGTGTCTTTAGGCTTACTCCTGGATTGTTGTGATCCTGTACTCGAGATTTAGACGGTATAGAGGTATTATAAACACAGAAGGCCAAGGGCACGTGCCAGGCCGCAGAACTATTAATGGCTGAATACTTACTTTTCTTTATGAGAGGTAACTTTCCTTCTCTTAGTCCATGACTTACGGGTAAAAACCAATTACGAACAATGCATTCCAGTTTAAACAAATGCTTTGACCCAAGTAAAAATATTAACGAGAATAACGACTTGCCATGCAAGTGCAACTGCATTTGATTTGTGGATTCGCATCTGACCCACTTTTCATTCAATTTAAGCTGAAGAAAAAAACGAAAAATTAAAAGATCCATTTACGGTTTGGACAAAAAAGGCCGAAAAAGCTATTCTAGCAGTGCGTTTTCCTTTTTGTTCATTAGCTTGAGGTGTCTCCTAAGGGTCCCAACTAAGGGAAGAATCGACTTGGAAGGGTGTGCTCCTCGTTTTTTTTTAATAAAAATCCGGTCACTCTATCGGCGCATAATTCATGGATTTGCTGATATGCACATCCTCTCTCCAGTAATAGGGTTTTCCCACACTCATTAAGCAGACTCACTAGCCTGGTGCAGACAGGCTAGGAGGAAGACAAGATGTTGAAGAATACTGCAACGCCTCTTTTGAAAAATCAGATGCCCGAAGTTCTCCTGTGGACAGAGACGCAAGAGACTCAGTCTCTAAAGGAGTAGCTTATACAGCACCCTCATTTCTAAACTTAAGTTAATTTAAACTGCCACTGCCCAGGAAATCGGCCTCGAAGGGGTGGCCAAGATGGTTGATCAAGGTAACTTCAAGAATGTCACCCTTGAAAGGAGAGGCAAGGTTACTATCTTAGAATCTGCTGTGAGCTGTCTTATGACAGAAAACCTAAAACGTACCTATTATTGATCTTCTGACACTGTTCTAAAGATTGTGCCTTACAAAACAGTCAGAAGAAGACTTAAAACACTTTTTTCACTTACGAACTCAAATCTTATGCTCTTTAATTAGTTATATCGTATTTTTTAATAGGATGCACCGTTTAGGAGTTATACGTAAAAAAAACAAAGAAGTCCTAACATTTTTACGTTTTTTGGCTACCAAAAGTCTTAGTAAGACTTAATTTTTTGCTTGCAGATTAACGAACAGGTTGAATATTCATATATTCAGGCTACATTTCGTTTTCTTGTATTTACCAAAAGTTCTCCTGAGCTTGCACATGTTAGCATTTGTGTTTTTTACTTGTTTGAAACCGTAAATTTAAGTTAAAAAATAAAAGATCCTACACCACCTTCTGCAACATACAGCACTGTTTCGATCGTCTACTGATTGGCTTAATATGAGGACAGAAACAAAATACTGAGTGATGTTTCTTCCAGAAAGCGGAGCCTAACATGTCGACATTATCTCCAAAAGGAAAGAATCGAACGTTGCTGACAGAAATAAAATTCGGCATGAGAACAAGGGCAGGATTCGTCTCAGTCAGTTGTAATAGATTATGACAATAACTAATTTGGTTTATACTTCGATGAACGCAAAGACAGGACTCTGTCACTGGAAGACGAGCTTTCACTACATCATCTTTTCGCGCACGTGTATGCAACCACGATTGAGCCTAGAAGCTTCACTGGCGAAATAGGAAAATCGTTGGCCGGATGCGAGAGGCTACTTATAGTTTTAGTCACGACAATAGAATGCACGGCGAAGTAACTAACAAGAAAGACTTAAGTACTTAATGAAAATTTGTGAAGCCCTCAACTGCGGACATTGCAGGGAAAAAAAACTGGAAAAGTTTGCCGCTGAAGATGTACAATCGCTAACAGAATACTCAGGCTCTATGTAGATTACGAACATTCATTCGAGGCTTAAGTGATATTAACGACTTTCATCGTAAAAGTATATGCGCCTAAGTGGTTCAAGATCAAAGAGAAACCATCGATGGTCCATTGACCACACATGCACAGCATTTGCATCAATCAATAATTCTATCGCTTTATTTGTCGACTAATTTGAAGGACGTTATCGATCCTGTTATTAAAAGAAACTGGTATTTTGTCCATTCTGAAAATGAAACCATCGATGATCTATGGTGCACAGCATTTGCATCAATCAATAATTATATCGCATTATTTGTCGAGTGATTTGAAGGACGTTTTCGACCCTGTTATTAAAATAAACTGGTATTTTGTCCATTCTGAAAATGCACTGATATCAATGTTAGATGACGACAGAAATCATATAAGGTAATTAGCCCTTCGAAGAATTCTCAAAGCCCCCAAAGTCAAACGGTCTGCTGCAACCCCAACCATTGCAACAAATAATATCCGTTTCTTCAATTTGCCAGTTTTTGACCTTTATAGATAGACTGAATGATTTAGAGATGGCATGATTTCCAAAGCTACCTACTGTCAAGGGGTTTCCCTGTGCCATATTCAAGCTACAGAACGAATAGTCAAAATAGTCACGGAAGCATCTGCTGCTCTCTGCGGACCATGTAAACGAGACTCGTTTATAAGAAATCGCCTGGAATCTCGAAAATGCATGCCAGTGATTACCGTCTACTGTAATTTTGATGGTGTTTTAGGTTTAATACTTAAGAAGCTCTTAAATGTATGTGAAGTTTTTGTTCTTGTAGCCATTTAGTATATCGTCGGTGAAGCGGCAATACTGCCTATCTCACATTCACCAAATTTGACAGGAGAGAGAAAACACTTTCTCGGAAAAGATTATGTATTAAAATCTCAATTTTGGTTCAAATGGCGGTTAGGCGGTATTATCGTTTCGTCGGCGATTTGTTCTATTATTGCAATAAAAACTAAAAAGTACTAAAATGCCTGTTTAACTTTGACAAAAATCACTTTGACTTCAACCCCCTGGCGGCAGTGCTTAACCTAAAAATCAATTTTTTATTTTTTGCCTCCATAGAACATCTTTTTCTTAGAATAAGGTTTTGAAATCCAAAAAAATCAATCCACCCTACTGAACATGAGTCCAATTCTCAAGGATGACGAAAAGCGAATGTATGATTTGTTTGATTAAATTTTGATAAAGCTAACATCTCCAAGCTCACACATCTCGGTGTTCTAATGAAATAGTATATTTCATAACAAGGGCCGAAAGTGGCAAATAGCCAGAGAGTGCGAAATTTGACGAATGAGGCGAAGCGCAGCATAGCCGAGTGAGTCAAATACACGAGCAATATGATGTTGTACTTTGGCTCGAGTTACGAACATTACTTTTCCTACAGCACTAAGAAAATTACAAACGCAACAGCACCTTAATGAGCGAATCTGACGCACAAAATTCACAAAACTGTCAAAATTCGATAGTTCACATGCACGCTAAATGAGTGCAACCTCTTATGATAAAAAAAATATACAGCACTAGTGCGATATGGGATTTTGTAAGCACGCTTAAAGAGTGAAACCCTTTACCATGTTATAACGTCTACGTACTATATGTGATTTCTGATAGATCGATGATATTGTCCTGTTTAATTGTGTGCTTATCTTTCTTATATTATCATGTCCTTCATGGTGCTCCAAATTTTGTTAATTGTCCTTCATGGCGCTCCTCTATTTGTTTAGCATTGGCCATAACAGAAGCGATTGATTCATCAGACGCACGTGATTTCTAGGTTCAAGGTGTTGCACTGGTTGGATATGAAATGGATACAAGCTATGATCGATCAATGTTTGTCATACTCTTACATGAGGATTACGTGCAGAAAATTCTCTTGTTCTTGAATTGAAGAATATCTTTTATTTCGTTAAAATTTTGCTCAACTACACGCTCAGAATCAAACATAGGAACCACTTGGTACAACACAGTTTCAGATAGATGTTAAAACGGGTTTCGCTAGAAGAAGTAAAAGTAAAAAAGGTTAAGTTACCCGGACCGGAGGAGATGCGAAATGAGTTTTAGAAATTCCTTTTCTCCACGACCACTGGAGAATTTAAACATTCTGAAATCAATTTTGATCATAGAACGTACACATTCTCACTTGCTATGGAACAATGCTTATGCGTTTTGCATGTAATAATAATTCATTTGAAAACAAATAATGGAATGAATATTCTCGTGGTTTTCCATTCGCATCGAATTTCCATTCTAACCTTGTTACAGAATATACTACATGAGGACGCTGTGAAATGTCTGATTTCAGTTTTTCAGACAAATTTTCAAGTCAGAAATATACCCTAAAACTGACTAAAGCTGAGTGCGTCACGATGGAACCAGAAAGTTTTAAATATAATTCATAAAGAATGTACAGAATCTGAAAAGGATAAATTTCACCTACAATATTCGGTTTCAGAAACCTAGTAGGCAATTGGTAACCGAGTTTCGGTTGTTATTCAAGAACCTGGTTGGCAGTGGGTAAATGATTTTCATTTGTTATTCCAGGGCCGTATAGACATTTCTGCCTAGTTTATTGACTACCAAAAGGCCTTCGATGGAGTACAGCATCAATAGATAAAGGCTTTAAGGAGTATTGGAGTAAATTAAAAATAATAAATAAGAAATTATTATCTACCAATGACTGCTGTAGACCGGTTTCTAGAAAGCTTACGGAAGTAAGACTATTTATAAGACTAAATTTTTGAAGATTTACGAACAAATACCAGAAAGTGCAGTAATTTCTTTTTCTGCATTTTACATGTTTGAGTCAAATTTTTACATTCATTTTGATTAGAATATCGTTACGCAACTTATTGTTAACCGAAATTCGTAAAATTCCGTGCGAAAAATGGGCACCCTATATGGCGACCGGCATACCTATCCATATATTTAGTTAAACGTCAGATCATGGCGAAATTGAAATGGTTACTGTTAATATACACTGAGAAGTATTTATATTATTTACCCAGACATATTCTAGACTAGAATAAAGCACAGCAATGTTGAACATCTCTACCGCATATATTTCAAGAATTTCCTTGTTTTGAGTTGACACCACTGTAGTTGACACTCGATGCTTGAAATACAATATTCAGAAACGTCTCTTATATAAGATAAGTACAATGCAAATTGGAAAAGGTCTAACGAAGCGCAAAGATAAAGAAGAAGCTTAATTAGGGACGAAAAATAATTTCCAGTCCTAATTGAAGGACTGTGCGCAACGAGAACATAAAAAATGTCTCTCACTTTAAAATGTTTTAATTTATGGTGGTAGTAGTTGCATTTACCTAACTATCCATCAATCGTTAGATCCATTAGTCGTGTATTTGCATGTGTGTAACTGGGCTTGTTATATCACTCCCATGCGCTATTAATTGTATCCCAACGGCGAATTGTACCGGTCACCCATCCATTGTCAGACTCAGACTTGAATTCATATTATAATAACTAAAATTATAGAAGATACGTATTTTTATAACTTAAAAATATAAAAACCAATCTTATATAAAGAATAGAAATATGAAAGAGATATTAATTTAACCGTACTAAAACACAGTTTAGAGTCTTAATAATTTAAAGTCCTTATAATTAAAATTCTTTAAAGTCTTTAGCGGCACAATTTCGCTCACTCTCATTCTCCCCTTAAAACTGTGATATCACTCATCAAAATTTTCTAAGGCAAAAATATTAAAATAAACTTGACATTGACGTAAAAATGCATAGCAACAATTTTACATATGATATACTAGATTTGTAAAGTATAAAATTGTGGAATTAAGGAAAAATATTGTAGTGGCGTAAGGACCTCGAACTAATTTAATGTATTTTAATAAATTCGCACGCACTTGAACTTTGACATGCACTTTCAGCATATTCCATCATCATATAATAGCACGTGGTACTTAAACATATAAATCGTATACACCCATGCCTTGTTATATCAACATTCTGTAAATAGTAAACATTAAGTATATAGGGCTAGTTTAAGAAATCAATGAACAGTATCAAATCGTTGAACGTAACGTTGAAATATAATAAGTACCCTCAAAATTGGTGAATCGTGACTTTTGTCTTCGAGCGTAATAATAGTTATTTATTATACGAATGTGGAATGTACCGGGTGACCCAGGGATCTGTAAAAGTCCCATAACTTATTTGCTATTTGAGATATCGACTTTTCGACTTTTCTTGAACTGGTACCCACACTTATTCTACGTATTTTAAAAATATGTATGTTTTTATACAGGGTGTCCCAGTATACATGACAGAACAAAGTCATGTTTTTTTAAATGGAACACCTTATATTTTAAACTTTATTTTCAACCCTCTTGAAAAGCTGATAAAAATAGTGTAAGATAGTATGGGTCTATTATGGACGGTTGGTTAGTTATGGGCAAATTTGTGGCAAAAACATGTACACATTGAAAACATGGCAGAAGCGTTCCTAGCAAAGATAGCATCATTATTTATACACTAGAAGATTTCCCACATCATAAAGAATAATACACAGCAGCTTTGGTTCTCTTTTATTCATAGTGCTATACAGGGTGTCAACATACGCAAAACAATGGATAACTTTTTTTTTAAATAGAACACCCTATATAATTTGCCACCAATCTATGGAATTTTTAATAAGCTTTCCAATGATATACAGTTTGTATAACAAAATTTTTAAGGATTCTTGAGATTTATCAATAAAAACATATTTCTTTTGCCACCTTCTGCTGATTTTTTTATTTTCAGCCAAAACTATGCATTTTCAGGAAAAATTATAAGAGATCAAAGTTGTGGAGCGAAAAATTTACGATCGATATAGGTCTTTCAACTTTTAAGATAATGCATGCATTGCCCACCAGAGCGCGCAAAGTCGTGACCGTATATGCATTTTAGCGTTTTCTTTTCAAATTTTTTATTGATAAATTGCACTATACTTTATTTTTCGCACCCTCTAGCGGAAAAACAGGAAATTATAGGGAAATTAAAATGGCCCATTTCGATTGAAAATGTTCCGCTCTACAACTCTTAATGGAAGCAATTTTTGCCAAAAATGCATAGTTTTCCCTAAAAATGCAAATTGAAAATGTGGGTATCAATTTTTGCGTTTTTCAATGGTTTTTTGCATTTTTAGCGAAAACTATGCATTTTGGGCAAAAATTGCTTCTTTTAAGAGTTGTAGAGCGGAATGTTTTCTATCGACGTAGGTCATTTTAATAATTCTATAATTACCCGTTTTTCTGCTAAAGGACGTGGAAAATAAGTGCAATTAATTAACAAAAAATTTAAGAAAAACGCTAAAATGCATATACGGTCACGGTTTTGCGCACTCTGGCGGGCAATGCACGCATAATTGGAAAAGTAGAAAGACTTATATCGATCGAAAATTTTCCGCTCTACAACTTTGGTCTCTTATTATTTTTTCAGAAAATGCATACTTTTGGCTGAAAATCCAAAAATAAGCAGGAGGTGACAAAAGAAAAATGTTTTTATGGGTAAATCTCAAAAATCCCTAATATTTCATTATACAAATTGTACATCATTGGAAAGCTTATTAAAAATTACATGCATAGGTGGCAAGATATATAGGGTGTTCCATTTGAAAAAAAATAGTTATCCATTATTTTGCATATGTTGACACCCTGTATAGCAGTATGAACAAAAAAGAACCAAAGCCGCGTTGTATTAATCTTCAAGATGTGGAAAATTCTTTAGTGTATAAAAAATGACGCTAGCTTTCCTAGGAGCGCTTCCACAATTTTTTAAATGTTTTTGCCACAAACTTTCCCATAACTAACCAATCGTCCATAATAGACCCATACTATCTTATAATATTTTTATCAGCTTCTCAAGACGGTTGAAAATAAAGTATAAAATATAGGGTGTTCCATTTAAAAAAACATAACTTTGTTCTGTTATATACCGGGTGTGGCACTTAAGACGCCTCGGACCATAGCAAAAAAGTCTTAAGTGCCACACCCGGTATATTGGGTGTACAAAAACATACATATTTTTAAAATATGTAGAATAAGTGTGGGTACAAGTTCAAGAAAACTAGAAGTCGATATCTCAAATAGGAAATAAGTTATGGGGCTTTTACAGATCCTTGGGTCACCCGGTATGTAAATAGTCCCGCAAGAAAAAGTTTCTAAGTAATTTTCTTAAGGGACTAATGAGAAATTCCACATGAGTATAATATAAAATTTTATCCAAAGTCGTCTGTAATTGCATTAAATATTGAAATAATGTTTATAAAATTTTGACGAGAAATTTTGACGTACGTGGTTTCAATTTGAAATATTTCAAAAATCCCATGAAGTATTTATGCATTCCGTGCGAGAAACCTATTCTCTCAACGAGGGGGTAATGAGCTACATTACATGGCTCAAATGACCACTATAATTCGATTATTACACCCGATTTTAGATAAAATGGGTTTTCCATGCTAGAATTCCCATTCTTAGTGATGCCTCTGAACTTCTATTATTTAGGTTATGTTTTAAGAGCTGCCAACTATTTTCGACTTTTTGATCTCACGGTACAATAACGCTAATCAAATTGTCTTCTTCAGTTGTTATTACTTATAAAAAAAATGGTGATGTGGCCATCATGTTACTTTCTCCGACTTTATATTTACGTTTTCATGGGTTTATTTTCAATTGAAATCATATTTTAAATGTACATTGGGCGTTTCGTAGACTCGGATGAAACTGCCGTTTAAAACGTCAAAATCATGAAAGATGGAAAAATTATACTTCAAATTCAAAAACTAGATTTACTCAAAAACTAACGAGATTTCGAAAAAAACTTATTCTTTAGAAGTTATTCATTTCTCTACAATTATTATTCACATAAAATTGCTGTAACTATTATCGTTTCATAATTATAAACCAAAAATTTTAAAAAATTAATAATTTTTTTTCTAGAATAGCAATGATTTTATGAAAAATATTTTCAAGCAAAAGCTATTCATTTCTTTGTTGTCTTCGATGTTTGTTTAAATGTTTTTGTGATATATTTTATATTCAAGAAAATATTGGCAAGAAACAAAAAACAGTTAAGGTAAACACCCACTTCCGCTGAACGGAATTTTACCAAAAGCTTTTCAGTTCTTCAGATTATCAAATAAGACGTATGTGCAAAGTTTCATATCAATTGCTTTATTAGTTTTTGAGATACAGCGCACACAGACAGACACACACACACACACACACAGACACAAAAAAAATTCCAGAAATTGTTGAAATGACATCTAGGGACCCCAAAACGGATATTTCCGTAAAAAAAATTTGAAAAAAAAATCACGATCACAATACTTTCTCGTACTTCGTAACGGAGAAAGTAAAAAATAAAGGACTTCAGCGGAATTAGACGATCTTGCTAATGCAGCTTGATTCCATTAAAATTATTAAAATATATCAGGTCGGTAATATATGTAGATAATTCTGTAGCTTCCATACTTCCGTTGACGTCAATCCCGCACTAGATAATTTAGTTTCTGAATTGGTGTAATCAATAATAAACAATTATTGCTATCATCATTATTAAACACCGGTTGTCCCGATCCACTTCGCAACAAAAATCATTGAAACGGTACGACGACGGTACGATGACGGTACGACGACGGTACGAGTGACAAATTCATCTCTTGGGCGAAGGAATAAAGTGCAAGAGAATGTAAGGTGTGAGCCACAGAAACTTGTTTCTGATTTGACCATGCCTGAGAGAGAAACATAGCAGTCATGTCTGAGATTAATTAATTTTTTTAAATCTAATCCAATTGAACTAATATAGACTCATGACGTAATACTATGCGACATACCTCATTAATCTCATAGCCAACTCTAAAACAAAATTTTGTGGCTCACACGATAATATTAGCATACAAAGCTTGAAGAAGAAGTATTACTCGGCATCGAAGTGTTCTTTTCAAGTTTTTGTAAACACTGGGCTCGACATGAAAAGGACTATTTCTATGCCTCTACTATTAGCTTTCACTATAAATGTAATTATAAAGTATGTTCTGAATTTAAATTAAATTAATCCATGGTTTTATTGATTGCAATTTATTGCTTTCAGGTTTGGATTATAATTTTAATTGCCAAATATTCTTGCTTAAAATTTAACACCATTGATGATGTAATGTATAGCATAATTGGAGGATTACTGAGTATTTATTTAATGCATAACTATTCGGTTAAATGCTTATTTTAAATCCATGTTAATTTAAAATAAAATCTGTAAATACGAGCAAACAAACAAAATATCTGCTTTAGTGCACACATTTCAGTTATTAATGATATGCATTATTAATTAACTAATTTAATTATGGTACTTATATAAAATCTCGTAATTGCAGTATTGAATTATAAATTATAATTACTTCAACAAAAGTGAAAAAAAACGATTTTTTTAAATTTAATTTTCTATAACTAGACTTATTTATAAATAAAGTGATACTATTGGCATCTTTTTATTCGCACAGTAAGGGGTCGAGAATCATCCCCAAAGTGAGCTATGTCAGCTTGAGTCAGTGAGCCTCTGCGTTACCTACCGACTCCTCCTTTTTTTTGTCTTGGTTCAATCAACATATAACTTTTTTTATAACATAAAATAATTTCAACCCATTTCCAATTGAGATTTCCATCGAAATTTCGACCCTTTTTTAAATCCTCTAACTAGGCATTTGTTGTCTTATTTATAATAAAAATAAAAACAAATGTTACCTCCAGGTAAAAAGTCAACAATAAACAAAAACAAAATTTTTTTCGTTTTTCAAACGATTTTTTTAAATTTAATTTTCTATAACTAGACTTATTTATAAATAAAGTGATACTATTGGCATCTTTTTATTCGCACAGTAAGGGGTCGAGAATCATCCCCAAAGTGAGCTATGTCAGCTTGAGTCAGTGAGCCTCTGCGTTACCTACCGACTCCTCCTTTTTTTTTGTCTTGGTTCAATCAACATATAACTTTTTTTATAACATAAAATAATTTCAACCCATTTCCAATTGAGATTTCCATCGAAATTTCGACCCTTTTTTAAATCCTCTAACTAGGCATTTGTTGTCTTATTTATAATAAAAATAAAAACAAATGTTACCTCCAGGTAAAAAGTCAACAATAAACAAAAACAAAATTTTTTTCGTTTTTCAAACGATTTTTTTAAATTTAATTTTCTATAACTAGACTTATTTATAAATAAAGTGATACTATTGGCATCTTTTTATTCGCACAGTAAGGGGTCGAGAATCATCCCCAAAGTGAGCTATGTCAGCTTGAGTCAGTGAGCCTCTGCGTTACCTACCGACTCCTCCTTTTTTTTTTGTCTTGGTTCAATCAACATATAACTTTTTTTATAACATAAAATAATTTCAACCCATTTCCAATTGAGATTTCCATCGAAATTTCGACCCTTTTTTAAATCCTCTAACTAGGCATTTCTTGTCTTATTTATAATAAAAATAAAAACAAATGTTACCTCCAGGTAAAAAGTCAACAATAAACAAAAACAAAATTAAATTAACGTACCGCAAAACGCAAACAACCTGTTTCCAATAATAACAGCTGTTTAGGCAAACATTTCATATTCAGTGCTGTACATGACTTTAAAACATCTGTCAATATTCACGAATACTAAAATAACATAAAAAATAAATGTTGGATTGATGAGGCTGTTACTTGGTGAAATTCCATAATATACCGTGTGTTCGATAAAAAAACGCCCAATGCTAACAATAACAACTCTGTTATTTATTTTGAATGAACTAAAAAAGAAAGTCAATGACTGTTTAAATACTATAAAATGACGGTAATTATATTTTTTTTCAAAATCAACTTCATTGCCAAATGATAGTCAACTTTAAATTTTTAAATGGCTGCGTATACTTTTCTAATTTTATAATATCAGACATTGTTCTTCTGAATCCAATAATGCCTGTTATGTTGGTTTTAAGTTAATATTTATGCCAGAAAAAGGTAATAATAAATCTTGTTCACATGATTTTTTTGTAATAAATAAAGGCACACTACGCCTTGAAAAAAAAAATTCTAATCGACAAATGTCATTTATTGTATAAGTAATGTCAACCATTTGTTATTAGTGTGTGTTTCAGATATATTCATGAACAATAGCGAATTAACAGACATGTTGCAAATTTATTTTCTATGTAATAAAAATCGAAGAGCTGCAGCACGGATTTATCATCTACGGTTTCCAGAGCGGTGGATATTAAATTTAGAAGGTTAAGAAGGAAAGAGACGATATGGAGCTTTTAACAAGCCGAAGAGAGTGGATCGACAATTTCGTGGACTTGCAGAGTTAGACGTTCTATTTAGTGTTTACAATAATCACAGAACATCTAAATCGCAAGTGAATTAATATTTGCAATACTTATTTATTCTTTTCTACATTTTTATTTTTAACTTATAAGAGTACATAGGGAACCCGTAAATTAAAAAAAAATCTAAAACATTGTGAGAAAGTAAAGTAGTTCATCCTTAGCACAAAACCATTTTCTGTTGTTGCGGAATTCCAGTCTGAGGGGGTGAAACCACTCTTCAAAGAAAAAGGACAGTTTGTTTTAGCAAATTTCTCATAGTACAAGTACAAGTCATATGAAGAAATAGTTCATATAAAAGATGTGGATCATTTTATTGTCTTTGCTACAGTACATTCAGATTTTTTGGAAATGTAAAATTTAACGAGGGGGAGGCGAAGGGTGGAGTAAATTTTGCTTTTCCGCAAAATCTAAATTCAACGTAGCAAAGAATAAAATACTCTATAACTTTTATATTAACAATGTTTGCATGTGCTGTAATTTAGAAAAAAATTGCTATAAAAAAACTTTCATTTTTCTTTGACGAGGGTTTCAGCGTCTCAGACTGGAATTCCGCAGAAACAGAAAATGGTTTTATACTACGGATGAACTACTTACCTTCCACAATAAGTTTCAGATTTTTTTTTTAATTTACAGGTTCCCTATGTTCCCTTGTTAGTAGGCTCTGTTTAGGTGACAGTTTTGTTGGCCAATGTAAAAAGCACTAGAGTTGAAAAAAGGTTTATATAAAAAAAGAGGTTATATTTTATGATAGTGGGCAATGTTGGCATTAGAACAATTGAATTAGGCAACATTCTTAGAAATCTGACATTTAATAATTTTTTCACTGTCAGGTCATTTTTGTTGGTGTCCATGTGAAAAACTTTATAAAATGAAACCGCAGCCTTCTTAATTAACACTAGGTTTACGGGACCCGTCAATTTGACGGATTTCAAACTTCAAAAAAAATACCGAAAAAAAACATTGCATGAATTTTCATCATTTTGTACTGTAAATTGATAATTTCATCTAAAGAATTTTTTCACACAATTGTTTTTTTCCTAAACCTTCCAATTTTTAAAACTTTTATGTAGTATACCTATCTCTACGAAACCCGTCAAATTGACGGGCTACCCAATTTCATAAATAATCCTTATATATTTGTTTGGTTAGTAAAATCATTACTCCAGTAATAAATATTAGAATAAAAGAAAAATCTCCACTAAGATGATACGACGCGGATATTGTACAAAGAGTGTACCGGATCGAAAATATCCAGAAAGGAGTTTATATTTTCTTTAGCCCAAGAATTAGCTGGAGAAAATAAGGAGAACATTCGTCACAGTTCAGACGTTTCAGATCAGTCACCTTCAACATCAGGAGTACGAAAAAGTTGCCAAGTGGGCTACTGTAATAAAAATAAAAACAGTAATTGCTGTATGTATTGTAAAAAGATCGTATGCGGAAAATGCACAAAAAGAATTCAATACGTATGTAAAAAATGTTCTCAAAAAATATGATTATGTAGCGTTTATATTATTATTTCCGCACTAACTTAAAAAAACTGTTTACTTTTTTTATATTTTTATTTTTACGTGAAGCCTTATATTGTTAAACTCAGATTTGGTTTGAATAAATTGTTTTTTTTTTTAAGTAAATACGTATTTTCATCCACCCGTCAATTTGACGGATGCTCGTAGAGATAGGTATATAAGAAACGCCCGTAAACCTAGTGTTAAAAATGAAATTCGAACAGAGTATACAAACATTTTCCTACGATTGTAAAATTAGAAGAAACTAAGCTGACAAAATGTGAAGTGACATTTATTTATATGTCACATTGACATCTCTAAATAAATCAGTCAATTTTAAGGCTGAAAGACCTCTGGTCAATTGCCTGTTGAGGTCATTTGTAAAAGTGTCTCAATAAATGTATTGTCTCTCTCTCTCAGTCAATTTTGTGTATCTAATTTTAATAGTAGCAAATATTGGTTATAAACATTACGTTGCCATGACAACTATTATTTCTTTGGTTACCTACTTGATTTTAAATGTATATATTATTCATATAATTAAAATGATGTATATTTGATGCTTGTTTTAAACAAGATGTAGATGTAGGAATGGTGTGTAAAGTATTTATTTCATATTTCTACATTGCATGATTGTGAATGGATTACATGTGGAGATTGCAAATGTACTTGATAATAAATTCCATGATAAGCGTTATCGCTCGATAAAAGTAAACACTTATTAACGGAGAATAGATTAATCGTAGTTAAATCACAAATGATAACCGGCCCATTAGCTCAGTTGGTTAGAGCGTCGTGCTAATAACGCGAAGGTCGCGGGTTCGATCCCCTCATGGGCCAATCCTTTTTTCATCAAATTAGAAACAACCTTACTTGTTGCAGAAAGCATTAAATAAATTCAATAAAACGAAATGTAGCCTGAATATATGAATATTCAACCTGTTTATAGTCTTAGTAAGACTTAATTTTGCTTGCAGAGTTACGAACAGGTTGAATATTCATATATTCAGGCTACATTTCGTTTTATTGAATTTACTTTTTTCATCACTTGAAAATCATCAGCAACACATGTCTTTTAAAAGATGGTTATGTTTATTCAAAATAATTGTAGAAAATAGCAGTTATAAAGAATGCGCTTTAATCCAAATCTTATTAGTTTTTGAGTAAACTGTGGGTATAGATTATTAGAATTGGAAGCCTTGCCTATACATTAAATAGTTTAATGTGTGTCCACAAAAATTTGCACCGGTATAGGATGTACCAAAAGGGCCTTGGATATGAGACCAGGTCTGCATTATCTATAAACTCGCCAAGTCACAAAATGGAGTCAACTACTATGGAACTGAATTATTCAATGTTTTACCTTCTGAAATAAAATCACGCGGGGAAAATCAATTTCGCAATGTAATAAAAAAATGGTGATGTGGCCATCATGTTACTTTCTCCGACTTTATATTTACGTTTTCACGGGTTTATTTTCAATTAAAATCCTATTTTAAATGTACTTCGAGCGTTGTGTAAACTCGAATGAAACTGACGTTTAAAACGTCAAAATTATGAAAGATGGAAAAATTATACTTCAAATTCAAATACTCAGTTTACTCAAAAACTAAAGGGATTTCGAAAAAAACTTATTCATCATAAGTTGTTCATTTTGGCATTCTCTACAATTATTATTAACATAAATTTGCTGTTACTATTATCGTTTCAAAATTATAAACCAGAAATGAAAGAAAGAATAATAATTTTTTTTCTCGAATAACAATGATTTTATGAAATTTTTTTTCAAATAAAAGATGTTCATTTATTTGTTGTCTTCAATATTTGTTTAAATGTTTTGTGATATTTTTCATATTTAAGAAGATATTAGCAAAAAACAAAAAACGGTTAAGGTAAACACCCACTTCCGGTTTACGAAATTTTACCAAAAGCTTTTCAGTTCTTCGGATTATCAAATAAGACTTATGCTCAAAGTTTCATACCAATTGCTCTATTGGTTTTTGAGATACAGCGCGCACAGACACACACACACACACACACACACACACACACACATACACACACACACACACAGACACAAAAAATTTTTTTCCAGAAATTGTTGAAATGGCATCTAGGGACCCCAAAACGGATATTTCCGTAAAAAAAATTTTTGAAAAAAAAAATCACGATCACAATACTTTCTCGTACTTCGTAACGGAGAAAGTAAAAAACTCATCCATAGAGGTTTCTACAGCATTCAAGAATGTTTGTCTAGTGGGTTTGCTGATATTACCAAGTAACCTAACCACTTACCAATAGGATTTTTTTTTAAATGTATGTTGAGCTAATTTATACCATTTTCTCTTTTTATATTCGTTGTTATGCCATATAATTTTTTTTTTAAATTTTACATATTGTATTTTCACATATACATAATTTTAATATATTTGTTATGTTATATATAAACCAATTTTTAACATGTTTATTTATTTCATTTATTGCCTTATTTTAAGAGTGATAACCAGTATTAAAAAAACACTTTTAATTACATGTTGTTTGTGCAAAATTTCTATACACGTAATAGTTACGATATACTTATAATTTTGTTTTTTTACATTACATAATGTTAGTAATAGTTTAACATAGATTATTATCGATATTAAGAAAACACTTAACTTTTTTACACCACTTTTATTTACTCCCTATATAATACCTCCCGCCACCCATATAAATTTAAAATAGCAAGTTTTAACTCAATGATAACCCGTGCAACCAAAATTCCCCTTAGCCCCGAATCCCTTAAACAAGAAATAAATACAATAAAACAAATTGCTACTAATAATAGCTATCCGGAATCTCTTATACCCAAATTAGTTAATAAATTTCAATTAAAACAAATTAAAAATTACATATACGCTGCCAGTTCAGCCACAGAAAACAAATCCTATAAAATATTAACATACTTTGGAACAATAAGCTCAAAAATTAAAAATATTTTTAAAAAACGAGACGTTGACAGAGTTTTTAGATCAAACACCAAACTCGCACCAATAAATAGTATGTACAAGTCAGGAATTTATAGTTTAACAAATCCGATTAAAAGAACATTAAGATGTTGTATGATCTAAGGATCATACAACTTAAAACATACAAATTCAACCTTTGCAAATCATCTGTTAGAGTCAAACCATAATTTCGGCAAGGATGTACTAATATTTTATAGTTATCATTGTGAAAAATCGCCATTTATTATTGTTAAAACACATTACAGATACAGGGAAATTTCTGCAGAAAAGTTCGTCTCAAAGGAACAATACACCATCGAATGTGGCAATAATGAATTTAATCAAAAAAATTTAAGATAACTTGAAGATACTAATACGAGCACGCAAAGCCGAGAATAATTCGTTCTATTAAAAAACAGCTGTTAGAGAGAGTGTAGCTGATTCAGCGAAAACCTTAATTCTTCATCTTGCATAGAAATTGAACCTCCTTCAATATTACATTACATTTTTCGAAAGGTTTGCATTATTAGGCCTTTAACCCTTAATAGTCACACTTCCGAAAAATTACGTAATTGTCATTCGGGGTGTGGTACACCCCACGCCTTTGAACTTCGGTCAATTCATGTTAAATTGACAAAAAACAAAAAAAAACAATCTGGAATATGTTTTGAACCTCTAGTTACAAGAATATGTGAATAGTTTTCGAAACCTGCAACTTTACATGTGAAAAAAAATGTTTCAAAAAAATCCGCAAATGTGAGTTGTTTTGCAAAAAATACGGTAGGAATTTCAATTTTCAGCTAAGAAAAAAAATTGTTTGAACCTGAAATAGTATGATTCCAGGTGGAATTAATAAATTTTGCGACCTCTCCAAAAAGTATAATTATTTTCATGATCGAATGTGGGATTTTTTACGAAATAATTATATGAGTATTTTTCTGATATAAAGTCAATTTAATGTTAAATATGAATATGAAAATATTTTTAAAACTATTATTATGAAAAAAAAGGCTATTATACTGAAAAAAACAATTATTCGATCCCAAAAGAGCATTCGACGCACATACTATATCGCACGTTTTTGTTTCGGCAATCTCGGAATAATCCACAGAGAAAACAATGCTCAGATTTTTTGTTCGTGCACAATGATCACATTTTTTCACGAATCGATTCTAACAGGTACCACATTAACACTGACGGGTGAGCTCAAATAATACCTATCGGGGTCCACAATAGAAGATTCAAACTATCTGTAGATGGAGTAAAATGTCCCATTTACTTTCAATTTCAGGGCCTTATTCAACGTCGAAAAAAGGCTGGGGTGTACAGCACTCCTAGTGACTATTAAAGGTTAAAATTTGACTCGCAATCAGACAGGAATTGAAACCGATAGACCATGGAATGCACCGTGCATTTGCCAATTGGCAAGAAATTCACTACAACTTTGTGAATAAAATCATATTCAGTGATAAAGCACATTTTCATCTGGGAGGATTTGTCGACAAGCAAGTCCGCCGCATCTGGGCTAATGAAAATCCTCAAGAAATTCTCGAACATTCTCGAAATTCTCGATTCATCCTGCGCGCATTTTAGTGCCACGGAGATGTCGGATCATACTTTTTTGAGAATGAAGCCGGTAATTCTGTTACAGTTAACGAAGATAGATACAGAAATATGATTAACGAGTGGTATGCTATGGACTGCGTGGCAAGTGGTTTCAACAGGATGGTGCCACATAAAACACAGCGCGTGAAAGAACACCGTGAAATGCAGTTAAGAGGTAGGCTTATCTCTCGATATGGTAACATTACTTGGCCGTCAAAATCCTGCAATTTGACGCCATTTGATTTTTTCTTTGGGGTTTGTGAGAAGCAAAGTCCATGCCAGTAGTCCAAAAAACGTCGTTGAAAGTCTGAAAAAAATCTTCCATGTTTAATTTACATGTACGCTTTACGTTCTCATTAAAATACCTTATAAAGGATGTTTTTAAGAGCTTGAGAACTTTAAATAATAATACAAGACATATTGTTGGAATTATTAATTATTATTATAATCTGGTAGATAATTTCATAGCATTTATTTTTTAAATATGATTTCCGCCATATGTCCGCCGCGGCTACGAGTTACATGGCCCATTCGACCAGTCCAATTTGTCACTACTTTTTCCAATAAATCTGGCCGAATGGCGTCAATGGTGGCTTTAATATTGGCTTCAAATGCTTCAAAAGTTGCTGGATTGTTGCTATAAACCAATGACTTAACATAGCCCCATAAAAAGTAATCGAGAGGCGTTAAGTCGCACGAACGAGGGGGCCAGTTAACAGGACCACTTCTGGAAATAAAGTTGTCACCAAATTGATTTTGCAATTAATTAATGGTTAAGCGCGCTGTATAGCGTTGCGCCATCTTGTTGTAACCAAATGTTTAGCTGATTTATTTTTAGAAACAAAAAATCAGTCGGCATGTCTCGATAGCGCTTGCGATTCACCGTAACGGCTCCTTCTTCATTGCGAAAGAAATAAGGACCGATGATGCCGCCAGCGTGTAAACCGCACCAAACAGTCAATTTTAATAGATGTCATAGTGTTTCGTTAATGGCTTGAGGATTGTCTACGCTTCATATACCGCAATTTTGCTTATTGACGAAGCCATTTAACCAGAAGTGAGCTTCATCACTAAACACAATTCTTTGATAAAAATGCTCATCTTCGGCCAGTTTCAAACTAGCCCAATCAGCAAAAAATGCGACGTAAACGATGGCCATTTGGCTTTAATTGTTGCACGAGCTGTATTTTATAGGCACGTAATCCAAGATCCTTACGTAAAAATTTCCACGTAGTCGAAGGACAAAGGCCAACAAGTTAGGAACGGCAACGAATCGACATTTCCGCGTCTTCTTCAACACTTCGCGCTATAGCAGCAATATTCACTTCGGTACGTACATTTCTTTGTCTTGTTGATGGTTTTGAATCGAGAAGAGTAAAATTAGTGCGAAATCGATTGATAACTGCACGAATTGCTTGTTCACTAGGCAGATTATGTTAACCGTAAAAAGGACGAAGTGCTCTATGAATTTCGCGTACTAATTTATTTTTTTGAAAATAATTTTCAACAATTTGGAAGCGTTGTTGTGGTGTTAAACGATTCATGATGAATTGCCTAACCTTACTGAACAAACATGTCTTCACAGTTTGACATTCTCATTGAGTATACATTGACAACTACCATCGAAACTTCCTATGCAGCTAAAAAAAAAACATCCGTTTAAGTTGGCCAGACGCGCAGAGAGCAAGCGAAAGCTCTCTCTCTACAGCCAGCCGAGTACAGTCTCTGTAATAAGCAAGCACATATTCTTCGCGTGCGCTATTCATTTACAACTCTATCGGGCGCTCTCCTCCACATAATTGAATGTACAAGGCGCGCCAACTCTTCACGAAATCTATCGAGAGCGCCCTTCGAAGGTTCCGCCCACTATTTTGCCACTGCGGCAAGTTACGTTTGCCGTCCTGTACAAAGTCCGCCAAAAAGTGTATACACACTTTAAGAGGGCTCGTCATGAAATGGCCTTGAACGAATTCGATTCATATGCGACTGATTTGAAGGAAACCTCCTTCCACAAAATTTTACGAAAATAAAAAGAGGGGAGCTTTGTATTGGTTGATCTCCTCGTGTAGTTTGTGACTCATTTGATTTTCGTCGTGCCTCACCACAATCCTGCTTTCAATATCAAATTACAAATAAAACAATGCTCTTATAGGAATTATTTATTCATGATGGTTTTAGTTTTTCTTCTCGTCAGACTGTTAGTATTAAATTAATGAATGGAACAAATATCTCTTACAAAATTTTTAAAATTAATCAAAATATAAAATTCTTTAACTAAATTATCTCGCTTATTTGGAGAGTTAAATAAATAATCGATTGTTGTGTATTTTCAAGTCTTTAATTTAAAATGTTCAATTGTTTCCATATAAATTCAAAATAAATTAAAATCCCATTTTCACTTTATACAAATTCTTGCATATGCTGGGAAAATTTTATTTCATATAATAATAATATTCTTTTTTACACAGGAGGTACAACCATTTTACAAAGTAACATAATAGTTATTTATGCGACAAGTGAGTAAAGCAGTACTTTTTTTCACGAGTAGGAAAGATTGCCACACGAGCCGAAGGCTAGTGCGGCAATTCCTACAAGTGAAAAAAATTTGCTTTACTCTCGAGTTTCATACAAAAATTTTTCTACGTCCGTAACTTTAAATAAATTCGATAAAACCTTAGTCAATTCTTATAAGTAATAATACTTTTTTTAAACGAAGAAAATAATAATCATCAAGTTTTCTTGATCGGAAACGAATGTTTGACATTTATCGGCGGAACTCGCGGCGTGTTAAACAATTTTATAGTAGCGTTAAAAAATGAACCGCTACGGCACTTTTTTTCACGCAAAAGAGTGAAAAAATGAACCGTTAGGGCACTTTTTTTCACTCTGTTTGTAGGATTCGGGAATCACATATTTTATGAACTCAAATTAATGAAAAGAACTGTTCATTTTATAACGGACGTAGAAAAAAAATGAAAACATACTTTCATATGGTCCCAGTCCAGACAACTGTATACCAGGCGTATTTAAAAACGTTTGAAAATCTGGAGATCATGGATAAGTAATTGTAATTATCTAATTATGTCTCCGAAGTGCAAATTTATGTCATTTAAAATGACGATGTTCGAAAATCCTTTAATAAAATAAAAT
Source organism: Ocypus olens (assembly GCA_910593695.2). NCBI lineage: Eukaryota > Metazoa > Arthropoda > Insecta > Coleoptera > Staphylinidae > Ocypus > Ocypus olens. The sequence goes on from OU343055.1 coordinate 42,103,183, forward strand.
AATCCATATATTCATTTCTTCTAAATAAAACCTTTCTACTAAAACTATAAAACCATAAAATTTTATTAAAATCGGAGGAGAATACATCTGTTACTTCCATTGGTCTAAAACAGGGGTCTCCAAACTACGGCCCGCGGGCCAAATGCGCCCCGCGACCTCAACGAATCCGGCCCACGACAAGCAGTTACATTTTTCGTAAATGTCACATTTTAAAATTCTACAACGATTTTTTGTTATAGGTTTTGAAATTAGTTATAAAATTGATTATACCTTGGCCCACTAGGTTATGAAGAATTATATATATATGGCCCGCGATGGAAAAAGTTTGGAGACCCCTGGACTCTAAAACATAAGACTGCTGGTGGCAATCTTTATTATGAGTTATACAAACTGGGTGTTGAGACGATCATATTTTTTATAGGAATTTAGCATGTAAAACGATATTTATGCAATTTTCCTCGATTATTTTAGAAAAAAAAAATATAAGAGTTAAAAAAATGTCGAGAAGTGTACATAGAAAAAGAACCTAGTATTCAATGTCTTCATAAATTACCTATATTTGAAACATTTTTCTATATTATCAATAGTTACTGAGATACAGGCGCACACCCAGGGGGTGGCTATCGGGCTTAAGCCTTGAGACTTCTGTGGAGAAATATTCAACATTTCCGACTAAAGAGCTGACGAAGTAGGACTTGTATCTTTACGAGGTCTTCCCGATCTTCCTTTATCAGTATCACAAATTGTTACATCCGCCTCAAACTTGACAATAATGCTTTTATTGGTGAGATGGTTTGGGAGTTCTATTTCAAACTCCCGCCTCCAATGTCGTTGCATTTTCAACGGCATTACCAAACCTAGTAAACCATTTTAAAATGCATTTTCGCTGCTCGAACGTCAAGCGTGCTCCAGCCATTTTGTTTTCTCACTCTTGTGACGAGTACCGGCATCTGTTGAGAGAAAGATCATACTACAACATACTCGAAATTCAAATCAACTGACAATATCAATACCCCGATAACAGACTGACAAAGAGTGTATACATTTTTCTGGCGGACTCTCTATTTTAAAATTATTTACGCAAATTAAAATCCAACCTCAAATTTGGACGCTTTTTGCAATAACGTCGAAGGGCTAATATTAACTTTAGGCCTCAATGCATATTATTCAAGCGATTGGTGTGTATTCATTAACTCAACAAAAAGTTGCCTGCAAGGCGTTCTTCTCCATAATGGCAATAAGTTAGGTATCGTTTCCGTGGTACAGTCAATTCTAATACAGGAAACGTATGAGAATTTGAAAATACTTTTAAACAAAATTAAGTACGAAGAACTCCAATAGTACTAATGTTGCGATCTTAAAATTGCCAGTATGATTCCATCACTGCAGTCAGGTAAAAAAAAATTATGGTCATTGACTCCCGAAGAAAAATTTTGGTTCCTACAGAAAAATATAGTTCCCTCTATTACATACTGGGTGTTGACGCAATATAGGAAATCGCATGTTAATTTTTAAGTGTTCAAATATTGGCTCCCCTATTTATTTTACTGACAAAATGTATTTAACTTTTTTGTAGAGGGAAAAATTCTGAGATTATTAATGTTCACATTTAACACTTTACGTTTCTCTAAGTTGAAATAATTAGGAAAAAGTAATGTGATTTTATAAAAATAATGACATGCCATGGAATTGAAACAACAATTGCGGATATCAACATATCGCTGTCATATCAGTAAAGTAAACATTGTCGAAATGATTTACACTACACAAGAAAATGGTGATGTTGCCATCATGTTACTTTCTCCGACTTGATGGTATCATAGCTAGTGATGGGCATAATCGAATGATTTCAATAATCGAATGATTACTATTCGAATTAATCTGAAAATCGATTATTCATTCGAATGATCTGAAAATCGATTATTTATTCGAATGATCTAAAAATCGATTATTTATTCGAATGATCATTCGAATGATTATTCGAGTGATCATCCGAATGATATGAAAATCGATTATTTATTCAAATGATCATTCGAATAAAAGTTCGACTAATAATTCGAATGTCCGTGAATTGAGTATTTTTATTTTTCAAGTGGTACAGAAATATCGTAATGATCACTCAAATTATCGTGTCTTAAATACTAAAAACAGAACTCCGGCTGTTTCGTTAAAATCGTTCATAAATACTTGTGTTATAATTTCAGCAATATATCATAATAAAATTATAATATAGAATATATTGTAAACAATCTCAGAGTACTTCGCCGTAATGTTTCGTGAGAAAGATATCCTATTAATACCCTAAGTAAAGTTTTGAATGATATATATTCGAGTACAAATTGGTATAATGATATTCGAATGGTCATTCAGATTATCCTAACATATAGCTAGTTGTTCATTCGAGTACTGATCACTCGAATAAATCATTCGAATGCCAATCAAATGATCATTCGAGTATAGATAATTCGAATGATCATTCAAATGGTGATTTGAATGATCATTCGAGTGCCAATCATTCGAATGATCACTCGAATACCGATCATTCAAATGATCATTCGAATTAAAAAGGTTCTCGAGATAATCGATTATTTTGTTAATCGAATGAATCGATTATCGTCATTCGAATGATCCCATCACTAATCATAGCCATTTATATTTACGTTTTCATAGTTTATTTTCAATTGAAATCATATTTTAAATGTAAATCGAGCGTTGTGTAAACTCGGATGAAACTGACGTTTAAAACGTCAAAATGATGAAAGATGGAAAATTATACTTCAAATTAAAAAAACTCAGTTTACCCAAAAACTAAAGGGATTTCAAAAAAACTTATCCTTTATAAGTTGTTTATTTTAGCATTCTCTACAATTATTATTAACATAAATTTGCTGTAACTATTATCGTTTTATAATTAAAAACCAAAAATTTAAAAAAAAGAATACATTTTTTTCTCGAATAAAAATTATTTTATGAAAAATATTTTCAAGTAAAAGATATTAATTTATTTGTTGTCTTCAAACTTTGTTTAAATGTTTTTGTGATATTTTTCATATTTAAGAAAATATTGGCAAAAAACAAAAAACAGTTAAGGTAAACGCCCACTTACGGTGTACGAAATTTTACCAAAAGCTTTTCAGTTCTTGAGAATATCAAATAAGACTGATGTTCAAAGTTTCATATCAATTGCTCTATTAGTTTTTGAGATACAGTGCGCACAGACAGACACACACACAGACACACACACACACAGAGAGACACCATTTTTTTTTCAGAAATAGTTGAAATGGCATCTAGGCACCCAAAACGGATATTTCCGTAAAAAAATTGAAAAAAAATTACGATCACAATATTTTCTCGTACTTCGTAACGGAGAAAGTACAAAATTTACGGTCACAACACTTTTCCGTGTTTCGTACGAAGAAAGTAAAAACATTCTATGTGAATTTTGAATATAGTCTAATTATGGATTACCACGCGACCAACCTCATGCCAAAGAACTATTACATTAGAATTTTAATATGTATATTTCTTGGTTGGCTACAAAAAGCCGAAACACGTGCCAGGAGACTGAATATATAAATATGAAACTAAACAAGCGTTTTAATTCAAATGTCATTTCTGAATCGTGAAGTTCCTTCACGTACCTAGCGTTAAAAGTCTTGAATGAACTTCTTGCAAATTTTACATATTAATTTTTAAATTTGAAATTTCTATATTTACTTTTAAAAGCAACTTGAATTTTTACTTTCTCCGTTACGAAGTACGAGAGAAATATCCGTTCTGAGGTCCCTGAGGACTCCAAAACGGATATTTCCGTAAAAAAAAATTTTGAAAAAAAAATCACGATCACAATACTTTCTCGTACTTCGTAACGGAGAAAGTAAAAAAAATCTACAAAAAAGTTAAATACATTTTGTCTGTAAAATTAATAGGGGAGCCAATATTTGAACACTTCAAAATTAACATGCGATTTCCTTTGTTGCGTCCGCTAAGTCAACACCGTGTATAAAGCTGAGTATGTTGAAACAGTTTGTAAAAACCTTGAAACACAATTTCCATTTATATCGTATGTTAAATTAAAATGTAAGATTTGTTTTTCTATCAACAATAAATTAATGGTTTTATTGGAGTGGCGTCTTGTTGGATGAATTAAATTTTCGAACTTTAAGAATTTATTCTCTTCGATCGACGGGTATTTTCAATCCACTCGTTTATAGAAACTTCTGCACAAATAATCCTGTAAATCGTTTTATGTTGTCTGCAAACTTAACAAGAAGCAATTGGATTGATTTATTTAATTTGTCTATGACAACTTTAAAACTTAATGTTAAACGTATTATTGTCTGTAATAATTGATGCAGTAAATGCGATAAAATTTGAGTATTTATGTAATTTGTTAATTATGTTATATACGCCTCTTACAGTTGAAACAATCAATCAATGAATCATTTATTTATTTACGGATACAACCAACATACAAATAAACAAAAAAATGAAAATATCAAAATAGAAATAAAAATAAATACAAATATAGGGAAACAAAATCAGAGCATAAGACTTATCACGAGTAAATTAAATTATATTTGAAGACAAATCTTTAAATGTCTAATGTAAATAGACGGAGAAGGATTTACAAAGAAATGTCAAAACTCTTATTAGTTGTAATAGGAGTTTCCGTCAATAATTTGTTATTATTATTAAAAAAATACATATTTGTTAGAATTCAGGGAGTTGATGAAAAGGTGAAATTTTGACAAAGCTTGGATTGCTTTAAAAATTGTTGTTTGAGTATAATAACCTAAAACCAAACAAGAGTTTTATTTCAATTAAACTCAATACGCTTTTATTCAAATATATAGTTTTAGATTTAGAATTACAAAGAAACCTTCAATGTCAACGAAATAAATTTGAGTTCAGTAAATTATGATAATAATAATGATACAGTAGTAATATTATTACAGGTAAGGTTAATAAAAATGTTCGTTCTAAACAAGGCTGTGTTATCGCATGTGACGGCAGAAAATAAGGCAAGATACAAAATATCAATAGCTATTATTTTAAGGGAAAAAATTGTCTACTGATCAAATTTAAAATAACATTAAAACATCGGTGAAGAAACAGAGCGACGGAGGTTGAGGGACTGGCGATGAAATACTTTTTAGGACTTTAAAACGTTGACAGCGGTTTCGGCCTGTTTTACTTACTTTTGAACAAATAAAATCGCATAATGTTGATGATATATATGAGCCAATGAAAATTACGCCGCACAGTGGGACGGATGACTATTCTAGCGCGACAAAAGTCAAATGGACCGGTTTTTTTTTAATAAAAGTAAGATCCTATGTTTTTTCGGCTGCTGATTTCCAATGTGAGTGTACTTTTTTAATTTGGGCCCATCTAAAGGCTATAATTCGGAAAATACACCTTCTTAAAATTTACATCTTTACTTTCTCCGTTACAAAGTACGAGAAAGTATTGTGATCGTGATTTTTTTTCAAAAATTTTTTTTACGGAAATATCCGTTTTGGGGTCCCTATTCCCCATTTCAACAATTTCTGAAAAAAAAAATTGTGTATGTGTGTGTGTGTGTGTTTGTGTGTGTGTGTGTGAGTGTGTGTGTGTCTGTGTGTGTGTGTGTGTGTGTCTCTGTGTGTGTGTGTGTGTGTGTGTGTGTGTGTGTGTTTGTGTGTGTGTGTGTGAGTGTGTGTGTGTCTGTGTGTGTGTGTGTGTGTCTCTGTGTGTGTGTGTGTGTGTGTGTGTGTGTGTGTCTGTGTGCGCTGTATCTCAAAAACCAAAAGAGCAATTAATATGAAACTTTGAACATACATCTTATTTGATAATCCGAAGAACTAAAAAGCTTTTGGTAAAATTTCGTACACCGGAAGTGGGTGTTTACCTTAACTGTTTTTTGTATTTTGCCAATATTTTCTTAAATATAAAAAATATCACAAAAACATTTAAACAAACATCGAAGACAACAAAAAAATTAATAGCTTTTGTTTGAAAATATTTTTCATAAAATCATTGCTATTCGAGAAAAAAATTTATTAATTTTTTTTAATTTTTGGTTTATAATTATGAAACGATAATAGTTACAGCAATTTCATGTGAATAATAATTGTAGAGAATGCCAAAATGAACAACTTCTAAAGAATAATTTGAAATCGTAAATATGAAGTCGGAGAAAGTAACATGATGGCCACATCACCATTTTTTTATGAAGGTTTTCAAATAATAATGACTTAAATTTTATTTAGCAAAATAATGTAACCATAATAAATTTAAACTTTTAAGTCATGCCCGGATTTTATTCATCTTAATTTAATTTAATTTATAAATCTTAACAAAGAATTCTTTTCTCAAATCTAGATTTATTTTGAAGGTTAAAGTCTCTCAAAATAAAACTAACTTCTGTGGCTATATAGTGTTTACTTTCAATGTTTTAAATCGTGTTTTTTTAATGGAAGCACACAAAGGATCGCCTCGGCATCGATTGAATACGGAGAGTTACAGATTAGTGTCCAAATATCGAAATGGAGGACATTTAGGAGGACACTATTAAAGGGAGGGTGGAACATACAAATTTACAAAATTACGCTATCATAATTTGTTGAGAAGTTATAGCCGAAAAACAAAAATATAGCTGATTTTTTAAGGGGTGAGTTAAGGGGTGAAACATGGTTTTTAGTCGAGAAAAGAAAAATACGTATCAAATATTTTGGGCCCCTCTACAAATCCACTAAATTTCATTAAAATCGGAGTGGAACACATGGGTTGCTTCCCTTGCTAGTACATAACTTTGCAAGTTATCGTAAGTTATCGCAAGTTATCGCAGCTAGAACATGCTAAGAATCATGTGAAAATGTTTGAAGAAAAATGACATGAAAGCCGCTTTTCAGCAAAATTCGGCAATTTTGTTGTACAAGCCAAAATACATCCAAATTTATAATAAAATTAACGATGAAATCAAAAAATTATAACGACAAATAAGAACAACTGAAAAAATACTTATCACTGAAAGAACACTTGTTATCAAGTACTAATTGCACAAAAAAAAATATTTATATGCACATTTACTAACTGTTTTCTGCATTTGAATATGTACAAATACGCTCCTAACGGTTATTTTGATTGAAGAAGTGTTATAGAAAGAGATTTTCAGCTTTAATTTTTTTTTGGGAGTACAATTTTTTTGACTTTTGTCGCGTTAGAATAGTCATCCGTCCCACTGTGCGCCGGGTGCATTGCTCATGTTCGTTTTGCCTAACTACGCTGTATTTTCTAACAGGTCGAATATTCATAATTTCAGACTACTTTATGTCTTTGTTCAATTCATTAGATTTCACAACGAATGATTTCATATTCGTAATTATTATTTAAAGCGAAATGGAAACCGACGAAGCTGGTGATGTATATACATGTAAATATACACTCACAGCTGGGTTTTATGATGAATGCCAGATTTTGCTAATGTTTTGATAGAAGCGCGACGGAAGCAATATTGGCTTAATTTCATTTATCATTTTGTGTCTACGATATTGCCTTTAAACATTTCAATCGTAAGTGAGATCCAACTGCTGTTGTTATGTTTCAGCTTCTAGAACCGCATTGTATTTAGATCAATGCGTGTGCTAGATATAACGTATTTATTTACTCCTAAACACTTTATCATTTATATTATAGATATTAATTCTATTAAAATTTTACATAAATTTATTCTAGCGCGCATTATTCTTAGTCGTTTCAATTTATTCTTGATTTCTTTCAGTTAATATTTATAGGTTTTTCGAATGCCCAAACAATGAAGCCAGTATTAACCCGTAACCACAGACGTGCAAACAATATCACGCCAGTGTTAGGTGGTGCCTCCTAACACTGTTTTTGCGGGTACGTCGGTATGGACAAGTAAGACAATAATAAAAATTGATACGTTTATTCCCTTCAACTCTCTGATTATTTCTATCTTCTTATACATAAAACATCTTAATATTAATTCAAGGAGAAATGGCATGATTTGCGTTGACCAATCAGCGACTCACACACATAATCTGGAGCGTGCAGGAATGTGTCAGCGCAGCACAATGTGTGTCTACTTCGCGGAGTACAATTCACACGTTATTTAATTAATTTATAAAAAACTGAGTTTGGCTTTACAACACCAGGACAGACGTGTGGTCATAATGACCCGTAAATAAAATAAAATTTCACCAAGTACTTAGTACTAGTAATAACGCAAATTTCTTTTGTATCATTCAATATCCGGCGTGGCACTAGCCAGGGAAGTAGTTGTTTCAATAAGTTATTTGTTTATAGTCTTAGTAAGACTGCTTGCAGAGTTACGAACAGGTTGAATAGTTACATATTCAGGCTATATTTCGTTTTTTGAATTTATATAATGACCCGTATTAAAAAAATGGATAATAACGTCAAAAATCAAAATATTTGCAACTGTGACAATATAATAATATTATTTTAGCACTAAATGTTTAGTGTCCACATGTTTTAACAGATTTATACTAAAATAATGTATACTTAGGAAGCAAATTTATTTGGAATACATTTTTTACATCATTTTTGACATAGCAACACCGTATGGAACGCAAACAGAAAAAATATAAATAATATCCTTAAGTTGTAACTTATTAGGTAAATATAAACCTAAATAAACATAAAAAACAGGTAATATTATGAAAACCACTTACAATATCAAAAACTGCAACCTGTTTTTTACGTGTTTCTCAAGCAGCACAGTCTATTCAAACTCTCTTTGTGCATTCCATACAAATGGGAACTTTACATACAATGCAAAAATTAGATGTCTTTCTTCTTTTACTCGCAGGGCATCTTCTACATGCTGTTGTGATTTTAAATTTTTCTTCTTCTCCAATATTACTGTCTTCTTTTATTTGCATCACTCTCCTAATATACATTATGACTTCACGTGTAATGCGAGATTCTGTAATCTATCCACACTTCCTTTTGTATTATTGTAATAGAAGATTATTTCTGATTTACCATCATCAGTGCCCTCTTGGTGATGAACAGAAGAAACTAGTATAACCTTTGACTATATACTAATGGACTGGTAGTCCCCCTCCATTTCCCATATGATCACTGCTCCAAAAGTTGTCCTCGAGCTGGAGCCCAATATAAATCCCGCCCCGGAGCCGAAAATGGAGCGTAATTTAAAAACTGGAAAGCAAAAAAAATATTTCTTGATGTATTCATCAACAACGTGAAGAATGCAAATGCGAGCATATTTCGGCAACTCGGGTCCACTTTCCTGCCTGTTCTTTACAAGCAAACATCAACCCATAATTTGCGAAGTTCCGGATTTTATGGAAATCTAATACAGAATTTTAGGTTATAAGTCAAAAGTCAACTGACGTGTACTTCAGCTGACGAGTGTTATAACCGCGTTGGCATATATACGTGGACGTATTGCAGCCTTTCGCATTGCAATATTTTGACATGATTTGAATATTTGACAATATAAATGTTTATATATTCAAAGGTGTGAATAAATTGCAGGGTATCACAATATGCAATGCGAGCTCATAGAGTCATATATCATAGACGCAAAATAGCTACCAATTTAGTAACATACCGCAACCATTTAGGGTCCCGCCGCGCCACCGTTGCTTGGAGACACACATGAAGCGGCGCTAGCAGTCCAATAGTATATAGTCAAAGAGTATAACAGCTTTATTTTTCTTTGTCGCATAAGATAACATTATGTTATTGGTATATCCATATAAAGATGAGCCTACATCCCTTGTTCGTTTTGGAAGGAACTCTGGAGGAATCCCCTTCTTGTTTTTCTTTAGAGTTCCTACATTAGTGAGTTTTGCTTTCTTCAGTGCATCTGTCAGCTCTATCGAAGAAAACCAACTATCGGCTGTTATATTTCGATTTGGGCCGATTATTGGCTTTGCGAGCCCAAGTACAGCTTGGGTCGGCTTAGAGTACGTCTTCAGATCCGAATCTTTACCACTATAAATATAGACGTTTAGTAGATATCCATTTCTTGCATCCGTTAGAACCATTATTTTTAATCTATACTTGCAGGGTTTTTGAGGCATGTACATTTTGAATTTTGAACGGCCTCTAAATGAAACCAACATCGCATCTACGCATGCATAAAAACCGATTATGTAAACATTCTGACAAATACGAATAAAAGCATTAAACATTTCTGAAATTGGGTAAGAAAATCCTGATTTCTACGTTGAACTCTGGTTTCGGGATCGTCAAATCTTAGAGCTGAAAGAATGACTGCAAATCGGTTGGCATTTGTAACGCACCTGAATATTTCACGACCTGACCCATCAGTAGCGAATAGGGACCGTAAATCTTCATTTACAATGAAGTGAACAATAGCAAGCATATTAAAAAAAAAACTCTAAGATATCCAAATCATGAAGATCGCTTCTATTTTCATTTTTATATTTATTATTTTATCAATGCGTTTATTTGTCCACTGAAGAATGACGCCAATTATCTCATCATCGAAGAGAGTATTCCACACATTTTCTGGCTCTTCTTTATAAACAGCACGATTTTTCAATCCTGGATATTTTATGACTATATTATGATTGAAGGTACGGGTGTTTTTACAATATCTAGGTACCTTAGACCATTTGTAACGATTTTTACCATAAAAATTATTTGTGCTATGAGAGAGATCTGGTTCCTCAAACTGTAATTCTTCATCTTCAGTTATATTATGCTCAAAATCTGCATCTGCTTCTATTTCAGACTCGGTGTCATGATTGCTTGGAACATAATCAGCATCGGATTCTACGTCACTTTCTCCAGAACTAACCTCTTCTGCCCATTTCTGCAATGTTTCCTCGTAATATTTATCTCCATACCTTATCCTCTTTCATGGTCCAGGCTCTTCGTCCTTACTCATTGTTACTATCTAGATAAAACATGCTTAAACAAAAATCATCACTTATATACAGACCTAACGTCTTTTTGACCCCTACAAATTTTTAACATGCAATAAACAAATAACTGGTCACAGGACCAACACACTGCTTTGGCAGACGACTTTATACAGAGAGCTAGGACGGTTCTAAAACGTACAGGCGTATATCTAACAGGAGTGGGAAGAATCCAAGAATTTACTACCTGGGGGAGTCAATTTGACTCCTCGACTGTGGTTACGGGTTAAACAACTAAACAAGGATTTACAAAGACATAAATTAGAATATCCCATTATTAAGTAAACATGACATTAACATCTTTCAATTACTGGTTCGCTGTGTGGAAACATCTGCTATAAACCTGTAACGCTCTCACAATTTTAAACATTCATCTTTTCTGCCTTTTATCCTGCAAATACTATAACCGTTAGTGGCAGAATGGCTTATAAGCTAAAGCTAAAAAAAAAATTATAGGTATACATTTCATTAAAATACATTTTATTAAAATTTCCAACAAACCAGTGCAGTTTTCACAACTATACATTGTAGTGATATGTGTAGTTGAGTAATAAAATGATTTTTTTAAGTGTGGACGTTTAATTTAATTTAATTTATAAAATAGGAAAATAGGTAAAATTTTTCAACAAAAGGTCAAAAGCGCAGAAAAAGGAATTTGGAAGAAATTGTCAACGCATCTGAGGATGCTGGGCCATTCAGGGGTTGTTGTCCGCTCAGGTGTAAAAATGATATAACCGCCCTTCATAATTAATTATTACAAGTATATATACAGGGTGCTGTAAAAATGGCGCATTAACTCAACTTGGTACGTTGTCGATGATTACTTTGAGAGAATGGAAGAAATAATTTAAAAAATCAGTATTGCATGTTTCGAAGATGTGAAGACTTTAGTGTAAATTATTTCATTGTTTAACATCCGCATAACTTTAATCTCTTACGTCCCAGTTCATCAAATAAATTTTGCTGTAAGACATACTTTCATTCCTGTCAATATTATATACAATTGGTATTTGCAAATGCGATAATTTGAATGATTAATAATTGATTTTCTCATTCAAATAAACTCGCACCAGTAAGTTCCACTTAGAGGTTTTAAAGTTAATTTTGTATATGTTCTTTCAACACATTTCACCTAAAAGGGAAAGCTGTGAAAACAATTATATAATTCTTCAATTATGTGGAAAAATTTAACCGTTTCATTATTAATGTGTACAGCATCGTTAAGGACTAAACTTAAGTTTCTACATTTATAAATTTCTAAAATGTTTTAGAACAAAATGTTTTTTAAAAATATGTTTGTACGCTTTTAAAGTTTTTTTTTAAAGAAAATCAGCATACAATGTTAACCTCTCTCAAATTCCAAAAAAGCGACTTGTTTTCTTTCAGGAATATTTTCTTGTTTCTTTTAAACAAAAATTATTCGCTCAAATTTTGAAAATTTGCTTCCAAATTATTTCTTCAGAAAAATTTGCTTTGTCATTTTTGTATAAACAAAATTAAATATTTTTTCGAAGACTACTGTCTTTAAGCAGTTGCTTTGAAATTGTTTTGTTTTGTTTTTGAATTATTTTTAGCACAAAAATGGTTTTCAGAATATATTCTTGGTTTCAGAATAATATATTCTTTTCGAAATATTTTTGTACGCTTTTAGCGTTAGCATTTTAAAGACACAGTTATCAATATTAGCCGCCCCTAAATTCCGTAAAAATATCTTTCTAATTGTTTTTTATATGTTCTACTTTTTAAACAAAAGTAACTCTCTTAAATTATGAAAAATTTGCTTCCAAATTATTTCTTCAAAAATATTTAATTTTTTTAGAGAGAATTGGACATTCCTTCCGACATATTTTGTACGCTTTAAGCGTTAGTTTTTTTTAAGAATGCTGCCTCCAATTTAAAAAAAAATCACTTTCAAATTGTTATTTCAGAAATATTTTCGTGTTCTCACAAAATCCACTGATTTTAAGAATTTCAAAAGCTTTCACTTATTTTGTTCGGAATCATTTTCAGCATATCTTAAACAAAACAGTTTTCAAAATTTACTTTTAGAATTCCTTTGAAAGTTTTAGTTTAAAAAATTCACCTTAGAAATATTTACCAAAAAATAGATGCTAGATTTCTCTCTATAATTATTATTATTTGGCGCCCACAACTACTGTACAAAAATGAGTTTTTATTCATTGTAATGTATTTTCTCTACTTTGATTTAACAATCGACCTTTTGTTATATCAAAAATAGTTTAATAATGAGATTTTTTATTTTACAGTTTTTGCTCATTATTAAACTATTTGTGGTAACATTTTAGTTGTCGCGATTGGCAGTACTTAAACGTGACATATGTCGACATCAAAATGTAAAATTGCCGTTAATTCAAAGGATAATTGGAACCGTCCAATGCGTTACACACTGAATATGTTCGATAATGCATTTTGGGGAGTTCACCACCTTATTGTCTTATTGTTCACTTCTTACCCGCGTGGAAAATGTAGGAACTCGGTGACAATGGCCGGACGCATGAATTCACTTGGCTCTCGGTGACGACGTTCAGGCAACACAACATACACAGAGGAAAGCTTGTAATTTATATGTATTATCACTTTGTTTGCAAAGCGAATATCACGTAAGAAACAGCGATAATGAATGTTTCATTCACGTCAAAAAAGAGACGCTTGAGTCGGTTAATTCGGTGTGGATTTTTAATTAGCGTCGATCGATGCCTGACACGAGCAACGAGAAACAAATGTAAACATAACCTTAAATTTCGATTCTCATTTAGGCGTTTCAATATTTTATGAGCTTAAATTGGTTACAACTTACGTAGAAATAGTTTGTTTATCGCACCCTTGGCAACCTCTCTTATTTTTGGAGGTGTGTAAGTAATATTCTTGATTTAATATGTTGAAAAATGAACTATTGAAATGTTACACTATGTTTAAGTATATATTTTATTTTAGAAATAAATCCTTAACTAAAAGTAAAAAAATAGTATATTATACTTGTTTAATAAGAGGCACTCGTTACATTCCCACTCGTGCCACAATATACCCTCTTATTAAACTTGTTTAATAATGTACTATTATGTGATAGTGAATGAATAGATTTGATTCAATTAAAAAACTCATCTTTGTACAGTGGTTAAAATAACTTTCGAAAATTTCTTTCAAATTGTATAGACTAGATTTATTTGCAGTATGACATGATGATCATGTATTACAAGTGTCAGAACTAAAATAAGGACAAATAAAAAATACAAATTAAAACTTACTAAAATTAGCAGATCAATCATTTAAATATTCCGAAATTGAGTAATACGCTTTTGCTGTAAGATATTTCTTCAAATCGGTTTAGAATGTTTTAAGAGTTTCCGCCCGCCTAAATTTGACAGGTAACTTATTAAAAACCATTAGAGACTTCGCTCGTATTGATTGAGATTGTTCTTAAAATTCGATTTTTTTTGAAAATTCACCTTCAAAATTATCTTTTTGAATTATTTTTTATACGCTTTTTCAATATTAACTGTCTACAATTCTAAAAAAAAAAACCATTTTCAAATGATTTATTTTAGAAATATTTCCTTTGTCGATTTATTTGAACAAAATGAAACATTGAAAATCCACTACTTTGAATTTTTTTCAAAATTCTGTGCAGCACATGGCGCAAATGTTAAACTTAAATTAATTAAGTAATTAAATAAACATTCATCTTTGGTATCAGCTATATAAATAAATCCAAGAAAATATTCTTCTGTTAATTCCGCTAAATCAAATGACATATTAGAGCTAGAAAAGAAATGCAAAAATTTAAGATCCCTTTAAAACAGTGGACATATCAAAATTCGAAACAAAGTGACAACACTCAAAACTCGAACGAAGGAAGTGAAAATTGCATTCGGCAAAAACTGCTAAAAATATCTCTGTCGTAGTTAGCTTCAAAATTTCAAAATCAATCCAAAATTAACCTCGTTTTGATATACTGCTAAAACAATTGACATAGCATTGCTGGAAATAAAATTAAAACACTTAAAACTTGAACTGAAGATTACAAAAGTACATTCTGCGATTTGAAAAATTATTGGAATTCTGTTGGAATGAGCTTTAAAGTTTTAAAATTCATATAGAATAACCCTATTTTTGACATACTGCTAAAACAACTAACACATCCAAAACGGAAATGAAACTTAAATTATAGAAAACAAAATTTCATGCTGCGATTAGAAAAATGTAAAAAGTTCATCTCCGCTGGAATTAAATTAAAAATTTGTATGTACTTAAATGTCTGTATTTATGGAAATAAACTTGCGAATGGGGAGGGGAGGGAGGAATTCTTAAGGTTTTAAACTTTTCGACCACTAGGACAAAACAGCCTTTTTGCCATTTTACGTGGTTACGCAGAAATGAACACCAAATTGCGGTGCAGGGGCTATTTCGGAGTTATTGTCAAATTATAGTTGTGCAGCCGAAATTTATACTTTTTGGAGTATTCTTATAATTCGAGAAATTTGTCGTTTCTTTAGAGCTATGAACTTGGTTAATAAAAAAGTTCGTCCTGTGCAAATTATAGGAAATTTAACGCTCTACAAGAAGGGATAGATTGATTTTTGTCGTAAAAGTTATACAGCAAAACTGAAGAAAGTCCGAAAATTTTGCGGGTTTTCAGTTACCTCCAAGTTTCCACAGGGATCTGGAGGTCGAAAACTTGGATTCTACACTACCACCACCTCATACAAAATATTAACATTTCATCAAATTCGGAATTTCTGCAAGGGCCAATGTACCTGCCGGTGTAAAAGAGAATTTAATTAGAGAGCTATACTGCCGACCTTAGAAACAGCGCATTAACTACAAAACACTAAATCTGAGTTTGATTTATAATTTGGATAGGATACTTTTATATTGTTTTTACTTTCTCTGTTACGAAGTACGAGAAACCATTGTGATCGTGATTTTTTTTCCAATTTTTTTTTTTACGGAAATATCCGTTTTGGGGTCCCTAGATGCCATTTCAACAATTTCTGGATTTTTTTTGTGTTTGTGTGTGCGCGCCTTATCTCAAAAACTAATAGAGCAATTGATATGAAATTTTGAACATATGTCTTATTTGATAATCCCAAGAACTGAATAAGCTTTTGGTAAAATTTCGTACACCGGAAGTGGGTGTTTACCTTAACTGTTTTTTTGTTTTTTGCCAATATTTTCTTAAATATGAAAAATATCACAAAAACATTTAAACAAGCATTGAAGACAACAAAGAAATGAACATCTTTTGCTTGAAAATATTTTTCATAAAATCATTGCTATTCGAGAAAAAAATGTATTATTATTTTTTTAAATTTTTGATTTATAATTATGAAACGATAATAGTTCCAGCAAATTTATGTGAATAGTAATTGTAGAGAATGCCAAAATTTCAAAATCTCGTTAGTTTTTGAGTAAACCGAGTTTTTTAATTTGAATTATAATTTTTCCATGTTTCATAATTTTGACGCTTTAAACGTCAGTTTCATCCGAGTTTAGCCAACGCTCGATGTACATTCAAAATATGATTTCAATAAACCATGAAAACGTAAATATAAATGGCTATGATACCATCAAGTCGGTGAAAGTAACATGATGGCCACATCACCATTTTTTTTTAACGGAAACTTAGAAAAATCCAATGATACCCATATCTCAATTTTCAATTATTGGCAGTTACTGCTTTCTTCCTGAATACCTCAGTATACCCACATATTTATATGAACATCTTCAAAATATTTTATTTTTCTTATGAATTATTTAATTTTTTTGTTTCTGTATTTTTAAGTTTCATGTTATATTTAAAAAAATGAAATATCTAAATATGTTTTATTTTACAATAGGTACTCGTTTATGTTAAGAGAAGTGCTTATTTAATTTCTTTTAAATATATAATGTCCCATGACCTAAAATTATCCCCCTTCCCTCTTTTCGAAATGTTTTTGTTTACAGCGCCACCGACTCTCATTCATTCTTGCACACCGTCTTGTTACGCCACTGTCTAACGATAGATTCAAATCGCTATAACATTTCACACAAATGTGTTATCGTGCATTTTTATACAGATAAATGTTGATAAAACCAAATTATAACAATATACCTATAATGCCAAAAATCATGACTTTATCAAAAATACAAAAATGATAACACGAATATTAATTCATTCTATTACATTATTTTAAATAATGATTTCTCAACATTTATTTGTGCAAAAATGTACAGTACCATATTTGTGTGAAATTTGAATTGATGATTCAATTTACCGTAATGGGCAAGAAAAAAACTGTTGGTTTGAAAATGAAAAACTGAAATATGTCGAAACTATAGTACTAATTCAAGGGTATGGAATTATATATAATTGCATAAATGCTTGTTTTGAGATAATTGAATCTGAAGTTAATTATTTGTAGAAAATTCCAAAACAAATTTATATGAATAAGGATGGGTTATGCTATTTCTTGACACGGGCACTAAATAGTATATTAATCTGAATTGCACTTCGCTTAACTATGATAATTTGCACTAAAATTAGAAAAAACGCGCATATACCCGTTTTATTCCAAACCCTTCAATTATGAATCAAGTGTATGATATTAACAAAGTGACTTGTGTTTTTAAAGATAATAATGTCTATGGTCTCAAAATAAGTTGAATCGGCCCTGCCTATCTGGTTTAAAAACAAACAAATTCACCAAAACGGTTAAAAATTGTAACGATGGATTTGGTCATATTTTGACGTTTTGCCAAATAATAAATAATGCACAATTTGCACATTTCCATTAATTTAATTTTTAATAAATGCCTTATAACTTCAAATCGATTAGATTAGATTTTATTTTGCCAACACTTAACTTCTTATAATTATTTACATACAAAAGTTGCAATGTGTTCCTTTTAACACAGTTAATTGAGAGTATATATGAATTTGTTTTTATTATTTACTTTTATTTAAAAATCCGCTAGGACAAATTCATTATAAATAATCTCAATGCGTAGGTTACAATTTTTATAATGATATTGTAGTCGCGATCCTTCTACAGCCGGTAATTTATGATTAAAAATTAAAATATTCAATTAATTTATTTCACTCGTACCGCCTATAAGTTAGGTATATATACCGATTACGAACGCAAAACTTCCGGAGGTGTGTGTCGTGATGGCACAGCTGAACATTGATCGTGGTTGCTCTTATTAGCAGAATCGATCTGCTCAGTAGTTGGCGTCACTCTTAAATCGATCAAGTTGTCTGCAAACTACCGATGCCGCGGCTCGTCCGTTGTCGCACGGCCAAGATTTCAGATAACTTGAACGTCCGCCATTTGCAAAATTCAAACGGATAGGTATAATTTGAAACACCTCCAATACTTGGCACCGCAGTTTCACAGCGGCTTGCCATTTTTTGATTTTTTATTTAAATGCAGAAAAATAACGAACTCGCATTGTTTTAAATTTTTATAACCGCCTTATAACTTCAAATCAAGATTTTATTTTGCTAACACTTAACTCCTTATAATTATTTACATACAAAAGTTGCAATGTGTTCCATTTAACACAGTTAATTGAGAGTATATATAAGAATTTGTTTTTATTATTTACTTTTATTTAAAAATCCTCTCGGACAAATTTATTATAAATAATCTCAGTGCGTCGGTTACAATTTTTATAATGATATTGTAGTCGCGATTCTTCTACAGCCGGTAATTTATGGTTAAAAATTAAAATATTCAATTAATTTATTTCACTCGTACCGCCTATAAGTTAGGTATATATACCGATTACGAACGCAACACTTCCGGAGGTGTGTGTCGTGATGGCACAGCTGAACATTGATCGTGGTTGCTCTTATTAGCAGAATCGATCTGCTCAGTAGTTGGCGTCACTCTTAAATCGATCAAGTTGTCTGCAAACTACCGATGCCGCGGCTCGTCCGTTGTCGCACGGCCAAGATTTCAGATAACTTGAACGTCCGCCATTTGCAAAATTCAAACGGATAGGTATAATTTGAAACACCTCCAATACTTGGCACCGCAGTTTCACAGCGGCTTGCCATTTTTTGATTTTTTATTTAAATGCAGAAAAATAACGAACTCGCATTGTTTTAAATTTTTATAACCGCCTTATAACTTCAAATCAAGATTTTATTTTGCTAACACTTAACTCCTTATAATTATTTACATACAAAAGTTGCAATGTGTTCCATTTAACACAGTTAATTGAGAGTATATATAAGAATTTGTTTTTATTATTTACTTTTATTTAAAAATCCTCTCGGACAAATTTATTATAAATAATCTCAGTGCGTCGGTTACAATTTTTATAATGATATTGTAGTCGCGATTCTTCTACAGCCGGTAATTTATGGTTAAAAATTAAAATATTCAATTAATTTATTTCACTCGTACCGCCTATAAGTTAGGTATATATACCGATTACGAACGCAACACTTCCGGAGGTGTGTGTCGTGATGGCACAGCTGAACATTGATCGTGGTTGCTCTTATTAGCAGAATCGATCTGCTCAGTAGTTGGCGTCACTCTTAAATCGATCAAGTTGTCTGCAAACTACCGATGCCGCGGCTCGTCCGTTGTCGCACGGCCAAGATTTCAGATAACTTGAACGTCCGCCATTTGCAAAATTCAAACGGATAGGTATAATTTGAAACACCTCCAATACTTGGCACCGCAGTTTCACAGCGGCTTGCCATTTTTTGATTTTTTATTTAATTGCAGAAAAATAACGAACTCGCATTGTTTTAAATTTAGAATAATCAATTATAGGAGATAACCTAAGCGACCTTTATATCAATCACCACGGATTGTCGAAAATGTATTTCATAAATTATATGAAATATTTAGTAGTTCAAGGGGCACTAGCTCAGGGGGTAGGCGCGTGCAGGTTCGAGTCACGTCGAACTTTTTCTAATGAAGAATAGTTCCGGTGCAATGGTTGCCAAGTTGTTTGTAGCGGTTTCCTTAAAATTTGACCTAATTAGCTAAGCCAATGCCTTATCATCGCGCTTCCTAATTCATATCAATCAGTGACGGTTCGTGGGTTCTTTTTTGGTACGGCCGAAGTAACAGAGGTGGCAATCAGTGACGGTTCACGGGTTTTTTTTCTGGTACGGCCGAGGAACAAGAGGTGGTAATACATATAGGTGCGGTCATGCAGCCATCCGTCTCTGCAACTGACCCTACCTATCTGTATTACCACCTCTTGTTCCTCGGCCGTACCAGAAAAAAAAATCCCGCCACTGGTGGCAATACAGATAGATAGGGTCGATTGCAGAGACGGCTGGCGGCGTGACCACACCCATCTGTATTACCACATCTGCTACCTCGTCCGTGGCATGAGTCACTGCTATCAACCCTTCCTATATATAAAAAATAAAATTTATTAATCAAAATTGAAAACCCTCACTTATTGCAGAAACGTTAAATACATTCAATAAAGACGAAATTTGAATATTCAACCCGTTCATAACTCTCGTCGTAAATGAACACTTTCAAGGTCCTTCGATTCCGAACATTTTTGAAATAAATATCTGAATGAGAGTGTTTGTCTTTGGGCTCTGAATCCCAAAAACTACTATAGCATTTCTAATGAAATTCCAAGCTTTATTCTTTTTTCTTTTATTTTGTTCTTTAGGGACAAATGAATACATTATTAATTTTGAAATTTAAAAATCAACCAGACCGCGCAGCAGATGGCGGCTCGGAACATGATATGCGAGGTTTTCAGCGCTTAATATGGCGATATTACCTACGCTAAATCCTATTCTTTTAGAATTTTTGCGTACACACATGTGCTTCTGTCCCAGGAGTGGCTAAAATGCTTTTAGAAGAATTTTGGAAATTAACAGCTTAAAGTACAACGTCTTAAACAAATCTAACGAAAACGAGTATACAGGCTATACATACCGGGTGCTGATCCGACCGCTCGGTAATAGCAATTCACAAGTAAAATCACACTTTTGCAGTTTCCTGCTCCCCTAATTATTTTAGAGCAAAAGCATAAGAGATCAAAGTTGTTCAGAATTTAAAATGCTATATGATAGGTCCGTATTTATTTTCAAAATAGTACTAAAAGTAGAAAAAAACGAAGATATAAATTAGTAATCATTTGAAAAAAATAACAATAGCCATGATTTTATAAAAAAAAATTGCGTCATCAATAACTATCAGTTCTTTTTAATAAAATCAAATTAAATGCTCAAAGAGACCTCCATTAACGGCTAAACATTGACCAAGTCTATCATAAAAATTTCTGCGAACATTTGCAAGTTGCCGGTTCGTTATTTTGTTGCATTCTTCCGTAATTTTGTTTTTCAGAACCTCAATGTTAGCATATCTAGCACCGTATATTTTTGATTTTAAGTGGCCCCATATAAAGAAGTCGTTTGGTGATAAGTCTGGTGAACGAGCTGGCCAATTCACCGGTCCGCCTCGTCCAATCCAGGTATTTGGATAGCAAATATTTAAATACTCAGTGACGTCTCTTATAAAATGCGCAGGACATCCATCATGTTGAAACCATACCACATTTTCTCCTGCGACAGCATCTATGGCGGGGCCAATCTCTGATTGAAGCAGCTCAAGGTATTTTCCCCCGTTTAAGTGCCCATCAATGAAGAAGGGGCCTATAATATTAGATCTGTATATTCCTAACCATACGTTGACTGACTGCGGATATTGGGAATGATTATCGATCACTAAATGCGGGTTTATCCGTATCCCAATAGCGATAATTTTGCACATTTGGCTCTCCATTTATGGTGAAGGTCGATTCGTCAGAAAAACAAATGTTGTTAATGAAATATCTGTCCATATTGGCCATTTCCATTAGTGTTTCACAGAAAACCATTCTAGAATACCTGTCTAGCTCAAAAATCTCCTGGTGATTCGAAAACTTGTACGATTTAAGAGCGGTTGTATTGTGCAAATTTAAATCGTCGCCAATTTGGCGAATACTAATGCGGAGATCTCTTCGTTTACATTATCTCGCACAATTTCTTCTTCTTCGGCTATATTTGAAGTATAGTCCAGTCCGGAAAATGAATATGCATTCTTCATTTCTTTTTAGGGGTAAAGGGGGGCTTTACAAAAGCTTATTTTTAAGTTTTCATATAATTTTGGGTGGAGCTTTCTTTTTGGGCTCTAAAAATACAAAATTTGTGTTGTGTTGAACGAATAACCCGTCATTTTATACCTCTTTTTAAGCCCTGTCATTCATTTTTATAACACTCTGGCCTATAATTAATATTTTTGGAGTTATCGAAGAAAGAAAGGGAACATTTCCGATTCTGCGTGTTTTTTGCGTTTTTCTCGTTTCTCGTAATTGCTATCGAAATTCCGCTAGTTACAAAGTTATAGAACCTGAAAAGATCTATAATTTGGGATATAATACGATTTGATCGGTTAAAAATTGGGCCGTCGCAGCCTCTCTTAAAGTTCAGTGTACCCACCACCGGCGAGTCGAGTGCACTTTATACTGCGCGATATTTCGCTTCTCACTCTTTTCTAGCGATTAACATCGAAAAAATGACCAATACTAAACTAGTTAAGATACAAATTAGATGAAAATTGCGACTGGTAGAGTGCCCTAAAGTCGTTTAATCGGTACGAAATGGTCATTTCGTTAAATTTAATAGAGACGAAAAATACCCTGAATATACAGGTAAACGAATATCTTATTGAAACAACTGCCGGATTTTGAATGATACAAAAGAAATGTGCTCGTTATTACTAGTACTATTAGATAAATAACATTGATTTAAGATCATTTATTTAATTAAATTTGAAAGAACTGTTAGACGGTTTGAAGAGACAGGTAGTGTTGAAGATCGCGATAGGTCTGGAAGACCAACAATGGTTACAAATGACGATAAATCATAAGAGGTTTTACTCTCCTTCGTTGAAAATCCACATACACAGTAGTACTCGTGAAGCTGCACAAGAGCATGAAATAAGTGCCACATCTGTCTACAAAATTTAAAAAATGAACAAATTGCATCCTTTTAAAATGACACTAGTTCATGAACTAAATGAAGATGATTTTGATCGACGATTGCGGTTTGGCGAGGATATGATGAACATAATTGACGATGATCCTGACCTGCCAATTAATATAATTTTTTTCGGACGAGCAAAACGCAATATCCACAGAAATTTTAACGTTTGCGTAAGAATACTGAACGACTATATGATAGGGCCATTTCTTATCGACGGTAATCTTAATGCTGAAACTTGCGAAGCTATGCTTCGAAATCTAATTGTTCCGGAAATAAGACAATTTGCTGGTGAAAATTTTGCACAAATATGGTTTCAACAAGATGGTGCTCTACCTCATAATGGTCACAACGTTCGTGATTATTTAAAAACAGTTTTTCCTAACAGAGGGATTAGTAGAAGAGGATCAATTGAGTAGCCAGCCAGATCTCTAGATCTGACTCCTCTAAACTTTTTTTTTTGTGGGGTTATCTCAAAGATAGAATATTTAAAACAAAACCACTTGATTTAGAAGAATTGCGTCGTCAACTCATTGATGAATGTGAACTATTACCTGGACAATATTTCAAGAATTCTATCATAGCGTTTTATCATTGACTGGCTTATTGTCAAGTGAATAATGGTCAACAATTAGAACACTTAATTTAACAAACCATGTTGTAGCAATGTGAAAATAAACAACTTTTGTAGAGTTTTCTTGTTTTTGATTTGAATCTATTTCTCGAAAGATCTTTTTCATATTTTTCTTCCGGTATCATGACAAAAAAAAATATGTTTTCCGATTGCAGCTTTAGTCGCACTACCCGAATCTACAATAAAAAAATGGGGTGTCCTATTTAAGATTTCAAAGTTGCCCCCGCTCCACCCTCAGGGGTTGAGGGTGGGAGGTGGTATTTGGTGTCATTAGATGGGTGTTTGAAACATATTAAATACGTGCGTTTTTGTTTTTCGATCCGATGTGTATTTCATGAGATATTTGTATGTGTATTTCACGATTTTGAGAGGCTCTTTCCGGCTCAATTCTTAACGGATGTAGACAAGTTATATCTCAAATTATAGATATTTTTAAGCTCTATAACTTTGTTACTGGCGTAATTTCGATAACTGTTACGAGAAATGAGAACAACGCAAAAGCACGCTGTACCGTTTTTTTCTTAAATTTATTTGTTCTATAACTAAACAAATATCGATTGTAAGTCAGAGTATCGTAAATATAAATGTAGGGCTTAATAAGAGCTACAAAATGAGGGGTATTTTATTCATGTAGCATTAACGGGGGCCGAGTTATGCCAAAAACTAATATTTTTGTTCTTTAAGCTCTCAAAAAGAAAGCTCCACCTAAAATTATACGACAACTTAAAAATAAGCTATTCTCCACTCCTCCTACACCTCTGAAAAGAAACCGGGAATGCATATTCATTTTCCATCTAAGGCTCATATTTGGTCTAATTTGATTGGACTAGTATGCTTTAAACAGGACTGGCAGGGTTTAAAAACGGATCCATATTTTGCTTGGTTTGCAATCACGTTCTGAATCGTGGAAATAGCGGGTATCGGCCGATCGGGATATAAACCAGCAAACAAGTTTCGAACTTCATTTACACTACTACCGGAATAAAACCACTTCAGAAATATGTTTTTTTCAGCAATTGTATAAGACATTATTATGAATTACTTAATTTAAAAGCGCACTTACATATCGAAACGGAGTGCGATTTTACGAAAAGTCAAAACTGACAGTTGTTAATGACGCAAAATTTTGTTGAAAAATCATGGCTATTGTTATTTTTTTCAAATTATTAATATCTTCGTTTTCTGCTACTATTAGTACTATTTTGAAAATAAATACGGACCTATCATATAGCATTTTAAATTCTGAACAACTTTGATCTCTTATGATTTTGCTCTAAAATAATTAGGGGAGCAGGAAACTGCAAAAGTGTGATTTTACATGTATATTCCTATTACCGAGCGGTCGGATCAGCACCCGGTACATTGTTTCCATTAAATTTATTTAATGCGTCTGCAACAAGTGAAGGTTTCGAATTTCAATGATGTTTTTGTAAAATTTTGTTAGTCTTAAAAATCATTTAGGGTTCAACAAAAGTGAAATTTTACAGTTTGTACTTTATAACAGCAGATCATAGCAGTCATTATTAGCTACCAATAAAATGTTGGTCAATTTTGTACATAATCAGAATATTAATTAATTTATAGTGAAAGCATAAGGTCAAAATTATGTTTTTTTAAATAACTGGAGAACCCTTATAGATAGCGATTTGTAATTTTCATGAAAAATCAAAAATAATTCAAGACACCTACCATTAAAATTTCAACCGCCTCCGACCACCTCTTTAAAAGAAGTGTTGCCAACCCCACAATAAAAATTGCTTTTTCAATTTTTATTTTTTTCCTGGAAGCCGAAAACGTCCTCTAGGGGCCCGTAAAATGTTCAATTTTCCATCTCACCCCATTACTACAGGGTGAATTTTTGAAAATCGTTTTTTCGCGATGCAGAGGTTTACGCCAAATGCTAAGGCTTTTTGGGTTTTCGAGTTGGAACGTTCGGATACGGCTCAAAAAATCCCAAATACATGGGGGCACAACGACCACTTCTGTGCTGAAAGTGCTCCTCTCCGTTCGCGAGCTGAAACCCTTTCTCTGCAGAGGGCGCTTTTTTCGTGCTTCGGCGAGCGGAGCCGCGCCCCCTTTACAGTCGCAACTAGAATTTTCATTGAGTTTTGTAGAACGTTGTGAGTCCGTCTCTATATATATACAATATCTTTATTAACAAACTTTTTACATATATGTAAAAGTAACAATTATGTTTATATCACAATTTGGTTAGTGTGTTAGTCTGTCAAATGGCTATCGACCCGAGGTCTTTCAGCCCGGATTTGTCAGTCTGTGTAGCGTTAGTCTGTCTCTGATGACGTTGATGGATGATGTGAAGTGATGAATTCGAGTACTGTCGATGAAGGGGATTTAAATTTTGCGTTAACATTGGGATTTCTGTGTAGACACTATAGGGCAAGGATATGGCGGTTGAATGGATTTTTGGAAAATTTTTCGCTTAAATATAGAAGTCGTTCGCTAATAGGGATAACAAGGGTAGTATTATAAAGGAGTTGATTAGAAGGATTATGTAAAGGATTAAGCGGATGACGGATTTTGGTTAAGGTTCTTAGGGCGGCTCGTTCGCTAACTTGGATATTATGGATAGTAGGTTTGAAGGAGTTAGAGACGAGGACACAACCATAGTCAAGTATTGGACGACAGATCATCTTGTAGATTTTAACGGACGTTGTGATCGAAATGCCATCTTTTTTGTAGGTTAAGCATCTAAAAAAATTTGCTCTTGTTATGATTTTCATCTTATTTAAAGCGGTGTGTGTTTTGAAATTTAGCTTTTGATCTGTGGTTATGCCCAAGTATTTTATGGAAGAAGAAGGAGATATATTAGTTTGGGAAATTAGAATTTTATGTGGGGAATTGTTATTTCGGTGGTAAGGAATAAGGAATTGGGATTTGTGTGGGTTAATCTTAATTCGCCATTTCGCAAACCAGTGTTGAAGGGAGTCAATTAGCTGCTGAAGGGATTGGAGAGCTTTAGGTATTGTGGGTGCATGGGAAATTAGGGCAGTGTCATCTGCAAATTGTAGTAGATATTTTGAGGGATTAAAATAAAGAGGGTCAGGATTGTAGATGTCAAAGCAGAAGATGTTGTAGAGAAGTGGAGATAGAGGGGATCCTTGTGGTAGACATTGTTCAGGAGTAAAAGGGGGGGAGAGGGAGTTGTTGATTTTAACTTTAAGAGTTCTGTTAGAAAGGAATTGTTTGATTATAAAAATGATATGAGTAGGGATATTAAGGAGGTGACACTTGTACAGCAAACCTTGGTGCCAGACAGAGTCGAAGGCCTTTTGAACATCAAGCAGTAGAATTGCAGATGCCTTTCCTTCAAGATGAGTTTCTTGTACATTTGATGTGAGTATGGTGAGTGGGAGGGTAGTGGAACGTTTTGGGAGGAAACCAAATTGGTACTTAGGGATCCGATCAGAGATGTGGGATAGGATTTTGTTTTTAAGGAGTGATTCGTACATTTTACCTAGAACAGGGAGGAGCGTGATAGGACGATAACTGGATATTAATGATGGGGGAAGGTCTCGTTTAGGGATACAAATGACTATTCCAAGTTTCCATTCCGAGGGGAAATATTGTTTTTTGTGGATGAAATTAAGGATGTTAAGGATATGATCATGTATGTGGATAGGCAAGGATTTTAATATAAGTCTATGTACGAGGTCATGTCCAGTCGCGGTATTTTTCCCTTTTTTCAATATATTAAAATAGTCTTCCCGTGTAAAAATGTCCGTCGGTTCTGAGATGTCCTTCGATTGAAAATAGTCATTGTGCCAATCACTAACTGATTGCATGGAAGTCTGGTCAAAATTTGGATCCTGAGTCATTGAATATGTTAAGTTGAAGTGTTCGGAAAATTTTTGTGCTATAACGTTTGGGTCCGTAATATTTTCTTTCGTTTAGATTACAGTACTTGTAATTTGTCTGTCTTTTTGTATCTGCTGAGTTTTTTTATTTCTGACCAGAATTTTTTCCCTCGTGAGTCGTTTACTTTTCTACATGTTTTTATCCAAGTGTCTGTCTTGTATTCCGTAATAAGTCTTTTAATGTCTTTGTTAAGTTTATTGAATTTTTGTCGAAGTTCAGAAGTGTCCGTCAATTGAATGTCCCTGTATAGTTGTCGTTTATATTTAATAAGTCGAAGGATGTATTTTGGAAGAGGATATTTATAGTCTTGTTTTTTTAATTTGAGGCGTGTTTTGTTTAATTGATGTAGAAAAGATGTTATTAAATTGGGTGATGGAATTGGGGTTAATAATAGGATTGGCGGCTATGAATTGTGTCAAGTCGGCAGAAACTTTCTCTGTCACATTTATTGAAGTCGTATAATATATTATGAGTTTTAATTGGAAATTGATGGCTACCGTCTCTACATTTTATGTCTCTTACGAATTTTTGATATTTTCATCCCTTGAAAAGTTATTCAAAGAACACCAGCCCTGCATTCAATAAAACAATTCTAGAGCGGCTATTTTTAATCCGACGTAAAAAATTTGAACGGCGTGCCATTTGAAATTTCATTTTGCGTCGAAAAGTTAAGAGCCATATTTTTCGTGGGGCGCATCGTTTACGATCTACGGCCGATTTTCGATTGTTTTCCGACAATTTTTCGAAGAATTTTTCATTTTTTTTTTTCTAAAATTAAAAATCAGACGATGGCATGTCAGTCGTCTATTTAATCCGTATCAAAGGTCCCTATAAAGTTTTTCGATCTGATTTTTAGTTTAGATATGAAGTTGTATACGAAACGGGGAAGGGAAATTGACCAGCGGGGCACAACATTTTTTTGTCCGATTTGAAATCTGATTACATCACCGGAAAGCCCAACAGAAAATCCAAATAAAATTTCTGGATTTGATCCCTCCTTCTAATTTGAAAAATTCATTCAACTTTTATTTATTTTGCCGGTAAATATTTTCGATCGTTTCAAAATGTATTTTTCTATTCCTTCTTAAATCACGAATCCAACGAATTACCATTGCGGTATTGCGTGTACGTAAAACAAACTTTGAATTTTTAAAATCTCCCCGTTATTAACCGAGATATGGATATTTTAATTATTGTCGTTTTTGAACGTTGAAAATTTTTCCCCGGAAAATCAATTTTAAAAAAAATATATTTCCGAAAGGGTTAGAACAATAAAACTCTGGGAAATCATTAAGCGTTCCATTAGAAGCAGACCAACAAAGTTTGGTAACATTTCGGTCATCCCGTCAGCCGCATCGGCCGCAACGGGGTGCCAAAAACCGAAACAACCCCAATCAGTACCTCCCTAAATTCTGTTTGTAATGTGTTTACGCTTCTCAGATGCTCACCAAATAATTTTAAGAGGCCCAAAGTTGATGAAAAAAAAAACTTCTTCCTGTTAACGTCCGAGTGCTTTCTAAACAACAAATTAAGAAATGCATTGATAGTGGATTGTTGGATTGTGACATTTGACAGATGTCAGATTCAGAAACTGGGATTACCAGAAACTGGGGTTACCACCAGATTACATTCTCGAAGTTCCTCAACGGGATTTGAGCGAAACGATTTAAAATAATGTTTTTTTAAATTTTTTTCACCCCCTTCTGCACGGATGAGAGAGGTGGCGCTTTTGGGTAATGTGGTGTCTATCAATTGTCATCGAATGAGCAAATTTCATCGTCCCCGTGATCCTCCCCGTGGCCGTCGGGGCCTTCTCAAGAAATTATACAAGAAAATTCGGCTCGGCCTTCCGGGTACATCCTGGACAATTTAAAACTATTCTATCCTCTCCACAAAAGACCCCTCTACAACAGTTATTCTCATTATTGTTTGATTTTTCAAATCGTTCGCGAGTTATGAATTTTTTTATGTGTCAAGGCACCAAATTTTTCATTTTTTATGGAAATTTGAGTGAAAAACGCATGACACGGATTCGGCTGAAATTTTCACCAAAGATACCTTTCGCCTGAAGGGCACAACGTAACAAGAATTTCATCCCTGGGGGCCCCCGTCTCCGGGCCCCGGCCTTAAATGTGAGCGATTCAAGATTATTTTTCGGGAGTCTTTATGCCTTTAGTTTTGACTTTGAAGAGTCTGTCAAAGCTCCAGTATATTCACAAAGCATTCCCCTACAATATTTACGTTGGAACATTTTTTTATTTGATGCTCCTTTAACGAGATACGATTTTTCAAATATTGACCACATTGTTTCTACCTGTTTTCAAGTTTCTTTCAGGGACGTGTTTTTTCCTATTCAAATTGAAGAGCTGAAATTTTTAAAGTTGGTAAAGGGCACAAAGAGCTTTCATCTCTATTTTTTTCAAAAATTTTGGGACTACCCCTACGCTCCATTTGCAGCTCCTGGGTTCGTATTTCTTTTTTTAAGGACTTTTTTTTCTTTTCAAGCCGAAAAGCTTAAACTTTTAGGGATCGCAGAGGATACAACTGGCTTTCAAAAAAATTAAAATGAAAATAAAAAATAAAAAATGTAAAATTAAAAATGCAAACTGAAAACTGTTATATGCAGGACCGTCTTCTCTACAATTTACGGTGATTCGTTATTTTTTAGCTCGACATTCTTGAAACTTCTCAGCGGGGGTGGAAAAAGGAAACATGTAATTAAACTCAAAAGTCATATTTTGTAATAACTATTGAAACTAAATCGAAAACATATACAAAATTCTTACATAAAGTGCATACTTTATGAAACACTGATTTTTCCCAATTTCAAACTGCCTAAAACGATTTAAAAGCATGTTTTATTTTTTTTTGCACCCCTTTCTGTACTGCCGATGCTGATGTCCTGTTTAGGCAATATGGCAGCTATGACCTAGCACGGATTGAGTAAATTTGATCGTCCCAATGGCCCTCCCTATGGTCTTGAGGGCCTTCTTTAGGAATTAGAGTATAAAAATTCGCACAGCCTTTCCTGTATATCCTGGACAATTTAAAACTAGTCTACCCTTTCGATAAAAGACCTCTCTACAACATTTATTCTCATAATTTAAAAATAGAAAATAAAAAAAAATAAAGAAAAAAAATTTAAATTTCCTTTTTTTAATTTAAATTAAAGAACACAATTTTATCTACTTTCACTTTAGCTTGAAAAAACTAGTTGTTATCTCCTATTATGTGACCCTCGTCCATTATTGAATTGTTGTATTGAAACTAGAAATCTTCAGGCAAAATTGTTTAAGTTGATCAGCTATATACATATACCGGGTGACCCAGGGATCTGTAAAAGCCCCATAACTTATTTGCTATTTGAGATATCGACTTCTAGTTTTCTTGAACTGGTACCCGCACTTATTCTACATATTTTAAAAATATGTATGTTTTTGTACAGGGTGTCCCAATGTACATAACAGACCAAAGTTATGTTTTTTTTAATGGAACACCCTATATTTTATACTTTATTTTAATCCCTCTTGAGAAGCTGATAAAAATAGTATAATATAGTATGGGTCTATTATGGACGTTTCGTTAGTTATGGGCAAATTTGTGGCAAAAACATGTACACATTGAAAACATTGCAGAAGCATTCCTAGCAAAGATAGCATCATTATTTGTACGCTAGAAAATTTCCCACATCGTAAAGAATAATACACATCGGCTTTGGTTCTCTTTTATTGATAGCGCTATACAGGGTGTCAACATAAGCAAAACAATGGATAACTATTTTTTTTTAAATGGAACACCCTATATAAGTTGCCACTAATCGATGGCATTTTTAATAAGCTTTCCAATGATATACAGTTTGTATAACAAAATATTAAGGATTCTTGAGATTTATCAATAAAAACATATTTGTTTCGTGACCTTCTGCTGATTTTTAGATTTTCAGCCAAAACTATGCATTTTCAGGAAAAATTATAAGAGACCAAAGTTGTAGAGCGAAAAATTTTCGATCGACATAGGTCTTTTAACTTTTAAGATAATGCGTGCATTGCCCACCAGAGCGCGCAAAATCGTGACCGTATATGCATTTTAGCGTTTTCTTTTCAAATTTTTTATTAATAAATTGCACTATACTTTATTTTCTTCACCCTCTACAAAGAAACGGAAAATTATAGGGATATTAAGATGGCTCATATCAATTCAAAATTTTCCGCTCTACAACTCTTAATAGAAGCAATTTTTGCAAAAAACGCATAGTTTTC
This sequence comes from Ocypus olens, assembly GCA_910593695.2. NCBI lineage: Eukaryota > Metazoa > Arthropoda > Insecta > Coleoptera > Staphylinidae > Ocypus > Ocypus olens. The sequence continues at coordinate 42,134,920 of OU343055.1, forward strand.
CCTAAAAATACAAATTAAAAATGTATATATCAATTTTTGCGTTTTTCAATGTTTTTTTTGCATTTTTAGCGAAAACTATGCCTTTTGGACAAAAATTGCTTCTTTTGAGAGTTATGGAGCGGAATATTTTCAATCGATGTAGGTCATTTAAATAATTATATAATTACCCGTTTCGCTGCTAGAGGACGTGGAAAATGAAGTATAGTGTAATTAATTAACAAAATATTTGAGAAAAACGCTAAAATGCATATACGGTCACGATTTTGCGCACTCTGGCGGGCAATGCACGCATTATTGGAAAAGTCGAAAGACCTACATCGATCTAAAATTTTCAGCTCTACAACTTTGATCTCTTATTATTTTTTCAGAAAATGTATAGTTTTGGCTGAAATCCAAAAATGAGCAGGAGGTGACAAAAGAAAAAAGTTTTTTGGATAAATCTTAAGAATCCTTCATATTTCATTATACAAATTGTACATCATTGGAAAGGTTATTAAAAATTCCATGCATTGGTGGCAAGATATATAGGGTGTTCCATTTGAAAAAAAATAGTTATCCATTATTTTGCGTATGTTGACACCCTGTATAGCAGTATGAACAAAAAAGAACCAAAGCCGATTTGTATTATTCTTCATGATGTGGAAAATTCTTTAGTGTATAAAAAACGACGCTAGCATTGCTAGGAGCGCTTCTGCAACTTTTTCAATGTGTCCTTGTTTTTGCCACAAATTTGCCCATAACTAACCAATCGTCCATAATAGACCCATACTATCTTATACCATTTTTATCAGCTTCTCAAGAGGGTTGAAAATAAAGTATAAAATATAGGGTGTTCCATTTAAAAAAACATAACTTTGGTCTGTTATGTACATTGGGACACCCTGTACAAAAACATACATATTTTTAAAATATGTAGAATAAGTGTCGGTACCAGTTCAGGAAAACTAGAAGTCGATATCTCAAATAGCAAATAAGTTATGGGCCTTTTACAGATCGCTGGGTCACCCGATATGTGCGTGCATTTAAATATAATGTTTTATATTCTGATTAGGGTTTATTCTATTTTTACTTTTAATTATTGATATGTTGTCTAATCAAGTATGTAGTCTGTTTTATAATAGCGTTTTATAAGCGCAAATTTCGAACACTACACATCGTTATCAAATTACTCATTATTTGATAATGACTTAAAAGTGTAAACAAGTTAGAGAAAAAAATAATTCGAGAAACAAACCAAGTGTTAATAATAACATTTCTATATATGTTGCAAAACGTTTCGGCGCTTGAAACGAGATGGCGGTAAAATGCGTAATCAACTAATTTCGCCACGTGCTTAAAAACTGAATTTAAGAAATAAACACAGTAAAAAAAATAAATAAATCATTGAAACATCGTAATTGGAGTTATTGAATTATCCTACAGTAAATTACGCAATAATGATTACATTAATCAACTGTGTGATAAATTATTTCGAATGCAATCAACATCAATATTTATGAATGGTTCTAACATCTATTTTGAAAACGGCTGTGAATATTTTTGGGCCTGTGCGCACTATTTATAACTTTTCGTTTATTTTAACATGTGGAATTAGGATTCCACGTATCCAAACGTAAATACTGTTATGTTATGCGTCTTGTTTCTTCTATAAATCACATTATTATTACTTGCTGATTTCTATTATATACACACAAAGAAAATATGAGTTTGTGCATTTGTTTAGTTGAAAAATTACGATGATTGAATATAATTTCATCATTATTGTTAACTGAACACAATAGAATAATTAGTTTTATGAATCCAATAAGAAAAAAAATAAAATATGATCTGTAAAATTAGATACCATACCTCTATGTATGGAATATTATAGAATAATATATTACAACCAATAACTTAGGATATACCGGGTGTCTCACTGAAGCGTCAAACTTATGTTTTTTTTTTATTGGAACACTAGGTATATTTTTGCATTTTCTTACGTAGTGTTTAATACAATTAAATTGGCAATAACTTTTTCGCATCTTATTAAATAATATAAACGTTGTTAAATCGTTTTTGATTGAGAAACTTGTCCATTATTCGGCCGAATCATTTTAAAACTTATGTTTTTTTTAATTGGAACACTAGGTATATTTTTGCATTTTCTTGCGTAGTTTTAAATACTAATTAAATTGGCAATAACTTTTTTCGCATCTTATTAAATAATATAAACGTTGTTAAATCGTTTTTGATTGAGAAAGTTGTCCATTATTCGGCCGAATCATTTTCTCCACAGGTGACGTCCAATCAAATGATAGCAATTTCATTGCCCAACAGGTGACGTCCAATCAAATGATAGCGGTTTCATTGCCCAACAGTTTAATTGTTACTATGATTACGATTCGTTTATTGTCAGCGAACTGCCGCAATTTTCAAATATAAAAATTATTCGTTATAATTTAATATAAATAGAAAAATCTTTAGGTAATTATTTAATATAATGCGAAAAAGAATAATATTTAACTCGTGAACAAGTTGGCCATTGCCACTCGGGTGAATTGCAACACTCGCCTACTCGTGTTGCAAACTTCACCCTCGTGGCAATGGCCAACTTTCTCACTCGTTTAATAATATACTATTATTAAGCAATATTGAGCGGTTTCTGAGGTATTCTGGTTTTTACGGCAAAAGGAAACAATATTTGAACAGTGCCAAAAAATTATAAATTGATATTTTAAAATTATCGTGTTTTTTAACAATAGAAATATTAAATTTAAGATGATTAGGTTTGTTTAAGTAATTAAATGCTATTTTTATGAAGTAATAAGACATTCGCTAACTAAGTGTGAATAAACCTTTTTTTATGGAAAACCCAGTACAATTTGAAAGTTGTTATTATTAATTATAAACCTAATAAATTACGTATTTTAAGAACGGACTTTTAATTTCTAATAAAATATACTGGGTTTAATTAGATTAGAGGCATACTCCAGCGACCTTGTAATAACATTTGCTTAGATATGTTTGTTCCTTGAAAGATCTTCTTGAAGTAACAAAACGGTTTGATAGTCACGTGGTTCACCAAGCATACATTTTCGAATTTCCTTTTGAATCAATTCTAGACGATCCAAATAAATATCTCTAGCAGGGCCTTAGCAAGTAATACCGTAGTATAAATTGCTTTCTACTAAAGCAAAGTATATTATTTTTGTATAAGATTTTTGAAAATTTACTTCATCATCAATTAATTTTGAGAACTTGTGTTGAATGAATGTGTTTGTTCCATTTTAAGTGTTAATATTGTTCATTGTGTAATAATGTTGATGTGATAGATATGTGACTCATTGCAGGTTGTTGAAAGGTGAGAGGGTATTAGCATAAAAGGGTATGAAAGGTATGAAAACGTGTAAACGTGTTTTTTTAAATCGATTTTTTTTAATTGCATGAATCGAATGCTGTAAGTGTCTAGAATATGTGGGTAAAATGATTTTATTTTATCCTATAATGTTATCATGCCAATAACTCCTTAGCAACGAGTTACGTTAAGCTACCTTTAACAACACTAGTGTTGTTAAGAAATTTCTAACAACACTAGTGTTGTTATATTTATCTTAACGCAACTCGTTGCTATGGAAATATTGGCATACAAACATTATTTCGCCTATGGCGATTTTCATTGAACATTTTTTTTTAGTAAAAAAATAGAAATAGGATAAAATAAACCGTGTTACGACACACGTAACGTTATCTGTTTTTACATTACTCTAGAATTTAAAAGCACTCGCTCCTACGTGTGCTTTCAAACTTTTCTCTCGTAATGTAAAAACCTTCATAAAGTTACTTGTATCATAAATTACTATTACGATCCGTGAATTAGTTTCGTTGTTACACGACTTTGAACGGACCGCTGCGCTGAGGGGCGCTCAGGCAGCAAGTTAGCCACCCGCTCCGGAACGAGTCACTACCACAGATGGTAATTCTAGTAGTCCACATTGTTCCTATAGATGGCAGTAGTGTTTACTGCTGAGTTTTCAAGTTTAGCGATGTCCCCGTGAAAGCGAAGTAGTCTTTGTTTAAAAAAACGGTCGTGTTTAGCACCGAAAAAATGTGACCGAGGGGGCAGTGGACGTCCTTGGAGGACAAACAGACCTCAGTTCAAAGGAAATCAATACACGGCCGAAACTGATACAGATTTCGTAAGCACGTCAGCGGCCCCAAAAACCCCTATATTCAAAGTTTCATAAAAATTGATTAAGATCACTTTTTGGCCGCTATATTGGATTCGCCATTTTAAATTCTTCAAATCTGATCCCAAATTTATGTTCAGCGACCCCAAAAACCCTTATATACAAAGTTTCAATACAATTGATAAATATTTCACTTTTTTGGTCCGCCATATTGGATCCGCCATTTTGAATTATTCAAATCTGACCTCAAATTCGTGTTTAGCTACCCCAAAAACTTAGACAAATTAATCGAGTAACTCAAATTGTACGAGCAAAAACCGTTCCCAAAACTTTAAACGCGTTTTTCTCGAAACAAGATTTTTTAAATCTGCGGACCTTGTAGCTCTTTAACCGTTCAACTAATGAACTTCGCGTTTGGCAAACTTTAGAGGAAACAAAATTCTCCATGGAATAGACCTATTAAATTGTAAAATTTCGATTATTAACGATTTTTTACAGCAGGCCAAAGTCGAAAAATCATGCGAAAAACGATACTTTGTTTACAAGTGGCCGCCATTTTGTTTCTATAACGAATTTTTTCGTGATTTTGGTCTATTCTTTTCGTTGGGATGTATGCTTTAAGGTCGTTTTGGTTTCATGCTTCTAGGTGACGAATTGTGACCTCCAAGGTTCCCGCAGAACAGCTTTGTTTTAAACAACGTTTCCTGGAGCTCCCATTTTGGAAAAACCACAACTCATTTTTTTATTTTGTAAACGATAGGTTAATAAACATTTTGTAAAAAAGCGCAGATGTCTAAGTCATTTCTGTTCCTCAAAAAAATTATCAAACATATATAAACCAAATATAAAGGAACCTCCCCTTAATAAAAACAAGTTACTCTTCAGGTAATGAATATGTTTTTATATCTTCTTTAGCTGTCGTTTTCAAATTACCCCAAATCAAATCTTTGTAATATATGGACTTCTCATTAGCAAAAGCTACGAAGATTCTGCTTGATCCAATTTCAAACATATTGTTAACGTACGCTAAGAATAAGACAGTTCCTTGATGTAGACCATACGCCGCACTATTTTCCGAGCTCCTCTGCCCATACAGGTGTACGTATTGCCTTCTGTCGTGAAGATAAGAATTCAGTAATTTGTTGGCCGAGCTCTTAACATCTAATCTATTCAATTTTCCTAAAAGACTGTTGCAGTTGACTGTATCAAACGTTTTTTTAGATTTAAGAAGCGAGACTTTTGGCTTTTATGCAGGCTTAAATAAATCTGTTGAAGTCCCATGTTTAATGCGTCATCAGTTATCTTCCCATTTGAAAATCCGTACTGATGTTTGTTCAAAATGTGGTTGCGGTTAAAGAAACTAATGTCTGTTTTTGATAACAAGCTCCATGATTTTGCCTTTATTAGTCATCAATGATCTATAATTACCAACGTCCTCTTTATTTCTTTCCCTTTTTGTACAGGATGATATTTTAAAATTGAGATGGCCACTTTCCTTCTATAACAGCATTAACTATTAATGTTTCTGGAGTGCTGATCTCAATTTGTCCATATCATCGGAGTTTTTATTTTTATTTTACTGATGCTCCTCTTCAACTTCAACTTCTGAAGTAGGTTGAAGAAAGAGTGAATTAGTGGAAAAGGTTCTATTTTCAGCGATATATCCTCTTTGATTGTTAATTGCAGGTAGAAAGATGAGTAAATAATGATAATAAATAGATTCATTCATTTTCCAATGAACAGACATCTCATAAACATTTATACACTTAGTTAAGTTAATGTTTATTCACGTAAATTCCATTGAATAAACATGCTTAATTCACGTAGTTTATGCAATATTTTATCCAATTTTGATAGAATATTATGAATAAATTAATTATAGTTAATATTTAGATGACACCGTCACGCTTGACAAATAATTACATTTTATCAAAATAAAGTTAAATGAAAAGTGTTCAACTCACTAGTGACTTATTTTTTTGTTTATTTCACGCTTCCATATAAACAACTATTTAAAGTGGTTAGTAACAATTACATAATATGTCAGGTAATCGTCCTCAAAAAACGTTTGTTGGAGTAGTAATAAATTTTGGATATGTCATAAGGATGGTATCGCTAGTAAAGAATCAGATGAGATCTATTAGAAAGGGGGTTGGGATAAGCCGCCATGTTGTTTTTTAGAGGGTTGAAAACGGTTTTTGCAGAATATCTTGTTTGCGGTTGATTGAATGTCTACAAACTTTATCTAAGACTTTTTTTCATTCGGTAAATAGATTAGTTATAGCCGCGTAAAAAAGTGGAGTGGGGCGACTGAGCATCGCTTCAGTGCGACTTCATCTTTTCTGGCAGTAGCACGTTTCGCTATGGCTTCGTCGAAAACTGGTGAATGCGAAAAGTCTTTCGACACAGTGACTATCGCAAAAGAGAATGGCATAAATATCCCGGACGAATTGAAACGAATTCGATTGGAATGACGTACCCCTTTAGAAAAAAACGCGCCATCAACTCTTCGGCAAGATGGCGAGAAATTTTTTTATTAAACAAAAATGTTATTTACCACTTATTAATAGAAGAAATAATAGAAAAACATCATAGTTTTAACTTATTCAATTTATAAACGTTTCAAATATGACATTTTCCTATTAAATGCATTTTCCCAACAATTTTCCTGAAACTGCAATTTTTACGCGGCCGTAAATCAAAAACTATTCACCGCACGAAAAAAATTTTCAGACAAAAGTTGTAGAGACATTCTTTCTCCATAAGATTGATAATAGCAATAAGGATGGTTGCGCTATTAGCGCGGTAGAGATGCGTTGACCCGACTAATCTCTACTTCCGCTAGCTCCACCACCCGCTGAACGGAACATGTCCCATAAGTTTTGTCCAATCTGAAAAAATAATTTCCTCACATTGTCTACAAAATTTTTCCCAAATATCGGAATAAAAAAAAACCCTAACAATAAATTACAGACTTTATTTCTGGTAGAAGGCTACTCCTGAATGTTTTTATTATAAAAGTTCTTACAAAACCCACAGGCCATTTTAATTGGACTATATTGGCAATGGTATGAAGGTTATCTAAAAATGTTGTCCATAGTCATTTAACATACTCTTTTTGGCTATTTGTTTTAAATAGTACGATTAATTCCCACAATTGTTAATAAGCGACGAATTCTTGGTGTTCTTTTACTTATAGCGGCCAGTATACAATCATTATATCATCCTTAGAATTTTCATATTTTAGAAATTCTCTCCAGACGACGACGTGTTTTTGTTCACATAAAATGTGTCTACCCTTAACCAAACGATATCTACAACCCATGGACTTTATTTAAAGTAGTCCGTCTTTCTTCAAATTCCAGTTTTTCTCTTGCCGTTAAAAATGTACCCAGAGTTAAATACATATTATTTGAATCGTATTGCCAATTAAGCGATTGCAAGAAACGCATGGTTCAACAATGTATCAGTTTCTGGTCTTTTACCATAAAAGGAAGACTTTAGATAGGAATACTGCTTTAAGATGTCGATTATTGAACATCTACTGACCTACAGTAAGATTTTAATTTACCTGCATCATTACTCAATATTTAAAGATTTTTTTTTCAAATATTCTATTAAGCCTTTGGTTGGTGAAGTCCAGCCTGACTCTTTTAAATTCTACAAAGCATTTTTGAACGTAGCTTTCTTCTCGACAGAAATTATTTTCTGCATTTTGAGCTGACACAATGATCGACTGCACCGCGAACTAATGTCAAACTCTATGATCTGTCGGCAATCTAATAATAGTTATTTATGCAACAAGTGGAAAGATTGCCACACGAGCAAAAGGCGAGTGCGGCAATTCCTACAAGTGAAAAAAAGTTGCTTTACTCTCGAGTTTCATACAAACATTTTTGTACGTCCGTAACTTTAAACAAATTCTATAAAACCTTAATCAATTTTTATAAGTAATAATATTTTTTTTTTAATGAAGAAAATAATAATCATCAAGTTTTCTTGATCGGAAACGAATGTTTGACATTTATCGGCGGAACTCGCGGCGTATTGCGAAGCGTTCATGAACACTCTGCCCAAACAATTTTATAGTAGCGTTAAAAAATGAACCGCTACGGCACTGTTTTTCACGCAAAAGAGTGAAAATAATGAACCGTTATGGCACTTTTTTTCACGCTGTTTGTAGGGTTCAGGAATCACATATTTTATGAACCCAATTAATGAAAAAAAACGGTACATGTTATAACGGTCGTATCTAAAGTAATCGTGAATATACCATACATAATTTTCAGGCATCTTACAAGGCTCCAACCGCACAGAAAATCCAAGTTACATCTTTGTGACATACAAACTTTGAACTTGTTTAATTGATTTAGGAGGAGGGTGATTTAATATTTCCATGCGTGAATAGTTAGCGTCCTTCTCATGCATATTCAGTCTGTCAAGTGGCAAAGAGAATTGTTGATCATGTCTGGTATGATACTTGAAAATAAGGTGCTAGTTATTATCATGATGGCTCTAAATTAATTTAGCACATGCACCTCGGACTTACGAATACCCACAATAATTGTATAAAGATTTAATTAAATTAAATGTTTAACACATTAACCGCCATGGGGGTCACCGGTGACTGACACCTAGTTATTCCAATGGGGCTGTGGGGGTCACCGGTGACCGGCACAGCAAACTGAGTTTAGAACTATCATTCTGCGCCGCCGGTCACACTTTTTGTACATACTACATAACAGACTGACCGGTGTGGCGTTACTGCACATTGCTGCAGATATTGCCTGATACATGCTAAGATTATGTATTCATGCAGTGTAGGGGCAAACAAAAATTTTACAAGTTGTGAAGTTATTACATTATTGATTTTTAAGAAGTCGCAAACATATTTAAAGTTGGATTTATATTCCGCACACCAAGTTTTCGAATTTATACAAACAAAGTTTTTCAGCGCAGCTTGATTTAACCTTCCCAACCGTAGAGATATAATATTTTTTTTGTGAAGTTTTGTTCAGAGATATTTGATATTCTTAAGAATATATCTCATTAAATGTAGATAATGCGGGATAGTGATTTTTATTCGCCTCATTCACTCACCGAGATTAATTATATCAGTACGATGAAAATGGCATAGCCAGATTAACGTCTAGAATGTCTGGCCGATCTAGAAGTTAAGGCAATGGACGCAACTGATTAAAATGTTCATTAATCAAAGATTTTAGCAGCGTTAGCGCTCATTCGTCGTGCGAGTTAGTATGTTTGGGGTGTTAGGGTTAGTGTAATATTACTGATACTTAATTTCTCCGATTGCGAATAACATAGTTATGTTGACTTATTGTATGCTTAATTCCGTTTCTGAACTGGCCGTCCTACTGTCATGGCTGTAAGTAAACTCTCAATAATACCATTGACTCATTTGAAAACAGTGGAATAGTAGTTTGAGACTTACTCGACTTCGATTGAGTAACAATCTATTATCTTAAATAAAGATGTCTTTGTTTAATTCATTTAATGCTTCTGCAAGTGAGGGTTATCAATTTTAAACTATTACCTGTCAAACGCTTCATTTCCGTAAATTTGAGTGTGTGCAGAATGGTTTTATCGTTTTTAATTCGGTTCAACTACGTAAAGATTTATCTACTACCTAAGACGTCATCCGTAAGGTAGCTCAAGGATCAATATTAGAACCATTATTTTTCAAATTTGTTAACAAATTGTTGGAGCCTTTTAACACATAGCCAGCGGGCAAGGTGTCCGGTGCCGATTAGCCGGAAGTTGGTGCAAAAACAAAGTGAGCGTTTTCGCACATGTCGGCGCCACTTTGTTTTTACATCACCAGTTATCCGGCCGCCAGCTATGTGCGAAAAGGTCCTGTGTATGTTTGTCTACCACAATATAGTTTTTAGGTGTGGAATTTGAGATCGGGGTTTAAATATAACCCGCTTTACCTAAAATAACATGGGAAATGCGGTAAATCCACACTTAGTCGCTGCTGGCATTTAATTAATAGCAAAATTCCTCCTGCAAGTAACAATGAATCTAAATAGGTCTGCTGTTTGCACGCAAAAAAAACAATTAACTCAAGAAATATCTCTGTTTCTGTCGATGACCAGAATATAATTATTGCCAATCAATTAAATAGATTAAGGGCCGGTATTATAAAGGTCAGTTAAATTTAACTGAAGATTAAAATTTAAATCAAGTTTGGTTATATTCAAAATACATGTAGCACAAATGTCAATTAAAATTTAATCATCAGTTAAATTTAAATCACCTTTATAATACCGGCCCTAAAACAAGAAAAACGTATACTAAACACGATATTATTAATTCATTGTATCTAGATTTTGCGATATTGAAAATAGGATTCTGGAACTATAACAAATTCAGGATGAAGCAGCTCAGTCTTGATAATAACGACAGTATGAATGAATTAAATGAAAGATAAAATCGTAAATCAAATGTATTTATTTATTTTCGGAATCCCCCTATTACAAATAAATAATAAATAAATGCATAACAAAATATTTTTTTATAATGCTAAACAATCAAATTCCGATGTAACCATAAGAAAAATTCAAGACGATAAGAAAAAAATTTCAACTTTACATCATGTAAAGACATAATATTTGGGTGAGAAAAAATAGTAACTTTCGTCCATTTAAACTAATGTTTAATGATGATATTTCTGCCAAAAAAGTCCTAAAATCAGCAATACCAATAACAAGTTACACGTTCGCAGAGATCGAGATTTAAAACAACCGCTAAACTAATGGTTTAACTCCCGATATTATGAACACATTTTAAATGGGAGTTAAGCCTAAACGAGATTTAAGAGTGAATATGCAGTATTACCAACCAGTTTAAATGTCCTTTAGCCGATAAATGTCCGTTAAAGTTAAATGTCGAAATTTTTCCCTTTAGGGCCGGTATTTCAATGTCGGCTTAAGCTGTAGATTACGTAAGCTGAAGTTTATGCTAAGCTGCAGTTTATTTATGATTGCGTTTTTCAAGCATTGCATAAACCAAGTTTACTTATCCTATCAAAAATTGTGTTGGCAATACAATAGTACTACATATTTTTGAGTTGGCATTGAAATGTGACTATTGCGACTATCTTCATACCTAACATTTTCTCCCATAATTCCTGTCATAAACAGCTGATTATCGTACATGCTTCGTTAATTATTGATTTCCTTTTAACACTTGCTTTAATTTCGGTTATTTTTGTTAAAAGCAGCACATTATATCCCTTCATACCTTTTCAGAAAATATGTATTTACCATTCAGGTAATAAAAATAATTGTTTCGAGCACCCATACACATGCTTCTTTTGATAATCTAATCTGTCCACAAACACTACTTCACTCCACAGATTAAAATGATCAAAACACTTTTTTGGCAGACGCGGAGGTCCATAAATTATTGTAATAAACCATCATCGGTTAATTCATGCAATATATCAATCTACATCAGATTTGTATTGTCCATTTTGAAGGTTATAAATTGCCGCTTTACCCGCTAAGCGGTCGTCGCCGGCCGCTTACGAAAGCCGTACTTTAAGCTAGGTTTATCGATAAACCATGGTTGAAAAACTCCTAAAAATGCCTTATACCGAGTTTAAGGATAAGCCTGGTTAAAGCCGCTATTGAAAAACCGGCCCTTAGGGCCGGTATTTCAATGTCGGCTTAAGCTGCAGATTACGTAAGCTGAAGTTTATGTTAAGATGCAGTTTATTTATTATTGCGTTTTTCAAGCATTACATAAACCAAGTTTACTTATCCTATCAAAAATTGTGTTGGCAATACAATATTACTACATATTTTTGAGTTGGCATTGAAATGTGACTATTGCGACTATCTTCATACCTAACATTTTCTCTCATAATTCCTGTCATAAACAGCTGATTATCGTACATGCTTCGTTAATTATTGATTTCCTTTCAACACTTGCTTTAATTTCGGTTATTTTTATTACAAGCAGCACATTATATCCCTTCATACCTTTTCAGAAAATATGTATTTACCATTCAGGTAATAAAAATAATTGTTTGGAGCACCCGTACACATGCTTCTTTTGATAATCTAATCTGTCCACAAACACTACTTCACTCCACAGATTAAAATGATCAAACCACTTTTTTGGCAGACGCGGAGGACCATAAATTATTGCAATAAACCATCATCGGTTAATTCATGCAATATATCAATACATTATATTTTGTATTGTCCATTTTGAAGGTTATAAACTGCCGTTTTACCCGCTAAGCGATCGTCGCCGGCCGCTTACGAAAGCCGTACTTTAAGCTAGGTTTATCGATAAACCATGGTTGAAAAACACCTAAAAATACCTTATACCGAGTTTAAGGATAAGCCTGGTTAAAGCCGCTATTGAAAAACCGGCCCTTAATGATTTTAATGGCGATTTAACTTGACGTTTCTAGTTTTGAGGTTAGATATTACAGCGATTTCATGAATTCAAGTTCGTCAAATTTCACCGGCGATGAAGAAATATTCAATTAAGTGAGTAAGTAATAGACGAAAATATCCATTACAGTTAGCATGAGGGAGTTTCAAAAGAAAGGGGCGAGCCCCACCTCATTGACCTCCAGGTAGCTCATGGAGTTGGCACCGAGATGAGAATTGCTACACCACAAAGGAAGAGCGTTGCGAGGCACAGAAGAGCGGATTGGCGCAATAACTATCGCTATTACGCACAATGACAAAAATGTTCAGTCACAGGAGAAAATACAAGTCAAGTCAATTGCAATGTTCAGCTTTTCCGGAGGATCGGTCGCGCTAGCGAAAACGGCTTTAAAAGGTTAAAATTCAGTGTTGCCTACCTGTAAATATAAAATTCACCAAAAATCCGTGTTTAATCTATTGCCAACAGATTCTAAAATGACATGTACTTAAAACTCCTTTAAAAAGATTCATAATACCCATGACAATTTGAAATGTACCTTTACCCTAAACATCATTCAACTAAACAAATTAGGAACAACCTTACTTGTTGCAGAAAGCATCAAATAAATTCAATAAAACGAAATGTAGCCTGAATACATGAATATTCAACCTGTTCGTAACTCTGCAAACAACATTAAGTCTTACTAAGACTATAAACAAATAACTTATTGAAACAACTGCTTCCCTGGCTAGCCTGGCTGGTTTCAAGCCGATCGGTTGAAAATTGTAAGAATAGCGTTATACAAAAATTTGAAAAAGTGTGTTTTGAGAAAAACGCGTTTAAAGTTTTGTCACTGATATCTTGCATATAACATTGAGATATGTTAATTTACTCATCAAATTTCATTAAAATAAAAACACTCTTCTCTTGATGATCTAGACACATCAAATTGTTTACCGACATTATCACAAAAATCACATGTAGCTCTAATATTTGCTTGTGTATCTTTTTTTGAGTCATCACACTTGTTTTCGTCAGAAAATGAAAAACGACAAGGTACATTTTTTCGCTGTCTGATATGTAAAATTTCTCTAATCGCTTTCTTAGACCTTGTTAATATTTCAGTCCCGCGTCTATCATGTCGTAATAAACAAACTTTTAACTATGCTACTCCACGAACTTCGCATCATTCTTTTTCTCCATTGGTATCTATGTTAAGGAAATATTATGAGATACAATATGCTCTAGATATTTTTTGTCCACATAAAACTGAGTTTTTGAACTGTTTGAAATCGTGTTTATTGTAATTTTTCTTAGTTGTATTCAATGTGGCACACTGTATGTAAGCCTTTGATTATTGTATTGTTGTACTTGTAACACATATCTTACTCCGTTGTATTTTTCTCTGTATTTGGGTTCGTCCCGTATGAGAAATAAATGGTTATTATTATTATTATTATTATTATCATTATTATTATATTATACCTTTTTAGCTATTTTTAATACCTTACACTTACCTTATACCATATTTTGTCAATAACTGTGGAAATAGACACTTTTACTTTATTCATGTATCGTCTCTGATGTTTTCACATGCCTCATGTTGAGATATTCAAGTCATGATACAGTATATTTGTCGTTGAAATCCTTGCAATTTCTTATAACAAATCCCAGGGTTCGATTGGCAATTGGCTTGATTGATTTTTTATATTGTAATCATTAACGATACTATGTTTTTTCTAGTGTAGATCATTATTTTACATTGATTTATACTTAATTTTAGGCCTTTGTGAGCGTGTCTTCACGATTATTAATTTAGTTTATTTATATTATTATTTAGTATTAATTCTTAGATCATCTGCATAAGTGAGGGTACGGCAAGTAAGAGATTTAATTAGGTTATCAATAAACAAGACAAACAGTAATGGTCCGAGATTGGATCCTTGAGGCACAACGAAGGAAACATTGACCATTGATAAGTTAAAATCATTATAGGACACGTATTGACATCTATCTTTTAAATAACTAGTAATGAAACGAATGAAAGTATCAGGAATGCTAAAATTATTAATTTTTTAACTAATTAACAATGATCTATGGTATCGAATACATTACCAAAGTTATTATAGTTGACATCAACTTTTTTTCTATGATATATTTTGTTATATGGGATAAATTTATCCCAGTCGAACCACGATCTAGAAATCATTCTGAAATTCTGAAAAATTATTAGATAAATATACTGAAGGAAAAAAAATTAAACACTTCAAATTCGTGAAATTTCGACCATTTTCAAACCGCTATAACTCGGCGTATTTTCCATCGATTTTGATGAATCTTTGAGGGACAAAAACTTTGAAGTGTCTTCTTCAAAGTCATGCATGCGAATTTAAGCGTAACCTCTTCCGCTCCCTCTAGCACCTCTGTGAAAAAAAATGTTTTTTCAGGAAACCAGGTCCAACTTTGCCGATGTATACGGAGTTGGAAAAATTTTGTCTACTCGATCTACCATAAAGGCATTCAAACTTGATCAATTCCTTTTGCAGGACTCAAAGAACGAAGTTCCTACGATGATTTGGCACTAAGTTATGGGTGTTTGAAAAAAGTGCATTTTGAGGTTTTTAGTGTACACTCTTTAGAGAATCCAGATTTACTCCACCATCGATGAGTAATGTAGCCGAAGTGCCTTAACGCGAGGCGTGACCCGATATGCTTTTGGATTTTAGAAAAACTGCCACCTTGGCAGGTACAGCGGTGAATTCCCATTATGCCTCTGCAACACTTTCCATTTTGATATTTCATGTGCCGCATATTCTATATCGGTGTTTTGCTTTTATTTTCCTATTTTCCTGTGGATGTACTGCTTTTACTCATAATAGATTAAATCTATAAATGGTTTCTTCAACAAAAATTATCACTGTCACCGTCAAATGCTAAAATCGTTTCTGCGAAATGGAAATTGATCTATAATTATTTAGATCGTGCTCATCGCCGTATTTAAATATTGGTAAAATCTTAGCTAATTTAGGAGCATCTGGGAAAATACCAGTGACTAGTGTTTCATTAATTAACTTTATATCTAATCTATAATCAAGTGAGAGTTTTTATTTTAAAGGATATACAAATAAATATTTGGAACATCTATTTTTAATTAAAATTGAAAACACTTATTTGTTGCAGAAGCATTACATAAATTTAAAAACTAAAATAATAAATAACTCATAGAAACAACTATTTTCCGGGCTAATACCAGTGGCGGCTCGTTAAACATGTTGATGGTAGAGCCACTTTTACAATTTATTAGATCGGATGATACTTGGTTTGAAACATCAAAATTATGAAAGATGGAAATATCAAATTATACAAATTAAATACCGGCAAAAAATCAAAAATTTGCACATAAAAATCAATAACACACGTAAAAAATCTAAAGTATAAACCAATAAAAAATGCGCTCGTAATTAAAGTTAAAAACTAAAATATACGCCCAAAAGATCGAAAATTTAGACACATTTCGAAAATTCGCGGTTAAAAAAATGCAGAAAATATCAACAACAAAAAATTTTAAAAAATTGGAACGAAGAAATGAAAAATACAGGCCATGGATCTAAAATATAGGCAAAAAAATCAAAAATGCCGGTCTAAAAATAAAAAATTCAAGCCAAAAAATTAAAAAATCAAGGAAAACGAAAATAATTCGCCATTTTCAGCCCCCAAAAAACTCTTTAGCTCAAAATAAGTTGCCGACCATAAACTTGAAAACCTAAATTCCTGGAAGTCCCATAACAAAATTTTATGGACAAATAGTGTTCAGAATGGTCTCAGTCTTGAAAACAAACAAAAAAAAATTTGAAGCAAAATTAAATTTAATCGATTTTAGTCAAAAAGTAACAGAGAAGTAAAAAAAATCGCCCATAAAAAATAATAATTCAAGTTAAACAATCTAAAATCAAGGGCAAGAAATCAAAAACCATAAAAAAAAACTTGAAAATATCGGCAAAAAAATAAAAAAAGTCGCGTATAAAACGAGGTTAAAAAATCTAAAATATAGGATAAAAAAATCAAAACTTTGACCAATTCGATCCTAAAAATCAAAATTGCGGACCAACAAATCGAAAATTTAAACAAACAAATCGAAAATTTAGAAAACAAAATAAGCCTAAAAGATTAAAAATTTAGGCCAAAATATCAAAATTCGGGCTTAACGATAAAAAATGAAAACAAGAAGATTGAAAATTTAAGTACGAAAATTACCATTTTCAGCACTCGGGGAGATTAGCCCCAGAAAACATGGGAAAAAATTAAAAATTTGCTCTGTAGCAAAGGAAATATGCACTCGACGATTTGAAAAATTTAAAAAAATTATTACTTGAAGGTTTCGCTTCAAATAATCTTCAATTATTCAAAAATAGTCTACTTTTAATTTCCTGAAAACAACGACATGCTCCTGCAGAAAACAAGGGAATAAACTCAAAATTTGCTCTGTAGTGAAGGAAATTTGCACTCAATGTTTTGAAAAATTGTAAAAAAATAATCACTTGTAGAATTAGCTCCAAAATCACTAAAACTATGCAGAAAGAGTGTACTTTTCATTACTATTTGCTACTGAAAACAACAGGAATTGACTCAAAACTGCACTGGAGGGAACGGAAATTGTACTCAATGTTTTGAAAAATCGTAAAAAAAATAATCACTTGCAGAATTAGCTCTTAATTAAAGTAAGAAACTAAAATATAAGCACAAAAAATTTAGACAAATATCAAAAATTCGCGGTTAAAAAATGCAGACCAAAAATCTGAAAATTTCAACAAAAAAAATCAAAATAAAGAATATTTCGGGCAAAAACTTTAAAATTTGGAACGAAGAAATGAAAAATACAGGTCAAATATCTGCAATATAGGCCAAAAAAAGCAAGAATACTGGTCTAAAAATAAAAAATTCAAACCAAAAAAATTGAAAAATCAAGGAAAACAAAATTAATTTGCAATTTTCAGCTTCTAAAATAACTCTTTAGCTCAAAATTAGTTACCAACTAGAAACTCGAAAACGGTAGTCAAAAAGTAACCAAAAAGTAAAAAAAATTCGCCCATAAAAAATAATCATTCAAGAAAATCTAAAATGAAGGGCTAGAAATTAGAAACTGTACTTGAAAATATCGGCAAAAAATAAAAAAAATTGCATATAAAAAGCAATCATTAAGGTTAAAAAAATCTAAAATAAAGGATAAAAAATTTAAAACTTTGACCTTTCGATCCTAAAAATCAAAATTGTGGACCAAAAATCCGAAAATTTAGAAGAAAATTATTTTCTTTGGAAAGACGCATTATTTAAAATTACTCTGTCAAAATTTCAACCACTTGTTGCAATAAATGTGGATTTCCCATGCAAATTTCTGAAAAATGCGCCTTATTGGTTATCAAAATTTGCTTTTAAGTGCAACCATAATAATAATAATATAATAATATATTTATTGGTGCCATTAACTAAGGTTTTACACAGGTCAAGTTGAAAGTGGATGACGATACATCACAATAAAAACTACATGCTAACATAATAAACAGTGGATTCAAAATTAACCAGTTAATTAAAATTTAAGAAAATACATTTTAAAACTACAAACATAAATATTCTAATAAATAAATAAAACCGCACTTAAAACTAAAGAATAAGTTAAAAATATAAAAGTGGAACTTCTACAGACATATTAAAAGGATACGATTTAAAAGTAACAACAAAGTTATATTAAAAATAAAATAAAAGTCGCAGTTTAAACTGCTTAACAAATTAAAAATATTCAAGTATAAAACTAGGATGTAATCTGATATATGCTAAGAGGTAATTTAAAAGTTTACAGTTGACTAGAAATTCCAGAAAAGCTAGAGCAGGTATGAAAGTACTCTTCGAAAGTGTAAAACACGTTTTCTGTTAAAAAATATTTACACCAGACTTTGAATTGACTAATAGATAAATTCCTGACATGACTTGGTAATACATTAAAGAATTTTATACAGTAGTACCTTGTTCCAGTTTTTGCTTTCGACAGGCGGAATGCGTTAATACGTATGTGTTCTTTTGCACGTACCTCATATGCATGGTAAGATTGACTACAGCTGAATGTGTTTATGTTGTTTTTAATATATAGAAGACATTCCATTATGTAGATACTTGGAACTGTCATAACTTTTAGATTTTTAAAATATTGCCGACACTCATCTCTATAGCCGATTTGAGCTACAACCCGAAGTGCTCGCCTTTGTATCTTAAAGATATCCGTCATTATAGCGGAATGGCCCCATAAGATGATTCCATAAGATATGTGTGAATGAATATATGCATAATATACATTTATTAGCATAGCTGTTGTCACTGATCTTGACAGATTTCTTAGAATATATACATGTCTGGATAATTTGCTTTCCAGTTCTGAACCGTGTATTCCCCATGTTAGTTGTGTATCAATATACATACCCAGAAATTTAGTCGATGAGTTTACAACTGGGTGACTTCGTTTGAGCGAGAATAACAGCTCAACTGTTTTTCCTGTATTTAGTTTAAGTCTGTTACTATCAAACCAACAGTTGGCTATATCCATATCGGATTGTAACTGAGATCTTACTTCTGGAATACTACTACCTTTGCACGAGATGGTTGTATTATCTGCATAAAGAATTATTGATGCATGAGAAAGTTGGTTTGGGAGATCATTTATGTAGATTAGGAACAATAATGGGCCTGGGATTGAAGCCTGAGGTACGACGTATACCATTTTTGTTGTGGTAAACTTGCGATTATTTTCTTTGTAAATTTGTGAAGACACATTATTCCGAATTAGTTTGTCAAAATTTCAACCATCTGTAGCAATACATGTAGAATTGCCATGTGAATTTCAAAAACTTTTTTTTGTTATCAAAATTTGCTTTTCTAGTGCAACCATTTTTGTTGTGGTAAACTTGTGATTATTTTTTGAAGAAATTTATAAAGGGGCATTATTCAAAATTGGTCTGTCAAAATTTCAGCCATCTGTCGAAAGAAATGTGGAATTCTCAAGTGGAATTTCTGAAAAATTTGCCTTTTTGGTGATCAAAATTTGCCTTGTAGTGAAACCATTTTTGTTGTGGTAAGTAAACTTGCGATGATTTTCTTTGAAAATTTCTAAAGACGCAATATTCAGAATTAGTCAGTCAAAGTTTAAACTATCTGTTAAAATAATTGAAAAATGCGCCTTTTTGGTCAGCAAAATTTTCTTTTTAGTGCAACCATTTTCGTTGTGGTAAACTTGCGATTGCTTTCTTTGGCAATTTGTAAAAACACACTATTCAGAAATAGTCTCTCAAAATGTTAACCATCTGTTGAAATTAATGTGGAACTTCCACGCCGTTTTACAGGTGTTGTTTAACATTCAAAAAGTTTTTTAAGAACCAGTTAAAAATTCTTCCTGAGCTTGAGTCTACAGGTAGTGCCATAGCTCCGTGGCTCTATATAACGAGCCGCCTCTGGCTAATACCACGCCGGATATTGAATGACATTCAATATTCGGCGTGTCATTAGCCGGAGAGGTAGTTGTTTTAATAAGTTATTTATTATTAGTCTTATTAAGACATAATTTTGCAGAGTTACGAACAGGTTGAATATTAATATTCGGGCTACTTTACGTCTTTATTTATTTTTTCAATTTTTATCGTATCATCATGTATTATGTTTATTTTATGCTACACTTTTATTGATAATTATTAGGATCATAATAGTACTATTATTTCACAATACGTTAGTTACGAATCAACAAACAATGTATCGTATTTATTTTTAATGTACCTTAGTTACTCATAATTCGATAACTACGAATCAACAAACATGAATGCAAGTGCAAATTTTGAGGTTATTATTTTTATAAGTCATACATAATTTATTAATTTTATTTACATAGCATCGACGCCGTCGATGATACGATAAAGCTTTAATATTTGTGATTCATAATAATTTTGAACGTTTTTAAAAACGCCCTTGATTATTATGAATTGCATAATATTCTCGTCATATTAATGGCTATTAATGTCAGGTATTTTTTCCAAGAAATGATTTTCTCCACGACCACTGTAGAATTTAGGCATTCTGAAATCAATTTTGATCATAGAACGTTCACATTCTCACTCTTGTTATGGAACAAAACACTATACGCTTATGCGTTTTGCATGTAATTCATTCCATAACAAGGTATAGAATGAATATTCTCACATCGTTCCGAATAAAACAATTAGCCTTGGATATCACAATTGTCAAAATACTATAAATATAATAACACAAACGTAATCATAATACGTAAGTTATTTGTGTTCATTATTTTATTAGGCTATTTTATCTGGTCGGGGAGAAAGTATAGTCTGCTACTCGGTAAGAATGGAAATTCATATGCTCGTGGTTCCTCGCGCTCGCCTAGCGGCTCGCGCTTGGAATATACCACTCGCATCGAATTTCCATTCTAACCTTGTTACAGAATATACAGAGCGCGAGGAACCACGAGCATCTGAATTTCCATTCTTACCGAGTATCAGACTATACTTTCTCCTCGACCAGATAAATTAGACTAATCAAATAATGAACACAAAGAACTTACGTTTTATTATCACGTTTGTGGTTATGTTTATAGTATTTTGACAATTGTGAAATCCAAGGCTAATTGTTTTATTCGAAACGATGTGAGTATATACTATTCTATTACAATTTTAGTAGGCTATTAAAAGTAATTAGAAGTTACGGGGGATACCTAGTATAATACGTTAATATCCTTCCAGGAACAAATAAGCCAACTATTATATGTTACATCTCAATCCCCTTGATGTAATAAACTATGGACATATATTGATTCCAGGCGAATCGGCTCTTATATTAAACTTCATGAGCAATAAACGGAGGCGCCGATCGGAACGACCACTTAAGATTTATTAATAATGCATTTAAACCTAACCCAACGGTAAATATTAAAACATGATCATCTCAACTACACCTGGAATCAAACAGAAACATCCCATCGTACACGATAATTGCAATGATGAAGTGTTAGATTGTCATACGGATTATCATGCGGGATGATGAGAAATTTCGTAGTTAAACGATGTGCGAAAATTCGGTTGACTAACGCCATTAAACCACTGAAGTACTTCTGGCGATCGCTTTCTGAACGCCTCGATGAATTTTATATGATGCATTTACGACTTATTTACTACTTGGATCGGGATTGGGATCGAGAACATCTCAAGTTAATATCCGATATTTGCATTTCGTCTCTTATGGGAAAATTCTGGTGTTATTACGTCTCCACATGGGAATCAAGTTTCTATTAGGATGGACCGGGCATTAATTATTGGGTTAGTGGTGATTAATTAATTAGTTTGACCGTAAATTTACATTATTCGAGTAATCCTTGTTTGATTTAAGTGGATTTGTAATAAGTAATTTATTACGGGAATGTCTTACTCAGTTCAATATGAACTTATTTTTGACCCGTTTGCGTATATACAGAGTTAGTGAAGAAGAACTACAGCGCTTCTACTGTTTAGAGCACGAAAAATCGTATATAGTACCATCGCGCAGAGGTGACAGTGACTCATCGCTCCATGTTGCCTGAATTAAGTTTCTAGTAAACGTATGTCTATAAAATAATTCGATTCAGTCTAGGCGGGAAATTTAAACATTCTCGAGCGTGCAAATATTTTCCCGACGAAACTTTTTTTTTCGGCAATCGGTTAAGACAACTGGAAATTGGTCATTAAATTGAACCTTTTTATTAATGAAATGGATACAATCAATTCTGCTCTTAACTAAATCAAAATCGGAGACGGTCAAGACCAGATACAAGCACGTGAATTTTGAGGTTAGAATAGATATAATGAGAAAAGACATACGTTGCACTTAGCCCTTGAATTTACATGTCGACATACGTTTCGTATTTCATTTCGTTTTTCTTAAACATGCGAACGAGTATAGATATTTATCCAGACGCGATGATTAGATCGAAAAAGCATGAGTCACTGTCGCCTCTGCGCGATTGTACTATATAGCTGTAAAAGCTTTGGTTCAGTTTATTTTAAAAATTGGGAGCAGTCAAATTTCAAACATTAAATGCGACAATCGGTCATAAACGGTATGTAACATTTAGGACTGGTATTATAATGGTCAGTTAAATTTATTCAAAGATTGAAATTCGAATGGTTTGGTTATATTATGCGAAATACATGTAGCATAAATGTCAATTTAAATTTAATCATAAATTAAATTTAAATTACCTTTATAATACCGGTCCTTAGTTTATTTAGTACAGGAAAAAGCACAGTTACCAACCATCATAAAATAACGTTAAAAAATAGTACAAAGGACTCATTTTATAAGTCGTATTTATAAAATTTCACGAAGTATTTGTAATTAATACGTTCACTGCCACCGACTAGTGCTAGTGCGCCCGACTTTATATTTGCGTAAATGCAATCCCAATTGCGGTAGAAGCGAACGTGTTAAGAAGATACAAAACGAATCAGTGACTGCTGTAATAGTCATTGTTTTTTGTCCCTTGAGCTACCTTATAATTGTATAAAAATCGTCGAGTTCGATAATTAAGAATTATGACCAACAATTCCTAAGGGAGAAATACGCTTACAAAATCTATAAGTAAATCAATCTGAGTGACCAAACGATATAAACAGCTGATAGAATGATGCTAAATCAATTATGCATTTATAAAATAATTAAATTAGAACTTGAATCTCCTGATAATAACAGCATGCCATTACACCCGAATTAAATTTTAACAAACATTTCCATACTCCATAAAATTTTCACGAACGAAGAGTTTTTTCAATATTTAAGCAATCCCAGTGGCAATTTCTCGGCTAAATGTCGGACGCATCGAAGAGTGAATAATTCAGGTCCTTTAATACATTTTAAGCAGGGTCTTAGCGCCTTAGGTACACCAGGGCGAGTTTCAATAAGATACTTTCGTCGTTAGGGGAAATTCCCATCCTTTGTCCAGATGTCGCCAGCCGCCCATCGACTTATCCATTTCTTTCCTCCTTATAATCATCTCCATTATACATTGGATCAAATCATTTTTATCCGGATAGAGGCATTTTCCAAATTATTACTTTAACGTATTCCAGATATGACACCACAGATAGTTAATTATACTTATTTCTACTACTAATATAAAATCTTACAAAATACCCTGTAAAATTAACAATATAACACCGTAAAGCATTGTTACAATATACTCACCCATCTAGCATACAAACAAAGTAGCTATAAAAACTTTTCCGTAAGAATTTTTCATACAAACTCCGCATAAAACTGCAAAATTGTGAGCTTCGCATTTATAGACAGCCCTGCACTGATTTATTCATTTAATACTAATTCACAGGAATTCCCATTTTACACAAATACATATTTATAAAGATTACAAAACATTTTACTTACAATTGAACTTAAAACTGTTACTAATATTGTGTTGTTTCTTTTTTAAGTTTTTCTTAAATATATGACTCCAACCAATTTGCGGCCTATCAGATAAACCTATTTAAAAAAAAGTTGAACATTTACTATAAGGTGAACGAGTGAATGCTCGAAGCTCTCTAATTATACCTCCAAAAGTAATTCTTCTTTACAATCATAAAACGTTTGCCATAATGCAAATAGTAGCAGTTTTTAGTGGTGAAAATAGTACGAGGGAAATTCACTCACAAAGTGATGTGAGAAAGCTGAAAATAGCAGTTAGTTATTTCCCTATATGTCAATAGGTGGCAGCACAATCCAGATTTATGATACTCAAGTGACAGTTGCCGTGTGCATGTTTTTCGGCATTTCCAGTCGATTTAAGCACTATCCACGAAAAAAAGTAATTTTGCGCATCTCGGTTCCTGTAATTCTCACAAAAAAACAAAAATACATTTCTGAAGCAGGTGTTAAAATGGCGACCGTGCTTGGAAGAGTGTACTTTGGAAGAGCAGCGTCCTGTTGTGTGTTTTTCTGGGCAAAATGACTTCCTGCAAATCATATCCACAAGGAAATGTCTCCTGTTTACGGTGAATAGTGTGTCGCATAAAGCAGTGTACAACTGGATCGAGAAATTCTCACAAAGGCGCTTAAAAATTGTTGACGAACATCGAACTGGCCGCCTCGTTCAGATTGCGACAAATGCAACAATTCGATGAGTGGACGAGATGGTTCGAACTGACAGGCGGGTAACAATAAGCAGCATAGCAACTGCAATAGGGTGTTCTCGTGGTTTGATATTGCTGCATTACGACAATGCTAGGCCGCATGCGGCCCGATTGACCCAAGCGACAGTTGAAGAATTAGGGTGGCAACTTCTTGAACATCCGGCTTACTGTCCCGACCTAGCCCCAAGCGACTATTATCTGTTTGGTCCATTCAAAAGGCATCTTGGCGGCCAAAAATTCGAGGGTGATCACGATCTTCAACAAGAGGTACGCATGTGGTTCAGACGGCAGCTCAAAGAATTTTATGCAGCCGGTATTAGGGCATTAATAAAGCGATGGGATAAGTGTAAAATATTGGTGGAGACTATCAAATAATAAAACTGGTTTTTGTATTATTATTTTTTTACAATACCTTTTGTAAAATGTAGTATTAACATTTGGTTCAATTCCTACTTATTTCATATTGATTTGTGTATTTTAGGACCAATTGTAGACAACCAAGGAAAATACGATAGCGACACTGACAACTGAATACAAGCAAGAGGTAAAACCGACCCTTATAAACAGGAAAGAACTTAAAAATGCATAATATTGACGATGTTCAGGATAATAATACCATATGAAAGTAAAACATAGATAATGAACAAATGTCAAATATCGACGGAAATCAATATCTAAGGAGAGTAGTGGAAGTCGCACAGAAAGACAAAATAAGAAACAACATGTATAAAAGAAAGATTGCAAATTACGACCATACAGAAGATCATTGAATAACAGCAATTATTTTAGATTAGGATCCTCAAGCGCTGGAAGGTGGCAAGGCTGACCCTACAAAAATTAAGGGAACCTTTGAACAAACCGAAGTAATACAGGCCGATGTCTCTGATAAACGGGCAAGCCAAGCTTCCGGAGAGGCAAATCGCCGACGACCTAGCCGAGACTGTCAGCCGAGCTTCAAGAAAGACGAATTTTCTACAGACGCAATCAAGGCGGCTCAGGACGTAACAGTAGAGAGCAACCAGGGCACATAAAGGCATCGCAGACACTGTCTACTCGTTAAATTGTTCGACATGCGTAAAGCGCTTAACTCATTGCCATGGAAAGTCTTAACACATAAGAGCCCTAAGAAACATAATCGCCAGCTACCTCAGCGACAAAAAAAGGCGATATCTTTTTCAATGACCGGGCTCAGTATTTGATCCCATATTGTGTAACATCATATACGTTGAAGTGCTGCGATCTGGCTTCCCCCCTGGGGTAAAGGCAATAGCTTTCACTGAAGACTTTGCCATAAGGGGATGGGAGAGCTTCCGAGATCACCGAACTACCGTGAAAACCGAGGCAACTTGGCTCTCCGCAATTCGATTTCTCTGAAGCAAGTCTGCCAAATAATAAATCTATTTAGTAATAGGTAAAAGCTGTAGATACCTGAGCATGACAATAGATGTCAATTCCAAATGACGCCCCTATGTCCTAGAGGCCTTCAGGAAAGCCGCCAAAATCTGGACTGCATCGACCAGAATAATTTATTTATTTATTTATTTATTTATTTAACGCTACTGCATACATACATACACATGTGAAAATAAAAATATAAAATACAATTTTATAAGAATGAACGCATGCACGTACATGTTACAGCGCGTTTCTACACTGCGCTTTAAATTGAAAGTAAGAAACTCCGACGAAATCTATTGACAGTGCTGTATTGTTTACGTTTTTAACAATACGTGAAATGGAGCTATGCATGCCATACGTAGTTTTATGACGGTTCGTGTACAAAAAATTTGCCGATCGTAATGCTCTAGAAGGTACATTAATGTTAATAAGGCTTAGCAATTGCTCTGAATTGATGATTCCGTTTAGCACCTTAAACAAAAATGAGAGATCCATTTGTTTTCTACGAATATCCATTGATTTGAGACCTACATAAGTACATGATTGTTCGGGTGTCAAATAGATTCCTTGGAAATTTAATTTGTGCGACAATACTTTAGCAAATTTGTTTTGCACCGACTGTATTCTAGCTACATGAGTCCTATACATAGGTGACCATATAAGGCAGCAATATTCAAGATGTGATCTGACCAGGGTATTGTATAGAATAATGTCCAATAACTGTCCGAGTAAGAGGAAGCGCAGGTTACTGACAACCCTAGCTAGTTCTAAGCTACAGGGCACCTGTATGACCCAGTACCCAGGCAGCGCCACCGTCCCAGGGTAGTAGGCGAAGTTATCCCTCCGGCGATACCGCTGCTACTCCTAGTCCACCAACC
The DNA here is from genome assembly GCA_910593695.2 of Ocypus olens. Classification (NCBI taxonomy): domain Eukaryota; kingdom Metazoa; phylum Arthropoda; class Insecta; order Coleoptera; family Staphylinidae; genus Ocypus; species Ocypus olens. Next base: position 42,161,974 of record OU343055.1, read on the forward strand.
CCCAACCTAACTAGATGTGCCACATCTACTATCCGAGCCATAAACCCAAAAGAATAGGTGGTGAATAGACCTAAAATAAATACTCAGACCGAGGCATCAAAGTTGTCTAGGGCTCTGGATCAGGGCTCTATGAAGACCCCAGAAGCCACAGCTACCACTGAGGGCACAAAAATACCAAGGCACCGAGAGCGCTGGTGGATGCATCACACAGTGTCAACGGACGTAGAGGAGGTTCTCGCTAGAACCATACATACAGATCTTAACCCAAAGGATGGAAAGACGCGATTTCTAGCCAAAGAAAGGAGCCAGCTCCACCAAAGCACAAGAGTTAAAGTAAGAAAGGTGTAAATGGTAGCCTGACAGGAGCGTTGGAAGGCGCCAGAAAATAGTAAGTGATACTGGATATTAAACCATGGGTCACATGCATGCATGGTGAGACCTCTCACACACAATTGCTAACGGTTACTTCTAGGCATACCTAACCAAATTTAAAATAGGAGCGGAGAATAGTTCTCAAATTGCACACACACTTCTTTCGCCTGAAATAAAAAGAGGAAAAAGAGAAGATAAACCACCATTGAGATAAAACTTCCGCCGATAACATATACTTGAAACTCCACAGAAGTGGGAGGCTGAAGTGGGGTACACGGCAGGTGTAGTCAAGATAAAATTCAAGGACAGCATGTACAAAATATGAGCCAGCAGTTCAACGCATCTCTGTCTTGGATATTGTATAGGACTGATTTAGATAGATTTAGTTTTAAATATGTAAATAAATTACACCAGCCATCCTGAATGCATAGATACTTACAGGTGACCAGTAATTCAGTGGTGGCCTTGAACCGGTTGGGTTAGGTCAGATCAAGCGAGTTTGGCAACAGGGAAATCTGGAATCTTCCAATTGGGAAAAAGCAACTTTAATTTTCTTAAATAGATGGACATCTTACGCGTATATCCAGAAACTTTTTAACAAATTTGTCTATAAGAATCGTATATTTTGCATATGTTCCCTGCTGTAAAACATAGTGTACGTGCCCTAAAGTGGGATTAAGTCGGGCAAAAAAAAAGTTTAGGGGAATAACACGAAGAAGGAAATCAGGGAAGTTGCTACTACCTTTAAATGATCATAATCAAGTTGTCGGCGTTTTGTTAAAACACCCACAGGAGCGGACAGAGGTATCAAAGTGGTTCAGGGCGCTGAAAATCAGATCGTTCGAAAAGAAATTAGGTCTCTTACATCTAACCGCATTGCCGAGTAGATTTAACAATAACCTAGGGAAATAGGTGCCGAAAGACAGGGACCAAGGCCAGACCATCCAGAGAGAATCGCAGTCAGATAGCAAACTTCCAGATTCGGTCCTTCAAGCCCCAGAGCTCTGGAATAAGGTCGTTTGCAAGTGTGCGAAAGGACGACGACGCAACCAAATCTGCAGAGAGGACCGCCAGACCGAACAATAGTAATCATGGTAAGCACTGGTGAGAAGACATCAAGAGAAACACTGAAAGCAGTAAAGGAGAGAGTGGTCTAAAAGCAGAAAACGACGCAAGTGGCGTCGGCGAATTGAAGTATTGCAGGCAATCTGGCAATTAAGCTGACAAACGGAGCTAATGACGTTGACCTCCTCAAGGAAATAGCAATTGTAGTAGGTGAGAAAACGCCACAATGATAACTGGAAACAAGGCAGCGATGGAGGTAAAGGGACTCGAAGAAGATGTCATGGAGAGGGAGATACTAGAAAAGGTCATCAAGCGCACGGGTACACAGCGCGACCAACTCGAAGTAATTTGTATAGAAAGGAGATTCGACCCAGACTGAATTGCTCCATTTGAAAGTTCTGTAGAGATAATAAACCGACTCCTCGCAAAAAGAAGAAAAGCTATCCGACCGACAGTGCGCAGAGTCAGGTGTACACAACTGCCTCGACGGAGGCGGCTAAGGTACACGCATCAGTGGTTTACTCAGATATCGCGCTCGTTGATAGAATGAGGGTGTACCAGGCGGTTATTCTAGGAAGTTGGCCGGGCCAACAGCACAAACACTGCATGAATCCAGGTACTAAAACCAGATATCTGTGTCTGAGCCGGGCGAAAACATGGGCAGCTGGACTACTTCACCACACAGATCCTCACGGGGCATGGCTGTTTCCAGAATTATCTTGTGAGTGTAGGCAAGGACTTATTACCGGCACATCGAGGAGGAGGTAGACGACGCGGGAAACACGCTGGAGAAGTACCCGGAATGGACGGCGGGCAGAGAGACCCTTCAGATGATAAGGGACTCCTCCGGCAGCGGAGTCACTAGTCTGCGGTATGCAGCAGTATACGGCCAGATAGCAGGCGGACAAAACGGGCCATATTACCAAGAAGGATCATTTTCCAACAGAGGAAATAGAAGGCAGGGTCCGATAGACAAACCAAAAAGCGAAGACGATACATCAGGTGAAGCATGCTTAAGTGTTGCCACTGATGCCCCGGATCCAGGATAATTGGATACCACTACATGCAGCAGCTGAGCGTCGATGTTAAATATCATCCAAATATCCGTTAGGATTGTAGCTGGTTGACGGTTTCACATTTTCGGTGGATAGTTCCACTCAATTATGGAATGTATGCAACATTTAGACCAGTGTTTCTCAACGTGGGCGAATGCATTTCAAATTACGGCATCAGAGATGGCTCAACTCGCATAAAAAAAATTAATAATGTGACTTAAGATTATTATTAGATTAGAAATAAATGCTATTAAACTTTACCAAGATCAAAATCAACTTCTAAATTTGCGAAATTAAACGTTTTTGATATTTAAAAAAACACTAAATTCTCTACATTTTCAAAATGAAACCATCAAAATCAAATAACGTGCTCGTAAGTTACAAAAAAATTAAAATCAAAAACTTGATTTTGTTGATTTTGAACATGGAAAATTTCGGATTTTGGCAATTTCCACTATCTGAACATGGATATTTTTATTAAAACACCCCCAATTCTCTACTTTTTAGCATGTAAAATACATTATATAACCAAAACATGCTTTTACACCCTAGCAATTTTTAAAAACTGAAAACGAGGGTTTGTTGACTTTTGTTTGTTGAATTTTCGTAGACTCGACATGATTAATACTTTATAATTTTTTAAACATAAAATTTGCACCATTGTAGCATTTAAATCAGCAAAATTAAATAACGCATTCGGAAGTTTCGGAATTTTGTAAAATCAAAAAACGCGAGTTTGTTGACTTTAAACTCGGAAAACAACAGATTTTGGCAACTTTCTTTGAACGATATGTATATTTCTCTAAATTTTTTAAAACACTGTAAATTCGCTACGTTTGGAATTTTTATCATTAACATCAAGTAACACGTTCGGAAGGTAAGCAATTTTCCAAAATCAAAAACGCGATTTTATTGACTTTGAATTTGGAAAACAACTTTCTTTAAAGGATATGTGTATTTATTACTCTCCAACTACGCAACCCTCGTTTATGTTCAACCCTTTGGAGGATAGGGTCCGCCCACCACTCTCCGTATTAATTTTAATTTAAATTACAAATCCTGAACTCTGTTGTTTGGTTAACTTCCAACACCACGCATAGATTTACAAAAAAAAATCATTCAATCAAACAGGGGTTTGTTGGTTATGTTAATGTGGATATGAAAGGTGGTGGGTGGGCCCTATCCTACAATCCATTTAGTAGAATATAGCACAGGGTTCTTACACATGAACTAATTTACAAAACACAAAATTATAAATGTAATATATCGATGTTCGATTTATTTCTCTCCATCTACGTAACCCTTGTTTATGTTCAATAATTTGGAGGATAGGATAGGGCCCACTACTACCCATTGTATTCATTTTAACTCAAACTACAAACCCCGGTACTTGATGATTATAAACTTCCAACACCACCGATAGATTTACAAAGAAATTTCAATCAAACAAACAGGGTTTTATGGATGATCTTAAAATGGATACGAGGGATATTTCGTGGGCTATATCTTATAATCCAACCAGTAGAACATAACAAAAGATTCTTATAAATGAATTAATTTATAAAATACAAAAACAAAATTCAATATTTCAATGTTCGATTGATTACTTTGTACCTGCGTAACCTTGGTTTGTGTTCAACCATTTGGAGAGTAGGATAGGACCCACCCGCCACCCTTCGTATTAATTTTAACTAAAACTACAAACCCTGTTCCATGAGGATTGTTAAACTTCCAACTCCACAAATAGATTTAGAAAGAAATTTCATTCAATCAAACAGGATTTTGTTAGTTTACTTAAAGTGGATACAGAGGGTGGCGGCTGGGTCTTATCCTACCATACAATCAGAACATAACGCAAATTAACTAATTTACAAAATAAAAAATCATAAATGCAATATTTTGAAGTGTGATATATTACTTTTCAACTACGCAACCTTCGTTTATAATCAAGCCTTTGGAGGGTAGGATAGGGCCCACCCTCCACCCTTCGTATTTAAACTACAAACCGTGTTCCTCGATGTTTGGTTAACTTCTAACACCAGGAAGAAATTTACAAAGAAATTTTATTGAATCAAACAAGGTTTTATCGGTTATGGTAAAGTAGATATAAAGGGCGGTGGGTGGGCCCTATCTTACAATCCAACTAGTAGAACGGGGTTCTTACAAATGAACCAATTTACAAAACACAAAAACCCAAAGGCACTATTTTTAAGTTCGATTTGTAGCTCTCTATCCGTGTAACCCTCGCATCTATTCATTTATTTGAAGGATAGGATAGGGCCCACCCAGCACCCTTCATATTAATTTTAACTTAACATTTTAACAAACACTTTTCCCTGATGATTGTTAAACTTCCAATACTACAGACAGATTTACAAAGAAATCTTACTCAATCAAAGTTGTATAGGTTAGGTTAAAGTGGATATTCAGGGCGGTGGGTGGTCCCTATCCTACAATACAACCAGTAAAACATAACACAGACTTCTTTCAAATTAAATAATTTACAAAAAAACACAAACTAGGATGCATTAGGATTCACGCGGTGCTGCTGAAACCGCTGCTATAGCTAGCAGCGGCCAGCGCCGTGTAACCGCGGCTTTAGACTTTCAGAATAAACTATCGCAAGTGATAGCTGTATATTTACGGTCCACGATGTAATTAATAACTGTGCTGGAAAGATCCGCGTGTTGTAAATCCTGTCAAGTCTGGAATATATTTTGGCATGGCTAGCGTATCATGACGATCTTTGGGTAACTTATCTTAAATTTGTATCGTTTCCAACTCTAGCGTAATGATTGCGATTATAATTTTCACAGCGAAATGTCTGGGCAGAAATGATTGCTCTCGTTCTCCGATAATTAATCATATTATCTCATCTCTAACATCAATCTTTGTTCTCTATCACTGTTTATTACAGAGAGGCTTCTGAGTCCGTATGCAGCATGCACATGGTAATCAATTAAGGCTCTCGTAATTACGATATATTGTTAGCCGGCGCGCTTTTAGAAAATTATAAAAAGTTATATGGATTTTTTTTTAATGAAGAATGATTTGATTGGATTTCAAAACCACAACTGATTTTCATAAAAATAATATTCAAATATAGCGTGCAATATTTATTTTTAAACACAAAAAGATTTATTCTAATTCATGATTGTTGCTCAAACCCCAGACAAGCTTTTGGGAATATATTTTATTAAGTTGCTCAATAATTTATAATGTATTAATATTTTCTAATTATGCTTAAATAATATATTTCTCTATTTACCTCTGTAAGTTAATATTCGTTAATAAACATTGTTATAATTATTATTATATGTAGGAATTGGACAAACGATAAACATCCTCGGACTTGAGCACATATTTCATGTTGCAAAATGTACCGCCCGGATTTGAATCGAATCCATAAGCTTAGAATGAAATCCTTTAATATTTACACCTCTCGTGGCAATGAAAGTTTCTATACACCTGACGGCGCGGATTTTCCAGTCGTGAAGTGCTGTTAAAATTTTTGTAGCATTGTCAATATACACTGTGATCGTTATTGTTTGATAGCTGTTTGAATTTCCCGCTCCAAACAAAAACTTTTAATGTTGGTACTTACCAGTGGCAGGACTAATAGGGAATTTATTTTGAACTAAACTATAACAGATGTTCAAAGTGTTGCCCATTTTGATCTAAACACAAATTTACCCGGCGTTTCATGTTGTTAAAGACATTTTGTAGAATTTCAGGTGTAACATTGTGCACCGCTTCTGTTATTGTATTGCGCAGTTCTTGTAAAGTGTGGAGTCGATCAGTATACACTATATTTTTTAAATATCCGAACATAAAATAGTCCAGCGGTGTCAAATCTGGTGAGCGCGGTGGCTATAGATCTTTGCTAATTAACCTATCTCCGAAGAACTGCCGCAGGTGATTTAACGTTGTATTTGCAGTATGCGCAGTAGCTCCGTCCTGCTGAAAGTATCCTTGCTGCAATTCATCATCATGAAGTTGTTCTATAAAAGGATTCAAGAGTAATTCCCGATAGCGAGCTGCGTTAATATTGTCATTAAAAAAATAGGGCCATAGATTCTCCTTCGGGACATTGCCAGTCATACACCAACCTTCTGAGGATGTAACGGAACCTCAACAAATATATGGGGGTTTTCTGCAGCCCACACTCTATAGTTTTGCGAGTTCACATAGCCGCTTCGTCACTGTAGAACGTTAAATCTAACAAATCGTCATCATTCAGGAACTCGTTATACCAATTGTAATACTGCACTCGGCGAGGATAATCAGGCGGCAGCAACTGTTGAGTTGCAGTTACCTTGTATGGATGTAAATGTAAATTTTTTTTGCAAGCCTTCTGACATGTACCGAGCGATAAATTTGTCTGAGCAGACAAACATCGGAGCGATTTCTTCGGACTCACATCTAGTCTTTGTTGAATATCTGCAACGACTGCTTCCGTAAGGACAGTAGGTTGGCCTGTAGACTTTCCTTTGGAAACGCTGCTGGTTTCATGGAATCTGGTAACAATAGGGCGAACATGTTGCACAAAGTAATTGTGACCAAACTCAACATCAGAAAACTGCTCATGAAATTTCATGTACAGTTAATTTCATTATAATAAAAAAATAGTTTTTCAATGAGAAAATAAAAAAAACACCATTTTCTCATGGACAATGTGTACATTAAATAACTACATGGCATCTATCGAATTTGGCACCGACTTAAATGTTCCATCAACTGAAATGTTTATATTTTGGAAATTCTATCTTACAATTTCCAAAATTTTGGAAGACATCCAAATTAAAATATTTGTTTATATACAAATTCGCAAAAAATTGTTACCATCCAAATCTTTTCCAAAATTTAATTAGATATTTATAAGATATGTTTAATTTGGAAAAACTTGTGTTTTTTCCGTCAATGTTTTACCAGGAAAATAATTGTAACATTCATAAATGGTATTAACAAGTAACGGGGAGACACATAACCCATAGTTGTTTTTTCTTGTATTTTGAGATAACTAAATATTAAGGTTCAGTAATTAATCTGTGCGTTGAATGATATCTCCCAAAAAGGTTCTACCTGCTTTTGAAATGGATAGCGAGACCCGTGCCGGAAAACGCCCTGACATTTTTATGAGCCCATAGTGATTATTACTTACCCCAACAAATTCATGAATAGAATTGCGGGGAAAGGAGGGTCGCTGTTCGACTGGGCAAAATGAGTACGTCGCATGAAATTGTTCCTCGCAATTTTGATAGGAATAATTCCAACTCCCTTCTGCGTTGCGTGTCCCTGTTCGAAAATATGCTTCAAACCTATGGTGGTGATCTCCGAACGGCATTCTTAACCTAAAATCACATTTCATAATTAAGATTTGCATGTGTTAATGTGGTTATTTTTTAACTTACCAATAAAATATCTGCAGTAAGATGAGATGGTATAAAACGTAAATGTAAAACTAAATATCTATAAAGCACACGCACCCACGATCGCACTGACAGTTAATTCTGCGGGCGCTAATGATCGATTTGACACTCTCGCACGCAAGGTACCAACACTGCAATATGAAAAACAACGCGCCAAATTCAAATGCCTATCAAACAATGTTGAACGCAGGGTATTAAAATCGCATGATAAAACGAACTGAATGCAATTCAATTATGTCCTCATAATATCTATTCGGCATAACTTGCCAATTAGCAGTGTGCACAAATAGTCGAGGCAAATACGAACGCGTTTCCGAGTCATAAAACGCGAGCACGGTTTTCCGGTTATGCGCTCTATTAAAAAATTGTGCCATTGAAATATTTTCTCATATGCAGGCAAAAAGATTTCAAGCTTTATGGATACCCACACACGAAGCAAACAAATTCGTACTTGGGGAAATACATAGCAATTTTCTAATATTACAATAAACGACTTTGTACATAATATGCCTTGCCAGCAGCAGTAATAATATATAGGACTGTGCACACATTTTATGTATAATTAAAAGTACGGGCGGAACAAATGTAAATTTGGTTGGGAATATAAACTGTTTAATTTATTTTTGTTAGTACAGCGAGACGGGGATAATTTAAAATGTTTAATTAAATGTAATTAAAACGGGCTACATTAATATATTATCAGAAGCAACCTTATTTATGTACAGTGAAATCTTCTAGGCAGCTATAAATGGTGCCGAAAATTTGAGTCTGAAGCGAGTTATATGCTTATAAATTTAGATTACTTTATTAAAATCAGAAAATTACGTGTTATTTGGCTATAAAGACAAACAACGATTAGACTTAATTAATACATTATTCAGTCATGAAAATTACAAAGATTACGACTCTCAAAGCTTCTTAAGTAAAGTGAGGTAGTATGAGGTGTAAAGGAGAATAATTAAATTAATAATTAAATAAATAAGTCGCTGGTTCATATTTTTGCAATCTATTAAATCTAATTGTTTAGTGTACATATTGTTATTTAATTATCTCCATTAAAGAAAACGTAAATTTCACTTAAGATTAAGGTAACAAGATGTGATAATTAGATGCTAAAACAATGGAAAGTACTGTACTTCGTTAAATGTGAACGTTCAAATTGTAAATAAGTTTAAAACTTATATGAATTTTGACTTTGTGTAAATCCATAAAATTAAGTTTTACGAAGACTTAAATAGAAAAAATGGTGATGTGGCCATCATGTTACTTTCTCCGACTTGATGGTATAGTTATTTATATTTACGCTTTCATGGTTTATTTTCTATTTAAATCATATTTTAAATGTTTTAATCGAGCGTTTTGTAGACTCGGATGAAACTGACGTTTAAAACGTCAAAATTATGAATGATGGATAAATTATACTTAAAATTTAAAAACTCAGTTTACTCAAAAACTAAAGGGATTTCTAAAAAAACTTATTCTTTATAAGTTGTTCATTTTAGCATTCTCTGCAATTATTATTAACATAAATTTGCTGTAACTATTATCGTTTTATAATTATAAACCAAAAATTAAAAAAATAATAATACATTTTTTTCTCGAATAAAAATAATTTTATGAAAAATGTTTTCAAGCAAAAGATGTTAATTTCTTTGTTGTCTTCAAAGTTTGTTTAAATGTTTTAGTGATATTTTTCATATTTAAGAAAATATTGGCAAAAAACAAAAAACAGTTAAGGTAAACGACCACTTCCGGTGTACGAAATTTTACCAAAAGCTTTTCAGTTCTTCAGATTATCAAATAAGATGGATGTTAAAAATTTGAAATCAATTGCTCTATTAGTTTTTGAGATACAGCGCGCACAAACACAAACACACACACAGACACACAAACACATACACACACACACACACGCACACACACGCACACACAGACACAATTTTTTTTTCCAGAAATTGTTGAATTGGCATCTAGGGACACCAAATCGGATATTTCCGTAAAAAAAAATTTGAAAAAAAATCACGATCACAATACTTTCTCGTACTTCGTAACGGAGAAAGTAAAAAACTTGAAACAACTACTTTCTATTCAACATTAAATCATACTTTGCAAGTTACAAATACCAGGCGACTGATTGATTTAGATTTTTTTATAACGTTGGCTTCAAATACATTGGCAGTACTGTAACGCAATGCAGAGTAATTAATAAAAATGAGGTTAGTTTCATAATAACAAACGTCAATTGTTTTAACAGAAATTTATTAGTTTTTTGCTTGCAAAGACGTAACAAATTATATACTGAAGGAAAAAAATGAAACACTTGAAATTCGTAAAATTTCGACCATTTTCAAACCGCCACAACTCGGCGTATTTTCAATCAATTTTGATGAATTTTTGAGGGCGAAAAACTTTGAAGTGTCTTCTTTAAAGTCATGCATGCGAACTTAAGCGTAACCCCTTCCGCCCCCCTCCAGCACCCCTGTGAAACAGGAAACCAGGTCCAACTTTGACGATGTCTATGGAGTTGGAAAAAATTTGTCGACTCGATCCACCATAAAGGCATTAAAATTTAATCAATTCCCTATGCAGAACTTGAAGAATCAAGTTCCTACGATGATTTGGTACCAAGTTATGGGTGTTTTTAAAAAAGTGCATTTTGAGGTTTTTCGCACATAATTCAGCGACTATTCAACCAAATTTAATGATTATTTCGGGAAAAAATCCCATTTTGGCCCTAATTTAAGAATTTTCTCTGTTAATTATAGGAACAGTGTTTTTCAGAAATTTGTTAACGCCGACAAGCAAGCGCATTATCTAAAATTCTTACTGCTTAATTTTTGTATCAACGGCATTTTTCCCCTAAAAGTTAAACGCTAAAAGACAATCATAAACCTTAAACGTTAAAAGTTTTATAAACCCAGAATTTATAACACTTAAAAAAATATGAATTGTCAAAGTGAAATTTATTATATCTCCATTATTGTTATATCTACACCAATTATTGAAAAAAAGTATTGCCAATATCTTTATTCGGGCGTACCATCAGTAGCCTTGTGTACATTACCTAAATCTAGTCACCATCTTCTCTGCGAGAGGTCGTGCGAACAATAACAATATTAATAAACCACTTTACTTGAAAAGTAACAAAATGATACAAAATAAAATTAATATTCACTTTTAAAGACACTAATTTTACCAATAATGCAAAAACATAAGGTGATATTCAGTTTTAAGTCTAATATCATATACATCCATACGTCCATCTAAAGCTACGCGCACACTTGTCGGAATATGACGGAACGGATAAAATTGCTTAACACAGTTGTAAACGAGTCCACGCACATTTATCGGTACGACATGGAACGGATAAATGTGCGTTGACTCGTTTACAACTGTATTAAACAATTTTTGCCGATGCGTGCTGTCCGTCCGATCCCGACAAGTGTGCGCGTAGCTTAAGAAGTAACAAACGTTTTTGTTGAGTTATGCGAGATTTCTGAAAAAACCGCCGATACACGTCGATTTTTGTTTCGAGGACAACTTTTGATGACATTTTCACCTTCATAACCTTAACCCCCTAGCGGACCCTAACTTCACCCACAGATTTTAAATAGAGAAAGTGGCTCGAGAAGCATATCGTTAAAAACCCTTTTGATTCTGAATATAACGATGCCAGTTTTTTTCATTTTCATTGATTGCTGGGGTAGCGGCAACATTTCGAAGTTGCAATTTCACCTGTTTTTATTTATTTTTTTTTACTTAGGTATTACCCATTCAGTCACCTGTTTAACGCCACAAAAAAGTTATCAATCAAGTAAGGAATGTAAAATTGATGCGTGATTTATTAACATAAAAGAACAAAACAAAACTAAAAAATAATAACAATAAACTCAAAACATGAATAAGTACCGAAGAACATGTTCAAAATTGCTTTCGTTAGTTTCCATACAGAAATAAAGATTCTGTTCGAAACGTCGTCTTATATTAGACAACATGGATATTAATTATTAATATTCTATCGCGCAAATCATTTAGCGATTCTGGTGGCGTATCGTACACCTTGCTCTTTAGGTGTCCCCATAAGAAGAAAAAAACAGGGGTTTCAAATCAGGCGACCGCGGACGCCACTCAATAGCACCTTGCCTACCAATCCATCGCCCAAGAAAAGCTGTCGTACAGCCCAACCGAAATGTGTAGATGCACCGCCCTGTTAAAAAGTTAGCTGGCTTTTCCTGTTAACCATCATCAGTTGCAATTATGCAGGGAATTACTTGATTTTGTAGCAATTTCTGGTACATTTTTGCCGTTAAATTAAATTGTTGAATAAATAATGTTATATCACCGGTTGGTGGAAGGTAACACGTAATAACATACAAGGTTATTAGACTCCAAAGTAGGGCACATAATTCTGTCGTGTTATCAATACAAAATTTGTCTAGATTTAGAGCTTCTATACTGAGACCCTGTTTACACCACATTGCTACATCACTTCCTCTGCCATGCCTGCAATATTTGGAATCTAAAAAATACTGGTAAATATTACCAAAAGAAATTGCTTGCTTTTCTGTTAAAGAAATAACATTTAGATCATATTGACCATAGTCAATGTGGATTTGATTTATTTTGTCAGTACTTATAGAGCATATGTTTAGAAGCAAAAAATCGTAGTTGGAGTTATTTCGGTTGTGTTACGTGTTTCTGAAAATTTTGTTGTAACTGGTTACTTCTGTTTACATAAAAGCGATTTATGAAAGTGTTTACAGGCCAAAAATTAGGATATCGCAATATGTCAATATAAAATTGTATGCTCGTAATTAACCATCGGTTTACTATATTCGCTAGCAGCTGAATTGTTCACACCAACGCCAATATAAAAAAGTGTCGATTTCTCGATAATAAATTTAGTCACTTCAGGAGGTAAAAATGATAGACATTTCAATTATTTCAATTTCGACCTTTGGTCTAAATGTGTTATATTTCTTGGGGCCCGACCTCTATGCCCGTACTAAATAAACACGCCTTCCTCGCTTGCCGTTTAATTTGTTTGAAAACTCCCTCTAAGGGTGTTTTACACGTGCACAAAAACTTTATTATGTATTCACATAATAGCACCTAACCCCCGTTTAATTTGGCTCTAGACTGTTCAGGTTTTTAACGAGCTTTCGCAAGACCTATTTCCTACGCATTCGCACCGTACAGCAGATGTACTTTTATTTTATGTCATTTTTTAATAATATCCTAACCTCAAAGTCAAGGTTATTATATTTTTAATGGATTTTATTAAAGAATATAGTTTGATAACGAATAGAATATAATATTAATGCACATTGGACTAAATAATTTAATGCGTTTTTCATTGTTCACTAGTTCTCCTACGGAGATGTTTATAGTTATTAAACCAACGAGTGTGTTAATGATAACGAGTAATGGTCGAGACATTTTCGTTAATTGCTGAATTTGAATTTACGTTAGTAATAGTACAGGAACTAAAATTGAAATGAGGTGTAGGTACATGATCAGTTGTATGATATTCCGAATTTAATTTTAAGTTTATATCCTTAATTTCGTTTATTTCATCCTATAATGTTATCATGCCAATAACTCCTTAGTAACGAATTACGTTAAGGTACCTTTAAAACACTAGTGTCGTTAAGAAATTCTTAACTAGTGTTATTATACATATTAGAGTAGATCTTATTTTCGAAATATGTGAAAATCAACGGGACAACCTGGAAACTTGTTCGTATGGATAAAAAAACTAATAACTGTAAATTTTGAGCCATATCGAACATTGCGTAACCGGGCCCTAGCCCTCTAAAATTGGAAAAAATAGGTTTTTTACTTTCTCCGTTACGAAGTATGAGAAAGTATTGTGATCGTGATTTTTTTTTCAAAAATTTTTTTTACGGAAATATCCGTTTTGGGGTCCCTAGATGCCATTTCAACAATTTCTGGAAAAAATTTTTTTGTGTCTGTGTGTGTGTGTGTCTGTCTGTATGTGGCTGTGCGCGCTGTATCTCAAAAACTAATAGAGCAATTGATATGAAACTTTGAACATTCGTCTCATTTGATAATCTGAAGAACTGAAAAGCTTTTGGTAAAATTTCGTACACCTGAAGTGGGCGTTTACCTTAACTGTTTTTGGTTTTTTGCCAATATTTTCTTAAATATGAAAAATATTACAAAAACATTTAAACAAACTTTTAAGACAACAAAGAAATGAACATCTTTTGCTTAAAAACATTTTTCATAAAATCATTTTTATTCGAGAAAAAAATTTATTATTTTTTTCTAATTTTTGGTTTATAATTATAAAACGATAATAGTTACAGCAAATTGATGTTAATAATAATTGTATAGAATGCTAAAATGAACAACTTATAAAGAATAAGTTTTTTTCGAAATCCCTTTAGTTTTTGAGTAAATTGAGTTTTTAAATTTGAAGTATAATTTTTCCATCTTTCATAATTTTGACGTTTTAAACGTCAGTTTCATGCGAGTCTACAAAATGCTTGATGTAAATTTAAAATATAATTTAAATTAAAAATAAACCATGAAAGCGTAAATATAGATGATAGAGTCGGAGAAAGTAACATGATGGCCACATCACCATTTTTATTTTTATTTTTATTTTGGTTCATCCTAATATTAAACGGTCCACCCTAATGGCCAAAATATATATTTTATGGATAGAGGACGTTATTATCTATTCATTGAAATTACATTATGTGAAAGCCATGACCAAGTGAACCAGACGCTTCACTTCAATTGATAACCCCATCCTATTTTTATCTTTTGTGATTTGGTAATATTAGTTTGATGCAGAGGTTTTAATCTGCGCCACAGTTCGCAAGAGAGAATCCGCGCGTGCTCTTATCTACGCAATTTTTTTGCGGCATGTGGCGCAGATTAACACCTGGTTAATCTGGTTTAATGTTTTGGGCGGCATTTTGTAACGATATTATAAAGTTGCTTTCAAAATGAGTGAAAGAACCATATTTGCAGATGCAATTTATTTGATCGGAATACCGCATAGCCAAATACTTTTCTCAAAATTACCATCTAGGAAGCAATTGTTATCTTAGTTTTTCTCCAATCAGCGAGTACTTAAAATGAATTTAGGCTTCAGTCAAACGCTATTTATGGAAGAATTGTCTGTTGATCGAAGGCCCATATTCCGATTCGGAATATATGGCATAAAGAATGGCAAAATCTTAATAAGCACTCTTCTCGAGAAACTGCAGCACATATAAATAAACAAAAATAATTTGTTAAAAGTTTCAATGATTTGTTAGATTTTGCTTCTGAAAATGCATTGCAAACAATGACAATTGAAGAAGACAAACCATTTCTAAGGGAGTCGTCTAGTGTGTCAGATAAAAAAAACCTTTTTTTTTGTTTTCATAAATCACATCTAAAACATGTATAGAAGAGGTGGGTAAAAGGATTTTTCGATATTTGAAGCCATTGAAAAGTTACAGCCGTGAACCGGAGCAGGTTACTGAGAAGAAAGAGCTCAATAAAGAAGCCGGTGAACCAGAAGATGAATTTACAGTCCCGGGAGATGGAACGTGGAAAAAGCGAGGTTGTTGATGCGTATGTGTTGAGTAGTTTTTGTAGGGATGCATTTCATGGAAAAATAAAAAGGAGGATGATCCACAAGGATATCAAGATGGTTCGAAGAAAATTATACGATAAATCATACTAGAAGTTCTGAAAAAATGGAGATGGATGCCATCGCGAAAATATTTACACGTTCAATAAAGAAACATAGCTTCAAATATTGAACGTATATTAGTGATGGTGACAGTAAGACATTCAAAGGTATTTTAGATGCACAACCATATGTAAATAATTATGCAGTTGTTAAAAAAAAAATGTGTTGGACATGTTGAAAAGAGAATGGGAACTCGGCTTAGAAATGCAAGGAAAGCTAACAAGAGCATAGGCGGAAGAGGTGAGGGTAAACTCACTGGTAAAGTAATTGGCAAATTGACAAAATATTATGGATTGGCCATTCAAAGACATCCGGATTACATTGCTGATATGAAGAAATTTGGGCCACTTTTTATAATAAGATTTCCACTGATGATAAGCCACAGCATAAAGACTATCCTGCAGGTAAAAGTAGTTGGTGTAAGTGGCGTAGAGCTGAATTTCTGGGAATCAGTGATCAATTTGAACACGATAAGCAGCCTCTTTCTGAACAAGTTCAGGGAGTTATCAAGCCAATCTATAAATATTTGTTGAGAGAAGATCTATTGACCAGGTGCTTAGGAGCGGAGACTCAAAACAATAATGAGTCACTCAACTTACTAATCTGGACTCCGAAGCATCTTCATTCTTGTGCAAAAGTAATTGAAATCGCCATATTCCTTGCTGTGCTAATCTTCAACGAAGGGTTCGAATCTATCTTAAAGCTGATGGAAGTCATGGGAGTAAATATTGGACTATTAGATTTTCGCATCGACCGCTCTGAGAAACGCTTGCGCGATTTCGCCAAACAAGCCCGGATGTCAAACAAAGAATATAAAACGGCGTTGATTGACTTCTTTGAAGAAGAGGAAGGTGTACTCTATGGTCCGGGCATAGCAGATTTATAGCGAGAGCATTATATTATGAATTCCATACAACAACTTTCAAACGCGTTTTTCTCAAAAAGCGATTTTTTCAAACTGCTGCCATGATATCTCAAAAACTATTCGATTGATTATGCTCAATTTTATAGCGTCTTAAGTACATATATAACTACAAGTAGAACTAAAATAATTAAGATTGCTTCGTTAGTTTTTTTTTATCAGCTATATAGACCCCAAAAAAAAATCGAAAAATTGAATATTTTTTTTATAAAAAATAAAAAAAATTTTTTTTGGGGAATTCTGACTTCATTTTAGGTCCATGTAGAGCCTCAAGTCTCACAATTAAAATTGCGTTTGGTTTTTCGATTTCCGATGAACAGAACGGCCGGAATCATGGCAGCATCTCGTTTTATATATGTGTTCCTGTTGAGCGGTGTATCTCCGACTGTCTATATAATGACTTTAAAAAAATCACAAAGTTTGTTTAAATGTTAATACAAATGATATACAATTTATAAACTGTTTTATTTCAATGGTTTGTCAACAAAATATCCCCCAAAAAAGCATTAAAAACGGCGTTCACACTAGACGACCCCCTTAATGCAGAGAGAGAATGGTAGATCAGGATGAAACAATGGCATTAAAAGTTTCGCAGTGCAAGAGACGTTTGAAGTGGTTAGAAGTAGAGAAGAGAAAATCTGATCAAGAAATGGCAGTCTCGTCCACTTCTGTCTCAATGGAAACAAAAAGCCAGACATTCAAGCGAAAATGGTAATAACTGTCTAGCTGATTTGAATATTAATCCTATCTCAGATCTGGATCTGGACAGAACCGCAACCACAACGAGGAAACATTCTATTGCCGGCAGTGAAATTCTTAACAAAATTCTTGTTGTTAATGATATTTTAGAATGAAAAGTCAAATTAATTGAATAATGTAATACTCTATTAATCAATGACAAGGAACAAAAGAAGTTTTTATTATTAAACTTTGAAGAGTATCACAAGAGATTTGAATAAAAATGCATTAATTTAAGAAAATAAAAAACCTACTAGGCTAGGGCCCGGTTACGCAATGTTCGATTTGGATCAAAATTTACAGTTATTAGTTTTTTATCTATACGAACAAGTTTCCAGGTTGTCCCGTTGATTTTCGCATACTTCGAAACTCCACCATATATATTGGATGGATGAGGCTCTTACTTGTTGAAACTCCATGGTATTATTTAATAAAACACTAACACAGTGTATGGTTTCAAATTATCTTTATTGTTCTACGACAATTGTTTCACCGCACAGTGGCTTCATCAGGTAGATGAAAAATAATCAATTTTATTGATATTTTTCATCTACCTGATGAAGCCACTGTGTGGTGAAACAATTGTCGTAGAACAATAAAGATAATTTGAAACCATACACTGTGTTAGTGTTTTATTAAATCCACCATATATGCTAAAATCACTCTAAAGGTAAGTACAAACCGGACAACAAAATGTTGGCAACACGTTGACAGATGTTGGCAACATTTATATTTTAAGGACACAGCAAAAAGCATCGGTATACATGTTTTCAACAATGTTGCGCGTCCAAACCAAACTCAGTTTTAAAGTGAAAATAGAGCTGACCACTGCTGCTGCTGGTGCCAGTGCTGCTTTCATTATAATAGCTGCCCATGCTCAAAAGCGAAAAAGAAGATGTTGGCAGAGAGAGTTTTAAAAAAATGGGACAAGTTATGGTGACAACTTAATGTGTGATTTACGTTTGAACGATGGTAGCTCATTCCGCAAAATTTTCAAATTATTAAAATATGCACATATCATTAACGTACCTACTAGATGCAATAGGAACGTGATAAAACTCTCACTATCGACGCCACTTGTTGACAACACCGCACAGACAGCGATGTTTTCCATTTGGAACGGAGAACACGGACACAAGCAACCCGCAACAAATGTTGCAAATGCCGCCCGATGTTGACGAGTATCCATCAACTAGTTGCTTGTTGCCGGGATACATGTTGACAACACCAATATCAACATGTTGCCAACATTTTGTTGTCCGGTTTGTACTTACCTTAATACATATGTATAATCGCGCCGATTTAGCAAGTCCGTTGAGGTAATAAACGAAAGCTGGTAGGTCCTACCCCCAAACCGAGTTCATTGGTATTCAAATATATTGCATGCAATAATATTTACAACTCTGTCACCCATTGGTGTTGCTTGTTGCAACGTCCGCTTCGATATTTGAATGAGTGGCTCTCAAAAGGTTTTTAAAAGTTCCATCGACTAATTCCGCGTGTTTATTTAACCAAGAATGTTAAATAATGTTGTAATTATCAGAAAATGTATTGTCGTGAATGAAAACGTTACTTCAAATGATTCAAAATGGGTTGAAAATAAAAGCAAAATTAAAATGTTACGCAATTTATGTACAACAAAAGCAAAATAAAACAGCGGCTAATTACAAAAACAAAATAATAAAATGTTAGTTTTAAATTACTTACAAATAAAAAAAACAATACAATAATATTTACAAAACGTAAACAATTTTATACTTAATTCCTAATGTTTTTTAATCCGAATCACTAGCATAGTCAGTATCTGACTCTGTCAAATCCGAGGACGAATCATCACTATTTAATGATATTACTAGTGGTAATACGTCGTCCATTACACACTGTTTTACAAAGTCATCATTAATAATTTTATTTGTGCTTTGGATGCAGCTGCTCCAAATTTGCGGAGTAACTTGGTCGAGGGATGCTTTCCAACAATGCTGAACGTCATTATCATTTCCTGAGGTTGCTATTATAATTTTATCATGATGATTTTTTGCAATCCCCCACACCTTCTCAATAGCATTGTACTGACAATGATATGGCGGTAATCGTAAAATTGAATGTCCATATCTTTTAGCCAGAATGTCGACTGCATACGTTGGAACACGGGGTTTATTTATTTTAAGTATCGGTAACAGCTCACTTTTCGTCATATATGGCTCGAAATGTATGTTGCGTTCCCTAAGCCACTCAATAATATCTTTTTTTTTTGACGCACTTGTCGGACACCTATTTAATTGTCTTGAATAGTACGAGGCGTTATCCATCACGATGATGGAAGGTTCCTCCAAACTTTTTAGAAGTGACTCTTCAAACCACTTTTCGAACAATGTGGAATTCATTGATTTGTGGTAGTCACTGGATGAATTGCTTGAAGGAAATACCAAGCAACAGTTAGGAATTAACCCCTGTGAGTTCCCTGCATTCAAAATAATGAACCGTTTTCCTAGTGATAATGGATTCACAGATTTATTGGCAGCCTGAATACTTCCATCACTCCAGGTCTTCTTCACGGTTCCACTTCCTTTCGCAAATATCCACGTTTCGTCCAAAAAGACAACATTGCTGGGATATGGATTATATGTAAATGATCTTAAGAAGTACATCCTTTTTGAAATAATATGTGCTTGTTCGCATAAAATATGTCTATTATTATGTTTTTTTAAATCTAAATCCCATTAAGTGAAGCAACGATTTCAACGAAGTTCTTCCAATTTCGCATAATTCCTTTCGTATGATTTCATCAAGAATTCCATCAACCGTCACAAACTTTTTCTGAGTATACATTTCGTACACGATTTTTCCTTTTACCGCATCAGGCATATTTTCCACTTAGGTGCTGATCTATTCCTCCTTTTAATTGTGAGGCATTCACCACTTTTGCGTTGTGCACAAACTCTTTGAACTGTCTTTGTTGAAACTTGCATTGCACTCGCGGTTCTTTCATATACTTTATTTATCGACGTCAGTGGTCCACCATTTTCACGTTCAGCACAAAAATAGTCTAACACATTTAATAATATCATCCGCCCTTCTTCGCTCAAAACTTTTCTCGATGCCATTGTTATATCACTTCAACATAAAAACTGAGACTGAATCTGTAATCTTTACGAATCATATTTAAATATCCACAATGTTCAATTAGGGCTGTAATTAAAAAGTCATAAATGTATTGAAAATGTTCAAATTGTTTTGAATTTACTTAACTAATCGCCTTAATTTTAACGATGCCCGTGCAGAAAGCAGTAATCACTTTTAAAACAAATTGGATTGTGATAACATTACATTTGTCAACCTTTAAAAGTCATTAATATGTACTTAAGAGATCGTATTCATCGTCCACATTTTCTGTGTTCACAGTAAAGTTAATGATTCCAAACGATTGCTATAAAAACATTGTTTAATGTCTTATGTATATCTAAAACAATTCAATCACAAACAAAATAATGTTTGTATTGCTTTGAATGGGTATTTTATTGGGAACCACTGGCATTCACGACCGTGCGACGGGTCCGCCCTGTGTTTGGGGGCGGCCTTCCCTTTTACGACCACAACGAACTTGGTAATTCGGCGCGCCTTTATCTTAACGCAACTCTTTGCTATGGAGGTATTGGCATACAAATATTATTTCGCTTTTTGGCGGTTTTCATTTAATAATTTTTTTAAATAAAAAAAAACTATATAAAAAGTGTTAAAATAAACCCTGTTACAACACACGTAACGTTATTTGTTCTATTTTATCCTATAATGTTAACATGCCTATAACTTCTCAGCAACGAGTAGCGTTAAAGTACCTTTAACAACACTAGTGTTATATGTATCTTAACGCAACTCGTTGCTGTGGAGATATTGGCAAACAAACATGATTTCGCTTTTTGACGGTTTTCAAACCATTCTACGTCGCTAGTGCTTTCAAAATTTTCTCTCGTAATGTAAAAAGCTTCATAACGTTACTTGTATCGTAAATTACTATAACATGTCGTTCAACCTTGGAAGTACTAGTGCAAGGAATGTTTATCATATTTTGAGAGAGAATTTTCTCAGCTGTGTTAACTTTATTGATGTTTCAATATATCCTTCTGCTATACTTGTCAACTTCCAACCACCATGTCGTTATTAATTGCTGCAAAGTCTGCACCAGCATCGGACAGTATTGGCGCAGAAGAACGGCGAAAGCAATGCCCGGTGCAGAGATACGGATTATCTAATTTTAAAAAAAGTTGCTATTCGCGTTGGTAATTTAGAAAATGTATTTATGCCAATTGGTTGTGTTGGGCACTTATTATATTTACTGCAAATAAAACACCATTTGTGTGGAGTATGTGTTGTTCTCAATGAGATCTAGCGGTTAATCATTTTTAAGAGGGTCTTATGTTCATTATCTACTACCCTAAATATTCTGTTTGTTATTTTTTAAATTCCCTTGATTGTAATTAAAAATTTTGATGCCATATTTTGCACATTATTTGTTTCTCATTTCAATATCTCATCCTTCCTCAATGCACCGGCCACTCCAAAAATAAGTGCAACCCATGAAATGCATATAAAATGTAATTATTTTTTTTAACTTAGCTATTGGCTATTTGCTTACCTTGCTCATTAGAAAGAAGTTATCATGAGCATCGGAGATAAATTTTTGAACTTGAACTTTGTCGAGCACTTGATTTTTTCGGCGCATAATTTTCTTGATAAACATGGTCAATTTATTAAACTTGCTTATGTCCATATTTTCTTTTAAGCTTAAAGTTTCTTGAAGCATCGAATGTTTAGGCCACAAATTTGCTATTAAGCTCTTTGCAGCAATATCTGCAAAAACTGCTAATAGCGCCGATTCCGAATGATGCCTTACCTGTTTCTCCCAGCACCAAGCATAAATTTGACGTAGGTTTTTTCGTAAAGATGTTTACTCTTTTCCGGAAGCAAACTTAATGCTGCACTATTTGCTTTGGCTAGTACCTCTAGCGGTGTTAATGTCACTATTCATACATTCACTTGATACACGCATTTTATAAATTTAATGTTTCACACTTTGACATTTAATGGTATATCAAAACCGAAGGCGGTTAACCGCTAATTTGTTTCTAGCGCAGAGAATTTATTTTCCCATTTCCAGTAATTATAAGTAATTAGCCACTCATGAAAAATCGTTTATTAATGAAAAATCGTTCACTAATAGGGGTCATTAAAGAACGATGTTTAATACATTTGGGTACATTAAAGTTAGCCATTAACTAACGAGCAACGGGAAAGATTTTTTCGCAAACCTATTCAAGGAGCGAGGCGTCTTAAAAATAAAAATAAAACATCTGAAAAAAGATTACACGATAAATAAACCTGTGACGACGAAACCTAGAAACACGTAATAAACAGAAAACGTAAAGGTGTAAGTTATGCTGCTTACATTTTGTTAAGTAAAAGAAAATATTGTTTTTAAATCAATTTGATCTAAAATTATTTGCTATTTTCATTATTATAATGCAGAACATAATTTAAATTTTAAGTGGTATCCTGGGCTTTCGTGCATAACTTTAATTGAAGGTTATTAAACTAGTTTTAATTAAATTTTAACTATGGTAAGTTATAATAATACGTATTCTTCATTTAGTTAATTGCGCTTCCTGGTTTCAAATCAACTATATTATTATTATTATTTAAACATCCTATCAATTGCGTTGAAATCTCTCCTAATAAATACATTTTTGTATGAACATTATTTCCCTATTATAATTAGACTTACCTATGAAGAAGAGTGCTTCGACTGTGACATCGACGACGACAGAAGGTCTTTCGCCGTCATCCTCGACGAAGCTGGCGTTATAGGGAACGACGACGGCAACATAAAACGTTGCTATTAGTATTAGCCAGTCCCAACAACTCTTGAACATGCCATAATGTGATAGAATAAATCGACTCTTTTGGACAGACGCCGTTTTGTATTCGGGAAGTGGAGCAGATGTTGAACTTAGTATATTCTGAAAAAGAAATACAAAAAAAGTTTAATAACAGTTAATGCTAATTTATTAGGATATGGTTTAAGTGATTGATTCAACCCTTAGCTAACGAGCTAGTTTATAATAGTCGCAACAATCGCTTTACAGACCACTAAAATGGCTGGGCACTTTTGTTTCTGTTAAAAAGTCGATTTTGTGCTAAATTTACTATATATTTTAATTCGGTAGGAAGTACAAAACGTTTAATTATCACTATCGTGTACAAAAAAAGCAATAAAAACCTAAGATGCAATTCATTTATCTCCCGTAAATTACCCATGACACACCACTTCAGGCTGCCAATTGCCTGTTAAAAAAATAACGATAAGGCGTGTGAATTCTGTCACAAAGGAGGTCAATTGGTTGATGTTAGTTTTGTCTAATGAGTAAAGAAAAAATAACACATCTATTGATCAAACTGATATGGGAATAGTTGACACGGGCGCTGATGTGTCTCTAATTTCGGATAAGTTTTTGTTTAAATTTTCAACACAAACTAATTAAACACAATAAATTAGAAACAACCTCAATGCAGAAAGCATTAAATAAATTCAATAAATCGAAAAGTAGCCTGAATATATGAATATTCAACCTGTTCGTAACTCTGCAAAATTAAGTCTTATTAGGACTACTAGTAGTTGGTTGAATATTCATATATTCAGGCTACATTTCGTTTTATTGAATTTAATTAAACACAGTTCTTTGTTTTGCGGCATTACCCCGGGACAAATTAATTCGGAATATAAATTTACACAAAAGTTGAAATTATGGAATAACAGACATGTTTATCTTTTATGATGGTTTCTGCTGAATGTTTAGACTACAACATAATTAGTGGTTGTGACTTGTTGCAAAATAGCTAATTAGCTGCGGTTGCGGACGCGTGTTGTGCACTTGAAATTTGACTGAAAACTTTATTGTTAATCGATAATCGAAAGCTAAACGGACTGGCAGCTAGTGAGAAAAGCGAAATTAAACATATTTATTCATAGTAAAAACACATACAGTTTATATTTATAATACATATACAGGGTCTTCATTTTAAAAGGGGCCACCTTGAATAACTTTGGATCTGAAGTAGTTACGTTTTAAGAAAAAAATATGCCAATTTTGTTCTCGAGGGGGAACTTCAGAAACACTGTTTTCAGAATTTTATCTTTCACCCCCTCACCCCCAGCCACCCATCTTTATAATTTCAAATGGCATCCCCCATTGTGTGATACATCATTTGAAAGGGCATGAAAAATACTATCCAGCGAATAAAAAATAATCGAAATCAGTTCATATCAGTATGCCCTTTAAAATGAGATATCCCACAATGGGGGGTGCCACTTGAAAATATAAAGATGGGGTGGTTGGGAGTGAGGGGGTGAAAGAAAAAAATCTAGAAACAGTGTTCTTCAAGTTCTCTCTTGTAAACAAAGTTGACGTATTTTTATTTAAAACCGTAAATACTGCGGATCCAAAGTTATTCAGGGTGGCTCCTTTTGAAATGAAGATCCTGTAGATACTGATTTCGGTGAAAGGGCTATCGACCAATAGTCTTTCAGTCCTTTTACATCTATCAACTTTAGCTTAACTAATTATGTAATTATGTGATTAATTATGATTCAGATGTATTTACATTTAATGAATTTAGGAATTGATGAATAATGATCTGGGGATTTTTGGATTTGGGACGGTTACTAGGATTTCGAGGTAAGCAGAACTTGTTCAAACGTGTTGTGTTAAATTCTTTCGAAGCAAATTTGCCCATACGCCCCTCGATTGGTATTATTTTCGTTTCTTCATAAAGAAGAGTGTTGGAGAGGTTGTCGAGTTGATTGTTAAGATGACGTAGTTTGGTTTTAACACAGAGCGCTCTGCAACATTAATATTTGGAGATATAGGACTGGATTAGGGGATTAGGATGCAGCTATAATCAACAAGGGAAGGACAAATAGTTGCATTTTTAATTGATATGCCCTTATTTGTATATGTTAATGCTCTAAAATGCTTGGCTGTAATGATAATTTTACTTTTGATCATTTTGGAATGTTGTTTAAATGATAGTTTGTTGTCAAAATAAATACCTAGCACTGGGATGGAACTATAAGTGTATTATTGATTAAAAATGTAGGCGATGAAGGTGTAGGTTTATGGTAAGTTGTGATTTTTCGCAGTTAATTTTGGTGCGCCATTTTGCGAACCAGTCTTGAAAAGTGTCAATCAACTGATGCTGGGTTATCATCGCTTTGTCGGGTGTTGCACTGTGTGTACTGACAGCAGTGTCATCTGCAAACAATAGGGCATATGCTGAAGGATTAAATGATGAGGGGTTGAGATTGTATGTGTCGGAACAGGGAGATAGAGGGGACCCTTGGAGAACAGCCTGCTTTGAAATGAAGGAATATGCATATGATAGTCGTATTCGGACTAAAGGATCTGTTGGATAAGAATTGGTCGATAATGTTTATAAGGTGGGAAGGTATGTTGAGGAGGTAGCATTTATACAACAGAGCTTGAGTCAAACGCCTTCTGTATGTCCAAAAATGCAATGGCGGCCTTTTTTTTCTTCAAGTTGAGATGTTTGGCAACAAGATTGTCAAAGGTTAAGTGGGAGGTCTTTGAGGGAGGAAGCCGAATTGGTAATCAGGAATTAGGAGAGGTAGCAATTGTTAGAAGCTTTTGCTTCATAAGGGATTTAAATAGTTTCCCAATTACCAGGAAAGGTAAGGTGGTAGGGAGATAACTGGCTGGATGTGATGGGTCGGTATCGGATTTAGGAATGCATATTATGATACCCTGTTTCCATTCAAATGAGAAATGTTGTTGTTCATAGCAATAATTAAAAATTTGAATAATATATTTATGGATCTCATAGCGAAGGTTTCGAAGGATTTGTCTAGTTTTGCCGTATCCTGGAGCAGTAGTTTTTTCCTGAATGTAGAATAGTGAAAAAGTCGTCTTCTTCTATTTTGTCATTTAGGTAGTCTGTTATACCAGTCATTCACTTGCTATTGACTTGCTATTGTCAAAATTGGGACTGATTGTCTGTTTATACGGTTTTTTTTTTCAAAATGAGTTACAAATGTATCAGTTATATTGTTATTCTTTAACAATACATTACCATTTGAAGGGTCCGTTATTTTATTAGGGAAGTTTAATTTTTGTTATTTGACAACTTTTTTACTTTTTTCCAGAAGCCTTTGGCCTTCATGTCATTTATATTTTGACAGGCATTTCATCATGTGTTCTTTTTATATTAAAAAAACATATCTTGAATGCCTTTGTTTAACTTGTTGAATTGTCGCTTAAAGTCTGGGTAGTTATCTAGTCTCATGATCCGATAGAGCTGTCTTTTACATTTGAGGAGGACATAGGATCAATTTGAGCAATGGATATTTGTACGGTTGTTTACCGACGGAGCTTTCAAGGGTTGAAAGAAATTGGGATGAAATTGTTGTGGTAAGATAAATATGTGGATTGAGATTGATGATGTTTGTCATGTCGGATGTTACCTTATCTATGTTACAATCTTTATAGTTAGGAATTAAGTCATTAAGTAATGGAAGTGGTAAACACTGGCGAAACAAATTAACGCATCACTTGTAATTCTTTTGATATCTTGGAATCGAGTTTTCTTTGAACAGAAAAATATTTTTACAATGAGAAAGCTTATCAAGTATACTTTTTACTTTCTCCGTTACGAAGTACGAGAAAGTATTGTGATCGTGATTTTTTTTCAAAAATTATTATTTACGGAAATATCCATTTTGGGATCCCCAGATACCATATCAACAATTTCTGGAAAAAAATTGTATCTGTGAGTGTGTGTGTGTGATGGTGTCTGTGTGTGTGTGTGTGTCTGGCTGTGCGCGCTGTATCTTAAAAACTAATACAGCTATTGATATGAAACTTTGAACATCCGTCTTATTTGATAGTCTGAAGAACTGAAAAGCTTTTGGTAAAATTTCGTACACCGGAAGTGTGCGTTTACCTTAACTGTTTTTTGTTTTTTGCCAATATTTTCTTAAATATGAATAATATCACAAAAATATTATATAATTTATAAGTATTGAAGACAACAAAGAAATGAACATCTTTTACTTGAAAACATTTGTCATAAAATCATTATTATTCGAGAAAAAAAATTATAATTTTTTTAAATTTTTGGTTTATAATTATAAAACGATAATAGTTACAGCAAATGTATGTTAATAATAATTGTAGAGAATGCTAGAGTGAACAACTTATAAAGAATAAGTTTTTTTCGAAATCCCTTTAGTTTTTGAGTAAACTGAGTTTTTGAATTTGAAGTATAATTTTTCCATCTTTCATAATTTTGATGTTTTAAACGTCAGTTTCATCCGAGTTTACACAACGGTCGATGTACATTTAAAATATGTTTCCAATTGAATATAAACCATGAAAACGTAAATATAAATGGCTATGATACCATCAAGTCGAAGAAAGTAATATGATGGCCACATCACCATTTTTTACAGGTTGTTTTTTGTTTTTTGATCTCATGGTATTCCGTTAATAAATAAAATAAAGCACTTGTCATTATTCTGACTGTTAGAAAGATTTATATTAAATTTCTTTTTGGGTTTGTTTTGAAGTAATTGTTAAAATTAAGTGTTAAATAATGAAAAATAAATATGGGTAGACGTCCGAATCTCAATTTAAGTAGTGAAGAAGCTGTGATTGTAGTTACACTTGCAGAAGAAGGTAGGAGTCAGCGTTACATCGGTCGGCGTCTTGGTGTTAACCAATCGACCGTATCCTGTGTCTTGAAGAGACATTGGGAAACTCGGGCATACTCAAGAAGGCCAGGACAAGGGAGAAAACTTGCCACAACTGCTGTCCAAGATCGTTTTTTTAATGGTGCAGACGTTACGGGAACGGTTTATTACAGCTCCTTGGCTATAAAATATGCTCGCAGAGACCCACAATGTTTATGTTAGTTCCGTTACCATAAAAGAACGTTACGTGGTTTTAATTTAACTCCGAAAAGAGCGGCAAAAGGACCAAAATTAACCGCACACCATCGAAGAGCCAGGTTAACATTTGCGCAAGAACATATAAACTGGTTACAGGCTGATTGGGCTAATTTTATGTTTAGCGAGGAGTCTAGATTTTGTCTTCACAGCAGTGACAGACGAATGTATGTGTACAGACGCCCAGGTGAACGTTATGCGCAGTGTAACATTGTTCCGACTGTTATGTTTGGTGGAGGCTCTGTTCTGTCTTCTTGGACAAAGATTGCAAGAAATTCGGGAAGATATTGACCAGGATAATATTAGATCATCAATTGAACAGCATGAGTCGCCGCTGTCAGGCAGTTATTCGAGCAAGAGGATGAAATCCTAGATATTAAGTCGTTAACTTTTTATTTTTTTTATTTATGACATTATTTTAGCCTTTAATGGAAAAAAATGTTTTGAAAATCTTTATTATAGTTCAGTAGTTTTTGTTGTTAATTTTTTTTTTACTTCAAAACTTTATTTTTTAATTAAAAAATTCAAAGTGATGCGTTAATTTCTTTCCCCAGTGTATTTAACATATATCGAGCTTTCGCAAATCTTAATTTACTTGTTCGTATTGTACACTTCCGGTGTACGAAATTTTACCAAAAGCTTTCCAGTTCTTCGGATTATCAAATAAGACGTATGTTCAAAGTTTCATATCAATTATTCATTTTAATAATAACATTTACAGTTTAAAGTTTCACATTTCATTTTAGAATCATTTTCTAAGTTAGTATTGTATGTAGAAATAAACGATCTTAAACCAATGTTATTATCTAGTAGTACTAGTAATAACATGCAAATTTCTTGTGTATCATTCAATATCCGGCGTGGCACTAGCCAGGGAAGTAGTTGTTTCAATAAGTTATTTGTTTATAGTCTTAGTAAGACTTAATTTTTTGCTTGCAGATTAACGAACAGGTTGAATATTCATATATTCAGCCTACTTTTCGTTTTATTGTATTTATCTAATGCTTTCTGCAACAAGTAAGGTTGTTTCTAATTTGTTTATAAATTACAAAAAAATCAAACAATTTATCCGTACGACCAAATTAAACGCATGGAATTTTGTGTAGAGATGATTGAGAGGTCGAATCATGATGAAAACTTTTTAAATAACATATTATTTACTGATGAATCCACGTTCCAAATCTATTTATAGAATCATTGCAATACCGAAGTGACTGTAAACCATCTTTTACAAGATTAAATATCCTAACTGTACCGTGCTTATATATTATGGAATGTCTCATTTATGTCCATAATAACATAAGTATTTTGAACACTAATGAAGAACATCATGATCATTATACTAGATCTAGTCACCTTATACATACAAAACGCTTCAGACTAAATAAATCACAAAACGGTGTAAGCTTTCATGGCCCCAAATTCTATAATTTATTACCAAATAATATTAAGTCGCTTGATAAAAGCAATTTTAAAAAAGTTATTCGATCCTACTTGTGCAAGAATTCTTTCTACAGCGTTCAAGAATACTTACATTTTAATCACTGTCTTTAGTATATATCTGTTTTATTGTATTTTATTATGTTGAATGATTATAAGTTTTATTTACTAAATTTTAATATGTTAATTTATCTGGCTGTCTGAAATTTTTATCTCCAGTTCTAATATGTGAATTTTTAATATGTACATTATTTTTACTTTTATTTACTACATTATATATGCTCTTTTTGCCACCTTTCCTGACGTGTGTACACACTTTTGTTGTTTAGCACGAATAAAGATTATTATTATTATTATTTTTAATGATCAACACAATCCCTGAGTCGCTCGTTGTTGGTCAAAAAATAATCCTTGCCTACATTACAACTGTCGCAGGCAATATCCACAAAAAACATTAAACACATGGAGTGGCATATTAGGCAATAACGTTATTGGCCCGTATTTTATCCAAGAAAATTTAAACGGTAAAAAATATCTGAATCTCATTCGTAATCAAATAATACCTAGTTTACGCCAAATACCGGGAATTAGACTATACACGATTTGGTATCAACACGATGCCGATGGTTGTCCGGCTCATAATACTTTAGAAGTACGAGAATATTTACAAGGTACTTTTCCGAATAGAATTATAGCTACAAATGGCACAATCAAATGGCCTCCACGTTCGCCAGATAAAATACCCCTAGATTTTTGTGTATGGGATTGCATTAAATCAAACATTTACGGTTTTAAGGAAAATAGAGCAGCTACCCTAAACGCATTACAAGAAAAAATTGAATGCTTCACAGCGTAAGAACGGGAATTTATAATCGTGTGGGTTATTGTTCAGCAGAACAAGGAAATTTATTTGAATATTTATTGTAAATAATTAGAATTACGGAAATGTATTGTTAGTTATTTGTTGTGAATTAAATTTATGTTGTTTGTTCAACTATGAACCAATAGTTTGCGCTAAAAGTTAGAAAATTGTATGTTCAAATAAAACCCAAGAAGGCGTCTAGTTTAAAACCATAGCGGCCTCCTTAATTGTTAACTGACAGAATAAAATTGTAAAAATAATGCATAATAAAGGTAGCCCTACATGCAAAGCATGTAAGCATTAATAAAACTTGGAAGTTAGAAGAAAAAACAAAATCCAATTTATACTTCCGGTATTAAAGTATTAAAACTAATTTCACAGTTTTTAACTATAACTTTTCTTACAATCACACACAAAAGTAAAGACGTAATGGCACAGCTCCAACACATGCCAAATGAAACCAGACAAAACAAGAATGTGTCAGAGGGCGTTATGGGAATTACCGAAAATAGTTGTCTGTAAAAATGATCCAAAATCGATTTTTGAGCTGAAGAACAAAAATATTCGTGTTATTAGTAAATTAGAACCGCCATTATGCCAAAATGTCAAAAAAAAATAACAATAAAGTGTACATCTGTGGAGCTGCAGAAAGTGGACATTTGACGGATCGTTCTTTTGTGTTTAAATGTCATACAATTAAACAATTAAAAAAATTTCTCAATAAAAAAAAACCCTTTACATCAAATCTGAAACTGAAAGTATTTTAAGGATGGTAATATGAAATAGATATGAATTCTACCAAATAAAAAATCAGTATAAAATTCTTAACCTTATTTTAGAATTTTCAAGAGATTTTTTTTAAATTCTCCTGGCAATGCCATAATAAGGCAAAACTAGTCAAGGCTTTTTCATATTACTATCCTTACTTAATGATATGAGCTACCAATATGTAAATATTAAAAAAAAATAATATGAACTACCTATAATTAATTATAAAATTATTTTAATCATAAATTATACTTAAGTATATGTATCTCACATCAACGATATATAATTTAAGTAATAGGTACGATATATCATAATACACATAATTAATTAAGTATTTTGTCCAACTCTGCCTCAGTCGTTTACGACTTCTTCACGTTCACGATCACCTTCACGTAAGTATTTTATTCTTTAACATTCAATTCAAATGCGAAGCTGGACTGATGAGAGATAAATCTCGAAACGCGTCTGTAGATGGCTATTTACTTAATTAATAAATAAAAAAAATAAAAAATTTAGGGTTCAGTTTTACAGTTTAAAGTTTTCATATTCAATTTAGTTTAATTTTCAAGTTAGTCCTATGGGTAGAAATAAACGATCTTAAACCAATGTTATTTCGCTGGTAGTACTAGTAATAACATGCAAATTTCTTCATTCAATATCCGGCATGGCAGTAGCCAGGGAAGTAGTTGTTTCAATAAGTTATTCGTTTATAGTCTAAGTAAGACTTAATTTTGTTTGCAGAGTTACGAACAGGTTGAATATTCATATATTCAGGCTATATTTCGTTTCGTTTTATTGAATCTATTTAATGCTTTCTGCAACAAGTAAGGTTGTTTCCAATTTATCTGCCTAAGTTATTGAAATACTCACATTCTATGCTACTAGAGCAAAATTGGAACTATAACAATATGTATTCATTTTCTATAAACATTTATTTGATGCCTGGAAACGAAACTTCCTAAGGGAATTCGTAGAAAATCTTATCAATGCTATTATATTGTTTAAAAGAATTGCGTACAATCGAAAATACTTTGTGTTCAATACATTAAATTAAATCATTGCGCTGAATGGTTTTTACAGTTAGAAATGTATTTAATTGAATGGTTGACAAAATGTCGGAGTTAAATTGCAGCGCAGTTTAATGCATTTAGAGAAAGTTTACAATTAGTTTCGTTCTTTGAATTCTGGCACTAACTCACGCTTTGTCCTACACAATACATTTAAAGTGATTTATTGGAAGTGCAATATGTTCGATTAAAAAAAAACTTATTATCCATTGGAGCGTAATGTCTTTAACTTCAATTACGCTTGTTTCATTCAGTTTGTAGTTGTAGTAAGAATGTAAGCAGATTGGTTTGTTGCGACCAATCGTAATATATTTATTGTAAAATTTTGAATTAAGTAGGGTTCTCGTACTTACTTGCATTCGAGGTGATATAGATTTTATTTGTGAAACTTAAATTTCGTATAAATGGAATTTATTGCAAATTAAAAGGTCTTCAATACACTTTCTTGAAATAAATTTCTCGAATTTTGTAAATTTCATTGTATTAGGGTAATACAAATACAAATATCAGCCTTAGCTTTGCTGATTAAATAATGGCGATGCGTGAAGTGGTTATGAAATAACATGTCAGGATGGCCGAGCGGTCTAAGGCGCCAGACTCAAGGTTACCCTTGTCTGTTACACAGATATGAGCGTTCTGGTCCTCTCTGAGGGCGTGGGTTCGAATCCCACTTCTGACAAAGTGATTTTTTTTTAAGATCACGCTTATATCATTAGAATCCTAAATTTTATATTCTATTGAAATCAAAGATAAATTATATATCATTCCTCATAGTAGATTGTAAATATTTTTAGTTTTTGAAAGTTTTTTTCTTCTAAGGTACCTGTTTTACGTATCTATTACCATATTCTAAAGCGATTTAAATGTTTGTAAATGAATCACAAATAAATAATCATTAATAAATAAAATTTAACACACCAAGAGAAGCCTTGTTAATGTGTAAGAAATATTTTAAAGGTTATATTTCCTCAAATAACAAAACACAATTTGCATTACTATCGTGATCATCAATAAGCGTGTATTATAAATCTTTACGATATTTTAAAATTTAGCTTTTATCCCAATATTTAAGTGTATTTTAGAAACGACTTAAATGCAGCATATGTTACCATAAGAAGGCAATGATTGCAACCGTTACTCCGTGGTTTTCCATAATCCACTAATCGAATCGAGGAATATGCTGCTCCTTTTCTGTAGTAAAAGATCCATCGCAAACGATCTAAATCAGTCTCGACGGCGTTCTCAGGAATTGGGCATCAGTCAGACCACACTATGGCGTATTTTGCGAAAGAATCTTGGCCTGCACCCTTACAAGATCAAGTTAACTCAAGAACTAAAGTCACTTGACCATATGAAGCGACGCACGTTCTCAGAATGGGCTCTAGAGATGTTAGCCGAAAATGACGACTTTCATCGCAAAATCATCTTCAGTAATGAAGCGTATTTTTGGTTGAATGGCTTCGTCAACAAACAAAACATGCGTTATTGGAGTGCTGAAAACCCTCATGTGCTTCATGAAACACAAAAAGTGACTGTATGGTGCGGTTTCCATGTCGGTGGTGTCATTGAGCCATTTTTCTTTGTTGATGAAACTGACCGTCACATTACAGCCAATGGTGAACGCTACAGAGACATGTTGCAGCGTTATTTCTTCAATCAATTGCATGGGATGGACTTCAGTGATATGTGGTTTCAGCAAGATGGTGCCACATCCCACACAGCTGGAGAAACAATCGACTTATTGAAGTCCAAGTTCGGCGAACGTGTTTTATCGAGAAGAGGTCCTGTCGATTGGCCGCCGAGATCTTGTGATTTAAGACCTCTAGACTTTTTTCTGTGGGGCTACGTTAAATCGAAGGTCTAGGCCAACAAGCCGGCGGCGTTAGAGGACCTAAGAGCCAACATCGAACGAGAAACAGCGGCCATTTCCGTCGAATTGTGTGGCCGAGTCATCTAAAATTGGCTTCAACGGATCGACCGCTGCAATCGTGCCCTTGGTGGACATATGATCGAAGTCGAGTTCCATTCATAATTGCATACTGTACTTTAAGCCAATAATAAAAGTTTTGAAATATCCCAAATGGTTTGCGAGATATTTAAAAAAAGAAGTTGTCAAGTTCACCCATTACATCTGTAAAAAATTTCAAAAAACTGTTTATTTTTGCAATGGTGTCCGCAGATATTTTATTTTTTTTTGGTTAGAATATTTTCCTCTGTTATCCCTTACATTCTCAACTTCAAATTTTATCTTCTTTCTAAGCCTATCCCGTTTTATATCATGTAGAGCCAAAAAGGTATTTTGTCAAACAGTTGTACCTGTGTACTCAAAAACGTGCCAAGGTAGTTTATTATTATTACGGTGTTGTACTTCCAGTTTTGAATTTGTACAGCCACGTAAATGTAAATTTTGATCACTATGGTTTAGATTTTGAAAACTGGTAAATATTTGCTCACGTGAAGCATCAGAAAACTTATTCTTGCACTTACAACGACAGTGCGGGATCTCGCCTTATTTACGAGGCTTTTCAAACTTTAGTTTTTAGTTTGTTTTTGCCCAGCGCTTCGGATCTGATTTCCAGTACTTCCTTCCTCATTATGTTTTTCTTGTTCATCATCGGTATTCCAGCATTTTTCATAACCCTATTTTTAGACGACAGCCATTCGTCTTCGTCGCTGGGCGGAAATAGTTCTATGAAAATCATACCTTATTATAATTACCTTATGAAATCCTCATTTATCAGCTTGCCTTTCGCTCATTTTTTTGCCGATTTAAAACAACACAAAATAATTTCTAATGCTGCACTACGGTGTAAATAATGTACGAAATGAGGCACTTGTTGCAATTTGTAAAGATATTCGAAGTAAGTGCAAAGGAAGTGATATGTGAATTTAGGTACTTAGGGACTTCATAGACTAATCTTGGCAACTGTAAATATTTATCTAGTTGATTGTGTGTTTTGTAAGAACACTCGGTTGTAACGACCCGAAGAAAAGCAACAGTTGTGTACTTAAAAGTATATTAGTTGTTAACTGTACGATGTCGTGATTAATACTAAGTGATATAATACGAATTTACACAGAGGAAAAATAATTCTTCGTCCCCGAGGAGTGGGGTAGCTGTCACATAGTCCAAAATTCAAACTCGGCAACGGCGCCAGACGTATTTCATGGAAAGGCATCTGGTCACCATCAGCTCGGTAGTTCTTGGGAAAAGGGCCGAAGATGCTTAATATCGGACCCGTTCCGCAATTGTTTAAAGAGCAGTAAATTCGGGGGCGGAGCAGGCATCGGTCACAACGGAACTTTAATCTGCCGGTCCAAAGGTCCACGTACAAGTCGTTAACAATTACTGACAATAAGGCTTACGGCGTGGTCGATAACAAATTCGGTAACCTGGTATACATTGTTTTGCCCAATAAATGTATATCAAAACCAAATAGCAACAGTAAATGAAAATACATGCGTCCTTGCAACAGATGACATTGCGAGTACGAAAACACGAAAATGCCACTTCGGGACTTTTTGCACAAAACCCTTCATATGAAAATTTAAAAATAGAAGGTTCAAAATTGATAAAATTGTCGGACCAAAAATTACCACCAATCAGTTTAGGTGATATTGTAAGAATTAGAGTTTATGATGTAGATCGGATCGGTTAGTGGTGATACAAGAAGCATAATAGTTATTATTTCAGAAAGGAGACCTCCAAATCTACTACATCGGCTAGATGTAAGGCAATGCATCCCATGGCGGACAAACCACAACAGCCCATTATCAATATTAGGGTAGGTACTTCAGATAATTTATGGGGGAAATCTTTCTTAAAATGGGTAACACGTGGCACGTGCTTATCCGACTTGTAGGGATCAGGTACTAGGTCGCCCTTTTTTGAGGGATCTTAAGAAGCCAGGCTTTTATATGACGAATTAAAATCCAACGCCGAAAGTAAATCTGAACATTTAATTGTCTCAAAATAGTAACGTTATGAAGCTTTTTACATCACCAGAGAAAAGTTTGAAAGTACGAGCGACGCAAGAGTGAGTGCTTTTAAATTCTCGAGTAATGTAAAAACAAATAACGTTACGTGTGTCGAAACACGGTTTATTTTATCCTATTTCATTTTTTTTCTAATTTGAAAAATGTTTAATGAAAACTCTCAAAAAGCGAAATCATGTTTGTTTGCCAATATCTTCATAGCAACGAGTTGCGTTAAGATACATGTAACAGAACTAGTGTTGTTAAGAATTTAAATTTTAAATTTTCTTAGTGTTGTTAAAGGTACCTTAATGTAACTCGTTACTAAGGAGTTGTTGTAATTGAAGGATCACGTCGTGTGAACTAGCTGTTGTGGTTGATGATTCTCGTTGGTCCAACAATTCAACACTTGTAGATCAGTCGTTATCGACTTGATACAATATAATTTAACTTCAAAAAGAGAGGCAGGTCGACGAATAAGGTGATTACTTTATTTTTGGTAGGAATTACAAAAATGAGTGTGTTTTCTGTATTCCAGCAAAATTCTTCTTTTTTTATTAATTGTTTTTCTCGCCTCCCTGGTAACCGCGTTTTTCCGGGCTACCCATGATCCTCGTTTCCATTTCTCCGTTCCATGACCCAGGCGGTCACCACACCACTCCCCGTCTAAAAGAGGCTACGGAAGGAAACAGAACAAGAGAAAGATACGTGTTTGCGAGAAATAAAAGGTTTTGTAGAAGATTTGTTAGATTTTAAAATTGAACGTGGAAAAACAGAAAGGTTGGTGGTGTTTTGTGTGTTTTTAACTGAAGTGGCCGAAATAGTGGAAAAATATCCAGGTTTCAGTCGGTCAATGGAAACGTTGTCTTGTTTACCGTCAATTTCAATTGTGTAAAATTTTGAATTTCGACTTAAAATTTTGAATGGGCCGTCGTAGCATGGATGTGTAATGTTTTTTACGCAATCCCGACGGACGAAAACATGCGTGCAAGTGTTTAAGTCGGCAGGAACGTAATTCCTGCGAACGGATGGCCGCGCCGCTGCAGGACCAAGTGTCTGCATATTGTCCCTCAGGTCGTCGAGAAATTTTGAACCAGAAGGAATTTTTTTACGCGCGGAATTTGGAAATATGAAATCGCCCGGCAAGCGTAATGTCTTGCCGTAGACGAACTCTGCAGTCGTTGCCAAAAGAGATGATTTGAAGACTGTCCGGAGCCCTAGGAGAATTAAAGGGAGTTGGGTTACCCAGTTCTTAGGATCGTTGCTCATTCGGATTGAGTCTTTTATTTGGCGATTGAGCCGCTCTACCAGGCCGTTACATTGCGGATGGTAGGCGGTTGTGGATTTGTGTTGTATACCGAAAGTCCTGCAGAATTCCTTCCAAGTGTTGGACTGGAACTGTCGACCTCGGTCAGTAATGACCGTAGATGGAGTTCCAAAACGTGCAATCCAACCACTCAGAAATGCTCGTGCAACGGAATCCGCAGTAATTTCGGTAAGAGGAATTACTTCTGGCCAACGCGTAAAGCGATCAATGCAGACCAGAAGGTATCTGAAATTGTCACAAATAGGCAAAGGGCCGATTATGTCGATGTGGATGTCGGTGAATCGGTCATCCGGGTCTGGAAATTTCACAATGGGTGACACAGTGTGGCGATGAATTTTGTTCTTCTGGCACTTCAAACAGGACTTGACGAAAAGTGCAATGTCATGGTTCATCCGCGGCCACACGTACCGTGCTGCTACGAGACGTCTCATTGCACGAGTACCCGGATGTGTAAGTTCGTGAAGCGAACAAAGAACTTCCTGTCGCATTGCAGGAGGAACATAGGGTCGTCGTGCAGCTAGAGACGTGTCTACGTAGATGGACGTGTTGGAGCCGACCGGAATGAACTGTTCCAGTTTGAGTGCTGTAGTGCCACTACCCAGAAGGGATTTGAGTTCCACATCTTCAGATTGTAATTTTGCCAGTTGGTTGAGGTCTAAAGCATTAATTTCGACTCGCGACAGTGTGTCAGCCACATTGTTGTCCTTTCCAGGGATGTGCCTGATGTCAGTGGTGAATTGTCCGATGTAGTTCAAATGTCTGTGCTCTCGTCCTGAAAAACGATCTGAGTGAGAACAGATAGCAGATATCAAAGGTTTATGGTCTGTAAAGACAGTAAATTCTCTACCTTCGAGATAATATTTGAACTTTTTAATTGCCAAATATACGGCTAACAATTCACGGCCGAACGTGCTGTATTTGCGTTCTGTCGGAGTGACAGATTTTGAAAAGAAATATAGCGGTTGTTGAACGCCAAATTTATCCTTCTGCTGCAAAACCGCACCAGCAGAGGAGGAGCTTGCGTCTACCATTATGCTTAACTCCGCAACAGGATCTGGAAGCGCGAGCATGGCAGAGTTGGCCAAGGCGGCCTTAGCTGCCGAAAACGCGTGCAATGCAGATTGATTCCAGATCACTGGTTTGTTGCGTGGAGTTGTTGCAGCAAGTTGATTTAGCGGTGACAATATGCTCGAGCATGATTTTACGAAACGGTGATAAAAATTAATCATGCCGAGGAAACGTTGAAGTGCTTTTAGGTCAGCGGGTTGAGGGAAAGACAAGATGGCATCCACCTTGCACTGCAGAGGTTTTATCCCTTCACCACTAATGCTGTGTCCTAAGAAGCTCAATTTAGGTTGGCCGAAAACGCATTTTTCAGGGTTAATTTTAATACCAAATGATGTCAACCGCTCAAAAATTTGGAAAAGGTGACGATCATGTTCGCGTTCGTCTTTGCTGAAGACGAGTATGTCGTCAATGTACGCGAAACAAAATGGTAGTCCGCGTAAAACCGAATCCATAAACCTTTGAAAGGTTTGAGCGGCGTTTCTTAGGCCAAAACTCATCCTGGTGTATTCGAATAGTCCGAAAGGTGTTGTGATTGCCGTTTTCGGTATATCAGGAGGATGAATTGGAATTTGGTGGTATGCCTTGACCAAATCGATTTTAGAAAATAACGTGCAACCACAACAGTTATTTGCGAAATCGTGAAGAAGAGGCAAGGGATACCGGTCTGGAGTTGTTACCCTGTTTAAGCCACGGTAATCTCCGCAGGGACGCCAAGTACCGTCTGGTTTTGTAACCAAGTGCAATGGCGCAGCCCAGGGACTTGCCGAAGGCCGTAGGAAACCGAGTTTGATGAGTTTGTCAAACTCGTTCCTAGCCGCCTGGTACCTTTGTGGTGGCAACCTGCGGGGCTTAGCAAAAACAGGGGGACCCGTGGTCGTGATGTGATGCACAACATCATGCTTCACGGGTTCTGTAAGGTCAAATGGGGTTGTTAGGCCAGGAAATTGCTGAAGTAATTTTGAATAAGGTGAATTTTGAATCAGCAATGAATTTAGTTCTGATGGGCCGAAAGCATTTCTCAATAATTTATTATGGGCAATATCAACAGTGATGTTGAAATGCCTGAGAAAGTCGGCGCCCAGAATGGAATGGTTCACTTGTGCAAGAACAAAGTGCCATGTAAAATTTACATCCAGGCCGATATTAATGTTTAATTTTGTTTGACCGAACGTGGGTATTGAATTCCCATTCACCGTTGTTAAGAAAAATTTAGCGCGGTGATGAGTGTTGGCATAATTTTGATCTACCGCCAAAATGCTAATTTGGGCACCCGTGTCAATTAAAAATTTGATACCTGAATTTGTGTCGCGAACAAAGTATAGCTGACCTGGAGCGCTAGCAGGACAATAGGCCGACATTAGCCCTGCAGCTGCCCGTTTCCCCACTCGCACGGAGGTACACATTTGGTGGCTTTACCCGTGAACTTACGGTGGTACCAGCAATACCTGTTTTCCGGTTGTCGGTTGGCTGACTTAGACCGACTTCTGCTGCGTGTTTGGCGTGAAACAGATATTTCAAGTTGTGCTACTTTGGTAGCCAAAGTGGCAACTTGTTGTTGCAGCAGCAGAATTTGTCGGTCGACCGGAATTGCTGGTACCGCTGTCGGGGTGGAAGATACTGCGCAGATGTTATGAGCGCCTGATATCTCTAGAATTTGGTCTGCCATGTCGGCGAGCGTAGCCAGGTGAGTCGTGTTTGCGGAAATCAAGATGCGCTGCACATCTGTTGGGAGGCGGCTAACAAAAATTTCTCGTAAGAGGCCGTCGTCGATGGCAGTATCTCCCAAAAGATGCTGCAACCTCCTAAGCAACTGGGATGGTGTTTGATTACCCAATGTTTCCTTAGAAAGGAGTTGCTGCATCCTTTTTTTGTCTGAGATAGAGGTACGTCTGATAATTTCCGTCTTAAGTGTTTCATACGGAAGAATTTCCGGGGGATTCACTAACATTTCACGGACGTCCAAAGCTACTTCGGCTGGGAGTGCCGAGACCACATCGTGGAATTTGCGCAACGAGTTGGTAATGCGGTTATTCCGAAAGGTGGATTCTACTTGAATAAACCATATCGTGGGGTCAAATTTTGAATAGACCGGAAGTTTATAATTAAATGTATTGACGGTCGTTTCCATCTGATCCTCCATGGATTTGTGTGAAAATGTGCGTGTATGTGTGAGAGAATATAGGATAGAGGAAAAGTGAGGGAAACGGAGAAATGGTTAGCAATCACCTGGAGCACGGAACAGAAAAACGGGTTGAGGACGTCGGTGGGCGGAGGCTGGACGTGGGACGGTCGACGTCGGGTGTGTGGTTCCAACGGCGTCGGTTGTACAGCGTCAAACGTCAAAAATGACAGTGGGGCTCCGCGCGGCGTTTTTCGTGGAGTTTGGAAGGTGTCGCTCAGTGGCTCTCGGGCGTCTTCTGTCGGGGTCACCAGATGTTGTAATTGAAGGATCACGTCGTGTGAACTAGCTGTTGTGGTTGATGATTCTCGTTGGTCCAACAATTCAACATTTGTAGATCAGTCGTTATCGACTTGATACAATATAATTTAACTTCAAAAAGAGAGGCAGGTCGACGAATAAGGTGATTACTTTATTTTTGGTAGGAATTACAAAAATGAGTGTGTTTTCTGTATTCCAGCAAAATTCTTCTTTTTTTATTAATTGTTTTTCTCGCCTCCCTGGTAACCGCGTTTTTCCGGGCTACCCGTGATCCTCGTTTCCATTTCTCCGTTCCATGACCCAGGCGGTCACCACAGAGTTATTGGCATGTTAACATTACAGGATAAAATAATAGTAATTTACGTAACAAGTTCCGACAGTGATATTTTACGGGATGAGTAGGAAGTTTCCATGACAAGCCGTAGGCGAGTCCTGGAATCCTGCGAGTCCCGTAAAATCACTTTTGGAACGAGTTACGTACAATATTTTTTCTGCCGCCGTTTTTTATGTTAAAAAAGCAAAAACACACACGAATGTTATATGACAAGCGCTGTCATTATTTAGTATATTACGACACAAGTTAACGAAC
Source organism: Ocypus olens (assembly GCA_910593695.2). NCBI lineage: Eukaryota > Metazoa > Arthropoda > Insecta > Coleoptera > Staphylinidae > Ocypus > Ocypus olens. Next base: position 42,203,822 of record OU343055.1, read on the forward strand.
CCAGTGTTGTTTGCGCTACCAATTTAAATAATTATAAAAAAAGTAAAAAAAAATAGTTGAAAACGATTTTATAATTAAAAATCCCTGCTCTTTTAACTAGCCTATAACGGTACTAGGACTGTTACGATTCAGAACAGGCTTGTTATTTTGAGAGTTTCCTAGCAACCGAAATTAGTCCGGGAAAGCCATTCGAATGTAACTGAATACACACACAGTGTATAGCAATACAGATCGGTAGCGCAAAAAAATACGAAGTTGATGTTTTTGTCAAGGCCGCCTACATATATACCCAAAATCGTCCCGAAAGTAACAAAAAGCGTCCCGAAAGTAAAGAAATCGTTCCGAAAGTGAAACAAAATTGTCCCGAAAATAACTACTTTCGGTACGATTTATGTAAAGTGGTACTTTCGATTTAATAAATCATACCGAAAGTTTTATTTTCGGGACGGCTGCAGAAAAAATTACTTAAACGCACCGTTCTGTTTTAGAGATTTACAACTTATAGTTAATACAATGTTACCAGGTGAAAAAAATTATTCGAAGACAATTTTAAATTGGTGTTGTTTATCAGTAAAGTCCGGATTTATATGTGCTAAACAAAGGCATTATAATTATTTCAAATGCGCGAATATATGATTCAAATACGGATTTTATATGCGGTTTAATTAAAAATAATGCTGAAAGATTAAAAAATACTAATAGCAACTGATGATAATTTATTTATTGTAACTACAATGTAAGACCAAAATTTGATTTAGAATTTCAATCGTAAAATTAAATGAGTCCATGGGGTTCATGTTAAAATTTATTAAGTCCTCCTCAGTCTCGCCTTTTAAAATTCCACAAATAATTTCCAAATTCTTGATTACGGTTATTAATTTGCAAAAATGAGCAATAAAAGCCTATTGTTGCGTAATATTTCTACGTGCAACATTTATATTTTTAAGTGCTGCTAATTCTTCATCATTAAAATTAAGAAAAGGATTCTTTAATTTTTCAAAATTATTGCCGTAGAATAAAGTAGCTTCCATTCAAGCACAATTACCCTGTACGGTTGCATCGAGTATGATCTACATAGGCGTACTACCTATGCGTACAGGGAAATCCCCTTATTCTATATAATCGATATAATATATGGGTCATTGCGTATCATATTTGCAATTGAAAAATAAAATTGCCTTTTTTCAGTACTAGATACAAAAATAATTGACACGTATTTTTTTAATTTGATGTGATATCTGAAATATCGGATTTATGATTTTTTTTAATTGTTACAGTCGGAAAAATTAAACTTTTATTGAATGCTACTAGTTCATAAACAGTTTCATAAATTTTCAGAGAAAATCCACAATTGCTGAAACTATGCGTTAGGCAGTCATTCGAAATATTCCTTCTTTTATCTATGCAACAAATTATTTCAAACAAATAGTTATAAAAAATAGACCTCTTGAAAATCGTTTCTTTCCGCATCAAAATATTAATCACAGAATCCATCGAATTTCTTATAAACATTTTGGATTTGTAATCAAAGGATTAGTTAAAAAAAATTTCGTCATGTTTTTTACTTTAGTATACCGTGTGTTCGATAAAAAAAAACGCCCAACGCCATAACTCTGTCATTTATTGACCGATTTGAATGAACTACAAAAAATGTCAATGGCTGTTTAAATACTATAAAATGACGGTAATTATATATTTTTTTCAAAATCAACTTCATTGCCAAATGATAGTCAACTTTAAATTTTGAAATAGCTGCATATACTTTTCTAATTTTATAATATTAGGCATTATTTTTCTGAATCCAATTATGCCCGTTATGTTGGTTTTAAGTTAATATTTATGCCAGAAAAAGATAATATTAAATTTTGTTAACATGATTTTTTTGGTAATAAATGTAGTGTGTCTTGAAAAAAATTCAAATCGACAAGTGTCATTTATTGTTTAAGTAATGTCAACCATTTGTTATTAGTGTGTTTCAGACATAATCATAAACAATAGCGAATTAACAGACATGTTGCAAATTTATTTTCTTTGAAATAGAAATCGAAGAGCTGCAGCACGGATTTATCATCTACGGTTTCCAGAGCGGCGATTACTAAATTTAGAAGGTTAGAAGGAAATTTAAGACGATATGGAGCCTTTAAAAAGCCGAAGAGAGTAGATCGACAAATTCGTGGACTTAATTTTTGAAAAATATAATTTTGAATTAAAGATTTATTTTAATTTTTTTCGACCAAAATATTAAATAATAAACGAAAAACATCATATTGGGCATTATTGGATTTAGAAAAATAATGTCTAATGTAATAAAATTAAACCATTATAGGCAGCTATTTAAAAGTTGACTATTGAAAAAAATCAATTTTAATGCCATTTGTTAGTATTTAAACAGCCATTGACTTCGGTTTTTAGTTCATTCATATCGGTCAATAAATAACAAACTTATGGCGTTGGGCGTTTTTTATCGAACACCCGGTATATGATATGTATTATTTATTTATGCGGCAATCACCATTGTACAATATAAAATAAAGAGTTGATTTTATTATCAACAGTAATATAACGAGTGCCCATGATTTTGCCGGCAATTATTAGCGGCAGGATCACGATTGCTTGTTGCGACGAAAATCGGCACGACTGCGAAGCAGGAGTGCCGATTTTCTAGAAGCAACAAGCAAGAGTGATCCAGACGCTAATAATTGCTTAGGAAAAATCAGTCACGAGTTAGATTCGGGAAGACAATTGGCCGAACAGAAAGTTCACACTTCTTAATTTGAAAAATTAAATTTAGTGACACCAAGTGTCAGACGTGTATTTATCTGCGCCACAATAATTGTAGTAAAAATGAGCTTACCAAGATTTTGAGAAATGCCTATGAATACTATTACTGATGAAAGCACTAACACTTCACCCGAAAATACAAACAGATCGAATTCAGGAGCAAACTGCTTAAAAGTCCGGCAATAACTGACGTTTTATATGATATAGAAAATAAACCAACGCGTTGCTAGGCAATACCAACATGAGAGATTATCTCATTAGATACGACCCAGGGTAAATTGCCATGCATAACATAGAGCGTGGTCTGTTACGCATCGTAATTAGAATTTTATTGGATCATCTCATCAACGTTATTCGATTTCATTGGTTAGTAAGTAAATGAGGGCAATTGTCAAAGAAAAAACCATATGAATTGCCCGAAATCCTAGTACATTAATTCTGTTTCTTACCTACGCAAAGTTACAGGAGCCGTTAAAAATGTCCAGAGTAGGCGGCATGGCCCATGGGTTTATTGCGGTCGGTAATAATCACCAGGCGGTCGTAAAAATGTCAAACTTACGGGCACGTGCCCACCGGATCAAATTTTTAATTTTTGGCCCAAGCAGGTAGTGAGCCCTTTTTTGGGATGTATTATAATAAGCCGTGCATTCATGTCTAACTGGTTGATCGCCCCAAGATGAAGATGAAATAATTAAGAAATAGAATACTTTTCCTTTTAATGATCGGTAATATTTGACGCATTAGGGATATTATAGATTAAAATTAAATTGTCCTTATTTTAAGCCAATAAAGGTATGGTTGTAGATAAAGTATAGTACATAACTCGAGTTATAAAGTAATTACGCACTAGTGAAACTGTGTAATACAAAAAATGTTAATTATTAATAAATTTACAGGGTGCTGTAAAAATTCGTTTCATATTCATTTTCATTTTTTGCTCTCGAGTGCTCGTCATTGATAAAAATACATTTTCAAAAATTCGTAACTCGTCTGAAAATTGCTGCAGATTGAAAAGCCAAAATTATTTTGAAAGATCGACGTCTTGTGAAGTGAATTGAATTTTTGTAGTATTTTTTATGTAGTTATTTTTCATATTAATGTTGCATTCGAAATTGCGACATTGAAAAAAATACATTTTCAAAAATTCATAACTCGACTAAAAATTGCTGCATATTCAAAAACCAACATTATTTTGAAAGTTCAACGTCGTGTAGAGTGATTTTAATTTTTGTAGAATTTTTTCCCGCGATTCATATTAATTTTTAATTTTTGCGCTCGACAGTTCGACATTGAAGAAAATACATTTTCAGAAATTCATAACTCGACTGAAAATTGCTGCACATTCAAAAACCAAAATTATGTTAAAAGATCGACGGCTTGTGAAGTAATCTGAATTTTTGTAGGATTTTATATGCATTCATTTAAACGAATTCCTTTTAAAATTTAAAGGGAAGGTCGAACGCAGGTACTAGCGGTGAAGAATGGGAACATCTGGCATATCTTTTTGGAAGCTTGTCTAGACCTCGTCTCTATCAGGTATAAAAGGTTCGAATATGGTCATAAATTACAATTTCTACACCATTACGTAGAGAATAGAATCCCTAATCGTCGGTAGTAAACAAACCGCAAATTGTACCCCTTGATCCCGCCGCTCTGGCCAATTTACTATGGTCGCAAAGTTACCCATCTCGGAAGGGACACCCTCATAAATAAATCAGGGACAACCGTAAAATTTTGAATGAGCTGTTGTGGGTAACACGCAGTGGGGTGCAATCTTTATCAGTGTCGACGTGTAGTAGAGTTGGGATGCTCGCCAACATTTTTTTCTGAATATACTGTCAATTCACTTCTGCAATATAGTTGCTTTAAAGCTCCTTTGTCAGTACCAACTTTGTATAAACCATCCTGTAGTTCTGAAATGCGAGCATCCCAACTCTACTATTCAGAACTACAGGATGGTTTATACAAAGTTGGTACTGACGAAGGAGCTTTGAAGCAACTATATTGCAGATGTGAATTGACAGTATATTGAGAAACATTTGTTGGTGTGGATTCAGTTCTAAATAAAGAAATTTCCTTTGCACAGTCTCTAACAGGCGAGCAGGGATACACTCGGTGTTATTGCATAAAAATGTAATTCAAATAGATGTAAGTGTAGAGCTAAATCTCTTTGTAAATCAAAGTGTCACAAATCTTCAGACTTCTGCAACAAAAATTTTATTCAAAATAAAAACTAATAGGAATAATTATTCTTCCCTAATTCATTGTTTGTATTTTGGCCAGAACACACTAGCCGTTATAAATATTGGTCGGTCCATATCTAAAATATTCACGTTTTATTATAATTTCGGATATAAGTATTTGATACATACTAACGGCCATTACACTGGTCGGCATTAAAATCAGCCCTGACATCATCGCTACTGATTCTTACGTAAAATGACCTCCTGAATCCGAATATGACCCCCGTTTTCCCCCATTACTCACCATTTTTAAGGGAAGCCCCCCAACCTACTTTGATCACTTTTCGATCATTTGGAGTGATCAAGAGGATTATTTTAACTTTTACATTTCCTCTGAGCGGCTAGAGAGATGGAAAGTTCTAAAAGGGTGGCAAGGAGGTAAATTTAAGGGGGATTTGCCCCCCTAAATTGTAAAAAAATCATTTAAAATAATCTGTTTTCAGGTTTTTTTTCGCAATTTAATAATAAAAATATACAGCTACAAGTATAGCAACAGTAATAAAAACATATAACAACAGTTAGGAAGATTCACAGTACCACGCTCTCAATACCTCGCGTGCACAGGTTTGCACAGCAATTTTTATGCTTTGACAAGTTTAAACTTGCATTGCTCTTATTACTATAGTCCTGCACTGTAATCCTTATCTTCCCTCAGTAAATCTCTAGCCATCGTAGAGTCAACTTGGTGCTCTAGACGGGGATTCTGTTTCCAATTTGTGATATCGAGCATTTATTTACTGTTTAACCCTGGAACCGCACATTGGGGTCAAAATGACCCGGGCACATATACAAGTGTTAGTACGCATGTACCGAAGTATTCATAGAAGAGCACACTGATGTAAATTCACTTTGTGGTTAATTGAGTTAGTGTGAAGTTAAAACGAATTCCCGCACCAAATTATCTTTATGTGTGTATTTATACATATCCATGCTCGACTCCGGGTAAGTACGACCCCGCTGTGAGGTTTACGTCTCATATTGATCTATATTATTTACCCGCATTTTTAGCATAATGGCCGGGTATAATGGAGACAAAAAACTTCCGTTAACGGAAAAGGAGCTCATCCAGGCTGTGGAAAATTTGTGGGCAGATGAAAGTGAAGAAGATATTTTTGGCAAAAATTCAGATGATTCAGATTACATTCAAGAAGATGCAGACACTGGGAGTGAGCAAGATGTTAATGAAGATAACAATCTGAGTGATCTGGATAACACTGAAGGTCAGGCAGAAGAAAATATAATTCGCGGAAAGAATGGACATGCATGGAGCACAGTAAAGCCGCCTAGAAGACGACCAAGAAATGATAATATTGTATTACACTTCCCAGGTCCAAAAGGAGCAGGTAAGCACGTAAAATCTGGAATTGAAGCTTGGGAACTGTTTACGAATGACCAAATTATTGATATCATAGTTCTTCATACAAATGAGGAAATTACCAGAAAATATTTTAATTTAATGTCACAAAGCTATACAAAACCCACAGATCTGATTGAAATTAAAGCATATATTGGCTTGCTATACATTGCTGGGGCTTTGAGGGTCTCTAACTCCAATATTGACGAGTTATGGTCAATTGAATTTGGACACTCAATTTTTAGAACTACAATGTATGAGAAAAGGTTTGAAGCGTTATCTTCCTCCCTTAGATTTAATGATAAAAATGATCGATTGCGTAGACAATTTGTGTACAAATTTGCCCCAATACGAGAAGTGTGGGATATTTTCATAAAAAAATACACTATTTATTATACTCCACACGAATATTGTATAATAGACGAGAAATTCGCGAGTAGTCCTTTTAAAATTTATATGGCTGGTAAACCTGATAAATATGGGATGAAGATTGTCATGATGAATGATTCGAAAATTTATTATTATTATTAAAGTTCAAGTAAATAATGAATCTGTTTCATCGTACTACGTTAGAAACTTATCGGAATCTATTCACGGAACGAATAGAAATGTCACGATACATAATTGGTTTTCTTCTATCCCAATAGCAGATACATTGTCCCAAAACTACCAATTAACAATTGTAGGCACTCTCAGAAAAAAAAACAGAGAGAAATACCACCGAGTTTTTTGGCATCAAAAAGAGTGGGTAGTTCCTTATTTGCTTTTGACAAATCTAAAACTTTGGTTTCCTACACTCCATAACGTAATAAAAACCTACTTTTAATATCTACCATGCACCATGATAATTCTATAAATGAAGGTACTGGAAAACCTGAAATTATCCATACATACAATCAGACGAAAGAGGAACAGATACGTTTGACCAACTGTGTCATTCTTACACCACTGCCAGAAAAACAAGGCGATGGCCTCTTGGGATATTCTAGATGCTGCAGGTATAAATGCAAAAAATATATTTCATTTAACAAATTCTGGATCTGCAAATAAAATTATTCGCCGTTCGTTTCTGAAAGAACTTGGACTGCTTTAGTAAAGCCACATTTGACAAGACGACCAGAGATTTACTCTCAATCGTTGAAATTAGATATTCGACAAATATTAGGAATCGTAGAAATCGAAACCGACAAAAAGAATTTGAATGCTGTGTTGCCAAAAAGAGTAAGATGTAGGTAATATCTGTCCCGGAGGCAAAGATAGAAAAACTAATTTGGCTTGCTTTGGCTGGAATAAACCTTACTGTTCGGAACATAGAGGAAATCTTTGCTACGAATGCGCAGAATTGTGAAGTGCTAACATCATTTTCTTTTTAATTTGTATTTTATTTTTGAAATAACCTCAATGTTTTAAGTGCGTTTACAATTTTTATAAGTATTTGTAGGATATAGTAAAATAATTTAGTTTGTTACAATAAATTTATGATATATTACATAATTTAAATTTAATTTTTATAAGTTTTATTTCAAAATACATCTCCCCTAATATAAAAGAATAAAATAAACGAGCAAAGTGTTTTTGTTTCGTGTTTTTTTTTTTACTGTGGTTCTATATGGGGTCTAAAAAACCCCACCGTGCAGTTCCAGGGTTAATTATGCTATAGGAGTGGAAAAATAATTCCGATAGCTTCTGCTATTTTTGCCAGAAATTGACTTTAAAAGCGCAAAGAAAATCTCTTTCTCCGCTTCTAAAACTGCCTATAAATTTTACTTTGATAGCCATGTTCGCGATCAGGAGAAGAATTAGGCTTTAACGGGTTGTTAATGATTTTTTTTACAATCTAAAGTTAAAATAATCCTCTTGATCCCTCCAAATGATCGAAAGTTAATCAAAATATACTGGAGCTCAAAAGTAATGCAACACACCTTAGATGTGGTTTAATTCAGCAACAAATACGTACGTTTTATTCACCTTAGAAAGAAAAAAAAGCGATAACGTTTTTACTGTTTTATCTCAATTTTTTGTGTATAGATTTTTACACTTATCCGAAAAATAAAGCAATTTTAATAATGTTACAACAATAATGCTACAACAACCGCGGCGGGCCAACACATTATTGAATTTTGTCAATATTTTTTTGTTCAACCTGAACCAAATTGTAATCGTTTGTTCTGACACGATAACTGAACATAAATTTAATACAAGCAATTTTAAAACATTTTTCTTTCTGGGTGTTGCATTACTTTTGAGCTCCAGTATAGGTTGGGTGGCGTTCCCCGAAAATGGAGGGTGATGGGGGGGGCATATTCGGATTCAGCAAGTCATTTTACATAAGAATCAGTAGGAATGCTGTCAGGGCTCGAACATTTTTTCTTTTTTACCGACCAGTGTTATCGATAATGACACCATTTTGTGTTTGGGACATAAAATGTTCACTTGCATGCATATACATATCAATTTATTTTAGTTTTACACTAATATTAATAATCGTTGTATAAAATATATTTAGTTACTAATAGAAATATTATAAACTTTAAATAAAATGCATATTGTTTCGATATTTACAGCGTCATTATCAAACAAACAGTAAATTATAACTTAATATTACGCAATATTTATAGTAAGGGGATTAATTAATTCATTAATGAAAAGTAGCCCTTAGAGGACCGTAAATAGATATTAGATCCATATCGATAAATCTGTCTCCCAAGACCGATCCCTTGAAGGGACTATTTCAAGCGCACAGTAAGGGTAGTAATAATATCTCAGATATAAATAGTACAATTAATAACAATCCGATTAGTGATAATGCTATTAATAACTCAAACATCGCAAATACATCGGCAGAAAATGTACGTTCTTTCAGGGACATCTATATCGGCGTACAATATAAAAATAAATTTCTCTAGAGTTTATTGTTGTCTATATTTAGAATTTAGAAAAAAACAATGCGAATTTATATCCTTTTTAGGTTGGCTCAATAATCAATTCTTTTAGTATTTACATAATGTTGGTTCATATTATTAATGATAGTAATATGAAACAAAATATTAATGAAATAAAAACTCAGTTTAAATTCTTAATGTTTCACGACTCATTTCGTCTTATTATGGCATAATAACGCAAAACTGGTAGAGACAGGCTGAGGTTTCTAGAATATGTGAGAGGAAAGGGAAAGTTTTTCAAACGCTCATACTTCTCAAGAAAATACAGAACTCGATATTGACCTCGGCAGCATCGTGAGATATGACTGTTCACTAACACACCTTCCCCAGATTCCTAACACCTCCTCCTATCGAATCACAACCTCACCTGTCCAAAAAGAGGAAGGGAAATTCAGCACTTCTCAAGTACTTGAATAAGAAGAAAGAAGGCAGAATCCATTTTAAACATTGTCTTCAAGAACTCTCAAAGCCAGTACCACAAGAAGGTGAACTGGATATGTTCTTTAAAACAATGGCTATGACGGTGATCTAAGTATTCAGACCAAAATAAAAATCTTCCAACTTGTCACGGAGACTGAAATTTTAAACCAGCAGCAACACTATGATTCTGGTTCAACTTTTGATTTTTGCGAAAGCCATTCGTCCCCCCACCAGTTGTCAGTGTCGTCTCCCTGGTGCACCCCACTTCGTTGTGAAGTTTCTCAAACAAGTGACCTCTTCGCTCACGCCCACGATATTGCCCAGAATAATGAGATATTCAAATAAAAATTTTAATCAACTACAATCGCTGCTTTCTTTGTTATTGTAGTACTCGTTTTTGCATTGCAAGCATGTGTAAATAATATGTAATAAAATCGTATTTACAAAGATTATTTGACTTATAATTAAATAAATAATGGACGAAGAAATCATCGAATATAATTATTTAACTTGTTTTAACCAACATACCTCGGAGTAGGTTGGTTAACAGTGCTGGATAGATTGTGCAATCGCGTTACCATTTTGTAGGAAAACAGAAATATGCGACGAGTTTCAGTTTTTAATTATTACCTTTCCGGTTCGCGCAAAGTTCGAAGAACCTGCTCCTAGAAAAACGACCCTTAAACCGAAATATGTTCCCGACATATTAGATGCATTGTCGTAACTTTATCCATGACATTTTTGAGTATACTCGTATTTTCCACCTATTGAGATTTTCAACAATGACGTTCCAAATTCCCAGAACTACAAGAATAAATATCAATAAAACAAACAAATCTGTCTTTAATTTGATCATCAGGATGTAAATATCTTAAAACAAAAGTTGACCGACTTGACTAATATCGGTCGTGGAATCAACAATCAAAGAAAAATATGTCGCACTTTTCACAACTTCGATAAAGATATTTCTTATTTTGTCACCCATTATAGTAATACATTTATCACATATTGTCTTTCACAAATAACTCACAGATCTTTGTCTTTGATTTCCATGTTTACCATATTTAGGTGGGTAGCTATAAAAGTGTCGAATTTTGCAAGATAGTGTAAACAACCGAAATAATTTCCTTTGCTTTTAAGATGTCTATGAAATGCTAATCCTTAAATTGAAAGAAACCAACCAGTATTTTCAGGACATTTCCCAAATACTGCTTTTCAATTTAACCATTTAGTTAATTATCAATCCAGCCTTCAATCTGTGAACGTTTGGAGAAAATGCACATGTAATTCTTATGATCCTTGTAAAGAAAATTATGTTTTCGTTTCAGAAATCATTTTGAAAATGTAGCAATAAATACTAAAGCTTATTTCGCTAAAAATAATAATAATAACTCGCGTTTTTTGTACAATTAGATTTAATTGTATAAAAGTTATTTTCTGTAAAATGACAATATACTATCTAGCGCAATCCTAAGCTAACATGTCTGTTGAATATGTTGCCAATATTTTTTTGGTTTTTGGAAGTCCGAAATCTGTGAAATTTAGTCGAGGGTAATACCACAAGAGGTTTAGTTTGGCCGGATAAATTTTATTTGTTTGCACGAGCCATTGAATCGACACAAATTTCGAGAATGAATTGAGATCTCAATTCATTCAAGAAATTTGCGATGAAATGACGAGTACTTAAAATAAAATTTATCCTGCCGAAATTATAACCGTGAGTGGTATTTGTTGAGATAATTTAACGAATAAGAACTATATTTATATTAACAATTTATATTAATTAAATGTACAATGGGTGAAAGAGCATTGTTTATTTGTGATGGAATTGTATGATGCACCAATCGTCAAAATCGTGTGTGGGTAAAATGAAAATGGTTGAGTGCCACGGAAATCGCGAACGCCTGTACGTTTGCTAGTTGTACAAACACTGGGATCCAGCCGTTAAAATGATATTTATCATTATTGTTTTGTATAAATATATATTATTACTTACATTTAGTATACATTCCAAACATTTCTGACGTTTCTTATAATATATTATAGGTTATAACCTCTCACCAAACACACATACATACACACACACACACTGCAAGCGGCATGAAGTTAGGAAACCAATAACAGCTGATCGTTTAATGGTCGCTGAACTTATTTCCAACACATATAATTGCAAATGCACGTAGCTAAAAGGTGAAATGCTTACTTAATTGATAACTGATACATAAAAATCGTAACAAACATTTCACGTGGAAGCTTGTCTGAGAAACGGATTTCAATTATATTTCATTTCGCATATGTATTCAGAACTGACACGAACTACCCCTGTTCAACTGAAGTTGGCTGTTTACTAAAATTATTAATATAGAGATAGAGATCATGGTGAAGGTAAATACATTTTTAACCATTTGAAATAGCGGCGGGTCACCTGGACCCCTGCCCAAAGTGTATCCGATTTCTAACTGATTTTGCCAAAGAAGCAGAAGAAGTGTCGCATCTTCATCTGAAGTTTGTATAAGAAAAAACCGCGGATGTCCAATTATGAGTCATGCGACGAAAGTGTTTTGGATCCAAGGGAAAAATTTACAATTGACTTTTATTTTTATATTTTGGACATCGCTATTAATTAATTTGATATTCGAACCTTCTGAACTGTTAAAAAATGCTGCTCCTTGTTTAAACTTTTACAAGTATTTCATTCTGCAGAGTCCGAATATCTAAGAAAATTTATATGGATTTATATATTAAATTACAGGTAACCGAAAACGGAAAATTGACAAGAGATTTAGATTTAATGGAACTCCTAAAAGAATTGTTATTTTCTAATCATTCCCAATTAAAATTATTAGAAATTTTAAATCATTTAATTAGACTTGGTTCCTTGTTTTCCAAATTTTAGTATTAAGTCTAAGAATGTTTTTAACAATACCGAAACTGTGGCTTCAGCGAAAGGAGTATTTCTAAATTGAAATGAATTAAAAATTATTTAGGGTCAACTATATCATAAGAGCGATTTGCTAATTTAGCCATAATTTCTAATGAAAATGAGATCGGTGAAACATTGTATATTTAAAATGTAATTGATGAATTTGCATAAAAAAAATCAAAGTATTGTTTTAGAATTTAGATCAACACTAAGTAGCGTTCGAATAGTCCATGTTCTTGCCACTGAACTTAAGGTTTGATCATAATCTACTCTTCTTTGCAAAAGACCTTTGATCACCAATCTGGCCTTGAATTTGCCGATCGATCCATCGGCGTTTGTTTTTACTTTGTGGCGTTATTGTAGGTGTCTGGTTCCTCGAAGGTCGTCGAGGTGAGCCTCAGTAACGGCTTTTTTTTCTAGGGCCGAGGTAGCAGAGGTGGTAATACAGATAGTTGCGGTGTCTGCAATCGACCCTACCTATCTGTATTACCACCTCTGCTACCCTGGCCGTACCAAAAAGAACGCCGCGAGCCGTCACTGGGGAGATTGACATAATCTTGGAATTTCTATGATTTTTTCATTGGCTCCTGGCATTTCTAAAATTGTCCAATCACTAACAGTGTCATCGGGTTCCCAGAATTCTAGTTTTTCGATTACTTGAATTCTGAATTTGCTGTTGTTCAGGTCAGTAGGTTTCGTTGCTTCCTGGAAGTATAATAACCCCTTTTTCCACCAATTTTTCTTCGAAGATGACGTCCTTGGATCTGTAGAGCTTGTTGTCCTCTTCACTATAGATCCTGTATCCGTCGTCGTTATCATATCTGATGAGTATTCCTTTAATTGCTTTCGGATCCATGTTCGTTCTTTGCTCCTTCGATATGAATATACATGAATTCAGCAACTTGAATCAATGTTTCAAACCTGATCTCCTACCATACCACAGCTGGAAAGGTGATGTTTCTGGATGGATCGATCCATTGGCGTTTGTTTTTACTTTGTGGCGTCATTGTAGGTGGTTCCTCGAAGGTCGTCGATGTGAGCCTCAGTGACGGCTCGCGTTTTTTTTTGTAGGGCCGAGGTAGCAGAGGTGGTAATACAGATAGTTGCGGTGTCTGCAACCGACCCTACCTATCTGTATTACCACCTTTGCTACCTCGGCCGTACCAAAAAGAACGCCGCGAGCCGTCACTGGTAAGCATCACATAATCCTGGAATTTCTATGATTTCTTCATTGGCTCCTGGCATTTCTAAAATTGTCCAATCACTAACAGTGTCATCGGGTTCCCAGAATACTGCATTCTAGTTCTTCGATTTCTTCAATCCTGAATTTGCTGTCGTTCAGGTCAGTAGGTTTCGTCTCTTCAACTTCGTTGCTTCCTGGAAGTATAATCACCTCTTTTTCCACCAATTTTTCTTCGAAGAGACGTCCTTGGATCTGTAGAGCTTGTTGTCCTCTTCACTATAGATCCTGTATCCGTCATCGTTATCATAGCTGATAAGTATTTCTTTAATGGCTTTTGGATCCATGTTCGTCCTTTGCTCCTTCGATATGAATTGAATTCAGCAATTTGAACCAATGTTTCAAACCTGGTCTCCTACCATACCACAGCTGTAAAGGTGATGTTCCTGGGACCTTTCATCTCAGCCCTAAGTGCGTGAGGAATGTTTTCATGCGTGTGCATCATTGCTCTAGCAGTTTACTTCTCACTGGACCCGTTTTGTTCCGAAGTGTGGGGCGTTATAAAATGTTAAACAATACCTTTCTTGTGTAGACTGATCCTGATCTGTTTGTTGCCGTACTCCCTGCCATTATCACTTGGCACTTCCCGACTGTTTCTGCCTCAGCTAGGAACTGGCTCAGTTTTTCACCAATTTCGGATTTTTTTCCGCAGAAAATAAACTGTCCTGAATCTTCCTTGAAAAGCACAAAATATCGATATCCAAACCTCGATTCTTGAAATGGACCGAAAACATCCGTGCGAATTCGCTCTCCCGGTTCCATACTTCTGGACCACGTGACGAACGGTAGCCGATGAGTGTAACCTTCACACAGTTCACTATACATTTCTACGTTCATGTCAAGCTCCCTGCTCAGTAGCAATTTTACATGGCGATTGCTCTGATGTCTGAATCGTTCATGGCACAACTCTTACTCACTGCATTGACCTCATTTGATAGGGTTAAAACTTCTCACGACCAACTTGAACAGTCCTCTATGATTAGCTCCTTCCAATTGTTCACTAGGAAGTTGCACTTCAGATGACGAATCGTTCAAGACACAACTGCAACAGATTTCCCTTACTCACTGCATTGACCTCATTTGATATGGTTCAAACTTCTCACGGCCAACTTGAACTGTCCTCCATGACGAGCTTCCTCTAATTGTTGACTCGGAAGCTGCAGTCTTCAGCTGATGAGATGAATTGGCTGTTCGAGTACTTATCCTGACAAGCACGGAGAACAGATTCCCCTTGATTCGAGGTACACCAAACATCAGCTAAGGTAATTTTGTATAATTTTCCTTGGATTCTGCTCCAACTTTTTCTTCACGTGTTCCGATGGCTTCGATTTTCTCACCATTTGCTGTGGGCACTGTGTGTTCAGTTGAAAAAGACTCGAATGGCTTGTCGCGCCATTGTCATCCCTGCATCTCGATGACTATATGTTTCATTTGAGCTAACAGTGGCGAGTATCATATTTGTGTCGGACTCCGGTTTACTAAGCTTTGGAGGAAGGCCATAAGCAATTCATTTACTGCACACTTTAACTATATTATTGGGCTTCCTGCAGTAGTTGTATATCGGTTGTTTTTTTCTTTTTCTTCACATCGACTGAACTTCGTTGCTGTGATGACCCCTTCGATGTTTGTAGGTGAGAGTTTCCTGCTTGATGGATCCAGCTCCCTTAGTCCGTAAGGCCCTTTTATATGGACATAGTTGATTGATTAAGCTATCAACCGTTTTATCAATTTTTGCCGTCAGCATCCAACTGGATTTAAAAGAAAAATACTCCTCTGGCAATGAATTCAGAATTGTACAAGGCAAAAATACATCTGGCAGTCCCGGATTACTTGCAGATTCTTTAGTCATTTCTTCTTTCAATTCAGGCAAACATATTTCAAATTTGAAATATGTGTATACGCTCTGACATGATATTTGTCTGCTTGAAAACTTTAAAAAATAGTACATATCTAAATTTAATTTTTTTTAATTAATGTCTTAAATAATGTTACATTTCCCTGTAAGTGGATACATGTCTGTTGGGAAATAAATAGTTATCATTATTATAACAGAGGATTTTTAAATTTTTCGAATTGGAAAATAAAAGCTGCCTCAAAACTCATCATTTGCACACGGGCGGTCAAGGGTCTAGGATCGGCCCAGGTCTCGGCAAGTATATGTACTAAATGCGATGTTACACATTCGCATGAGTGTCGATCTGTTTCTTCCGAGGCGCATTTAATAATCCCAAGGAGCATGTTATGGACGGTAAGAATTAGTAGTAGAAGAGGGAGAAACAAGTTATTAAATTAATGATTACCTTGGGCGCTTTACGGTTTCACTGATTTGAAAGCGATTAAGGGCTACTCCGTGGAAATAATCAACTAACTAACACTTACCAATCGACGTGATAGGAGCTCTCTTGGAGTAATGATGAGTTGATAAAGGGGGTTGGATGTCAATCCCGATAGTAATTGAAATTGACTTGTGACTAATTCACCCGGAGGTTTTGTTTGAAATATGTTGAGTGTAAGCACTATATCTCACAGTCTTCTGAATACATGCGAAATAGTACTCGACTAACTCGCCTAACAAAACTGAAAACTCGACACTGCAAAATAAACGACGTTCGTCTTAAATAACCGTTTAAAGCGTTATTAACGAAAATTATTTTAACTCACAAATTTGCATTTAACCTAATAAATACTTTAACCGAACTAAAACAAATGAAAACCGCGTTAGAAACGAAGCCTTAACAGTGATGTTATTTTCCTAGTGGACTTTCATTAACGTTAACGTCCCTTCGTGGTATACCTAGATTAAACAAAATGCAGTACGTTTAATACACATACGTTTACTCACATTATTCAATTTAAGTTTGCTCTTGATTTTGTCCTGTTTGTAGTGCCCGGAGAGCTGGTAGAGGACGGCCCTCGATCTCCGCCTTCCGTAGTTGGCCGGCGGCGCCTCCGGATCGAGGTTCCCATTAGCGTCTGCAAGGAGGCAAGAGTCAGCACCACGGAACCGAGCCCCGAGTACCGCCGCTGCACATAAAGTTCACTACATTTGCACAATGGCAAGGTAAACATCGAAAAAAAACATGCTTTATTTATTATAACATAATCATATAAAGAAAAACAAAACGTAAACTTATCCTCCACAATTAGACAAATTGAATATTATACATCAAAGGTAAAATATTGTGATTAAGACCAAATACAGATTTACACAGAATCGCTTCATTTAGTCAGACATTTTGGCGCTAAATTTAATGATAATGTAAATGCAAATGAAAGAACATTCGTATTAAATTTATAAATCTGAAAGGAACCTGGAAAGACAATATTTAGAATTTTAATATACATAAAAAAAATTAATTAGTAAACATCTTTTAATTAAAATTAGGTAAATAAGCATTTGTATCAAATTATAAATAAAATAATAAATATTAATTAAATCGATATGGTTTTCAAGCAAGCGTCTCAGTTTAATTACAAATTGTGTTTAGTTCAAAGGAATTATAAGAACAATAATAATTAGTAAACTCATATGAATTATATTATTTTTACTTTCTCCGTTACGAAGTACGAGAAAGTATTGTGATCGTGATTTTTTTTTCAAACATTTTTTTTACGGAAATATCCGTTTTGGGGTCCCTAGATGCCATTTCAACAATTTCTGGAAAAAAAAAATTTGTGTCTGTGTGTGTGTGGTGTGTGTATGTGTGTGTGTGTGTGTGTGTGTGTGTGTGTGTGTGTGTGTGTGTGTGTGTGTGTGTGTGTGTGTGTGTGTGTGTGTGTGTGTGTCTGTGTGTGTGTGTGTGTGTGTGTCTGTCTGTCTGTGTGCGCTGTATCTCAAAAACTAATAGAGCAATTGATATGAAACTTTCAACATACATCTTATTTGATAATCTGAAGAACTGAAAAGCTTTTGGTAAAATTTCGTACACCGGAAGTGGGTGTTTACCTTAACTGTTTTTTGTTTTTTGCCAATATTTTCTTGAATATGAAAAATATCACAAAAATATTTAAACAAACATTGAAGACAACAAATAAATGCACATCTTTTGCTTGAAAATATTTTTCATAAAATCATTGCTGTTCGAGAAAAAAATTTATCAATAATTTTTTAATTTTTGGTTTATATTTATGAAGCAAATTATTACAGCAAATTTATGTGAATAATAATTGTAGAGAATGCCAAAATGAACAACTTCTAATGAATAAGTTTTTTCAAAATCTTGTTAGTTTTTGAGTAAACCGAGTTTTTGAATTTGAAGTATAATTTTTCCATGTTTCATAATTTTGACGTTTTAAACGTCAGTTTCATCCGAGTTTAGTTTACACAACGCTCGATGTACATTTAAAATATGATCTCAATAAACCATGAAAACGTAAATATAAATAGCTATAAATAAAATAGAAACAACCTTACTTATTGCAGAAAGTATTAAATAAATTCAAAAAACGAAATATAGCCTGAATATTTACTTAATTCTGACATATATTTTTTTTTTTGGGTTCAGTTTTATAATTTAAAGTTTTCAAATTCAATTTAGTTTTATTTTTCAAGTTAGTCCTGTGGGTAGAAATAAGGGATCTCAAACCAATGTTATTTCACTTAGTACTTAGTACTAGTAATAACGCAAATTTCTTTTGTATCATTCAATATCCGGCGTGGCACTAGCCAGGGAAGTAGTTGTTTCAATAAGTTATTTGTTTATAGTCTTAGTAAGACTTAATTTTGCTTGCAGAGTTACGAACAGGTTGAATATTTATATATTCAGGCTATATTTCGTTTTTTGAATTTATAAATAGCTATGATACTATCAAGTCGGAGAAAGTAACATGATGGCCACATCACCATTTTTTTTCTGATATTTCGACGTCAGTTTTACAGTGTCAGTTTTTAACAAACTCTTATTTTATGAAGAGGATGGTTACGACCGTTACTACGTGGTAATCCACAATTTAACTTATATGAAAAGTTCACTGTTCACTTAATTATTGTAAAAATACAGAGTGTGTAAAAAGTCCCGGATCAGTCAATTATTTCGGAAATTGTGCACCATACAAAAAAGCTTCCAATATAAAAGTTGTAGGACTTGAAGCAATCTATCAAGCTAGAACTCTTGCAATTATACAGGGTGTCCCAAAAAGTTGTGGTAAACAAAACTTCCGTTTTTTTTAAATGGAATGACCCTTTTTAAATCGCATTTCCTGATTCCGCTAAACATTATAAACAACAATTATTTAACATATCATATGGTTAAACCGATCAGTTTCAGAAATAATTTGAATTGAAAGACATAAAGCTATGTGTTTAGTGCCGATTGGCGATAAACGATATTATTTACATTTTGCATTTTGACAAGTTGGTACCAGAATGTTTTGCGTCACTGTCAAATTAGAAAAGTCTGAAAATGTCTCTTAGCGAAAGGGAACGTATAACTTTATTCATGATGAGAGGTTTTGGAGACCGACAAAGAACAGTTAGCGAAACAAAGGAATTATTTAATACTACTTTTCCAAACCGACGACGGCCCATATCAAAATCTACAGTTGTGAGGACAGTTCAAAGATTTCAGAAAATTGAGTCTTGCAGTGATAAAGTTCGTTCAGGAAGACCAAAGTCGGCAACAGCTGATGAAAAAAAATTGGATACATTACTACATTTTGTTCAGGATCCACATTTATCACTGAGGAAAGCTGCTACCCAAGTTGATGTGTGCTTTAAATCAATTGAAAATATTTTGAAAAACAGTAATTTTCACCCATATAAAATAAATCTTGTCCAGGAATTAACAGAAGATGATTTCGATCGTAGATTGGAGTTTTGCGAAGTAATGATGCAAAAACATGAAGAAAACAACAATTTTTTAAATCATATAGTTTTCTCGGATGAGGCAACTTTTATGTTGAACGGGACTTTGAATCGACATAATTGTCGTTACTGGGCTGATCAGAATCCACATTGAATGAGTGAAACACATACTCAACACCCCCAGAAAGTAAATGTCTGGGCTGGCATTATTGGCAATAGATTAGTGGGACCTTTCTTCATAGAGGGGAATTTGAATGCCGAAATGTATCTTCACATGCTGCAAAATGAAGTTGTACCAGCAATAACGAATGCTGTAGGACCACTATTACGCCATACGTGGTTTCAGCAGAATAGAGCTCCTCCTCATTTTGGGCAAGTTGTTAGAGTTTATTTAAACAACACCGGTGGATAGGGCGAAGAGGCCCCATAGAATAGCCCGCTAGGCCGCCAGACTTAAGGGTAGGGTATTGGTTAAAATGTTCCACTCATTCTCGCTAGGCGGCGATAGTGCATACCGCGACTGTTCTTTCCTTTTTCAACTGCGCGGCGGAAACGCCCGAAGAGCCGCTAAAAATGACAGGTCCGCAAGAATTTGTCACCAAGCCCTCCGGCGGCCCACCCCAGAGAACTCCAGGGTGTTAATCACCCATATCGAATTTCGAGAATACCAAAAAAAGGGAAATTTACAATGAACGAGGGTTGGGTTTGATTACCTGCAACACCATTGAGGAGTGTATATGTAATAGTTTAAATAATCGCAATACTGACTATACTTATTTGATTAAATAATTAGCAATTATTAGTAAACACTCTATTTTATTTTAAATATGGATATTTATATACAGAATGGTGAAAAAGTTCAGAAAAAAATTCATAACAGCTTAGCAGGTCGATTTTTGTTCATTATTGCGCACTTTTTGACGTGCTCAAAAATATTGTGACGTTACTAGTGTTTGACGAGCAACTTTTGCAGAGCTCTTACTGTGGATTTTGAAATTTTAACTCTTTCGTGGTGTTATTGATTGAACAAATCGCATGATTCCTCACAAGTTCTTAGCCTATCGCCATATTCCATCATCATTCATAACTATTATTTCTTGTTCAGTCAAATGCACCATTTTGAGTTAATTTTAGAAGTAAAAACTTTTTAATTTAAACTTAAACTTGTTAACATGAGTGCGTTTTTGCATTCGCAGTCGGCACGAGTCAAAGACGACCGATTGCAATCGCAAAAATTGATGCATGTGGGATATTCGGAAGAATATCGCTCGATTTTAGAAGAATGTAATGGAAGTAATATTTATGAAATTTATAAATTCAATTTTGAAGAAGTAAGCTGTGTAACTATGACATAACCAAAAAGAAACGTCAAATAATTTTATAACTAATCGGTTATTATTACAATCTCGCAACACTTTGACAAAAAAAATAATAGAAGCGAGTTACCTTAGCAATAAAAAGTTGAAACTATCAGTTTAAAATAAACTAGTCTTAGCTTTGACAGAAGTGAAAATTTGCCGTAGTGCTTATACCCGGTATTTTTAGTGTTGCATAATTTAATATTCTTTATAATACTGCAGTCAAAGATATAAGCGGGTTGTTTTTATTAATAGCTTTGACACCAGAAGAACAAGACAATTATTTTCTAAAATCACCCAGAAGTAAAATACCACAAATGGTCTATTTGTAAGCCTGTCTCAATAAAATGCCTAAATGTAAAGAGAGCACGTGCTGTTTTTACATGCATTTACAGATTGTGACATTATTCATCATCATCGTTCTATAATAAATGTAAAATTACATTTGCTAAAAAAATTGAGGAACAAGAACATTTGGATAATTTTTCAAGACAGCAAATCAAGTTATAGATGTCATGTATCCAGCTGGTATAAGTATTCTTTCTTCCAACCGTGTTCCAAAATCTGCAGTAGATTTAAATCTATTCCAATATCAATATTTTACAAAAAAATGGTGATGTGGCCATCATGTTACTTTCTCCGACAAGATAATATCATTTATATTTACGTTTTCATGGTTCATTTTCAATTGAAATCATATTTTAAATATACATCGAGCGTTGCGTAAACTTGGATGAAACTGACGTTTAAAACGTCAAAATTATGAAACGGAAAAAATATACTTCAAATTCAAAAACTCGGTTTACTCAAAAACTAACGAGATTTCGAAAAAAAATTATTCTTTAGAAGTTGTTCATTTTGCTATTCTCTACAATTATTATTCACACAAATTTGCTGTAACTATCATCGTTTCATAATTATAAACCAAAAGTTAAAAAAAATTAATAAATTTTTTTCTCGAATAGCAATGATTTTATGAAAAATATTTTCAAGCAAAAGATGTTCATTTCTTTGTTGTCTTCAATGTTTGTTTAAATGTTTTTGTGATATTTTTCATATTTAAGAAAATATTGGCAAAAAACAAAAAACAGTTAAGGTAAACACCCACTTTCGGTGTACGAAATTTTACCAAAAACTTTTCAGTTCTTCAGATTATCAAATAAGACGTATGTTGAAAGTTTCATATCAATTGCTCTATTAGTTTTTGAGATACAGCGCACACAGACAGACAGACACACACACACACACACACACACACACACACACACATACACACACACACAGAGACAGACAGACACACACACACACAGACACAATTTTTTTTTTCCAGAAATTGTTGAAATGGCATCTAGGGACCCCAAAACGGATATTTCCGTAAAAAAATTTTTTGAAAAAAAAAATCACGATCACAATACTTTCTCGTGCTTCGTAACGGAGAAAGTAAAAATACCAAAAGATTCCTATGTGCAACCAATTGAATATTTATTACCAATTGAATGGGTCAGGAATTATCAGAAATATATACAGGGTATAGTCAGTAGTGGAACAAAATAAAACATAGGATTTTCACTGTTAATTTTTTTTATATCGGAATATTATCTTCCCTGATCATTTTAGAGTAAAAACTCGAAATAAATAATAAAATACAAATGATAATATTCGCGAAAATAAAGGTTGCCATGAAAATTAAAAAATAGTACTTAATTTTTAATTTTTAATTTTTAATTTTTGATTTTTAATTTTTAATTTTTAATTTTCAATTTTTAATTTTTAATTTTTAATTTTTAATTTTTAATTTTTAATTTTTAATTTTTAATTTTTAATTTTTAATTTTTAATTTTTAATTTTTAATTTTTAATTTTTAATTTTTAATTTTTAATTTTTAATTTTTAAGTTCATATGTTGTGCCATCATCGTTAATTTTTATACCTTTTATGACCTGTGTAAGACGCTCCGTTAATAGCACCAATAAATTATTATTATTACTAATAAAAAAGCAGGCGAAAAGGTCCGACCGCTGTAAAACTACCCCATTAAAATTCCTATCCGGCCGAGTGTTGCGGTAAACACAGTCATGTATTTTTTTCGTTTTCCGTGCCGATGCGTTTTTAGGTGATCTCGATTATTCGTTTAAATTCCGTCTATCCCCACTGAAAATAGTCTCCAGATGTATTTTGCCAGATGTATTATTCGGCCGATGTCGGGACGAAAGCGTAAATTGTGTCTATCTTTCTCTACTGCAGTCCTAGTAATTCCGAAAAAAACGAAAATTTGTATGTTTATTATTGCTCTTATTAATTATGCAATTTTCATGAACTTGGTCTCAGAAAAAAGCTGCTAACATTTTCAAGGTATCTCTAACATTTTTTTTTATATTCTGGTAGAGATATTAGCAAAAATGAGAGATGACTCATTTATTTCCATACATTACAACACATAACACTGTATTTCTCCTATATTTTTCACTCAATATTCATGAAAATATACAACGACCTATGAAATACTATGACAATTAACTATTGAAAAAAAAAATTCTATAATTGCTATATTTTTTCTGATTACTAACATAAATCTAACTTTTTTATTAATGGACAAAAAAATTTTTTTTAAACATTTATATATTGTTCATACATTTCAGAGTAACATACATTTACGACGTAAATAAATTTAAATAGCAAATGACTAAAAATTACGTTTTCCCAACAACAGAATAGAGCCTATACCCTACCGTTAACGCCCCTTGATTATTTTCTTTGGGGACACCTGAAAAATAAAGTGTTTTCGACAAAACCTGCAGATCTGAACGAATTGAGGAGAAGAATTATTGACGAATGTGCATCTATCAACCAGGAAATGTTACAAAACGTCATCGACAAATTTTATTATAACCTACCCCATTGTCAAACTGTAGGAGGAGGACATTTTCATCATTTAATTAAATAACTTCATACACTCAATTTTTTATTATCGGTTATTCTTATTAATTTTTACTGCTGTTTTAAAGTTATGGTTAATTTTAATGTAAATATTTAATGATTTAGTTGAATAATTCTTGAGTGAGGTGCATTTAATACAGATTCAATGTTTTTTTAAGGTATAACATGGAACATTTTGATTCGACTGGAAACAATGCAAAATGTTGGTAATATCATTCCTATAGCATTCGTGCTATTAAATATTTTTTATTTCTGAAACTAATGAGTTTAGCCATATGATATGTTAAATAATTGTTGTTTATAATGTTTAGCGGAATCAGGAAATACGATTTAAAAAGGGTCATTCCGTTTAAAAAAACGGAAGTTTTGTTTACCACGACTTTTTGGAACACCCTGTATAATTCCAAGAGTTCTAGCTTGATAGATTGCTTCAAGTCCTACAACTTTTATATTGGAAGCTTTTTTGTATGGTGCACAATTTCCGAAATAATTGACTGATCCGGGACTTTTTACACACTCTGTATTATACAGTGTGTATCAGGCAACTGGAGTAAATTCGATAATAAATAAATGGGGGCATGTTCGAAAAAACGCTCGGATATGTCGATTAGTATTTTTAATTGCGCAATTTTTCCAACAAAAACTTTTTATACAGGGTGTGTCATGTAACAGAGGCCAATACCAACTCTCTTATTTTAAATGCAACACTCTGTATATTATTCAATTTTTGGATTGTTCAAAAAATTCTAGACATATTTCATATACCATGACCTATAGCTATCTTCAACTGTTTAGGAAACAAACACACACACACAGACACATTTTTTTTTCCAGAAATTGTTGAAATGGCATCTAGGGACCCTAAAACGGATATTTCCGTAAAAAAAATTGTAAAACGTTTCACGATCACAATAGTTAATAGTATAACGTGAGAAGACAATTATATAAATCTATGAATATATTCACGACTCAAGTTTTGACGTGTTACTGTCATTATCAATTGTATTTTATATTTTAAATCATTCCTTAAACCATTAACAGTCAATTTCTCGCAATTTTTTTAATCAATTTTTTTGGGAGAAATTCGTTTTGAAGTTTCGTAATAAAAAGTGGAATGGAAAATCGCAATCCTCATGTATAAACACAGCTTTTGACAAAGCTAATTTATGTCCGTTCATCCAACTACACGTGGCTTAATTATCTGTTGCATAACAGCATCCAATTAGGCACAGCAAGTTTAAATTGACTTGCCAAACACAATGCACGTGATTAGTTCCCGAGGTAGTTTATAGTATTGGCTGATATTCCTCATTAAGCTTTTAATGAAACATGTTAAATGTTTAAGCAAATTTTTCAACTGGATTAAGTTTTTCGCTGTCATGCGGCAGCCTTACATGAGCCATTTGCATAGTCCCGGTGCCAATTTCCCTACTAAAACGTTACTAACTAACAGTAGCAGTGCGTAATTTTTTATAGAGGGAGATACTAACGTGTCTCCATAACAACAGCTCATGCTGCTCCACTGACTCTGTTAAAGAAATCAATTCATGGATTACTGATTTCTTCCGTAGTTTCCTCTGCCGAACTTTTACAAAACGCTCCTGTTGGCTAGTAGATACCAAGCCCCCTCCCTCCTGTCACTATTCACGACTAACAAAAAAATGTCTAGACATTAATTGTGACAAACTATTTCTATCGGCCAGACATAGTATATCGGGTGTGTATAAATTGGCGGATAATCTACAAGTAGCGATGTTCTTTCTAAAATTTTGAATAGCAAATGTCGATGAAAACATGTTCTAGCATGCCATATAGGCCATCAGGAGCCATTTAAAAAAATGTACATTTGGCAACATAGCGTTCACGAACTGTCCTGTTTATCAATAATCTCATAGTTCAGAGTAGAAGATAATAGATAGATAGAGCGGGGTTTATTTACAGATCATGAGTAAATAGTAAAATCCATTGTAATTGAACAAAACAAAACGAAAATAACACAGAAACACAAATACACTGAAATCCGGGCACTAATATAAACTGATATAATGAGAAAAGCAGAATTGGCACAAATTTGGAACTAGCAAGTTTGAATGAATTATTTGTGTCAAAAGTGACATAAGCGGGTGTCATGTTGCCGAACGTATTTTTTTTATGAAAATGAGCTGATCAGGAAGTGTTGAAAATACAAGTTTGAAGAAAGACAGCACATGCTGACAAATAATTTTGAAACTAGTCATACTACTGAAATTGCAGGGTTTTCTGTAGATTAATATCGAATAATAACGCATATTTAACGACTGAATGTTCAAACTTTAAGGACCTCGTGAAGGCCCAGGAAGCATGGTACAACATTTTAGAATTAAGATAAGCTACTTAGAATTTTTGAAAGAATATCGTCACGTGTAGATTATCTGCCAATTTACACACACTTGCCCAGGAATGAAAGATTCTAATGCTGTGTGGGAAAATGGAAAAAACATTCTTCGAAAACATTCTCTTACAATGTTTATCCGGGACGCTTTTTTTATATTTATGGGGGAAGATTTTGAGATAGGCTTTTCAAAATTTTGTATCTTTCCATCGAAAAATGTTCTTTTGTTTAAAAAATACACTTTCTTACCAATGTAAATGCAACACCCATGATTTTTTTTCTGAAATTAAAAGCACTAAAGCTCGAATACATTTTTTGATAAAATTTTATGTAATAATACCATGAATTCACCATGCTAGCAAAATGCATGTGAAAGCTGCTGAAACGGAAACATTAATTCAATTTATTTATTAATGTGTCAACCGAAGTTTTATAGGTATACGTCAAAGATACAATTAAAATTTGCAATAAGATTAGATACAACAAAACAATTTAAAATATGATATATGCATAATAAATAAGTAAATATAACTTCGTGTCGTAAATTAATTAAAAATTCGTCATAAGAATAATATGATACCCGTAACAAAACATTTTTAACTTTATGTTTGAACTTCGAAAGAACTAATCTCGAAGAGGCGTTATAATAATAATAATAATAATAATAATAGATTTATTAACGTAAAATCTCCTTTTACAAAATTACTTAAAACAAAAATAAAAATATATTGTAAATGTAGCGAGAAAAAAAAATTACAGAAATATAATAAATAAAAATAAATCGCACTAAAAATCATATAAATAGCAATAACGAACAGAACATGTTAAAATAAATAAAAACAAAATAAAATAAAATGTTTTTAAGACAGGGCCTGATACATTGTTACTGAGGTCACGAAGTAGAAAAATATTTTTGTTTAATTAAGATGCTAATTGGCTGCGATGTTCATGCCATTGTAATTTGCTGTCAGCATATACTCCCAAGAATTTAGTGCTGTCATTCACATTTCCATGAAACGGGCGTAGACCAAACATCATATTAGTTGTCTTGTCTGGATTCAGTTTCAGACGGTTACTTTGGAACCATATACTAGCCATCGACCGCACATCCTCACTCAACTGCAATGTAGTTTGCAAATGTTTATTAGCTTTCAAAATGGAAGAGTCATCAGTATATAACACAACTTTGCTGTTATTAAAAATATAGGGGAAAATTATTAATGAAAATGAGAAACAGTAAGGGTCCCAAGTTAGACCCCTGGGGCACCATAATATTAGTGTCTAGAAGGTCAGATATCTGATTTCCAACTGATACTTATTGTTTCCTGTACAATAAATAAGATAATAACAATCTGCAGCTAGTCGGGTGTATATTATACATATATAGTTTACGAAGCAATATCGAAAGTTTGTTTGTTACTAGCAGATTTTATCGGATATGTATATTCCGTTGCCATTTCTAGACACTGTAGAAACAATTTACACTTTTCATTGACGTTTAAACTTTGATGTTCCAAGAAATCCCATTTAAATGTTTGGATTAATTTGTAATATCGAAACTTGCCAGTTTTTGTGATGGGTCTCATGAATGTGTTTTTTTATAAACTGGTGTGGAGTCTGTGTAAAGCGATACGTCAACACCAATGGTCATATAAACCCCAAAATACGGGATATACGTAGATATAATCCTTATTAAAATTGGTAAATACGTTATCGACCATAGCTAGACCATAGCTAAGCAAAAGAACATTGAGAATGTTTGCTTCATTATTATTTATTACATTGAAGTGGACGTTAAAGTCACCACCTAAAATACCTTTACTGCCTATATAACCAATCTTATTTAAAATAGAATCCATTACTTTTATTTTTTTAAATCGGCGGTCAGTAAATGTTAATACGAATAATATTGTGCTCTATTATTTTCGTGACTGATACTTCACATACATGTTCAATGGCAAATATTTTTAATTTGTTCATGGTGTTAACAACCGTTTGAAATTCATTGGAGAGAATGACAGATCCTCCGTAGAATGATGAACGGCAAAAACTATCCGCTACCATGTAATTTTTAATTAATAATAGCAAAATTTCAAATTTCTGCAGCCAGTGTTCTTGTATTGCAATGAAATTGAATGAAATACTTTCGCGAGTAATATGTGCTTCCAACTGTAATAATTTGTTTCTCATTGACCTTAGATTTATGAACCGAAATTTTAACTTCATTGATTTATCAGTTTTCTGAGATGGAGTCATTATCGATATGTTAAACGGCTTCATGATTTGGTTTGCGCCTCCGAAAAATATAACGATCAAGAATAATATTTTCAGGCCAGTTTGAAGCTTTCATAATTGTTTCCTGATCCCCTAGCCCGCTTGCCTTGTTAGTCGAAATAGTGTCAAGTTTTTCGCAAATAAATTCATTATGTTTAATCAAAGTAGCAATATTTTCGCTAATTTCTTTAACATAAGTTGATTTGTGGACGTTGCCAATAAATGTCCAAGTCTTTTTGGTTTCTGCCTTAATGGACGATTTAATATTATTACCTGTACCCACGATTCTGTTTTTATTCATATTTTTCATTCGAGGCGCGTTCATCACATTATTATGCTTAGCGGTCATCGAGTTTGTTGAATTATTTTTATTAATTTCATGGACAGCAGCATTACTGCTCTTATTTATTATTAATATTTAGGCCTGTTAAATTCAGTTTATCGGATTGATTTGGACACGCAAGTGACATCTGTTTATTATTCTTAGAGATTATTGGCACATCAGGTGCGCCTTTATTATCTTCCTCGGCAGATTTCAGTATCTGTTGTTTGTTATTTGTATTAGGAGCAGATATTTCTGCATTTTTGTTTACAGAAACCCGTATTTTTGATGAGTAGGTTATGTCTTGTTTATTGTCCATCGAAATAATTTTCTCCTTCAGTAAGTCTATATTATCCAACAAAATCTTATTTTTATGTTCCATTTCTCTTACGAGGAAACGTAGAGTGTCATTTTCTCGCTTAAGATATTGGAACTTCCGACTCCAAAGATAAAATTGTTAAAACGGACTCACCGGAATCCTCTTTTTCGAATTGTTTCCGTGTAGGACATTTTCCTTTCTTGGTGGTTTTCATATGCTTCTTAAGACAAGACGGGTGAAAACACAACTTGCAGGTATCACACTTCACAAATTCAATCACTTTTGATTTATATTTTTCGCAAAGAAAAAAGAGGAAACTTCGTTGTTTGCCATACTCGCGGCGGAATCTATCTATTAGTGGCACCAATTTAACCAGGAAACAGAGTAGCCTGGGAAATATCGGAAAATATGCGAGAGACTACAGTTATGAAACTTCTGTGGGGAATTATTCTCATATAAATTTGAAAATAATTCAGCACAGAGTATTTGAAGATGATAAAAATAAAAATCGTAGCAATCGAATGTTTTTTGAATATCAGTACCAGAATTAAGTTCAGAGTGCTCTTTGGTCCAGAGCAAATGTTTTTATTTTCAAGCTGCATTTCAAGTTAATGGCATAGGAGGGAACGAAAAAAGATTAGTACGTCAGAAAATAATGAGCCAGGTTGAAGAAACCAAAGACTTTACACCGAAACTTCTCATAAACAATGACATTAAATACATTACCGAAGAGAAGTTAGTGTTTTAACTATTTCTGAATTTCCATGAAATTCAGTGGAATGATGAAAATTAAATTCAATGCCTGAAAATTTGTTATATTTTGAGATAAAAACCATTGTTTTCTAAAAGATCTGCGACTTAGCGAATGAGTAATAGTTATCTATGAAGGTGAACATTATCCTGGTGAGGTGAAAGAAGTCAAAAGCCCGGACTAAATTGAAGTAACAGTAATGCATCCCATAAATGATGGAAGAAATTGTTTCAAGTGGATTCCATAATGTATTCCAAAGAGGACAATATTCAAAAATATTAATGCCTGAAGTTGCAAATAGCAGAGGAATTTGATTCAAATTGATTGAAACTATTAAATATCTACGTACCTCTACTCAACCACCAATATCCCGAAATTTAGTGAACGCTGCAAAGTAATTGCTAATAAATTTGCCAACAAATACTGCACACTAGAATATATAGAAGCAATGATGCTAATTCGCGAAAATCCTTCGTCCCGCTACAAATTTCCAGAAGCAACATTATTCGAACATCTCATAGCTTTGAGAGAAAGTGTAGATCATTAATGTCATCATACATGCCAAATATGTATGTGCTGTTTTTTTTTTGTTCCAAACTCATTATTCGTTTACATAATTCATTATATTCCATTATACTGTGTAATTCTTGGCTTGTTTTTTCAACTGACAGTGCAATAAAAGTTTATTATTATTATTATTATCTACGTATTTTTACTGACCTAACAGAAATTTGGAAATTTTGCATCATTTTGTTAATAAATATGCCACATATTCAGAATAATAGAAGCAGGTGCTTGTTTTTTCAACTGACGACAGCAATATTTTAGTTTGCAGACAATGCATTCTTAAATACACTATTATGTAATTTTAAACCACAAAAACTACAGGTTTTCATTTGAAGCTGTATGATATCTATGATTATAATTTATTTTTAATTTGAACTGTCATTTACTAAAAATTTCTTAACTTTGTCTCCATGTGACGTTCATATATTTTTTTCAAGCCCTAAATTAAATAACTAAGAAGGCCAAAGCTTAGAAAACAAAATAATTGGCGTCCATGTAATTGGACTGTGTATACAAAAAGATGAAAAATCAATTTCCGTTATCTGTCCCCCAAGTGTCGCCTCTTTAAAATAATGTTGCACTAAAGATATTAGGATTACAGTTGTTTTAAAGCCTCAAAAAATCAATAAATTTGTGAACTTATAAAATTCAAAAATAGTTTGAGAAAAAAATCAAACTGTAGAGGTTCAATATTTAAATATGTCTGGAAAAGATGAGTAAACCTATCCCCCACGTGACAGTGAAATCGCCCAGTACAAGAAGTTTGACAGCTTACGTTAATAAGGGAAATCTATTTTATTCACAATGACTAGAATTTTCTCGCTTCAGAGGGCAGCTATTCGAGTCATCAGTGGAGACTCTTTCAGACAAAACTCGGTTCTTCTCTTCAAGGAAAATAATTTACTAACATTTCCTGCAGTCTTGTAGTGCCTAATTTACATAAAACAAAACAAAGATTGTTATGACACAAGACAGGAACGGCATACCTATAATATTCGTCATAAGGAACATTTGCATACTCCTTACAATAGAATAAATAAAATGAAATTCACCGCAAACTATTATGGAATTAAATTTTTCAATCATTTACCTGCAGAAATAAAAAAAATGCCTTTAATACCTTATAAAAAATAAAATTTAGAATTTAATGTTAGATTTAACACCATTTTCCGGTGATGATTTCTTAGCGTATAGTTTTAGTTAGAATTACAATATGTCTATATATGCCACATTGTATTATTTTTTCTTGACGAGTGTAACTTTTGTCTAGCGCAATAAACCATTATTATTATTAATAATAATTATATGCAGATTTTTAACCTTGATAAATTAATGATTAACTTTGTCATTGCATATCTCACGGTCCGGAAGTGACAGGACATGCTTCTCGCCCACGATCGGGAAGTAGATTCATTGTGAATTTATATGAATGTCAAATTGACATTAATTAAATGGTTTCACAGAAGATATTGAAATGGAGAAGTGTGTCCATTTACTTAGGATAACCAGTATAGTTTACATAAATAGCAGAGATTATTAATATTATCATGATAATGGTTACACTTACCACGTAGTAATCCATAATATAGATCGAATAAAACAATATTGAATAGTTTTGTAGAGTGGAAGTTTGCTAGATTTTTTAACCAATGATGTTAATTCAATATGTTTAACCGCAATTATTTATTGTGATGTACAAAGAGAGCCAAAATGATTTGTTCATTTTTAATAGGAAATAACACATGAATTATTTTAAATGCAGAAATAATATAAATGACATCTTAAAAAGTAATAATGGGAGTTTTACTTTTTGAATATAGTGTGTGTTAAATGTCCGCCACCCTTCTCCACACACTCTTCTAAACGACGGACGAAATCTGCCATAACTCGTTGAAGCATATTCTGTAGAATAGCTTCAATTTCTTGTCGGATATTTCTTTTGAGCTCCTCTATATTTCTAGGCTTACTCTTGAACACTCTACTCTTTAAATATCCCCAAAGAAAAAAGTCTGGAACAGTTATATCAGGAGATCTCGGGGGCCAATTAAAATCACCGTTTCGAGAAATTAGTCTATTCGGAAATGTCTGTCGCAGGATCTCCATACTTATTCTTGCAGTATGACAGGTCGCACCGTCTTGTTGAAAAAAGTGATTTCTTTCTTCTTCTTCAATTTGCGGTATAAAAAATGTCTGGAGCATATGTGCATACCGTTGAGAATTGACTGTGACTGTTTCGCCGTTTTCTTCAAAAAAATATGGACCGATGATTTTTGACGATGATACAGCACACCAAACAGTCACTTTTGGGGAATGTAAGGGTCTTTCATAGATTTCACACGGGTTTTCGGTAGCCCAGTATCGAAAATTCTGTTTATTTACCAAGCCATGTAAAGTAAAGTGTGCTTCGTCGCTCATGAAAAGATGTTGTACGATATCGGGTTCCTCATTGCTTAACTCCAAAAAACGTTGACAAAACTCAACACGGCTTTGTTTATCACGATCAGTTAACTTCTGCACCACTGCTATTTTGTATGGATGAAACTTCATTTTGTGCAGCATTCTTCGGGTATTTGTTGCAGATAAATTTAACGCTGCCGCATGCCGCCGAACTGATCGATTTGGGCTACGCAGAATTGATTGTCTCACCCGTTCCTCATTTTCAGGATTGCATGCAGAGCGAATCCTCCCGGTTGATTTTCTTCTCCCAACTGACCCATGATTTCGCCACTTCCTTACCCAATACGAAATAACAGTTCGAGCCGGAACATCACGAACATTAAAATGTAGACGAAATAAACGTTAAGTTTGAATAATTGAACTTAATTTAAGAAAATTTTCAACACAAAATATGCGTTGCTGTATGTTCCAACGCACCATTTTGACAACTGTCAAAATATCTCCAAAGTCTCCTCTTTCAAATTGTTATCAGTAATATAGCGATTAATAAATAATTATATTTTTTTTTTGTTTTTGTTTTGTTTCCTGGCGTCGGCTACTAGGCCATCTGCCACAACCATGGTATATTTTATTTATTATTATTGTTACATATATATCACTCCTATGTATCATCATTACTATTATTATTCTTCTTTTTTTTTTTTTTTTTTTTTTTTAATTAATTACTTCGCACCAATACACACAGTGATAGGAAATGGGATTTCGCCAGTGAGGGCCTTCGCGGCTTTAGGAGTGTTTCACGTACTGGAGGGAAATAGTTATATTTGTTATTGCCTATTAAAAATGAACAAATCATTTTGGCTCTCATTGTATATACATGTATATACATTACAATAAATAAATTTCGTTTGAAAAATAGTGGTTGATTAGATCTATACAAGTAATATGCAATTTCATCGAAGGAATCGTTATGATCTCAGGGAATAATAATTTACATTTGAATCCCTAGATTTTCGTTTATATTCACACAAGGAATTGATGAAAAAAACAATAAAAACAATTCATATGCAAACAGTTTGTGGAGTTAGATCAAGTTGAAAAAACTCTTTGATAAAGAACACTTACTTTATACTTTCAATACAGTTCCACAGCTCGCAGGGCTAGAATAAATTTAAAAATATTGATATAAGCGAGATGTAAAGTATATCGATGCGACATCAGCATCTTCGATATCAAAAATGAACCGCGCCGGCACTGAACTGTGAAATTAGATGCTATATTTGCAATAAGTCCGGCCCACTTTCAAACTCGACTACTCCCCCAGGACACTATACATCTACGAGTTGAGAAATATTGGAAAGGGCTTTCGTATCTACTTTTTTATCAAACTTTATATCTCCTCTAAGAAAATTCGCTCGCAAGTGCTTCAGTTCTGCATCGCAATTAAAAATGGTATAATTTTAATTGTGACGATTGGCAGTAATTCGAACATGACAGACGTGAAAATGTAAAATTCCCGTTAACCTATAATTCATCGGATAATTGGAACGCTTCAATGCGTTACATACTAAAACCGTTCAATAATGTTCGCGAATTGCAGTTAATATGCGATAAATTAGGTGTGAAGTGTAAACATAACTTCTAAGATTTTATACACATTTAAGCAAGCACGTAACATACTATAAGCATAAATTGGTAGTAACTTGGTAGTAGTTTGTTTGTACCACCTTTAGCAACTTTTCTTGTTTCTACAGGTGTGCAGTAAATGTTTGAGTTTTATTCCATTTTAATAAATATTTAAATTTGTTTAAAACAACAAAATGTTTTTCAGTGCTGCCAGATTTTAAAATCAAATTAACTAGATGTTAAAATTATTATTTTATTTTAAAAATAATTCCATAGCTAAATCCAAAGTAGAAAAAATAGTAAATTATACGGTGTGTTTGAAAAAAAAATTGAAATCGCCTATGTATAACACTAACAATAACAGACAGTTAACGTCAAAAATATTGACTATTGTGCAATCGGAGACATGCGCATTTGAATTCCTAAGAGTTTGCAATTAATTTCTATTTGAAACTTTACTTTTTAATAAGAAGCATTGTGGCACTCGCATAATAATTTTATCGCCTTTTAACATAGTTGTAAATATTACTAATGGTATACAAACTGGCTGTTTGTTCAAGCAATTGCAATTCACCCCAAGGTAATGTAGCGCGAAACATTTGCAATGTTAATGAACTATACAACGACAGGCTATGAACTGCGAACTGATTTTATAACATTTCTTGATTTCTTTTAATGTTAACTTTATTTAATTAGCGACTATTACTTTTAAAAAAGAATTGTAAATTAATTGGATGGTTAATCACTGGTGAATTGGTAATATGTCTACAAGTTCAGTTACTATTATGTATTGGTGACGTTCGTTATGTTGACTTTGAAGGCATCAATTGTTTGCGGTTTATTCGCATAGTCTTGCGATTTAACATATCCCTAGAGGAAGAAGTCTAAAGGCGTTAAATCGCACGATCTCTGTGGCCGGTTCACGTCGCCGCCGTGCGAGATAACCATACCCTCAATATGGCACGTAGCGCCGTCCTGTTGGAACAACATGTCGTCGGTATTCATAGCATCCAGTTTAAGCCACAAGAAGTTGGTTATCATCGATCTGTAGCGCTCGCCGTTCATTTGTTTCATGATTTTGAAAGAAGTACGAATCCATGATTCCGCCAGACCAAAATCCGCACCGAGTTGCATTTTATACTGGTGTGGATTGATGGTGGATTGTTCATCAAAAAATGGGCCTCATGGTGATTTTTTTTTGGAAACTGCTTCAGGGCCCAATCAGCAAACACGGCGTTGTCTACGGTCGTTTACCATACGTTCCTGGATCAGTTAGATTTATACTGATGCAGAGCCAAATCAAGTCACGAAGCAAAATTCGCCAAGCTGAAGTCACAATAAGGCCAAGTTCAAGTCAAGAACGACGAGAAATTGACTGACTCGGGTTTTCCCGTACATTCTCACGCACAGCAGCGATGTTTACAGTAGACCTTGCGTTTCGGCGACGACATACGGTTGTTGGCTGATTATTTATAGAACCAGTTGACTTTGCCACCAAACGACGAATAGCCGACTCGGCAGGACGGTTGTAGGGACAAAGGGACAAAAATTACGTGTTGCCCGGAACGTTTCTCGATTTCTGATTTAGAAAATAAAGTTTGATGATTTGCATACATTGTTTAGCGCTATAACCTTCAAACCTGCTATCACCTAATAAATTTCTAGCGTCCTATTGAAAGACTTTAATTCAATCAAAGTATCTTACTTACAAAATCCTTTAATAGTACCGCATATTGGGCTCTAAAATTTTATACCAAATTTCCAAGCGCCTGGAAGATTCTTCTAAATTCTTCTTCAAAATTTTTTATCAAAGAATAAATACAAAGATTACCATAGTAATATAAACTAAATGAACTACTCCCCAACTTAGAAAATCTGAGCTTAATAATAATGGAAAATATTTCTCATCATTGTAAACTTGTGGAAAGGTTCCAACTTATAGTTGGAAGAAGTAGGATCTAATCCAGAGCATTTGTAAAATAAGAATATTTGTTTTACATGGAGCAATTCAAGAAAATTCTATTGCAATTGTTACCTTTTAATTAATTTTTACAATGTAATATTTATAATAAACGAATAATCTTGGCGTGCCTCTCTAACATCTTTATTATTTCGGTATATTTTTTAAATATGTCGTGTTGTCCTAGAACAATACATATAATTGATATTTTTATATTTGCGAGGCTATACTTAGAAACAGACTAGAGAAGAAAACAGAAGAAGATAAGGAAAAATCCCAAACTGGTTTCAGAAAACACTCAACGCATGATCATATTTTTGCAATACAAGATATAATAGATAGAAAAAATGAATAGAATGAAGATGTTGATAGCATTCATAGCAGTGACGGTTCGCGGGGGTGGCAAAACAGATAGGTAGGGTCGGTTGCAGAGATGGCTGGCTGCGTGGCCGCACCTATCTGTTTTATTACCTCTGCTACCTCGATCGTACCAGAAAAAAACCCGCGAACCGTCACTGATTCATAGACATTATAGAATAACCTTTCGACAGAGGAAAAAACACTGAAATAATTAAACATACGCAAGAGATTAATAAAAGAGATGCAAAGTATAATATAGAAACACATCTAATTATGTTAGAACAACAAAAGTAAAATCAGATGAATTCAAAATGTCTAAAGGACTAAGTAGAAGATTACAATATGAAAAACATCAAGACAAAAACAAAAAAAGTAAAGATAGTGAATTTCAATATAAAAAAGATAAAAATTGAAAGTCTTTGCAGAAGATCTAGCACTAATCGCAAAATATTAAGAACTACAAGGAAATATGGTTATATGGAACATAGAATTTAAGAAAAATGGCACGATAATAAATGTAGTGAAAACCAAAATATTGATGATACCCAATAAAGAGGTAACAATATACATAAGAATAAAAGAAAAAAGAATTGAACAGATTGAATACTACAAATATCTAGGAGAAATTAAAGAGATAAACAACATAATCAAAACAGCAAACACAACTTACACTAGCCTGAAAAAGACAATACAGGATAATAATAAATAATGATGACATACAAAATAGTATACTAACTATACCGGGTGACCCAGGGATCTGTAAAAGCCCCATAACTTATTTGCTATTTGAGATATCGACTTCTAGTTTTCTTGAACTGGTACCCACACTTATTCTACATATTTTAACAATATGTATGTTTTTGTACAGGGTGCCCCAATATACATAACAGAACAAAGTTATGTTTTTTTAAATGGAACACCCTATATTTTATACTTTATTTTCAACCCTCTTGAGAAGCTGATAAAACTGGTATAAGATAGTATGGGTCTATTATGGACGGTTGGTTAGTTATGGGCAAATTTGTGGCAAAAACATGTACACATTGAAAACATTGCAGAAGCGTTCCTAGCAAAGATAACATCATACAAAAACAAAAACATACATATTTTTAAAATACGTAGAATAAGTGTGGGTACCAGTTCAAGAAAACTGGAAGTCGATATCTCAAATAGCAAATAAGTTATGGGGCTTTTACAGATCCCTGGGTCACCGGGAATGTAGCAGAGACATAGACACAGAACCAAACACAATAATCTAAAATACAAGCAACGGAAATGAGATTCCTAAGAAAGGTGGAAGGAATAACAATCATGGATGGTATTTGCAATTAAGAGATAAGAACAATATTCAGAATAGAAGAGATCAACAAAGTAATAGAAAAGAAGCAGTTGGAAGAGTATGGACTAGAGATGGGTAACCCATGAGTAAGTCACTTTTTTCCAGATATACATTTTACATGTTCAATAGAGCCATGAGTCATGTAAAGAGTCGACTCTTTTAAGTCCACTCTTAACTATGAGTCGACTCACAAATATCTAGTAAGAATTAAGGAATAAATCCAAACGAAAGTAATATGGAAAACTAAAACAGGAAGCAAGAAGAGAAGGGAATGTCCAAATAATACACGGGATAACAGAATTAAAGAAATAATATCCAAAAACAAAATAGAATATTTTAATGTTTTCATTTTTGTAGAGCTCTCAATTTTTTTTACACTCACATTTTTTGGAAAAATACTTATCCTTTTCTTTAATTTTGTTTTTTCATTCATTTAGGACAATCCATCCATTATTATAAACTTCCAATCAGTATTAAGAAATGAACACAGGTACCCGAAATAAACTTATTTGAAATGTCATCCTATATTTTTGCTTTGATTCTAATTGATCATTTGATGAAACATGATGGAATATTTGTATTAATAAAAAATAATAAAGAATAATCACTTGGCTTGTTTCACTTTAATTATTTATTTAATTCCGGCTAATTTCAACTAACAGTCATTATCAAGGCATGTACAGCCGAAATTGGTCAGAATTAAATAAATAATGAAAGTGAAACAAACCAAGTGATTATTCTTTATTATTTTTTAATAAAACAAATATGTTATTTATTTAAATAAAGATGAGTAGATTTTTTCTAGATACTAAAATTAATAAAAAACTGCTATTAAAATTGCACTTTAAAATTTAAAATTTAAAACAAACGATAAGTATTATTGTAAAAAAATATGTAACTGCAAAGAGAATTAAGATCACTACAAAAGTTGTTAAATAAAAAAAATAGCATTCCATAAAAAAATGGCAATGACGTCACACGTCAAACACTAGTAGTGTTGCAATATTTAAATTTCACAAAAGTGTGCAATAATGAACGAAAATCGACCTGTCCAAGCGATTTTTTTTAACATTTAATCCTAAATCCTAAATTTTGTGTGGAACTTTATCACCACTCTGTATATAAAATATATCTGTGTAACTTTTGACTTGTGTAACTCTGAATTAGCAATAATTAAATTATTATTGTTATTACACAATTGACCAAATCGCAACATAATAAATTTTGCTGATGATACAAATCTAATAATTAGCGGATCTGATTTTATGGATTTAAAACTTAATGCTACTAATATTTTACTTTAATTGAAAATATGGTTCAAAAATAATCAATTACTTTTAAATGCTGATAAAAAGCAATGCATTATACATAAATTAAATAACTCTTCAGAAACTCCTAAGATACTACAAGCAAATAGTACAACTTATAAATTAGTTTCGGATAACAAGTTTCTTCGTATTAAAATCGATCAAAACCTGAAAAAAAACATATTAATGATCTTTGTTTAAGATTGAGAAAAACTACATCGATGTTGAGAATTTTAACTTCAAGTATTCGTCATCCTTTCGGCTTAATAAAAACAATATACGGAAACTTCGAATATTTGGTAAGGTATGAAATTATATTTTGAGGGAACTCATCAGAAATAAATCGTGTCTCATGCAAAAAGGGGGCTCAGGGTTATGCTTAAACTAAACAGATATGAATCATGCAGAACAAAATGTTCGGAGTGTGGAATCCTTACAGTCACTGCCATATATATTCAGGAATATTTTAAATTCATGTGGAAACATCGCCCAGAGTTTGATCCATATGAGTTGGTACATGATTATGAAACTAGATACAAAAAATGGTGATGTGGCCATCATGTTACTTTCTCCAACTTGATGGTATCATTTATATTTACGCTTTCATGGTTCATTTTCAATTTTAATCATATTTTAAATGTACATCGAGCGTTGCGCAAACTCGGATGAAACTGACGTTTAAAACGTCAAATTATGAAAGATGGAAAAATTATACTTCAAATTCAAAAACTCGGTTTACTCAAAAACTAATGAGAATTCGAAAAAAACTTATACTTTAGAAGTTGTTCATTTTGGCATTCTCTACAATTATTATTCATATAAATTTGCTGTAACTATTATCGTTTCATAATTATAAACCAAAAATTTAAAAATTAATAATACATTTTTTTCTCAAATAGCAATGATTTTATGAAAAATATTTTCAAGCAAAAGATGTGCATTTCTTTGCTGTCTTCAATGTTTGTTTAAATATTTTTGTGATATCTTTCATATTTAAGAAAATATTGGCAAAAAACGAAAAATAGTTAAGGTAAACACCCACTTCCGGTGTATGAAATTTTACCAAAAGCTTTTCAGTTCTTCAGATTATCAAATAAGACGTATGTTCAAAGTTTCATATAAATTGCTCTATTAGTTTTTGAGATACAGCGCACACAGCCAGACACACACACACACACAGACACACACACACAGACACAAAAAAAATTTTTCCAGAAATTGTTGAAATGGCATCTAGGGACCCCAAAACGCATATTTCCGTAAAAAAAAATTTTGAAAAAAAATCACGATTACAATACTTTCTCGTACTTCGTAACGGAGAAAGTAAAAATGGTGATGTGGCCATCATGTTAGTTTCTCCGACTTGATGGTATCATAGCCATTTATATTTACGTTTTCATGGTTTATTGAAATCATATTTTAAATGTACATCGAGCGTTGTGTACACTCGGATGGAACTGATGTTTAAAACGTCAAAATTATGAAACATGGAAAAATTATACTTCAAATTCAAAAACTCGGTTTACTCAAAAACTAACGAGATTTTGAAAAAAAAACTTATTCTTTAGAAGTAGTTCATTTTGGAATTCTCTACAATTATTATTCACACTAATTTGCTGTAACTATTATCGTTTCATAATTATAAACCAAAAATTAAAAAAAAAAATTTTTGCTCGAATAGCAATGATTTTATGAAAAATATTTTCAAGCAAAAGATGTTCATTTCTTTGTTGTCTTCAATGTTTGTTTAAAGATTTTTGTGATATTTTTTATATTTAAGAAAATATTGACAAAAAACAAAAAACTGTTAAGGTAAACACCCACTTCTGGTGTGCAAAATTTTACCAAAAGGATTATCAGTTCTTCGGATTATTAGATAAGACGTATGTTCAAAGTTTCATATCAATTGCTCTATTAGTTGATACAGCGCACACAGACACAAAAAAAATTCCAGAAATTGTTGAAATGGCATCTAGGGACCCCAAAACGGATATTTCCGTAAAAAAAAATTTTGAAAAAAAAATCACTATCACAATACTTTCTCGTACTTCGTAACGGAGAAAGTAAAAAAATACATTATCCCTCATTTTTATTTATACAATCTCAGAAGGGTCCTACTTATTCATCACTGACGTTTTTAAATCACTTACTACAGAACATTAAAGAAGAATATAGTTTTAGTTGTTATAACAGAAAAGTGTTCACTTATTTATTTATATTTCAATAAAATGGCAGTAAACTTAACATCTACATCAAATAACGTTACTTCAAGTGAAATCACTGTTCCATTTAACAAGCAGACCATTTTCTTACAACCAGTTACTGTGCCTGAAATAAATGCAATTGTAAACTCAATGGCAATTAATAAAAGCTCTGAATATGATGAAATACCAATTTCAATTATAAAAAAATGCATTACACAGATTGCTGGTTCATTATGTGATATTATTAAACTTCACTAGAAACGGGCATTTACCCAGAACATTTTAAAAAGGGCAACTCCAACGAATTGGCGAATTGGACACCTACCGTCTGTTAAGTATTTTGCCTGCTTTTTCAATTTTTTTTTTCTCAAATACAAACTTTTCTTAGAAAACCTCGTAGTTTCCTGAAATAAAACAATGCTCTTTGATTGCACAACCTGGGGTTTTTCAGCTCTTGAAGATCGTGAAGTTACGAGTGGTGTTTTTTTTTTAGATCTGTCAAGCGTTCAATTGCACTGATCATTCAAAACTACTGGCAAAATTATATCAGTACGGTATTAGAGGTGTCGCATATGAGCTGATGAGATCGTACCTAGGTGGTAGATGACACCACACGTATTTGACAGATCAACGGGGTTCAGTCGCCAAATCAGGGAATCTTAATATCACGAGGGGCATTCCGCAGGATAGCATCCTCGGCCCTCTATCTGTATATATATTTTTCCCGGCACCTATAAATAGTACTACTATTCAGTCATTGAAAGACCTAATTTTTTATCCTAGAGCCTTTACTATTCCTTATTTATATAAACGATTTGGATAAGAATGTGGATAGTAGTATCACAATGTTTGCTGACGATACCACGTTATCGGCAAGGGATGATATAAATATCTTTCGAGATGTGGTCACAAGTACAACAATGGTTTAAATTGAATCACTTAACCATGAATGAAAAAATAGCGCATTCGATGTTTTTCAGTCTAAGAAACAAGTAGGCGGTATAAACAATCTGGAAAAATTCCTGGGCATACATTTAGATCCGACTCTGCAATAGAGTCATCACGTTGATGCAGGGATAAAAGAAATGAACATGTGTTGTCTTCCCGTCAAACAATTACCAAACGATGTAGGCCTGGAAGTGTTACTTACTGCATATTAGCATGAGATCACAGTTCTGCTTCAAGCCGTGTATTTGTTTTGCTATATATACTGATAGCGGCAAAAATATGTTCTCTAAGTTTGGGATTCTTACATTTCCTTGTGAATATACAGGGTCCTGCATTTCACCTCCCGTCTTCTATAGCTCATTTACTAATTAAGTTGGAATTTTGATATTTTTCAGAATATATTTGCATCCTAAAATGCATTTCAGGAAAATATTTTTGTTTATACAGGGTGTCCCAAAAAAGTGTGACGTCATGATGATATATTTTTTTGGATTACATGCTGTATATTTCATTGCTCATTTGGATACCTTTTATAGTTGCCTACATACTCCTATAATTTTATTGAAATCGATTCAGTGATATCACCAAAAAAATAACTAAAAAAATTCAATTTTGCACCATTGGTTTAAAAAATTAATAAAAAATAGAAATAGTGCCTTGTTAATAAAATCATACAAGGTACTTATTAAATAAGGTCTGATAGTCCCGTTGACCAAGTTTGATTGATATGAATTGTACAGGGTGTCCAAAATTTAGTGTCAAACTCTCCAAACTTTAAAGCACTTTATTTTTCTTATTTTAAATTGAAGCCTTTGTGTATTTTTATGTCATTCTATGTGGAATTAGAAAAAAAAACATTTTTCCTTATAACAACCCTATCCCAATTCCTAACGTATTAAAAGTTATTTGCAGAAAACTCATTTTATCAACTGTGGGGGGAATTATTGGTGATAATTCAACTCAATGACAATGATCTCTATATTAACAATTTTAGTAAACAGCTGACTTCAGTTGTACTCTGGCAGTTTGTGTCAGTTCTGAATACCTCTGTGGTGAAATATAATTGAAATCCGTTTCGGACACGCTTCCACGTGAAAATGTTTTCACGATTTTCATTCCGATCGATGTATGAGTTGAGTAAGTATTATCCGTTCAGCAATTGTTGCGGCGTGGTGTGTTTAATTTTAATAAGCTATCTCACTGGTAAGATATCACCACTCTAGGCGAATTTTTTATGTGTAGTAATAAAACACTTCGTTGCACTTATTT
Organism: Ocypus olens; assembly: GCA_910593695.2. Lineage (NCBI taxonomy): Eukaryota > Metazoa > Arthropoda > Insecta > Coleoptera > Staphylinidae > Ocypus > Ocypus olens. The sequence continues at coordinate 42,247,836 of OU343055.1, forward strand.
GTATATTCAGAATATTTACAACATATATACAGCACGGTCGTTTTTATCACAGAAGAAATGATGTTTTTAGTTTAAGTGTCGGAACACGAATCCCTTCCTTTTCGATTGCCAAAAAGTATTTTTTGAACACAATTTTTGATACATTATGGGGGAAAACGTTGTGATTGGTCATTCGAATATTGGGGGATGCATTTTAAATTAAGAGTGGGATGGAGTGGTAATAGTAGAGTTTTCCTAGAACCATAATCCATATATTACGCCAATTCTGGCGTAATGGAATTTTAATTATTTCGAATGACCAAACTACACTTCCCCGCTGCGCAAGGAGGACGGACGGCTATTTGAAATTGCTCTACCCTAATAAACTCATAAACATTAAGCTCTGTTGAATAGTTGTTAAGCTCCTTTGGTATGGAAATGTATTTCGTAGTAAAATCGTGTTTACAAATTGAGATGGATTACTAGGGTAGAGCAATAATCATAAAAATAAGGAAATACAAAGAAACGATTTGTAACATGCCGCCCCCATTGAAATGTTATAATTTCAATGAATGTTTAACACTAAATTACAAGAAAATTAAACTATAACTAAAACAAAAAACAAGAACAAAAACATATATACAAGGTATAAACTATCTTTCACTATTCACTTGTCGGTAATAAGCACACTTTCGTTACTGATCTCTTGCATACACCAGATAATGTTTTTATGGACATTACGCGGATGATGTTGTCAGATCCAGGATGAACATCAATAATTCTTCCAAGTTGCCATTTACATGGAGGGAGATTATCATCCTTTAATAAAACCATAGAACCGGGTATAAATTTTTGAGATGGGTGTTTGTTCCATTTTTGTCGCGTTTGTAGTTGTGATAAATATTCACGAGACCATCGTAACCAAAAATGTTGCGTTAATTGTTGTATTAACTGGTACCGAGATAGTCGATTGTCGACTATATCAAGTACGCTCGGATCGGGTAGAGTGTTAAGCGGCTGTCCAATTAAAAAATGTGCCGGAGTTAAGGGGTCCAAGAAGGTTGGATCGCTTGATAAGGGACACAAAGGACGGGAATTTAGCATTGCTTCAATTTGCGTCAACACAGTGTAAAATTCTTCATAGGTCAATTTTACATTACGAATTATTTTAAATAAATGAGTCTTAACTGATTTGACTCCTGCCTCCCATATCCCTCCAAAATGAGGTGACCTTGGGGGAATAAAATGCCATGTAGTGTTTTGATTGCTAAAATAGGAATCAAGTTGATTCTGGGTAAGTTCGTCATTAAGAAACTTGGAAAGTTCGGCAAGTTCTGATTTAGCTCCTACAAAATTAGTGCCATTATCGCTGTAGATGTTTTGTGGAACACCACGTCTCGAACAAAAACGTCTAAAGGCCGCTATAAAGTTTTCTGAAGTTAGATTTGATACTAGCTCTAAGTGAATGGCCTTTGTGGTAAAACATATAAATAAACAAATATAAGCTTTATACGCGGATGTTCTACGAGCAAGTTTGGATTTTATGAAAAATGGTCCCGCATAATCTACACCACAATTATAAAATGGTGGTGCTGGATTGATTCTAGATGTTGGTAAATTACCCATGAATGGCGTAGTTGATTTTGGTCTAGTTTTAAAGCAACAAACGCAGTCATGGACACATTTCTTACATACATCCAATCCTGAAGGGATCCAATATTTTGTCCTTACAAAATGTAGCAAAGCCTGAGGTCCGCAGTGAAGATTACGTTCATGTTCATGTCTTATTATTAATTTGGAAAGTATATGTTTTGGCGACAAAATAATTGGGTGTTTTTGATTGGTACTGATGTTTGCATTTTCAAGGCGCCCTCCTACTCTTAAAATGCCAGATTCGTCTAACATTGGATTTAAAGATAGTATTTTGGAATTGCTTGGTATAGATTTTAACTTGTTTAAAAGATTAATTTCTGATGAATATGATTGTAATTGAGCAAGTTTAATTAATTTTAATGCAGCTTTATTAATTTCCTCGACTGAAAGTGCACCTGATAATTTGTTATTTTTAGAAGTGGCGTTGTGTTTAAATCTATAGCAATAGGCTATTATTCTACATAATTTTGTAAAACTAGAATATTTATAGAATATTTCATTATTTACAATGTTTACACCTAAGTTGCATATATTTACATGTTTAATTTCTAAGTCATGACTATTCTCTATCTCAGGCAGATTTGTTGTTTTCATGTCAGCATATTCATTACTAGTTAATAACCAAGATGGGCCACTCCACCAAAGATCACTGGTACTGAGAGTCAAGGAACTCACTCCACGCGTTATCAAATCAGCAGGGTTTTCATGTGTGCGTACGTGGAGCCAATCATTCATATTAGTTGACCTTTGAATCATCGCAACTCTGTTTGCGACAAATGTCTTCCATTTGTTGCATGGACCCTTTATCCAGTGCAACGTGATTGTTGAGTCACACCAGAAATATACATTTTGTATAGTGAAGTCAAAAATGTTTTTAAGTTTTGAAAATAATTTTGATAATAACAATGCTCCGCAAAGTTCTAGTCTTGGAAGTGAAGCCTTTTTTAAGGGCGCTACCCTCGATTTGGCACATACTAATTTAACACACGTTAATCCAGCATCGTCTACAGTTTTTAAATAAACACAGGCTCCATACGCCGCTTCCGACGCATCACAGAAACCGTGTAGTTCAATGAGTTTAAAGTTTTTGCACACTACGTGTCTTGGAATGTTAATTTTATCAATGTGATCTAGATCCTTTATAAAATTTCTCCATTTTGAATTTATGTTTAACGGTAATGATTCATCCCAATTTACCTTTTGTTGCCACAACACTTGCATGATTAGTTTTGCTTGAATAATTACCGGGGCAATAAGTCCTAAAGGGTCATATATTTTTGCTATTGTTGATAACATGTTTCTCTTTGTTGTTTCTAAATTTAAGAGACTAAGATTATGATTGTAAGTGAATTTATCTACCCTAGGATCCCAAGATACACCTAAAGATTTATTTATATCTGAATCTGTTAATTGTTCAGTTGTATCATTAACTGAGTCTTGTGAATCATGCATTAATGATGGTTCGTTAGATACCCATTTATGTAATTCGAATCCTGCGTTTTTTAATATGTCTATCACAGAAAATTTAATTATTTTAACTTCCTCTATTGAATTGCCACCCGTCAACATGTCATCTACATAAAAATCGTGTTTGATAATTTTTGAAATTGACGGAGCATTGATTTCATTATCATATGCTAATTGCACAAGAGATCGTATTGCTAGGAATGGCGCCGAAGCAGTGCCGTACGTTACCGTGTTTAATTGATAACATTTTATTGGCAGTTTGGGATTTTCACGCCAAAATATACGCTGTAATGATTTGTGTTCTTCACTGACCCAAATTTGGCGGTACATTTGTTTAATATCTGCAGTAATAACGATAGCATGTTGTCTAAACCTAACTAAAATTGAGAATACATCATTTTGTATTGTAGGCCCTACTCTTTGAATGTCGTTTAATGAATGATTATTTCCTCTTTTAGCCGATCCGTCAAAGACTACTCGTAACTTTGTTGTTTTACTTGATGGTTTAATAACTGGGTGATGTGGCAAATAAAAGGTTAAATTTTTAAGTGGGAATGTCTCTACACACTCCGTCATGTGGCCTAAAGTCTCATAATCTTTCATGAAATTTTTGTATAGGTTAGCTGTTTGGGGATCGCGTGATAACTTATTTTCTAGTGATGAAAACCATTTTAAAGCCACATTTCTTGAATTACTTAAATTACATGTTGTGTTGTTTAGAGGCATGGTGACTACAAATTTACCATCACTAGAACGTTTTGTTGTATCGACAAAGTTTTGTTCGCATAACAATTCATCATTAGAATATAAATTGTTTTCTATGATTTCCTCAATATTCCAAAATTTTTCAATTTGATCTTTTACTACTTGATTTTCTACTGCTGATATATTACATGATATAGACTGAGAATTTGGTGATGCAATATTACCCGTTACAATCCAACCCAACTTTGATCTTCGTAATACTGGATTATATTTTCCTAACGTTATTTTATCGTTATACAGTAAGTCCCAAAATATGTTTGCTCCTAATAGCATGTCAATTTTACTTGGCTTATTGAAGGAGGGATCGGCTAATTTTATGTGCTGGGGTATTTTTAAATCTTGGATGTTAACGAACGATTGCGGCAAATCGTTTGTGATATTATTTAAAACTAGACAGTTGATATGTGTTTTAAATGTTGTGTGATTTGAATTTATTTGGATCCTAATCCTGTGTTTAATGTTTGTTAATTGTTTCGAAACTCCTGAAATAATAATATTACTGGGTTCGTACTTCAAATCTAATAGGTCTGCAAATTGTTTAGTAATAAAACATGATTGCGATCCTGAGTCTAATAATGCCCTACATTGACGCTGTATTCCTCCATTGTCAATTATCGAAACACATGCCGTTGTTAATAATGTTTGTGATTGCAACGCAACAGTGTGGCAAGTGTTTGATGTTGATGGTCCGGGCTCTGAATACTGCATTTTGGTTTGTTTGTTGTTAAATGGGAGGTAAATATATGCTTTGAGTTGTAGGTTTCTTTTTTGAATGTTACGCTTGAATTTATATTACTTGTGTGCTTTTCTAATGACTCTAGTAGATCACAACGTTTTTTAAGAAAATTTGTAAATTTATCAAATGAATATGACTTATCTGAATTGATTAAGGTTTTCCATTCGCGTCTAGTGATTGGGTCGAACTTCATGTTTATTAAATGAATTAAAATGGTTCCCCAGTGATCAACTTCTTCGCCAAGATTTTTTAATGATCGTAAATTACTTGAAACACTATCGTGTAATGCGCGAAGGGATGAAGCGGATTCTTTTGTAATTACTGCAATGTTAAAAAGTGATTCTACGTGTTTATCGATAGCAAAGAGTTTATTTTCAAATCTGTTTTTTAATAGATCCCGTGCCACATCATAATTAGATGCAATTGACTCTAATGATTTAATGGTGTTTAAAGCATCACCTTTCAAGCAAGACCTCAGGTAATGAAATTTTTGCATTGAATCTAATGATGTATTGGTATGTATTAACGAATTCAATGTTTCTGAAAATGCAGACCATTCTTCATATTTACCACTAAATACAGGTAAATTTAATGTTGGTAATTTTACATTTAATGATGAATGAGTATTTGTATCATTAGGAACGTGATTTGCATTATTAACTGAACTTGATTGACTACCTTTGATATTTGATAAGTAAGTATCAATTTCAATTTTTAGTAACAAAAATGTTGATTCAAATTCATCTCGTTCCGCATTATGAATATCAATATTATTGTCATCATTATCATCATTGGGTTCACTTAAACTTTCGATTTCATCCATAACGGAAGTGAAATCATCGTATAATGGCAAAAATTTTGTTAGGCGATGTTCAATTACTTTTAAATTTGTAACAGTAGATTCAGCTTCAAGCAATTTCTTAAATGTATTGCTTGCACGAGTTAAATTTGATTTTAAGACACGACGTTTATTTAACAAGGTTTGAAGATTAGCCATGTTTGACACAAATTAAAGAAAATACTGGTGAATAGGATAAGTTTGAATTGACTTACTACTTGAGGATAAAGAATAGGACCGGCTGCGTTTTGTTTTGTTGACTTGATGCTTCTGCTGCTTCTGCTACTGCGTCTGCTGCTGCTGCTTCCCGCAAGTGGACCTGGTGTCGCTTTCCGGCGGGTGATCTCGGTGAACAGTTCTCCCTCGGTGGCGGTGGACGCCCGCTTTTAACCTCGAGTGATTTGGACTCCTCGGACGATTGATGCTTCCCCTTGGGCACTTTGCCGCGTTGTTTGAGTGATCAGCTCCTCGGAGTTTCAGTTTTGATTGTTGTTTTGATGTTAAGGATTGTCAAATGATCGACTATCCGGTTCGAAGGACCATATGTTGCGGCGTGGTGTGTTTAATTTTAATAAGCTATCTCACTGGTAAGATATCACCACTCTAGGCGAATTTTTTATGTGTAGTAATAAAACACTTCGTTGCACTTATTTGTATATTCAGAATATTTACAACATATATACAGCACGGTCGTTTTTATCACAGAAGAAATGATGTTTTTAGTTTAAGTGTCGGAACACGAATCCCTTCCTTTTCGATTGCCAAAAAGTATTTTTTGAACACAATTTTTGATACATTATGGGGGAAAACGTTGTGATTGGTCATTCGAATATTGGGGGATGCATTTTAAATTAAGAGTGGGATGGAGTGGTAATAGTAGAGTTTTCCTAGAACCATAATCCATATATTACGCCAATTCTGGCGTAATGGAATTTTAATTATTTCGAATGACCAAACTACACTTCCCCGCTGCGCAAGGAGGACGGACGGCTATTTGAAATTGCTCTACCCTAATAAACTCATAAACATTAAGCTCTGTTGAATAGTTGTTAAGCTCCTTTGGTATGGAAATGTATTTCGTAGTAAAATCGTGTTTACAAATTGAGATGGATTACTAGGGTAGAGCAATAATCATAAAAATAAGGAAATACAAAGAAACGATTTGTAACAGCAATTATACATTTAGTTACGTACATTTGCAATTAAAGCCGGAGACATCATTTCTACTTCTACCTAGTGTAGTGAGATGTCGCAAGCGTACGGTAGCGTGGCCCGATACGTGAATTATAGAACTGCATTGCATTTAATATCCATCTTGTTCTATCATGATAAAAATTTATATATTAGTGTACTTGGCGTCTTCTCTTTTATGTGTGTCTGAAATAAGTGCATCGGTGATTAAACGATCACCCGGTATTGGTCTCCAAACTTCATGTTGCTTGTAGTGTGTTTGTGTGTGTCAAAATTATAACCTATAACATAATATAAGAAACGCCAGAAATGTATGTAATATATACTAAATGTAATGTGGCATTCAACTATTTTCACTTTACCCACACACGATTTTGATTTTGACGATTGGTGCTTCATCCAATTCCATTAAAAATAAACATTGCTCTTTCGCCCATTGTACTTTTAATTAATATACATCGCTAATACTAATATAGTTCTTATTCGTTAAATTATTTTAATAAATACCACTCAATGTTATAATTTCGGCAGGATAAATTTTATTTTAAGCACTCGTCATTTCATCGTAAATTTTTTGAATGAATAGAGATTAGGCAAAATCATAATTCATTTTCGAAATTTGTGTCGATTCAATGGCTCGTGCAAACAAATAAAATGTATCCGGCTAAATTCTAACCTCTTGTGGTATTACCCCTGAATATTTTATTAGCCTTCACTTTTTTAACGGACTCGATTGTACTCCATGACAAAAAATAATTCTTGAGTATAAAGAGCTTAAGTTAACAATACTTTAAACTTTTACATTACTAAAGTCAAAATAGTAACTTTGTTAAATTTTAATGTCAATAAATTGGTTTTCAAGGCCACCTTGGAATAGTTTATAAAAACGATTTTTATTCAAATAACTTTTAACGCGTTAGGAATTGCGATAGGGTTGTTATTAGAAAAAAAAAGTTTGTTTTTTTAATTTCGCATGGAATGACATACAAATATACAGGGACTCCAATTTAAAATAAGAAAAATAAAGTGCTTCAAAGTTTGGAAAGTTTGACACTAAATTTTGGACAACCTGTATAATTAATACCAATCAAACTTAGTTAACGAGACTATCAGACCCTATTTAATAAGTGCCTTGTATGATTTTATTAACTAGGTACTATTTTTATTTTTTATTTATTTTTTAAACCAATAGTACAAAACTGATTTAGTTTAGTTTTTTTTTTACTGATATCACTGAATCGATTTTAATAAAATTATAGAAGTATGCAGGCAACCATAAAAGGTACCAAAATAAGCAATAAAATATACTACCTCTGTTCCATAATAAGTGAGCCATTTGAGTTTTCTTTCAAACTTATTGACACTTAGTTATTTATCAAATTTCTATTTTGATATTCTTAATATACACCAAATTCTTAATCACATGTGCCATGGACGCCAAAATATTTGACAGTTTAATTTTTCAAAAGCAACAATTAACATTTGATTTTTTAAGCGAAAGTCTTCTAACGCCGGAAGTTTCAAACGATGAAAAGACCAAATTTAATCAACCAAAAACGAACGGCTATTATTCAGTTTTTACTGAAACATCAGAAAAATGGACGGCTGAAATAGGGAGCGGTGATTTTGGCAATTGAAAAATTCGGAATATCAAGAGCCACTATAAAAAGAATATGGAAACAAGGTACAGATTCTGTTGGTGGTTTGGATGAGAATACGCCTATGAATGTTGATTCTAAAAAGAAAGGAAAGTCGGGTTGGAAAAAAATTGACAGAACAGAAAAAATTACCAACATTCGATTAGTTGATCACAAAAGAAGAGGGACATTGCAGTCGTTATTAGTTGCAGATTCGGCAATGGCTCAATCATTATGGAAAAAACACAAAACGGTATTGGCTCACATATTATGGAAAAAATAAAATTCAGAGGTACAGAGGTAGTATATCATATAATTTTAAAAAATGTATTATCATGACGTCACACTTTTTTGAGACACCCTGTATAATCGAAAATATTTTTCTGAAATATGCCTTAGGATGAAGTTTGCAAAATATCGAAATCCTAACTTAATTAGTAACTGAGCTATAGAAGACGGGAGGTGAGATACAGGACCCTGTATATTGCAATAAAATAAGAACATTAACTCGTGAGGAATATAAATTCTCATGATACCAGAAACAAAACGAATATCTTAAAAAAATCAACACAGATTTCACAAATCAAAAACTGAACGAAATATTACGGAATACAAAATACTTAACCCATTAGTACATGCAGTTTAACGATTTCTTTTTAAATAGCATGGGAGTTTTAATTTTTTGTAAAATTAGTAGAAATTTTTTTCAAATATTGGTTTCTCTTTTATTTTTTGAAATACAGACCGATCGGTTACACGATCACTATGCTATCTGTAACAATAGTACGTTACAAAGTTTTTGGTTATGATTCTTTTCTGATAAGTTTTAAAACAGTATTTGAGATGAATACGCATTTTTCACAAATGAAATCGCCCTTTTTCATACAGAGTTTGCATGTTCCTTCCGTTTGACTGAGCCCTATTATACGTTTTATTCCTATCACACCTGACGTTTTCATACCGAGGCTAAACTATCTGTCTTAAAAGTTTTGGCCCCTGTGTTTGAAGTGTTATAAAATAAAAACTATTTGTTCAAATTAAATGAAATAACAACATATCTCAAGAACATTTATTTCAGTATAACGTACTTGACTCTCATTAGTTTATAATGAGTAACTTTTTTTATTTTAAAAGTTTTATACGAAAATGTAACGTTTTGGAGTGAGAATTCTGGCAGCCGCCACTTTAGGAATTAATTCCTCTGAACCCACCGTGCAAATAATTTTTTTATTTTTACGCGATATGTAACAGTCCTTTCTGTATACATGTGATTTTTTTCAAGGTAATAATGTTTTTAATTTGTATGTAATGCGACGATTAAGTAACGGGTTACATTTTCGTACTGAATATGTATATTTAAATAATTCTTACATAATTGTATTACAAGTAATCATCTGCTGATATGACATAAAAATAATATAATTTAACATAACAATGACATTTCTATAACAGTTTTAACATTTTGAACAAGGATGGAAGCAAGCCTATGCGGGACGGGGCGACGTAAAGGGAAATCATGCGTTTAGAACGAGTAGCGACGCGATAAGAGATTGTTTACGGTACAGTCGAAGCATTATTCAGGGCACCGTTATGCATAAGCGGCTCTTTTTAATTTTAGTTGCAACAGTAATATTCGAAAATTATAATAGTGATTATTACCGATATTCTGATAACACAGGATAGGGAAATACTTAAACCAGCCAATAAATCATCGACGTGATGTTGATGGTTGTGGATTTTCCATGTCTTTAAACGTAATTGATAAATCAAAGTCCCTGCTGTCTTCGATTTCACTCTCATCACTTTCACTTTCGGTGCTACTGTCACTTGACTCACTTGACTCAGAATTATTTATATTAATAATTAAGGGTTCCACTGCGATGTCCACCAAATTGTCCTTTATTCTGTAATTCTCTTCCACTTTTTTGGCATGTTCAACACAATTCTTCCACACATCTATAGGCATTCCTAGCATTGCAGTCGTACACAGTTGTAGAACATCTTTGATTTTAAATGTAGTGTTTAGCTTTGCGACTTTGTTTTTTACATACGCCCAAACGAGTTCAATTGCATTAAACTCGCAATGGGCCACCGGCAAAAACAAAAGTTTTACGTCGTCGCCTCGTACAGCTGTTGTTATTGTTTCCAGTAAATATATTTTCCTAAAATGAAACGATTTGCATAATGCTAATAGCCTCGCTTTTGTCAAATCCCTGAAATCGTCAACTCCTTCAGGTAGTATAACTCTTCTCTTTAAGATCCACTCTACGATCTTTTCTTTCTTCCAGCATGTTGTTGGATTTCTAAATTCTGGATCTAACATTGTATGGTATGGTGCCTGATCTATAACAATTACCGATTTATTTGGGATAACGGTGAGCACTTGCCTATACCACTCTTCAAAATGTAATTTGTTCATTTCATTGTGGTAATCTTCTGATACAGCACTTTTTTTGCCGATGAAACATTTCAGACACCCATCTAAAAATCCATCTTCGTTGCCAATATGTAAAATTATTACGCGTTGCCCGGAGCCAGAGGGTCGTTTAATGCCGCCCCGGTATCCATTAATTTCCTGGACTCCTCCTCGATACATGTCGAAATTTACCCTTGACTCAGGATCCACTTTTTCCACCCAACCAAATTTTCGAGAATGATTGGCACCACACCAGGTCTCATCTGTGTATCAAATAGACCAACCACTCTCTCGGTATCGTTTAATGGAGAACAGAAATTCGGCCCTCTTTGAGGCAATTGCATTTTGTTCCATCAATACGGGCTTGTTATTAAATTTTTTATATTGAAATTTGAGCTCTTTGACCCAACGGTACATGGTACATCTGCTAAATTCCGGTAGGTCTTCATTTTCACTTTTAAACTTAGAAATAATTTCATTCAGAGTTGGAAATTTACGTTCTAAATAAAAGTTTAGTATTGTCCTCCTTAATACACCCTGCAAAAAATCATCAATTTGAATTTTCGGCCTCCCGCTTCTAAATTTCGACGCACTGACACCACCGCTTTTGTAATCCGAAATTACACGTTTTACTGTTCTCACACTAATTTGGAGACATTTGGCAGTTCGCTGAATAACTTTACGCACGTTAACGTTTTCCACGCCACTTCTTTTCTCTGCTTCAAAAAAACTTTTCACCTTGACAATAACTTCTTTCAATTCAACACTACAATGACGGCCCATAATTAGTGCAAACTTAAGGATAGTCTTGCTTGAAAATTCAAATGCGACTGACATTGAGAGCGCAAAACCTTTACCAAATAAGGGACAAAATAATGGACAGATGTCATAAACCACGTCAAAAAAGCATGGAAGCAAGGGCGCGTTAATGCCAAACAGATGGAGCGGACGGGATCACGAGGCGACGTGAATAAATTATGGGCAACAGGGCAAATTATCGGTCGTCGAAATTAGAAAGTCGCATGACGCAAGAGATGGGATCTTGACCGTCTGCAACCCTCCAGGAGAAGAGAGAACGGAGAAGCACCACCCCAACAGAGAGTTCAAGAAGAAAGAACAATCACTCACCTCGCAGAATTGAATCCGAGCAACATTATCTTTGTATTTATTGCTAAAACCGTTGCGTTAGAAATCGTTAGTAAATTGTGTACATATCAATATCAATCACGTGTTTTAATGGGTAGTCCATTAATGGTACTTCGAAAGTTTAACGTGTAATCATGGATACTATAAATAAATAAATCATACAACAGGATTGTAAGAAATCACGAATATTTTAAAAATAAATATTTTTGTCTTCTGGTTCCGTTTTGCAAAAACATTGCAAAATTACCTAAATACAAGAGTCTAACACTCGTGAGTGACTTTTATATCGTAGCCCGTAACTGCACCTTCATGCCGCTCCGTTACAATTTGAGCGTGGAATTACATATCGGTTGTCTCTTTTCACTCCGATTCCGTAACAATTATATAAATTCTGTGCCTTTCTTGCTTACTTTTTTCAAAATAACCTACATAGTTATTTTATGCATTTATTTACGCTATTAAAGAAAAAAAAAAACGGAGCAGTAATGTTGTTATTAAACAAGAAAATGCATTGCATTAAAAATAAACATAATTAAAAATAGGGGAGTTATTAACAAAAACTATAAACATCATTCGAACGTGGATGGATGTCTTTGCATGTGTTTTTTTTTGTTTTAGATTTCGTCGAAAAATTAATAAATCACAGCAATTTTACTTACAGTGTATTTAGTAAACGGCCTAAAAACAGTACTTTTTGGTCTATTTTAATTAAAAATTAATTACTCGGCCGGTCAATACCTTCAATTTTTTTATATGTTATTACTGAGTGTTTAATAGCTGCTTTGTTGTAATTCCAATTTTTTTGGCCCCTCAGTTCTTTCTCAAGTAGCTTTCAAACACAGGGGCCATTTCTTTTAAAACGGATATTAGTTACCTACTTAAGTGAATAATTACACATTTCAATATGTAATAACTGTAATATAATGTAAAAAGTGTACGGTAATAATATTACGTACGGTTTCCACGGAAATGTTGTCAATTAACTCTATAAAACGTATCCAATCATTGATCCGAATTGACTAGTAATCAACAACAGCATTGAAAATTTAAACGGCTCGTTGACAAGATTGTATTTCAATTTGTCTTTACTATAAGCGAATAAATGTGTGGTCATAAGTAAAGTATAGTATATAAAGCGAGTTGTAAAGCAATTACGCATGCGTGAAATTACGTCACTCGCCGCTACGCGGCTCGTACGCAATATCTTTCACTTGCGAGTAATTTTGCTGTTTTCGACCCCTTATTAAATAATATACTATAACTTTATTTTACTTTTGCATAATTACGTACAGAATGCATATTTATATATATATATATATATATAAATCATCTTTATTAAAGAATTCATACATTTAGTATATAATAATAATAATAATAATAATAAACCACTTTTATTTGTAAAATAAAATAAAATAAAATAACACAAAATAGAATTCAGAGTTATAAATATTACATAATGTTACAAATACCTAAGGCGGGATTCAGTTTTGAGTAAAAACTCAACTGCTCTTCCATCCAAACCTTAAAATATTAAATGTATATATGAATATATATGTAAATAAAACTAAAACTAAAAACTAAAACTAATACAAAATAGAACTTAATGATAAGACTGTTTAAAACACGCCAAAGGTATAAAGTAAATACAAATGAAAAATGTAGAGTAAACATAAACAGTTCTTAAAAAATAAAATAAGTAAACTGAGATTAATTTAAGAGAACGCAATGCAAACTTTTTCTATCCACGCTACTGTGAGAAACGATTTTTCATACCAAGTTTAAATTTGTGTACATCTAAATCTTTAAGATTACTTGGTATTGAGTTATAAACCTTATACACTTGATAAGTAAAAGACCGCTCGAAAAGTGAGGTACGGTGTTTAGGAGGTGATATTCGTCCTCTTGACCTAGTGTTAAGTTTATGAACATCTTCACGATAAGTGATTTTATTATATAAATAAGGTGGAGACTTTCCAGCAATTATATTATGATAAAAAAGCATTGAATGTAGTTCTCTCCCTGGACATACTAAGCCAACCTGCATCTTTGAGCTTATGTGATATTCGCTCAAATTTTCGGATACCGTAGATATAACGAAGGCAGGAGTTTTGCACTTTCTGAATGCGGAATGAAGTTACACGATCTATAGCAGGATGATAAAGTGTTGAGCAATATGCAAAATGAGACAGGACAAATGCATTACATAGCGTGATCTTGGATTTTATTGGGAACCAAGAACGGTGGGGATATAATTTTTTTAAGTTTTGATATGAGATATTAATATATTTATTAATTTGTTTTTTATATCGAAATGAGTTATCCATAACCACACCTAAGTTTTTAGCTCCTTGAGAATAAGGCACCTTAGTACCATTTATAAGGATACTAATTTGATCGCATAATTGTCTACACACCCGATTATTGCCAAACAAAAGAAATGAGGATTTTGTCGGGTTTAGAGTTAGGTCTAACATATACGAGTAATCAAAAATTTTCTGCAAGTCAGCATTTACACAAATTTCAGCATCTTGATATGACTCAGGATTGAAAGAATAATACAATTGAGTATCATCGGCATACATATGTCCTGTACAAAACTGAAGTTGACTTAATATCGTAGAGGTATAAATTGAAAAGAGGAGAGGTCCAAGTACAGATCCTTGAGGAACGCCTTGGCAAATATCTAAAAAGTCGGACCTAAAAACTAAAACTAATACAAAATAGAACTTAATGATAAGACTGTTTAAAACACGCCAAAGGTATAAAGTAAATACAAATGAAAAATGTAGAGTAAACATAAACAGTTCTTAAAAAATAAAATAAGTAAACTGAGATTAATTTAAGAGAACGCAATGCAAACTTTTTCTATCCACGCTACTGTGAGAAACGATTTTTCATACCAAGTTTAAATTTGTGTACATCTAAATCTTTAAGATTACTTGGTATTGAGTTATAAACCTTATACACTTGATAAGTAAAAGACCGCTCGAAAAGTGAGGTACGGTGTTTAGGAGGTGATATTCGTCCTCTTGACCTAGTGTTAAGTTTATGAACATCTTCACGATAAGTGATTTTATTATATAAATAAGGTGGAGACTTTCCAGCAATTATATTATGATAAAAAAGCATTGAATGTAGTTCTCTCCCTGGACATACTAAGCCAACCTGCATCTTTGAGCTTATGTGATATTCGCTCAAATTTTCGGATACCGTAGATATAACGAAGGCAGGAGTTTTGCACTTTCTGAATGCGGAATGAAGTTACACGATCTATAGCAGGATGATAAAGTGTTGAGCAATATGCAAAATGAGACAGGACAAATGCATTACATAGCGTGATCTTGGATTTTATTGGGAACCAAGAACGGTGGGGATATAATTTTTTTAAGTTTTGATATGAGATATTAATATATTTATTAATTTGTTTTTTATATCGAAATGAGTTATCCATAACCACACCTAAGTTTTTAGCTCCTTGAGAATAAGGCACCTTAGTACCATTTATAAGGATACTAATTTGATCGCATAATTGTCTACACACCCGATTATTGCCAAACAAAAGAAATGAGGATTTTGTCGGGTTTAGAGTTAGGTCTAACATATACGAGTAATCAAAAATTTTCTGCAAGTCAGCATTTACACAAATTTCAGCATCTTGATATGACTCAGGATTGAAAGAATAATACAATTGAGTATCATCGGCATACATATGTCCTGTACAAAACTGAAGTTGACTTAATATCGTAGAGGTATAAATTGAAAAGAGGAGAGGTCCAAGTACAGATCCTTGAGGAACGCCTTGGCAAATATCTAAAAAGTCGGACCGATAATTATCAAGTTGAACACAATTTTTTCGTCCCGTTAAATAATCACTTAATAGAGAAATTGCTACTTCATTCAGGCCAATATATTTTAATATCAGATGTAATGTATCATGCGTAACTGTATCAAACGCCTTACTATAGTCTAAGAGAACTAAAATAGTTAATTTCCCATTATCTGAGGCAGATATTATGTCATCCGTGATGTTCAGTAAAGTTGTTTCACAGCTGTACCCACGCCTGAAACCAGACTGATGTTTCGGAATTATTGAGTTAATTTCTACATATTCTGATAATTGTTTTTTAAGTACTTTCTCTAGAAGTTTAGATAAGATGGGCAAAATACTAATCGGTCTTAGGTCTTTTAATTCGGATGGGTTATGTACCTTAGGTATCGGTTTTATTATCGCATACTTCCAACAGTCCGGGAAACGCCCTTCTAAAATACAAGTGTTAATAATATTTGTGATATAAGGAACTATGAGAGGACAACACATGTGCAACATTGTAACATTAATATTATCATAACCTGTCGATGACGATTTAAGTTCACTTAGAAGCCTCAGTATTATATTTTCATCCACTAAGCTAAAGTTAAAAGGAGCCGCAGATGGGTGCAACTTATTCAAAAAAGTTTCATTAATGCTGTGAACCTGCTTATTAGGTTTGGGAATACTGTCACGGAAGTAATAATTTACGGCATCAGGAATATTTAAATTGTTAGGTATCTGCTTCACTTTATTTTTGATCCCCAACGTTTCTAGATGTTTCCAAAGGAAATTGGTTCCTCGACTACGAGAAACATACGAGAAATATGCTTTCTTTTCATTTCTAAAGGCAATTGTTGTGTAGTTTCTTAAGCTTTTATAATAGTTCCAATGCGCAGGGTTTCCAGTTTTCCTAAATTTTGCCTTGGCTTTATTGCGTAACTGTATTAGATACTTCAGATTATCAGTTAACCACGGACAAAACGGTTTAGAAAATGATTTTGATTTTAGTGGAGCATGCTTGTCAAATAACTCTAACATATAATTATTAAATAAGGTTATTTTATCATTAATATCATTAGTGTAGAGAATATTTTCAAAAGGTATGTTATTCAGATCCAATTGAAACTCTGTATTATTAACATTACGATAGTCTCTGAAAATGTGTGGTATTCGAGCTGTTACTTCCAAATTTAGCATTACGTTGCAATACACCAAGTCATGATCAGAGAATTGACAGTCAATTACACCCTGATCACCAAGATTTATATGGCGCGAAAGAACTATAATATCAAGAAGAGACGATGAGCTATCAGTAAGACGGGTTGGTTCATTAATTATTTGAATTAAATCAAGACCTTCTAATATATCCAGGAGTAATGAGCACGAACTCAGGTCTGGGTTCAATAAATCTATATTTAAATCTCCAGAACATATTATATTTTCGCTGTATGGAATGCAATTAGATATTAAATTTTCAAATTCATCTAAAAAATGGGGTATATTCTGATGTGGTGGTCTGTAAATAGCTGAAACGACAATATTGAACGCATTTACTTTTACTAAAATCAAGATGGTTTCAATTTCCGTGTCCAGGTTTAGCACGGCGAAATTTAGAGATCGTTTGATGTAAATACCGACACCACCTCCTCTTGTCAAACGGTCTTTTCTAACAAAATTATAATTATCAATTTTTAAAGCATCATCAGTAATATTAGCATTTAACCAAGTTTCCGAAATTGTCAAAATATCAATGTTATGCAATCGAATAAGTTCTTTCACTTCAACAATTTTTGGTAGCAGCGATCGAACATTAATATGCGCAATCTTATGATATAAACAAATCTTGCTTAACTATAATAATTAAATGTGTAAAGATTCTTTATTGGCTATCGACCCGGGGTCTATTTATATATTTAGCGTACATTTCCTTATATATTTTATTTATTTAATTATTACAATAAAATGATTTATTATTACACAAATAATTAGTAACTTATTTTAATAGCTGTATTTGTATACACTGAATTGTACAAGACGTAGATTGATCAGACTGCTGTTTGAATTACAATAGAACGGAATTATACAATCGCTGTATTATTCTGAAGATCAAAGCGGATGAAAATCAATTACATGAGCACGATTAGGTTTTGTTGGTTTACTGGCGCAGCTATGCGCCTACGTTCGTGTGCTTAATTTTATGACACTCTCTTGTAGATCTGCAAAATTTAATTAAATCCAATTTATATTTTAACGACCGATAATAGAATACTGCAGAATATAATGAGCAATGTTACGGCCTTTTAAATAGTGCATTGCGGAAGAATGTGGAAACTGCTGCATGCCATCATTCATTAATCAATATTCCATGTTTCTGTATTTTAATTTCGTTAATTATTGGTTATTTTCATAGCCTATAAAAATATGTGTTCGTTCTGCAAAAAATTGTTATATGCTAATAGAGAACGCCATTAAAATATTGAAATATTCAACTCAGAATTTATTACGAATAATCCAGCATAATTTTCTATGTGTTTTAATCAACTTTGTTTACATTTAATTAATAGTTTTTGTTGGTCTTTTCAAAGAATTATAATTTTAGGTATGCATGAATGTGCATAGTAATTTTCAGAATTTTTAAGTACTTTGATGAATTACACTAAATAAAGTTATTTATTTTATTTAATGTTGCTGCAACTTTTGAGAGTTTTCAATTTGAAATGATATATCGTCGCTCGTACGAGCAAACTCGCAATTTTTAATTTCGTTACTGTACAGCTGTATGTGATACATGATGTGGTAAAACGTCGAATCTGTTGCTTCCCCAAAAGCTATTGCAAAGTTTCGAATATAATCGCTCGAATGGCCGTAGTTGTCGATGCACCTTAAACACAAAATTCATACAAATTCAAATTCTTTATTAGCCCTGTAAAAGTTACAATTTAAAACTATACGACAATCCGAGAATTAAATAAAATAAATAAATAAAAAACTAAATACATATTAAAAGATCAAATTGAATGAAAACATACTGCAGTAGTGCATTAGTCTCCATTATTGAACTAATGTAATCTACAATCTCTGCGTGGGTGTAAAATGCGTTTTGAATAAACGTTCATTTAAGGGTACAGTCCACTTTATAGGCCTGAAAAAAGGTGATTTTCGGTATTTTTTTTTGAGACGACTAATAAAGTTTTTAACGTGAATGTTTCTCCCAGAAATTTAATAAGCCTTTAAGTACAAATTGTGATTTTTTTTGGTAGTTTTATATAAAAATTAATTATGTTGTCACATCGTCGAAGGATGTCACACGGGCATGCCTCACTGGTGGAAGGTCCTTGGTCCGCAAAAATAGTGTGAAATCAAAAAACGACATAACGTGTTAAAGTTTATTACATTTGCCAGTGTGATGTATTTTAAAATTCGGAAAAACAATAAAATAACGCTCAATTTTTGACCTTTTTGCTCGTTTTTTTTGCAATATAAAATCAATAAATATATTGTTTTTAAATTCATGCTACATAACCTTGCGGGTATGTCCTTGGATTATTTGGGAAAAATTTCAGATCGATTCCTGCATCCGTCTGCGCGCAGTCGCTTCCACCAATTAAAAAAAAACACTGTTCTGAGAAAAACGCGTTTGAAAATTCCCGCCACGCGGTGCTGCCTTGTACGTGGCGTGCTTAGGCTGCCATTTATAAGCGTTTCCATTTGAAATGTCAACTTGCCGTTTGGACACAATATTCTATACACCTACAGCTTCCAAAAAAATGCAAAATAAAAAAAAAGATTTTTTTGAATCGGTAGACGGTATCCTTAATTGTGGTTTTAAAATTCTTGTAGTTAAGATCTTTTAAAGTTCCTGGTAATATGTTATATATTGTTTAATACCAGCATAGTCTGGTGATATTTCGTAGGAGTGAATACGCTTATTGGGCATAAGTTGATCTCGAGTTCTGGTCGGGTAGTTGTGACGGTGAAAATACATCTAATAATGCGCTTTTGTATAATAAACACCCGTTTGCTATTGCGTGCAGTGGCGGCTCGTGGAACATGTTGAGTTGCTTTCCACTGTCATTGGCTATTTTTATTAATATTTTTTATAAACAATTATTTATTATTTTTGACTTTAGAGAGTTTTCAGATTTCAGATATAAGATATTCGTGGTCACTGGATGTCCGACTGAGGTGTGCTAGCTCTTACGCGCATACAGTTGCTTTCTCTACTGTCATTGGCTATTATTATTATTATTTCTTATAAACAATTACTTATCATTTTTGGCTCTAGAGTTTTCGGATTTTAGACCGAAAATATTCAAGTGGTCACTGGTTGTCCGGCTGAGGTGTGCTAGCTCTTACAGGCCAAGAGTTGCTTACCACCATCATTGGCTGTTATTATTATTATTTTTTATAAACAATTACTTCTTATTTTTGGCTTTAGAGAGTTTTCGGTTTTCAGACATAAAATATTCAAGTGGTCACTGGATATCCGACTAAGGTGTGCTAGCTCTTACACGCATACAGTTGCTTTTTCTACTGTCATTGGCTATTATTATTATTATTTCTTATAAACAATTACTGATCATTTTTGGTTTAGAGAGTTTTCGGATTTGAGACATAAAATAATCAAGTGGCCACAGGTTGTCTGGCTGAAGTGTGCTAACTCTGACACGCCAAAAGTTACTTTCCACTATCATTGGCTATTTTCATTAGTATTTTTTATAGACAATTACTTCTTGTTTTTGGCTTTAGAAAGTTTTCGGATTTCAGACATAAAATATTCATTAAAGATTTACGAAAGCTCCTGGATGAACATAGGCCTTTTTTCGAGGAGCTAGTAGCAAAGCCTACTTGTGTGGAGAATTAAGATAGGGAGGACAGCGAGAGCGACGTTACATAACTTTGTATTATTCACTTTGATTTTCTTAATAACCGTTATTTAAACAATTTTATTTATACTTTTTCTCTGTTAATCAATAACCTGTATGTTTGATTTTACAGACCTAAATAAAGTTTCAGAAAAGGCTTTATTTTTGTGTCTATTTCCTTCACAGTGCTTCTTTCATAAGTTTGAAGAAGGGAACGAATCCACCTAATTAGTTAATTAATTACGAAAAACTAGTAATTAATTTCGACCATATAACAACGGATTATATTCTCCACTGACACAATAGTACATTATTATACAAGTTTAATAAGAGGGTATATTATGACACGAGTGAGACAATTTTTTAAATTTATTTTAGAAAATTGAACGCAATTAAAAAATGCATGTTTAACTTGAAACAGATAACCCATTAAAAAATTATTGGAATTTAAGAAGTTAATTATATTCTTTAAATATAATAGTTTGGTAGTTGTGTAGAATTATTTCAGAATTTTTAAACAGTTTCTACTATTTTTCTATTTATTTAAGAAAATGCTCACTTTTGAACGCAATTAAAAAATGTATGTTCACAACGAACAGTTATAACCCATTAAAATATTATTGGAATTTAAGAAGTTGATTATATTTTTAAAATATAATAATTTGCTAGTTGTATAGAATTATTTCAGAATTTTTAAACAACTTCCACTATTTTTTATTTATTTTAGATAATGCTCAAATTTAAACGCAATTGCCACACACTTGAAATTGTCTAAAGCCACTGAAACAATACTTTATTTCACTTTCGGTGAGAGCAAAAAATACAAGAAAATCAAAACTTACGAAAAAGGAAAATCCTTTCGAGAAGTTTTGGCGGTTAAGCTGTAACCTGGATGATGATTCTTTGCTTCCCTCACGGATTGTTGGGGCGGAATGGAGCGGAAAACACAAACACCAACACACATACAAATCCTAAAGATGTATCACAACACAGCGGGCACTAGAACTTTCGAAAAATCAAAATTTCGAACCAGAACAAACGTATTCCGCGGCCGCGATCAACAAACTGAATTGATATCAACAGGTGAGCCGTGGATTGGTGATAAGAATTTAATGTCGTTTCGAGCGGAGAAAAACATACTAATATTTTGATAATCTTCAATCGCCCGGGGCAGATTAAAAACCGATCGAATTTTAACACGGAGGTCGAGATAAGATGTAGAACATTAGAAACACTGCTAATTATATACTTCACGAGGATCTTAACAACTCAATTATATTCTTAAAATATAATGATTTTGGAGTTGTGTAGAATTATTTCAGAATTTTTAAAGAAGTTCTACTATTTTTTATTTATTTTAAAAATACTCGATTTTGAATGCAACTAAAAAATGCATGTTTAATAACGAACAGTTATTACCCATTAAACAATTGTTGGAGTTTAAAAAGTTGATTGTATTCTCAAAATATAATAATGTGGGAGCTGTGTAGAATTATTTCAGAATTTTTGAACAATTTCTACTATTTTCTACTACTAATTATCTTTTATTATTTAGTATTACATTATATGTTTACATTTTTATTTACAGCAATATAAATTCTAAAAGGCTATCGACCAGCGGTCTTTCTGCCAACTGCGTTAGTTATGTATTTTATTTATATCTTAATGGATGGTTTTGTGTTAGGATTTAGGATTATGGGGTGGTTGGAAGTTTTATGAAGGACAAATATTGATATAGGGTAAGGTTTGGTGACTTATATTTGGGCGGGATAAGCAAATTTCGGGAGTTACACAGTACACACATTTATTTTAGAAAATGCCAAATTTGGAACGCAATTAAAAAATGCACGTTTAACAACGAAGAGTTATAATCAGTGTCGTCTCGTGGAACATGTTGATGGTAGAGCCATTTATACAATATACCCCACCCCCCTCATTTTTTGAAGAAAGAAAGAACGATTTATCTTCCTAGACCAAAGTAACTGGCTAAAAGTGTTTTAAGAATTCATTAAAAATTCATGCTGAGCTTGAAATTACAGGTAGTGCCATGGCTCCTTGGCTCTATATAACGAGCCGCCCCTGCATACGTATTTCTACGGCGATTTCAATAGGTGATGATTGTTGTAACATAGACATTAACAATCATATGTTCTGAGTTAAAAAAAGACCCTGTGTATGGAGATTTTAACATAGACAAATGTGTCAAATCAATGACGTACTGTCGCTTGCATGCTGTAATTTCGGCACACAACCTCGAATCAATAATACATTAGCCCACATGATTCTCCGCACGATTTGTCAATGGACTACTTTCTTACTAACAGTCCCAACACAATTGCTGATTGCTCTAATACAGTGGCGGGGAAACTTTTTTTAAGACGGGCCATTTGTAATAACTAGACAATCGTAGCGGGCCAAAGAATAATGCTTAATCGTTAACTAATTTATGTGTTCTATAAACATATACATATATTATTACATACACTTATTATTTTAATAGTAAAAAAGCAAAAGGTAACAAAACTATAAGCACAAAATATAAAATGAATTTAGTGTAGTTCTTGATGTGAAGTATTATCACTTTATTTTCTGGTGTCATTACTGGTTGATGGTGCATGACAAAAATGAAATTGAGACTGTTTCATCAAAATTTCATCATAGTCCGGTTCTATTTGCGAAGCAGAAATTCTTAAAATTGATGAAAGGTGCTCATCTGTAATTCTGTTTCTTAAAGAAGTTTTCCTAAGCTTCATTGTTGAAAAGATTTGTTCGCATATATAAGATGAGCCGAACATTGTCATTATCTTCATTGCATGAGTAATTAGATTTGGGAAATTATCTGGACTTAAATTTTTATAAAATTCTAGTAATGGTTCTGTATGAAAAGTTTGTTTCAGGAGAGTATTACAGTTCAGTTCTATTAACTCAAGTTGAAATTTTGCATCAACTTCTTCGTAATTAACATTGAATGGGGTCGCAAAAATACTAAACTCTGGTTCCATTTTTCTAAAGTCCTGAAACCTCCTTTCAAATTCTGTAGATAGTTTTCTCAAATTAATTTCGTATTTTTTAATCCTATTGTTTGATATAGTGAATTTTAAAGATTGTATCCTTGGAAAATGAGAAAAATCAGATTTAGAGATCTGATTAGCAAATAATAATAACTGTAATTTTAAACTTTTCAGGTATTGCCAAATATCGTGAAGAAACTGATTTTTTCCTTGCAATTTAAGATTAAGTTTATACATGTGTACGAGGAGGTCTGTGAAAAAAGCGAAATCAGAAAGCCACGTTTCGTTTTCTAAGACGTCAAATTGATTATAAATGTCTTTATCAAGAAGAAAATTCACAATATCGTCTCTTAAATCCCAAATTCTTCCAAATACTTTTCCAGCACTTAACCAACGAACTTTTGAATAATACAGGATATCGGAATGCTCAGCATGTACGGACTCCAAAAACTGTTGAAACTGGCGATGTAGTAATCCTCTGGAACGAATCATATTTACTAGTTTTACAACAATATTAAGTATATGATCAATATCTAAAGCCGATTTACAGAGAGCATCCTGATGTATAAGGCAATGCAAAAAAACATCATTTTCCGGATACTTAGAATTAAATTTCCCAACAAATCCTTGATTGATTCCAACCATATTAGGAGCACCATCTGTAGTTACATTACATAGCTTGTCAATAGGTAAACGAAGTTTATCGATGCAATTTTCAAATTCACAAAATATATCGGCACCAGTCGTTGTTCCTTTCATTGACTGCAGCCCTGCAAGTTCTTCGGTAATTTCAAAGTGGGCGTTGATTCCTCTTACAAATATGAGTAACTGCGCAGTATCGCTGATATCTGTACTTTCATCCATGGTAATTGAATAAAAAATAAATTTTTGAGTTTTTGTAGTCAGTTGTGAAATTAGATTTTTATCAATATTTTCAATTCTCTCGGTGATTGTTCTTCTTGAGAGAGACAGTGACTGAAAATCCTTTTTTCTTGTCAGGGCACATAATATCGCACACATCTATCATGCACTGCTTTATAAATTCACCATCTGAAAATGCTTTATTAGATTTAGCAATATTATAAGCCAACACATAACTGGCTTTCGTAGCGCATCTTTGAGAATGATTAGCTCTCTGAAATAATTGTTGTTAACTTGATAAATTTTTTATTAAATCTTTCGATCTAATTTTTTTCACCTCTTCACTTAACGATGAGTAGGAGTGGTTTTCATGTTTGCTCTTGAAATGGCGTTGAATGTTATATTCTTCTTTTTTAACATCCATTTTAGACGTTACCTACTACGGAGAACAACACACAGAAACGCAATTGACGAAAGCTTACTGCTAACTAATGCTCTTACGCGGGAGTTTGTTGAGGCACTAGGAGTTTGGGGGATTACACAAACAATTACTCGAGTCACAGCGGGTCGTTGCAGATCACTGACTAAGTCGCTAACTAACTGCTGATCTTTGGGCGGCCTCGCTTGTATTTATACCTACCTGCGAGAGTGTCTGGAAGTTTCGAGCGAAGATGAGTCATCTGTTTAGGTCGGATGGATTTGTCCAGAATACTATTGTGTTTTGAATATCGCCGCAGGTAGTTTTTATGCGGGTCGTCACATTACGAAGTAAGAACGCGTTCAAACATTCTCACGACGGCACTCTTAAAAGGGCCGGATTAAACCTTTCCGCGGGCCGTAGTTTCCCCATCACTGCTCTAATATCAAATATAACATTTCTTTGGCTCATAACGTCAGATATAATAAAAATATCGTTTTCGGCAGATATTTCAATGAATTCCGTTTTTTTGCAAGAATACCGCGTATAATAACGAGCGTTCTGATGTGGACGAGTGTTATACTGCATTCAAAGAGGATTTCAATTGGTGCTACCATTTAATACTAGAACCAAAATTCAATTCTCTGAACACTTACGTATAAAAAACTTTAACCAATTGCCTTAATAATACACATTATAATAATAATTCTTAAAGAATTATACCTGTATAGAACGAAGAAAACGTCTCTGAGTAAGTCTATCGAGCTGGAAAACAATCGCACTGTGCTGGGAATAAATCAAGACACTCGGAAAATGTTTAATGCCAACTTTAATAAATGCAATGGAAGTGATAGATCTGACTAGATTTTTATCAATGGCGGTCGATGCGTTGATAATAAGATCATCGCAAATGAATTTGGATCAACTTTTGTCGATAGCATGAATCACTTGATTAGTTCACAAACAAATTCATCTGTAGGTGACTGCACCTTATCACCAAAGTTAGCGAAATCAATGCTCTTTAATCATGTCACTAAACCGAATCGGCAGTTTGAAGAAGGGAACGAATCCAAAAATGAATGTTTTTGGCAATTAAAAAAACTGCATTACAGCCATATACTCGTATAAGTGTAATTACGAGAACAAGGGATCCAAAAAATAGTTTTTCTACTTTGGTTTAATAATCGACCTTTTGTTTATATCACAAATAGTTTAATAATCGACCGTTTGTTATATCAAAAACACTTTAACAATGAGTTTGCTCATTATTAAACTATTTGTGGTAACATTTTAGTTGTTTAGTTGGCAGTACTTAAACGTGACAGGGTCCACATAAAAACATTGCCGTTAATTAATAGGATAATTGGAACCCTCCAATGCGTTACATACTGAAAATTTTCTATAATCCATATTGGGGAGTTCGCCACCAGTACCAATAAGGCTAAAGAAAACGGAAGCGTAATATTGTTCACTTTTTACCGGCTTGGAAAACATAGGAACGCGCAACGGCCGGACGCATGAATTCAGTCAGCTCTCGGCGGCGCCGTTCAGGCAACACAATACACACAGATGAAATGTAATTTATTATATTATCACTTTGCAAAAGGAATAACACGGAAGTGCAATGTATGTTTCATTCGCGGCGAAAAAGAGCCGCTTCCGTTGGTGTATTATTTCGGTGTGGATTTTTAATCAGTGTCGATCGATGCCTTACACGAGAAACAAAAAAAAAACAAATGTTACCATAACCTTAAATTTCGATAAACTTTTGGGCAAGTACGTTGCATTATTCTATAAGCTTAAATTGGTTACAACTTACTTGGAAATAGTTTGTATATCGCACCCTTAGCAACTTCCCTTATTTTTGGAGATGTGTAAGTAATAGTCTAGATTGAATATGTATTAAAATTAACTATTTAAATCGTCGTAGAAATACGTATGCAGGGGTGGCTCATTATATAGAGCCAAGGAGCCATGTCACTACCTGCAGTTTCAAGCTCAGCAAGAATTTGTAATTAATTCTTAAAACACTTTTTCGCCAGTTACTTTGGTCTAGGAAGATACATCGTTCTTTCTTTCTTCAAAAAAGGAAAGGGGTGGGGTATATCGTATAAATGGCTCTACCATCAACATGTTCCACGAGACGCCACTGGTTTTAACTATTCGTTGTTAAACATGCATTTTTTAATTGCGTTCAAAATTTAGCATTTTCTAAAATAAATAAAAAATAGTAGAAATTGTTTAAAAATTCTGAAATAATTCTACACAGCTCTCACATTATTATATTTTGAGAAAACAATAAACTTTTTAAACTCCAACATTATTTTAATGGGTTATAACTGTTCGTTGTTAAACATGCATTTTTTTAATTGTTTTCAAAATCGAGTATTTTTAAAACAAATAAAAAATAGTAGGACTTGTTTAAACATTCTGAAATAATTCTACACAACTCCAAAACATTATATTTTAAGAATATAATCAACTTCTTAAGATCCTCGTGAAATATATAATTAGCAGTGTTTCTAATGTTCTACATCTTATCTCGACCTCCGTGTTAAAATTCGACCAGTTTTTAATCTGCCCCGGGCGATTGAAGATTATCAAATATTCGTATTTCTTTCTCCGCTCGAAACGACATTAAATTCTTATCACCAATCCACGGCTCACCTGTTGATATCAATTCAGTTTGTTGATCGCGGCCGCGGAACACGTTTGTTCTGGTTCGAAATTTTGATTTTTCGAAAGTTTTAGTGCCCGCTGTGTTGTGATACATCTTCAGAATTTGTGTGTGTTGGTGTTTGTGTTTTCCGCTCCATTCCGCCCCAACAATCCGTGAGGGAAGCAAAGAATCATCATCCAGGTTACATCTTAACCGCCAAAACGCCTCGAAAGGATTTTCCTTTTTCGTAAGTTTTGATTTTCTTGTATTTCTTGCTTTCACCGAAAGTGAAATAAAGTATTGTTTCAGTGGCTTTAGATAATTTCAAGTGTCTGGCAATTGCGTTTAAATTTGAGCATTTTCTAAAATAAATAAAAAGTGGTGGAAGTTGTTTAAAAATTCTGAAATAATTCTATTCAACCAGCAAATTATTATATTTTAAAAATGTAATTAACTTCTTAAATTCCAATAATTTTTTGATGGGTTATAACTGTTCGTTGTTAACATGCATTTTTTAATTGCGTTCAAAATTGAGCATTTTCTAAAATAGATAAAAAAATAGTAGAAACTGTTTAAAAATTCTGAAATAATTCTACACAACTCCCAAATTATTATATTTAAAGAATATAAAAAACTTCTTAAATTCCAATAATTTTTTAATGGGTTATCTGTTCCTAGTTAAACATGCATTTTTTAATTGCGTTCAATTTTCTAAAATAAATTAAAAAAATTGTCTCACTCGTGTCATAATATACCCTCTTATTAAACTTGTATAATAATCTACTATAGTGTCAGTGGAGAATATAATCCGTTGTTATATGGTCTAAATTAATTACTGGTTTTTCGTTATTAGGTAGATTCGTTCCCTTCTTCATTCTTATGAAAGAAGCACTGTGAAATAAATAGACACAAAAATAAAGCCTTTTCCGAAACTTTATTTAGGTCTGTAAAATCAAATATACAGATTATTGATTAACAGAGAAAAAGTATAAATAAAATTGTTTGTTCACGAAAATGTTATAATGTGCGCATTATTTAATTGTATGGGCAGCATTAATGGGGTACATTTAACACTCAATTTCTTA
Source organism: Ocypus olens (assembly GCA_910593695.2). NCBI lineage: Eukaryota > Metazoa > Arthropoda > Insecta > Coleoptera > Staphylinidae > Ocypus > Ocypus olens. The sequence continues at coordinate 42,276,374 of OU343055.1, forward strand.
AACACTCATTTGCGTGTTTGATACGCTTATTAAATACGCTCAGGGATTTGCGTGTTTAATATGGTTATTAAACACGCTAATTCGCGCTTTAATTCACAGAACGCGATTTATGATAATATCTTGTTTGCCCTGTACAACTTTAAGTTCGATTTCAACTTTAATTTTTATTGTGTTTTTGTTTTTTTTAAGTTTTGATTTTGATTTTAATTTTGATTTTAATTTTCGTGAACAAAGTATAGTGTACAACTCGCATATAATGGCTATTAATCACGAGAACGATGTTTGCGGAACGAGCCGTAGGCGAGTGGAGCAAATCGTTTGAGTATATATCATTATATGCTCGTTGTACAATATACTATTAAAAAACGGTTATTAAGAAAATAAAAGTGAATAATACAAAGTTATGAAACGTCACTCTCGCTGTCCTCCCTATCTTGATTCTCCATACAAGTAGGCTTTGCTACGAGCTCCTCGAAAAAAGGCTTATGTTCATCCAGGAGCTTTCGTAAATTTTTAATGAATATTTTATGTCTGAAATCCTGAAACTCTCTAAAGCCAAAAACAGGAAGTAATTGTCTATAAAAAATGCAAATAAAAATAGACAATAACAGTGGAAAGCAACTTTTGGCGTATCAGAGTTAGCACACTTCAGCCAGACAACCTGTGGCCACTTGATTATTTTATGTCTCAAATCCGAAAACTCTCTAAAGCCAAAAATGATAAGTAATTGTTTATAAGAAATAATAATAATAATAGCCAATGACATTAGAGAAAGCAACTGTATGCGTGTAAGAGCTAGCACACCTCAGTCGGACAACCAGTGACCACTTGAATATTTTATGTCTGAAAACCGAAAACTCTCTAAAGCCAAAAATGATAAGTAATTGTTTATAAAAAATAATAATAATAATAACAACCAATGATGGTGGTAAGCAACTCTTGGCCTGTCAGAGCTAGCACACGTCAGCCGGACAACCCGTGACCACTTGAATATTTTATGTCTGAAATCCGAAAACTCTCTAAAGCCAAAAATATGACACGCCAACAGTTACTTTCCACTGTCATTGGCTATTATTATTATTATTTTTTTATAAACAATTACTTATTATTTTTGGCTTTAGAGAGTTTTCGGATTTCAGATACATAATATTCAAGTGTTGACTGGATGTCCGACTGAGGTGTGCTAGCTCTGACACGCCAAAAGTTGCTTTTCACTGTCATTGGTCATTATTATTATTTAACTTTAGTGTTATTTGAGTCACCCTAGTCTATTCTGCCGAGTAACGGTGTCCGGATGGTCCGCAAGCTTTTGACTTCCTGTGTAGATATTTCACATTAATATTTAAATTTTCTACTTAATTTTAACAAGCAAGGTATCAATTTGAGTCCACACTCTGGGACTAAAAGAGTATATTTTTAACTTATAAGCATATAAAGTGTATGTACATAACGTTGGCTGTGGAACGTTCCAAATAAATAATTATCCAATTATCTGCGGCCAAAATCCTCCGAAACGTCAACCTTATTTTTTCAGCGCGCATCTTTTTTGGTAGTTGTCAATTTTCCATACCCCCACTCCTTTGCGTAATGACGTCATCGCCATTTTTTTTAAATGGAAACCCGTTTTGTTTATTTTACTAAATTTGTAGTACTTTTTATTCTCTTTACGACTGTGTATAAATATTTTCTTTTTTTTTTTTATTACAGGAATTGAAAAAAAATATTTTTTTAAAACCTATTTAATGTATCAAATGTTTAAAATGCGCACCATTCCTCTCTTGGCAAAAAGCCAATCGGTGATAAAACCCATCCCTTACATTTTGAAATATTTATGGTGGAATTTGTCTCTTTTCTTACATAATAATTAATGTTAATTTAATTTCTTAAATAAAAAATCAAAAAAAGCAAAATATTTTTACCGGCGAGAAGTTAGCCATAAATTTCCAGCCACGAATTCGCCCGGCACTCCACCATCACATGTTTTCAATTATTTATTTCTATGAAATAAACTTAAAATAATAAAAAATTTCATTAAATAATGATTCATTCACATTTCTCTATAGTCCTATTTAATTTAAATAATAAAATTTAAACTCGATATGTCTGAATATGCATTGTTTACACATAAGTAAGACACTATTTAAAAAAAATCATAACTTCCATTTGGAGTTCTATGCTCAACTTTTTTTGCAACAATTAGGTAGTACATGACATTATGTATAAACAAAATTCGAAAAATTAGGGTAACCTTGAGCTATAAACAATTTATAATTTTTTCAAGTTGGCGCGACACGCTAGGCCACCGGCTAGATAGAAGAATTATTTAAAAAGCTCAAGGTTACCCTAATTTTTCGAATTTTATTTATACATAATGTCATGTACTATCTATTTGTTGCAAAAAAAGTTGAGCATAGAATTCCAAATGGAAGTTATGATTTTTTTTAAATAGTGTCTTACTTATGTGTAAACAATGCATATTCAGACATATCGAGTTTAAATTGTATTATTTAAATTAAATAGGACTATGGAGAAATGTGAATGAATCATTATTTAATGAAATTGTTTATTATTTTAAGTTTATTTCATAGAAATAAATAATTGAAAACATGTGATGGTGGAGGTGCCGGGCGAATTCGTGGCTGGAAATTTATGGCTAACTTCTCGCCGGTGAATGACGTCAATACGCAAAGGGGCGGGGGTATGGAAAATACAGAACTATCAGAAAAGATGCGCGTTCAAAAAATAAGGTTGACGTATCGGAGGATTTTGGCCGCAGATGATCGGGGAATTTTTTATTTGGAGCGTTCCACAGCCAACGTTCGCACTGTATGAATAATGTCTTTAATATTGCATTTTGGATTAGATTTTTTTCGTTAATTTGCCACCTAAGCTTTTAAACCTAGAATTTCATTTGTTTCGTTTATTTTACAATATTAATTTTATTATGATGTATCACATTATCTTAACAATTATGTGCATTTCCCTTTAAAATAACATACGATATTTGAGAATACGTATACTGGAACTAAAAGCTCTTTCAGTTTTATAAAATACGCTGTAACTATGTTATATTTTTTATAGATCTTGGGAGTGCTTGATATAGGCTATCGATTACACTAATAATAAATGAAGAAAGTAAAAGTGGGGGGGGGGCATTGTTTTAAATGTATTTAATTGTGGGGTGGTTTTAGGTGTGCTAGCTCTAAAATAAGTTGTGCAGTGCTGTGATAGCTCTTAGGAATCTAACCAATGCATCAAAATGTAAAAAAAATGAAAGTGGGGGGGGCTAGCGTCAAGTTAGCCACTTTAAAATTCAAACCGCTATAACTTTTTTTACCTTTTTTATGCTATCTCTAATATTAGGGTGCTAGTCTGTGCTAGCTCTAGCACTTCTGATGCAATTTTTATTTTGTTCAATTTTGAATGTGGGGGGCTGAGTTGACTGACCCGATTTCTTTACCCCTTGATATCATATGATTCGAACATGATCACTTGTTTTAAACTACTTTAATAAAATACCGAATAAATTCGAAGGTTTACTACCTAAACAGATTTTTACAAGTGTGGCAGACATTAAAAAGATTCACTTTCATTGCACCGTTTTTAAGCTTAATAAACTGTTTTTCATAACAGGTGAATGGTAATTTGGTGAAGGAATTTTCAGCGGTCTTACTTATTTCAGTCAAGCTAGATACATTAACAATGTTTATCGCTATTAAATTTTATAAAATAACAAATTGAATTGTCAAAGGGGGTAGCGGGATAAGATGGGTGTGGCGCGATTTGAGTTGCAAGTGTAGAAACCTTGCTTTGAATATTAAAACAATGAGATGTGCATGTTTATTAACTTTCATATTCGACCTGTACAAAAAATGTGATAAAAAATGCGTTTTTCTTAAATAATTCCACTTTAAAATTGAGTGTATTTTTTTCCGGTCAGTTGTGTGATCGGATTTAATTGATTTAATTTAATTACACCCAAAACTAGAGAACGGCATTTTTCTCCAGATTTTTTACGGGTTATGGAACTCCAAAAAAATGGCGTAAACAGCAAAAAATCGTAAAAAAAAATTAGTTTTTCAAGAATATATATATTTTTTTAAGCTTTCTTGTGCGCTTACAGAAAGGGACAAAATAGCATAAATAGCCATATTAATGACCTTCATTATCCCCTTAACCGCGTATTAATATCTTCACTTGTTCGCGCGAAAACTCAAATTAAGTAAATTTTGTTTTTCATAACTTTGTAATCAAAATATACACGATTAATTGACAAAGTATATGTCGAAAATCTCATTTTTTAATATTTAAAACAAGGTTTCTAAACCTGCAACTCAAATCGCGCGGGGGCCGCCACACCCATCTTCTGCCGCTACCCCCTTTGATATGATGTTCCGGGCGCATCCACCAGAAGATAATAACAATTATAAATGTGCTCAAGGCGATGGTTGCGACTACTACTATTTAATGAGTTATATTTGGTTAGATTACTTGATCAGAGTTTCTCCTCGCGTGACTAAATAAATTTATGTTAGAAATAGACTGTAGTACTTCCTGATATCTATTTTTATTTTATTTACTGTACTAGTTTCGACTCCCTTACGTAGTCATCTTCAGCAGTATACTACAAAATAAAAATTTAACATATTTTACATGATTTATATTGTAAATTATTGTATTTTTAAGTTTAATCTATGTGTTATTTTTCTTAATTAAATAGTTAATTTTATTGTATTGTTAAATTTAATATTGTTATAGTTAAAAGTAATATTTACGTTCTAAATTAAAATTATTATAATATTAAAATAAGTATAAAGTACACGTCAATTTATAAAAAACTTAGTCTGTGGATACATGTGCATGTGGTTTTATTTTTGGGGTTAAGTCTGTAAATGTTAAAAGTATTCATTATTTACACAACCAAATCTTATAAGTATGATACCTATTGTTGTATTATATTGTGATTGAGTGATTATTGTTAATATTTACCTGTTGAATGTTGAAAAACGTTTTATGATTTATTTGAGTATTTATTGTTGAAGGGTATCGGGAGGTTATTGTAAATGACCTTTATTGTGTGGATTATGTTATTATTATAGTTAGGTGTAATATGGGTTGCTGTATAATGTATTTGAAATATATTGTTATTTAATTTGATTTTTGTCTGATTTTTGCGATATATTTGTTAGTTCTTGTTGTTTGTTGTAAATAAATTTAACCTGAAAAACTATGTAGAGAATTTTTAATAATATGCATTATTATTACCTTTGATATATTTTCTTTAGTTTTGCTACTATATATTTTTTACAACCTGATTATAATTACTAGGCTGGTTATAATAGTTACGGTGTACAGAAATGTGTACAGGATTTTTACGCCTTCAGATATATACATATAAAAACACACATAAAGTATCGAAGCGAATAAAAAGATAAAATGAATTACTTTTAAATCATATCATTGTAAAAAAAGAATGCTCATTAAAAGGAGAGAATATGTCTTTAATTTATCAAACCTTGAGCACACAGTTCACGCTCCAATGATCGAACTTAATTGATAGCCGATCCGAGTCGAGTTTCCCCCTCCAAAAGAGACGAAGTATTAACTCTGGCTTATTAAAACGGTTTGTAGCCTAATGAATCGGACGAATTATCAGCTTTTTTTATTACATTAAAATCAATTTTTCGAATTGGCGATTTAATCAATTTTTTTAGGGATTCTAGTTTATGAATCATGAGTTTCATAACAGGATCGGTTATTATTTTTTGAGGGACGGGGTAGCAATTAAAATATGAAAATTTAATTTAATTAGCAAGCTGCCAGTTCCCAACAAACTTTAATAAAATACGAAGTGACCAAATATTGATTTTTCTTAATCCTCGTTCCGTGAAGCAATAAATATTTTCACGTACTTTTCCCGCCATTGTTGAAAATGTAATTACCCATCAGCGTTAACCAAGCGTGGAGATCCTCACATCGGCGGGATTATTAAAAGCACACGGGATTGGGAAAATGGGGGCGTAAAGAATATCCTCCCCATCGCGTATCATTAAACTTCAACATCGCAATATAAAATTTTCGAATTGCTTACACCTGGAATTTGACGGGTATCGAATTACGCTTTGTTGATTGATTTTTTTTATTGTTCCCTTTTAGCTTGACTTTATTAAAGTCTTATTAAATATTTACACGACGAGAAAAAAAAATGTATATTCATGAATAAACATTATATGGGCTATTTTTAACAGAACCTCAAAATTCTACAAATAAAAGTCACCAAAATATTATAATTCAGCGTCTATACTGAACTGATGAGATGTAATAAGATCAAAACTATATTTAAATGTTTATCATTGATATTGTAATAATTGTCGCAAGTGCACGCTTCTTTATTGTCGGTGAATCATTCCACTCAATTAAGGAATTTGCGCAACGCTTACAAGCGAAGTTCCCGAAGTGTTAATCGCGAAACGGCAAGTGTTGTATATCATTGGAAAGATACCCCACAGTAGACTTCACATGTAAAATATTTTGCTTAAATGGGCCGTCTACAAGCCAGGGGCGGCGGTAGAAGCCAAAACTCATACTACGCTGTATGCATGCAAAACAAAATTTTGATTTATACACACCCTGTATATAAGTCAATTTTGTAACCCTATTTATTTATAATGGACCTGTTGCTCCTGTATCCATCGATGTTAGCTTGTTCAACAAAATAATCGATGTAATTATATTGTCAAAATACAATGTGCCAGTAGGCAGCTTTGTATGTTCAACCGGGCCCAGAACAATATTCTCTCCTTGTTGTGGTAGCTTTTCTACCAATTTAAACATAGCCTGTGTTTAACATACGTGTGCGTAGAGCGTAGTACTAATTTTGGCTTCTACCGCCGCCCCTGGTCCGTAGAGGGCCCATTCAAGCGAAATATTTTACATTTGAAGTCTACCTTGGGAGACCTTTCCATCGATATATAAAACTTGACGTTTTGCGATTACCACTTCGGAAACTTCGCTTATTAGCCAGTAGATGACGCTTTTATGATGTATCTATTTTAATTGAACAGGTCAATTAAAATTTTCTAATTCATCTAAATCTCGCATAGCGTATTTCATAAATCAATAGGTTATCTTGATTTTCATAAAACTCGTATTGTAGATTACGAAAAGTATTGGAATTTTTCATTTTTATTATTAAAGCTTGTTTTAAAATGCAAATTTAAACAAATCCCTCACATAGAAAATCAAACGTGCTTGGAATATTTTCAACAATGTCAGTCAGTGTAGCGGAAAGAGAAATACAATTTAGGGCCCTAAATCGGATTAAAAACTTTCTACGATCGACAATAAAACCAAGAGCGACTAAATGGGCTGGCGATGAATGTAAATTAAAGTTTAGGTAATGCTGAATTAATAATTGTATTTGTTGGAACTAGAGTGCGAAAAGCTTTTAGATATTTTTTTTAAACTTAATAAATATTAAATACAATTGCAAAAAACTGGCTCCGTCGTTTTGAAGTTTAAAGCAGCGGGAGTAAAAAAAATATCGACGTTTACTCTCAAGCCCTGCATATTACGGAATTTGATAAATAATGCGATTTCAAAGAAACGAAATCGATTGCTAGCGAACAATGCTAAAACTCTACTCCTATTATTGGATTCAATTTCAGAATAGAAAACAGAACAGAAAAGCAAAACCACATACTTAGTTTGTATTTGTTCAGTTACATTTGTTCGATTACTTTACTTTATCAAAAATATGGATATGAAGTAGAGATTTATATTCTCTGCAATATTTATAAAGAAAGCTTGCTATTTATCATTATATTTTATCAAATTCTTGTACGTTTTCACTAATTTGTATTGTGTACCCACACCCATTCTGCATCTTTTAAAAATATGTATGATTTTGTGTGTCCCAGGGTGTCCCAGTATAAATAACAGAACAAATTTATGTCCCCGTCGTCTTATCCATCTGTAAGTAAAGGTAGCGTCAAGGTATTCACGGACCTACATCCCACAATGAGCAGGCGCTCCATCTTGCTGGGGTACATCGCCATCTTCTGTATTAACAAAATAATTGCCAATGCTGGAACCAACTTGAAATGTAAAAAATCTAAATATCGAACTGCTGCTTCACCAAGAAGGAAAGGTCCAGCGAAATGTCTTTCTATAATTCCCGCCCATACATTTAATTTTCCTGTGTGTTGGCCGTGAGATTCTCTAGTCTAGTGATAGCGAACCATTTGAGCTTGGTGTGTCAAAATTTTGAAAATTCGAAACATAATTTTCGTGGCGTGTCACACATTACAAAAGTAAAGACTAAAAAAATATAAATATTTATAATTTTTGCATTCATTAATTATAATTTTGTTAATTATTAATTATTATTAACGTAAGTAATATTATTATTATTAATAACCAACTCTGGCCGTTATGAAAGACAAATATTTGAATTATGAAATTTTTTTATCTTTGAAGATACGTGTCACCAAAAATGAGCTCTCGCCATCACTGCTCTAGTCCAATGACGATTTGCCTACGACCAGTACCTGCAGTTGTGATGATTTACTTCTCCGTTTTTACTTTCTCCGTTACGAAGTACGAGAAAGTATTGTGATCGTGATTTTTTTTCCAAAAATTTTTTTTACGGAAATATCCGTTTTGGGGTCCCTAGATGTCATTTCAACAATTTCTGGAAATTTTTTTTTGTGTCTGTGTGTGTGTGTGCGTGTATGTGTGCGTGTGTGTGTGTGTGTGTGTGTGTGTGTGTGTGTGTGTGTGTGTGTGTGTGTGTGTGTGTGTGTGTGTGTGTGTGTGTGTGTGTGTGTGTGTGTGTGTGTGTGTGTGTGTGTGTGTGTGTGTGTGTGTGTGTGTGTGTGTGTGTGTGTGTGTGTGTGTGTGTGTGTGTGTGTGTGTGTGTGTGTGTGTGTGTGTGTGTGTGTGTGTGTGTGTGTGTGTGTGTGTGTGTGTGTGTGTGTGTGTGTGTGTGTGTGTGTGTGTGTGTGTGTGTGTGTGTGTGTGTGTGTGTGTGTGTGTGTGTGTCTGTGCGCGCTGTATCTCAAAAACTAATAGAGCAATTTATATGAAACTTTGAACATCCGTCTTATTTAATAATCTGAAGAACTGAAAAGCTTTTGGTAAAATTTCGTACACCGGAAGTGGGCGTTTACCTCAACTGTTTTTTGTTTTTTGCCAATATTTTCTTAAATATGAAAAATATCACAAAAACATTTAGACAAACTTTGAAGAGAACAAAGAAATGAACATCTTTTACTTGAAAACATTTTTCATAAAATTATTTTTATTCGAGAAAAAAATTTATTATTATTTTTTTAATTTTTGGTTTATAATTATAAAACGATAATAGTTACAGCAAATATATGTTAATAATAATTGTAGGGAATGCTAAAATGAACAACTTACAAAGAATAAGTTTTTTTCGAAATCCCTTTAGTTTTTGAATAAATTGAGTTTTTATATTTGAAGTATAATTTTTCCATTCTTCATAATTTTGACGTTTTAAACGTCAGTTTCCTCCGAGTTTACAAAGCGCTCGATGTACATTTAAAATATGATTCAAATTGAAAATAAACCATGAAAGCGTAAATATAAATGATACCATCAAGTCGGAGAAAGTAACATGATGGCCACATCACCATTTTTTATACAAAAAGTGGCTTCGCAGAAAAGATAATGTTCCTCAAAAATAAACTATTTTCATCATACCTTAACATTAACTCTTCACAGAACTGCAACTTCGCACAGTGGACGATTTCCTTCATTTAGGCGATCATTTTGAGAAAAATGAACTTCGAGAATTAACCATGGCGATTTTTTTTTCTATAAGTAGGAAGTTCAATTGTTAACCTCGTAAAATTTACAGCCTCTTAGAGCCTTTTCACAAGGATATGGACGGTGATTAAGTAACGCATTACCATAGCGCATGACCGTTGTATTGCGAGTGTCTTAATCGTTTAAATTGACTGTGTTTTATTAATTTTTTTGTAAGTTTTCTTTTATAAAAAAAAAAATTGGAAAATCTTTCAAAGTAAATAATAGTTAATACATCTGCTTAAAGTTTGCTAATATATTAAATCACTTTTCATAAATTTGAAGATGAATGTATGGTACAAATTGATGAAATGCGAAATATGAAAAGTAAAAAAGTATGCTTGGTCTTTCTTAGTCTAAGCTCATATTTTTCAAAACCATAATCTAACTGTTATACTTCGTATCTAAAATAAAATTAGCTGCCTCGATGGGCCTCACGCGTTTCTATATCATTTTTTAGATGCTTGGTCCATTTTGGGCAAAACGTTATTTGAGATTTGACGGAGAGGAACAGCTTTGCAAGATAATTCCGTTGTTGCGGAATTTGTTATGAACAAATCTAATGAACATAAATTCTAATAATAAAAATGAGGACATTTTGAAAAACCAAATTAGAAATTTTTCATCGAAAGTTTCTTTCAAATGGCAAAAGTCAAATCGAACAATTTTTCGCGTCGAATAAAAATTTCACAATAGCTGCATGAACCTGAAATATTTTATTTTCAATACAAAAGCCAGGAACCACAACCCGGCCCATCCAGAAGACCGCACCTCATCAGCCATTTCGAAAAGACAAAAACACAATTGTTACCAGACAATAATTCACAAGAGGAATTAGTGTTTACAACTAAATCAAGCTTTAATTCGCCTGGTCAGCAAGATTCGGCAAACATTTTGCAAGAAATGACTAATATATCAACAGCTAAAGTAAGTTTTTTTTAACTATAAGATATCGGCAAAAATTGCTAAAAATGTAATATAATAAAACGCTTCAAAATCGTACTGCGAACTATTTCATTTGGGCACGCAATAAACGTGGAAACAAATACGCGATAGGTAAATCTGTACCTATGGTTTTATATACCTGCGATTGTTTACAAAATTTTGATTCATGGAGGAGCAATTTTACCAATAGACATTTTTTCTGGACAGCGTTAGAAGGTAGTAATAAGGATTTGAGAACATTTCTAGAGTACCATTCAAGGAAGTTTTCTCGACTGCAGACAATAACCGACCTGTTTCATATCCTTTTGTACTCATGTGATCCATTTCCGAAAACACTAAAATTACTGAATCTTATAACATTGGGAGTTTTGACGAAGAAGTATTAACATTATTGGATGAGAACGTACCAGAGCAAGCAATTAATGAATTTGTTAAGATTGACAATCTGACAGCGAGAGTGAATAAATAGCAAATTTACTGTAAATATGTTTTTTTTCAATTATGCCATTTTTTATTTAATCCTTTACATAAATTCTTAAGGAAGTGTAACTAATAATTATTTATTATTTACACGTATAAGATAAAAAATACAAATAAAATTGCAACAATAATAAAGTTCGAATAGACATGATTGCCTAGAATGCGTAAATCGTCCTATGTGCGCCGGTTAGCATAATTCTTACATAGTTCCTGAATTAGTTGGACTTTGTACGGGTGATATCTACTTTTCTTGAGCTCTACAAAAGTTGCCAAATAAAAAAATCGAATTCCATTTTAGAAAAATTCCGATGACGTCACACGCTCATATTTAAGTGCGCATTAATTAACAAAAACCGACCTGTTTTTACATTTAATAGTGCAATTATTAATATTGTGAGGAACTTTATCACCACTCTGTATATGTTTATGTCAATTTTCTGTCGTCTCTCAGGCCATGTTTGCTGCAGTTTGCATTTCCGTGCCAGTACTCGTAGCAAGAGTCCTGCACGGGCCGTTTTTTAAAGGCCCGGCCCGGCCTGATGAAATAAAATGTGTTTCCGCTACCGAAAACGTAAATACGCATTGCATCCATGGTTACAGATACCGTAAGTGGCTGACAACATTCGTGGCGTTTGTTGTCCTTGACGACGGAACTTAATTTTTTACTTACGGACCGAGGAAAATAATAAACGGAAACGTAACGCTCCAACATATAGGCGAGCAACACATTTTCGTCTATAACTATATAACTATAGCATCGGCATCCTTTACATAACCAATGCTTAAAAGAGTCGTAACAGGACACATACCTTTTTCGATTTTGTCGGTAACAGGTTCTGACACGCAATGCGAATATTGCATGTTATTGCTTCGTTTGCATCCATGTCCGCAGAAAGTTTCACTGGATTGACACAAACAAACAAAATTCGACATTGTTTTCGCCGTTGCCGGGTTGCCATGGGACGCATAGGTGACTATAAAAATGTTAATCCCAAATGTTACAGGTCATATTTTAGAATATTTTCTGATCATTTTCAAGTATTATATTTCCGGTAGCGGAAAAAAATTAATAAGCAACACGTAACGTATTCGCCTACCTCAAATGTTAATACGTCCTTACATTCCTTGTTGCTTAAATAACTATTTCGTACCTTCATTAATAAGTAGGTTTAATTTAATTTATTTATTCATTTAACGGATAACACCTTTTTTACAAATTACAAAATAAGATTATTAAAATGCTTAAAAATTAAATTAAATTAAAACTAAAATGAACACAAAATCAAAACGAAATTCAAATATGTGACCCCAACCAATTACACACAACCAATTATAACTAATATACAAAAATATATACACAAAATACTAACCTATACATAGTAAACATAGATATATATATATATATATATATATATATATATATATATATATATATATACACAGTACAAACCCAAGTGGAGTAACTAATTAATGTACAGAAAATAAAATAAAAACACCAAAAAAATTAAAAATAAAATAAACTTAAGTACAAAGAGACAAATCAATACGCATTAGATTCCTTTTAAATGCATTGAACGATGAATGAAAAATTTGAAAATTAGGGTTTGAGCCCAAATCATTACATAACCTCATCATCCTACTAATCGGGTTATTAAAGCCATAATTAGTAGTATGAAGAGGCACACGAAAAAGAAATGTTGAACGAGTTTTCATACTCAATGAAAAATTAAAATTCATTGCAGAGAGTAAGTAAGGACAATCAATATGTCCATTTATTAATTTGAAGGCAAAGCATAAATCAAGCATTATTCTCCTATAATGCAAAGTTTGTAATTTTAACGAATTCAACATTTCTGTGTTACTAAATTCACGCCGTAATCTTCCAAGTTTAAATGACACAAATATTAAAAATTTACTCTGGACCATTTCTAATTTATGAGATGCATTAGCATAAAAAGGATTCCAAATTATAGAACCGTATTCCAACTTAGACCGCACTAAAGTAAGATATAAAATTTTTATCGTATCAACACTAAAATCAGTAGAGAAACGTTTAATTGCCCCAAGTGCTTTAAGAGCTTTATTACATATTAAATTAATATAAGATGAAAATGTTAAACGAGTATCAAAAATAATTCCTAAGTCTCTAATTTCATTTACCGCGTTCAATTGAGTTCCATTAATGAAGTATGAAAATTTTAATAAATTGCCACGAGTAAATGAAATAGACATACATTTATTAATATTGAGGTCTAGATTATTATTTGTACACCATAAGGAAAGATTATTGATGTCATCTTGTAAGGCATCACGGTCATACTCATTTCGAATTATTGAAAATAGCTTTAAATCATCGGCGAACATTAGGAATTTTGAGGTTTTGAAATTTAAGCCTATATCATTTATAAATAATAAAAATAAAATTGGTCCACAATGAGAACCTTGCGGTACCCCTGAGGTTACATGAATTGCATCAGAAACAAAATTATCGATTTTCACATACTGTTTGCGATCACATAAATAACTTTGAAACCATTTAACAACAATATTACTGAAACCATAGACAGATAATTTGTATAACAAAGCTTTATGATTAACACGATCGAAAGCTTTCGAGAAATCAGTATATATCGCATCAACTTGGTATCCACCCTCGACAGCACGCAATAGAAAATGTTGGTACGATAATAAATTGGTAACTGTTGACTTTCCTTCAACAAAGCCATGCTGCTCATCCGTAATAATGCGTTTACAAGTCCACATCACTTGCTTTGAAACTAAATAATCAAGCATTTTAGGTACAGTTGATTGTAAAGTAATACCTCTATAATTACATACATTTTCCACCAGTCCATCCTTAAACAACGGATTAATAAAAGATTCCTTCCATAGCTCAGGAACTATACCACTGGACAAAGACCGATTAAATAGAGTTAGGATAGGCAATGTAAGAGTAAAAACACATCTTTTTAATAAAAATGGAGGTAAACCATCTGGACCAGCAATTACTGAATCATTTAGAGAACACAAATAATTAAAAATGTCAGTGGAATCAACCGTTAGTGACTCTAGACAAAGTGAATCAACGCTTTCAAATATTGTTGTAGGAGAATCAGTATTACGGTATACTTCAGAAAAATAACTAGCAAATGAATTTACACACTCGTAGCCATCATTACTAACAATGCCATTATAAGACATTTGTTTCGGAAACCCACGTATCTTACTACAGTCATCAACATAATTCCAAAAAACTCTTGGATTATGTTTAATGTTACATTCCATATTATAAATAAATTGCTTATAAAGAGACTTACTTAAATTTGCACATTGACCTCTTAAAATTTTAAATTCATCATAATCATCAAGACTACCAGAACCTTTAAACTTAGCATGAGCACTCTTTTTATTTCGAACTAAATTGATTAGTTCACCATTAAACCAACGTGGAAATGTTGATTATTTTTACGTTTTACAGGAACATAAAGATTTAGGCCAGTATTAATGATATTATAGAAATTATTTAAAGTAACATTTAAATCTGGATCACTTAAAAGATAATCCCAGTCAACAGATGCCAAATAATTATTTAGTAAATCATAATCAGCAAGTTTAAAATCATAATAGAATAGATCAGTAAATAAAATTTTAAGTTCAGATGCTAAATTAATTTTAATGTTGTAAGAAATGTGATGCAGACTATTTGGAAATAGGGGATCAATTGATTTTGAGACCTCTAACTTATTAATATTAGATAAAACTAAATCAAGAAAAACCCCACGCTCATTGGGAATTAAATTGCACTGTGTCAAATTATTAAAAGCCAAACAATCTCTCAAACATATGTCGTTATTAGAAACACTTGCATCAAATACACCGCAAAGAGAACTTCGCACATTGTAATCGCCGCAAAAAATATATTCAAAATTAGGATGATCTAAACAAATTTGGTCAATGGTCATAGTATGATTTTCATATAACGAAACATTTGAGTTAGGTGGAATATAGGTGGCACCTATAATACAATTGTTATTCACTTTAAGAAATACGTATTCAATATTGTCACATAAAGGCATTAATTTAACAGAAGTAAATGACGATCTAACAGCAATAAGAACACCTCCACCTCTCGTCTTTACGCTTGTTAAGGGTGACCTATCAACTCTAAATACATTGTAGTTTTTAAAATTTAAATTAGCATCACTAATGGAATCATCAAGCCAAGTTTCAATTATTATAATTATATCATAAATAGAACAATTGACAGTATTATGAACATTATCAAGCTTTGATCTAAGACCCCCAACATTTTGGAAAAAAATATTTAGTTTTTTAAATTACGTGACTCATTAATAGGTACAATATTTGGTTTTCCACGAATATACTTTATAGTTAGATTAGATTCACCTTGCTGTTTGCGCTTAAGTAATTCTTCATTTAACAATTTTAAATACCGGCGCTGGTTATCTGTTAAATCAGCTTTAAAACGTATATTATTAGTATTGTTTATGCTGGAGGCTTCTACTTCGTTATACATTTTAAATATTATAATAAAACACTTTTAACTTTGTTTTGTATAACTTATATATTTATTTTTGTGACTTAAGTTTCGGTAATACAATTACCATTTTCAAACAAGAAGTGTTTTAAAACCCGATTTACAAAGGTAAGATACAGATAAAAACTAATTACACAAGGGCTTTGAAAATAGGGGTGTAAATTAGGTCAAGCTGGTCGTTCAGTATAGGGATTTCCGGATTAGCGCGCATTTTGAGAATTTCCAGGGACTCTAGTAAAGGAGTGTATATTGGACAAACTGGTCGAAAATTCAGTACTAGACTTAAAGAACACCAACGATCTTTCCGCCTCATGCAACATGATAAATCAACTTTTGCCACACACCTTCTAAATGAAAACCATTCTTTTGGCGCGGATGTACTTTCCCTTATACATGTTGCAAAGAAAGGTCAAAAAATGGATTTACTAGAGTCCCTGGAAATTCTCAAAATGCGCGCTAATCCGGAAATCCCTATACTGAACGACCAGCTTGACCTAATTTACACCCCTATTTTCAAAGCCCTTGTGTAATTAGTTTTTATCTGTATCTTACCTGTATATATACCTTTGTAAATCGGTTTTTAAAACACTTCTTGTTTGAAAATGGTAATTGTATTACCGAAACTTAAGTCACAAAAATAAATATATAAGTTATACAAAACAAAGTTAAAAGTGTTTTATTATAGTATATTATTAGATTTAATAAGGCGCGAAACTTTCAATATTTCCAATGCTGATGAACGATCTTTGAAACATAACTTCAGAGGTCTTGGCTTATCAGACTCCTTTCCAATTCTGATTATTTTTTCTGGTTCAAATATAACTTCAGATCCAAGTATTTCCAGCAATCCTTTCTTGTTGCGCGCGAACCTCTCAGTAGGTGATCCTCTTGACTCAGGCAGGTTGAAAACCATTACATTCATTGATCTACGATAACGTTCTTCAATTTCTTCAAGTAAGTCCTCATTGTTTATAATATTGGATGAATTTATGGTACCAGAGTTTTCAATTTTATCAATTCGTTTTTCCAATACAGAAAGTGAATTGCTAATGAAATGTGTCATTTCATTCTTAAACTTTTCAAAACATTCTACCATCATTTTGCTAAATGTATTGCATGTTCCAGCATCAATTTCAACTTGATTATTTAATAAAGTACATTTCGAACAAAACCATTTAATATTATTATGTTTATTAATGCAGGATATATCAGCATCAGTTAAGTTAGAACATTTATTATGGACAGACTTATTACAATTACCTGCACATTTAATATAAGGGGTGCTAGGTGTGACACCCTGATCACAAAATCCACATTTGTTAACCATCATAAAATATTTCTAATTAATTAGGGATATTATAGGGTATTATAAATTAAGCTATCGACTCGGCCCGATAGTACAGCATTAAACAAACGGCCTGGGCCGGGTCTTCCGAACCGGGCGGCCCTTCCGGGCCTAAACCTATACTTTGAAATCTGACATTTAAATGTCACCGTCACTTTTGACGTTTACAGACACAATAATTTAATATTAGTTATTGTCTTTGTGCAGTAATAAATGGGTACATTAAACCTTTGTTATTTTGATATCTTTTATATTTTAGCTAAAAAATATTTATTTCAATAGATAATTTGTTTATCCAATATCTTGTGTAATAAGCAAATTACTGTGGTTATTTGAGGGAAGTAATATTGTTCATTATCCACTAGTGAAAGAATAACTCGGACTTACGAACTAATTAAGTCCTTCGTAAGATTTTTGAAATATTTAAAATAGACACCACGTACGTCAAAGTTAAAAACACTATTTCAATTTTTAATGCAATTACAGACGATTTTAGATAAAATGTTATATTGTACTCATTTTTATTTTTATTTATTTATTTAATACACGGAAAACTCCTTAATTTACAAATGAATATATTATAAATATTTATTATCGACAATTCGAACTTATAATAATTATTTCCAGGTTGATTCTGAGCAAATGCTTATGAAACAAAGTAGTGTTAATGTTAAATAGATCAATATTATTATTTAAGTAAATAGTATTTGCTAAACGCATAAACCTGGAAATTGGATTGTTTAGACAATAATTGGTGCGATGCGTTCTTGGGCGAAATAGTATATGCTGGCGGGTATGAATGCCTTTCGTTTGGTTCCAGAAATTGAAAAGTGATAAAAGCTGAGGGCAGACAAAGTGCCCATTTATGATTTTGTGAACAGTACCCAGGTCTTGTATGATTCGACGATTCAAAAAGCTGCTAATATTAAGGTGACATTGCAAATATTCATAATCTATGTTTGATGAAGGAATACCCAAGCGATAAGCGACAATTCTTAAAAATGTGTTTTGAACCCTTTCCAAAGCATTTACTAAATATTTTTGGTAGGGACTCCATATTACTGATGCGTACGCAATAGTTGAGCGCACTAGGGAACAATATGACAATTTTAAGGTGAATATGGAGAAATCTTTCCCAATACGCAATACAAAGCCCAGTAGTTTCATTGCTTTGTTTGCAATTATTATTAATATGAGCGGCGAAGGAGAGCTGTTTAGAAAAGATTACACCAAGGTCACGCATTTCATCAACGTGTTCTAATATTGTGTTATTAATTTTATATTCGAAGTATATTTTTGGTGTACTGCGGTTAAATAATATTATTTTACATTTACTAGTATTTAAGAACAATTGGTTGGTAAGACACCAATCCGCCAATTATCCAAGCAACATTGTAATCTTGCAGAATCATTTGGAGAGTTGATCTCAGTAAATATTTTTACATCATCGGCGAATAATAAGAATTCACAACCTTCTTGACACGCGATTACGTCGTTGATGAATAAATTAAATAGGATTGGTCCAATATGTGACCCTCGAGGGACCCCGGAAAGAACTTCTATTGGTCTAGATTTGTACGAGTCAATCTTAACAATTTGGTGCCTATTTGATAAAAAACTACGAATCCATCCAACTACTTCATTACTAAGTCCTATTAACGATAGCTTATAAAGTAAAATGTTATGATTGACTCGATCAAATGCCTTGGAGAAGTCAGTGTAGACTGCGTCTACTTGAACTCCCTTCTACAAGGCATCGGTTATATAGTCCTCATAAAGTAACAAATTTGTAACAGTTGATCTACTAGAACATTTTGAATATGACCGATTGAATACAAATTCCCCTATAATTACCGACGTCGTCCTGGCTTCCATTTTTGTGTATTGGTGTTAAGTAATTTGTTTTCCAAACATTTGGAAATCATTGTTCTCTGATCGATCTCTCAAATAATACTGCGAGTGGTTGTGACAAAGTGCAAATGCATTGTTTTAAGAAACTAGTAGGAATATCGTCAGGGCCACAGGTGGAAGAATATTTGAACTCATCAATGGCATTGTATACTGACAAGGAGTCGATATTAAATGAGAATGTTGAATTAAGGACATTGAAACTACGAATGTCATTAAGATCTTGACACTTATTATCAGTATAAACATTTTGAAAAAAATCCGAGAACAAATTCAGTGTACTTTGTAGGTTGTTATTTGTTTTGCCTAGGTAGTGCATTAAGGCCGGGTAACCGTTAGTTTTATAACATTCTTTAGCAAACTTCCAAAACATGTTACTATTTTTAAATATGTTAGATTCTATTTTGTTGATATACGATGCATATAATTGATTAAGTAGTTCTTTGCATGAAGATCTCAAAGTACTAAATATTATATAATCTGAATATGAATTAGATGATTTGTACTGTATGTGTGCTGCTTTTCTATCTTTTAATTAATTCGATTAATTCTTTGGTGTACCATCTTGGGAATTTGCCATTATATATTTTTTACGAGGAACAAATAGTTCAATTGCGGTATATAGTACTGAATAAAAACTATCGACTGCAGAGTTTAAGTCGGTTGTCAAAAATAGTGAGGTCCAGTTCGTTGATGCCAGATAATCATTAATCAAAATATAATTAGCCGCAGAAAAATCGTAATAGAAAATTTCAATATATGTTTGGAGACTTAAATTATTACATTTAAAATTTACATTGTACGCAATATGGTGAAGACTAGTATTAAATATCAAATCAGTTGCTTTACTAACCGTGCACGTGTCACTGTGACCAAAAACTAAATCCTAGAATACGCCTCTTTCGTTTGAAATATTATTCAGTTGACATAAATTTAAAAAAAAACTTAGTGTATCTACTAGTGCTCTGCACTGAGCGAATGATCGATTTTGAATACATACTCCTAAATTATCATTGTTCCATTCATCGGAAGGAAGATTGTAATCGCCGCAAATAATTATGTCGTCGACTGTATTATTTTCAATAACTTCATCAATAGACTGGCAGTGTGATTCAAACTTATCAAGTGGGGAATTGGGTGGCAGATATGCCGCGCCTATAACATATTTCTTATTGTTAATATTAATATTAACGAATAATTGTTCAACATTATTACAAGATATTGAAAAAGTGCTAGAATTAAATTTCTTACTCATGTGGAATTACCATTAGTCCCTTAAGAAAATTACCTTTAAACTTTTCCTTGCGGAACTAATTACGGACACTCCATACTCGTATAATAAATAATTACATATTATTGTAGTCTTTTGAAGACTTTTCGATCGAAGAAGACGAAAAGCATCATATGGTGTTCTTTGAGTTCGTTCATTGAATAAGTCTTTCGTATACCATTCTAAATCAAAGTTTTTTTAATGACGTCGGCAACTAGGCCATCTGCCACAACCGTTTCCTTGTAGGTTTCTATTTTTATCTTAATTTCTAAAGTTAGGAATTGAGGGATGCATATGTCAGTGAGTACCGTCACGGCTTTTTAGTCAACAACGTACATGAGGGGGGCCATGTGCGGGTCACACTAGAGTTATTATAAAGGTGTTATTAAAGGATATCCTACTTAATCCACTTCAGTTTATGTTTTATAACTTTTAAATATAATGCAAGTTCTTTGTTAATATTTGAATTGTTTAAAGTAATGTTTTTCTGGGGTCACTATTTTCTACACATTTGAAAATTATGTGATTTAAGTCTCCGAAACTTCCTCAATGGCAGAAAGACGATTCAGTTAAATTTACTCTATGCAAATGTGCTGGAAATGCTCCATGATTAATTCGGAGCCACGTTATTGTTGTTGTTTTAAAAGTTGTCAAATCCTCTTTTAAAATGTGGTCAACTTTATATGACAATTTTATATTCATGTGAAAATGTTGATTGGATATTTTTCACTCGTCACTCCATTCGTAGAGCTGTTTTTTTCTTGAATTCTGCAATGCTGTCCTCTCTTGTTAGTGTATTTATATCAGTTGTGTCCTTTCCAATAGCTTCCTTGGTGACTTCGACGGCTATTTCATTCCCTCTAATTCCAAAATGTCCTCTGACACATACTAAAGTGGCCCATAGATGCTCAATATTATTGTGCAATATGGGTTGCACAATATTTTGACGGCGGCCCCTAGACGGTCAATATTATTGTACAAAATTTTGGTTTGTACTGTAGGGTGGCGATATTGAAGGTTGTGCAATATATTGCTCAATTGCGAGCACAGACGTACAACCACATTGTGCAAAAAGTCCCCGCCAGAACTTCAAGTCATGTTGCGTGTTAATTGCTGTGTAAAAAAAGAAAAGAAAAAGGGCTCACAGAAAAACAGAAAATGGGCCAAACAGTGGTTTATTGATAGGGAGAAGTACACTCACGAAAAGTTACTCATTGATCTGGGAGTAATTGAACCAAATGATTTCCGCAACTTTTTACGGATGGATGGAGAATTATTTGATGAACTCCTCGCTTTGGTTACCACGATACACCTCGATAAATGCAACAATGAATTGTTTTTAGGCTTTCTTGTCACCCATAATGAGGCGTAGTTGAGATGACTTGTTGAAACGACCGCTATTTGAGATCAACTGACGGGATATTGCGCAATCTTGACAGCAGACGGCACAATATTTCCCCGTTTGTCCAATATATTTTCAAGATTCTGAGGCGGCCCCTACACGATCAATATTTACATCAATATATTGCACAATAATTAACATTGTACAATAATATTGAGCATCTGTATAGTACATTGAAAGATTGCGCAATATATTAAGTCAATCAAAAACAGTTTGATTTTTATTTTGCAATCTAGTAGTTCATTGCCTCGTCTGTTGGCAATATTGCGCAATACTAGTTCGGTAATGTGTTAACAGTATTGGAATAAAGTATAGCTATCTATCTACAATGGCTACAAAGGGAAAAGACGATGAAAGAAAATTCATTTTAGAATGTATCGAGGTGTATCGGAGCTTACCTGCCCTGTGGAATATTAAAAGTAAGGATTACAGCAACAGAATTAAAAAAAAGATCAGTACGAACAGTTGCTTCGTAAATATAGAGAATATTATCTATTCTATACTATACCATTCTCAGCAGTTCATCAAATAATGTACTATCTAGTCGCAAAAAAAATTGATAATCACTTGGTTCACTAATTCTTAGTTCACTTAACAGATTTTCATGAGTGTACTTATTTCTTTCTTTAAACCATTCCCTCATCCACCTGCGCTTCCCTTTTTCCTGCTTTTTTTGTAGCTATAACTAATGCTATAGCCATGCAACTTGCTATCTTCTTACTATTCCACATGTTGACTGCAGAAGTTTCACCTGCGAACTAATTTATTGAGCAATAATATTGCATCATGTGGCTTGGCCAAGTAATACTATTGTACAAAATATTGTGCAATATATTGACGTAAATATTGATCGTGTAGGGGCCGCTTAAGGTGAAAAACATAACAGTCATGTCTGAGATTAATTCATTTTTTTAAATCTAATTCAATTGAACTAATCTAGCCTCATGACATGAAACGACCGCATTGACATTGCACGGGTGCTTATGATCAAACGCACGGGCAAGATACCAACATTGCAAGATGAAAAACAGCGTACCAAATTCACAATGTTGAACGCATGGTATTAGTTTCAATAGACTGTAGGCTAAATGTTCTAATTTTTAATATATATGTCTTCTGCGTATTATAATATATCACATGCTATTGACTGATATAGATCAGCAGTATATACGTTAAATAACAAGGGGACAAGAACAGAACATTGTGGTAACCTTTTAGACGTAATTCTAGGTCCGATGTAGTTGTTCACATTTATTATGTATATTTCTCGGTCTTTATATAAGCTGATGATTTTTTGATATTTGCCCTGGTATTCCCATATCAGCTAGCTTTTGCTGTAAAATATCCAAATTTACACTATCATAAGCACCCTCTAAATCTAAAAATATGGCGAAGTAATATTCATTATAGGTATAGGTTTTTGTAAACTAGTGTAAGTCAAAGTTCTGTTTATTTTTTTTTGTGAAAAATATTCGACGTATCATGGTATTATAAATAAAGAATTATTGAATTTCATTTAATTGAATTAATACTATTTATACTAGTGTAGCTGTATTTGGTTTAATACTCATCACCTAACCTATGTAAATAAATCAATCAATCTTAATGTGGAATAGTCGATTATAGTCATAAAAATATTAAAAAAACTATCGTATTTTCGAGATACTTACCACTGTCGTAGAGTTCGCATTCTGACATTTCTGCCATTTTGGTGTGCGTGATGTCTTTGTGCGATGCGAGGAATAAGACGACTTCCCTCTTTTCGTTTTTGATAGGCACGATGTCGAGTAAACACCAAAAGGGTGTTCCTGGAACAAAATCATAAATTAAAATTTTAACAAATGAGGCATTAACATTGAAAAGAAGTTAAGTGATAAAATCGAAATTTTTATACAGAAGGGAGTCGTTTAAATAACTTCAATCCAAAATCATTTTATTTAAAAAATCAAACTTATAGTACATTATTTACGTATGTTATTACAAAACATCATGACACTCCTACTCCATAAATTCAAGCATCGGTAAGAGATCTTTTTATTTGCCTAATCGATTTCACATCTTATAATCAGAGAAAATTACATATATTTTAGTACTTATTTGGCCTTAATAGAAGGTATGGTAGAAAATGGATCTACTGAACTTGTATTAAGGAAATTAATTCGGATCAGAATCTGTTCAAACAACTTTGTCTTAGCTTCATTAGGTACATAAAAATAATGATTTAATATTTTAGTATTCGTTAATGATTGAATGGGTGGTGAGTTTACACTCATCCTGCATAAATATAAATTTAATAAAAATATTTCTGTTGATTCAAGATTCTTTAAGAACATAATGTTTCTCTTTATATTGCCACCCAAGAGGGATCCAATTTCTTCATAATAAAGTGCATTCAATATTAATCGACATAATGGAGATGAAAATATATTTGGTATCAAGTTTTCCTCGTCTGATTACTGTCACCGGAGGACAAACATAAAAATAACATCTCGCAAGAATGTCGATATCGGTTTATTCAATTACAACCGATCATCTATTTTTGTATTTGATACGATTTTTATGGCTAATAGTTACTACACAATTTCTAAGATAATAATTAGTTGAAACATAATATAAGTAATGTTTATGAACAATTAATTGCCTACTTCCTGCTTGTATTTATCAGAAATAAATGCATTAATCTGAGGTGTTTTATACGTGTCACAACATGAATAAACTACAGATCAAAATTCCTCTGAACTCAATTAAATTGGAATTCATCAACATTTCATCTAATATAACATTGTAATAATATTTACTGGTAACGAACTAAATGCAATTGCTGTACAGCTAAATCCGAGCTTCGCAATTGGCTTGGTTATATTAAATGGATAATACAGTATTTCGTGTGCAGTGTGCATTTGCCAAGCAAACCGCGAATAGATGAGCGCATTATCAAATACATGTCGCAAATTCTGCTATTTTTTTAATACATGAAACATAATATTAATTTCGACAATCAAAGAATTATAATACTTATTACTAACTATTGTGAAGGAATATTCGAAGAAGGAATAGCGTCTAAGAAAATTTAATTTCGACCTAACGAACTACGGATTAATGGACATAATCACCCATGTAACAAAAACAACTAGATAACCCTACTTCGAGAAAGAGACAACCACCATCAATCGTAATGAGGACCCAAATAGAACAAGTACAATTACACGAAGTATGCGAATTCTACTGACAATGAGAAGGGGAAATTTGTGGCCATTAGATGCGCATTTTAACCCTTGGCTAACGAGCCAGTTTATATTAGTTGCAAGAATCGCTTTACAGACAGTTAAAGTGAGCTCATTTTTAAATTGATATTATGGCGGTTACGCCGGGAACTTAAAATTAATGTATCGCGCTCATCGTGGTATTATTCGATCTTACAGGATTAATTTTATTGTGGCGAATACGATTTTACGAGAATGTTTTTTGTTGTCGCAAACATGGCGGCATTCGTTAGATGAGGGTTTACATTTCATTTGCGGGGCCGATTTAGCTTCGGAAAATCACCAATGACATTACAATTAGTTCCTTTTGTTTCACGTTGGTACCACGAAAAATTACTCACTCCATGGCAGAACCGTTTGGCTTTCGGTATGGCGTCGTGTGTTCTAGCCTCGAGTCGGTGCAAATTTTGTGTTCAAGGTCATGGATGTTGAGTTTTTGTTCTATTTATTGTAAACAAATTTACAATTGCTAAAAAATCAGTTGTGACAGAATAGTTACTTACGCCAATTAACTTTAAAAGAAAATGGTTAGTATCATATTCCTCGCTTGCCAAATTGTTTTAGTGGCGATTAAAAAATTACGAAAGAGTAAATTGGTTATTAGTAAATTTTTCATTCAAATAATGAATCGTTCAATGTTTTCTTCGTTATCCTCGCTTATAGAGCTTCTAATTGCAACAGTATAAAGGTACTACGCATCAATGGAGAACGCTTTCTACAATGGCATATTGCTACCTCCCAATGTATTGTTCGTCGCGCATCGTTAAGTAACGTACGTACTGAGCAAAAGTTAGTACCCACTACATCTGTCATCCGGCGTAGGAATTCTACTGCACCAGGATTCTGAGGTCACACAGAACGTACTGTAGCTCATTCAACTAAATGTTCACATCATAAGAGTCATTGCCGGATCCGTTCGAGTCCATCAATTTTAGTGGTTATTCTACTTCATTAAATTGAAAATGGTTGGAGAGAGGGGTGAATGTGGCAACGTGGATGAGAGAGAGGGAGAAAGAAGTGGAAGTTCAGGGGAGACAGGGATGTATTGAGAGAAGCGAATATAATGACATGTATGGGAGTTGGCAGGTGCATGGAAGAGAAGAAAAGGTGACCCTGGCTAGGGCTTGGTGTGGCTCAGAAGAGAGAGGGAGGAAGAAATGGATGGGTGAAGAGTATATGAGATGTGTAATGTGTAAAGGGGGGAGGGATACATGGAGGCATCTGGCGGAGGAATGTGAGGGAGTGAATGAGGAATGGGTGGGAGTGACAGGGAACAGAAGGGTTACATAACAGATGAGAGAGGATGGGGCCGGGGTAAGAACGCTGCAGAAATTGGGGAGGGAAAAGGAATGCAGGAGAGCTATGTAACTATGCGATATGTCAATAAAGGTTTTTTTTTTGTTTAAATTGAAAATTTATAAAACAATAATGGTGGCAAAATGGCCTTAGTAGTCGACGCCAATTACCTCAAGTCATTCACTCTCCTTAACCCGCAATGCCTTCAAACATCCAACATGTTTTTTAAACTCTCCAT
This sequence comes from Ocypus olens, assembly GCA_910593695.2. NCBI lineage: Eukaryota > Metazoa > Arthropoda > Insecta > Coleoptera > Staphylinidae > Ocypus > Ocypus olens. The sequence continues at coordinate 42,302,910 of OU343055.1, forward strand.
ACTGCCGAACAAAAACCATTGTCTGCAAGACTTGCATAATAAGGCTTTAAAGACTCGCCGAATTTATTATAAATAAATACAGGTTCGTCTAATTAAGCCTTTTCAATAGCTATTGTACACCGACAGAAGTTGTGTCAGATATGAAAAAAGTTTTTTTTTTTCAGGTTATGGTAATAACACAACCAATACAACTTTTCTGGTGTTAATATAAAAAATAGAATAAACTGACCAAACCTAAGTAAACCTCTACCAGCCATGAATTTGCTCTACTATACTCAGCGCGCTAAACCGGTGGTATAATGGATTTGCGTGATCTTCGCATGATGTATCACGTGTGTCACGTAGCCGAAATTTTTAATCAGTCCCGTTGTTTGCCATGTGCTCTCGTGTTTCTGTCTTATTTAAATGTAGTCATTACGTCCTATACATTAATTAGTCTTTTTCAGTTACAATTAAATAGGAAGTGGTAAATAGTAAAGATGGGCAAAACTGCTACTTTTAAATCACGTTGCTACCTGTGATTGCTACTTTCTAATATCAGTGATTTTAAACTGTGACTGCGATCACGTTTAGTAAACGTCGTAACACATTCTGAAATTGTAGAAAAAATTCCTTAAAATAATATCCTCAATGGTCGAAGTATCGCTTATTCAAAATCAATTTGGTTTTTGTAAATTCAACAATTTTCAATAGAGATATGGATTTTTGAAGATTTTCGTTTTCATTTTTTGAGCACTTGAATGAAAACGTTGCAGAAGAAATATAAAACGCGTAGAAAAAATTCCTTAAGACAATATCCTCAATGGTCGAACAATCGCTTATTCAAAATGAATTTTGTTTTTGCAAATTCAACAATTTTTAATGAAGATATGGATTTTTGAAAATTTTAATTTTATTTTTTTGAGCACATGAATAAAAATATCACAGAAGAAATATAAAATGCGCAAACAAAATTCCATAAACAATCATCCTCAATGGCTGAAGTATAGCTAATTCAAAATCAATTTGATTTTTGTAAATTCAACGATTTTCAATAGAGATATGGATTTTTAAAGATTTTCGTTTTAATTTTTTGAGCACTTGAATGAAAATATCGCAGAAAGAAAAATATAAAACGCGTAGAAAAAAATCCTTAAAACCATATCCTCGGTGGCCGAAGAAACGCTTATTCAAAATTGATTTGGTTTTTGTAAATTCAACAATTTTTAATGGAGATGTGGATTTTTGAAAATTTTAATTTAATTTTTTCAAGCACTTGAATGAAAATATCGCTGAAAAAATATAAAACGCGCAGACAAAATTCTATAAAACAATATCCTCAATTGTCGAAGTATCGCTTATTCAAAATTGATTTGGTTTTTGTAAATTCTACAATTTTTAATGAAGATATGAATTTTTGAAAATTTTAATTTAATTTTTTTTGCACTTGAATAAAAACATCGCAGAAAAAATATAAAACGCGCAGACAAAATTCTATAAAACAATATCCTCAATTGTCGAAGTATCGCTTATTCAAAATTGATTTGGTTTTTGTAAATACAACAATTTTTAATGGAGATGTGGATTTTTGAAAATTTTAATTCATTTTTTTCGAGCACTTGAATGAAAATATCGCAGAAAAAAATATAAAACGCGCAGACAAAATTCTATAAAATGATATCCTCAATTGTCGAAGTATCGTTTATTCAAAATTGATTTGGTTTTTGTAAATTCTACAATTTTTAATGAAGATATGAATTTTTGAAAATTTTAATTTAATTTTTTTTTGCACTTGAATAAAAACATCGCAGAAAAAATATAAAACGCGCAGACAAAATTCTATAAAAAATCATCCTTAATTGCCAAAGTATAGCTAATTTAAAATCAATTTGGTTTTTGTAAATTTAACGATTTTCAATAGAGATATGGATTTTTTAAAATTTTCGTTTTAGTTTTTTGATCACTCGAATGAAAACATCGCAGAGAAAAATATAAAACGCGTAGAAAAAATTCCTTAAAACAATATCCTCAATGGTCGAAGAATCGCTTATTCAAAATTATTTTGGTTTTTGTAAATTCAACAATTTTTAATGGAGATATAGATTTTTGAACATTTTAATTTTATTTTTTTGAGCACTTGAATGAAAACATATCAGTAAAAATATAAAACGCGCAGACAAAATTCCATAAAAAATATTCTTAATGGTCGAGGTATCGCTTATTCAAAATCAATTTGATTTTTATAAATTCAACAATTTTTAATGGAGATGTGGATTTTTGAAAATTTTAATTTAATTTTTTCGAGCACTTGAATGAAAATATCGCAGAAAAAATATAAAACGCGCAGACAAAATTCCATAAAAAATCATCCTCAATGGCTGAAATATAGCTTTCTTGAAATCAATTTGGATTTTGTAAATTCAACGATTTTCAACAGAGATATCGATTTTTGAAGATTTTCGTTTTAATTTTTTGAGCACTTGAATGAAAACATCGCAGAAAAAAATATAAAACGCGTAGAAAAAAATCCTTAAAACAATATCCGCAATGGTCGAAGAATCGCTTATTGAAAATTAATTTGGTTTTTGTAAATTCAACAATTTATAATAGAGATATGAATTTTTGAAAATTTTAATTTTATTTTTTTGAGCACTTGAATAAAAACATCGCAGAAAAAATATAAAACGCGCAGACAAAATTCTATAAAACAATATCCTCAATGGTAGAAGTATCGCTTATTCAAAATGAGTTTGGTTTTTGTAAATTCTACAATTTTTAATAGAGATATGAATTTTTGAAAATTTTAATTTTATTTTTTTGAGCACTTGAATAAAAATATAAAACGCGCAGACAAAATTCCATAAAAAATCATCCTCAATGGCCGAAGTATAGCTAATTCAAAATAAATTTGGTTTTTGTAAATTCAACGATTTTCAATAGAGATATGGATTTTTAAAGATTTTCGTTTTAATTTTTTCAGCACTTGAATGAAAACATCGCAGAAAAAAATATAAAACGCCTAGAAAAAATTCCTTAAAACAATATCCTCAATGCTCGAAGAATCGCTTATTCAAAATTAATTTGGTTCTTGTAAATTCAACAATTTTTAATTTAGATATGGATTTTTGAAAATTTTAATTTTATTTTTTATTCAAAATCAATTTGGTTTTTGTAAATGCCACAATTTTTAATGGAGATATGGATTTTTTAATTTTTTTTTAAATTTTTTTTAATTGTGACTCATCACTTTCGATCACAGCGAGTTTATGGTTCAATTCCATGCTGGGCAAGCTAATTTTTTCGTTTTTATAAAATCTCAATTATTTAATTAGTAATTGTTAGTACATACGTTGTAATTTATTTCATTTTATATGGTATACTATGGTATTTTATAAATATTTTTCTTTCTTATTAAATATTTATTCAAAATTTAAAAACAATATCCTGCAAAAATGGGAGAATAAAGTAGTGAATATTAAATAACATTTAGAAATGCCACCTTGTACTATAATTATGTTTTAAGTAACAGTCACAGTTTAAGTAGCAATTACAGTTTGTCAGTGATTTAAAGTAGCAGTGATTTAAAGTAGCAGCGATTTTAAGTAACAGTGATTTTAAGTAGCAGTGATATTACGAAGCAGTGATTTTAAGTAGCAGTTATTTAAAGTAGCAGTGATTTTAAGTAACAATGATTTTAAGTAACAGTGATTTTAAGTAGCAGTTATTTTAAGTAGCAGTGAAATTTGCCTATTAGTAACAGTAACGACCTGTGATTTTTCAATACCAGTAAAAAATCACAGATACGTGAAATATCGCCCATCTCTAGTAAATAGTTAGTATTTGTGGGTTAAAGTAATAAGATTTATAATTCCGGCACATAACTAAAATGTGGCAAGGCAGTGTGAATCAGGCTTTTTATAACGTCTTGACGAACTATTACTGAGTATAGGTTCACCTATCGTATAACTCTGTAAAAGCTCTTGAAGGTGGTAACGAATTCGAAGTTTCCAAAAATACATATCAGTGATGTAATATCTGTCGCACTCTTGCGTATTGGATATAGTTTTCGGAATAAGCTCGAAAAGTCTGGACTAAAGACTGCAGAAGGTATAGAAAGCACCATTAGCGGAAACTTTCCCGCAAGGTCAATATGGAGGATCTTCTGCACATGATTTTGGTTTCCTCGGATCCAGTTATAACTTCCAAAGCAAAGTTATAAAAAAATAACGGCAAGTCAGCGCTTAGTATCGCCCTCGACCGTCGTCTACGATGTCTAAAAATAACTGAGTTGGAAGTGTGAATTTGTACTCTGGCGGGAGCGAAACTGTGTGGCCTCTGTGGTGCAACTGGTAGCATCTCAGATCGGAGATGTTGAGATTATTGCAGGTTCGATCCCTGTCGGAGGCATGTTCACACTTATGATTCAGATATATACGGAGGGCCTTCGTCTATTATTTATTTAATTATAAGAAAAGCCTTCTTTTTTTCTAACTAAACTAAATCTTCAATTAATTTAATATTTACAAGAATCCGCAGAAAAACAAAATTCATCAGAAGAAGACAGCGTTAATATTAAACGGAAATAGGATTTGTTTTTTTTATATTTTATCATCTATAAACGCATTTCACGCAAATAAGAGCTAAAGTTCACTTGTTTGATTGCATTTAGGTCTAAAGGAGGAAGAAAAATAAAAGACCGGGCAGAATGTTCTTTAGTCAAAGACTGGGAGACTATTCTATGTTCGCATTCCCAGGGCCGGCGGGGAAACGGGATTTCACCATAGAATTATAAAGCTGCAAAATAACCATTAGGGTAAACTCATTATTAATAATAATAATAATAATACTAATGCTTCATTGTGCTAAATAAATGTTAAATTCGTTTGCATATTGCAAATCCCTAAATTAACTAAAATTTTAGACTAGGAAGTCATCAATAGAAAATGCTTTAATCTAACAATAAACTCTTAATCTTATTATTTAAATGGTTTTATAGGCAATTTTCTTATTTCTTTCAAACAAAAAGTTTGTATTTTTTCCCGTAGAATACGAAACCGAAAAATAGAAAAATGAAAGTTGACCTTTGTTTGACCTTGAAAATTAACATCAAGGTCATTTTCAAGGTCACTAGCATATGTCCCCCTTCGAACCCTACAACTTTAATCTGACACATATTTTGCCATGTTGCTCAGGTTTCGAGATATTTAGTGTGGCAATTTAAAATGGGACACCCTGTATAAGAATGCTAGATTACTATTCACGAAATAGCATGTATAATGCATGTTAAAGGTTGAAATTACCAGTTCGTGCTTTGTCAAACCATTTTCACGAAATCGAAAAAATAGCACGTCCTATTCATGCTACAATTACAAATTTGCTTTGTGATTTGACAATAAACTTGCATCAATCACATTGTAACATTTATTGTACAGTGTAAAAAATGCATGACTGTGAATGTGAATGCCATATAACGATACGTCAAATAAAAAGCTTCAACTTAGCGTATCACTCACTCAAGCGAAACTGTACTGCTTTAAAACCACAATTTTTCATAAGAATTCACCGACAACGAAATATAACAGTTATGTAAATATTTAAAAGAATACCGGCCAGAAATATTACTCGGTGTCTGTAGCACGCAGATAGCGGGTGAGAAATACATATCTTGAAATCCCTCGACGTACAATAAGTTAGCTAACATTTTATTAGTCTTTACAATAAAAGGCATTTTTTTCAATTTTAACTCGGCTGTATACACCTAATAGCATAGTTTCAATGATGTTAAAAATATACCTGTGGCCTAGTGAAAATAAAAATGTAATCTGGGGCGTCCTGTATTATTAATTCTTCGAAATTATTTGTTAGTTATAATATTAAGTCTTACTACTATAGTAATAACTTGCATTTTCTGAATCATAAGTATGATACACGAACGAAAAACAACTTCTCTTAGAGGCCGAGGAATGCTATTAAATAGTATGATCCGTGATTTTTACTTTCTCCGTTACGAAGTACGAGAAAGTATTGTGATTGTGATTTTTTTCCACAAATTTTTTTTACGGAAATATCAGTTTTGGGGTCCCTAGATACCATTTCAACAATTTCTGGAATTTTTTTTTTGTTTCTGTCCGTGTGTGTGTCTGTGTGTGCGCGTGCGTGTGTCTGGCTGTGTGCGCTGTATCTCTTAAACTAATAGAGCAATTTATACGAAACTTTTAAAATACGTCTTATTTAATAATCCGAAGAACTGAAAAGCTTTTGGTAAAATTTCGTACACCGGAAGTGGGTGTTTACCTTAACGGTTTTTTGTTTTTTGCCAATATTTTCTTAAATATGAAAAAAATCACAAAAACATTTAAACTAATATTGAAGGCAACAAAGAAATGAACATCTTTTGCTTCAAAATATTTTTCATAAAATCATTGTTATTCGAGAAAAAAAATTATTGTTTTTTTAGTTTTTGGTTTATAATTATGAAATGATAATAATTACAGCAAATTTATGTAAATAATAATTGTAGAGAATGCCAAAATGAACAACTTCTAAAGAATAAATTTTTTCGAAATCTCGTTAGTTTTTGTGTAAACCGAGTTTTTGAATTTGAAGTATAATTTTTCCATCTTTCATAATTTTGACGTTTTAAACGTCAGTTTCATCTGAGTTTACGCAACGCTCGATATACATTTAAAATATGATTTCAATTGAAAATAAACCATGAAAGCGTAAATATAGATGATATTATCTTGTCGGAGAAAGTAACATGATGGCCACATCACCATTTTTTCAACAATCTTCCTATTATATACAGGGATCTAGATTTAAAAAAAAAACATGAAAGCAAATATTAAAGCTGTTTTAGTAAAAGATACATATTACAATGTGAAGGTCATACTTTTTGATAAATTTGATTTTGCAATTGAAATTTTAATTTTAACTGTAACTTGTGATTGTAGCTGTAATTGTAGTGTTTATTGCAGTAAGTTATTTTATTAATATTTATTTCTTTTACTTTGTACTCTATTTTACTACTGTGGACATATGTAAGCCAATTGGCATCAACATGAATAAGATTAATTTTTAATTTAAAATACACCAAATTATGTAAAGCAATATTGAAAGATGAACAAATTATGACCATGGCATCAATATAAATTTACATGTTACTGTGGTATATCCATAATATAAAAGATTTACTGAACCATCGAAATAATATTGATATTCACAACACACGAGGCTCGTCAAATATTACCAGAGATAAATTATATCATAAACAGCATAAACAATTTCCCCTTCATGCCGGCACCGATCTATATAATAAATTACCAGACAATCTAAAGTTTCTCAATTTAACATGTTTAAAGTTAAAATAAAAAACCATTTTAATAACAAATGGAATTTATTCTGTTAGAGAATTTTATAATCTGTTAAAATATGACTTTATATAATTCTATTTTGTATATTTGATATACACTCAGATGCAAAAAAACCGGGTCGGTCTTTGGGTTATTTTTGCAAAAAACGCGGGTAATTTTTTGTTTTAGTACTTTGAAGAAAACTTTTAGTGTTTTACAACCAAAGAGACCATCAGAATGTAGATAAAAACAACATATGGTACTTATTACTTTATTTAATGAACATTAATACGTATACACGAAAGAAAATGCATTTCTGCAAAATAAACTTAAGAGGGATTAATAATGAAAATTTCTGTTAAATATGATTTTAATTCTTCGAATTGCCTCCTCGAGCCCTAACTATTGCCTGCATACGGCGCGGCGGCCCATGCCACTAATGAGCTCACGAATATCATTTTGTGGAATATTCTGCCATTCTTCCTGAAGTGCCACACGAAGCTCGTTTATTGTGGTTGGTGCAACTGCACGTCCTCTAACACACCTGCCTAGATTGTAAAACACTAAAAGTTTTATTCAAAGTACTAAAAGAAAAATATACCCGCGTTTTTTGCAAAAATAACCCAATGACCCGTTTTTTTTGCATCTGAGTGTATATCTTATTTATACTGACGAATGTATCAGTAATCTGTACAGTTACCAACATAATACAGATCGTATTATATTGTATAACATCAATAAAACATTGTTATTATTTTTAGATTTATTGTATGTATAATTTTATTATTGAATTAAAATTCGATTTTAAAAAAAACATGATTGCACTATTTGGATGGCCTGATCAATATCGTACAAAATTTTGTTGCCGAACATTATTAACATTGTTTTACAATCTTTGGCAAATTATTTAATGTTGATTTACGAACAGGTTAAATTTTCATGGATTCAGGCTGTATATCGTTTCAATTAAATTTATTTTATGTATCTGCAATACATACAGGGTTTTTATTTTTAATAATAATGGCATTTGCCTGAAGTAATGATACCACACTAATTATTTGGGGCCAATTAATAATTACTGAACTTGTTGCAGGTGCATTAAATAAATTTAATTAAAACTAAATATAGACTACATAGCTGAATATTCAATCTGCTCGTAAATTTAAAATCATAAAACTGCTTTCATTATATTCTTCAATAATGATTAGAGTTCTTAAGTACGGTAATATAAAATAGATATTAATTTATCAAATAAAAACTGTTCATTTTCGAGTGGTTTCGCGTTATTAAGGCATTTTCAAGAGAAATTATCCCAACGTCTTCTAGTAAATGATGGGCACGATCACGAAATCTCCTTTAGATATTTAAAACATAACTTTTATTATATTGAGCGTTTCGTGCACAGATTCAACCTTTGAAATTGTAATGTGTCCTAACTGATTCCTTTTCATATGAAACTCTATTCATCATTTGTTATAATTTTGTAATATGTGTACTAAATAAGTCCTAATCATTACGTATAGTGCTAAACTATAAATACAATAATCAAGACATATAAAGGGTATCTCGTTTCGAGTGTGCCAAATGAAAACAGGAAGTGAATAATGTTATCGAGGTAAACGATCTTAAAGATTTTTCGATCTTAAAAATTTTCAGTATAAATTTATTAGATTACCATAAATTTAAACTAAAATATTTGAGCAGATGAATGTTTATTTGAGAGTTGTTCATACAAAAATAAAAGAGCAACCTGTCAGTTGCTGTCGGTTACACAATTATTACAAATTTTGTAATAAAATTTTCTCTCTCCGACCAGTTATTTTCGCAAAAAAAAGCCTTATACAGGTGGTCTGGGATACCCTGTATATATGCATTCAACTTATTAAAATTGTTTTTTGTCACTGCTCGGAAAATGGTAAAAATTACAGTAATTTTACTTGGTGTAACTTACAGCAACTGACAGGTTGCTCTGGTATTTTTGTATGAACAACTGCCAAATAAACATTCATCGTTCAAATATTTTTGTTTAAATTTATGGCAAATAAATTTGTACTGAAAATTTGTAAGATTTTTTTACAATCGAAAAATCTTTAAGTTTATTTATCTCAATAACGGTAACAAATCGGACATACCGAGTGACCCAGCGATCTGTAAAAGCCCCATAACTTATTTGCTATATGAGATATCGACTTCTAGTTTTCTTAAACTGGTAAACACTCGTTAAGCATATTTTAAAAATATATATGTTTTTGTACAGCGCCAGAGCGCGCAAAATCGTGACCGTATATGCATATTAGCGTTTTCTTTTCAATTTTTGTATTAATGAATTGCACTATACTTTATTTTCCGCACCCTCTAGCGGAAAAAAACGGGAAATTATAGGGAAATTCAAATGACCAATATCGATTGAAAATGTTCCGCTCTACAACTCTCAATAGAAGCAATTTTGCGCGCTCTGGCGGGCAATGTACGCATTATCTGAAAAGTTAAAAACCTATGTCGAATTTTCCGCTCTACAACTTTGGTCTCCTATTACTTTTTCAGAAAATGGATAGTTTAGGCTGAAAATCCAAAAATGAGCAGGAGGTGACAAAAGAAAAATGTTTTTATGGATAAATCTCAAGAATCCTTAATGTTTTGTTATATAAACTGTATATCATTAGAAAGCTTATTAAAAAAGCCATAGACTGGTGGCAATGTATATAGGGTGTTCTATTTGAAAAAAATAGTTATCCATTGTTTTGGGTATGTTGACACCCTGTATAGCAGTATAAACAAAAAAGACCAAAGCCGATGTGTATTATTCTTCATGACGTGGAAAATTTTCTAGTGTATAAAAAATGATGTTATCTTTGCGAGGAACGCTTCTGCAATGTTTTCACTGTGTACATGTTTTTGCCCATAACTAAACAACCGTCCATAATAAACCCATAGTATCTTATACTTTTTTTATCAGATTCTCAAAGGGATTAAAAATAAAGTATAAAAAATGGGGTGTTCCATTAAAAAAAAAAACATAACTTTGATCTGTTATTTACAATGGGATACCCTGTACAAAAACATACATATTTTTAAAATATGTAGAATAAGTGTGGGTACCAGTTCATGAAAATTAGAAGTCGATATCTCAAATCGCAAATAAGTTATGGGGCTTTTACAGATCGCTGGGTCACCCGGTATATCCGTAACGTTAACATTTTTTATATAAATCCGTGTGTATTGTATTTTGCCGGTAAATATTTTTGATCGTTCTTGAATATTTTTAATTTTTTTTTTTAATTACGATTCTAACGAAGGATTTGCCTGGGTTCGTTTTACTTCTTCCGAGGACTTATTTTTTTCTATTTAAATTAAAGAGTTGAAACTTTTAGAGTTGATAGAAAATACGGCGAGAAAAATTTTAAAACACCCCCTAGCCCTTCCAATGCGCGTCATTTGGCCGGGCCCCTGAGTTCGTTTTTGTTCTTTTAAGGACGTATTTTTTTCTTTTCAAGTCGAAAAGCTGAAACTTTCAGAGATCGCAGAATATATTTTTTTTCATTTTTGATACTACCCCTACGCTCCATTTGCACCCCTTGGCTTCGTTTTTATTCTTTTAAGGACGTATTTTTTTCTCTTAAAGTCGAAAAGTTGAAACTTTCAGAGATGGCTGAAGATATTTTCTTCAAAATTGGTGAAAATTTGTTCGTGCTTCTTCTTTTAAGGGCAATTTTTTTTATTTTCAAGTCGAAAAGCTTAAACTTCAAGTTGCTTCTTTTTGAACCATCCCTACGCTTCATTTGCACCCTATGGCTTCGTTTTTGGTTTTTTATGGAGGTATTTTTTCTTTTCGGCCGCATCAGCCGCAACGGGGTGCCAAAGACCAAAACAACCCCTATCTGTAGTGCCCTAAATTTTGTTTGTATGTTGGTTTGTAATGTGTATACGCTTCTCAGACGCTCACCAAATCATTTTTAGAGGCCCAAAGTTAATGAAAAAAATAAGCTTCTTCCTGTTAACGTTCGAGTGCTTTCCAGACAGCAAATTAAGAAATGCATTGATAGTGCATTATCATCTTTGATTCAGAAACTGGGGTTACCACCAGATTCCCGAAGTTCCTCAACGTGGGGTTTGAGCAAAATGATTTAAAATATTTTTTTTATTCTTTTCACCTCCTTCTGCACGGATGAGAGAGGTGGCGCTTTTGGGACAATTAAGTAAAGGGTAAGCGCATTTAAAACTTTATTACAATAAACATAACCTGTCTTTTTCTGAGCCTAGAGGATATCCGAAGGCCTTGCAGTTAGAATCCACGTAATTTTAAGTACCGGACCATCCTTAGATCGGGACTAAAATTGCAATAAAAAATCGACTTAAAGTCAAAATCACCAGCTACCTTGATTCATATTGATGGGCGTTCACCAATTACTTTATTTTATATTAATGACCTACGAAGACGACGGCGCAGCGGAGCCGTCGCCCGTCATCAATTACTTTATTTTATTTTAATGCCCTCCGCACAGACGACGGCCACGACTGGCCGTTCTAGAGCAAGGAACTTAATAAACTCATCTCCAAAAATCTGGATATGCAGTGCCAAACTTATGTAATTTACACGGATCTGAGTAAAGCATTAGACAATATGCCACATGCAATACTGGTTTTAAAGATGAACGATTTTAATATAGCCGGTAATATAATTAACGTCATTGACTCTTACTTGAGGGACTGCTCACAGATCGTGGAGCATGGAGGCGCCCAATCTTTTCCGTATGAAGCAGTTGCTGGGGTACCTCAAGGATTCAACCTAAGGGCCACTGCTGTTTCTTCTATTTATTAATAACGTGTGTTAACAATAACATTTTCATTTGTAGTACCTCATACAATTCATCACTATCACTCGCCCCTTTTTAAAATGTATAAATGTTACCATGAAGTTCAACACCAGGCGGATATGTTTCACCCAAGCTTTATATATTTTTTTTAAATAATACATCTTCACTGATTCCATAATATTCTGTAATTATTATCGTGCTTAATGCGATGTTTCACTTATGTATGCATCTGTATTTTATTTAATTTTAATTTTCTTTGTTACTTTTATTGCTATTATATTACCCTGTTAATGGATTTTGATGTCTGTTGAGAAATAAATATTATTATAATTTTTTTTTCTTATTATTATTATTATTAATATTATTATTATTATTATTAGTATTAGTATTATTATTATTATTATTATTATTATTATTAGTATTATTATTATTATTATTATTATCCATCGCGTATCTGGTTATTTTTAGTTTACATGTGGGTATTGAAGCTCTGTATGTTAGAAATAATAAAGAATAAACATTCTTATGGCCTGCTTAAATGATACTAACCTTTTATAAGTTGTTTACCTTTATTTTCTTTCCAAGCATACATTTAATACATGTGCATAGGAACTACATATTCATAAGCGGATTCCGGTCAGGGCAGACACAAATAGTAGATGTTTCTTACATAAAGTTGTTTACTTATATCCCGGGTATAACACAGCTGTATCATAAAATAGCATAATAGAATTTGATGTTTGTTTACTCAACGTATTCTATTCATTTATGTGTTGCATCGTTATTTGGGATGGGATTCTAACGAGAACATTAATGTAATTAATTATTTTAATGTTGTTAGTTCATATTATTAGGGATAGCAATATGAAACAGTTGTTAATTCTGCCAATAATTTTTAGTTTATTTTCTGAGTCTTTAAAATTCTCGACAAGTTTCATCTCAAGAGAGCATATTTTTCAAGAGGATTTCTCATGTATATGTTAGATTTTTTAACAAGTAAGGGAAGTATACAGGGTGTCTCGTTTCGAGTGTGCCAAACGAAAACAGGAGGTAAATAATGTTATTCTGAACAGAAAAGTTCAAATAAACATACCGGGTGACCCAGGGATCTGTAAAAACCCCATAACTTATTTGCTATTTGAGATATCCACTTCTATTTTTCATAAATTACACACGCCCATACTACCCATTTTAAAAATATTTATGTTTTTGTACAGGGTGTCCTACTATAAATAACAAACAAACAAAGTTATGTTTTTTTTTTAAATGGAACCCCATATTTTGTACTTTATTTTTAATCCTCTTAAGAATCTGATAAAAATAGTATAAGATACTATGGGTATGGACGGTTGATTAGTTATGGGCAAATTTGTGGCAAAAACATGTACACATTGAAAATATTGCAGAAGCGTTCCTAGCAAAGATAGCGTCATTTTTTATACGTTAGAAAATTTTCCACATCATGAAGAATAATACACATCGGCTTTAGTTCTTTTTTGTTCATACTGCTATACAGGGTGTCAATATACGCAAAACAATAGATAACTATTTTTTTTTCAAATGGAACACCCTATATACGTTGCCACCAATCTATGACATTTTTGATAAGCTTTCTAACGATATACAGTTTGTATAATAAAATATTAAGGATTCTTGAGATTTATCAATAAAAACATATTTCTTTTGTCACCTTCTGCTGATTTTTTAGATTTTCTACCAAAACTATGCATTTTCTGGAAAAATTATGAGTCCAAAGTTGTAGAACGAAAAATTTCCGATGGACATGAGTCTTTCAACTTTCCAGATAATGCGTGCATTGTCCGCAGAGCGCGCAAAATTGTGACTGTATATGCATTTTAGCATATTTTTTTCCAATTTTTTTTAAATAATAAATTGCACTATACTTTATTTTCCGCACCCTCTAGCGAAAAAACGGGAAATTATAGGGAAATTCAAATGACCAATATCGATTTAAAATGTTCCGCTTTACGACTCTTAATAGAAGCAATTTTTGCCCAAAATACATAGTTTTCCCTAAAAATGCAAATTGAAAATGTATGTATCAATTTTTGTGTTTTTCAATGGTTTTTCGCATTTTTAGCGAAAACTATGCATTTTGGGAAAAAATTGCTTCTATTAAGAATTGTAGAGCGCAACATTTTCAATCGATGCAGGTCATTTGAATTATTCTACAATTACCCGTTTTTCTGCTAGAGGGCGTGGAAAATAAAGTATAGTGCAATTCATTAATAAACAATTTGAAAAAACGCTAAAATGCATATAAGGTCACGATTTTGCGCACTCTAGCGGGCAATGCACAAATTATTGGAAAAGTCGAAAGACCGATATCGATCAAAAATTTCCCGCTCTACAACTTTGGTTGTCTTATTATTTTTTCAGAAAATTGATAGTTTTGCCTGAAAATCAAAAAATGAGCAGGAGGTGACAAAAGAGAAATGTTTTTATGGATAAATCTCAAGAATCCTTAATATTTCATTAAATTAAATTAAATTGTACATCATTGGAAAGCTTATCAAAAATGCCATGCATTGGTGGCAAGAAATATAGGGTGTTCCATTTGGAAAAAATAGTTATCCATTGTTTTGCGTATGTTGACATCCTGTGTAGCAGTATGAACAAAAAAGAACTAAAGCCGATTTGTATTATTCTTTATGATGTGGAAAATTCTTTAGTGTATAAAAAATGACGCTAGCTTGGCTAGGAGCGCTTCTGCAATTTATTTTTTCAATGTGTCCTTGTTTTTGCCACAAATTTGCCCATAACTAACCAACCGTCCATTATAGACCCATGGTATCTTATACTATTTTTATCAGCTTCTCAAGAGGGTTGAAAATAAAGTATAAAATATAGGGTGTTCCATTTAAAAAAAACATAACTTTGTTCTATAATGTATACTGGGACACCCTGTACAAAAACATATATATTTTTAAAATATGCAGAATAAGTGTGGGTACCAGTTTAAGAAAACTAAAAGTCGATATCTCGTATAGCAAATAAGTTATGGGGCTTTTACAGATCGCTGGGTCACCCGGTAAGTCCGATTTCTTACCGTTATCGAGATAAATAAACTTAAAGATTTTTCGATTGTAAAAAAATCTTACAAATTTTCAGTACAAATTTATTAGATTGCCATAAATTTAAACAAAAATATTTGAACGGTGAATGTTTATTTGGCAGTTGTTCATATAAAAATACCAGAGCAACCTGTCAGTTGCTGTAAGTTACACCAAGTAAAATTACTGTAATTTTTACCATTTTCCGAGCAGTGACAAACAACAATTTTAATAAGTTGAATGCATATATACAGGGTATCCCAGACCACCTGTATAAGGCTTTTTTTGCGAAAATGACTGGTCGGAGAGTGTTTGGACAAAAAAATGTATTACAAAATTTTACTTGGTGTAACCGACAGCAACTGACAGGTTGCTCCGTTATTTTTGTGAACAACTCTCAAATAGACATTCATCTGCTCAAATATTTTTGTTTAAATTTATGGTAATCTAATAAATTTATACTGAAAATTTTTAAGATCGAAAAATCTTTAAGATCGTTTATCTCGATAACATTATTCACTTCCTGTTTTCATTTGGCACACTCGAAACGAGATACCCTTTATATGTCTTGATTATTGTTTTTATAGTTTAGCACTATACGTAATGATTAGGACTTATTTAGTACACCTATTACAAAATTATAACAAATGATGAATAGAGTTTCATATGAAAAGGAATCACATTACAATTTCAAAGGTTGAATCAGTGCACGAAACGCTCAATATAATAAAAGTTATGTTTTAAATATCTAAAGGAGATTTCGTGATCGTGTCCATCATTTATAATAATAAATTTCTCTTGAAAATGCCTTGATAAAGCGAAACCAATTTTTCATGAAATAAGCGAGCAACTTCCATTTGTGTCCGTGTCTTATCTCCATACCCAATCATCTGTAGAATTGTTATTTTGTACATTTCTGTTGATTGAACCATTATTTGGATATGCAATTAACGTAATTAAAACGACTAAAACACTGATAACTAAATTATCATGCAGGCATTAATTTTTAAAGCCAGGCGTTTTAAACACAAGTAAACAAAAGTATTTATAGATTATGTTTATTTCATTTCGGTAAAAGGGGATCGATGAAATGGTTTTTGATCACTTTCTCATTATCAAGATCTAAATAATTATTGAGTGTGTTGTAGCGAATTTCTATAATAAAATAATTTTCTTTTTCTAATGTTATTTTTTGCACTGAATCTGAAAACACTTAATATTTCCGAAATAGTTGGAGATAGGTATAGGACATGGTACATGAAATATGTCTAGAATTTTCCGAAGAATCTAAAAATTGAATAACATACAGGGTGTTGCATTTAAAATAAGAAAGTTGGTATTAGCCTCTGTTACATGACACACCCTGTATAAAAAGTTTTTGCTGAAAAAGAGTGCAACTAAAAATACCAATATCCGAGCGTTTTTTTCAAACTCGCCCCCATTTATTTATTATCTAATTTATTTCATTTTGCTGATACACACTGTATAAACATATACACATCGTTTTGACAACACTCCGCTGCTAAATTTCACATTTCCCTTCCGTTTACAACGTCATATCTCGAAAACCACAAATCGTATCGAAAAACTTTATGGGAATCTTCGATACAGATTAAATAGACGACTGATATGCCGTCATCAGATTTTTAGTTTTCGAAAAAAAATCGAAACATTCTTCAAAAAATTCCCGGAAATCAATCAAAAATCGGCCGTAGATCATAAACGGTGCGCCCTACAAAAAATTTAGCCTTTATCTTTTTAGACGCAAAATGCAATGCTTAATATCGTGCCGTTTAAATTTTTAGACTAGAATTTTTCTTCTAGTCTAGAATTTTTGTATTGAAATCGGGGGTGGTTTTCTTTGAATAACTCCTCGAGGGTTAGATATATCGAAAATTCGTAAGAGACATAAAATGCAGAGGGGAGCTAGTTCTACAAAACTCTATTAAAGTTGTAATCGTAAGGGCAAGCGCGCCCTTTTTTCTGGAAGCGTCCGAAATGTGATTTTTTAGAAAAATGGCTTGCAACCGCAGGTCGCATCCCAATTTCCTATAGTAACCTTTGTCTCTCAATACACTGGGGATTTTTTGAGCCTAGTCCCAGTTTTCCAGCTCAAAAATCCAGGGATGTGAAAGTTTTGGCGTGACCCTCTGCATCGTCAAAAATCGATTTTCAAAAAATCACCCTGTTTTAATCGGGTAACTTAGAAAATCGCGGATTCACGGTCGTCAAGAGGAGCCCCGGGCCTATCGGGAAAAAAATAAAAATTGGAAAAAAATTGAATAATGCGGGAAAAATAAAACATGACAATGCAACATGTATCCCGGATGTTTTCCAGGTTATTTCTCATGAAAAATATTTCTCAAAAGTAACGCAGAGAACTCCGAAAACTAACTTCAACTCTCGAGACATTTTTTATGTCTATTTTTGATATTGCGTCTGATTCTTGCCGATAACCACTCTGAAAAGGTGTCAGGTTATTCCTGACACATTTATCTAAGTTTTCGAACCAAGATGAGCCATTTTCGAATGGGCGAAAATAGGTTTCTCCCGAATTTTCCGGAAAAACGCCATTTTTAGGTTATGTTTTCGCCTCAAAAAAAATTCCACCTCGGGATCTTATTCCTCTATCCAAGCCGAGCAACTTTGGCCCTTTTGAATTTTTCATGAAAACGCGTCTATTCAAAGTTATTTTCACATGAACGTCTGAGAAAAATGGACAAAAACCTGGATTTTGCTATATTGAATCGTGAATATCTCGGGAACGCGGGCGAAAAAAAATCTGAAAAAAATCAAGGTATTTAGGGACAAGTAGATGAACATTCTGACGTGGTCAGGAGGCCAACTTCCATTTCGTAAAAAAAATCTCTGGCGGAATGCCCCATAATGTGAAGTACAATCGATACAATTACGTTCTAAATAAAACGTCATTTAAATGGCCTCCACGACTTCTTCTGCTGGAACGAATTCGATGAACCCAATTTTCGAGCACCTTTTCCACTAAATCAAGTCGTATGTCATGAATGGCACGTTCAATATTGACTTGTAAAGCTAGAAGAGAGTCTGGTTTATTTCGAAAGACCAATGACTTCAAATAACCTCACAAGAAATAGTTTAATGGTGTTAAATCACACCTTCTTGGAGGCCATTCAATATCACAATTTCTTGAAATAATCGACTCTCCAAACTTTTCTCGCAATAATTGAATTGTTGCATTTGCTGTGTGGCACGTAGACCCGTCTTGTTGGAACCAAGTGTTGTCAAAATCAACTTCTTCCAATTTCGGTCATAGAAAGTTGGTTAGCATCGATCTATACCGCTCTCCATTGATAGTAACGGTGTTACCAGCTTCATTTCGAAAGAAGTATGGACAGATGATTCCACCAGACCAAAAACCACACCAAACAGTCACTTTAGGTGAATGTAATGGTTTTTCTTGAATAATTTGTGGATTTTCATCGCAACAGAATCAACAGTTTTGTTTATTTACCACACCACTCAGATGAAAGTGAGCCTCATCAGAGAAGATGATTTTCTTAAAAAAAATCGTTATCGTTTTCAAGTTGTTGCAAGGCAAAATCAGCAAATTCACGACGTTTACGGTGGTCCAATGGCTTCAGTTCTTGAGTGAGAACAATTTTATACGGATGCAAACCCAAATCCTTTTTCAAAATCCGCCAGGTTGTGGTTTGAGACAGTCCCAATTGTTGAGAACGTCTTGGAATCGACAATTTGCGGTCTTCAGCAACACTTGCCTGAACGGCAGTAATATTTGCATTACTTCGAGCGGTTCTTTATCTTATTGGCACTTTAACATTATGTAAAGAAAATGTACGCTCAAAATGTTCAACAATTCGACGAATAGCGAGCACACTTGGACGATTATTACGACCATAAAATGGCAAAAGCTCACGAAAAGTTGCAATTGGAGAACGATTATTTTGATAATAAAACTGAATAATTGGTAAACGTTGTTCTTGCGTATATCTCTCCATGATGAAATTGTAAACACTACTGAATACAATGAGAAATAAATGACAGATCATGACATATTACAAATGGCCGAAACGTCACTTCAAAATCATATCATCCCTATTGGAAAACCTTTTATATGTAAGTGTGCATTTGTGTGTATGTATATAGATATAAGCTAATTATTAATGCAAGGGCTAGAAGGAAAATCAGTTTCATTGTCTGGTAAATAAAAGGCCAGGTAGCGGAAATGATTCTAGTCCATTTGATCATGTGTTTTTGTAAGAATTCATGTTATATTTCTAAGGTATGGTCACTAAACGAGTTATTGTTATTATTATTATTATCTAACGGGCGGACGCATGAATTCACCAAGCGCTCGGTGACGACGTTTCATGGCAACATAATCTGATCAAAAGTTCGTAATTTATTATATTATCATTTTGTTTGCAAAATGAATAGCACCGAAGAATCAGCAAGGGTTCAATGTATGTTTTATTCGTGGCGAAAAAGAGCCGCTTCTATCGGCGATTTTATTCGGTGTATATTTTTATTTGGCGTCCATCGATGGCTTACACGAAAAACGAGAAAGAACAGTCAACTCTTTTTGACGAGTCAGTTTTAATTATTGGTATATCTAGAATCATGTAAGGAATTTCAATATTCACAATTATTATTGTTATAACATAAATTGCGATTCATAATTAAAACTGAAAACCCTTACTTGTTGCAGAGATTAAATAAATTCAGTAAAGACGAAAACTAGCTTGAACATATGAATATTCAACCTATTCGTAATATAATTAATATACCGGGTGACCCAGGTATCTGTAAAAGCCCCATAACTTATTTGCTATTTGAGATATCGACTTCTAGTTTTCTTAAACTGGTACCCACACTTATTCTACATATTTTAAAAATATGTATGTTTTTGTACAGGGTGTCCCAATATACATATCAAAATAATGTTATGTTTTTTTAAATGGAACATCCTATATTTTATACTTTATTTTCAACCCTCTTAAGAAGCTGATAAAAATAGTATAAGATACTATGGGTCTATAATGGACGGTTGGTTAGTTATGGGCAAATTTGTGACAAAAACAAGGACACATTGAAAAAATTGCAGAAGCGCTCCTAGCAAAGCTAGCATCATTTTTTATACACTAAAGAATTTTCCATATCATGAAGAATAATACAAATCGGCTTTGGTTCTTTTTTGTTCATACTGCTACACAGGGTGTTAACATACGCAAAATATTGGATAACTATTTTTTTTCAAATGGAACACCCTATATATCTTGCCATCAATGCATGGAATTTTTAATAAGCTTTCCAATGATGTACAATTTGTATAATGAAATATTAAGGATTCTTGAGATTTTTCCATAAAAACATATTTCTTTTGTCACCTCCTGCTCATTTTTGGATTTTCAGCCATAACTATGCATTTTCTGAAAAAATAATAAGAGACCAAAGATGTAGAACGGAAAATTTTCGATCGATATAAGTCTTTCGACTTTTCCAATAATGCATGAATTGCCCGCCAGAGTGCGCAAAATCGTGACCGTATATGCATTTTAGCGTTTTTCTCAAATTTTTTGTTAATTAATTGCACTATACTTTATTTGCCACGTCCTCTAGCAGAAAAATGGGTAATTATAGAATTATTTAAATAACCTACATCGATTAAAAATATTCCGCTCTACAATTCTTAAAAGAAGCAAGTTTTGCCCAAAATGCATAGTTTTCGCTAAAAATGCAAAAAACCATTGAAAACCGCAAAAATTGATATATACATTTTCAATTTGCATTTTTAGGGAAACTATGTATTTTTGGCAAAAATTGCTTCTATTAAAAGTTGTAGAGCGGAACATTTTCAGTCGATATGGGCCATTTTAATGTCCCTATAATTTCCCGTTTTTCCGCTAGAGGGTGCGGAAAATAAAGTATACTGCAATTTATTAATAAAAAAATTGAAAAGAAAACACTAAAATGCATATACGGTCAAGATTTTGCGCGCTCTGGCGGGCAATGCACGCATTATCTTTAAAGTTGAAAGACCCATATCGATTGGAAATTTTTCGCTCTACAACTTTGGTCTCTTATCATTTTTCCTAAAAATGTATAGTTTTAGCTAAAATTCCAAAAATCAGCAGAAGGTGACAAAACAAATATGTTTTTATTGATAAATCTCAAGAATCCTTAATATTTTGTTTTACAAACTGTGTATCATTGGAAAGCTTATTAAAAATGCCATAGATTGGTGGCAACTTATATAGGGTGTTCCATTTGAAAAAAAATAGTTATCCATTGTTTTGCGTATGTTGACACGCTGTATAGCACTATGAATAAAAGAGAACCAAAGCCAATGTGTATTATTCTTTATGATGTGGGAAATTTTCTAGTGTATAAATAATGATGCTATCTTTGTTAGGAACGCTTCTGCAATGTTTTCAATGTGTGCATGTTTTTGCCACAAATTTGCCCATAACTAACCAACCGTCCATAATAGACCCGTACTATCTTATACCGTTTTTATCAGCTTCTCAAGAGGGTTGAAAATAAAATATAAAATATAGGGTGTTCCATTTAAAAAAACATAACTTTGGTCTGTTATGTATATTGGCACACCCTGTACAAAAACATATATATATTTTTAAAATATGTAGAATAAGTGTGGGTACCAGTTCAAGAAAACTGGAAGTCGATATCTCAAATAGCAATTAAGTTATGGGGCTTTTACAGATCCCTGGGTCACCCGGTATATAGAAGCGAAGAAACATAATTTAACAAAACTGAATTTGTTATTCTTGAATAAAACAATTAATAAGTAATACGAGATGGCAATACATTATTTTATCCGAATTGTGTAGACTTCGTTAACTTGGAGTGTCTAGCTAATTTATAATCATTTCTGAGATGTGTATGGCTTGTTAAGTCTTGAAGGTTTTAAAGCGTATATAATTACAGTCTAGACCAGCACTTTAAAATTCATTTAACCGCAGCAAATGACAAGAAATTTAGTTTGCGAGCTTATCCTGAGCATAGCTACAAAAAACCTTACTTATTAAAACTCCACAAGAAATAAACTTGATTTTTTTTAATTTCTTATGATGAATTAAGAAATTCTTTACACAAAAATTGGAATATGAAATATATATTATTTAGTGGAATTAATATCCATTTCAGATTACTATCATTAAAAATATGAACTACCAATGCGTAAATATTAAAACAATTAATTATTCTTAACTTGAATTTAAAGAAGAATATATTTTCCTTGACTGAAAAATCTAGGCCGCTGGCGCATTGTATTCCTCTAATGAGGGTAATAAATTTTTATTACATTTTCTCTTCTCTTTGCATTCTCCCCCAAATGAAAAATAAATTACACTATGAATTCATTCTTGTTAAAATTCTACAATTCAGACTCGGGTAAGCTTTTCTAAAAGTTTGCGTCGTGACGAACTCATTGTTCGAGATTCTTAATATTTGCCAATTTTCATTGAAATATAGAATTTATTTACTAATTGATACTGTAGGCGTTTACTTCCTGATACATCTTGAAATAAAAATACGTTTTTGTTAACATCATATGATTTATTATTAGCAATTATATACCGTGTGTTCGATAAAAAACGCCCAACGCCATAACTCTGTTATTTATGAACCGATATGAATGAACTAAAAACCAAAGTCAATTATGGTTTAAATACTAACAAATGACATCAATATTGATTTTTTTCAATAATTCATTGTCAAATGATAGCCAACTTAAAATTTTTAAATAGCAGCATATAATGTTTTAATTTTTTTACATTCGACATTATTTTTCTGAATCCAATAATGCCCAATATGTTGTTTTTCGTTCAATATTTTGGTCGAAAAAAATTAAAATAAATCTTCCATTTAAAATTATATTTTTCAAAAATTTTAATTAGCGTGCCTTGGAAACAAAGTGACAAATGTCATTTGTTGTAAGGTTATGTCAAACATGAATAATAAGGACCCAATAAATAAGTACCTATGTTACAACTCAATGTAGAATAGAATAAATAAGTAGTGCAAGTATTAATTCACCTGCGATTTAAATGTTCTGTGATTATTGTAAACACTAAGTAGAACTTCGAACTCTGCAAGTCCATGAAATTGTCGATCCATATCGTCTTAAATTTCCTTTTAACCTTCTAAATTTAGGTTCTGGTATTCGCCGCTCTGGAAACCGTAGATGATAGATTCGTGCCGCAGCTCTTCGATTTCTATTACATAGAAAATAAATTTATAACATGTCTGTTAATTCCCTATTATTCATGATTATGTCTGAAACACACACTAATAACAAATGGTTGACATTACTTTTACAATAAATGACATTTGTCGATTCGAATTTTTTTCAAGGCACTCTACATTTATTACCAAAAAAATCACGTGAACAAGATTTATTATTATCTTTTTCTGGCATAAATATTCACTTAAAACCAACATAACGGGCATAATTAGATTCAGAAAAATAATGTCTAATATTATAAAATTAGAAAAGTATATGCAGCCATTTAAAAATTAAAAGTTGACTATCATTTGGCAATGAAGTTGATTTTGAAAAAATATATAATTACCGTCATTTTATAGTATTTAAACAGCCATTGACTTTATTTTTTAGTTTATTCAAATCGGTCAATAAATAACAGAGTTATGACGTTGGGCGTTTTTTATCGAACACACGGTATACAGTGTGGTAAAAAGTTTTGAACATCTGAAATATTTCTTGAATAACTTTCTCACTTATCACTTTGTGAAACATTTTGAAAATAATTTGATTTATCTTTTATTATCTAAAATACCTTGTAAAATATTGTTTTTGTGTCAAAAAGTATTCTCAAAATTTAAAATACTTTTGGCCCCTTCAAACGTTAAAAAAAACTATAGTCGATAAAAATAAATCGTGTGAATTGAAGAAAGAAAGTATTTTAATTTTCGCGTCAAGATGTATCGCGGTAACGTCTCCAATATCAGTTAAAAGGAAAGAAATCTAGGTATCTAAAATTATGAAATATGAATTTTGCCGTCTTGCAGATTACTTACCATTTTTCTTATAGAAAATTACTTCTAGCTTCAGTTCGTTCTTGGATTCCAGGGCCTTGTCTATCTGCGTCTTGTGTTCGTCCATCGTTTCCGGCCCATGGAGAAATTTGCATGCACAGCCTTTCTGCATAATCTGCGCCCTCGAGAACCCCGTGAGCTCGCAGAATCCATCCGAGCAGTACACGATGGGATAGAGTGTGGCCACTTGGGCATTCCCCAGCACGAAATTGCTATCTGTAACCAAATGAGATAATTTATGTTAATCGAATTTTTGTAAATTCGGGGGTAATTTAAAACAACTCAAGGAGTACAAGATTCCTCCACATTAAAGGAAAATTATTTTATGCTATTGTATACATTAGAAATGTCCGGGGCAAAAAAATAATAAGAACGATTGAATAGCTCATGTCTTAGTAATTTAACTAAAGCAACAAATATAATCTCAGTTACTTTGGTTACTACTGGTAAAACTACCAGCTTTGCTCCGCCTTCGATATTAAAAAAAAGGCGGGTTACCTGACGTTCCCACAAAATCGGTGTTTTGGTAAAGTAAGCTTCTTATCACGCATATAGTAAATTTACATCATCATAAGTCAATAATAGTTATTTTACCAAAAAAAACAGCAAACTAGGTTTGAACAAATCGGATGTGTGTGCACCCATCTTTCTATTTGTAAGCGCTGTATCTCAAAAACTAACAAAGGAATTATCATGATACCTTAAACACAAGCCTTATTTGACGATTTTTAGAATTAGGAAGCTAGAATTTTTTTTCACCGGAAGTGGGTGTTTACATTAACTATTTTTTCCGATATTTTTTTAAATACGAAAAATATTACAACTTCAACACAAATGTTGATAAGATAACAAACAAATGAACATCTTTTGTTTGAAAATAAATGAATAATAATTGTAGATAATACCAAAATGAACAATTTATAAAGAATAGGTTTTTTTCTAAATGTCATTAGTTTTCGAGTAAAATGACAATAAATGTTTTTAGAATTTAAAATATAATTGTATTTTTCAGCTTAAACAACTTATCCACAGAAAATTTTTCAAATTTTAGTTTCTACATCACTTACCCTAAAAAACGATTTCAAACGTCTTTTTACATTAAGATCGTAAAATGCAATTCGCCCAAACAATTGATTCATATGTAAAATTACGCCTTGAATCCGAAAAAAAAAAATTCACAGTGTTCGATTTAAGATTTCAAGGTTGAAGTCACTTTTGGCGAAAGAGGCAGCATGCAAGAAAATCAAAATTTACAAAAAATAAAAATAATTTCGAGGCGTCTTGGCGGTTAAGATGTAACCTAGATGATCCTGTGCAATCATGCTTTGCTTCCCTCGGATTGATAGGGCGGAATGGAGTGGAAAAACACAAATACTAACACTGGAAAGGGTGTAATTCCGAAATGTATTTTGAAATGAAATCCTGAAAATGTACCACAACACGAGACGCACTAAAACCAGCATACGTTCTTCGCGACGGCGACCTGCAAACTGAGTTGATATCAACAGGTACGCCGTGGATTAGTGATACAAATTTAATCTCGTTCGGAAATGATAAAAAATGGATTTTTTTTATTATGTTCAGGCACCTTGTAAAGCTTCGGTGCAGATTAAAAACTGCATGAGTTTTAATACGGGGGACCGAGATAAGATGTAGACAGTTAGAAACAATGCTAATTATTTGCAACACTTGACGATATTGATGGACCGCGCGGTCAATAACTAGTTGGAATATATAATTACTGTATTCATTAAATTTAAAGGATGAGTTTTTATTTTATTTGTACCATACAAAAAATGAGAATTTTTTGATTTTTGAGATGATGTCAGATAAAATCGAAAAAGACGAGGTACAATTTTACAAAAAAAAAAACAATCTATTCAGTATCCTATATTATTTCAAAAACATTAGATATACAGAAAGGTAATTTTCACGCGAGTTATTTTTTTTTTAAATTTCGAAAAACTGGAAAATTTGAATAAGAAAAGAAAAATATAAATAATTATTATACCATCAAATCGGAGAAAGTAACATGATGGCCACATCATCATTTTATAATAGGTATATAAATAAGAAAACCTCCTTGTATAACAAGGAAATTGCTTCTCATGCCACAAAATTTAAACGTTCTAATAAACTTTTTGTTTGTTTTTCCACAAACAAAATTAATTATATGTAAGGGTTCTGCAGATATACTGTTTTCGAAAGGGGCCCGCAAGGGGAAAAAGTTTGAAAACCTTTGACGTGGATCTTCGTTATATACACTGGTGGAAAACAAATGAAACATTTGAAATTCGTGAAATTTCGATCATTTTTAAACCGCCATAACTCGGCGTATTTTCAATAGATTTTGATGAATCTTTAAGGGCGAAAAACTTTGAAGTGTCTTCTTTAAAGTCATGCATGCGAACTTAAGCGTAACCCTTTTCGCTCCCTCTAGCATCTCTCTAAAAAACAATAATTTCATCTTTGACGATATCTATGGAGTTGTTTGAGTCCTGGGCAGGTAATTGAACACATTTCAATACCCTTTCGGTGGATCAAGTCGACACATTTTTTCCAACTCGGTACACGTTGCCAAAGTTGGACAGTTTTTGCCTAAAAACGTGTTTTTTTTGTTCGGGGGTTGAAGGGTTCTAAAAGGGATCATTCCAATCTGAGTTTACTCCCTTAAAATAGAGCCAAAATGTATTTTTTTTTGGAAAGAATAATCAAATTTGGTTGAAAAGTCATTGAGTTATGTGCGAAAAACCTCAAAATGCACGTTTTCTCAAACACCTATAACTTGGTGCCAAATCGTCGTAGAAACTTCGTTCTTTGAGTCTTGCATAGGGAATTGATCAAATTTTAATGCCTTTATGGTGGATCAAAGTTAGACGTGATTTCCAGAAAAAAAACTTTTTTTTCACAGGGGCGCTAGAGGAGGGCGGAAGGGGTTACGCTTAATTTCGCATGCATGACTTTAAAGAAGGCACTTCTCGTTTTTCGCCGTCAAAATCGATTGAAAATACGCCGAGTTATGGCGGTTTGAAAATGGTCGAAATTTCACGAATTTCAAGTGTTTCATTTTTTTCCTTCAGTATATAAAGAACTTTTAAAGAAAATGTATTTTGTAATTATACCATCAAATCGGTAAAAGTTACTTACATGATGCCCATAGTACAATTTTTTTTTTCAATTTTTTAGGCATCTAGGACTGCTTAACGTGAAACCTCGATTTGGGATGAAGTGAGTACACAAAGGGACGCATTATGAATGCAATGAGGTTTAACTGAAGGCTTACAATACTCCCGACGGAAATTATATCACAACACTAATGGAAATAAAGCTTTACGAGATCAAAATATTGTCATTATTTGGGTCCTGTTAGCCCCAAAAGAGGAAGGTCAAGGGTGGATCACCAAAAAAAAAATACACGATGGCTGTTAACCAAATAATTTATTGCTGATTTAGATCCCCTTGAGCAAAAATAAGGGCAGTAAGCAGGTTTATCAGAAAATGTTATTAGAGGCTTTGGGTCAATCACACAAATAAAATAAAATTGGATTGATGAGGCTGTTACTTGGTGAAATTCCATAATTAATTAATCATCTGCCTGATGAAGCCACTGTGTGGCGAAACATATGTTGCAGTATTTCGACATTAAAAAAGAAATTGTGAAAATTCTCAACACACGTTTTTTACTTTACCACATATAAAATAAAATTAGTTGCCCAACATTTTTGATTTTCCTTATTTTTTTACCAGTTACTTCCCAATATTAAGTGAGTTTAAAACTATAGTAAGAAACATTTTTAGGCTCATACTTGTTTTTGGCGGACGTTTTAAGTTAGCTCCGAAATCGTTTTTAGGGTGAAAACAAGTTTTGCCTAAATGTATCTAACTGTTAATTTTATACATATCAAAACAAATCATCAGAATGATGCTCTATATTTTTTGTAAATAATATTATCTAAGTAGTGAGGAACCTAAAGAAAAAAATGCACTATAAATTGAAAAGTAACTTAAAACGGGAGTTTTAGTGCTGCAAAATTATTAAAAGGAAGAAAGACTCATCTCTCTTTTTTTTATTTTTTTTTCTTTCATAGATTTCCTATAGGACTACTTGCTGTAGAAATTTTACGCTTTTAACTTTGTCCTTTTTTTATATACTTTTTCAAAAATGGCCAAAATCGTGTTTTGGGCAATATTTAAAGTAGAATATCTCAAAAGAGCATAAGTGAAAAATTATAAAAATTAATACAGATAATACCTGTTTATGCCATAAACAAAGAACAGAAATTTGGTGACTTAACTGGTTCCAGAGTTATAGTGCATCAAAGTTGGTCAAAAATTGCGTTATACTCACACAAAATTTAACGGTAGTTAATGGTAGGAATCCTCTTAGAATACAAAATTTTATTGAAACTAAATTCAAATCAAGATTCAAGAATGAATCTAAGTGTGACAAAAAAAAGTTGTATATGTACATTTCATCGATTAGAATGCAAAAGTCACGAACAGGTTGAATATTCATATATTCAGGCTATTTTCGCCTTTATTAAATTTAAAGAAAAACCTGTATAAACCTTCTAAAAAAATTTCAGAAGGGTTCAAATCGGTTTTAGGTTATCTAAACACCCATAACTTTGTGGCAAATCGCCGTAGGAACTTCGTTTTTTGAGTCCTGCACAGGTAATTGAACACATTTCAATGCCCTTTTGGTGGATCGAGTTGACACATTTTTTCCAACTCGGTACATGTTGCCAAAGTTGGACGTTTTTTGCCCAAAAATGTGTTTTTTTTTATTCGGGGGTTGAAGGGTTCGAAAAGTGATCATTCCAATGTGAGTTTACCCCCTTAAAGTAGAGACAAAATGGGATTTTTTCCCGAAATAATCATCAAATTTGGTTGACTATATCCCGCCAAGCGTAGCATGCCGAAATTCGAATGAATTAGAACCAATTAGATTCTATATAACTTCTGTTTTCAGGAAACATATCATGCAGAGTTCGAATGCGACTTTGTGATTAGTTCTCTACTCGCATTATGTTTCAGCACATGATTGGTTTAAAGAAAAACAATGTCAAATGTCAAACGTCAATTTGCGGGTAAAACGCTATTGAAATTAGTGAAAGTGTTGCTCTTGAAGTAATTTAAGAAAAAGGGAAAGAGGCCCAACCAAAAAGTTTGAGCGGAGTCACTAACATGACCTGTACTCGGGAAGTCATTTCTACAATATTGAAAAACAGGCGAAACGCGAACGATACGTACTGTAAAGAAAATGTAAAGTCCATATGGAATACCAGTGCTAAGTTAGTGCAAGAGAAGTACGTTACTGATTTTCAAATTTTGTTTGATGCGTTTATAAATGTAAAATTCAAACCTACACGACTCGCCCGCAATACCAATAAATGTCATTCAATTTTGTTGTATTGTTTTAGGCAACAGCCCCTCGCCCTTCCGGGCTCGGGACTGTTGCCAAACAATACGACTTCGTTTGTCGAAATCGCACAAACTTGTTACCGATAATTTACAATGCACTTGTGCAATTACTGTTGAAAAGTCACCGAGTTATGTGCGAAAAACCTCAAAATGC
Source organism: Ocypus olens (assembly GCA_910593695.2). Classification (NCBI taxonomy): domain Eukaryota; kingdom Metazoa; phylum Arthropoda; class Insecta; order Coleoptera; family Staphylinidae; genus Ocypus; species Ocypus olens. The sequence goes on from OU343055.1 coordinate 42,332,782, forward strand.
ACTTTTTTCAAACACCCATAACTTGGTGCCAAATCGTCGTAGGAACTTCATTCTTTGAGTCCTGCATGGGGAATTTATCAAATTTTAATACATTTATGGTGGATTGAGTCGACAAAATTTTCAGACTCCGTAGACATCGTCAAAGTTGGACATGGTTTCCAGAAACAAAAACTTTTTTTTCACAGAGGCGCTAGAGGGGGCGGAAGGGGTTATGCTTAACTTCGCATGCATGACTTTAAAGAAGCCACTTTAAAGTTTTTCGCCGTCAAAGATTTATAAAAATCGATTAAATATTCGGCGAGTTATGGCGGTTGGAAAATGGTCGAAATTTCACGAATTTCAAGTGTTTCAATTTTTTTTCCTTCAGTATATAATCATCTTAAAACTGCGTCATATGCAACTTTTCATCAAATATTTTCAAATGAGTCCACAATATCAAAAGCATTTTATGTGAGACAGGATATAATACTTCTTGTATACAATAAAAACGAATATTTCAATATTCATGCTGTTTGTAACTTTTTTCTACATCAGTTATAAAATGCACAGTCCTTTTCATTAAGCGTTCTTAAAATATGTGTTTTCTGAAGCCTTCCAAAAGCGTGAAAAAAGTGCCATACGGTTTATTTTTTATAATAATAATAATAATAATAAATTGTCTTTATTAATGCAAAAGTAATTACAAATATTAAATTTACAAGAGTAAGCGAAGTTCAGTTAGTTTATTCAACTATTAACTGCTCTTCCACTTAACCTACTATATCAATTAAATTTAATTTAATTTTAAAATTAAACATTTTAATTTATTAAAATAAAAAATTTAAAAAAATTATGGTACTGTTTAAGAGCGAATGCATTGTACATACAAATTTGTTTCGATATTTGCTGACATATTTAAAATTTTCCTCATCAACTTACGACGTATCTCATGTTTAAAATTAATCAATGTGAGATTTTTTAGTTGGGTTGGTATTTTGTTATAAATTGTATAAATATTGTAAGAAAATTATCTCTCAAAGAATGCAGACTCGTGATATGGCGGTGAGATAATACCTCTACATCTCACATTGATATTGTGCACATCAGAACGGAACACAATCCTGTTATAGAGATAAGGAGGCGTACGAGATTGTATTATTTTGTGATAAAGGGTGCAACAATTTTAACATACGGCGATTAGACATATTTAACCAGTTTAAGTCACTCAGTTTGCTGGAAATGTGATCAAATTTGCGAATACCAAATATTAAACGCATACACGAATTTTGAACCCTCTGAATGCGATTTATAGTGGTTTAATCTAGACAAGCATTATAAACGACGTCAGCAAAATTAAAATGACTTAGAACTAGTCTGTCGCACAACATACGTTTGTCTTAATAGATAGATAGTGTCTACTGGAGTAAAGCATTTTTAAGCTTAGAAAAAAAACGGGCAATACACTTATTTACGTGCAGTTTAAAACGCAAATCAGTATCAATAACAAGACCTAAGTTTCGAATATTATCCACGAAGGGTAGAGTAGTGCTATCAATTTTATAAATTCAAAAAACGAAATATAGCCTGAATATATAAATATTCAACCTGTTCGTAACTCTGCAAGCAAAATTAAGTCTTACTAAGACTATAAACAAATAACTTATTGAAACAACTACTTCCCTGGCTAGTGCCACGCCGGATATTGAATGATACAAAACAAATTTGCGTTATTACTAGTACTAAGTACTAAGTGAAATAACATTGGTTTAAGATCCCTTATTTCTACCCACAGGACTAACTTGAAAAATAAAACTAAATTGAATTTGAAAACTTTAAATTATAAAACTGAACCTAAAAATATGTAAAAATTAAGTAAATAGCCATCTGCAGACGCGTTTCGAGATTTATCTCTCATCAGTGCAGCTTCGCATTTAAATTGAATGTTAAAGAATAAAATACACTTACGTGAAGGTGACCGTGGAGTACTCTTTTTGATGATTCTACTAAACTATGAGAACCAAATAACATCGTTGAAGACTTTTTGGCATTTATAGATAGTGGTTACGGGAGAAATTCACCAGTTTTGATAAATCGGAGGAGATATTATTACCAGCTAGTACAGTGTCTTCAGGCTTAAAAGAATATAGTATTTGTGTGTCTTCTGCGTATAAATTTGCAGTGCAATGTTCTAAGACATCAATGAGGGATGACGTATAAATGGAGAATAAAATTGGACCCAATATTGATCCTTGGGGGACATCAGCGTTTACCTCAGCAGGCTCGGAGATTAAACCATCTATTTAGACCCTTTGTCGACGATTGTTCAAAAAACTAGCAACCAAGCTAACTGCATTGTTATCAAAACCAATGTAGCGGAGCTTTGCCCCCAACAATTCATGGCTAATAGTATCAAAGGCTTTGCTATAGTCGTGTAAAACCATACATGTTAAAAGACTTTAATCGGCAATATTAAGTAATATTAAGCAGGGCGGTGGAACAACTATAGTTCGGTCTGAAACCTAATTGTAAAGGAGGTAACAAATTATTCCTTTCAAGACATTCGGCAATTTGAGTTTTAAGCACACGCTCTAATACTTTTGACACAACCGGTAATATACTGATGGGCCTTAAGTCTTTAAGACCAGAAGGGCAATCAACTTTAGGGATCGGTATAATGGTTGCTAATTTCCAACTATTCGGAAAAACGGATTGCTCAATACAACAGTTGATGATATGTGTTAAATAAGGAATTATTTAACACATATAAGCATTATTATATTAATTCCGTCTGAACCCATGGCATTTGACTTAATACTGTACAAGGTATTGCTAATATCACCAGTCGCCACCAATTTAAATGTGAAACAGCCAGCACTTGAATTAGTATAAGTATTATTTTGATAAAAAATTATGGTCTCATCATTCGCCGTATAATTGTTATTACAAGTAAAATAGTAATTAATTGCGTTTACATCATTAATGTTCAATATTACTTATATAAATTAAGTTCTGGAGATTTGATGACTCTAAATCAGTTTTTTAATTAATTTAATTTAATGTTATAAAATTGACAATATGTTATAAATTTTTCATTTCTTTTCGAGTTAAGTTTGAGTTTACAGTATACTATGTCATGGTCCGCAAGTCATGGATTTTAATTACTTTTGACTCAACATAATTACATTTATTAGAGATTACAATGACATCAATTAATGTTTCTGCTCTGCTCAAATGAAGGTTAAGCATATTTATGTTAATATTGCGTAAAAAAATTAAATTTTCATATTGAGGTTAAAGGTAACTAATAGCATCCTCTAAAGTTTCAATAAAAGTAATCACATTACTATCAGGAGGTCTATAGATTACGACAATACAAAACACGTCTTTACCAAACTTACATTTTACCCAAATCTGTTCAAGGTTATTTATAGGTAACGTAATGATCTCATATTTTACATTATTTCTTATAAAGGCGGTGGTGTTGGAATATACATCCGGAAACCACTTACATATGTTGAACTCGCATTTGGGGATGATATTGAGATCGTTTGGGCACTTATTAAATATGATAAATTTAATATTGCTATAGCTGCAACTTATAAACCTCCCCAGTTAGACCATGTATTATACCTAAATCAACTTGAAAACTCAATTGTTGCCTGTTTTGCCCACACTGACAATATCGTCTGCTGCGGGTATTTAAATATTGATGTTATGAAACCTGAAACATCACCTAGTCTATATTTACGCGACATAGTGGATAGTCTTGATTTTATACAGATTATAGATAAACCCACACGACTAACCAATACTTACTGCCTCTATCCTAGACTTAATACTAATACCAAAAACCTTAAATATTCTTGAACATGGTGTTATTGATTGTGGTCTATCTGATCATGATGCAGTTTATTGCGATATTGCCATGAATTTACCTAAATTAGAGTCTGTATTATACAGGGTGTCAATTTGAAAACTTTCAATGCGAATATCTGTGAAAATAAAAGAGTTAGAAAAACGCAATTTGGTACAAATGTTATACAGGTAGGGGGAACTAGAACCACCATATTTTGGTTATGGGGTGAGTGACCCCTTGGGCCCCATTCACCCTAACCCCAAAATGTTAAATGGCATCACCCCTTTTGTGATTCCTTAAATTAAACGTTTTTTTGAGTAGTATTCACCAGCACAAGAATTTTTTTTAATGTAATACAGGGCCGAACAAAAAAGTATAATTAAAATAAAATAAATTCTGTTTCTAAGAATTGCTTTTTTTTATAATTTATTCCATTTTGGGCTACAAAAAAGGATAATAAAATGTTTTGCTCCAAATACTCGAACCAGTGGGTCAGGTTTCAACAAATAACAATCACCTATTTCAGTCAGGTGTCTAAATCGCAATTCTTTCAGCCATACTGTAAACCATGTCTAATACCGGATAAAAAAGAAAATTAAATAGTGAATTCGTCTGAAATTATTTCACTTCGATCGTTTTTGAATTTGACGTACAATCTAACACACCTGACTGCAATAGGTGATTGTTATTTGTTGAAACCTGACCCACTGGTTCGAGTATTTGGAGAAAACAAATTTATTGCCCTTTTTTGTAGCCCAAAATGGAATGTATTATAAGAATCTAATTAAATAAAATAGCAATTCAAAGAATTAGAGTTTATTTTATTTTAATTATACTTTTTGTTCGGCCCTGTATTTAATTTTAAAAACATTCTTGTACTGGTGAATACTACTCGAAAAAACGTTTAATTTAAGGAATCACAAAAGTGGTGCTGCCATTTAACAATTTGGGGGTTTGGGTGAATGGGGCCCAAGAGGTCACTCACCCCATAACCAAAATATAGTGGTTCTAGTTCCCCCTACCTGTATAACATTTGTACCAAATTGCGCTTTTCTAACTCCTTTATTTTCTGAGATATTCGCATTGAAAGTTTTCAAATTGACACCCTGTATACATATCGTAACTTCTCTAATATTGATTCACTCGCTTTCAATAATGAATTAGCCAGTATACCGTTTCAAGATATAATTTACCTTGACGATATAAATGATCAAATTAAACTTCTAAATACAATGATTTTGAGTTTATTTGATAAATTCGCTCCTTTGGTAACTCGCTCCTTTAAAAAACCCACTCAACCTTGGGTAACTTGTAATATAAAATACTTAATTCATATTCGAAACAAAGCTAAGTCCAAGTACAGAAAAACAAAAAATCCATCACATCTACAGCATTTAGGATTAAAGAAACAGATAGCTTCTCTACCTGATTCACTAAAAGATGTGAATCGCATGAATGCTCATTTTGTTGACAGTGTTCCAATAAATAATAAAAATAATTATCATGAAGCTGAAAAGTATTTTAAAGATAAACATCACCACCACAACTCTAAATTCAAATTTCATTTGATAGACAATAATAGCTTAGTAAAACATCTAAATAAATTAAATTCTTCATCATTTGGCTTAGATGGCATTAATATTACCATGGTACGTCTGTGTTGTCCTCATATTTTACCTTATTTGCTTCATATAATTAAATCTTGTCTATTGGAATCAGTGTTTCCTGATTGTTGGAAATATGCTCTTGTCAAACCTATACCTAAAGTAGCTAATCCAACAGAACTTAAAGAATTGCGACCAATAAGCATTTTACCAACGCTTTCTAAAGTCATGGAGAGAATCATAACGGAGCAACTTTCTAATTTTACGACTGAAAACAATATACTACCTAAACATCAGTCAGGGTTTAGAGGGGGTCATAGTTGTGAAACAGCATTGCTTGGAGTTTCAGATGATATTATTACAGCGTCTGACCTGGGTAATATAACAATATTGATATTGCTAGATTACAGTAAGGCCTTCGATACTGTAACACATCGTACATTAGAACTGATCCTAGAATACATAGGTCTTGAGTATGATGCAATTAATCTCATAAGAAATTATCTGAGTAATCGTAAGCAATGTGTGAAGGTTGATAATAACATCTCGTACTTTATTGATGTACAGCGTGTGGTCCCGCAAGGATCCATTCTTGGTCCGTTATTATTCTCAATATACTCATGTAGTATATTAGACCAATTAAAATATTCTAATGGGCACATGTATGCTGATGACAGTCAGATATACTTTTCCTTCCCGCCTGACAAACTGCATACCAGTGAGGTACTAATAAGTAACGATCTAAAAATGATATTCAAATTTTCTACTACCCTTGACCTTTATCTAAACCCCTCTAAATCTTCTTTTATAGTGTTTGGTAAGGATAATTTATGTAAGTCTATATCTCAAGAAATAAAACTTGAAATTGATGGCACTAATATTCCTTATGTTACGGAAGCTACTAATTTAGGAGTTATCATAGATAACACTTTCAGGTATAGGAAGTTAATTAGCAAATTCATCTCTAGAGCTCATATGAATCTTAAGGTACTATATCAACATAGAAGATATCTTAATGTCAAGACAAAAATAACTTTATGTAATAGTCTTGTTTTGTCTCACTTCAACTACTGTTCTACATTATACCACGCGGCTATTGATGTTAACACCTGTTCAAGAATTCAAAAGGTACAAAATTCATGTCTACGGTTTATTTATGGTATTCGTAAATATGACAATATTTCACATAAGCTTTCTGATGCTAACTGGCTCAATATGGATAAGAGGAGGAAGTTGCAGTCTATGTGTCTTTTTACAAAATAATAAATTTAAAAACGCCGGCCTATCTATACAATAAAATAACATTCCGCGATGACATACACAATTTAAACACTAGGTTCAGAGGTGGAATATCACCCCCAAAACATAGAAAATATTTGTATAAACGGTCCTTCTCATATCAAATATACTCTGCATCTAACATTTAAACATTTAAATATTGCAATTTTAACAAATTCAAGGCTACAATTAAAGCTACACTTTGATTATATATGTATACATGTTTGTGCACGTATTATTTATTACTAGGTTTGAGTGGTAGACCAGCAGTGTCTGTACACAAATGCTGAACTCCGCCTTTTTCCTCGATATTTTTTTTTACATATATACTGTTTATTATTATTATTGTATTGTTTTATTTGAGGAAATAAAGACTAATATTATTATTATATTATTATTATTATATAAAGACCAACACCGCCCCCTCGACCGACAACCCTATCTCTGAGAACAAACGTGTATCCGGTGATATAAAATTGTGCATTATCCATATTGGATGTAAGCCAAGTTTCTGAGACAGCAACATCATGATTTAACGAGAGTAAATGAGCTCTAAAATTGACGAAATTATGACTAAGAGATCGCACATTTAAATGACAAACAGAAATATAATTCATAAATTGTAATTTATTGCTATCAAGATAAAATAAACAATAAGTGCTTTTATAAAATACCGCGAAAATAGACATATATAATTTCTAAATCGACATTCAAATATAATTACTGTTCAAAGGTGTTAAACAAATAAGTGGAAATTGAATACGAAGTTGAATAAAAAAAAAATCTTACATGACCAATAAAAAAAGCAAAACTAGCAAAATTTATTAGAGGGACATGCATGACGTTATTTATTACTGTTTTTAATCTAAGGAAGTTCCTCTTTGTCGTTGTAGATTTTCTTGATAAATTCTTTGCCATTTTCCTCCTTACTCTTGACAAAAACATTTCTACGTGAAGACCAAGCATTTTTTACACAAAGTTTTTCTCTTGAAGATTTTAGTAGTCTGTATCTAGCGGGTGACAGATCTTTAGAGATTATAATACCCCTTGCGTTTTCATACATAAATCTTGTGTCGTCACCAAGAATAACCATGAACGATAAAACATGGCATTCTAGAACATCTGTCAGTTATCTATGCGCAGTTAATGTCACATTCTCGACAAAGACTAACTCCGTGTGAATGTCAAAAAATATGCCTTCCCATGCTGATCCTCCACCAAATGGAAGTCGCCCAGCAATACATGTCCAAGCCAAGTGTTCTCGTGCAAAATTCAACCTCGCAATCCGGTGTTCACGGGAAAACGGCGGTCCAGTAGCTCTGGTTCGAGAAGATAATCCAGCAGCATGAAGTCGCCTCCTAACTGTCCACTCACTTATGTCTACATTTCTCACTTCTTGCAGATGATTTCAAAGGGAAACTGCCGTGACCGTTCGGTTTCTCAAAGCACTAGAAACAAGAAAGCGGTCATCTATAGCTATTGTAGTCTTGCCTCGCCCTGAACCAGGTCTTCGAGTGAGCAGACCAGTCTCTTCGTACCGCCACCATACTCGTTGCACACTCGAGAGACTCAACGTTTCTTGCAGATTCGCGCTGACCGCGGCCGTCTTCTAAAGCCGCCGCAATTCGTGGATTTATGCTTATTGCAAAACACCAACAATCACAACAATGCACAAACAATTTGCAACAGATAGATGTCATCACAGAAACAAAAACTATGCTTGTTTGTTTCAACAAAACCGTATGAAAGTAAACTTGATCATTTTCATTACTTAGCATATCAAATTGAAATTGTTCATTTTCATTACTTTCAATAAACTTTAAACAACAAAAACTTGTTTTTATTCAAGCAATCAGTTAGTAAACTGTTATAACGAAAAAAACACGTAAAGAAACTAAATATTAAAAAAACTAATTAAATTACAGAGTGACCCTAGTTTTATGCTCAGCAGTGTATTTTGATCAAATGATATTTGTATGTGATATTGTACAAACCTCATGCGTGAAAAATGTTCCAGCGTTCGCACAAATATAAAAAATGCGCTCACGCAGGAGAATAGTTTTCCCTCACTTGGTTCGTAAACAGCTATTATGTGACTTGTCGTTCCCGCGCTCCGTCACGTAAAAAAACCCTATTATTATGAAGTGCATAATATTATAGTTATATTAATAGATATAATATCCGGCTTGGTTTAGACACGTTAAGGAACTTGTGTGGCAATAAATGGAAAAGCTTAATCACCTTGATGTGTCGGTTTGCACACGCCAATCACTCACACCGCCTTACAACAATGTTTACTTCATATGATTTATTACCTCTGGTTTCTCAATCGACAGGCCAATTTAAACAATTTGCTTTTCGTCCTGTAGATGTTATTTCATTTTTACGATTTTATGTAGACAATGGTAAACTCAACTATTTTAAGCTCCACTGAATAACATTCACTGCATTCACATGTTATATTTTGGAACTTCACATTGTTTAAGTACTTCATACATAAACAATAAAATATAAATGAAATGTAATCATTATTAATAATTTAATAAATTTAAACAAATATATTTTTTTAATATACTTTATTATAGCAAATATTAATGAATATTGAAAGATCAAAGTGAATTACTCGTAAGACATAAACCATATCAAATTATTTATACGCATATCCTGGGAAACAAGTTTTTCGTTCTTTGAACTGTCGTTAATGAACGATGTAGCCATCACATTATTGAGTTTCAAAAGGCTTATCCTCTGGGAATATTACACACAGATGACATAATTAGTTTTTGGTTGGCCGTATATTTGAACGTCGACCATTAACTTATCTGGCGATAACGCGGTTATTAAGTGAAAGTAATCGTCGCATTTGCCGCAAAATTCGCGACTTGACATGAAAGACGCCTTGAAGCAGAGATTAGCCTCGGTCGAAGTATTTTCGGATTCCGAGCTTATCATAAATTATTTTCCTGAATTATTAATAAACGTGATGATTTATCCACGAAATATATTTTATGTGTTTTTGTCTGGTTCAAGGCTTTAAGATTGATAAATAACGGATGTAGCCTTTAAATTTTCCAACACATTTAATAAAGTGCAGTGAAACTTGTTTTTAGAATTGGTTGAAATGCGTAAATTTTATTTATTAAAAATTCAACTATAAAAAGTTAAGGGAGATAAGGGCCACCAACCACTTTTTGTTTTAAATTCACCTAAAAGGTACGAAACACAAATATAGTTAAATGATTTTTTGACCCTTTATTATAGAAATAAATAATTATCACCAGAAAACTGTGTTTACTCACAATCGGTTAGTAATCTGTGCATTTGAACCCTTGTAAACAGTCAGGAAGGGACTCATTGTCGGCCTTAGCTGGGAAAGTACTTTCCCGGCTAGTCATTTTGGTAAATTATACCAATAGTTAATTTTAAAACATATTAAATCTAGAATATTACTTACACACCTCCAGAAATAAGGGAAGTTGCTAAGGGGTAACAAACTATTTCCAAGTAAGCTTATAATATGCTTCATACATGCCTAAATGTTTTTCGAAATTTAAGGTTATGTTTACATTTGTTTCTTGTTTCTCATGTAAGACATCGATCGACGTCAATTAAAAATACACACAGAATTAATACATCGACAGAAGCGGCTCTTTTTCGCCGCTAACAAAACATACATTCTACTCTCGCTGTAAAGTAATAATAGAATAAATTACAACCTTTCGTCCATGCGTGTTGTGTTGCCTAAAACGTCGGCAATGAGCTGTGAGTGAATTCATGCGTCCGGCATTAATCAACAAAAGGTCGATTATTAAACCAAAGTAGAACAATTAATATTATTTGAAACTTATCTTTTGTTACTAAAAGTATATTGTGAGTAAAATCGTATACATACCTCGGGAGAACTCACTCCAGCCTCGCGTCTGTAAGCGTACTCGAACAGAGTACTTCTCCCCTCGGTATATAATATACTATTACAGTTTAAGTTAAAATTGCAACGGTTGACAGAAATAAGTGATTTTACAAAATAACTAATTAAAAATAACAATGTGTAGTTATGTATATGTTCGTCCAGGAAACCATTAATTGTCCTTGTGTGGCGCAATTGACAAGCGCCCCAGTCTAACAAACTGGAGATTATAGATCAATAATAATAATAGTAATAATAATGATAATAATAATTTAATGAAAGCCGAAAGACCGCAGGTCGCTGGCCAAATTGCCTTCCACTGATACAATATAATTAATTTACGGTAATTAATTGCCAAATAAATGTATGTATGTAATGGCTATCGGCGAAATAAATTAATTATTATAAAGTTTAAAAAACATCTTTTTAAATACCATTTACAACAAATGACAATGTACAAGTTGGATAATAAAAATATTTCCCAATTATAATGTTCTAATCTTTTAACCCTTAATAGTCACACCTCCGAAAAATGACGTAATAGTCATTCGGGGTATGGTACATCCCACGCCTTTGAACTTCGGTCAATTAATCTTAAATTGACAAATAACAAAAAAAAAACAATATGTGAATAGTTTTCAAAACCTGCAAAAAATTCCGCAATATTTGAGTTTTTTGCAAAACATACGGTAGTAATTTCAATTTTCAGCTAAAAAAAATAGTTTGAACCTAAAATAGTATCATTCCATGTGGTATTAATATATTTTGCGACCTTTCCAAACCTTTCCAAAAAGTATATTTATTTTCACGATCAAAGGTGGCATTTTTTACGAAAAAAATATAATAGTATTTTTCTGATATAAAGTCAATTTAATGTTAAATATGAATATGAAAATATTTTTAAAACTATTATTATGAAGAAAACAGGCTATTATAATGTAAAAGACAATTATTCGATCCCAAAAGAGCATTCGGCGCACATATAAATATGTGCGATGTATGTCGCACATCGACCTCTCGCAACTGCGACATAGCATGTGCGACTTTTTGTCGCTTCTTCTGGAACAAATATCGCAGCGCTTTTGTGTCGGCAATCTCGGAATAATCCACAGAGAAAAAAATGCTTAGAATTTTTTTCTGGCACAATGATCACACGGGGTGTCGTACACCCCACAATTTTTCATGAGTCGACTCAAACGGGTAATATCTATCGGGGTCCACAATAGAAGATTCAAACTATCTGTAGATGGAGTAACATGTCTCGTTTACTTTCAATTTCAGGGCCTTATTCAACGTCGAAAAGACTCTGGGGTGTATCACACCCCTAGTGACTATTAAAGGTTAATATAATACATAAAAGGATAATTTAGAATTTGGAAAAATTCAATCAAAACCTGAGATTCACTTTGTTAAAAACTGTTACTGACTAAAGTTTTCTAAACTTACATTAAAGAACGGTTACTAAATAATCGCTTAAATAACTGGTTATTTTGTAGTAACTGTTATAACCGTTACTGGAAAATAATCAATTATCTCGTGACTATTAAAGGGTGCCTCAGCAAGAACTTGAATTTAGAAGTGCGCGCCAATTCCGTGTTTTAATTGTTGCGTCAGCCATATTTAATAATTGTTTAATTAAAACATTGACATTTACAAAAATGGTGCGTTATAGATTGGAAGAACGTTTGTTAATAGTGAAAACCAATTACAAACATGGAGAAATTTTTATTGTGACGATTCGCAAGTTACGTGATCATTTTGGTGTGCATAATCGACCGACGAAGCCTGCTATTGAAAGTTTGATCAAGAAATTTGAGCGGACGTTTTCATTGAAAGCATGTACAATGCACTTCCAGATGCTCTCAAATTGCTTTCTGATCATCAACTTAAAAGTAGACTCAAAGAGTATCTACAGATTAAAGCATTTTATGATGTTCGCGACTGCTTATCTAATAACTTTACGGATTTTATAACTTAACACCAGTTTTACCAATTTAATGAATTTTACCAATTTTATATCTACACTGATTTTAACAATTTTATTTTTACATTTTTACATTTTGTAATGTTCTGTCGCTTTTAGATTTATAATTTAATCAATTTTATGAATTTTATCAATTTTATATCTACACTGATTTTAACAATTTTATATCTATACTGATTTTAACAATTTTATTTTTACATTTTTACATTTTGTAATGTTTTGTCGCTTTTAGATTTATAATTATTTATATTTTAGAGATGTGTTATCTCACGATATACGTGTTTTACTTGAATATTTAATTTTGTATGTATCCACTCTTTGTATTAACTTGTGACCTGTGTAAACCTTATATTAACACTAATAAAGCATTATTATTATTAAAGAAACATCATCCGTAATCGGTCACAAAGATCGGCAGAAAATATCGTAGCTGTGAGTGTCACTGTGGCAGAACGACCAAACATCTCCATCCGACATCGTTTCCAGGAATGAAACGTCTATCGCAGCACTTTTCATCGAATTTTGAGAAAAAATATACACCTTCATGCTTACAAGAATTAGCTGACGCAACAGATGCAGCCTAGCAGCAAGTTTACCAATTGAGTCTTGGAACGACAGCAAACTGACGATGAATTCCACAACAAAATAATCTTTAGTGACGAGGCCCATTTCCATCTCCACAGCTTCGTTAACAAGCAAAATTGTCGGATCTGGGGAGGTGAAAATTTGCATGATAGTTTTTGCTAAAAATGCAAATTTAAAAATGTATGTATTATTTTCGCGGTTTTTGAATGGGTTTTTGCTATGCAATTTGGGCTAAACTTGCATCTATTAAGAGTTGTAGAGCGGAACATTTTTAATCGGTATAGTTCATTTGAATTTTCCTATAGTTTCACGCTTTTCCGCTAGAGGGCGCGGAAAATAAAGTATAGTGCAATTTATTAATAAAAAATTTGAAATAAAAACGCTAAAATGCATATACGGTCACGATTTTGCGGGCCCTGGCGGGCAATGCACGCATTATTTGAAAATTCGAAACACCTATATCGGCGGAAATTTTCCGTTCTGTAACTTTGGTCTCGTAATTTTTCCAGAAAATGCATAGTTTTGGTTGAAAATCCAAAAAATCAGCAAAAGGTGACAAAAGAAAAATGTTTTTTTTTTATAGATAAATCTCAAGAGTCCTTAATATTTCATTATAAAAGCTGTATATCATTGAAAAGCTTATCGAATAGGCCATGCATTGCTGGCAAGACATATAGGGTATTCCATTTGAAAAAAAAATAGTTATCCATTGTTTTGCATATGTTGACACCCTGTATAATAGTATGAACAAAAAAGAACCAAAGCCGATTTGTATTATTCTTCATGATATGGAAAATTCTCTAGTGTATAAAAAATGACGCGATCTTTGCTAGGAACGCTTCTGCTATTTTTTCAATGTGTACACGTTTTTGCCACAAATTTGCCCGTAACTAACCAACCGTCCATAATAGACCTACAGTATTTTTATCAGCTTCTTAAGAGTGCTAAAAATAAAGCATAAAATATGGCGTGTTTAAAAAAAACATAACTTTGTTCTGTTATTTAGACTGGGACATCCTGTACAAAAACATACATAATAATAATAATAATAATAATAATAATTTATTCACGGGTTTTCCCATTTGTACATTAATTAAGTATAAATTAATTATGTAAACAGCAACCTAATATGATTATAAAAGTAAAAAATAAATAAGTAATAACATTCGGAACCATAAAAAATAAACATAATTATTATAAACTAATTAACTAAAAAATCATTAACGTTAACAGAGAATAGAAAATTTTTGAAGCGCACATAGCTAGCCGAAAAAATTGGAAAAGACGTAGTCACATTAAGCTTATTACCCAACCGCATAATTCTTCCAATAGGATTGTTATATCCATAATTTGTTCTGGAGAAATTATATCTAAATACAGAGTTTGTTCTAGTTTGAACATTTGTCGCCCAAAAATTAATTATACACAACAAGTCCTGACAAATTATGCGATTGTTTAAAATGTTATAGAGGAAACACATATCTGCAAAAAATCGTCTATCAACTGGTGACTGGATATTAAGACGACTAGCTAAATGTTCATAATTTATCGAAGTTGAAGGTATTCCCCATTTGTAGGCAACATATCTTAAAAATTTTCTTTGAACTTTATTTATTTTTGTAATTAAATACAACTGATGTGGATTCCAAACAACAGAGGCATATTCTAACGTGGATCGAACAAAAGAACAGAACAGCAACTTTATGGTATCAATAGAAAAGTCTTTACCTACTCTATAAATGAATCCTAGCATTCTCATGGCTTTATTTGTGATACTATTAATGTGAGTCTGAAAATTTAATTTTGTGTTAAGTATTACCCCAAGGTCTTTTATTTCTGTAACTCGTTACAATTGAATGTTATTTATTGTGTAATTGAAATTTAGGACTGTTTTGTTCTTTAGAAATGATATGCATTTACATTTTTTAATATTTAAGTGTAAATTGTTTTTTACGCACCAATCAAATATTGCGTTTAAATCCTGTTGCAGCAAGTTATAATCTCTGCTATTTTCTATTATTCGAAATAATTTAATATCATCCGCATAAAGTAATATGCGAGAGGAAATTACATGAGATATAATATCATTAATGAAAATATTAAATAATACAGGGCCTATATGAGATCCTTGTGGTACCCCTGAATTAGCTTTGAATTCTTGCGACAAAACACCATTAATTTTTACACACTGATTTCGCTCAGAAATAAAACTTTCAATCCAATTGACAATGCTAGTATTGAAGCCAATAACGCGGATCTTATCAATCAAAATTTTATGGCTAACTCTGTCAAACGCCTTTGAGAAATCGGTATAGATGACATCTACTTGATTACGATTCTCAAAGGCTTCTAACACAAAATTTTGTAGTAAAGTTAAGTTTGTTATGGTAGATTTCCCCTTCCGAAATCCATGTTGCTGCTCTGTTATCATGTTACCGCATAACCAACGTAATTGTTGTGATAAAATTGAGTCCAAAATTTTGGGAATTGCGGATTGTAAACATACGCCCCTATAATCGGAAACCTCGCTGATATTACCAGATTTGAAAATTGGGGTAATATAACTGCGCTTCCATAAATTTGGAAACGTTTCTTGTTTTATTGACATATTGAAAATAATTGTGATTGGATGTGTTAATGTAAAAATACAATTTTTCAAAAATAAGCTAGGAACTCCATCCGGGCCACAAGTAGAAGTACATTTCATGTTGGTAATAGCTTCAAATACGTCAGATGAGTTTATTTTAAATTTATAATTAAAATTTACGAAAGCGTCAGTTATAAATTGGGGGGCTTCATCGACATCACTTGAGTAAGCATCAGCAAAATGTTCTGCAAAGTAATTAACTGTTTGCTGCATATTGGTACTAGTTTTTAAAACATATTTTTAAAATGTGTAGAATAAGTGTGGGTACCAGTTTATGAAAAATAGAAGTCAATATCTCAAAAAGCAAATAAGTTACAAATATTCTGACTAATTCCGGATATATTTGTAACAAAAAACGAAAAAATCAATTTTGGCTTTTATATTTTTTAAGGCTTTAAAATCACTGATTATTATGAAAGATTAAGAACACTTTTTTAAATTTTCAAATTTCGCGTTTCGTTATTGAGATATCCACATCAACTTAATTTTTACTTTCTCCGTTACGAAAAAGTATTGTGATCTTAATTTTTTTTTCAAAATTTTTTTTTACGGAAATATCTGTTTTGGGTTCCCTAGATGCCATTTCAACAATTTCTGGAAATTTTTTTTTGTGTCTGTTTGTGTGTCTGTGTGTGTGTGTGTATGCCTGTGTGCGCTGTATCTCAAAAACTAATAGAGCAATTGATATGAAAATTTCGTACACCGGAAGTGGGTGTTTACCTTAACTGTTTTTTGTTTTTTGCCAATATTTTCTTAAATGTAAAAAATATCACAAAAACATTTAAACAAACATAGAAGACAATAAAGAAATGAACATCTTTTGCTTGAAAATATTTTTCATAAAATCGTTGCTATTCGAGAAAAAAAATATTAATTTGTTTTCAATTTTTAGTTTATAATTATGAAACGATAATAGTTACAGCAAATTTGTATGAATAATAATTGTAGACAATACCAAAATGAACAACTAAAGAATAAGTTTTTTTCGAAATCCCTTTAGTTTTTGAGTAAACCGAGTTTTTGAATTTGAATTATAATTTTTCCATGTTTCATAATTTTGACGTTTTAAACGTCAGTTTCATCCGAGTTTACGCAACGCTCGATGAACATTTAAAATATGATTTCAATAAACCATGAAAACGTAAATATAAATGGCTATGATACCATCAAGTCGGAGAAAGTAACATGATGGCCACATCACCATTTTTTTTAAATACGGACCTGGATTTTTAATTACATTTTTGAATGCAGGAAAGCTAAAATTTCAGGAAATTTTAGCTTTCCTTTTAAATTATAACCAAAAAAAAAACTAACAAAGTCTCAGTGATGAAATTTTAATTAGTATAACGCCATAAAATAACGTTTTGTGGAAATTTTGGATTGTTCAAGTGTGTCCATTCTGAGATATTTCAGATCGAAAATACCTGATTTTAAGAAATTTGCAAAATTTGAAGACCCTTTAAAAAGAATGATGCAACTTTCAGGCATGAAAGATGCAACTTTCAGGCGTGAAACTTTTTAACAAAGTAGTATACTATAAACACTATATCCAGAAAAAAATTGAATGTGAGTCTTAGTTTCATCTTTTAACATTTTGAATTATAAAATAGAAGGTTTTTATTTTGAAAACTTTAACTATTTTGTGCTAATTTACAATTAAGTATAGGCCTATACCGAACAGAAACTATTGTACATTTTATGCTCTTTAGCATGGTTCTTGTTTGAATTAAATATCTCTAAAAACCGAGGAGCTACAGAGTTTAACGCAAACCTCTGCAAAATGGGCTGACCCACCAGTACAAAATGGCCGCTCAAAAAAAACTTACCATCTGAAAAATGAATGAATACCTGTATTCTACTACTAATATAGTACAAACATAGGTAAAAAATAAAATAAAAAATACATTTAGGGGGGCCGCGGTGGCCCAGTGAGTAGAACACCTGCTTACGGGCTTCGTGGTCGTGGGTTCGAATCCCATCCACGCGGTCACTTTTTCGGAACGAAAAATGGCCAAGCTGGTCCACGGATGGGTGTATGTCCCTTTCATCATTATAAATGATTATTATATAAATTATCGGTTGTGGCTGAATGCCCTAGTTGGCTACGTCAATTCCCAAATCATCCGCGCTTCCTCAACCCGAATTCCTGTTAACCACCATTCCTTTAAAAAAAAAAAAATTGTCTGCGACTATCATTGGATGATTTGATATGTGTTAGGAATTGAACGTCTTCGGTGAGATTTAGCTGCCCGTGCCGGTCTGGGCCATGCACCGGATGTTCATCCCTCGGCTCAAATTTTCTCGTCACCATTGTCCTCCCCCCTACCCCCGCAAATGTCTAAATAGGGATGCCGCTATTATAAGCTCTTATGAGCGCGGAAACCGTGTTTGTGACATTGTTCGCGAATTCGCTTTACATAAGAAAAAATAGTAAGAGTAATTTAGCGTTACGAAGATTTGGGAAATTTGAGTGACCGCACAAGAAGCGGACGACCGTGAACTGCTGTTACACATGAAAAAATTGATAACATCGGGAACAGAATTCGACGAAATCCAAGACGATCGATGCGAAAGGTGGCTATGGAACTTTAAAAAAGCAGAGAGAGCGTCCGGCCTATTGTTATAAAGAAGCTTAAAATGAAATGTTATAGAAGACAGAAAGTCCATTTACTGCCTAATAATACAGCGTCTAACTTTGTTAACCAAAGTTGGATATTGGCATACTTCGATCCTATTTCAAGATGAGAAAGTTTTTACCATGGATAAAAAGTTTAATAAACAAAATTCTCGAATAATTTCTCTTACTATGGAAGATGGCAGTGATAAGAGTAGACGCGTTTTTAGGTCAGCCCATCCTGCATCAGTAATGGTCCGGACAGGAACTACCGCGGATGGAAAAACACCTTTGGTGTTTATCGACCAGGGCATTAGGATGACTGCAGAAATATACCGCAGGAATGTGTTGGCGGCAGTGATAGAGCCATGAACACATCAACATTTTAGAAAACGTGGGTGGACTTTCCAGCAATAGTCTGCAATGCCCCACGAATACCACTATTGCTTGGATTCGAGAACATTTTCCAGACTTCGTTTCGCATTAAGATTGGCCCATTTTCACCAGATTTGAATTCAATGGATTACGATATATAGGTTATCCTAGAAGCAGCGGCTTGTGCAAAACGTCATGTTAATGTTGAAGACCCAAAGCGTTTTTTAAGGGCCGCCTGGGCGAATACTCCCGAGGAAGTATTATGATCTGCAGTAAATAATTTTCAGAAAAAACTGCGCGCCTATATTAGCGCACGCAGAGGATTTTTTAAACCTATTTGAGTTGACTTTGGCTTTTGATGTTTTGAAAAAACAATAAAAATTAACCAAACTACCAATAGTTTTTTTATATGGCGACCGAACTTATTGCCACCCTGTATAATAATTTTCACGGTCTCCGAATTAGTCGTCTTTAAACAGGTATATCTGATTCTAGAGAATTCCACTTAACACTATTTCCTCGTATCCGGAGTATCATAAACTCCCTTGGCGGTTTATCAAGTGCGAGCAAATGTAATAATAACTTTCTTGGAAAAGCCTGGAACAGTTTTAAGAAAAACATTAAACGATTTCGTAAATCTGTTTAACACTAGTAATATAAGAATATAATACGCATTTTAGATTTATAATAATTAATTAAGTTTGATTAGTTACTTACTGTTTAAAAAAATGGTGATGTTACTTTCTCCGACTTGGTGGTATCATTTATATTTACGCTTTCATGGTTTATTTTCAAATCATATCATGTTTTAAATTCACATACAGCGTTTTGTAGAATCGGATGAGACTGACCTTTAAAACGTCAATTTTATGAAAGATGAAAATGACAAATTATACTTTAAATTCTAATAGTCAGTTTACTTAAAAACCAAAGAGATTTCGAAAAATATTTATTCTTTATAAGTTGTTCATTTTGGCATTCTCTGCAATTATTATTAAAATAAATTTGCTGTAACTATTATTGTTTCATAATTATAAACCAAAAATGACAAAAAAAATAATTAAACTATTAAACTGTTTAATAACTATTATTTTTCAAAAACCAGACATTTTACGAAAAATATTTTCAAACAAAAGATGTTAATTTCTTTGTTTTCTTCAAGTTTTGTTTAAGCGCTTTTATAGTATTTTTCATATAAATAAAAAAAAATATCGGAGAAAAACAAAAAAACGGTTAAGGTAAGCACCCACTTCCGGAGTACAAAATTTTACCAAAAGCGTTTCAGTTCTTTGGATTATCAAATAAGGCTTATGTTCAAAGTTTGATGTTAATTGATGTAGTAGTTTTTGCACATTTTAATTTATATCGCTCGTCTGCGACATAACCTAAAATTGTGGCACGTAAGTTGAGTTTAGTAGTCAGTTTACTCAGAAACCAAAGAGATTTCTAAAAAAAAAAACTTATTTATAAGTTGTTCAATTTGGCATTCTTTACAATTATTAATAATGTAAATTTGCTGTAACTATTATCTATTCATAATTATAAACCGAAAATAAAAAAAAATAAATAAATTTCTTTCTCCAATAAAAATGATTTTATGAAAAATAAAATGAAACAAAACATATTCATTTTTTCGTTGTCTTCAAAATTTATTTGAATGTTTTAGTAAAATTTTCGGAATCAATAAATTTACATTATTTAATGCTTCTGCAACAAGTGAGAATTTTTCAATTTTAACTAGGAGCTAACGAATATTTATGGTAAATTAGTGTTATCTCCAAGACAGTGAATTTCATCAGTTATTACATATTTTTTATAAAATCAAAAACTAAATTCGACAAAAACTTTAAATACGTTTTTTTTATACATATATACGGTATCTTCTTCAATCAAAACAAACGACGGCTTTTTGAAAGCACAATGTGTCTATACAATTGCAGCGAATTTATTTATCTATATATTTATTAACGGATAACTTCAATTACAGTATAGTTAGTAAGTAGAAGAAATAGTATATTATACTTGTTTAATAAGAGGCATTGTGGGGAACTCGTTACATTCTAGTATGACTCGCACAGCGAGAATCCCACTCGTGCCACAATATACCCTCTTATTAAACTTGTATAATAATGTACTATTTTATTACATTGCAAAATTTGACAATCAGTGTTTAGCAGTACGCCGTTTTGTAAACATTCTTTTTTGCTACCAACTCTAACAACATTTACATTAGTGGTTCGAAATGGTTCGATCTGTACCATATGTGTTTGGTACTAGGGATGATGGCGTAACAAACTATTATGCTATTTTAACACTCATATACATAGATTAAGAATATGTTCTGTTTTTTTTTCAGCTACATACAACGTACGTAACACCAATTGTCAGTAAAGGCTTTTTACCGCTCATCATTGTGACTGCAATTTTTTTCTGAAATATTTCTATATTTTTTTTAAGAATAATAAATATGTATACAATATTTGGAAAGGAACACTACACCAGTTTTATTTGTTCTATTTTGAAAATCATCTCTAGAACGGCACTCTAGACAACAATATCGCCTTATATTATCTTTCTCATCAACGAAAAACTACAGACCTGGTTCGGACCATTAGTTCCCACTAGTGCAACGATAGCCAGATAATAGGGAATCGGAACTACAAAAAATGTAACAACAAGGTAAAATGCAAAATCAACCAATTTCACACTCTTAGTAATTCCGATTCCCCATTATCTAATCTCTACTTCGCTGATTAATAGTCAGAAACCGCTCCGTTTGAGGAATGATAATATATTACATAATAGTTATTTATATGGTTACTTATTTTCGGTAGGCGACGAGCCTCGGCTCCGCCTCGGCTCGTATTCGCCTGCCTCAAATGTTAATACGTCCTTACGGTTAGGGTTGCTTATTAATTTTTTTCCGCTACCGGATATACAGGGTATTTCAGAGCTCTGGGAACGGTCAATCACGTGCTTATTTTTCAAAATTTCGAAAAATGTTTTATACAAAAGTTGTGTATAATAGTGAGCTGCACGCCCTTAAAATATTTAAATTTATACAAGGTGTCTCATAACAAAGTTACAGACCAAACTTATGTTTTTTTAAATGGAACACCCTATATTTTTTGTTATTTTTGAATTATATGGAGCAAATAAAGGTGAGTTACTTCAATATTCCCTATACCTACCGTTTACCGTTTTCGAAATATTTGAAGATTTGTTGAAATTGGATTCTACTTGAGAATACGTTACTAAATACAGGGTGTGCCATTTGAAAAAACGAAGTTATTCAACTTTATAAGTTGGGTTTTTCTACCGCATTTTTTTTATCATCCTGAATAATTTTTTGCATGAAATCATGGTTGCCTCTATAGTTCGAACCTTCAACCAAATAATAGAAATGATTTTAATCGTTCAATGTCAATCACTGGGGCAAAAATAAAATTTCACCCAGACCATGCATTTCAACAAATCTTCAAATATTTCGAAAACGGCAAACAATAGGTATAGGAAGTATTGAAGTAACTCACCTTTATTTGCTCCATATAATTCAAAAATGACAAAAAATATAGGGTGTTCTATTTAAAAAAAAAAACATAAGTTTGGTCTGTAACTTTGTTATGAGACACCCTGTATAAATTTAAATATTTTTAGGGCGTGCAGCTCACTATTCTGCACAACTTTTGTATAAAACATTTTTCGAAATTTTGAAAAATAAGCACGTGATAGACCGTTCCCAGAGCACTGAAACACCCTGTATAATATTTAAAAAAAATCAGAAAATATTCTAAAATACGGCTTGTAACATTTGGGATCAAAATTTGTATAGTCACCTACGCATCCTATGGTAACCCAGCAACCGAGAAAACAATGTCGAATTTTGTTTGTTTGTGTCAATCCAGTGAAACTTTCTTCGGGCATGGATACAAACGAAGCTGCGAATATTGCGTGTCAAACCTGTTGCCGACAAAATCGAATAAGAGGTATGATGTCATGACGACGCTTTTAAGCAGTGGTGATGAAAAAAGGATGCCGATGCTATCGAAAATGTGTTGCTCGCTTATATGATGGAGCGTTACGTTTCTGTTATTTTTTTATTTTCCTAGGTCCGTAAGTGAAAAATTAAGTTCCATCGTTAAGGACAACAAACATCACGAATGTTATCAGCCACTTACGGTACCTGTAACCATGGATGTAATGCTTAGTTACTTTGTCGGTAGCGGAAAAATTATTTTAATCACTTGAAAAGGATGGTAGATATACATTTTCAGCATCAAATTGAATACAACAATAATCATATTATGTTCGTTCTAGATTAAACGGAATGTATCTGCCTTGAACAGATGTTTAAATTACACAGTTATAAAATAACATTATGATTCTGCTGCTTCAAGAAACTTATATTTATAGTCCTTTTATTTAAGCCATGAAATTTCCGTTAAATTGTAAAGTCCCTCGGGAACGGCAAGGAAAGCGATCCGCGGCACGGTGGAGCACCCTCAGTGTTTAATCCTATACAATTGTTTAGTTGCTCCAACATTAATGTCAAGAGTCGAACGAAATTTATGAAAGGGCACAGAAAGTCGAAAGTCCTTTGGAACTGAATTGAACTGCCTAATTAATATTAATGTCCCATTGATTCGTTTTGCTCGCATTTCCAATTTTCGGGCCAAAACGTTGACAACTAAAATTGGCATAATAAGGCGGTCGTAATAAGAAATTTATATTTAATTAAAGATCTTATTTTACAGAACATCGCTTTATTAGAGGTACTACTGAATAAATGAAACCGATCAAACGGTCAAAAAACGAATTTGAACGAATATTAATATACATTAGATATTATTTGTTGTAGCTTTTTCATGATATGATAATCAGTTATCGTTAACTTTTTTTAATTTTGAAAAGGATTGTTTGTAAGAATTTGTATTGAGGAAATAAGGGTAATTGTCTGTCATTTTCAACTTTACTTATAAATGACTGTTGAAACTCAAGTGATGGCTGTATACAGGGTGTTTCAGAGCTCTGGGAACAGTCAATCACGTGCTTATTTGTCAAAATTTTGCAGAATAGTGAGCTACATGCCCTAAAAATGGGGGCGTCCAGCTCACTATTCTGCACAACTTTTATATAAAACATTTTTCAAAATTTTGACAAATAAGCACGTGATTGACCATTTCCAGAGCTCCGAAACACCCTGTATATTATTAATCTAAAATACCTTGGCTTTTTCGTTTATATTTTGTATGAATCCATAATCAAAATTTACATATAAAATGTTATTTTTTTATTAATTTCAAAAAATGGTGATGTGGCCATCGTGTTACTTTCTCCGACTTGATGGTATCATTTGTATTTACGCTTTCATGGTTTATTTTAAATTTAAATCATATTTTAAATGTACATCGAGCGTTTTGTAGACTCGGATAAAACGTCAAAATTATAAAAGATGGACAAATTATATTTTAAATTCAAAAACTCAGTTTACTCAAAAACTAAATTAACATAAATTTGCTGTAACTATTATCATTTCATAATTATAAACCAAAAATTTAAAAAAAATAATATATTTTTTTCTCGAATAAAAATGATTTTATGAAAAATGTTTTTAAGCAAAGTACATTGTCATTTACAATTTTATTTATTAATACTGTGATATTTATACACCATTTATAGTGATCTTATACGGTGATATAATATTTACTTTTATTTATTTGTTTTTATTGAAATTTCTCCAACTTTACTTTATCTTAACGTATTTATTTAATATTTAGTATGTTTTATTGCAATGTAAGAGTAACATTGCATTCTCAACACAATGAATAAGTCCGTCGACATCATTTAAATTCACGTCAGGCCAAGTTTTTTTTGTTTTATAGTAGTTTTAAGTTAATTATTAAGTCGTACATTGTTTTCTATTATGTTTTTAATATATTTTTTTATTTATTGCTGACTCACAAGGTGGAGAGAGTTTCAGTAGTCTTAATAACGTTAATACCACGTTTAATATTGAGTATATTTCTGATGATGATATATTGGCTGCTTCGTCAAAACTAAAAAACAACCTAACATCTGGACCGGATCAAATCCCGTCATTCATAGTACGTGATTGTATTCATTCACTCTTGGTGCCATTAAAGCATATATTTAATTTAATAATTAGTACTGCATGTTTTCCTACTTGTTGGAAAGTAGCTCGTGTTACTCCCGTAATGAAATCTGGTAACAAGCAAGACATAAAAAATTATAGAGCTATCTCCATAGTCGATAACTTCTCTAAAATTTTTGAGATTGTAATATCAATTAAAATTTATTTTTATGTTGAATCAAGTATATCCACAAGACAGCATGGTTTCATGAGCAAAAGATCTACCACTACTAATTTATTAAATTTTTCTGAGTTTGTTTCTTATCATCTTGATCGTCGGTCACAGGTAGATGTTATATATACTGATTTTAAGAAAGCTTTCGACTCAATAAGACATACCATCTTGCTTGCTAAATTAAATTCTTGGGGTTTTAGTGACAAGATGGTTGAAATCGTGGCTTCATATTTAAGTGGTAGATCTCTTTACGTAGAATATAATAATTTTCGTTCCAAGCCATTTTATTCTACTAGTGGGGTTCCTCAGGGGTCAAACCTGGGTCCTCTATTATTCCTGTTATTTGTGAATGATATAGTTGAGAATATCTCATCTAATATTCTAGTTTATGCCGATGACGTCAAGATCTACAGATCTGTTAGTTCCGAGACTGAGTGCCAGATGTTACAAGCTGACTTACTAGCTATTGAAAAGTGATCTATAACTAATAACCTGGATCTTAATGTTAGTAAATGCAAGTGCATGTCATTTTCTCGTAAGGCTCAACCAATATTGTATAATTATGTTATTAATAATGCAGTCTTGGATCGTGTGTATATGTATCGGGACCTAGGGGTCTGGTTCGATAATAAGTTAACATTTGTATCGCATATTAATAAGATGGTACAAGATGCCTTGCAGTTACTTGGATTTATTAGGAGAATCACCTTACCTTTTAATGATGTCAATGTAATTAAAACCTTATATTTATCATATGTACGTTCTAAACTAGAATATGGCTCTGTTATATGGTTACCATATTATCATACACATATTGCTACAATTGAGCGAGTCCAAAAAATATTCTTAAGATATTTGTATTTTAAGCTTACAGGTGCCTATCCTGACCATTCTGTTCATTACAGTGACCTGCTTTCTATGTTTCAATTGAAACCTTTAACTTGTCGCCGTGACATTATTTCAGTGACATTTTTATTTAAAATTATTAATAACGGAATCGATGATCCAAATTTATTATCATTAATTAATTTTCGCGTCCCTCGGTTTGCAAGTAGAAATACACTTACTTTTTCATATAGCAGATCACATTCTAACACTCAATACAATTCACCGATAAACAATATGTTCAAGGTATATGCATCTGTTCAGCATTCTGTTGATATTTTTAATTGTGATCCGAATTATTTTTATAGAAAAATATCCGATTTACTTTAGTTGTAGTATAAAATATGTACAGTTACCACTATTGCAATTATATATATATATATATATTTTTTTTCGTTTATTCTTTTGTAATTTTGTTATTTTTGCTACGTTTTGATAATCATATTAGTTTCAGTTATATTATGATTAATTTCTAATGTAATTATTTGTAATTTTTAATTTTATTTATAGTTTTATATATATGCACTTGCTTATATTTTCTGATAACATTTCCCTGTAATTAGATGTAGTGTCTGTTGGGAAATAAATCTATTATTATTATTATTATTATTGAAATTCATACAATGTCAGCAATCTATATTAATTGAATAATACATATGTAATAAATCTGTAAAAAAGGTGAATCCGTCAAACAAATTAAAATTAAAATTACTAGCGTAATGTTTTTTATAGTTTTTATCAAAGAAACAAATCGTATGAATATACATAAGATAAATAGTTTTAGAAGCATGTATATGCTGTACGTGTCGTAAAAACTTTCTAGAATATCGCGCTCCATCTGTCTTAATGGCATATGCCGAGTACTTGAATCATTTTTCATGTGTGTTGAAAGCATAATATTCCTTAAATTTGAATATGTTAATAAAAGCTAAATGTGAGGGCAGAAAGACCCACGGTCGATAGCCCAGACAGAGACGTACTAATACATTGTATAATTGTCCATCCAATTACCTGTTTGTGTCTGTAATAAAGATGATGTATATATAGCTAAATATTTTAATACTTGCTTATGGGTAAAAAATCTTGTTTGTTTTTTGTATTTTTCCCGTAGAATACGATTTCGCAATAAAAATAGAGGGTTCCATTTCAAATATAAAGTTGACCTTAGTTTGACCTTGAAAACTAATGCCAAGGCCATTTTCAAGGTCACCAGCATATGTGCCCCTCCAAACCCTACAGCTTTTATCTCAAACATTTTTCGCCATATTGTTCAGGTTTCGAGATATTTGGGGTGGCAATTTAAAATGGGACGCCCCGTATATTCAAACAAAATTTCGTTTATTGCAGACTATAAAAAATTTCGTACTTTTAAATTATACCATCCAAATATTATTGCTTAACTTATCTGAAAGTTACGTTCTACAAACTTCAAACTTAATCTGGAGAAGTAGTTTATATGATCATTAAATATTGATGTTACTGGTCCCTTTTTAACTTTACAATTAAAACGCTTGATTCTATGTTTTTATGGACAGTTTTCTGACAAAATTATTACTCTCATTATTAAAGGACAAGAAACTTATTGCTGGATTTAATTAACATATAACATAATTACATATTTTGATGATTACCATTTTCAATTACACTCCGTTATTTGCTGGTAGTTTTTGGTGAATGCGCCGGGCACAGCAGTGTTAATTATAAATTAATTATCAATTATAATATGATAAATAAATTTAAATTTCGAAATTAAACATTTACTTCTATAATTGGAAGTTCATTCAAATAATTCTCATTACAATTCCATAATTTCCGAAACTGATCGAGAATTTCAAAACTGCAAATGATAGTCGGGAACATTTGTTTTAGAATCATATAACATCAATTATAACTAATTAAAAACTGCATTGTTCCGCGTATTTTATTTACAAAAGCAATACATTCCCTGTTTTCGTGAAATAAATAAATCATGTGCATATGCGAGAAACAAGTAGTTCTGAAAGCATTATAAACCGTGTTTTTTTATGGATGTAGGGTCGTGGGTAAAAGCTTTTTAGAATATTGTGCCCTATGTGCGACTGTAAATGACAAATGGCGAGTGCTCGACTTGTTTTTGATGAGGGCGAGATATTCAGGGTTGGGATTAATAATTTGTTAAACCGGGCGGAAAATGTGAAAGCGTTGATTTAGTTAAATTAAATGAGCTACCGGTCCCTTTTTAAAAGATCAACAGTTGCCTTAATTTTGACTCGGACTCAATTTTTTAATGTATGTTGTATAAGGTAAGGTAAATAAAATGCTATTTATATAAATGAGTTTAGATTTCACAGGTAATTATAATAATATGATTTAAAATGAAATATTAATCTGTGACTTTAATTCAAATCATAGATTGGCGAATATTTATTTCGTTTTAAATGATATTATTATATATATACAAACATCTTTATTTGAAGACATATTCACAATTTTTAGTGTTGATTTACATTATAATATCACAATACTTCAATAGGCTATCGACCAGGAGGTCTTTCGATATTATTATAATTATTTGTGAAATCTAAACTCATTCATATATACTGAAGGAAGAAAAATGAAACACTTTAAATTCGTGAAATTCTGACCATTTTCAAACCGCTATAATTCGGCGTATTATCAATCGATTTTGATGAATCTTTAAGGGCGAAAAAGTGTCTTCTTTAAAGTCACGCACGCTAAATTAAGCGTAACTCCTTCCGCCCCCCTCTAGCGCACCTGTGCAAAAAAAGTTTTCTTCTGGAAACCATGTCCAACTTAGACGATGTTTACAGAGTTGGAAAATTTTTGTCGACTCAATCCACCATAAAGGCATTAAAATTTGATCAATTCCCTTTGCAGTACTCAAAGAACGAAGTTTCTACAACGATTTGGCACCAAGTTATGGGTGTTAGAAAAAAAAGTGCATTTTGAGGTTTTTTGCACATACCTCAGTGACTTTTCAACCAAATTTGATGATTATTTCAGAAAAACTTTACTTTAAGGGAGTGAACTCAGATTAGAATGATCCCTTTTCGAACCCTTCAACCCCCGAACAAAAAAAAACACGTTTTTTGGGCAAAAAAAGGCCCAACTTTGGCAACTTGTACCGAGTTGGAAAAAATGTGTCGACTCGATCCAACAAAGGGACATTAAAATGTGTTCAATTACCTGCGCAGGAGTCAAATAACGAAGTTCCTACGACGATTTGGCACAAAGTTATGGATGTTTGAAAAAAGCGAATTTTGTGTTTTTTTGACCCAAGTCCGAAGTTTTTCGACGAAATTGTTATCGTTTTCACAAATTAATTTTTTTTTGCATATTCTTTGAGGTATGCATGAAAATTAATTGTTTGCGCAAAATCATGAATATCGCATTTTGTACCTTAGAACTCCATTAACAAAAAAAATGTACAATGTACATTTAAAATATGATTTAAATTGAAAATAAACCATGAAAGCGTAAATATAAATGACACCATCAAGTCGGAGAAAGTAACATGATGGCCACATCACCATTTTTTACATTTGCATATGACCATCTCCCGTTTTCAGGTTATTTTTTATATTGTGTACAGATGCCGAGGAATAGCTGCAAAATCCAGCGCGTTCTGCCAATTTCGAGATCTAAAAGTTTCTCGTCATTTTTCTGTTTTTTTTAGTTAATTTAGTTCATCATACTCTTGTAGAAAGAAACCTCACGAATAACCTACCGTTTTCCTTTTATTGCTATTTTAAACAGATGCCGAGCTAGCGTGTTCGGGCGCATCATTAATTTCCGCGTAAATATCCCGAAATTAGTCACCTTCTACGCCCTGAGAACACACATTTCTTCTCAAACGCTCTGGAAGAAATTTGTCACAAAGGATTATTTTAGTCGCTCATTACAAATCTGCAATTGAATTTTCCAAAAAACAAAATGGCGTATCCAATATGGCGGACATGTTTGTGAAAAAAGGTTCGATTCGGTAAAATTTCATAAAATAGGGGTTTTTTAGGTCGTTGATACGAATCTGGAATTGAATTTTCTAAAAACAAAATGGAGGATCCAATATGGCGGACATGCTTAAGAAAAATTTTCATTCGGCCTATATTTAAAAGTGGTAGTAGAAGTTACATCGTGGACTATAGAGCAGTTTCAATTCAATCTACTTTTCCGAAATTATTTGACAAACTTATTGCAGATCAATTAATGTTTTCATGTAAGAGCATTATCTGCAACGTGCAACATGGATTTTACGATGGAAGATCTACTGTATCCAATCTACTTGTTTATCAATCATATATTATTAATGCTCTTGAGAAATACGGTCAAGTGGACGCAGTTTATACAGATTTCTCCAAAGCCTTCGATCGTGTTTCTCATTCAATTTTAGTGAACAAATTACGCGCTATGGGCTTTGGAGACTGTATAACGGAATGGATCCGAAGTTATTTGTCTGATGTACAACAATTTGTAAAAATCAATAATTTCGTCTCTGAACCAATATCTGTTTTCTGATGTACCGCAGGGGTCACATTGTGGCCCAGTATTATTTTTATTATTCATTAATGATGTCAGTTCATATGTAAAGCATTGCAGATTTTTATTGTTTGCAGATGACCTTAAAATATTTCGGGTGGTAAATTCCATCTCAGACTCAGGATACTTGCAGGATGATTTAAACAATATTTATAGATGGTGTTCTGATAACAATCTTTATTTTAATTATAAAAAATGCATGTCAATCTCGTTCGGAAGGGGTCGTATAGTTGAAATTGCATATATCATAGATGATCATCTATTACCATCTGTTAAGCAAGTTAAAAATCTTGGTGTGTTATTTGACTGTAATTTCTCCTTCTCGAAACACAATGACTGCATTTGTTCGAAAGCTTTGCAGAAGCTTGGATATATTAATCGATTTGCCACAAATTTTTCTATCAGTACCCAGAAAATACTATTCACATCTTTGGTAAGACCACACTTCAATATGCTTCTTGCATTTGGTCGCCGGCATATAATAATAAGATTGATCAACTAGAACGTGTTCAAAACAAATTCTTAATGTCAATTTCTTTTAGAATTGGGATTAGTAGAATTGAATATAGTCGCAGCAATATGCTTTCTTTTCTAAACCTACCAACATTACGTGATAGACGAATACATGCAGATTTGTGTGTAGTTTATAAATTAGTGAACGGTTTTATAAATTGTTGTGAGCTTCTCGCATATTTGAATTTCAACATCCCCTTAAAAACAAGAAACATTACTGTTATCAAAGAATCTTTTCACAGATCAAATTTTGGCAGAAATAATGCATTGTGCAGAATGTTCAGATTATGCAATCTGGTTTGTGTTTCCCCTATTTTTTTCCTATACATCTTACAATAAATTTAAACGCCATCTAAAATATATTGATGTATCACCATATGTTGTTGGTATATAATGTTTTTATTAATTATTAAATCTGTATGGTTTATATAATAGTAATTCTACTTTTGTAATATATCGTTATTGTTATGTATTAGTTATATTGTGCAATATTTTATTTTGATTTCTTTACTGCATTCTTTATTTTAAATTTTTCTTGTAAAAAGGTTCGTCCGTCAATAAATAAATAAATAAATAAAAATGGTTTTATTTGGAAAAATTTCATAATATAACCTCCTCTGGTTATCGACCTCATTATCAAATTTCCTGGAATCGATGTTTCGATGTTTGAGGTTTTGCCCAGCTTTTCGGGATTTGGGCCCACTACACAGGTCGCCGCGCGCGTCTCACGACCCGCGTTGTAAAAAAATGTATAAAATTCAAAGTTGCAATTAGTAGCAGTCAATTTTTTTAATATGGAGTTGAAAAGGTTTATATCAACTTGAAAAAAAATATCACGGCGGTAACTGGTGGTAAAATGACAACGGTGTGCGGCGGTGTGTAAAACGAGTGCTCATATTATTACTCTACACGTGAGAAATAGTAATCTAATTTAAACCATTTTCGGTAGTGTTACCCAACTAACCGATATCTGTGTCTAGTGAAAATTTGAATCAAATATATTTGGTGGCTCAAGAATAATTAGCGATTTAATTGTAAGTAATATATCATATTAACATCCACGTGGCATTTTTTATACCACGGCGATTTTATGCAAAAAGTGCAAATGCGATCGGTCGAGGATTCAACGCTAGCGCGCTCTATATTGTTCGTTATTAATTCTGACAGAAGTGCATTTATTACGATAATTGTTTAATCCTGTATTTTTACCTCTGTATTCTTGTGTATTCCTTCCGTGGTCTTCCTACCTGTTTGTGATTAAGAAGTCGCTACAACAGACCGTGTAGCGTGAAGTGTGTGATTTGTCGTTATCATTTTACCCGCAGTCCTTTTCAAGCAATTCACTAATTTATAAACATTTTCGCGCTGTTGCCATATTGTGCGATATTTCCACTCAACCAAGTAAAATAATGCCTATTAAATGTAACAGTTGTTCTAAAAATATAAGCCCCAAATCGACTGCATTAAAATATCATTCTTGTGAAATATGGCATCATGCATCCTGCACCGATTTGGATGCAGATCGTATTAATTACTACCTGGAAGAACTTAAGAAAAGTAATGGCGATTATTTTAAATGTAGCGACTGTTTACCTGAAGCAATGGAAGACGATGCTCCACTAAATATGAGCTTATCTGCTACCTATATCGAATCTATAATTGATAAAAGCATAACTAAAATTCTCAACGCTCACATAATTTCATTAAAAAATGAAATTATTAAGGCTATGAATGATGAATTAAATTCGATCAAAATGAATCTAGTCAAAATTGAAGAAGAAAATAAATTATTACGTGCGGAAATAAACTCACTACAATCCGCAAATTCAGAAGCAACTTCAATTGACTTTTTCGCAGAGATGGAAGATCGTGTAAGGCGTAGCATGAATGTAGTGATATATAACGTACAGGAATCAAAAAGTCATAACTTGTCTGAAAAAATTAAAGAAGATACTGATACCGTTACAAGCATAATCCAATCTGCTGGCTTTTCTTTTCTTCCTTTAAAAGTTATTAGGATTGGAAAAACATTAGAATCTTCCAATAAGTGTAGGCCAGTGAAGGTCTTATTTTCTAATAAACAACATGCCTTGGATCTAATATCTTATAGCAGATCTAACAATATCAATCAATTTAGGATCAAGTCTGATCTCACTCCCAGACAATTGGCTCATCTTCAATCCCTCAGATAGGAACTTGCAGTGCGCAAAAGCGGTGGAGAACCTAATCTTACTATTCGATACATTCATGGAACACCAAAAATTATCTCCAAACATGTAAATGCACCTAAGCAACAATATCAAAAAAACTAGACAACATTTATATTTATTTTCATAATGTGGGAGGACTTAAAACAAAAATACGAAATTTTTCACTAAATGCTACTGAATCAATCTACGACATTATAGTAATTGTGGAGACATGGTTAAACGTCGATATATTGGACGCTAAATTACTATTGTGTAACTATAATATTTTTAGAAAAGATAGAACCCAAGATACAAGTAACCAATCTAAAGGCGGTGGAGTATTAGTAGCCGTAAAAAAACACTTGAACGCTTGAACCATTAATTTAAATAACGTCGAAGTAGAACAATTATTTGTAAAGATTACATTTGATAGCAGGTCATTATTAGTTGGTTCAGTATATCTACCGCCTAATGCCTCGCTAGATAAGATCCAAATATATTGTCAAACTGTTGAAGAAATTTGTGACAATAATTCATTTGATGATATCGTGTTGTGTGGTGATTATAACTTGCCTTTGGACAGGTGGGCGAATGAAGATTCGTGCGAATTTCATCAGATTCCGAGCCAAGCTGCACAATGTTTAATTGAAACGATGAATTTTGCTAACCTGACTCAGAAAAACTATATACCCAATGCAAGAGGGCATTATCTTGATTTAGTGTTCAGTGGCGCAAGGAACATTTCAGTGGCAGCACATTGGATACTGCATTAATTTGGATGTTGCCAGTGATTGTGATGCGGTTTATAATGAAGTTTACCGTTACGATTTCTCCAACGGGTCTTACGGTGATATCAATTTATTTTTATCGTCTGTAAATTGGGAGCAATTACTTAGTTCGTATAATAATATCAATGATGCAGTGAATTGTTTCTATGAGATACTGTATATAGCTATTGATTTGTTCATTCCTCGTAAAAGAGTGTTCGTTAAGAAATTTCCTAAATGGTTTAATTCTCAACTTATTCAGTTAATTTATAATAAAAAAGAAGCTCATAGAATATATAAAATATCTAATTGCCAGGATGACTATAATACATTTTGCGAACTACGATCTAGTTGTAAATTATTAAATAGAGAATTGTACAGATTATATTTACATAATTGTGAGTCTAATATTTTAAATAATACAAACACGTTTTGGAAATTTGTTAATGAACAGAAAAATACGAGTGGCTTTCCTCTAAATATGTATTACTCTGATAAAGTGTCTAATAACTTACAAGAATCGGTCAACCTGTTTGGTGAATATTTTAAAACCGTTTACTCAACAGATAGTGGTTATACCATTAACACTCAATCTGAGCAAATTATAGACTCTTCATATACTTTTTCTGTT
Source organism: Ocypus olens (assembly GCA_910593695.2). Taxonomy (NCBI): domain Eukaryota; kingdom Metazoa; phylum Arthropoda; class Insecta; order Coleoptera; family Staphylinidae; genus Ocypus; species Ocypus olens. Next base: position 42,367,458 of record OU343055.1, read on the forward strand.
GACTTAATTTCAGTTTTCAATGAAATCGAAAAATTAAAATGTTCATCGACTTGTGGGCCTGATAACATTCCTAGTATATTTTTAAAACAATGTAACTTCGTTATATCGTATCCTCTTACATATTTATTCATGCGTTCAATCAAAGATGAAGTATTTCCGCTTGTTTGGAAAGAAAGCTATATATCACCTATCTTTAAATCGGGATGTCGTAATAATATTATTGATTATAGAGGAATTTGCTTACAATCTGCGATTCCCCAAACTGTTGGATAGCATTCTTTCGAAACAGCTGAAATGGCTTACAAAAGGATTCATTATTGATCAACAACATGGATTCGTTACAGGGCGTTCAACAGTGACCAACCTTATGATATTTCAATCTTACCTGTTAAATGCCTTGGAAGAAGGTAAACAAGTTTACTCGATCTATACCGATTTTTCCAAGGCATTTGACAGAGTAAATCATGATATACTGTTGGGTAAACTTAAATCTTACAATTTTAACGAGGGAATTATTAGCTGGATACGTAGTTATCTTACAGACAGATCACAGAAAGTGAAAATTAACGATTGTATTTCGGATGATATTATTGTAACGTCGGGGGTTCCTCAAGGCTCCCACATGGGTCCAATATTATTTAACTTGTTCATAAATGACTTGGCAAATGAACTCTCATTTAGTTCCTGTCTTTTTTACGCTGATAATTTAAAGATGTATTCCGTTGCTAACACTATCGAGGATATCAATATGCTACAAAACGATCTTACTAAGATATTTCACTGGTGCACTATTAATAAGTTAGACCTTAATATCAATAAATGTAAATCAATTTCCTTTCATAGAGGCGATATAATAATAATAATAATAATAATAATAATAAATAATTTATTCACGTTAGGAACAGTACATAATAAATACAAGAAACAAGGTTACAATATTATGTCCAGCCGCTACTAGAATACGTCAAAAAATAATGAGATAATGAGCAAAATACACCAAAAATACAATCTTACATGTTACTGTTTCGACTGAAATATTCTTCCATAGAATAGTGTTCTCGTTCCATTAAATATTCTTTCAACTGATTTTTGAACAAAATTTCATTTGTAGTATTCTTTAGATGCTTGGGCAGTTTATTGAATATCCTCAGTGCAGCATACATTGCAGATGACTCAAAGAGGGACAATCTATGAACTGGGTATACATATGTTTCTTCCTTTCGGGTTTCATATTGATGATCTAAATGATGTGCGTTGAATTTATCTTTATTTTTAAAATTAAAAACTAATATTTCATAAAAAAATAGGTCATAAAGTGTAAGTAGACCAAGACTTTTAAACTTACCTCGGCAGCTATCTTTTTGGGATAGATTTAGCATTATTCGAATAGCTCGTTTTTGCGTGATAAATAAATTTTTTGTACAACCCGATGAACCGTAGTGTATCAGACCATACCTAACTTGGCTTTCAAAGTTAGCCCGATATATCATAATTAGTGCTCTGATATCTAATACTGGTCTAAGCATTCTCAAAGCATAGCATGCTGTGTTTAATTTAGATAACAAGTTATCACAGTGGGAGGTCCATTTTAGGTTACTGTCAATTACCATCCCTAGAAAATTTGATCTGTCTTGAATTTCAATAATTTTATTATTCAAATTCATAGTACACATATGTTTTTTATTTTGTGTTTTAAATACTATATAGTTGGTCTTAGTATTGTTTAATAATAATTTATTCTCTGCCATCCAGTTTTTCGTAGTTTTTAGAATATGTTCCGTCTTGTATGCTAATTCTTCTTCATGCAAACTTGATATGAGAAGACTGGTATCATCTGCATATGTAGTAATAAAAGTACCTGACTGTCTAATTATTTTTGGTAGGTCATTGACATATATGATGAATAGAATTGGACCCAATATACTTCCCTGTGGTATCCCTAAGTGTACGGATTTTGAATTCGATAATTTGTCATTAATTTTAGTTTTATGAATCCTATTTGTCAAATATGAACGAATTAACTCATTACTTGTACCTCTTATACCGTAATATTCTAACTTCTCTAATAGGATTTCGTGACTTACAGTGTCGAACGCTTTTGAGAGATCAAGAAAAATTCCCAGCGGCATCTCCGATCTCTCAAAAGCGTTCATAATTTGTGTTATGTAGTCAAATACAGCTGTATTTGTCGATTTTCCTTTTATAAAACCGTTTTGTGCATTGTCAAATAAGTTATGCGTCTTAAAGAAGTTGATTATTCTCACGGCTATTATTTTTTCAATTATTTTTGAAAATATAGATAGCAGAGTGATTGGCCTGTAATTACCAAATTCGTTCGGATCACCTTTTTTATATACGGGGGTAATAATACCTTCCTTTAAACACTTAGGAAAAATTCCTTTTTCTAAACTAATATTAATTAAGAACGCAAGTGGGTCAACAATTTCATGTATAGCTGCTTTAACTAGTTTCGTTGTTATTTCATCGTAACCGTATGATGATTTATTTTTGAGAGCATTTATTATGTTGAATATTTCTGTAACCGTTGCGGGTTTAAGAAATAGGGTATTTATATGTCTGTCAACGATACACTTAAATGGGCAGATTGGGATCTTATCGCTTTCCGTTGCAGCTATGTCATTGAAATGATCGTTTAATTGATTTTCTTTACCATGTAAATGTATTTGGTTGTTATGATTATTAGACTTACCTAATAAATTATTTATGATGGTCCATGTCGTTTTGACTTTATTGTCGCTAGATATTATTTGATTAGCTATGTCAGTCTTTTTCTGTTCTTTTAATAGTGTATCATATTCTTTTTTAACGGTACAGTATAATGTTTTGGCGTCTAAATTATGGTGTCTGGCAACTGATAAATAATTTAGCAGATGTTTAGCATTATTTAAAGCTTGATTGCTTTTATGTTTTGGTTTATTTCCTTTTCCTGTGTGATATTCTCTTACTTTTGGACAAGTAGTGTTCATTGCCTTACTAAAGATATCAACAAAATTTGCCCAAGCTCTATCAACATTATTTTCCTTATATATATGACTCCAATCTACTAATTTTAAGGAACATATAAACTTCTCTATATTGTTTGGAGACATTTTTCGTATCCTTCTATTAGTAATATTTCTGTCACAGTTAACAACTAGCGGCCAAGAAATTTTTTGCGCAAAATGATCCGAGATGTGCGTTTCAAACACGCATGTCTCGTACTCACTCTCCATATTTGTGATAATGTTATCAATTCTCGTCTGAGTATTATGTGTTACACGCGTTGCACAATTAATCGAAGCTTTTGCATTAAATGATCTTAATAAATTATGAAAATCTGTTGCTTCTTTAGTTACACTATTTAAGTTTATATTAAAATCTCCCGCAATGTAGTATATTACATTCTCGGCTAATAATTTTTGCAATAATGATTCTAATTTTGCGAAAAAGTCACTAATTGTATTTTGACCCGGTGCACGATATACTATAACACAAACATATCAAGGTTGATGGTGGATATTCAATTAACGGTATGTTATTGGAAAAGGTTAGCGTTATTAGAGATTTGGGCATAATTTTTGAGAAAAATTTATCATTCAAGCATCACATTTTTTCGGTTGTAAATAAAGCGTTACAAATGTTAGGGTTTATAAATAGAGTAGCTAAAGATCTGTCCAGCTCCACATTTAAGGTGTTGTATTGTTCCTTAGTTCGTTCAAAACTTGAATACGCCGCTTCCATCTGGTCTCCTCATCAATCATATTTAATTGATAAATTAGAGAGTGTCCAGAATAAATTTATTAAAGGCATGTCATATAAAATGGGCATTACTTCACAAAACCTCATAGTTTCAGAATTTAGAAATGAAATGAACATCAGTACGTTGAAAGACCGTAGAATAAGTTCTGATTTATTATTATTCTTTAAAATCTTGCACGGTATTCTTGATTGCCCTGCATTATTGCAACAGATCAACTTTTGGATCCATCCGCTTAGAAACAGAACAAGGAATATTACAACATTTTTTATTAAGTTCCATAGATTTAATTATTGTTACAATCAACCTCTTTCTAGAATGTTGCGGTACGCAAATAACCTCCAGATACATGACCGGATTGACGTTTTCCAAAACAATGTTGTACAGTTCAAAAGAAACTTAAATAAAATACATGTTCATGTTCTAGATGATTAGTTTCACATGTATTATCATTCAAATGTTTTTTTTTTGTTTTATGTAATGTTGTTTACATAGTTAATAATTTCTTACATTTTATTACGATAATTTCCGAAATGATTATTATTTGTGTATTTTATACTAGGTTAATTTTTCGAAGTTATTATTATTTGTGTATATTATATATTATATTATATGTAGCATACATCGTCATTCAAATGTAATTTTTCTTTTATGTAATATTGTTTTCAAAAAAGGCAAGGCCGTTTATTCTAATAAAATAAAATAAAATAAAATAAAAATTAGTTCTGCACTTAAATAATTTCCGTCTGCTACGTGTAAAAATTCGATCAAAGATGATAACAGTAATAAATATAAATAGGATGTGTTTTGAGTTTTGAGTTCATGGATTCTATAGTACTCGCCATCAGGAGAGGATTCCACTTTAAAACGCCCAAGAGCGCTAGTAAGAATATAAGAACCCCACTTATTGTTTTTCCGAGGTTTATAACTATTTATAACAAATTTCATTCTTCTAAATTCTTACATAGTGGATATATGAATTAAAAATATATATTTTTTATTAACTTTAGTGGGCTGTAGCTTAGAGAGGAAGCGATTTTGAGCAAAAAATTATATGAAAGACCTCCCTTAATTATTGCTGAAAAATCACGTTTTAAAATCTTTCGCATCAATTTAGAAACACCCGTATAATGACTAAATGTCATCGTAGATAATCCGCTCAAACTTTGCATTTTGTTAGAGTAAATTTCGATTTATCCTTGTTGTTGATGTAAATACTACTATCTTTATTAACTTCATTATAGCATATATTAAAACTTTAAGCAGGCATTTGAAATATGGGTTTGTTTTGATACGGCTCACGTTCTTATATAACCTGGAAAACTTTATACCCGTTGAAACTTACTTCTTTTCGTAAACAGTCGTTATGTTTTTATTTGCTAGTCGGGTTACAAAAATTTATTTTCATATTATGTAAATGTATTTGTTTCGTCTATTTATTCCGTTATAGAAAAACACAAATATGCAAATGTCTTTATTAAAAGTAATTTACAAATGTTGAAATAATTTCAATATATATTAAAATATCACCATTATTTTTTCTCAACCAATCTCTCAGCCAATCTGCAAAAGTTCATGATTGCACATTTTACGACATAAAATGATTTAAAAAAAAACTAGTTGTAGGGTGTGTTAAAATTGACACACCTCTTACTATCCCCATCTAAAATATATGCATCCAATATATAAAGTGATTGATGGCATTGCGTCTATCGATCTCGCTAGATATAAAAATACTAGACCTACTATAAATAAATATCTCCAGTTTTACGATTCAGCTCGCTTGAGCACAATTTGCCTAACACATTGTGTGGGCACAACGTTGCGGAAAATTGTAACGCTGCAGTCGCTCTCATCATAACGAGCGAATAATTTTTACACGAGAGTTCCACGACTCTTTTATGCTCCAAACGTACGGCCCTCCATACATATTAAGCCCGATGTAATTGCGTGTCCCGCTGAAAAAGAGTACTTCCTGCGACTGGATTTTATGTGTGTGGATACGACAAATTTATTTCAGCTTAAATTGGAGTTTCTGCTAAATTACAATTTTATTATTTTTTTTCGTGGAATTAAAAAAAAACTGCCTCTTTGTAAAAGCTATGAATGCAGTCTTGTTATTAAAATTACATGGCTGATGGTGGCCTGGATGGTGGTATTACTGCTTCGTTCGGGACCTCGCTTCTGAATTCCAACCAGGGAGTCAATTTTTTTTAACTGAAAATAGTGTGCGGGTCGATGATGTACAGTGTATTTTCACCCTATATTTATATATAAACTAATTTTACCACAATCGATCGAGCCACAATGTCCTAGTTGCCAATTTCCACTATCATCCTGGCTTCCTTAATCCGAATTCCCATCAATCATCGTCACTCAAAAAAAAAAATGTTTATTAACAGTGGTCCACCCTAAGAGTGTTGTGATGGCTCGAATAAACATCATTATTATTGTGTTTAACCAAGAACATCATTTAAAATGTAAATTGTTATTTTCTTCAATCGAAAACACGAATAACTTTATTGGATTGATGAAGCTGTTACTTGCTGAAATTCCATAATATATGTGGTAAATGAAACACGCGTGTTGAGAATTTTCACAATTTTTAATGTCGAAACAATGCAATATATGTTTCGCCACACAGTGGCTTCATCAGGCAGATGATTAATCATCTGTGTGGCGAAACATATGTCGCAGTGTTTCGACATTAAAAATTGTGAAAATTCTCAACACACGTGTTTCATTTACCACATACGAATAACTTTATTAATACCACACACTTAATTTATAATTAATGACTATAGCCTTTACACAATTAAGGAGGGGATCTGGTTTAGTACATTAGCAGCAATAAAAAAATATAAAAATTGTGAAACCAAATCTCGGGACGACATAATGGCGATATAAGGGTGACATAAGGGTGACGTAAAGCGACGTAAGGGCAATAACTAAAGTTCTGTTTACGAAAAAAAATCCAACTTCCCAGTTCTGCATCACTATTGGAGGGGAACCCCAGGGTCAAATGATGGCCAATGTGACTTGGTCGAAACGTCCCGAAATAAGTTCATTATAGAATTACAAACAATTTTCTAACTCGCCGATAAAAATATTACAGTCCCACAAATAAAAGCACGAAATTGAATAAATCTAGTTCATGATAACAAGCCTCCGTGGCGCAATTGGTTAGCGCGTTCGGCTGTTAACCGAAAGGTTGGTGGTTCGAGTCCACCCGGGGGCGTTCGTTTTTATATTAGTGCAAACATTGTCTCAACAACTTGAATTGAATGTAGAAGAAGGTAGAAGTGGGCAAAATGGTCCTTTTTTGTGAGTCGACTCATTATTGCAGTGAGTCGACTCATGACTCCTTGTAAGAAGTAAAAAGTATGGAAAAATGTTATGAGCAGAAAAATAAACTAAGGCCCGCGACAATGTATAATTTTATATTTCTCCTGCTGCAAAGCTTCTTTACTTGCAATGAGTGGATTTATTGTTCAAAAAATCAACTTTGTTTCTCTTAAAATTTTGAAGAGCAAATTAAAAAAAAATTGATTTCAATACGCTAACAATAAATTTCACCAACATTTGTGGCTCATTTCGAGTCAGCAATTTCAGCGAACTGCTCATAATTAAAAGATGAAAAAAAAAGTCTCCACCCAAGTTTGAGCAGTGTTTCGAGTTGGACACAATAATAATATTTTAAGTGCGATAATATACGCATTAACATAAAAAAAATTGTGATGTGACCATCATGTGACTTTCTCGGATTGAATGACTACGTCCACATTCCTATTAATTCCTGATGCAAATCGTAAAATTTCTCGTAAATTAACGAAACTGTTCAGAATGTCTTCCCAAAATCGATTTTGGGTTCGCTTGTTCTTATAAATCTCACTCAACTGAAATTTCTTCTGTTTAGCACAACTTTCAATTATTGATTATAAATGAAAGAGCAGCAACAATTAAACTTCGCCTCTTCTGATAAATGTTATTTAACTATAATTCCAATTGTTTTGCGCAGTTTTCGATTTAACAAAACGTATCAAATGCTTCAAATGTCAAAAAGGGCATTTTTAACTGCCGACGATGACCATTTGCAACTGCCAAAAATGATAACTTTCAGCTGCCAAAAACTACAATTGTTAACTGCTGTCAACGATGGCAATTTTTAACTGATAAAAACTACTATTTTGCACTGCCAATAATGACAACTTTCAACTGCTAAAAACTACAATTTTCAACTGCCAAAAATGACAACTTTCACCTAGCAAAAACTACAATTTTTAACTGTCAACGTTGGCCATTTTTAACTACTTAAAACTACAATTTTCAACTGTCAAAAATGACAAATTTCAACTGCCAAAAACTACATTTTTTAACTGTTAACGATGGCTATTTCTAACTGCTAAAAACTGCAACTTTTAACTGCCTAAAACGACAATTTTTAACTGTCAACGTGGGCCATTTTTAACTGCTAAAAACTACAATTTTCAACTGCCAAAAATTAAAACTTTCAACTGCCAAAAACTACAATTTTTAACTGTCAACGATGGCTATTCCTAACTGCTAAAAACTACAACTTTTAACTGCCTAAAACCACAATTTTTAACTGCGAACGTTGGCCATTTTAACTACTAAAAACTACAATTTTCAACTGCCGAAAATGACAACTTTCACCTACCAAAAACTACAATTTTTAACTGTCAACGTTGGCCATTTGTAACTGCTAAAAACTTCAATTTTCAACTGTCAAAAATGACAAATTTCAACTGCCAAAAATGACAACTTCAAACTGCCAAAAACTACATTTTTTAACTGTCAACGATGGCTATTTCTAACTGCTAAAAACTACAACTTTTAACTGCCTAAAACTACAATTTTTAACTGTCAACGTTGGCCATTTTTAACTGCTAAAAACTACAATTTTCAACTGCCAAAAATGTCAACTTTTAACTGCCTAAACTACATTTTTTAACTGTCAACGTTGGCCATTTTTAACTGCTAAAAACTACTATTTTCAACTGCCAAAAATGACAACTTCCAACTGCCAAAAACTACAATTTCAACTGCGAAAAATGACAAATTTCACCTGCCAAAAACTACAATTTTTAACTGTCAACGATGGCCATTTTTAACTGATCAAAACTACAATTTTCAACTGCCAAAAATGACAACTTTCACCTGCCAAAAACTACAATTTTTAACTGTCAACGATGGCTATTTCTAACTGCTAAAAACTACAACTTTTAACGGCCTAAAACTACAATTTTTAACTGTCAACGTTGGCCTTTTTTAACTGATAAAAACTACAATTTTCAACTGCCAAAAATGACAACTTTCAACTGCCAAAAACCAAAATTTTGAACTGTCACCGATGGCCATTTTAAACTGCTAAAAACTACTATTTTCAATTGACAAAAATCAAAAATCAACTGGCAAAAACTAAAATTTTTAACTGTCAACGATGGCCATTTTCAACTGCTAAAAACTACAATTTTCAACTACCAAAAATGACAACTTTCACCTGCCCAAAACTGCAATTGTTAATTGTCAACGATGGCTATTTTCAACTGCCGAAAACTACAATTTTTAACTGTCAACGTTGGCCATTTTTAACTGATAAAAACTACAATTTTCAACTGCCAAAAATGACAACTTTCAACTGCCAAAAACTAAAATTTTGAACTGTCAACGATGGCCAGTTTTAACTGCTAAAAACTACTATTTTCAATTGACAAAAATCAAAAATCAACTGGCAAAAACTAAAATTTTTAACTGTCAACGATGGCCATTTTCAACTGCTAAAAACTACAATTTTTAACTACCAAAAATGACAACTTTCACCTGCCAAAAACTGCAATTGTTAACTGTCAACGATGGCTATTTTCAACTGCCAAAAACTACAATTTTTAACTGTCAACGTTGGCCATTTTTAACTGATAAAAACTACAATTTTCAACTGCCAAAAATGACAACTTTCAACTGCCAAAAACTAAAATGTTGAACTGTCAACGATGGCCATTTTTAACTGCTAAAAACTACTATTTTCAATTGACAAAAATCAAAAATCAACTGGCAAAAACTAAAATTTTTAACTGTCAACGATGGCCATTTTCAACTGCTAAAAACTACAATTTTCAACTACCAAAAATGACAACTTTCACCTGCCAAAAACAGCAATTGTTAACTGTCAACGATGGCTATTTTCAACTGCCAAAAACTACATTTTTTTGCTGTCAACGATGGCTATTTTTGATTGCAAAAAACTACAACTTTTAACGGCCTAAAACTACAATTTTTAACTCTCAACGTTGGCCATTTTTAACTGCTAAAAACTACTATTTTCAACTGCCAAAAATGACAACTTTCAACTGCCAAAAACTACAATTGTTAACTGTCAACGATGGCCATTTTTAACTGATACAAACTAAAATTTTTAACTGCCAAAAATGACAACTTTCACCTGCCAAAAACTACAATTGTTAACTGTCAACGATGACCATTTTTAACTGATAAAAACTCCAATTTTGAACTGACAAAAATGACAACTTTCACCTGCCAAAAACTACAATTGTTAACTGTCAGCGATGGCCATTTTTAACTGATAAAAACTACAATTTTCAACTGCCAAAAATCAAAAATCAACTGGCAGAAACTAAAATTTTTAACTGTTAACGATGGCCATTTTCAACTGCTAAAAACTTTAATTTTCAACTACCAAAAATGACAACTTTCACCTGCCAAAAACAGCAATTGTTAACTGTCAATGATGGCTATTTTCAACTGCCAAAAACTACAATTTTTAACTGTCAACGATGGCCATTTTTATCTGCTAAGAACTACTATTTTCAACTGCCAAAAATGACAACTTTCAACTGCCAAAAACTACAATTCTTAACTGTCAACGATGGCCATTTTTAATTGATAAAAACTACAATTTTCAACCGACAAAGTGACAGCTTTCACCTGCCAAAAACTACAATTTGTAGCTGTCAACGTGGGCCATTTTTAACTGAACTTACAACTGCCAAAAACTACAATTTTTAATTGTCAACAATGGCAATTTCTAACTGCTAAAAACTACAACTTTTAACTGCCCAAAACTACAATTTGTAACTGTCAATTATGGCCATTTTTAACTGCTAAAAACTACAATTTTCAACTGCCAAAAATGACAACTTCCAACTGCCAAAAACTACAATTTTTAACTGTTAAAAACTACCATTTTCAACTGCCAAAAATGACAATTTTCAACTGCCAAAAACTACAATTTTTAACAGGCAACTATGATAATTTTCTGCCGGTGACCATTTTTGACTGTAAAAAATAACAATTTCCAACTACCAAATATTAGAATTTTTAATAACCAAAAACTATAATTTTCAACTGCAAAAATGACGGGTTTCAACTGCTAATCATGAATATTTTTAGCTGTCAAAAAATAACAATTTTCAACTGCCAAAAACAATTTTTAATTGTCAACGATGATCATTTTCAACTATCAAACACTACAATTTTAACCTGCCAAAATCAAGTGAGTCTTGAAGTGCATTTTCGTCTCTTAAACTTTTACTTAATGTGAATTGAGACATTTCGTTAGATATGGATCGCCAAATGCAACGTACCGCTATTATAAGATCTTATGAGCGCGGAAACCGTGTTCGTGGCAATATTCGTGAGATCGCTTTTCATTAAACCACAATCCGAAGAGTAATTTCTCATTCCAAAGAGTTGGGAAACTTGAATGACCTTGCAAAAAGTGGACGACCGCGAACAGCTGTTACATGTCAAAAGATTGGTAACATCGGGGACAGAATTCGACGAAATCTATGCGAACGATGGCTTTGGAACTTGAAATAAGTAGAGAGGACGTCTAGACTTTTGTTAGGAAGAAGCTTACATTTACTGCGTGTAAATAAAGCGGCTTACAGGGTAACAAAGTGCAAAGAGATTGCTTCGGTGTGCTGGGGAAATTGGTACAGTTCGGTCTTATTTGCAGATAAGAAAGTTTTTACTATAGATGAAAAGTTTAATAAACAAAATTTCTCGAATTTCCTACTATAGAAGATGCTAGTGATAAGGGTAGATACGTTTTTAAGTATGCTCATCCTTTGCCAGTAATGGCCTGGGCAGGAATTACTGCGGATGGAAAAAAAACCTTTGGTGTTTATCGAGCAGGGCATTACGATGTTCTTAGGAAAGTGGTGGAGGCCGTGGTAGAACCATGGGCCAATAATTTAGAGACTGTCGACTCTGCAAGGTCCCATAGAGCGAATGCCACTATTGCTTGGATTCGAGATAATTTTCCAGACTTCATTTCCCCTGAAGATTGGTCTTCATTTTCGCCAGACTTAAATCCAATGGATTCCGCTTTACGGTCTATTCTAGAGACAGCGGTTTGTGCCAAACGTCATCTCAATGTTGAAGATCTAAAGAGTTCCTTAAGGACCGCCTGGGTTGCTATTCCTAAGGAAGTGTTGCGATCCACAGTAGATAATTTTATGAAAAGACTGCGCGGCTGCATTAGCGCACGCGGGGGCATTTTTGAAACTGTTTGAGTTTACTTTAATTATTAATATTTAAGTTTATAGCGGTATTAAGTTGATGAAAAAACAATAAAAAATAACTAAAGTGCCGTTCGTTTGTTATGGCGACCGAACTTAATTGCCATCCTGTATTTGTATAAATAATTAATAGTATTTTCTAAACGTATCAACCTGGAAATTCGATTATTTTGACAATAATTGCTACCGTATGTCCTTAGGTGAAATACAGGATGGACCAAAAGTTCGTTTACATTTCAAATGATGATTTAAAAGAAGCTAGTTATGTGAGATAAAAACTTTCTATTTATTATTAATGTACACAAAGAGGGATTTTATTTTGTTTTAATTACATCATATATATGTGATCTTTGACTATTTTGACACTGCTGCAACCTGGAGCGGAAATTTTCAATGACGGCCTCACAAGTGGTTCGTGAAATGTTTTGCATTTCCTCTCGAATATTTTCCTTTAATTCCTCTTGGGATACTGGGTTGCTGTTGAAAACTTTACTTTTAAGGTATCCCCAAAGAAAGAAGTCCAGTGGGGATAAGTCCAGGCTACGAGGTGACCAGTTAATGGCACCTCTTTTGGATATCACATTTTGCCCAAAAATTTCGCGAACAGCACTTAATGAGTCGTTGGAAGTATGGCATGTTGCCCCATCTTGCTGAAACCATGATCGTTGATTAAAACCATCGAAATCCTGTATCGCTGGTGAAAAAAAGTTCTATAGCATGGCAATATACCGCTCTGTACACACTGTACCAGCATTTCTTCGGCGATCTTCAAAAAAGTATGGACCAATTATGCCTATTGCTGACAAAGCTGCCCATACAGTAACCTTGGGTGAATGCAGAGGTTTTTTATGCTTCAATTTAGGATTAGTTTCACTCCAATACCTGCAATTTTGCCTATTCACATGCCCATTTATAGGGAAGTGTGCCTCGTCTGAAAAAAAATGTTGGTAAAAAATTCAAACCTATGAGCGTGATTTTGAGGCTTTAATTCCTGTACCATTTGGTTTTTGTACGGATGTAAATGTAAATCTTTGTGAAGAATACGAATCAAAGATGTCCTGGGCACACCTTAGGGGTCCATGATGGTCTCTTGATGTTCTAGGTCGGCCGGATCATGGTTGATTCATTGTTGAACCTGTCTCCTCGAATTTCTATACCCATTTTCGAATCAATTGAATCGATTGAGCTTTATTTTTAAGCCGTATGTTGTAATGAGCGCAAAATTTTCGTTGCGCTAGAGTAAAAGAATCGTTGTTGCGGTAGTACTAGCGTACATAGAACGCAAGTTGTTTATCGCTGAACTACGCCATGGTACTGAATTCCCATTGCCCGCTCTTGCGCTTCGTAACCCCTCCGCCTCACCCCGCTGTCGCTGCTCGTCGCAGCTACTGATTCAAATTTAAACGGACTTTTGGTCCACCCTATAGTATGCTGGCGGGTATAACTGCATTAAGTTTGGTGCCAGAAATTTAAAAGTAATTGCAAATGGTCGGAATGCAGTCACTCGTGGATGAACGCCTTGCTCCAAATACTGCTGGAAGAAGACGTGTACTGTGAAGAACTGGGTCAAAAAGAAGTCCATGCTATAGAGGCTGCGCCGAGTTGAGCTGTTCAGCCGCCGCGTCCAGCTACCCTTGCCATCTAAACTAGATTCAGGAGGCTGTTGGATGCCTCACACTTGATATTATGTCGGTCCATGCCGACCTTGATAGCGTCGAATGCCTGGGACCGCATCCTAAAGACGAGGTCTGGTGGGATGGAGAAGGCCTCGAGACGTTCTATAGATTCTATTGGCCCCTGCACTCCCAGTCTAAAAAACGCCTGCTACAGCCTTTCGTCGTTCCTTGCCGCTTCGACGCATCCAACCCATGTGGCCTTCGCCACCCTGCGCTTGGCCTCACTGTGACCTTCGACGTTCGCCATCAGTCGGGATTCATTAGCACTCCCAAGTCCCGCAGCTCGCTTGATGTCTCCATAGCAGTTCCTCCCGTTTGATTCTTCCAGCCCTCCGTCTTATGCGAGATGCCCTTTACCCCAACTCCTGTCTCATGACAGAGATGTTTCTATGCCAGGATGTTGTCGAAAAAATCGATGACGTCTGATCTTCTGGCAGTGGCAAGCTCAGCAGATCGTCATGGGCGACATTTTACAGCAGAGACCCTGCGGAATTCCCCCGTTGAGGTCAACCTCGCACTGCTTTCTATGCTACTCCTAGAAGAGAAGCTTTCTTTCCGTGAGGTGGCTTGCGACCACTCTGAGGAGATAGTCCGATGTTCTTTTCCTCATGATGGTCTACCACGGGATAGAGTTGAAGGCATTCCTCACATCGAGTGCGACTGCAAGGCAATGCCTCCTCCCCTCAGCGGTCCAGAGTTGATCTCGTCCCTCAGCTTCCCTACCTCGATCAGAGCATCAACCGTGGGAAGCCAAACTGCCTAGGGAATAGTCCGAAAGTGGCCTCCACCCAAACCTCCAGCCTCTCAGCAAGTAGCTTCTCCAGAACCTTGCTCTCTCCTTCGATAAGACAGATTGGGCGGCGGATGCCGGGCGCTCTGTACCTAACCGGGAAGGTACCTTCAGCTAGTTACCTGTTTATGCGGTTTGTCAGCTCTTTGGGGTCGACCTTCACAAAAGCTCGAATTGCTTTGCCGAGGAACTCCTCGAGGGTAGGGTGTGCTTTCAGTGAGCGTCCCGGAGAAAATAACACACTGACGAAATATTAGCCGCCCTTGCGCCGAACTTCTTGATGACGATCTTGTAGGCTCTACCTCTGCGGATCCTCCCAGAGAGCCTTCTTGCTACGCTGAATGGTAATTTTAATCAAATTAACTGAATGAATAAACTCATTCATGTTTTAATTACAAAGAAATAATAATAGTCTTTATTGTCCATAATAGAACAGAACAAACGGCAAAGTTCAGCCATTAAGGCTACTCTACCACTTGACCCTTTATGTAACATAAGATAACAGTAATATAAATCAATACAAAATAATTTTGCTTGCATAGTTACGAACAGGTTGAATATTCATATATTCAGGCTACATTTCGTTTTATTGAATTTATTTAATGCTTTCTGCAACAAGTAAAGTTGTTTCTAAATTACAAAATATCAATCTGAAATTTTGGGTGGGTAATCTTGAGACATGAAATTATGAAAAAATCGATTCTTTAATGATAATACCCCCATAATAGTATATTGCACTGATATATGAAAATTATGCATGGATTGTTAATGGGAGCGGACGTGTGAAATTATATTATAATCCCGAATATGGTTAATCAAATGATAGCGAGCGTGTTATAGGTTTAATAGGGTATTTACTACTCCCACTGGTTTGCACGTTTGCATATGTAATATATAATGATAATAAACTCGAACGTGAAATAATCCACTATGGCCTTTTGTTACAGGTAATAATTTTTACCCCACACACATACTCGTAATATTTATAGGTATTCATTTGATTAAAGTTTTTTACTATAATGGTGGTTATTGCAGCTCATAATTTTGCATAGTTCTCTTTTACATTTTTTAAATATTTTGTTGTTATCTATTCTTGCAATCTATTAATGATTAAAAATTCAGCGTGGGTCACGAAAATATTTTGTATGTCTTCGAATAAACTTCTCAAAATCGAAATCAGCAAACCTCCATCTTAATACTCGTGATCTCTTACTTAGCGAATGCATTTGAAAAATTAGAAGTATGCTGTATACTCTTGCAGTGCACACATTAATTGAGAATTTTGTTTGGGATGGTCTGAGGAATGTTCTCCCAAAATTTGGTGAAATTTGACCGAAACCCATTTTCCATATAAATCGTGCGGGGTCCTTTGTTAGTTAGATAATAAAATTATTTCTTAATTACAATTTTCATATTTTATTTATCCTTAAAATATGTACAGAAAAGTACATAGCGGTTACTTTAAATAACTATTCATTTTGTAGTAAAAATAACTGTTACAACCGTAACTGGAAAATAACCGTTTATCTCATCACTACAATACAGTGCGTCCACTTTATTACGAGTACAACTCAGCGATTTCAAAATAGTGGAATGGTTTGTTAAGTCATTCATAGCAGAAATTCGTGGCCTGAAATGGTTCGATCTCTACCATCTATGTTGGGAACTAGAGACTAGATGGCGTAACATACCATTTTACTAATTTAAATTAAATAAAGACGAAACGTAAACTGATTATAAGAATATTCATTTGTTCGTAACTCTGTAAAATTAAGTCTTACAAAGACTTGTTGAAGCAACTACTTCAGAGACGCATGCCCCGCCGCTTATTGAATGATACAAAAAAATGCATGTTATTAATAGTACTACTATTGAAATTACATTGGTTTAAGTTCGCATAAATCTAAGTACATAGATTAAATTATTGATATTTAAATTTTATTATTAAATATTATTATTAAATCATGGTGATGGTTGTGACCGTTACTACGTGGTAATTCATTATAAAATCACATATGTATATGAAATATTTGTACATACAGCAAATAAATTGTGGTAAAAAACATAGTAAGTGTTTTATTCAGTGATATTATTATTAAAATGAAAAAGAAAAAAATAGAAAACATTTTGATAAGGACACAGTGCTAATTTATCTAGTTTTTCAAATGAAACAAAATTTGATAACAAAATGTAAAAAGGCACCATAAAATATATAAATTAAGTCTGCAGACGAGTTTCGAGATTGATCCCTCATTAGTGCAGCTCCGATGAGAGATAAATCTGAAAACGCTTTTAAGAGATTATTTCTATATAAATATGTTTTGAAGACGCTCCTGAATTTCTAATTACTATACATATTTTTTTTTTAGTGCGGCAAATATTCGTTCTTAAGCTGCCATTATTATTGCACTCACGTTGATGGTAAAATGCGTCCTGGTGAGAAATGGAGTGAAAGCACTTATTTAACCGCAGGCGCGTGCAAAACCCCAGTATGGAATAATCTGCTTTTCCAAGTAACATTCAAGAATGATTAAAAAATCATAATAAAATTCTCTTGCGTAAAAAAATTGTATTTGACGATAAATAATATATTAACGTTGAAAAAAATATATGCACCATACTTTCAAATTGAAGCTCGAGTACTAAATTTACGCGTAAATTATTTAGCAATTCACATTTAGGAATTCAGCCAATATTACTGACTCAGGTACATCAGTTGAACGTAACATTTTCTGGATCGCGAATTTGTTTGAAATATACACTGTGTTCGTTATTGTTTGATAGGTGTTTGAATTTCCCGCTCCTAAAAAACACTTTTAATGTTGGTACTTACCAGTGGCAGGACTATTAGGGAATTTATTTTGAACTAAACTAAAATAGATGTTCAAAGTGTTGCCCATTTTGATCCAAACACAAATTTACCCGGCGTTTCATGTTGTTGAAGACATTTTGTAGAATTTCAGGTGTAACATTGTGCACCGCTTCTGTTATTGTGTTGCGCAGTTCTTGTAAAGTGTAGAGTCGATCAGTATACACTTTATTTTTTAAATATCCGAACATAAAATAGTCCAGCGGTGTCAAATCTGGTGAGCGAGGTGGCCATAGATCTTTGCTAATTAACCTATCTCCGAAGAACTGCCGCAGGTGATTTAACTTTGTATTTGCAGTATGCGCAGTAGCTCCGTCCTGCTGAAAGTATCCTTACTGCAATTCATCATCATGAAGTTGTTCGATAAAAGGATTCAAGAGTAATTCCCGATAGCGAGCTGCGTTAATATTGTCATTAAAAAAAAATAGGGCCATAGATTCTCCTTCGGGACATTGCCAGCCATACACCAACCTTCTGAGGATGTAACGGAATCTCAACAAATATATGGGGGTTTTCTGCAGCCCACACTCTATGGTTTTGCGAGTTCACATAGCCGCTAAGGTGAAACCAAGCTTCGTCACTGTAGAACGTTAAATCTAACAAATCGTCATCATTCAGGAACTCGTTAAACCAATTGCAATACCGCACTCGGCGAGGATAATCAGGCGGCAGCAACTGTTGAGTTGCAGTTACCTTGTACGGATGTAAATGTAAAATTGTTTTGCAAGCCTTCTGACTTGCACCGAGCGATAAATTTGTCTGAGCAGACAAACATCGGAGCGATTTCTTCGGACTCACATCTAGTCTTTGTTGAGTATCTGCAACGACTGCTTCCGTAAGGATAGTAGGTCGGCCTGTAGATTTTCCTTTGGAAACGCTGCTGGTTTCATGGAATCTGGTAACAATACGGCGAACATATTGCACAAAGTAATTGTGACCAAACTCAACATCAGGGAACTGCTCATGAAATTGTTCCTCGCAATTTTGATAGGAATAATTCCAACTCCCTTCTGCGTTGCGTGTCCCTGTTCGAAAATATGCTTCAAGGATAAACCTGTTGTGATGATCTTCGAACGGCATTCTTAATCTAAAATCACATTTCATAATTAAGATTTACATGTGTGATTTACATGTGTGATTTACATGTGTGATTTACAGAATGTTAGAGGCCTAAATTCTAAAACTACTGAATTTTATGATAATACCTGTGCTTCAAATCATGATATCATCTTTATTACGGAGAGCTGGCTTACTACTGGTGTTAATAATTCAGAACTATTCCCTAACTCATATAATGTGTATCGTCAAGACAGATTAAACAAGATAGGTGGAGGAGTTGTACTTGCCATAAAAAATAATCTTTCTTCAGATCATATACCTTTACCCCCGATACATGACTCCATTGATACGGTAGCCGTAAAATTAACTTACAATGCTAAGACAATATTGCTTATTTGCACCTATATTCCAAAAGCTCACATCGATATTTTGAATACATTTTTTGAAGTACTGGATCCTATTGTTACTCAATATGATAATGTATTGATTATGGGAGATTTTAATATAGCAGAATATAACCATAGTCTGCAGAGTAACATACATACAAATTCCATAACAGCGTTGAATATTTTTTTAACATTTCATGATTTGAGGCAATGCAATAAAATCCCGAACAATCTGAACAGAATATTAGATCTGTCTATTGTCTCCAGTCAACTAAATTGTGAACTGCAAAGAGACCTTGAGCCACTAGTAGCTGAGGATCAACACCACCCTTCACTGCTTTTAAGCCTCTCTTTAGGATCTATAGAGGTTCCAAAATTTGAAGTACTACACGAACACAGATATAACTTTAGAAAAGCTAACTTTACAAAACTCTACAAGGACATTGGTAATATACATTGGGATAACTTATACAACATTGATGATGTAGATGAAGCTTGTGATTTTTTATACTCTAAATTATACACTGCTCTTGATGCGAGTGTCCCCAAATTCAAATTACGTAATCTCAAAAATGACACTCCGCCATGGTTTGATTTTGAATTGGTTCGTGACATTAAAAAAAAAGAGAATCTTCGATCTAAATATTTACGGTCAAAAAATGAAAGCCATCGCAGGGAATATAAAGACTCACGTAGACTCGTTAAACGTAATTTAAAATTAAAACGTGACCAGTATATACGCTCCGCTGAGAGTAAATTAAAAACTGAACCAACTAAATTTTGGAATTACATCCACGCCATGAAAAATACCACCCGCATCCCTGGTAATATGAAAACTGAGAACGTGAATTACTCTAGAGCCATTGATATTGTCAATGCATTTGCCAATCACTTTAAATCGTCATATCCACCGACTACCCGTAATTACAATGCTACAAGCCCTGTGGTCCCTGAAACAATGGGTTTGTTTTCGATTTCCGAAGATGACGTCTTACAACAACTAAAACGGCTTAAACCTAAGATGACAGCTGGATTGGATAATATACCATCTTTCTTACTAAAAGATTGCTGCTATGTCTTGTGTCAACCTCTAACTTATATTTTTAATCGGATACTTAAAAATGGCATCTTTCCTCGGACCTGGAAAAGAGTTAAAATTGTGCCTGTTCATAAAACTGGTGAACGTAATCAGATCATGAACTATAGGCCTATTGCTCTCTTGAGCAATTTTTCTAAAATATTTGAATGCATATTGAGCAGACATATATTTTTCAAGGTTCAAAATTCCATTACCATCAAACAACATGGTTTCATGACTGGCCGTTCTACAGCAACGAACTTAATGAACTTTACGCAGATCATCTCTGAAAATCTGGATATGCAGTGCCAAACCGATGTAATTTACACTGATCTGAGTAAAGCATTTGACAATATGCCACATGCAATGCTGGTATCAAAGCTGAACGATTTCAATATAGCCGGTAATATCATTAACGTCATTGACTCTTATTTGAGGGACCGCTCACAGATTGTGGAGCATGGAGGCGCCCAATCTTTTCCGTATGAAGCAGTTGCTGGGGTACCTCAAGGATCCAACCTAGGACCACTGTTGTTTCTTCTATTTATTAATAACGTGTGTAGTGCCGTTTCATCTGAAGTATTACTGTATGCGGACGATATCAAACTATACAGGAAAATCAACAGCGTATCTGACAGCCGACTTCTTCAAGAGGACTTAAATAAATTACATGCTTGGTGTAGTGAGAATGGACTTAAAATTAACATAAAAAAGTGTTGTGTGCTTACTTACTCAAGGAAATTTAATACCATCCTTAGTGATTATGATATTGATCAGTCTATTTTGCAGAGAGTTTCTGAATTCAAGGACCTAGGTGTAACATTTGACTCTAAGTTAAACTTTAAATGTCATATTCACAAGTTAATTAACGAGTGCTATCGACTGCTAGGTTTTATTCTAAGGAACTGTAAACAATTTTATAATATTGACATGCTTATTACACTTTATGATTCATACATTAATAGTAAACTGATGTACTGCTCTGTAGTATGGTCGCCATACCTATTGAATTTAATTAGCTTGCTCGAGGGTGTGCAGAAAAAATTCTTAAAGTATTTATCTTTCAAGAAGCATGGTGTTTACCCGGACAGAGCTGTATCGTACACCAGCCTACTACTTGAATTTAATCTATGGTCAATAGCAAACAAACATAGGTTTCTTTTAATTTGCAATTTATATAAGCTTGTCAATGGCAGAGTTGATAATCAAATGTTTACTGAAAGACTTAAATTTCATGTTCCTAGACTAAGTTCACGCAACCCTGACACATTTTCATTTATAGTACCTCATTCAATTCATCACTATCACTCGCCCCTTTTTAAAATGTATAAATGTTACCATGAAGTTCAACACCAGGCGGATATTTTTCACCCTAGCTTTATATATTTTAAAAATAATGTAACTTCACTGATTCCATAAAGTTCTGTAATTATTATAATGCGTAATGCAATGTTTCACTTATATATGCATCTGTATTTAATTTTATTTTATTTCATTTGTAACTTCAACTGCTATTATATTACCCTGTTAATGGATCTTGATATCTGTTGGGAAATAAATATTATTATTATTATTATTATTATTATTATTATGTGTTAATGTGGTTATTTTTTAACTTACCAATAAAATATCTGCAGTAAGATGAGATGGTATAAAACGTAAATGTAAAACTAATCTATAAAGCACACGCACACACGATCGCACTGACAATTAATTCTGTGGGCGCTAATGATCGATTTGACACTCTCACATGCAATATGAAAAACAACGCGCCAAATTCAAATGCCTATCAAACAATGTTGAACGCAGGGTATAAACTACGTAATACTTTCTTTATACGAAATGCTTACATTACACAGTTTCAGATTGTCCTATTTCTACTAGAAGTAATTCTTTTCAGACAATAAAAAAAAGTCACAACCAATGAAAATTGGGTCCGAGTAGAAAATCATTCTGAAGAGTGAACTCTGCCCGTTAGGCTTGCGATCTAAATTGTGTGTATATGAATTTACATGTATTTGCAAATTATTTTATACTTACTTTGTAAGCAATGCTAACAAAGATTACTATTTACTATATACTATCTACTACTAAACGCAAGACAAAAACCATTAATTACGAGAAAACGGAGAAACGTGGAAAGGTGCAATTTTCAACAGACGTTCAAAATCTCCAAAGGGACCGGTCTTTGAACATTTCAACCCCCCAAATCAACCCCCCGGGAAAATTAAAAAAAACACATTTTTGACCGTTGCGGCTAGAGTTTATAAAATTTCGGAAATTTTTTTATGCAAAACTGTGCCTCTGCAATTTACGCAACTATCCATAGTCATCAGGTCTTCTCACCTCACCCCCACCCCCCCTGGGGAACCTATTCAACACTTTTTTCCCGTCAAATTCTATCTTCTTTTAGGGTTTTCGAGTTAGAGGATTAGTTTGTATCTCAAAATACTCACAAACTATCCCTCCACAGATTTTTGATATTTGGCCCTGTTCTCGAGATATGAATTTTTCACCCCCTGGGTGCAAGCAAAATTTATTGTAACGAAACAATTCAGGCCGCCATAGCGCGTTCAGTTTTAAAGATATCGCAAAATTGTATGCATATTTATTGTAGGAAATTCTTCCCTCTAAGATTATCTATTGCCGCTGTTTTCATAACTGTTACCTTTACGGAGTTATTAGGGGGAGAACACCCCATTTCTTGCATTTTAACCTCTACAACGTCAGCCGTTATCTCTAGCAGAAATTATTGCTATGAAAAATTGTAAAAATACATATTGTGAATAAATTTAGTTACCAGTATTTTATACGTACGGCAAACCGTTTATAATATATGACCGTTTCTCCTTGACCTTGCAGATTTTTACTTTCTCCGTTACGAAGTACGAGAAAGTATTGTGATCGTGATTTTTTTTTCAAAAATTTTTTTTACGGAAATATCCGTTTTGGGGTCCCTAGATGCCATTTCAACAATTTCTGGAAAAAAAAAATTTGTGTCTGTGTGTGTGTGTGTGTGTGTGTGTGTGTGTCTGTGCGCGCTGTATCTCAAAAACTAATAGAGCAATTAATATGAAACTTTGAACATAAGACTTATTTGATAATCCGAAGAACTGAAAAGCTTTTGGTAAAATTTCGTACACCGTAAGTGGGCGTTTACCTTAACTGTTTTTTTGTTTTTTGCCAATATTTTCTTAAATATGAAAAATATCATAAAAATTTTTAAACAAATATTGAAGATAATAAAGAAATGATATTATTTTGTTTGAAAACATTTTTCATAAAATCATTGTTATTCGAGAAAAAAAATGTATTATTTTTTTTTCATTTTTGGTTTATAATAATGAAATGATAATAGTTACAGCAAATGTATGTTAATAATAATTGTAGAGAATGCTAAAATGAACAACTTATAAAGAATAAGTTTTTTTCGAAATCTCTTTAGTTTTTGAGTAAACTGAGTTTTTGAATTTAAAGTATAATTTTTCCATCTTATAATTTTGACGTTTTAAACGTCAGTTTCATGCGAGTCTACAAAACGCTCGATGTACATTTAAAATATGATTTAAATTGAAAATAAACCATGAAAGTGTAAATATGAATGATGATACCATCGGAGAAAGTAACATGATGGCCACATCACCATTTTTTCATTTCACAACCCCTAAATCACTGAAAAAGTCAAGCGTCAAACGTCAAACGTGACATGTACTGCCAAATTCTGGATTTAAGGTTATGAATGCTTGCCACCATTACTCATTCCAAACAATTAATAAACGTCAGAATTAAGGATTTTTGGTTAGGAGTGCATAAAACGTGGATCAATCTTGACTTTTCCCGTCATCTTTCGTTGACATCTTTACGAAATCTTTTGCATTGGCTTCTCTCTGGCAAGTTTTGAAATCGGGTGAGTACTTTCAGAGTAATGCTTTATTAATAATGTTTTGTGTGTCGATTTCGAATCAATTTTCATTGACTGCATTTAAATTTTCATTTAATAATAATAATAATAATAATACATTTATATACGGTTAACACCTTTTACAATGATTTAACATAAATTAAATGTTCTAAATAAAAATAAATTAAATATTTACAAACAATATAGTTCAATTATAATGATGAACGAGTGATTTTACATCAGATTTAAATTTTGTATATGTAGTCGAAAATATATCTATTTTTGACTTACCTGGATTTACATTATTAATATTTCGCATAATTATGTTAAGAGGCGCATGATAACAATAATTAGATCTACAATAATTAAGACGGAACAATGAACATGACCGTAAATTTAAAGAAATTTGCCCAATATTAAAGTTAATACATGAAAGTAATGATGGACAGTTTATTAAACCATTAACTAATTTGTAGCCAAAACAAAACTCAGCTACTTCATGTCTAGATTTAAGTGATGGTAGACTTAAATTAACATTATACCGAAATGTGATATATCGCTTAAATTTATTTTGCATTCCTTCTAGCATCATAATATAATGCTCATAATAAGGTGACCAAACTATTGAACAATATTCAAGGTGAGACAGAACAATAGATTTATAAACTGTCAACAATGTACTAACCTTGAAAGATCTTTCATGTCGCATTATAAATCCCAAAGATCTCATTGCAACATTTGTTATTGCAATAATATGGTCATTACATGTATAGGAACTATTAAATGTTACCCCTAGATCTTTTAAAAATGTTACCTAATCAAGAGCAATGCCATTTAGGCAGTAATCATAATTGTAACAAGTACGTTTTTTATTGAAAGTCATATATTTGCATTTATTTATGTTGAGATCAATGGCGTTAACTACGCACCACTGGGCTAAGTTATCCAAATCATTTTGTAAAAGACGACAATCCTGTAAACAATCGATCATTTTAATAATCTTAAGATCGTCAGCAAACATATATGCCTCAGAAAAATTAAAACACTCAACAATATCATTAACATAATTTAAAAATAAGAGCGGACCACAGTGACTGCCTTGTGGAACACCCGATAAAACGTCTATATCCAAGGATTTAAAAATTTTGATACGAACTTTTTGCTTGCGGTCACTTAAAAATGATGACACCCATTTAACAATCATGTCGTTGAAGCCATATGCTTGTAATTTTGCAATAATTATAGAATGACTTACTCTGTGAAATGCTTTGGAAAAATCAGTGTATATTACATCCATTTGATGATATTCTTCCAAAGCATTTACCAGGGCAGACTGAAAGCTTAACAAATTAGTCACGGTGGAACGCCCTTCAGAAAAACCATGTTGTTCATCTGCTATTACACCTTTTGCAAACCACGACATTTGTTTACATACTAATTTATCTAATATTTTGGGAATACAGGATTGAATCGCGACGCCCCTGTAATTTGTTGCCATTGATTTATTTCCAGATTTATAGATGGGCGTGATGTAGCTTCTTTTCCACATCTAAGGAAACACTCCTTCGTTCACTGAACACGTAAATAGAATGTGAATCGGGACACTTAGCGCGCACACACATGATGATAAGAAAATTCCGGGTATTCCATCTGGTCCACTGCTTAAACTGCTACCCAAAGCTTGTAACTCACTGAAGACATCGCACATGCTTATGTGAAGCTTTTCACAAATAACTTGCTTTTTGATATTAAACTCCGGTGTACTAGATACACTATTTAAATATACGGTAGAGAAGAACTCGGCAAATGCATTTACAATATCATAGCCCTCGTTGTATGTTTTATTGATCCATTGGATAGTATTTGGAATATCATTACATTATTCAGTTTATTTATATGATTCCAAAAATGCTTTGGGTTGGTAACAATATCTTCCTCTCAATGTGTTGAGAATATAAATTTTTACTCACTTCTTTGCATGATTTTCTTAATTCCTTAAATATGTTATAATCGATAACATTCCCAGACCGTTTATATCTTGCATGGGCACTTTTTTATCCCTAATTATTTTTATTAAATGTGCGTTAAACCAGGCAGGGTAATTACCCGAGTAAATCCTCTTAGTAGGTACGTAAATATCAATTACACAATAAAGTACGTTGTAAAAAGCTTCTACCTTAGAATCTAAAGTTTTGTCACTGAATAGTGAAATCCAGTCAATTTGAGATAGGTGGTTATTAATCAAATCAAAATTTGCATTCTTGAAATCATAACATAACTCAGACGTTTTTAATGTAGACAAGTTGGAATTGCAAGCAATATTAATATAGGTTGCGCTGTGATGTATACTGTTTCTGAATATGCCATCTATTGCAGGCGAGACAGATGCATTAATTATGTCAGAAAGTATTAAATCCAGATATTTGCATCGGGAATTATGAACAGAGTTTATTTGGTACACATTAATTAATTCATATGTATTGAGAATTATTTCACTGCAATCATTGATTTTTCCAAAAGGTACAAGTTTGTTGTTCTCTGTATGGGCTGACCATAACAACTCTGGCAAATTGAAGTTACCACAAATTAAAAATTTACACGTATTTTTTGTGTTATAGATATTTTCTACAGTCTCACAGTGATATGCGTAAATTTGAGCATCAGAACATCAGAGGGATATATACACTGCCTACGATAATATGGACAGCTGTCACGGTGCCCCGGCCTTAAAAGTGAGCGGTTCATGAGGATCTCTCGGGAGTCTTCATGCATTCAGTTTTGACTTTGAAAAGTCTGTCAAAGTTTCAGTATATTCACAAAGCTTTCCCCTACAATATTTGATTTTTCAAAAAGTGACAAAATTGTTTCTACCTGTTTTCGTGATTGTTTATTTTTTTATTCTACTTAAATCGAAAAGCTGAAATTTATGATATCGTTCCTCGCTCGCGTTTTCAAACGCCAGTTCGTGCAATAAAGAATCACTTTTTACACTTGTACTATGTAACTATTAATAAGAGGCATTGCATCCTCTCATTAAACTTGTATAATAATATACTATTTGATAATTGCACTTTGGCTTCTAGGTGTAAGCGCTAGTGTCAGAAATTATCTCTACAGTTCACTTTACGGAAAATCAATTGGGGTGCAGCCTTAATATAACACCACAATAAAGCAAACGTGACTCGAATTGCATCTTCTCTCGCTCTCGTGCTGTGTTAGCATGTGCATTACCAACATTATAATGGGAAATATAGCTGCTTTCGGCACGCCAAACACTGTACGCCCTGAAGTGATTTAGGGAACCTTTCTAGGCGATTATCAGTTCATTCGCATTTCCTCAAACTTCTCCCAACTACTACAGAACTGAATAAACTCCAACTCATACACCCTTCTATCCAGCTCCAACAAACCGGAAAACTATGTTGCGCCAACTTGCACTCCTGTAATATCCACTACAATTTGTATGAGTAGTCGAAATATCAACAATGTGTATTCGTGGTTGTACTAGTTACAACATCATTCGCATTTTAACTTAATGCATCTCTACAGACTATTATACTTTGACGTGCACGTCATAGATAGCCGAACCCATTTTCGACAATATTTTCATGCGTGTACTCCCTCGACGATAAGTTAAATGAGGCGCAATAATATGTGTATGTATGTCGTCGAATGCGATAAAACTCCGTTTTCGGTAATGACGCACACGCAAAGATCCGTTGATCAAACTATACATACAGAGCGGTGATCAAGTTCCGCATAAGATGCTCAATTAAATGTTTTAAAACAAAGCGCTCGGGCAGGTTGATTTTGTTCATTATTGCGTACTTTGACGTGAGACGTCATCGGGCAATTTTTTTAAATAGAATTCGTTCTTTTTTATTAGCAACTAGAACTATGTCAAGCGTAATTCTATTACTATTCATTCTGCAGAATATGTCTATTTATATTTAGTGAATTTCTTGAGCCACAGTTTCAAGAATGCCCAATGTCAGGGGCGTATTAAGTTTTTCGTTCGTGCGGGGGGGGGGGGGTCAACCAAAATAATATATTTTTCTACTCCCACCTCTAAAATGTCATTTATCGGATATGTTTCCATGACGCTAAGTGATTCTTTAAATACACCTTGACCAACTGTGACTTGGTGCATTTTAGTCATGGACTGAAGTTAGCTGCAGATTTTTAAATCGCTAAAATCAATTGAAACTCAAAATCAAGTTAGTTGTCACTTATCAACAATCTGTCAGAATAAAGGATAAATAAATGAAACAAGGAATACTTTCAACTTAAATCAAATAAATAATAAACAACATCAAAGAAATTTAGGAGAATCAATGATTTTCTTTAGCAATTGCCATAATGTCTCTAACTTAACTATTAATGTATATTTACCCAAGTAGACTAATTTAATAATATTGTACTATTACCATGTCCATTTGAGATTATAAAATAATTTCAAAATTTTACCAATTTAGTCGTAGAAAAAGTATAGTATGCAATTCGTGTTATAAACTTCTCCAGACACTCGTTATTAAACACTCGCTCCGCTACGCTCCGCTCGTGCCTAATTGACTCGGGACTAAAGTGCCGTTTATAACACTTGTTGCATAATATACTATTACGTTGTGAATGCCGTGGAGAAGAGAAGTAAAAAACAACTAACTATTAACATAGAAACTAAACTTTGATAAACTTGAAATATTTAAAAAACAATAGAACAGGTAAGCAGTCACACAAAAAGGAAAATACAAATAATAGGGTATGCATATTTAACAAAGTGCATATAATTTAATTTTCTCCATGACCACTGTAGATAGAAAATAAAAAAAACATTTGTCAAAAGTTTAATTGTCCAAAAAGGAATAATTAGAAAAGTTTTACATGAAGAAAAAGTTAAATATGGGAAAAATCGAAAAAAAGTTAAAATTTAAAAATGTTATTTGCCACTACTAGGTTGTTAATAGTAGTTAAAAATTTCACTCGGCAAAAAGAAGTTCAAAATTGACAATATGTGTTAATAGTATATTGTACAACGAGCATATAATAATGGCTATTAATCACGAGAACGATGTTTGCGGAACGAGCCGTAGGCGAGTGGAGCAAATCATTTGAGTGATTAATAGCCATTATATGCGAGTTGTACACTATACTTTGTTCACGAAAATTAAAATCAAAATCAAAATTTAAAAAAAACAAAAACACTATCAAAATCAAAATGAAAATCGAAATTAAAGTTGTAATTACAATTGAAATTGAAAGAAAAATTAAAATCAGTATTAAACAATATATTATCATAAATCGTGTTCTGTGAATTACAGCGCGAATTAGCATGTGTATTAACCATATTAAACACGCAAATGCGTGTGCGTGTTTAATAAGCATATTAAACACGCAAATGCGTGTCAAAGAAATTGAGTGTTAAATGTAACCCATTAATGCTGCCCGTAGAATTAAATAATGCGCAAATTATAACATTTTCGTGAGCAAAAAATTTTAAAACCTGAAAATTTTTTATTTGTCTAGAGAATGATTATTATTTGAAGTTGTAAATTTAGAAACTTACATTGAAAAATCATATCTTTTAACATAGTAGCAAATAAAAAAAAATTATATTAAAAATTGAATTATTAAAACAAGTTGAAAATCTCAAAATTTCATTGGACAAAAATGTTAAACATTGACAACACATACCTGCTATAAAATTAAAAAAAAAAAAACAGAAAACCTAATTTGTCAAAAAAATGTTTGGAATTGCATTTGGCAAAAAGAAATTAATAAGGGACAAATGATTCTTGTCCAAAATGGATTCAAATTCTAAAAAAAAATATTATATATGACAAAAGAGTATTAATAAATCATATCTGTTAAAATAAGTTGAAACTTGATATTAAAAACGAATTATCACAGAAAAAAATCTGAGAATTTCATCTGATAACAAGAAATTTAATACTGACAACATATTTCCCTAAAAAAATTGAGAAATTATTATTTTTTTCAATCGTTTATTAAATTAAGGTAAAAATGTAAGAATTATATCTGACAAAAAATTGATTATTAATCAATTTTATTCATTCAAAACGCTGAAAACTAAAAAAAATTGTTCGTGGAAAGTTGATTGCCAAAAAATGTATCCTAGGATAAATAAGTATAAATAAGTTAAAAATTGGATAATAGCATTTGTCAAAAGTTTAATTATCGAAAGATGTTGGGGTATTAAAAAGTAATAAATACTGTAAACCCTCTCTTTCCCAAATGAATCTTTGGCAATAATCTTTTTTTTTATTCTTGATTTAATTCAAATTCAAGAAAATTAAATTAAAAAAAGTTTCTCCTTATTTTTGCAGCAAACAAAATCATGACTCCATATGGAAAAACACCATTTTGCCACAAAAAGTTAAAAATACCAACATTTAATAATAATAATAATAATTCTTTATTGGTGGAGCAGATCAAAATTGCATGATGTTCACAGGTCAAATTAAATATTACATATACAGGGTGTCCTGTGCTCGGAATTTTGAAAATTTCTCAACATAATCTGAATCAGCATAGAAAACTGCACAACATTGCCCATTTAACCAGATCTCTAGCTTTAAGAATAAGAAAGATACCCATGCAATCCTACTCTATTTAGGACACCCTGTATAAATAGAACGATATAAAAAACATTAATAAAATTTAAAATTTGCGCAATACGTGTATCGACGATATCACAGTCAGATTAAAATATCACAGTTTTAATGCTTAGTCGAAACATGAAATGGCAATAAATATCACATTTTAAAATACATTTTTTAAGATAAGATATCGAGGATACAATCGGATACATTATTTCATTTTATTTAGGAGTGTAGGTACTCGTGTATATTGTAATACGGGTGTTCGGTAAAGAATGTTTTTAATAAATATTTGTAATATTTTCTATAATAGCATTTTTTTATATTATGAGGTAGCTTATTGTAAGCCTTCACTCCCAAATAAAACCGTCCCTTTTCATATAATGCCGTCGTATGGGAAGGAATACTTAAGGCTTTGCTCTGCCTTGTTTGCATTCCTGTGTTCAAGTCAGAATTAGTTTGGAATTTATTCATATTATCTTTTACAAACAAACAAAGATTGTATAAAAACATTGAATATAACGTCATTATTTTCAATTTAATGAACAATGGTTTTGCAAGTTCGTCTCTTTTGGTATTTGTAATTAAACGAACTATTTTTTTTGCAATCTTAAAAGATGGATTGCATGAGAAGAGGTAGCCCAAATAATAATTTAATTCTGAAAAAAAGAAGTTGAAACTTAACTGTCGAAAATAAAAAAAAATATATGATAAAAAGTACGATATTTAGAAGTTATACTGTCGAAAAAAGTTGAAAATAGTAAAATTTGACTCTTCAAAAGTGTGATTTTCAATAGAAGTTAAAAATTCAAGCATTAAAAAATTATATCTGTTAAAATTGTTGAAAATTTCAAAATTTCATTCTTCAAAAGTTTTATTGCCAAAGGAAACAAAATCTATTTGTCAAAAACAGTTTAAAATTAGATAAAATATTTGTGAAAATAACCGTATACTAAAAATTTAGTTATCAAATAAAGTTGAAAATCTTAAAATTTTATTTGACGAAAAGCAGTTAAATATTGCCGACAGATTTAGAAACAAAAAAATTATTTGTCAAAAGTTTACTTTGTCAAAATAATGTAAAGATCTAACAATTTTATCTGACTAAAAAAGTTAACAATACTATATTTTCCAAAAAACGTTTAAAATAAAATAAAATAGCTGTGCTAAGTTTTATATTTTTGTTTTATAATTTTAATTAACTGACATTTATGAAAGATGACAATAACAAATTTACTTCAAATTCTAATCACCTTTACGGTCCGTTTACTCAGAAAATAAAGATATTTCGAAAAAAACTTTAACTTGTACATTTTGGCATTCTCTACAATTATTATTAATATAAATTAAATAATAGACAAAAATATTCAAATAATTTTTTTACGAAAAACAATAACTTTATGAAAAATGTTTTCAAACAAAAGATGTTCATTTCTTTGCCGTCTTCAATATTGGTTTAAATGTTTTTGTTTAATATTTTTCATATTTAAAAAAATATTGGAAAAGAAACAAAAAAATTGTTAAGGTAAACACCCACGTCCGGTGTACAACATTTTACCAAAAGCTTTTCAGTTCTTCGGACTGTCAAATAACACTTATATTCAAGTGCCATGTTAATTGCTGTATTCGTTTTTAAGATACAAACAAATTTTTTCCAGAAATCTTTGAAATCATCTCTACGGATCTTAAAACGGATATTTCCCTTACAAAAAATTTTAAATATGTTCACGATCACAATACTTTCTGGTACTTCTGGGGGGGGGGGCGGACAGTACCCCCAGTACCCCTCCCTTGAATGCCCAATGTACAAAAATAAGACTTGAATAATAATAATAATAATGTTAATTCATGCTAACTGAAGGTTTCTAACTGCCAAACAACAATCAATGTTACAATGCCGGTGGTAAAGGAAATGTTTTCTGAAAACACCCCTGACACCCTGTTATTGTTTTATGGGTTTATCTCCAAAATCTTGGTACTAGAATCCATTTTTCAGCGAATTTTAAAAGTTTATGTTATGATGACTGTATTGTCAATGTTTTTCAAAAAGCAATTAAACACCAGGAGGGAACTGGTATGTAATTGATGGAATTTGGTAGTTACATTGAGAGATGGCCTGAACGGACCGTGTAGTGGATTAATAGAGTGTCTGATAGTTATGTTGTTTAAATGTTAATTTATTATCGGGGGTAAATAAACAAAAGGTTATTTTTTTCTCGGATATAGATGCTATTATTACACGAATGTTTGGTTATCGGTAGTAATATACCTAGATCGAGGTTAATTATCAAAAAATCGTTTTTTGAGTACCTTGTTACCTAGTAATTTAACGAGACAGTAACATTTGTTGTCTGGTTATTAACCGAGAGCTTCAGCTCTCGGTTAATAACCAGCTAACAACAAATGTTATGTCGAGATGAATTACTAAAAGGTAAAAGGTACGAAAAAATGTGTTTTTGATAATTCATCCAAGCTCGCGGTATATTTGGGTGGACAATTGCCCTCATTTACTCACTAAAGTCTGTTGGTTATATACAGAGAGCTATGGAATTTAAAGAATGTAAATAGTATGCGAGTTTAAAATGGTGAGCGCAGCGATGAAATAGAAAATAATTTTTTTTTTGGCATGTTATTTTCAATGGGCCGCTCTGTTTACCGTGTGTTCGAGGGTATAAGCTGTGGACCAATATATTTTTTGTGATAGTTCGTTCATATCTCGCTGAACACATGGTCCGACCGCTGTACCACTCAACCAAAAGTTATCGCTCCGCTTTTCCATGAACGTAGACGTCTTTCGAAACGGGAATTATAAAGTTTGTCGTTTATGCCTATTATTTACAAATCATTTAAACCATAAACATATTTAAATATGTTTTAAGTTTAATTATATATTGTGATATTCAAAAAAATACTTAAAGAGATTTTATTAATAATTAAAACGATAATATTACTGAATTTATGCTGCGCCACTGGTAACGACCATCGGCACATTCCACGCGCATTCCATAGCTCTTCCTATATCTCGCACAGGGTATAACCAATGAAATTGAATAACGTTGATGAGATGATCCAATAAAATTCTAATTACGATGCGTAATAGACCACGCTCCATGTTATGCATGGCAATTCACCCTGGGTGGTATCTAATCAGATAATCCCTCATGTTGGTATTGCCTAGCAACGCGTTAGTACATGTTCTATAACATATAAAACGTCAGTTATTGCCGGACTTTTAAGCAGTTTGCTCCTGAATTCTAACTCGTGACTGATTTTTCCTAGGCAATTATTAGCGTCTGGATCACTCTTGCTTGTTGCTTCTAGAAAATCGGCACTCCTGCTTCGCAGTCGTGCCGATTTTCGTCGCAACAAGCAATCGTGATCCTGCCGCTAATAATTGCCGGCAAAATCATAGGCACTCGTTATATTACTGTTGATAATTTATCGAATGAAATAATAATAAGAATCAGGAAAAGTTATAGTTTATTACAAGCTGAATAGTTGGGTTTGCTAGAAGAGTAATTGTAAAAATTAAAACTTAATGACAGTGACAGTAACATTGTTGTAATGTCAAGCTACCCCATTAATTATCGATTAATTATCGATTTTCTGTTATCGCATCTATTATTATGTAGTAAATTATCACGGTAAAAACACGAGAATCAAGGGCATGGAAAA
Source organism: Ocypus olens (assembly GCA_910593695.2). Taxonomy (NCBI): domain Eukaryota; kingdom Metazoa; phylum Arthropoda; class Insecta; order Coleoptera; family Staphylinidae; genus Ocypus; species Ocypus olens. The sequence goes on from OU343055.1 coordinate 42,401,827, forward strand.
ATCACGACAGCGCGTAGCGCTGGAGAGATTTTTTTTGTCCCTTGATTCGAGAGTTTTTACCAAGTGAAAACCAAACTGAGTGCAATAATAGCATCTATTTCCAGGAGAAAAAATAACATCGAGTTTATTTTAGGGAGATTAACAAACGACTCAAATATAACACTTTATTAGATTAATAATAATTTAATGAAAGAACACATTTTTATGATCATTTGTAACATTTGCATGATCATTAATAACGTTCATAGTTTGTATGTTAAAAGTGCAGTTATTGTAGACAATCTTACTGGTAGAGATTTGCTCGGACTGTGGTATTAATGTTGCCTGATTTTCGATAGTTGTGGCATTTCCGCTACAACTAGCGATGCCCGTTATTGGCTTTGACCTTAGATTGGGTAGTAAATTGGCATGGTGCTGTGTGTCCAATTGTGGGTAAGGTTTGAGTGATTTTGCATTTGCATGTCCTGTCATTTTCAATAGTTGCTGTTCCCCAACACCAGCTTTAATTAAGTTGGATACGGCACTTGATCTGTTTGAATGATTGTCGATTTTGTTGTTTTTTATATTTAATCCAATCTTTTCAGCAGACTGTTTGATCCATTTTCCCAATTCATTTATATCTATTGGCATATTTTTATACCAAACTGAAGCCAGATGTTTGTTCCAAAATGGATTCACAGTCAAAAATAATCGTTCTGTAGTAATATTAGTGTTACTTTTTTCTAATAGTTTTCTAAACAATCTGACTGGGCAAAATGGTAGATTTGACGAATTAAAAGCAAGCCATTTGCTATCTGCACATTTTCGATAACCTCCTTGACATGTTTTTGAAAACACTGGATTATATTCAATTCTGTTGTTTAAACTGTTATCTGCTTTAATTACTTCTTTAAAAAAATATATGGTACATTTGGCTGCTTCTTCACCCCTCCACGCAAGTTCATACGCAGCAATATGATAAAAGCGTTTTTGAAGACCTTCAGGAGTCTCTTCATCCCATATATTCATCATTTTGTAAATGTTTGTTTTGCTCAGAGATAGTGAACTTACTTTTCTTTTATCTGGGTTTGATTGCAGCATTTTCCTTTTGACATCACGTGCGTTTCGTGCTTTTTTAAATTTTATGTCATTAAATGGATCCATTGATCGATTAAATTAGTTGTAATACTTTTCCTGGATTCTCTTCGCTACGACGTTCCACATAGTCTTTACAACACCTTCTTTGTAGTCGTCGCCGTTTTCTTTCTTCATGTTGAACCCCCAATCAGTCTAAATACTCCCGAGTTCACTCGAAGACGTCGATCCAGAGAGAACGTAATTTCGTATTTTGCAAAATTTATTGAATTGTTTCCAAATCAATTTTCTGTAATAATTCGCTACATTACTTTTAACTACATTCGAAATAAGTTCTTTAGACGCACTATCAAAACACGTGTTATTATTACACATTTTAATTAGGTCGATACGTTTTGACGTACTTGTTACTGTGCGAGAAACGTCAATTTTGACAACCTACTAAGATATTTTTAAAAAGGAACATGGACCTTCACCAGCAATTATAGAACGTGCTATCTTCGCTGGTAAAAGTGACGTTGCTAGGAGATGTAAACAAACATTTGTATTTTGATTGGTGGATTACAAGAGGCGTTTATTAATCGAAGGAGTTGCATTAGTACTTGACAGAGGGAGACGGATATATTGCGTAATTATTTAATCAAATTATTCTGTAGCACTTGTGTAAACATATGAACAAATTATTATTAATGATGAAATGCATTTTACGTTTTACATAACGAATCGTCGTAATTAACCTGAGTGCATCTGCAATCTCAGTTCAACATTAAGTTTCGGTTAATTAATTAACTGTTTTTGACAGAGTTCACGAACTACCGTCAAGCCATATTAGTTCAAAGGATATTTGCACAATATGTCAATTCGTGTAATTTCAGTGGCGGAACACTTTGCAGTGCAATTCAATTTAATATGTTATTATATAACAATCTCGGATCCGATAAAACTTCCTTATGAAACTTTAATTTACAATATTTGACCAAAAATATTATCCTATTTTATCAATAGAAAGGAGGAATTTCTAGTTGAAACTAGTCATCTGGCATTAATTTAAGTAATTAAAAAAAATCATATTTAAATTCCATTGACAATAATAAATGTTTTTTTTACAAAAGCAATATCGGTGCAATTTTGAATCAACAGTAGAAGAAATATGATTGATTGTTGAAGCCATTACTTTGCGATACATATTGAATTACTACGGTGGTTAAATTAAACACTTTGCTAGTATCACGAATTTTTCACTTTATTGTCAATTCGTGACACCAGCAAAGTGTTCATTCAACCTCCTTAGTAATAGAAGAACTAAAATCGTACATTATCAAGATTACAGTCCGCATATGATACAATATTATATTTTATTTTATTTTGTAACTATAATATTGATCATTGGCGCCCAATAACGGACATAATTTGGCGTTTATCTTCTTACAAGGGGAGGATCAGATGTGTGACTCACCGATTTGATCCATTTTTGGCACACGTGTAGGTCATGACTAGGAGTGTAACAGGTGCAAGTAATAGGGCGCACTATTCAGCCGTTTTTGAGAAAGAATGGTTTTTTAATTTGTAATTTATTCGTATGTTTATATAACTTTCGCTTTAACAAACATATACCGACCTTTTGGCGCATCGATAAATCCTCCGATTCATAATCGGAAGGTCGAAGGATCGAACCCCATTGTTGAAATTGGGTTCATTCATTTTCTTTTTATAGTTTTTATAAATCCATGTGTTTTTCAATATCTTAATTTTAGAATCAATCATTTTTTTTCTCGAAAACGGCTGAATAGTGCGCCCTATTACTTGCACCTGTTACACTCCCAGTCATGACCTACACGTGTGCCAAAGATGGATCAAATCGGTGAGTCACACATCTGATCCTCTCCTTGTTAGATCAGATCAGATCAGATGGATCAAAGCCGTATTTGAAAACCGCAAAATCACTGCAAGTATAGGGAGTCAATCAGAAAGAGTGCAAAAGGCGTGTTTCTATCGCTCTTGCTCTGGTGTATCGTGGTAGATGACCTCCTGACGACCTTAGTAGATAAGAGTTACAGTACGTAAGGATACGCCGCACAGTGGGACGAAATGTAGACATTAGTGGACATCGGAGTATCTAAAGAACTATAAGTTTCAGGTAAAAGTTGTGGGGTTTAAAAATATCTATATATCGATCTTATTAGTTTGACCTTGAGCGGAGTTACCAAGGTCAAGATAAGGTCACCTTGAATTTTTTAAATAAAATGCATTATTTTTTATTGAACGTTGTCTTTTCGAGACCTTTACAAAATACTAAATTTTATTCATTTTGACTAGTAGATTACTTCATTATTTTATCCCGTAATGTCTCCTCAAAAATTACACATACCTACATTATTTTATTACAAAAATGTGAATAATCCCAATCATTACAAGATTTTTATAAAATTTTAATCTACCAGTTTTTTTTATTAAACATTGGATCATAAAAATCACAATAACTTTGGAACGGCTGGCTCAAACGGACTCGAAACGGCCTATAAAAATATGCAATAAAAAATAGGGTATTTCATTAAAAAAATTTAAGGTGACCTTGCCTTGGCCTTAACGATACCACTCAAGTTCAAGCTAATAAGATCAGTAAATAGATCCGTTTAAACCCTACAACTTTTATCTGAAATACACCTATAGTTTTTTAGATTTTCCGATATCTCCACTAATTTCTATAATTCGTCCCACTGTACATCGACGACATAGCAGTTGTCATAAAGGGTAAATAAGACAACATCGTATCGTCCCTAGCTCGAGATGCCCTTAAAATAATGTTCGAGGGAGGGCTTCAATACCAATCCTGACAAAACTGAAATGAATATCAAAGCTTCCAGAGTAAAACGACAAGAAATTGCGCTATTCAACGTGAAATAAAAAATAAAAAAAGCAACCTTTATTGGCATAACACTTACAACCTTGTAATATTATATGTAGCATGACTCTCATCTCTCTACCCTCCAAAATGAAATGTCTACGCTTAATATTGAACAGGAAACTTAACCGGAACCCACTTCTAGAAAAAAAAAACGATCATCAAAGCAACAGAGCCTCTTTGGAGAGTCCACATACTCTTTGGCAGATCATGAGGTCTAAGACCTAGAATGATATACTGGTTACACTTTATGGTAGTTGGACCCATTATTACATAAGATTCACTAACATGGTGGACCAAAACAAAACAAGTAATGGCTCAAAAGAAGCTTCAAACTCCTCAAAGGTTGGTCCGTTGGAAGCTGTGCTAGACCTACTTCCTCTGCACGAAGAAATCAGAAAAGAAGGTCGAATGAGAGAAACCAGACTGGAATAGTATTGGGTACTCTATAATTCTGGACCTCGTTACACCAGAGTTCCTGAAAACACCGTCGGACATAATGCCGATCAAATTTGACTTCGAATCGAGTTATTATTATAATCAAGTGATTATACGAGTAGATAGTCGCCAAAACAGTCTGAATCGGGACAAAAAATCTGTATTCTGATAGAGAGATCCATCCAAAACAGAGGTGGACACCAGCATAGGCATATATGAGCCTTAACACAGGGAATCAGTTCCTCTCGGTCATGGCCCTTCTGTCCTACAGGCTGAAATAATAGCCTTTGATCGATGTGCAAATACACCTGGTATTGGAGGGGGAACGTGGGGGAACGACGTTCCGGCACCTTTTTTTCAGAAACGGAACGCGTTTGTGTTTATTAATATTTTGTATAGTAAGAATTAAAAAAATAAAAAAGCTTACAAGGAAAACAATAGTTTGCTTAAAATAAGATGATCTCCGAAAAACTTTCAGCAAGCTGCTTGTGGAAAGTCGTGGACTATTTTTTTGCTCTCACCATGCGTTCCCTTACTTATAATTTTACCAGTACACCACTGATTGTCTCCCAGGAAATTAATTGACCTCACCTAGGAAATTAAATTTCTGGGAATCTAATAGCAGCAGGGTACTAGTACAAAAGATCTAAACAGGTCGCAGTGCTGTAAGGCTCACCTAGCCTTTAACATTCAGATATAAATAATAATAATAATAATGGGCTTTATTATCCAACAGACATCAAGATGTCCAATAATAGGATAACATGACAAAATATAGCAACAATGACGATTTCACATGACCGTTTCATACCAAAAAAAAATTCAAAGTAGAGGATAAATTACTAAGGAGGTTGAATTAAACACTTTGCTGTTATCACGAATTTTGCACCTTATTTAATTATTTTTTATTTATTTATTTATTTCACTTTTGCCACCATTTACAAAATACACAATACACTCGTTATAAAGTATACAGTTTACAATATAATCGTTATAAAATAAATTTGCAGTGGATGTGATTGTCAATATATAATTATGTTTAAAAATAAGTTGGTAAATTAAAATCATAAAAACATTAAAATCTTAAATAGTAAAAAAATGGGTTAAAATGATAAGATCATAAGTATATAGTCACATTAAAAAGGTTACACATTAAAATTAGAAATATTTCGTTAAATCATAAAAAAACAGTTAAAATCATTACAGTCGGATTAACTATTTGAATCTCTAAATGTCCAAGAAAAGTCATGGTAGAAACAAATGTATAGATAAATATCACAGATCAGAAATTTTGTAACAGCACCTTTGTATAAGGAAATATTTAAGTTGTATTTTAAACTTGTTATAAGTTGTACATTTTTTATATCTTTTGGTAATTTATTGTATAATACTGTGCACATATACATTGGCTTTTTTTCATATAATGTACTTTTATGTGGTGTTATTCTTATATTTGAACCGTGCCTTGTGTCATAATTATGAGTATTATTATTTTTCTTGAATCTTTTGTAATTTTTGAAAGCAAATAAGGCACACTTGTATATATAGGTACTTGTCAGTGTTAAAATTCGCTTATTAATGAAAATATCACAGCAAGTCTCAGTGCGCTTTAAACTAAATATGAGCCGTATCATCCTCTTTTATGCCACAAAGACACGTATTACGTCGGCTCTACCCCATGCTAGGATATTAAAGGAAATATGCGAATGGCACATTGCGTGATATATTTCCAATAGCGATGATTGACTAAGTTTGGTTTTTAATTTAAGGATGGCGTAGTAGGCACTGTTAAGCTTTGAGATAACATGATCAATCTGCGTACTCCATGCTAGCTTTTCATCTATATAACTTCCAAAATATTTAACACAGGTAGAGGTGTTGTCTAATGGACTATTTGGTGGCTTCCTATTGTAGAACTGTATAGTCATGGTTTTATTTATATTAAGCAAAAGTTTATTTGCGTTGCACCAATCGGACATCTCCTTGTTCGTTATATTTATATTAATGTGCAGCTGTTCTTGGGTATCCGCACTTACTATAATTGCAGTATCATCAGCAAAATTGATCATGTGGCCCACACTTATATGGTCAATGAAGTCGTTAGTGAACAATATGAATAGCAGAGGGCCAAGAGTTGAGCCTTGTACAATCCCCTTGCTTATACACTTTGTCTCAGATACACTATTTCCGATTTGAACGTATAGTTTGCGGTTTTGTAAGAATGACACGATCAGGTCCGACACTTCACTCCGAATTCCGAGCGAAAATAGCTTGTCACGCATAAATTCAGTATCAATTGTGTCAAATGCCCGAGAAAAGTAAAAAAATAGACCCGAATCGACGCTTTTCGACACTGCATGTAAGAGGTCAACGTTGGCGGTTTCTGTTGAACGATTTCCTCTAAATCCATTTTGGGCTTCACTCAGTAATTGATAATTCGTGGTGTAATTTTGCAGCTTATAGACAAGAATTTTTTCAATTATTTTTGAAATTGCGTCCACTAGCGATATTGGTCTAAAGTTATCTTTGTCTGTTTTCATACCCTTTTTGTGTATTGGAATAATTTTGGATATCTTCAGCGATGTAGGTAGAATTCTAGTGGTAAGTGATAAATTAATTATGTATTGCAAAGGTTCCATTATTTCGTCCGCAACTTGCTTGACTACCTTCATCGATATGCCGTCTTGTCCTGCACTTGCTCCACTTCTTAAATTTGTGATGGCATTAAGGATCTCACTTTCAGAAGCAGGCGTCATGAACATGGACTCCATCCTGTTTCGTGATGTTGTGCATGTTTTGGATGGGCTATCTCCTAGATGGTTTCTAATTTCTCTGTCGGTAATGGTTGCAAAGTGTTCTGCAAAAGCATTTGCCACTTCTTTGGTGTCACTGATTATTTGGTCATGCTCGTTAGTAACTTTGATGGTTTCGTGTAGTTTCTCTCCCTGCAGTTCTGCCCTTACCAGTTGCCACATTTGTTTCTGCTTATTATGCGCCTTTGCAATTTTTTGTCCGTTATAATTAAATTTTGTGTTCTGTATAAGCTTTTTGTGTTTCTTCTTTTCGATATTATATTTAATTCTCAGCTCATCTGATTTTGTTTCGATCATGAGACGATGTATCATTTTTAGGTTAGTGCTGGATGATTTAATTTCACTGTTTACCCATCGTTCATTTGTTTTCCGCTTTATATTTCTTCTTACCGGACATGCTATGTTATAATGATGTAAAAATTCTTCCAAGAACAGATCAAACGCACTATTTACTTCTCCATTTTTCATTAAATCCCAACCAACTGTTTGTAGATACACTTTTAATTCACATATAGTACACTTATTTGTCATCCTAGTGTTCGTTGGTTTTGGTGAAGGGTTTTCTGTTAAGTTTTCACTCCATTTTATATCTATTATTTGTGTACAGTGATCGGATAGATGCAAATTTCTATTAATACATGTCCATGTGTCTTCCGGTATATTTGTTACTATATAATCAAGTTGTGTTTCTGAGTATCCGGTTTCAGTCACTTCAATTCTGGTAGGTTCGAAGAGTTTGTTTTTCAAGTTAAATGATGTTAATAGGTCATTAAATAGCATCTTATTAATGGTGTTAGTCATGTAGTCTATATTCAAATCCCCACACAGTACTGTGTAAGTATGGGTTTTATCTAGTTCAGTCATCAGGTCCGATATGTTTTCAAGAAATATGTTAATATTACCCGACGGTGGGCGGTAAACACAAATTATTGCTATTTTGTTATTGCATGCATTTATCCAGTACAGTACATTCTATTTCCGATTCTATACAGTATCGATCTGCGGAAACCAGTTTTTCACATTCATATTTATTATCAACCAAGATCATGCATCCATCATGTTTACGAGACTTACGGGTAAAATCTGCAATTAGGGTGTATCCATTCAACAGAACAAAGTTTTTATTACTTTGGTTGCACCATGTTTCGGTTATACAAATTATGTTTGGTTTGTGTTCTTTTATTGAGACCGTAAGCTCATCCGTTTTATTGAATATACTTCTGATATTTTGATGTATAATCTTAAGTTGTGTGTAATAATTAGAAATGTTAGGTTTTATTGTATCTAGATTTGTGTTTAGGGGATGATTTACGAAAAAACTTGAATTCGTTTACAGTAATTCCTTCGGGCCATAACTCAGGGTTCATTATAATATGCCCAGTTTCTTGAGGAACGCCAAGTTTAAAGCATTTATACTTCTCGCATGCTCTGCGATCTTCATGCATAGTTGTTTCTACTGTCAATTATGTGTTAGGGATTTTGCTTTTCAAGTAGGCTTTAAGGTTTTCTTCTTCGTAATCGTGCCTATATTTGCCAATATGGTAACATTTTTTCTACTGTGGTTTATATACCACTTCGTCGTTGTCATGTTTATTTCCCATAATAGGGTGTTCTTTGTGCACTTTATTTAGGGGTCTATTATCTTGTATTGTTATTAATTCATGATTCTCTGGTTTATTTATATTTTCGTGTGTTGACCTATTTTCTTTTGCGGCTGTGTTGTTTTTAACATTCACAGGCTTTTTCGTCGATTGGCTGGGATGCACTTTTTGTGCAGCGTCTGGGGTACTTATCGTGTTGGTCGTCTTCAATGATGATTCGGTATTTGCGATATATATACTTGTGGTGTCCTCTTGTGGATTTGTTTTAGATTGGAGTGCAGTGCTCTGCATTATCAGCATGCTCTTGAAGGAACATTACATTGCTGTTTAAGTGAATGATTGTCTCCTCCTTGGACCTTAGAAGCGATTTCAGATACCTTATCTCCATATCGGAGCTGATTCCTATTGCGGTGTTCCCGCTTCTGAATGAGTCCTCAAGTTCGTCTTCGCTGTCATCATCATTTTCACATTGGTTATCCTGCGAGTCTTGACAACAAATAATAGTATCTTTGTCCACTTGCACCACATTTTCATGTACTTAATGTACCCTTTGTGCATTCTCACGCCACATTTAGCACACTTAAGTCCACTTTGTGGTATATTACCGCACCTTTTACACTTTCCATTTAGAGAAGATTCACACACGTCTACTACGTTCGCCGCCATTTTCTTACTTATTGCTATTAGTTTCGTCCTATTCAGACATTATCAAACAATACACTGCCCATTCACCATACATTCTATCAACAATGGATCAGACCACAGCATACCTTGTCGAGGTGAGTTAGAGAAGCTATTGAATATAGCACTATTGTATGGAATAAAATTGTATGGTAAAAAATTGAGTTCCCGGCACATCCACCATATAAATAACCAAATTTTAGTTGTCTGTAAAGCGATGCTTGCGACTTTTATAAAGTAGCTCGTTAGTAAAGGGTTAAATAAAATAATAATAATCTTATTGGTGCAAAATAATACATAAATTATTATTAATGTACAAAAGAAACATTATTTAGGAAACTAAAAACAAATCAATATTATACGCTCTTTTACTTAGTAGTGTTTATACTTGTTTTAATGATGGAAAATGAAAATCAAGAGCCTTCTAAAGGATATTTCAATAAGAACTTGACAATTTTTTTTTAAATATCTCGCAAACCATTTGGGATATATCAAAACTTTTACTATTGGCTTAAAGTACAATCAATGCAATTATGAATGAAACTCGACTTCGATCATATGTTCACCAAGGGCACGATTGCAGCGGTCGATTCGTTGAAGCCAATTTTCCATGATTTGGCCACACAATTCGACGGAAATTGCCGCTATTTCTCGTTCGACGTTGGCTCTTAGGTCCTCTAACGCCGACGGCTTGTTGGCATAGACCTTCGATTTATTGTAGCCCCACAGAAAAAAGTCTAGAGGTGTTAAATCACAAGATCTCGGCGGCCAATCAACAGGAACTCTTCTCGGTATAACACGTTCACCGAACTTGAACTTCAATAAGTCGATTGTTTCTCCAGCTGTGCGGGATGTGGCACCATCTTGCTGAAACCACATATCACTGATGTCCATCCCATGCAATTGATTGAAGAAATAACGCTGCAACATGTCTCTGTAGCGTTCACCATTGACTGTAACATGACGGTCATTTTCATCAACGAAGAAAAATGGCCCAATGACGCCACCGGCATGAACACCGCACCATACAGTCACTTTTTGTGGATAAAGTGATGTTTCAGCACATGAGTGTTTTCAGCACTCCAATAACGCATGTTTTGTTTGTTGACGAAGCCATTCAACCAAAAATGCGCTTCATCACTGAAGATGATTTTGCGATGAAAATCGTCATTTTCGGCTAACATCTCTAGAGCCCATTTTGAGAATGTGCGTCGCTTTATATGGCCAAGTGGCTTTAGTTCTTGAGTTAACTGGATCTTGTAAGGGTGCAGGCCAAGATTCTTTCGCAAAATACGCCATAGTGTGATCTGACTGATGCCCAATTTCTGAGAACGCCGTGGAATCGACTGATTTGGATCGTTTGCGATGGACGCTTCAACGGCAGCAATATTCTCGGCGCTGCGACCGCTGCGTTGTCTCACTGACACGGGAACATTCAACAGTGAATATGTTGACTCAAATTTTCTCACCAAATTGTGAACTGCTTATCTATTGCTAAACATTTTAATACCGATGCTAAAACAATGTATGCTGTATTAAAAAAGGAATATGATATGCTTTTGCGGGAACATAAAAAGAAGCAAATTGCGGAACAAATTTCAAGCAGTGATAATAAAATTAAAACAACTTGGGCAATTGTCAATAACATGATAGGGAAAAATAATTATCAAAATAAGACTAATCATTACTTGCTAGGTAAAGAGAATGATTTAAATAACTTTTTCAACAATATTGCTATCCAAGAAACCGAGAAAATTCCGCATCGTCCGTTTCGATGTGGAATAGATATGCGAACAAATACTATGTTTTTTAACCCTGTAAGCACAACAGAAATTCTTAATATTATCTCTTCATTAAAAAATAAAACATCTTATGGTTATGATGAAATACCCACAAAAATAATCAAGTCGGCTATAAACGAACTCGTGGGTCCTCTTACCCACTTAATTAATATTAGCCTGGAGAAAGGTATATTTCCTGAATGCTTAAAGGTAGGCATTATAAGTCCAATATTTAAAAAAGGCGACCAAAGTGATTTTTGCAATTATAGACCTATTACACTATTATCAGTTTTTTTCTAAGATTATTGAAAAGGCAATAGCAGAGCGAATGATGAATTACTTTCTATCATATGATTTATTAGATAGCGCACAAAATCGGTTCATCAAAAATAAATCCACAAATACAGCTGTATTCGATTTTATAACAGAAATTATGAATGCTTTTGAGATGTCAGAGATGCCTTTAGGAATTTTTCTTGACTTATCGAAGGCATTCGATACAGTAAGTCATACAATTCTACTTCAAAAACTTGAACACTATGGAGTAAGAGGTATAGGTCATAAACTTATTCACTCATACTTAACAAATAGAAAGCATGGAACAAAAATTGACTCTAACATATCAGAGTTAAAAACAATTAACATAGGGATACCTCAGGGTAGCATCTTAGGTCCTTTTCTATTTGTTATATACGTTAATGATTTACCCAAAACCATCAAACAGCAAAATACTTTTATCACAACATATGCTGATGATACTAGCCTCCTAATATCTGGTAAAACTAACATTGAAACAATGCAAAAAACTAATTATATTTTTAACGTCACGCAAGAATGGATGGAAATGAATAAATTATTAGTTAATAAATCCAAAACTAATCTTGTAATATTTAAAACAAAAAATACACAAAATATTCCAGAAAATATAGACTTGAATAATGAGACTTTTGAAATTAAAAATAAATCTAATTTTTTGGGAATGGTAATTGATGGTAATTTAAATTGGTATTCGCATTGCGATCAATTGCTATCAAGATTAAATTCTACCTGCTATGCTTTGAGGGTTCTAAGGCAGGTTTTAGATACTTCTGCGATAATAACGGTTTACCTAGCAAATTTTGAGAGCTTATTACGATATGGGATAATTCACTACGGATGTTCTCCGCACGCAAAGCACTTATTTATCATTCAAAAACGTGCCTTAAGAATCATATTCAATCTTAAATATAATGAAAGCTGCAAAGGAGTGTTTAAGAAAGCCGGTATCCTTACATTTTATAGCCTGTACATCTATGAAATATTGCTTTTTAATTTTAAATACAAAGGAAAATTTAACTCTTACAAAACAAAACATGAATATGATACACGTAATATAGAAAAATATACATTTCCACCCCATAGACTCACCCTTTTTGAAACATCACCTTTGTATGCCGCATTGAGGATGTTTAATGGGCTGCCAAAACGTCTGCAAACTATTGGAAGCGAACGACTATTCAAAAATGAATTAAAAACCTATCTGGTCGAAAAAGAATATTACTCCATATCGGAATATACTAATTGTAATTAATTTAAACCTATTATGTATTTTCTCTTTGTGACATGTTCAACTAGCGTTGTTGTGATTTGATTATTTATGTATCATCATGTACTTCTTCTATTTTGAATAAAATATTAAATTGTAATTGTAAATTGTACTCGGGAGCGTAAGCGCTCTTAAAGTTGCAATCACTGACCCAGAATTTCCGCAGTAATTTTTAATTACTTGTAAACGTTCTCCGTTCGTAAGTCTTTGCATGATGACAATGTTTGAGTTACTACGTATTTTGACAGTGATAGCGCACTAATTTGTTTAAGGGTGCGTTCGCAATAAGAAAACAAAAGTGTTAAGTTGGTATTGAAAAACTCATTACTACTAACATTGGTAATTTATTATATATAGTCTATTCCATCCAGTGCAGAAAATAATGCAGATTAATTGAGTTCAAACTTACATCAATTTAAATCATTGAATATAAAACAATGCAATACTTGAGTGTCTGCATCTAAAAATACCATAACTTTCTTTTCATTTTCCCTAAGTCTGTACAATTTATTATGGAGTAATTTGCTTAATTATATTCATCTTTAATAGCTTTCATAATGAACAAAAAAAAATTTAATTAGAGAGACGCCTTTACTCAATGCCATCCGCTAAAAATAAGGGGTCGGTTCGTTTAAGAAATCATAAGCCAATTTGGGGTCGAGACGGTTCACGGGCGCTATTTTAGGAAATCAATTTTATTTTAGCGGATACAGCATTTTAGAGTTTAGACGAACAAACGGACCGAAAGTGCAGAGGTAGGTCTGGCCTTTGCTGTTTCTTGTAAATGCAATTGGTCATCATTGTGAAAGTTGCTAACCTTTAGTTCGATTATTGGAAAATTGCGTCCTTTCCTGAATCGCTTACCGGAAAAGGGGGAAATCGGGTGCTGATTATTGTGTGCGATAAATCACGTTGGTGTTGCATTTGTATTTGCACACAACACCTACTTCTAGTACAAAACAAAAGATTTATGTAGAAGTACGGTTTGAACCCTTTCACGACGGTATTCGACTAGTGTGACCTTTTTTAATTAACACGTTTACTGCGACACGCGATAATAAACAATTCGATTTAATTACATAATTTTATTCAAATCTGCAATTACAGTATAAATTATTATATGGTAATAGGGAAAAAGGACAAAAAATAAACAAACTTCAGTTAAAAAATTATTACAAATAAAATAAAATTCGTCGTGGAATAACATAATAAAACTGTAAGCTTGCACTTATAGAAGTCTACAACATAAAATATATCCTTTTACAAATGCGACTTCTTACCATTTACTTTCGCCGTCTAATATACGGTGCTTATTATAAATTAACGATGATTTATCCCTAAGTGGCTCCAGATAACTCCGAAAGAAATGTGCGGAATATTTCATCGCGGAACCGCTCGAGTTTCTTGATTAGTTCCCAACAGGCTCAAGGAAAGAAAAGAACAAAAAAAAAACAGCAATTCATAACAAGAGAAACTTTTTCCAGCTTAGTGTATACTTGGGAATAAGTTCGAAGTGAATTTGAAATATTGAAATATTTTTCAAGCCGCTCTCTATATAATGAAGAAATAAGACGTCGATGGAGTAACGGAGTTGGGTTGAAAATAAATACTTTTTCTACGTCCATTATAAAATGTACAGTTTTTTTCATTAATTTGGGTTCATAAAATTTGTAATTTCTGAACCCTACAAACAGCGTGAAAAAAAGTGCCATAACGGTTCATTATTTCAGTCTTTTGCGTGAAAAAAAGTGCCGTAGCGGTTCATTTTCTAACGCTACTATAAAATTGTTTTCGCAAAGTGTGTCATGAACGCTTCGCAACACGCCGCGAGTTCCGCCGATAAATGTCAAACATTCGTTTCCGATCAAGAAAACTTGATGATTATTATTTTCTTCATTTAAAAAAGAATTATTACTTATAAAAATTGATTAAGGTTTTATAGAAAAGATTTTGTATGAAACTCGAGAGTAAAGCAACTTTTTTTCACTTGTAGGAATTGCCGCACTCGCCTTCGGCTCATGTGGCAATGTTTCCTACTCGTGAAAAAAAAGTACTACTTTACTCACTTGTTGCATAAATAACTATTACTTTATGTAACAACAGTATAGAAATTATTTAAATTAATCAATACATAAGTAAGCATTGGCGGCCATCAGTGAATATCTTAATCTAACACAGTTGTCATATATACTAATCTATTGTGTTAAGGGATGTCCTTGGATTAGGTCGCTATTACCAATTCATGAAAAATACATATAGTCCTTTTCAGCAATAACCCTGTCGAGTGTTATTAATAATAATTATCCTTATTGCTATAGAAATATACGATATTAAATAAAATAGTTATTTGTTTAACAAGGCAATAAAGTGACAAATTTAAGGACGCGGCTGTAGTTTCACCGCCGAGCGAGCTTGCGAGCGAGGCTATAAATCCAGCCAAGTCAGGAAATCTGCTTTATTGCCGAGTTAAACACATAATTTTTTCGCAGATTGTTCAGAAAAAAATAATAATAACTTGCAATGCGATAATTTTCAATATATTTAATTCCATCAACATATCGCAGGTAGCTTTGTAAACATTTCGTAGGTACCCAAGTAAAACAAAAATTGACATTTATAATAGATATTGTGGTGTCCGCATTTTGACGGTGTGTGTGGTGTAATCATTTATAATCATAATGATCATGATTTCGTAAGTGACATGCAATGAATATTTAAATCGGACGGACCGTATAATTATTCAATACATTTCTTTACTGATATGGTTGATGGTGGAAGCCATTACTTTGTGATACATTTTGATTCAGGAATTCAGGGAGTTAGGGGCTCGCAAGGAGGTCGGTGAAAACACACGCGATGTTATTAAAACTTCGGAGAACCTGTTTTTGGCCATTTTGGCACAGGAAATTCGAAGGCAACTCTCAATTAAACGAAAAATACATTGTAACGTTAAACAAATCTCCGGGCGGCTGCTATTGGTCGACGCGGCGTCTCATCTGATTAGCGAAATAACATGACGTAGTCTCACCTGATTGGCTCATTACTTTTACAGCCTAGGCATAATAAGCATTTTTAAAGCCTAAAATCCGCAAACGTGATATTTCACGACCAAAAGGCAGTCCGAAAAATCTTACATTTCATATCAATCCGCGAAAATAGATATTTATACTAAATACAGGAAAGGGCATCAATCAGAACAAGTACTATATAGGGTTGGGCAAATGTGATTTCTGGCTAAACGTCTGTTTTTTTTCTTATTACTTTTAAAAGAAATATTTATAGTTTTATTTCTTCTATTCAGTGACGTACTTAGATTTTTAACAGCTTCCCTATTTGTCGAGATATGTTGTTATCGGCATTTTTTTTATGAATCGCCCTGTATATTTTTACATTTTCGAATAGACACTTTTTTAAAAATTGCAATGATGTAGAGTTTAGTGGGTATGCGACTTATAGTTTTTTTATATATTAAATAAAACAATTCGGCATTGAGTTGGCTTGTTACATCTTTTTATACTGTTTTCTGATAAAAAAATCGTGTTCTCATGTTTCGTGTCACTGACTGTGAAATGTTAACATTGCTGTTCAATTATGGTTGAACTTACTGAATGTAAAAGAATTACGTTGTTAATGATGGTTAGTTTTGAAGATTGGTAAAGATCTATAATATTTTAACAATTTCCTGAGAAAATCAACAGTTTCAAGGATTATGCAAAAGTTTCACGAAATTTACAAATTTTATATTTCATTATTTTATTAAATATTAAAAAAAAACACAATTCTCACACCTACCAAACTCTATAGCAGGTGTTGGAAACCCAAATGCATTGGTGTGCCACAAAACAGGTAATTCAAAGTACAGGACACTAAGCGTGCCACTAAAATAAAACCAAAAAATTAGATATTAAGACATGATTTTTTTAGACTTTAATGCAGGCTGTATGAAAACAACGTAAAAACTTAAAACATTTAAACATTAGTGACTCCCTTGAGGTTCAATTTTGGAAGCTAAATCATCAATATTTAGTATACAATACGCGCCCAAAGTATGGAATATATTCAGTAAAACCGAAATTAAATATTTTTTGAAAAAATCCTCGAACAGGTCAATTTTCTTTTATAAAAATTCACATTTTTGCATGAAAGTCGATTTTCAGTCGTCATTTGTTTTTGAGTAATGACGTCAGCCATTTTGCTTTTAAATGGCAACCCCCTATTTTTGTTTTTGATTTTGAGAGATATTTTCATTATCGAACTAGCACAATAAAAATGTTGCCATCTTACATAAGAAATTTTTCGAGTAAATGACAATTGAAAGTGAGAACTTGATATTTAGAGTTTTTGCAAAATGACCTTGTTCCAGCGCTTTCTTTTTAAGCAAAAATGATTTTGGCCTTCCGTATAATACATAATGGTTTCAGCAAGACGGCGCACCTCCGCACTATGCGCGTTTTTTGACTTTACAACTAGGAAATTGCTACAAGCGCTGGAACAAGGTCATTTTGTAAAAACTCTAAATATCGGGTTCTCACTTTCAATTGTCACTAACTCTAAAAATGTCTTACGTAGGATGGCAATTTTTATACTGCCGGTTTGACAGTGAACAGAATTGTTTAAATAATTTAAATGCTCTGTAAAGTCTGTTAAAAACATTAAATTAAAAATCCACTCGTCATTATTTAATTTCCATCTCATCATACCTAAGGATATTCTTCACCGGTTTCCGTTAAAAATATGTTTACTTCATTTAAAAGATTAACAAATCTGTTGATGACTTTTCCTCTACTTTAAATTTTCGGTGGAAGACAGGAGACCAACCTATAACACTGGGCAACAAAAATAAATATATTTTTCCTGTTGCATGAGATTGTCCAACTTATTTTGAGTATTTTGGCAATGCTGATTTCAAATCTGAAATCAGTTTTCTTCTGCAAGCTACAGTTATCATGCAATTTGATATTTTGATTTGTCATTATTTATGTAGTTGGGTGTTGCATTTATTTAATTGCTTACCTATGAGTAACATCAGAGTGATAGAGTTGGCCTACTTTTTGAGCCAAATGTTTTACAAATAACCTCGATTTTTTCGGTTTTTATATGTTTCACAGGTGCCGAGAAATAACTGCCCAATCACGCGAGTTCGGCCAATTTGCACATCTAAAATTTTCCACATTTTTCTGTTTTTTTTTTAAATTTAGTTCAACATACTTTTGTAGCAAGAAACCTCATGAATACCCTGTTGTTTTCCTTTCGATATTTTGAACAGGTGATGAGCTAGCGTGTTCAGGCGCATCATTACTTGTCGCGTAAATATCCCGAAATTAGTCATCTTCTTCGCCTCGAAAACACACATTTATTCCCGAATGCACAGAATGAAACACAATCATTAGACGGGTGACTTGTGTGTAAACTATTAGCTTCTGATTACTGGAACGTTATTGTCTTTCTGCAAACTGGGGTGCAATGATTAAATTGGTGGTTGTAAGTGATGGATGTTTTTTTGTTTTTTTTTTATTTAAGAAATTTCTGTATCAAATGTTCAAAATGAGCACCGTTCCTCTCTTGACAAAAAGCCAATCGGAGTTTGAACATTTGATACATTAAATAAGTTTAAAAAAAAATCAATTTCTGAAATAAAAAAACATAACAAACAAAATATTTTTGCACAGTCGTAAAGGGCTATAAGTTTAGTGCAATAATAAAAAAAAAATGGTTTCCATTAAAAAAAAATGTCTATGACGTCATGCGTGAAAGACTAGTGATTTCATACTGTTTTTAAAGATACTAAAAAGTGCGCAATAAAAAACAAAAATCGACATGTCCGAGGATTTTTTTCTGGAACTTCTCATTTAATAAATACCGAATTTGTTCCAGTTAACGTTTCCACCCTGTACAGCAATAATTATTTTTTTTTTACAAAAAAATGAGGAAATATGGTCTTCGATTGCACCATCCGAATCATCACTTGAATCAGATTCTCAATAGCAGGGAATATCGTCCTGAAGAAGTTGTTGATCGATATTTTGACGCAACCGCAAATTATAGGTCATCGTTCAAAAAATTTAGCTCGGAAAATTATATATAGTAAAAAAATACATAAAAAAACACAATTTACGTATTGTAAAAAATAATAATTGCTAGATAAATTGATTGATGGTTGAACTTCGTGATACATTTTTGGAACTAAAAAATAAAGTGTGATATTAACAAAGAAACTGTTTTATTTAAAGTGCTAGATAAATGTTTTACTTACGTATTTATTCACCAAAATACGAAAAATAACACATTTTTATTTATTTTTTTTTTTTGAAAAAATTACGTTTCGGGCACTCTTGGGTCTATTAGACCCTCAAAATAAGACGTCCGTTTATTTTGATTATAATGAGAAAACTAAAGAGCCGATAGACTTGAGGTATACACAGCTAATAGGGAATTAGGTTTGAAATATATAATAAATATGCAAATTTCTCAAAATGTTCATTGTTGAATGTTAATCGTGAAATATCACTTGTATCTATGCTCTCGTCCAAAGATAACAACTAATAACATCAGATTTCCTTAAGTTATTTTTAAATTGTTGATTTATATCGTCATTCATGATATTTATTTTTCATTGAACAGTCCGAGCAGATAAAGGGATCTCTTTAATTCTTTGCAAAGTTTCATTTTTATTTAGAAATTTTTTTATTGTAATTGATGTTTAGACATCTTTAAAAATGTTTCTTTTAAGAACTCTCCATCTTTGAATGGTTTTCCATTTTTAGCAATGTACTCGTAGTATGAAGCTGAAAAACCTGTCTTGTTGATTTCATCATCTTTTTTCATAAATTTCTTGAATGAGTTTATTTGATGTTCGCAGTTGTAAACTTTTAAGTATTCTTTTCTTTCGTCAAGATTCAAATGAGATCATTCCTTATACTTTATATAGTAACGTCTCATAATAACACTTGAAGTACGTGTTACAATTGTTTCTAAACACAAACAACACGATACCTTTTCTCCTTGTCTAATAAAACCATAATTTATTTGTCAATCCTCTTGAAATAGTCGTTTTTTCTTTTGTTTCGACATTGTTTTATTCTAATCTAAAATCATATTTGTTTAAATAAAACTTTTGAAAAACTTTTTTTCTTGATTTTAATTAAACAATAAATTAGGGGAAACAGCCAAATGACTTGGATTGAAATGTGTGAAAATGTAATATAAAAAGAGGCTTTCACAAACGGATATTTAGTCTTCCATACGTAATTACCAACATTAAATAAAACATTTTACAGCTTTAAACCCTGTTTTTCATTTTTCCGTTACACAAAAATAAAGTAAAACCTTCCCGGCGAATTAAAATTATTGCGGTATTTACATGAACGAATATTAATATAAATATATTAGTACTCTATTATTAGATTTACTCGAAATATATAAACTGTCACTGGGGGAAAGTGAACATAAATCCTGATTCTGGGAAAAGTTATGGCGTTAAAAATAGCAACATCCTAATTCCTCAGCCTGTTGATCGCCCTCGAGCAAATCTCGTTAAATCTGGGCCCTTCGTCAAATTGAATTTAACACTCGCATTACGGGTTAGGTTAGGTTATTTTGCGGTTCCTGTCAGTTGCGCTTATATTTTATATAACACGGAAAGTCATGAATTCCGATAAATCCTTAAAACTACGTAAATACTCCTGTTAAAACAGTATTTCAAGTTAAGGTGAATACAAACCCGATTTTCAAAAACTATTGTGTATTTCTGTCAATAAATTTATTTTAAAATTCTCTCGAAAAGGCGAAATTAGTCGAGAATTTTAAACATCAGAATCTAAACTGAGTTTTTATTTGGTAGAATTAATATAAATATATTTCATGTTATTCTGTTAAAACGTGAATTTATATTCCCTATTTAACGTGGATAAGGAAATCATCTTAACTCTGTTTTATTACATTTCGTCAAAAAGCAAACGCTGAAACCCCCCAAATTGTATTTATCCTTCCTGAAGCTTTGCCGACGTCAACAAATGTGAAATGCTGAAATGTGAAAATCTTTATGACACACATCTTCGATAATCCAATTTATATCTATGAACATTTCGATCGTATGCTATGCTCGTTTCTCGGGTAAGATGTTTCTTTTCTCGCGCTCTAATGTGCAACTGAGCCGCCTTAATTCAGCGAATTTAATTTAAAACAATTACATTGCCATCTAAGTACTTTAATTCGATTATGGACGACATGGCATTCTGTAAATCTCGACGTTAATTAATTCAAAGGGATTTGAACACTGAATATTTTCACTGTTAAATGAAATTACTTTAATGGTATTTGCATATAAAGTTCTTAACTTATTTAAGTTGAACTTATCCGGATTTAATGGTATTAACGTTAGTTGTTTAATCCGGAATTGAAAAGTCTGGAAACTGACGTTAAGCAATTTACAGATGTAGGACCCTGTAGGTAACTTCCTTATAATTAATGATAGAGATTTGGTTGTTAGGTAATGTACTTACTTACTCAGATGTTGTTGAAAAATGTATGTGAAAAATGTTTTTATATATTTTCTAATTGATGAATTTCTAGAATTAGGTGTTATGATTAACAAATGTGCTGATTTGAATGATGATTTTCGTTATATTGATATGATTTCATGAAGTTGTTATTGGTGGGAATTTCTGTGGATACAATATTAGTTTATTGTAGCTTTCCTATGCAAAATTTCCTACTATGAATAATATTCTCCGTTCTATTGAATTTGGGTTAATGGCTTGTTTTATTGGGGCTGGGTATGTTATTTATGACAGCAGATTATTTAAGGGATTCTAGAAAGGGTAAATGGGGGTTCTCAATTTCGTAAGACCGACCCGCGACTTTGATATTATGGAGAACATGGATATGTCATTTTTTGCACAGTCATCAATATATTTTAAATAAAATTAGTTCCTGCAGTTCGCTTATTTGTAATAATACATTTAAAGTAATCAACATCATTTATTTGATTTAATTATCACTGAATCCCCGTCTGCATATATATGTAATACGATTTCACAAAATGAATAAATAATAGAATGCAAAGCATTCATCGGAATTTATATTGTGTTGAAAACGATAAAGCGTTTGGTATTATAGAATCTGAATTATTTGATTATATAAATGATTGTGTTCCTGTAATTTTATTTCATTACATAAAGTACAATTCATATAAAATTAATTCAATAAAATAATTTAATACACAAATTATCTACTGTATCATTCAATATTCGTCGTGGTACTAGCCAGGAAAGTAGTTGTTTTGGTAGATGATTAGTTAATTGTATTCTCTTAGACTCTTAAATTGCAAAAAAAACGAAAAGTATCGTATTTCTCATTTTAAAATTAAATTAATTTATTACACTTAACCACATTTAAGTATACAGGGTGCCCGTTTTTGGAGCTCAAGCATGGGTATCTCGGTTATTTGAAGAGATACAAGGTCGGTTTAATTAGGGAAAAGTTGCCCAATCTGGCGCCTAATAAGGATATCGAAAATTAATATAAACGATGTTATAACCTTAAATGTAATACTGGTTCAAGTAAGAAAAACTTTCCAATAATAGGAAAGAATTCCAGAGTTCAAAGGAGTATTTCCTTAAGTTTAACTACCAACAAAGAGATGGCAGCACAAATACCAAAATCGAAGCAATCTAAAAAATGGTGATGTGACCATCATGTTCCTTACTCCGATTTGATGGTATAATAGTTTTTTTTTTATATTTATACTTGCTTTGTCACTTAACACTCCATATTTGTTTAAGATTGCGATTTTGTAAAAACCTGTCTCGCAGGATTGTATGATAATTCTATGCCATCAGAGCATAAAAAAATTGCAAAATAGAAAAACAGTTGAAATCAGCTTAAAATTAATTAAAATACATTCACGATAATAATTTCAAGAAAAAATACTTGATTCTATCAATAGATTTTGGGATAATTTTATGAATTCAGAGAGAAAGTTTTGAAAAATTGCAATCATTTCGGCGATTCTTATAAAGCATAAAAACAATACACTTTCCAAAATGACTCAAAATTTATCTGAGATTATGATTTCATAGAAATCTGCATACACTTCATCACAGATTGAAGATAATTTTATGTAATCAGCACGTAAAGTTGCCAAAGCTGTAATCATTTTGGCAATTCTCAAAAAAATATAACTTGCAAATTTCCAATATTTCTCAAAATTCATTTGAGATTATGATTTCGCGCAAACATGCATACACTGGATTTTGACAAAATTTCATGCATTCAGAGCATAATGTTGCAAAAAATTGTAATAATGTTGGCGAATGGAAAAAATAGAAAAACAATTGCATTCAACTTGAATATTTCCAAAATAACTTAAATTCATTCGAGATTTTGTAAGAAACTAAATAATTTTTTTTAAATTTTTGCAATTTCTTCAAATCGTGACGATTTGATTTTTTTTTAAATTGCCTTAGACATGATTATTACTTGAAATTCTTTCGAGATTACGATTTTATGAAAAATACTCCATCGCTGGATTTTGGGATCATTTCATGCCAGCAGAATGTAAACTTGTGAAACGTGTAACAATAAATAAATAAATAGATTAAAAAAAAATATAAAACACAGCATTGACTTGAAACTTAAAAAAAACACTAAAAATGCATTCTAGATTGTGATTTCATGAGATTTCCTTATTGGATTTTTGAATAATTACATATGATCAAAGAGTCAAACTGTAATTGTTTTAACAATTAAATGGAAAAACAATTGCCATCGTCTTGAATCTATTCAACATTACTAAAAATGCACTCTAGGTTATTATTTTGTGAAAACCTTGAGAGAATTTGATAACTGGATTTGACATAATATAATCATACGATCAGAGAGTAAATCTGTGAGAAATTGTAATAATTTTAAAGATTCAAACAAAATAGAAAAATAATTGCCATTCCCATGAAATTGTCCAAGATTACTAAAAACGCACGCAATAAAATCATATATGGATCCCATGACTGGATTTTAGGATACTTTTACTCAGAGAGTAAAGTTTTAAGATATTGAAATTATTTTGGCCATTGAAAAAAATAGAAAAAAACAGAAAAAAATTGTTATAGACTCGAAACCGTCAAAAATACAGTCGTGATGTAATTTTGCGAAAATCTATAGAGACTCCAACTCTGGATTTTTGCAATGTCATTTAATTAGAAGGCAAAAAAGTGAAAAATTGTAATAAATTTGGCGAGTTGAAGAAGATATGAAAAATTGCACCTCCAAAAATCACCTCAAAACTGAGCAAAATTTCTAAAAATGCATTCGAAATTCCGATTTCGTGATCAGATTTTGAGATACTTTTAAGTATTCAGAGAATTAAGTTTTGAAAAGTAAAAATAATTGAAATTGCTATCGAAACAGTCAAAATCAGATTAAGATTGTACATAGACAAGTTGTAAAAAGTTGTATTAATTAAAAAAATAAATGGTGATGTGGCCATCATGTTACTTTTTTCAATGCCAATAATCTTCACCGTCAGTATACACATCTGGTATAAACCTGTAACGCTCTCCCTATCATAATAATTAATCTTTTCCTCATTTTATCCTGCAAATACTATAACCGCTAGTACCTGAATGGCTTACAAGCCAAATCCAATAAAATTAAAAAAATTAAAAAGAAAAACTCACGTAGCATATACAATATTTTATCCAATTTTGACGGAATAGTATAAATAAACTAATTATAGGTAATATATAAATGTTACCGTCACGTCTGACAAATAATTTTAATTTTATTTTGCCAAAATAAAGTGAAACAAAAAGGTTTTAGTGGCTTAAAAAAATTATTTCGCACTTCCACTTAAACAACTATTTAAAGTGGTTACCAACAATTTGATAATGTCAGTATAAAACGTCAAAATTGGTTAAAAAATGTTTGTTTAACTTTAACGAAAATTCAAAGTCAAAGTCAACAAACCCGCGTTTTCCTTTTTTTAGAAATTGCCGAGGTGTTCGATTTTTGATTATGAATAATTGTATGTTAAAAATCAGAGAATTTATAATAATAATAATATTAATAATAATAATATTATTATTATTATTATTAATAATAATAATAATAATACTTCTTTATTGTCCAACAGATTAACCAAAAAGGACAAAATAGATAATACAAAAATATACATAATAATAAAGATTATAGAACAAAAATTTACCTAATTACTAAAAACAAAACTAAAAGTATACATCATAATTACAAATAGTTAATTCTTATTTACAGTTAGCAATCATTTACAATCATATTAGCATTTCGACTCATATGGGCAATCGGCGCTCTTAGCAGAATGTTGGTGTTAGCAGTAGGCGAAAAGATTGTATTTTAAGAGTGGCAAAAAATTTTATCTTGCCAAGTCAAAGAAATTTGCCAAAATACGAAATTTTACAAATTCAAAGGCAACAAAATCGAGTTTTTGATTTCCAAAAATTGCTATGCTCTATTAATTTGAAATTATCTTAAAATTTTTGATGACCGTTACGTAATCGTAATGCGTTTTAAGTTAATTCTTAAATTTTTAACAATTATTTTCATAAATATAATAAAGACGAGGTGTTCAAGTGTGATTATTTCGAAATCTACGGTAGGAATATTTGCAAATTTTTATAGAAAAATGATGTACAATGTATTTTAGATAAACTTAAGGAGTTTAAAGTTCGTTTTAATTGCATTTATATTTTTTTAGGTTTCGAAAATGCTCGACTTTAGAATTGAACTGAGGGATGTTTTTACTTTCTCCGTTACGAAGTACGAGAAAGTATTGTGATCGTAATTTTTTTTTTAATTTTTTTTTACAGAAATATCCGTTTTGGGGTCCCTAGAAGCCATTTTAACAATTTCTGGAAAAAAAAATGTGTCTGTGTGCGTGTGTGTGTGTTTGTCTGTGCGCGCTGTATCTCAAAAACTGATAGAGAAATTGATATGAAACTTTGAACATCAGTTTTATTTGATAATCTAAAGAACTGGAAAGCTTTTGGTAAAATTTCGTACACCGGAAGTGGGCGTTTACCTTAACTGTTTTTTGTTTGTTGCCAATATTTTCTTAAATATAAAAAATATCACAAAAATATTTAATCAAAGTTTGAAGACAACAAAGAAATGAATATCTTTTGCTTGAAAACATTTTTCATAAAATCATTTTTATTCGAGAAAAGAATGATTTGATTTTTTTTAATTTTTGGTTTATAATTATAAAACTATAATAGTTACAGCAAATTTATGTTAATATTAATTGTAGAGAATGCTAAAATAATTAAGTTATAAAGAATAAGTTTTTTTCGAAATCCCTTTAGTTTCTGAGTAAACTGAGTTTTTTAAATTTGCAGTATAATTTTTCCATCTTTCATAATTTTGATGTTTTAAACGTCAGTTTCATCCGAGTTTGCACAACGCTCGATGTATATTTAAAATATGATTTCAATAGAAAATAAATCATGAAAACGTAAATATAAATAGCTATGATACGGAGAAAGTAACATGATGGCCACATCACCATTTTTTTTAAATAGTCATTTTTTAATTACCTTTAACTTTCTTCCACACAACATATTATGAGTTCAGTGTAGAATTGTGTTAGTCACTTTTTATGAAGTATAGTTTATTTTTGAAGTATTTTGAAAATGTTTTACTAAAAAAATAACATTACGTTGAATTTTGGGACCATTTTTAAATATAAGTACAAGAATGACAATTAACAATATGGAGCCCTGATTTTTTATAGCCTATTTTAACAAGCTCTTAATTATCTAAGAATAACATCTTGATGACTTAAACCACTTTCATTATTACCGGCTCATATGTATATTTCTAATAACATTGTAGCGGCCTCTTGTGGCTCTGCTTGGCTCTGATTATTTTAGGAACAAAAATATGTAACGGCCTCATGCTGCTTGGGGGTTGGAGTTGAAGTTGTTGGAGGTATGGGGCAGCCTCGTGCTGCTCTTACCGATCATTAGTATTCTAAGAGGCAGCCTTGTGCTGTTCTTAGAGGTGGAGTGATTGAAACTCTTTGTTTAGATAACAAATCTATTGCACAGATAATTACACTCACGACTTTACAATTATTGAACTTAACTTAATTTAGCATATGCTGGCCCTCGACTTGTTCGTATTCTAGATCGTTAACAATTTACTAATTTTCTCGTCTTTCCTTCGAGGTGCTGTAAGTGCCCCTGCGACGTACCTAGAGACACGTCTAATTTAATTTGGGGGTAAGATCACGACCGTTGCGATTGGTCACTAATTTCCCCAAAACTCTAATTTTTTTGTATTGTTTCCACTGGGTACTGTGTCACTTTGAAGATGTATTTTCGACGCATTTCATCTAATCTTAATTTAATCATTCCTGGAAGATTTAGATGGTCACAATACATCCCCAGCTGTGCTAATGTTTACAACACCCCGAAAGATTATCCTTTTCCAAAAGCCAGCATAATAAGGACTAATATATGTATACAAATCTATTCTACTATTTACAATGCGGCTTATTTATGGGCGGCAACAAACATATTTACCACTACATTAAAAATTACTTTTATGAGCTTTCAATATAATTAACCCAAATATTTCGGCAATCCATTAAATAATTACCTACAAAACTGTAAACATGTCCGTACGATCCGAACTGAAATATTATTTCAAATCATTATCACTGCTGGGCCTAACATCGAATTTCAACATGCGAGGGCTGGTTTACGAAAAATCAACAATAAGAAATTACCTGCAACCTCTGCTAATTTCGACCATCGCAACTTACATGATCTACTTTATTTTTTGCATTAATAACAGTTGCTCAGGTTCGTCAGACTTGTTTACAGTAATGGGGGAGGTAGTACTCATATTTTGGCACTTGATAAACTCTTTTGAAATTGCAAAATATTTACCTGAATACAAGTCCATGCTGAAATATTTCGATGACTTTGATAGAGGCGCGGCTTCTTTGGGTGTTAAAGTAGCAGCAGTGAAATACACTTACATTTTTTTGTTACTTCTATTGGCTAGTAATGGTTACATTGTAATCGTACTGGTATATTCGTTGGGTTTCTCCCAATTTTTGCAGCCGCAGTTTTTTCAAAAGTTGTTCCATAAGGCGTTTATAGCTTGTATGCTGCTGATGTACGTTTTAGAAAATAACATCCTGAGGTGTTTGTCTGTAAGGATCAAGATCTTCAACTCGCTTTGCTCATCAATACGTGGCTTGGATGCAATGATTTCCATGCACGCTAACATTTGTGATATCTTTGAAACCTTCAACAAGATATTCGGATGGAATGTATTGGCTATACAAATACATAGCATAATTCATATTTTAGGTGAATTATACATTTTACTATCAGAAAAAATTGGTGATGATGTAGTAGGCAATTTTGTATATATTGCAAACGCTAATGTAAAAATTACCATTTCTGTGTAACAATAATTACTAATTTGTTATCTTTTAGGGGGTAGCTTTCTTGATGGCTGTGCAATGTGAAACAATTACACGCCTTTCTAAACACTCTCTAGGAACTCTGTTGAAGATGCAACATTCACACTCTAAAAATCAGCTTATTTCGTCGAAACTGGATATTTTGATCAAGCAGGTTGTGCACAGGAATACGACCATTACGGCGCACAGTGGTTCAGAATCCGAAAAAGCTGGCCAAAAGTCAAAAAATGAAAGTCAATATTTTGAGTTTAGTACAACATAGTCGCGTCTAGAGGGCTCCACTGGATGCCACAAAGGAAGAATATGATTGTATCTACTACAAAATGCCTCGTAATCCGCGTTCAAACTTGTTACTTTGTTAGACACGTGGGAGACGTTCGGACGAGATGAAAGTTTGGCATCGGTTTTTCACTATAAATACTAATCTTTACGTGCTGGGATTTTTTTCCTTGTTATTATGCATCTTCCTGAAGGTAAATTAATGATTATTACATTTAATATGCATACACAATTTTTGTTAGAAATTATAGGAATTTGCGTTAAAAATAGGTAGGTACATTTTAAATATTCATGGAAATATTTTTTTGCCTGTGTATGCCTGTGTTCCTATAGGAATAAAAATATTTATTTTAGTGTCCTTTAACGTGATAAACAACATTTAGCTGCA
The DNA here is from genome assembly GCA_910593695.2 of Ocypus olens. NCBI lineage: Eukaryota > Metazoa > Arthropoda > Insecta > Coleoptera > Staphylinidae > Ocypus > Ocypus olens. Next base: position 42,430,838 of record OU343055.1, read on the forward strand.
TTCACTTGCATTCCTCAGTTTATGATTATTTTTATTGCTGATGTGCAATATCGTTGAAAAATTCGATTTTATATTTTATTGAATATCTTGTATTTATGATGTATATATGTATACAGGGTGTAGATGAACAAAACAGAAAGGATTTTCAATGTTAATTTTTTTATATTGGAATATTATCTTCCCTGATGATTGTAAACAGATAGACAAAAAGGCAGATAGTCACACAGACTTGTTTTAACAAAAATTGTCGAAAGCGACGAAATGGATATTTCCGCATACTTTCTCGTAGTTTGCACGATGAAAGTAAAAAATAAATACAGACAGGCAGACATAAAGGCGGACACACAGACACACATTTTTAACAAAAATTGTCGGGATCGACAGAAATGGATTTTGCCACAAAAAAAAGTTTGGATTTTTATTACGATCACAACAGTTTCCCGTAATTAGTATGGAGAAAGTAAAAAATAAATATGATTACAGACAGATACAAAGGTAGACACACATTTTTTTACAAAAATTGTCTGAATCGACGAAATGGATATTTTCGCAAAAAAAATATTTGGAAATTTTTTACGATCACAATATTTTCCCTTCGTTAGTAAGGAGAAAGTAAAAATAAATATGACAGACAGACACAAAGGCAGACACACAGACACATTTTTTTTCACAAAAATTGTTGAAATTGACGAAATGGCTATGGATATTTCCGCAAAAAAAATATATTTGGAAATTTGTTATGATCACAATATTTTCCCTTAGTTTGTAAGGAGAAAATAAAAAATAAATATGACAGACAGACAGACACAAAGGCGGACACACAGACACTTTCTTTTTCATAAAAATTATAGGAATCAACGAAACGGCTGTTCCGCAAAAAAAAATGAATTTTTTTTACGATCACAATATTTTCCTGTAGTGTGTACGGAGACACAAGAAACTAAATATGACAGACAGAGAGACACAAAGGTAGACATACATATTTTTTACAAAAATTGTCAGAATCGAAGAAATTGATATTTCCGCAATAAAATATTTGGAAATTATTTACAATCACAATACTTTCCCTTGGTTTGTACGGAGAAAGTAAAAAATTAATTTGACAGCCAAACATACATTTTTTTAACAAAAATTGTCGAAATCGACGAAAGGAATATTTCCGCAAAAAAATGTTTGTATTTTTTTTACAACCAGAACACTTTCCCGTAGTTTGTACGGAGAAAGTAAAAATCAATATGACAGGCAGACAGGCACAAAGACAGACACTCAGTTTTGTTTTACGAAAATTGTCGGAATCGACGAAATGCATATTTTCGCAAAAAGAAATGTTTGGAATTTTTTTACGATCACAATGGTTTCCCGTCAATTTGTACACACCCTGTATAGTATAAGTTATGGTTATGGCTTTGATCCGAGGATGGAGAGTGCTCACCAACTCGAAGCCGAGTTTAATTTTAAAAATAATCATTAAATTGTTGTTAAAGTTGCGAATTTCTTCAGTGTGGCTAAATAAATGTAAAGACAATTGTGACCAACTTGAAATTTTTAAAATGTGCTCAAAATTGATTCTGCTTTATGATTTAAGAAAAATCTAACAAGTCCCTTCACTAACTTTGGAAATAATCATGTGATAACCGATTGTTATACTGAAGTTGCCAATTTCTCCAAACTTGAAATTTTCAGAAATTAGTAAAAATTGATTCTTCTTTATGGTTTAAAAATAATCTCAAACACATCTTTACTAAATTTCAAAATAATCACCCGAAAACTGAGTTAATTGTAATACTGAGATTGTGCATTACTTCAGTGCTGCCAAAAAAATTTTAAACAATTGCTACCGACTTACTCGAAATTTATACCATTTTATGGTATATATGATTAAATTATAAAATAATCACCGGACAGCTGAAATATTGAATTTCTCCAGTGCGGACAATAATCATTTTATCACTTATGTCCGCCATATTGGATCCGCCATTTTGAATTTTTATATTTTGACATCATAATCTGCGATTAGTACCCATTTATGTTAAGATATATCAAGATTTAGACTTTTGGCCAGCTTTTTCGAATTCTGAACCACTGTGCGGCGGCCGGAGTTTTCGATGTGAATTTCAACATGTTGTACACTTTTAGTAATATTATTGCTACTTATATGATTGTTATTATACAATTTAATAATAATTAATAACAATACGTTACATTTATTGGTGCATAAGTAACGATCAAGAGAAGTTTCTTAACACTATTACACATATTGTCAATTATTTAATTGGATGAGTTTTTATTCAAAATTTTAATAACCAACTATGCAAGTATAATAAAACACTTTAACTTTGTTTGTGTAACACTTGAATTTATTTATAGATTATAGTTTCAGCGACTCAACTTGCCATTATCGAAACTAAGGATTTTGAAATTTAATATAATTATAATGACAACAATATTATTGTGGCGCAGATACACATCTAACACTTGGTGTCACTAAATTTAATTTTTCAAATTATGATTTGTAAACTGTCTGTTCGGCCAATTGTCTTCTCGAATCTAACTCGTGACTGATTTTTCTAATTATTAGCGCCTGGATCACTCTTGCTTGTTGCTTCTAGAAAATCGGCAAAAACAATCATTATAAATATCATTTCAACGGCTAGATCCCAGTGTTTGTACCACTCGCAAACGCGCTGGTGGCACTTAATCATTTTCATTTTACCCACACATGATTTTAACGATTGGTGCTTTATCCAATTCAATTACAAATAATAAACAATGCTCTTTCACCCATTGTACTTTTAATTAATATAAATTGCTAATATAAATATAGTTTTTATTCGTTAAATTATCTTTACAAATACCACTCGCGATTATAATTTCGGCAGGATACATTTTATTTTAAGCACTCGTCATATAATCGGACATTTCTTGAATGAATTGAGATTAGGCAAAATCCATCTCAATTCATTCTCGAAGTTTATGTCGATTCAATGGCTCGTGCAAAAAAATAAAATTTATCCGGCCAAATTGTAACCTCTTGTGGTATTACCCCGGAGCATTCAATAAGTGCGTGCCTGCTCGTTAGGCATTTGATTTTCTTTTAATGCAATTTAATTGATTACCACGTAGCAACGTTACAACGGCCGTAACTATTCTCATGATTTCAAATAATATACAATTATGTAATCAAGATGCCTCGGATGAAATTCCGCAGACTAATATTGGTAATTTTATTTCGAGCACGGCCAATTCCTAAGTAGGAAGAAAATGAATTATTTAAGTTGGCGCTAGAATGAGAAGCAGCAGTATATACAATAAGGGAGAAAACTGGAAATTGCGCTTCCTTCCGCTGCTACGATTGGATACAATGTAGAGCTGTCGCATCAAGAAAACAAAACTTTTCCAGTCCGCTTACTCGGAGCGATTTACACAATGCGAAATCGCCGCATGTGGTGCACGGGAATTTCATATTCTCGAGTAATCGATAAAATGAAAGTAAATCGAGAGCAGTAAATCCTTTTATCGTCCATGTAATCGAACGATGATTAAACTCTCACGTTTCTCATTAAATAATATGAACTTCTGTAGTTGTATCATTGTGGTATTTGAAATATTTGTAAATTACTGTTGCTTAATAAATATGATTAATATTAAAGTATATCTGTTAAATAGATTCAGTTAGAAAATACAGTACAGACTGCTCGAAACCAGGTTCACAATGTACAAATGAAGCATCTATGGTGCAAAATATATTACCAATTAGCGTTTGTATCACCAGCGTTCTATTTCGACAAAACGCTCATTTTTCTTTCTTTTGGTTCCAGGTTAACCAGTACCATCAACTTAATAATTAAATTTCGTTTTCTTCTTCATAAAATGAACCATGTTTCGTCAACAGCCAAGCCGCCAGTGACGGTTCGCGGGGTTTTTCTGGTACGGCCAAGGAACAAGAGGTGGTAATACATATAGGTGTGGTCACGCAGCCAGCCGTCTCTGCAACTGACCCTACCTATCTGTATTACCACCTCTTATTCCTCGGCTGTACCAGAAAAAACCCCGCGAACCGTCACTGCAAGCCGCCTTTATCCGAAGTGACAGGGATGACGTTGCTGAACTATAGGAGTTGCTCCGACTCGCTCTGATGATGTCGGAGGCACCAGTTTTGTCAAACTGCTGCATCTCCGTCCATATCTGACATCCATCCAGGAATAGCATGACGTCGTCCATTACACACCAGACATGCATCGATCTGTGCGATCGCCATCTCCACCCCGAGAGCTGTGATCTATTCAATCTACGTCTATCGTTAAGGACCCTCCTGAACCTCATCGCTTCCGAATCCAGTTCAGTAATCCTAGGTGACTTAAATTCCAGCCACATCTCTCTAGATTCCCATACCAGCAACAGACGGGGCTAGCAGCTTTTGGATCTTCTCACTATCTTGCAGCTTCCTCCCCCGAGGACAATCCGCATCGACTATTGACATCATCACTTCCCGCAGCGAGCAGCCCACGAAACAACACTTACTACCACCTATCTATCATCGTCACGTGCTCTCTGGAAAAACCAAGAAGTCCTGTTTGAGTGAAAACACGTTGGCTGGAAAAAGTTCGCCACCACAGTCAGGGCCGTGCGAAGAGAAAACTGCGCCCGGGGCGAAAGTAAAATTGGCGCCCTTCTATACCAAAAAAAAAAAAAAAGTGTTACTTATATTGCTGCAAAAAAAAAACAATTATTCTAATTCTAAAATTGTCTAGAGCTTCGGAGATTCTATCGATTCCTTGACTTGTATGATTTAAAAAAAATAGGCTACGGAAATCTGGAAAATATGAAGTCAGATTGACGATCAGCCGACCTGACCGCGCGTAGCTTGGAATAGCCAACCGAGCAATCAGTTCGGACAAAAAATGTCACAGCATCTGGATTATAGGTATGTCTTGTCGACGGAGTGTTAATTAACGATATTTTCACAAAAGAACGTTTCTAAGAATATTATATAACATTTTAGTATGTGACAAGGGAGCCATTAGAAATAATTTAGTTTTATTTATTTATTCCCCTTTAGTATGTAATCAAGAAATTTAAGGTAAAATAAGAAGAAATTTTAGATATGCTGACGTGTGATAAATAATAAAAATACGTTAATTAACACTTTTATGAATTTTCCGTCATTCCGATGTAATAGCGATTTTGGCGCCCCTAATTTTGGCGCCCGGGGCGGGCGCCCCCTTCGCCCCCCCCTTCGCACGGCCCTGACCACAGTGACTGATGCCCTTTCACCAACCGGCTTCCAAAACATCCACGACTTCTACAACGCCGCAGCCATTCTTCCAGGAATCACAGCCACAGTAGACCCATCAATCCCACCGTGGCGCATACGCACAGACCATCCTCCACTCTCAAAAAACATCATCCGCACCTTCAAAGAGAAGTGGAAACTCTTCAGGCAATGGAAAGCCACAAGTGACGTTGCCACCAAAACATAATGGAACCGCATAAATGCCAAGGTCCGCCTGATGCTAAAGGCCTATGCCGAGATGTCATGGAGAGAGGCCACAACGTCAATATAGGTCGTGTAGCATCCCCAAGTTCAACGAGGCATACTTCCAACTCACCATCTACGCCACTAGATAAATCATGAATCCCGCAGCCCACAGACGTCCTCGATCTCGACCTCTCGACCCCCGAAGAAGTCACTTCCGCCATAAGAGAAAAGAAAAGCAAAGACGCCAGGCCAGAAAAATCGATCAAAAAACCCTTGGCTATCTCCCTCCTCAGCTGGCCAATTCATATTCACCCTCTACAACTACTGTCTTGCCGCAGGCTGGATTCTTCGTCATTGGAACGTCGCCAAACTAATAATGCTGCCTAAAAGCGGAAAGCCACCCAAACAAATCCAGTCGCACCAACAGCGCTGCCGGAAAAGCCTATGAATCAAAACCAACTGCGAAGTAAACGGCATCATTCCAGAATACCAGGCCGGAGTCCATGCAGCGAAGTCCACAACAAACTCGACGACCAGACTGATCCATGACGCGACGCGTGCTATAAACTACGCAGTGCTGCTGGAATTTGAAAAAGCCTTTGACATCTGGCTCAGTGGACCCCTCACCAAACTCAACAGACTCCATTTCCCTGCCTACATCCAAAAAAGCACCTCCCAATTCCTCTCCTACCGAAAATGCTAAGTGACCAGAGGACTGGGATGCTCGTAAGTATTCATACTAAAAGTTGTCCTCCTATCCCAACCCTCTTCAATATCGTCACTTTCGACTTTCCCACCCCAACCTCTGAAAACCAGCAAAACAACAATCCAGCAGTACGCAGATGACTGGACTCGTGTTCCAAAAAATGTTTTAGATAACAGTTGTAGGGTTTAAAGAGATCTATTTACTGGGCATCAGATTGACGTTCAGTGGTGTCGCCAAGGTCCACAGGTGACGTAGCGGTTTCATTCCCCAACAGGTTTCAGCCAATGACAGGTCGACGATTTTACTTTCTCAATAGTTTAGTTGTTACTATGGTTACGATTTGTTTGTGAAAACACGATATCATTAATATCATAATTTTGTCGGGGGTAATACCACAAGAAGTTAGAATTTGGCCGAATAAATTTTATTTTTTTGCACGAGCCATAAATTTCGAGAATGAATTGAGATGTATGTATTGTGCTATTTTTATTCAGAGTCGTCAGAAGTGGTTATATTTACATCCTCAATATCCTCATCTTCTTTATCTGTATTTCTAATTTTCAATAATTCCAGTGTTTCTGGGAACATGCTTTCTTCCTTGAGCTCGATAATCGTGGTCTGAGGCTCGTTATATGACGAGCTTTTTTTCAATGCGCAACATGTCCACAATATTTCGAAAATTATCTAAGAGATGTCGCTGCTAGTGCTGATTGAAATACACATTTAAAAAAACCTCTTTTCTTTTCAAAACACATGGAGTCCTTTAGACTTCGCGTATAAAAACTATCGTCCTTAGTTCAAACCGCAACATGTCCACAAAAATTTGTTTTCAAAGTGCAATATCTATTTCGCTGTATTCAAAGTGAAACAAGTTCACAAAATACCAATTAGAAGTACATTGAAGTATTGAAATAGTCGGGAAGTGTTTGCGCTGCATGTTTTAAGTACGCAAAACCACAAATTTGTGCCAAGAATAGATGGTGAGGGTGTTTTGGTAGCCGAAAGCAGTCGGGGCAGCAGACAAAGAAAAAGCGTAAAACAAGCAGAACGACTGATATCTAGAAATAGCAAGTAAGTTGATTTTTAGTTTCGAGGTTACGATTTCTGAATATTTTTATTTTCCGGTTTACTCAGATATCAACCTCAAGATTTGGACTTAACAAGATGGTGCATTCCTTACAAGCATCCGAAAAATAATGCCCACCATTTTGATTGTTCGCATAATGACCGAAAAGTGTTACTTCTGGCAAAGAAAATGGTTTTCAAAGACAAAAACAAAATTAATCAAAACTTACGGTTAAGTACTCTAATAAGTGTTGCGTTACATATCTACAAAATTCGTTGTAAAACCAAACAGTTTACAGTGTGCAAAACTTTTTTTTTGCAAATTATTTGAAGTTAGTCATCGAATAATTTTGTGGGTTGCGAAACATATTCAACAAGGCTACGAAATGCATGAATCTCGAGGGGGGTCGCAATGGGGAGATAAACTGTTATCAAAACCGCCGAGTTAAACATTTCTAAAATGTTAAAGATGTATAACGACAGTGTTGCTGAAGATCTTCAAGCTAATTACGCCTTCTTTCACAAGATATTTTCAACGCAGTTTAACCTGGGATTTGGAAGTCCTGCCACCGATATTTGCAGCTATTGTGAGAGGCTTAAGAATCAAATCAAACTTGCAACATGTGAGGAATCCGCAGCTGGGCCTAAGAGACTTTTGAAAGTTCATCAAACGAGAGCCAAACAATTTCATTTAATTATGAAAGAAGAATCTGAAGAGACACTTTCATTGTGTTTTGACCTCCAGCAGGTTCACAACTTACCAAAACTTCCAATACAAGAAGCGTACTATTCACTCCAGATTGCTTTCTATGCGTTTTGTATTGTTGATATCTCTTCAAGAAACCCACATTTTTTACACCTGGACGGAAAATCTGTCCGGAAGGTGATCAAGCGAAATTGGATCTGCACTTGTGCATTTTTTGCGCAACTGCGCTTTTACCGATGACAATACCCCGCGAAACTCAAGACTCAAGACGGTTGCGGGAGGCAAAATAAAAATTCCCACTTTATGCACCTGCTGTTGTGGTGGTTACGTAACGAGTCTCCAAAAGATCTTCTTTTCCAGTACGTGGCCATTCGTATCTGCCGGCCGATAGGGTATTTGGTAGGGTAGAAAAAGAGAAAAAGAAACATTCTACAATAATACTACCTAAAGATTATGAAAGCTTTTATAAACAGTTTGGTTCTATTCACTCATTGCAAAATAATGAATGGGAAGTTTACAATCTGAAAGCTTTCGGAAATGAGCTGAAGAAAGTTGATGGAATATCATGTCAGAAACGATTTTTTTTTACAAAACTTACGCTAATAGACAAGCGATTGTAAAAATAAGAAACTGAAATTAATTACCGCATGAATGATGATAGCAAGGTACCTGCGTCTCTTCTTAAACGAGGAAAGAACATGACCCATGTTTCGTTGTCAAGAGTTCAAGACGTTCGAGGTATCACTCAAGATAAAAGACGGGCAGTTTTGGGCAACGATTTGGAGAGAACTGGTACCTTCAAGACGACCTTGACTGGTACTTCGATATTTTACGAGATTTCATAATCGACCGACCGAAGGAGTGCAGCGATACCGAAGAATGTAATTGTTTGCGAGAAGAAACGGAATTACAAATTTAAAGATACTTTTTAAAATGTGTGCAACATCTACCAAAGTTCATTCCTTAAAGTTTATTTTTGAAGTTTTTCAATTGTTTATTAAGTTTTCTGTATTGTTAGAAAGGAATAAAGCTTTTTTTAAAGCAAACCTTAAACACATTGTGCGCCTTTTGTTTTGAAAATGAAACGTGTCCATTGCATATATATTTTTTTTAATCAGATAAATTGTGATAGATTTATTAAATACTCAGTTTTTCCATTGCTGTACACAACTTTATAACCAGTAAAATTTTCAGCGGATAGAGTTAAATGCTTTCCTTACCACAACATTTTCCTAAATATCTCACATTAAGTAATAATGGACATGTTGCGAATTGAAAAAAAGCTCCTCATATATGGATCAGAAGAAATTAGCAAGGAATGTAAGATATCCTCATTGCTTAATATTCTATTACATTTTCGTGTACTTTCCTTACGATGCTCTGCAAATTTATTATGCCTTACTTCAATCATTTCTTCCGATAATTGATCAATATTTTGTAAACGCTAATAAACATATAGTAGATAATTTTGAATGAGGAGTTCTATTTTTTTGCAAATCGATCGAATTTTTCAACATCGATTTCTTAACCTGACGCAATGGCTTGGAGAATAATAGCGAGATTTCGAATTATACTTGTATCCAATCCAGTTATATTTGCGGCAATTGAGGGGTTTACGAAAAAATAGCTATAAAAAATTTAATTCTTTAAAAATTTCAAATCAATTTATGATTTTGAAAGAGTCGCAACCTCTTGTATGAAATATCATGTCGTTAACTTAATGGTATATGATAATGTTAGATCAGGCTAACTGTCTTCTTCGCTGCTTTCTTCTTTCTTTTAGCAATTCAAGAGAGTCTCGTGTTCTTTTCTACATCGGATCTCTTTGTTTTTTGTTTAATTAACATTCTGCCACCTATTTTCGTCTATTGTTACGACTTTTGATGGTCTTGATTCCGTCACAAAACGTTTATAAACTTTTGTTACCGTTATGTTTGATAATTCATTAATTCGTCTTTCATTCTTCTCACATACATTTGTTTCTGTAGAATATGTTTCAAAATATTTCTATTTCTTATATCTACACTTATGGAATTAATGTACGCTTCAAAAGATTATCACACTATAAATGGTTATTTGTTTCTCATATTTCATCGAAATTTATGAAAATGCTAAAAAAAATAAAGAAGAAACGGTGCTGTGACGTGTGGATGAAGAAGAAAACGGAACAAAGTGAGGTGGAGATTTATCTGTCTTTATTCCATTGTTTTCATCATCCACACCTCACTTGCATACAGCACCGTTTCCCATTAGTTTTGTTAGCATTTCCATAAATATCTATGAAATTATGTACTTCCATCTTTATCCAAAACTTTTGAAGCGCACATTAATTCCATGAGTCTAAATATAAGAAAGTAATAACGACTAGTCTTGTAAATTAATATTATACTGTAAAAACTAAACGTACTATTAACTGGATAGTGTATCGCTGCAAACAATTCGATTGTCTCCTGGAAATGCGATTTTTTTGTTCCCAACGCTCCAGTAGCCTAATGCCTGGTACAATTCATCGCGTTTGCGCCTCAGACTGCACAAAAGATGTGGAGGCCTTAATGAACTCAATCCCGTTCGATACTGATTGCTAACTTTAACACATACCCGGCATTTTCAATTGAAAACGAAAAAAAAAAACAAACAGAAGAAAAGACTCTTCTGTTTCAGCATTAATTAATTTATTTATTTATTTAACTACGACAATACATAATATAGTCATTCACTAAAGTTGTTGGAATAAGCCTAACAAATTATAAATATATAAAACGCCATCTGTCGTGCGCGGTGATACACTATGTTTTAAGGTTGGTACTAATGTAATTCGTAACATGTCGGATGTAGTTAGTCCTTCTCGGTTTACCAATAAAGATGTTCGCATTCCAGTGTTGATTATTCAATAAGTGTTTACCATGCCTTTTGAACAAAACCTGTGTTACAAATAAAAGCATTACTACGGAAATTCTATGAAAACATATTTACTTATGAGTAAAGTCCGGATTTATATGCGCTAAAAAAGGCATTATAATTTTTTTATATGCGCTAAAAAAATGGCGTTATAATTTTTTTATATGCGCTAAAAAGGCATTATAATTTGTTTATATGCGCTTAAAATTAGCCAATATATGCGACAAAATGATTCAAATATGGAGTTTATATGCGGTTTAATTAAAAATAATGTTACAAAATTTAAAAAAATACGAATAGCAACTGATAATAATTTATTTATTGGAATTACAATGAAGAACCAAAATTTGATTTTCATTTTCATTTTAGGTAAAGTTAAATGACATGGAGTTCATGTTAAAATTTATTTTGTCCTCCTCAGTCTCGCCTTACAAAATTCCACAAATCATTTGAATTTTTTCGTATCCCGGATTTCGATATAATACGCATCAAATTTTCGTACAGTTCTTTAATAATTTTAAAAGCCTCAATTAAACGAAACCAAAGCTGAGCTGTTTCCAAATTCTTGATTGCGGTTATTAAGATGCAAAAATGAGCAATAAAAGCTAATAGTTGCAAAATATTTATACATGCAACACAATCTTTACATTTTTTTAAGTGCTGCCGATTCTTCATCAATAAAATTAAGAGGAATATTTTCTTATTTTTAAATATTTTTGGCGTAGAATAAAGTAGCTTCCAGCCAACCACAATTACCGGGCACGGTTGCATCTAGTATCATCTGCATAAGCGTACAAGCTTAACTTGCTTATGGGGAAATCCCCTTATTTTATATAAATAATATAATACATACATATCTACATAACACAAGGTTACGTTCGCTAGTTAGGGGAATCCCGTAAATTTATCTTATACGATTTTATAAAAAATATTTCTACGCTCGCAAATTTATTTTTCATTTATTTATTTTTCAAATTTCAACAAAATCAATTACAATTAATGGAAATATTGACTTTATATGTAGTTATATGCGGATATATGCTCAAATAAGTTAAATGTGACAAAACCTCGAAATATTAAGTTATATGCGAAATAAAACTTGGTACTTTGATTTATTTCCGAGAGAAACGTATAGATACAATTCGCCAGTTGCATACGAAAGATCAAATAAAACATGTAAAAAAATATAAATCCGGACTCTACTTATGAGTAACTTCGGCAATTATTTTAAATTCCAGTTACTGTAGATAAATGTTTCTTTTTAATAATGTCATTCGCAAATACAAATATTTCGAACTAAATCTCTCCTGCAACCTCCAGATTGCTAGTCTGGTGCGCTGCCATTTAAAGAAGCCACACAATTTCGGATTTGGTATTGGCATATTCTAATTTGCTTCCACCATTTTTTTTGGGCACTCTTTATTTAAATATAATTTTATAAAGTTTCCCATAACATTTATTTAAAACTGTTTCTAGTTTAAATAGTTATTGACGGAGGAGTTCTTCTTGACTTACCCTGTATTTATCTAAAACATTATTTATTAATTTTGATTGTATTGTAACTTTGCGATGTTTTTAATTATTTCAGTTAATCCAATTTATTTCTTTAAATGTACTATTATCATCCACAGTTTGTAATTTATTTGAACATTGTTCCATTCAAAAGTTAATTTAAATGCAAAATATTTATATGCAATTGTGGGACAAAGAGCGATCCTCTGGATCCGAATGGCATATGAAAGCCAGGTCTAAAATAGAGCACCCATTTCATCCTCTGGAATTTATTAAAACGTCTGAAAAATGTACATTTACTAAATTAAAATGAAAATTATTTATAGGTTGACAAAATACACTGAATGGAACGAAATTTCTATACTAATTTCTACTGCAACAAATAATATTTGTTTGCTGTTATACAAGGGGATATTTTTTATGTAATTTACCTAACTACGAAAATAATTAGTGACATTCGTCATATTTTGCTGTCACCGTAGTGTGGCACTCCTCTTTTTTCAGAGGTAGCAGAGGATAAGTGTAAGAAAATAAGTGAAGTGAAGTTTGAATATAGAAGCGTTATCAAATTTTTAACAAACGACGGAAATAAACCAAAAGTTATCTACGAAACGATAATTGGTGTATATGAGGAAGATACATCGTCTTATTTTACAGTAAAATTTTGGTGTAAATAATTTCGATGAGGCAGAGAATTAATCCAAGATGACCCTAGATGCAGATGACCTGGGGAAGATTTGGTTTTAACAGATCGAAGGATGTAAGTCCAAATAAAAAAATCATTAGTGTTGATAACTTTGTAGTAGACAGTATTTTTGACTTTTTTTTGGGTTTTTGTAGGTGCCAAATGAAATGTTTTAGTAACTTCAGTGAAGACCAAAGGAAGAATATTATAGATCGGGTAAATAGTTTTGATGACAAAGATGCACAAGATACATTTCTTCAAAGTCTCATCGAAAGTTGTTCCATCAAGAGAAAAAGTAAAGTTTCTGTCACCAAAAAACCCAAACCCAAGGCCCTTACTTTTTCATATCATATCTGCTTAGAAGGGCAACGCATTAAGGTGTGCAAACAGGCGTTTGTTAGTTTACATGGGATTATAATAAAAAAGTAAGACGTCTCAGTTTACTATCAGCATCCGATACCACACCAAAAGATAGACGTGGGAAAGAAGTAGGATCAAGAGGGTAAAAACACATTTTTCAACAAAACAATCGCATATAAACATTAAATCGGTAAGCAATAAGCACAAATATAACATTCAATTTGAATGAAATACGTCTATGCGCGCTTGGTTTATTTTGTTATAATTTCATGTTGCACGTTAACAATGGAGCGGTTTAATAATTTATTTACTTTAAGAAGTACCTCAGTTACAGGTAAGTGTATTAAATAAAACCATTTAGTTATTAGTTCACATAATAAAAAAAATAAATGTCAACTAAGTATGAAATTTGAATCCATTTGATGATATATTAGGGCATTACTAAAAATTACTCAATTTTACCCTTATTCGACTATGATGCAAATGTAGTGCATATATATCTCTGTCGTATAAAAAAAAATCATTTGTCTTTATGACTTCTGTGACGTGTTTTATACGCACGCGCACGCCACGCAGCCATCAGTATTTCGTGAATATTGCGTGCGAATGGATGGAAATTTTCCGTTAGCGTTTGCGTTTTCTATCGCAAATATCGTCAAGTCTTATATTCTCTCTCGTGAAAAAAATCATACTCTACAAAGTATATGCCGAGCCAACATTCTTGCATTTCTGTTCTGGCATCGAATGGAAAACACGGGTACCATGAATGAGCTGGCGTATATGGATATATTTGACAATTTGAGAAATGAAGAATCATTGAAACCAACTTCGACGAAATCGCGAAGTTGCATTAAAATCTAAATATTTAATCAAATCAAATTAAATAATTTATTTCATGATGAATATAAACATTCATGTGAAACATATCAGTACAATCCTAAATGTATAAATAAACTTAAAATAACATGTAACTTAACATCAGTTACAAGAACTTTAAAATTTAAAATTTAATTTAAAAATATTATTGGCCATATTGGATCCGCCATTTAGAATTTAGAATTTTTTTTTTCAAATTTGGATTCAGAGATTTCAAAAACTGAACGTTATTTATTTTGAATGAAAACTGAAAATTTTTTACAAAAAAAATCCGCCATATTGGATCCGCAATTTTAAATTTACATATTTTTATTGAAGATTTGGATTCAGAGGTATCCAACACAGGATGGTATTAATTTTCATTAAAAACCGAACATTTTTACAAAAAAAATCCGCCATATTGGATCCGCCATTTTGAATTTAACAAATCTGATTACAGATTCGGACTCAGCGACCTCAAAAACCATAGTAATCTGCAGATTCTTCTTTAAAAGTGAAAGGATTAAGACGTTATTAATTTTGGCCCGCTTAATTAGCATTCGACCCACTGTGCGCCGATTGGATCGACACTTATTTAAATAAATTCTAATTAAAGACAACTTGTCTTCTCACTTGTTGGTGTTACTTGTGTTAAAACTTGTATTAACTTATATTGAATGAATGTGGATTTTTTCGCCCCATAAAAATGGCGTCGAAGAAAGGAAAAAGGGACCTGGAAAGAATGAAGGAGCGGTGCTCAAGAATAAATTTCCATTAACACTGTTTGACTGCCTAAACCCTAAAATGTGTTGTCTGGGTTAAAAAAATGTGGTCTCGTTCCTTTAAATTGGGAGCCAGTATTTGGTGTTCCGCCCGGTTCTTATCGTTCTGAACAAGATTATAGCTGCGTGTTGAAGCTATTGATGAAAGTTTTAAAGAACTGCCTAGGGTCGCCCGGAATCAGCTGATCCTAAGACAAGAAGGGTAAAAGTTTCTGTAATTCCAGCTAATACCGCTAATCAAGATGAGCCTTAGCCATCTGCATCTAATACCGATACTGGTGCCAGCAAGAAAAAACATCGAAGGAATCAAAAAAACAAAAAGATTGTTCAAGAAACTCCGAGGACAAATTTTCTTTCGAAGTACTGATATCAACTATTTTTTATATTTTCCGTCAGAAAGAGAGAAATAGAATTCAACAGAAGACCGGTATTCCGGTTGACTATGCTTGGAATAAAGTTTACAGTAAGATGGCAGATGGTTTCCAACTGTATGTTGTTTAAGTATGAGAGACTGATGAGCGTGGGTGCGTATTGGTTTTTACAAGAAGATGAGTAAATTGTCCAGATAAAAGATATTGTCATTAAACTATACAAACGCCAATATCAATGAATAGCAAGGAGATTATAAGGATAACATTAGTTTTCACGATGACTTGAACCAACACACAATCATGTAGTTATTAAAATTTGGTCGAAATTTTATGGTGTTCATATTTTTTAAAAGCCTGAGGTTTAGTTTTCTCTAGTATTGCTAAAAAATAATACATTTCCCTACCATATAAAATACTGAAGGAAAAAAAATGAAACACTTGAAATTCGTGAAATTTCGACAATTTTCAAACCGCCATAACTCGGCGTATTTTCAATCGATTTTAATGAATCTTTGAGGGCGAAAAACTTTGAAATGTCTTCTTTAAAGTCATGCATGCAAAATTAAGCGTAAGCACTTCCGCCCTACTCTAGCGCCCCTGTGAAAAAAAAAAGATTTTTCTGGAAACCATGTCCAACTTTGACAATGTGTACGGAGTTAAAAATGTCTACAGGCATTAAAATTTGATCAAGTCCCTATGCAGGACTCAAAGAACGAAGTTCCTACGATGATTTGGCACCAAGTTATGGGCGTTTGAAAAAAAAGTGCATAACTCGGTGACTTTTCAACCAAATTTGATGATTCTTTCGGGGAAAAATCCCATTTAGGCTGTACTTTAAGGGAGTAAATTCAGATTGGAATGATCCTTTTTTGAACCCTTCAACCCCCAAACAAAAAAAATCACGTTTTTGGGCAAAAAAACTTCCAACTTAGACAACGTGTACCGAGTTGGAAAAAATGTGTCGACTCGATCCACCAAAAGGGCATTCAAATGTGTTCTTTCGACGAAATTGTTTTCCTTTTCACGAAGGAAATTTTCTTTGCATGTTCTTTTAGGTATGCACGAAAATTGTTTGCGCGAAATCACGAATATCGCATTTTCTACCTTAGAACTCCATTAACAAAAAACTTTATTTTCGGTCAAAAAAGGCTCACTTTAACGATCTCTGTAGGGTCGGAAAAAAATGTGGGCCTAACTCACCACCACTCGTCTATTTTTCCATTTGTCCAATAAAAAAAAAACAAATTACATTAACGAAAAAAATTAAAGCCTTGATATTTGTAAAAATTTAGGTAATTTTCAAATGGCCATAACTCGGCTTCTACCCAACCGATTTCGACAATCTTTTAAGAAATCAACCGCAAAATGTGTCCTCTTTGAGAGGGTTTATCTCCCACTTAAAGAGAGGGCTCTAAGTCTCTCCAAACGAAAAAATTAAAAGACCACAAAATGAACTTTTTTAATAACTTTGAGCCAAATCGCAGTAGGAACTTCGTTCTTTGAGTCCTGCGCAGGTAATTGAATACATTTCAATGTCCTTTTGGTGAATCGAGTCGACACATTTTAACCAACTCGGTACACGATGCCAAAGTTGGACGTTTTTTTTCCAAAAACGTATTTTTTTGTTCGGAGGTTGAAGGGTTCGAAAAGGGATCATTCCAATCTGAGTTCACCCCCTTAAAGTAGGGCCAAAATGAGATTTTTTCCCGAAAGAATCACTAAATTTAGTTGAAAAGTCGCTGAGTTATGTGCGAAAAACCTCAAAATGTATTTTTTTTCAAACACCCATAACTTGGTGCAAAATCGTCGTAGGAACTTTGTTCTTCGAGTCATGCGTAGGGAATTGATCAAATTTTAATTCCTTTATGGTGGATCGAGTCGACAAAATTTTTCCAACTCCATAGACATCGTCAAATTTGGACATAGTTTCCTGAAAAAAACATTTTTTTACAGGGGTGCTAGAGGGGTCGGAAGGAGTTACGCTTAAGTTCGAATGCATGACACTTTAAAGTTTTTCGCCCTCAAAGATTCATCAAAATCGATTGAAAATACGCCGAGTTATGGTCGAAATATCACGAATTTCAAGTGTTTCATTTTTTTCCACCAGTGTATATGATAAAACATGCAACTGCTAATAGACCTGCCAGAGATCAAGGTAGAGATCTAAGAGAGGCAAAACAAGTTGCAATCAAGTATTTTATACCTAAGAAAGAATCCTGTAATAATATTTCTGTGTGCAGAACAATATTTTGCGTGTTGAAGGAGTAATAAATAGGTATATAATCAAGAAAAAATGACGTTTGAACGAAGAGGACGAGACACCAGAACAAAGGCGTGTACTCAAAAACTTCAAGCAGTCAAGAACTTTATAAGCAAATTTAGAGCTACCGAAACCCACTGTTGCAGAAGCAAATCTGCAGTAAGAATTTATTGAAATAGTGAATTAAATATAAAGAAAATGTGAAACAGAATGTGAAGATCTGAATGTAAAGGAAAGCTACTTTAGGCATATTTTCAATACAAATTACAATATTGGTTTCAGAACTCCACAGACGGACGAGTGTTCAACATGTATTGAACTGGGCGAAAGAATAAAAAGCGAAGCGGGCTTACAGAAAAGAAGAGATCTTACTGTACAAAATAGAATTCATAAGCTAAAGCTAAGGCTTTTTACAATTTATTGAAAGAAAATTGTGATAATTTAATGATTATATGCTTAGATTGCCAAAAAAATCAAGTACTGCCCAAATTGCCTGACCAAAATGCTTACTACAGTAGACAAGTATATAAATACAATTTTATAATTGTACAGGGACACTCAAAATCACCTTTGAGAAATAAAAATGTTTTTATATAACAATGGAATGAAAGTGAATTTAATAAAGGTTCTAACGAAAATGCGTCTGCCCTATACCATAGACTTAACAACACAAATTTTAAAAACATTGACGTTCTGAGGCTAGTGACCGAAGGGCGTCCGGAGCAATAAAAATTATATCATGATGACAATGCTCTCAGTATGGATGCTTACAAAAGCCCCTAACAGTCTAAAAGATATTGAAATTATGTTTCCTGTGATGGGCCATTCGTTTTTACCTGCCGATCGAGTGTTCGCCGGAATGGAGAAAGTTACACGATCCATTGATGTTATTAGCAATCTAAAAATGTATGAAGACATCTTTACAAATCATGGAACTGTGTTTTGTCTTGGTACAGATGCTAGAGTATTAAACTGGAAGTCAATTTCTCAACAGGTCCTTAAACCCCTTGGCCAATAGCAAAAATTTGCCCTAACCAAACAATTTTCTTTTTGAAGAAAAATCAGCTGAACAATTCTATATTATTTAGAGGAGAACGAAATTATAAAGTCCTATTTGGAAGTTACAAAAAGGGGGAAAACATTGAAAATAACAAATGAAGAAGTCATTGAAGAAGGTGTTAATTTAAATCCTTTAAAATTAAAAGATGCTGATCAGCTTCTAAAAAAACATTTTACCGCGATCAGCGAATATTGCAGAAAAAAATGAAAATATTACTAATTGTTCCCAAGAAGCCTCTAGAATGAAAGAAATCACCAGTATCTATGTATAATAATATATTTTATAAAAAATACAAAATACATGTACTAATAATAACTATTAAGAAATTACATATTATTTTCTACATAAAGCATTTTTTTAAGTAAAAATTTCATAACGGGCCATGTCCAATGGTTAATTCGAAAACCGGCCTCTTACCAAAGTTTTATCCTCTAAAAGCCAAAATGTAACAACTTTAGATTTTAAACAGTCCTGCCATCATTTTCTATGCGATATGTCTGTTGGATGTACTAAACGCTAATTTCCTTTTTTTTTAAGCAACAATCTGTGCCATTTTCTGAAAAATGATTTATCTAGGAGATGGCTGGGTTTGGAACTATATGACTCATATTCGGTAAAAATTCAGTTGTATATGTTATTTTAATAATTAAAGACCACTTCTATTAGAACTGATGTTTTTTTTTATACCTCATACACCAGGCAGACCCAATAATAGTTTTTTCTGCGCTACCGATCTATATTGCTATGCTTACTGTGTGTGTATTTAGTCTCGTTCGAATGGCTTTCTCGGACTAATTTCGGTTGCTAGGAAAATCGAATAATAACAAGCCTGTTCTGAATCATGCCAGTCCTAGTACCGTTATAGGCTAGTTAAAAGAGCAGGGATTTTTAATTATAAAAGTCGTTTTGAACTATTTGTTTAACTATTTAAATCGGTAGCGCAAAAAAATACTATACAACACTCGGTTCGTTAACTGCATTCAAACAGGTCGCGAAAATTAATAATAATAGGCCTTGCGGGCCTCGTATTTTTAAAATTTTCTCGACCTGTTAGAGAGCACTTACCGAACTTGTGTCGTAATATAAGGAACAGAACGATTTTTCAATAAGTGTTCCTATTCACCCCCCTTTGTAGGGTAATTGGGAAGAATTTTGTAGACGGCAATAATAACAACAATTTTGAAACATGGCCCTTTGAGAAGAGACCAAGCCGCACATTTTGAGCCATTTAAATTCATACGTTGCATTAAGAGTTTTACAGTTATAAAGATCAAAAGATATTCCATGTTCACCCTATTTTACGGTACAGTTGTTAATATTAGTAATTTTATGGCTTACAATTACATTTTAGCAATTAAAATTTACTCGCCAAATGTGTTTTAATTAAGCAATAAGGCTCTTCGCATTCACAATCCATTTAATGTTTCCGCTGTCCCCATTTTTCGAGTAAAAACAATATTACGTCGTAGTTAGTGAAAATCACTTGCCAGTAATAATGAATTGATTCAACATCTGTATATTAACTTCACCAGCATGATATTCAATTATAGGTAAATTAATTAACTACAGATAAGTCTATTATTCGGACACTCATTGATTTTCTGATAATAACTAATGATAAAAGGATAACGCGATTAGATACGATATCAGGGAGGTTTCTATTTTTAGACTAATATTAATAACAATCTCTCGATGTTGAAATAGACAATTAATATAAGCTGTTTCAAATTAATTAAAATGTAAATGCATTTATATCATATTTAAATATTATTCCTTTCGTCCTAAATATGTAATAGTATACAAATCTAGCACTACGATTGTGATCGGAGGTTACTCGGTTTGAATCCGGGCATGGGCATGGATGTAATTATTTGAATATCAAGGTTGCGAAGCTTTAGATCATTTTTTTGTAGAATTCAGTGGCGTGGACAGTATTTTTATGAATCGTACCGTTTTCGGACAGTGACATCAACTTGTGTTCTTTGAAATGGAACAACAACAAGAAACAAGTTTTGTTTTAAATTTCTGAAACTTCCCGTTTCATCGACATGCAATAGGTGATAATTATTTTATTTTTTCTGAGATATCTATTGCGAGTACATATTGTTTAATATACCGGGTATCTCACTGAAGCGGCAAAGTAACTATTTGGCTTTAAATATTTAAGATAGAAATTAGCAATTATTAAAATGAATAAACAGGTATTAATCTATTTGTATTACCTTGAAACAATTAACTGAATACCTGTCCACAAAAGAAGAACAAATCGACCATACACACAGAAAACCCCGAGTTGTTGTGCGGCTTGAATGAAAATTTGTGCGTGGCAAGAATAATACTTGAAATCCGACGAAATTCGTACCTAAACAGAATTGCCAAGTTCTGAGCCCAGATCGCTAAATTAAAATCCGAAACCTCGAGATGAATTACACAGTAAATCGTAACGTAAATCAACGACCCCAATATTATTTACACCATCGCATAGTGGGCCAACTCTCCCCAAAACCTGGCCATAAGGGAAAAAATAAAGTTGCTTTAGTTCCACGAAATCCCCGGTAGATGGCACTAGTGAATACTAGTCCAACGCTCCGGTGGCATTCTGTTCAATAATCTAGATGATACGTGATAGTCCGGGAGGTAGTGTCACTTTTAATCAAGTAATTTTATGCACGCTGTATTTTATACCACTGGTAGTTCTTATTTTATTCATAAGGTACCCGACAGTCAGACCCACCATTAGCGGTGGGTAGAGTTATGGTAGGCTGCAGAACTTCTCAAGAAAAGTTTTCCGATTAATTATTTTATGCACGCTGAAAATTGTTGAGGTAAATGTTTACTAACTATAATTCATAAAAAAAAAAACTCGTCAGACCCTTGTCTGTTACGCGGTAAACTGTAAAAATGAAGTCATAGTATTCAGGTTGGAATTAATTCAGGTGACAGTTTGTGGTTCACATAACATGAAGATAATCAAGTTTGTAGTTTATTCGACATGACAATAATCGTCAGTCGGCATCAGAGTAGAGGAAAGTCCGTCAGCTGGACCGCAAAATATACCGCGCGCTCAATGCTGCTCTTCACTTCGGTGGCCCAACTGACGGTCTTTCCATCATTCTGGTGACGTCTGACGATTATTTTCATGTTATGTGAACCACAAACCGTCACCTGAATGAATTCCAACCTGCATACTATGACTTCATTTTTACAGTTTACTGCGTAACTGATGGACATTCCACCCCCAGAGAAGGGTCTGACGAGTTTTTTTTTTATGAATTATAGTTATTAAATATTTACCTCAACAATTTTCAGCGTGCATAAAATAACTAATCGGAAAACTTTTCTTGACAAGTTCTGCAGCCTACCACAACTCTACCCACCGCTAGTGGAGGGTCTGGCGGTCGGATACCTTATAAACGGAATAGGAACTACCAGTGGTATAAAATCCAGCGTGCATAAAATTACTTGATTAAAAGTGACAACCTCCCGGACTATGGTGTGAGAGCCGCCAGTAAACACGACGACGTCGAAAAACAGCAAGATTTTAACAGATATTTAGCGCATTGTTTTCTTTTATTAAAAGTGATCCGATCGAGTTCTCCTGATCACATGCGATGGATAGCACCTCAAAAGGTAAGTTTATCACATTTTTAACTCTTTTACGAAATTATTTCGACTTAAAATGAAAGTACATTTTAACGTGTACCGCGTAACACCGAAATTCTCACAAATCATTGGCTACAAAATTTTCTCCACGTTTCTCCATTTTGTTTAATCACTCACCTAAACCCTTAATGATGTAGTTGACGAGTTCAAAAGAAATCGCTTGCGCAAGTTTGCGCCATTTCAGTGGACGATAGTTTTCCTGACGCGTGGTAGAGCCCGGCGAGCGTGACGGGATGGCTCTAATGTTGGAGTTTCCCGCGCACTTTGAAAACCAGCAGTTTATACCAGCTAATAAATAATGAATAAGAAATTATTAATTAATTTTAATAATGGATTGAAAAAATAAATAAATATTGAAAAAAATAATTAATTTTAATAGTGGATTAAAAAAATTTTTTTTTTTTTCAAAAAAAATTAAATATCGATTTTGTTTATGTCAATTAAAAATATTGATTTTTTATCTAAATTAAAATAATCATGATTCAAATAGTATTTATTTATTATTTATTTCGTTTATTTTGATGTACGAAACTAATTATAAAAAATGGTGATATGGCCATCATGTTACTTTCTCCTCTTCGAGAAAAAAATTTATTAATTTTTTCTTTTAATTTTTGATTTATAATTATGAAACGATAATAGTGAATAATAATTGTAGAGAATGCCAAAATGAATAACATCCAAAGAATAAGATTTTTTCGAAATCTCTTTAGTTTTTAAGTAAACCGAGTTTTTGAATTTGAAGTATAATTTTTCCATCTTTCATAATTTTGACGTTTTAAACGTCAGTTTCATCCGCGGTTGCGCAACGTTCGATGTACATTTAAAATATTATTTCAATTGAGAATAAACCACGAAAACGTTAATATAAATGGCTATGATACCATCAAGTCGGAGAAAGTAACATGATGGCCACATCACCACTTTTTCCAGAAATTGTTGAAATGGTATCTAGGGACCCCAAAACGGATATTTCCGTAAAAAAAATGTTTGAACAAAAAATCACGATGACAATACTTTCCCGTACTTCGTAACGGAGAAAGTAAAAATTAAGTAATTTAATTACTTACTTTCAATATGGCTGCTGCCCGAGTAAGCGTATCTGAAGACACAATGTGTAATTATTGTAACGGAACAGTGAAAATAGTTGCAAAGTGCATCAAATGTGAAAACTGCTATCACAATGGAACCAAAAAATAATATGCTGTTCCCAGGTGCATATTATTCTAACCAAACAGAATGAAGATAAAACCAACATCGCTATTAAGGATATATGGATGGAAATTGAACAAATGAAGAAGGATGTATCCCAGGTGAAACAAGAAAAGCACGTATCAATGAAAAATCAAACATTAAAGAAAATTAATGTAACGGAAAATCATAACAACACTGAAGTTGGCAATATTCCAAGTTTTAGCACCGTCGCTAAACTAAAAACGGCGACAACGCCGCAAATCACGATGACAACTGTTAAAACGATGGACGCTCAGAACGTAAACAAAAATCAGCCGTCGACTAACACGGAACAGGACCAAAACGAAGAAAGTTACAACACTGAAGTGAACAAACGGTCCTGCAATAGGATCAATAAGGACACCATTATAGGTACGGCGAAATCCCTACATACAAAAGTTATTTCGGCATGAGTTACACTCGATATTTTTTCGCCTGCCTTAAGTAAAAACAGTGTTTCAGGAAATTTTATATCGCGCACCATTGAACTGTCACTGTCAGATTTTTACATAGCCTACTCATATTCCGCGGAAGGCTGTCTAGATTATGCATATTATTTTTTCGACCTCAGATACGCTAAATCGTAGTTTCGGCCCCATTTTTATGGCCGAAATATATGGTTTCGGTAGAGGCAGGCGAAAAAATGATTTTAAAACATGATAACTTTGATTGTGAGCAATTCCTAATTCAATCTAAATATCCAGCATATAAATTAGGTACAAAATTTGAAGACAAGGATTGTGTTATGGATCCCGTCAATTAGCCCGAAGGAGTATTAATTTTTTTTTCTCGATTTGAAGCCTTTCTAATTGAAAACAAAAATGTATTCAATACAATATGTCTTTGGCTAAAGGATCATGAAGCAGAATTATTTATTATTGGAAATTATTCCACATCAAGTTAGTTTTCACGCAAACAATATATTCATGGAGGTGTTATGCAGATGAATAAAAGAAATAATAATAGCGAACCGTTAATAAACATAAATAATTATTTCATTGAAAAGACATATGAAGTGTCCGCTTCATTTTTTCGTGCACTCGAGCTAATTGTAATTAATATTTATCGAGCCCCTAGCAGCAATTATTATGATTTTTTGGAAATTTTATGTAAACTGTTTGACAACATAGATTTAAGCAATCGTATTATAGTAGGCGGAGACTTTAATGTTAACTTCTAACCTCTAGATTCTCGAGCCATACAATTGTGTAACACTATCAACTTTTGGTTTAAATTGGCATGTTAGTTTTAAGACTAGGGCGAACATTGTATCGACAAGCAGACGGATTCCGGAAAGCAAACATTACTACTTAAAAAAATTACGTGGGTATAAAAAAGCCCTTCAGACATCCAAGAAGTGGGGACCAACAAAACCCATTTTAAGTAATGAACAATGTAATCACATTAATATAAATTCTAACACTTTTAATGAATACTTCTGTAATATTGCAAAACAATTAATGAAACAATTACCTAAGCCTGATGCTGATCCAATTTCATTAATGAAAAAACTACCCCTATCAGCAGAGTATTTTAAATTTTTTTAAATTCTCACACTCGAGATATTTATGGAATGACGGTTGAAATGATTAAAAGCTCAATTGATGTTATACTTACTCCTTTAACTAGCTTAATTAATGAATGTATTAGAACGAGCACATTCCCCAATTGAAACGGGCATACATAGTACCAATATTAAAACAAGGCGATAGTTCGCTACCAAATAATTATAGACTGATAGCAATTCTCCCAGTAATTACCAAAATATTTGAGAAAGTGCTATCCAGGCAGATTGTTCATTTTTTTAAAACTAATAACTTGTTTTCCAATAGTCAGTATGGTTTTCGTAGGGGGAGATCAACCGGGGACGCAGTAGCTGCTTTCATGGAAAAAATATTGGATAATTTTAAAAACCTCGAGTTCTCCATGGCTACTTTCCTTGACCTAAGCAAAGCTTTTGACTGTGTTCGCCACGACCTTCTTTTGCGAAAATTATACTACTATAACTTTTATCCAACGAGCTGCCAAGTCATATTATCTTATTTTCCGAATCGATATCAAAGGTTAAAATGCAACGATCTGCTATCGGATAATATACTCATCCGTTATGGGGTCCCTCAAGGATCAATATTGGGGCCTCTACTAATATATATATATATATATATATATATATATATATAGTAAGAAATTTTTTCGAAGAAAAGTCCTCGTATCAGGGAATTCGACCCAAAAGGGTGTTAATAAGTCATCTATTTATCATATACCGAGCTTTCGCAAATCTTTATTTGCTTCATCAGGGTGACGATGTAAGATTAAAAATAAACTACCGCACTTAAGGAACTAAGCGTGTGTGTGAAAACACGAGTGTTTATCGTCCACCATGTGAATTTTTAAATCGTTTTAATCTGTTAACATCCACGTCTTGTGGAAAGTTTTTAATGTGTAACTTGTTCATCGTTCATGGCCACGCTTAGTTCCTTAAGTGCGGTAGTTTATTTTTAATCTTACATCGTCACCCTGATGAAGCAAATACAGATTTGCGAAAGCTCGGTATATGATAAATAGATGACTTATTAACACCCTTTTTGGTCGGATTCCCTGATACGAGGACTTTTCTTCGAAAAAATTTGTTACTATATATACCTATATATATATATATATATATATTAATGACCTTTCTCATCAACTAGAAGTAAATTCACGTTTTCTATATGCGGATGATACCTCTTTCAAATCTTCTGACCGGGATATGAGATCAGCACAAATGACAAATAAACAATCTTACGAAGTAATATCTAAGGGGTTCATATCCAATAAACTCACCTTAAATGGTAAGAAGTTTGCTAGCTTGCTATTCTCACTATCACCAGTAATAACTCCTGATTCTGTTAAATTTTTGGGAGTATACCTCGATTCCAAATTAAATTGGACAGATCATGGCGATGCAACATGCAATAAGTTGTGCAGAAACATTTACCTTTTAAGACTTTTGTCGTACTCCTTACCCCGCAATGCACTTAGATCTATATATTTCGCATTATGTCATTGTCAATTAACATTACTGGTTGTTGAAATTAGGCACTTGGTAGGTTTCACAAATTTTATACTTTTTATTCCGACTAGTTTCGATTGTTACATCATTATCTAGGAATGAATACAGGGGAAAATAGTTTCGCTTATATATTAAAATTGTCCATTCAGGTAATTAGGGCGGTCATTATTGGAGAACTCCAGATGTCATCATTTTCATTTACGACGTGTTTTCCCCGCTTTAGCGCTTTGTTGATCTCTAATCCTTCTCGGAGATTTAAATTTCGGCCCTTATTACCTGTATGTAATATTTTAAAATTATTTTCTTCGAAGAAGTGGTTATTTGTGATGCAATGTTTGGTAAAACCGGTGGTGCCTTTATTGTCTAGTATGGCTTTTCTATGTTCTTTTAGTCTTATACTAAATGTTCTTCCGGTTTGGCCAATATACGTTGCATCACAATCCCCACATTCGATTTCGTATATGCCGCATTTTTTGGATTTTTCTATGGTTGGTTTATTATTTATCAAAAGTTTGCCGATATTGGTGGAGTTTGTACATATAATGTTAAATTCGTTCCCAGTTACACAATTTTTTATTTTATTTGACAGATCATTTACATATTCTAATTTGACCCAATTTTTGGTTTTTTGTTCTTGTTGCGGTGGATAAAAATATTTTAATAGTTGTGTCTGTTTTTTCTTTTTTAGTAATTTATCTATTATTTTTGTGTTGTAGCCGTTATTCTTAGCTATTGTTTTTATGACTGATAGTTCTTTGAAATAATTTTCTTTATTTTGAGGGATATTAATTAGTCTATGGAGGTATGAATGAAAAGTACTAAGTTTGATCTGATTGGGGTGATTTGAATCTTCGGGAATGATGGTATCAGTGAAAGTTTCTTTTCTATATATCTTAAACTGTAATTTGTTATTTAATTTGGTTATGGTTAAATCTAGGAAGTTGATTGAATTGTTGTCTTCTATTTCTGACGTAAATTGGATGTTATTATCGATTGAATTTAAGAAAGTTTCGAATATATTTAATTGTCTAGTTGTTCCTGTCCAAATGCAGAATATATCGTCTACATATCTTGCCCAGTAGTGGATATGTTTAGACTCAGTTTTATTTAATAGATTATTTTCAAATTCTGACATGAAGATTTCTGAAAGTAATGGTGAAAGTGGGGAGCCCATTGGTAGACCGTCAGTTTGCGTGTAAATAATATCATTAAATTCGAAATAATTTTGTTTAAGGCAAAGGTGAATTAGTTCTGTGATTTCTTTTTTATTTGCTTCTGGGTTATCTGACTTGTTGATATGTTTTTTTAGGATAATTTTTAGTTCTTTTACTGGTATTGATGTGAACAGGCTTTTAACGTCGAAAGATATTAATTTTGCATTTGGAGGGATGACAAGAGTTTCTAATTTATTGACTAGTTCTATGGAATTTTTAATTGCGTATGATGATTTAAAGTCAATGAAAGTTGGGAGTATTTCATTAATAAATTTACATAGGGGTCATTCCATGCTATTTCAACAAAAGGTTGTGCTGCACCATTTTTATTTTGTTTTATATTTTGCACAGATATTTATACATGTATCTAGAGTACAAAACTAATTTTAGAAAAAAATAAAATGTTGCCGCGTGGCAGATATGTTCCCAGATGGAGCTTGAAACATGTACATTATTGTGATTACAAGCATTTGCGCAAAGTGGTATAACAATTTTTCGAATTGAGCAAATTTAAAAATTAGAAAATCTCCTTACGCAGATTAAAGTGGTGAATATTTTGGTTTAATTTTCTTTCATAATTTGATATGTTTTTCAAATTTATTGGCCCTCAAATTTACCATCAAGATTTGCATTTTTTTCATTATTCGATCCTGTTTTCGACTGGGAAGGGGGCAATATAATCAAACCAAATTTAGTTTGCAAGTAGAATGGTAACAATAGATTTTACCTGTGGCAAAAAATCTGAAGTGTTTTAAACCCTTCTAATTTTTTTTGCTGGTGAAATTAGACATTTTCAACAAAATCCGTATTTGTCTAAAGCTGTATCTCCAGTGGGGTACATAGTAAAAATCTGAAATTTATACTACCAATGCTTCTATCCGGGAGCAACACCATTATAAAATTTGGTAGCTTTGTTTTGCCTAGTAACAAAAATATTTATGTTCAAATTTGTAATAATTTTTATGCAATCGGAGTAAAAATCGAACTTTAAATATTAGAAGCCGACACTAAAATGGAACTCACCAGTACTAGCAGTGATTATAATACACTTGTAAATATTATAATCACTGGTACTAGGCATTAAAATACCTACCAAGGGTTTCCGTACAACGAGATGATTGGCGACTCATTAATGCGTCATAGTCCTGGTGATGAAATTTAAAAAGGTACCGTGGACCCTAAATATAGACGTATTATTATTCAAAATGATTAAAGAATAAAATTGAATAAAGCCGTAAAATTTATTAGACAATTGTTTTAAATTTGCGGCTGTCGATTCGATTATACTACAATCAGACAGATTCAAAATTATACCAAGAGATCCTACCAACAAATTCCAATTAGAACTTAAAAAATCAATTAAATCATGCACAAATATTATTAATGAATCACAAAAATTTAAACTTGTAAAAATGAACCCTAAAGCACCAATCTTATATGGACAACCAAAGCTCCATAAAGACGATTTCCCAATAAGAACAGTAAATTCATATATACACGCCCCAGCATATAACCTATGTAAATTTATTAATGAAATACTCCCAACTTTCATTGACTTTAAATCATCATACGCAATTAAAAATTCCATAGAACTAGTCAATAAATTAGAAACTCTTGTCATCCCTCCAAATGCAAAATTAATATCTTTCGACGTTAAAAGCCTGTTCACATCAATACCAGTAAAAGAACTAAAAATTATCCTAAAAAAACATATCAACAAGTCAGATAACCCAGAAGCAAATAAAAAAGAAATCACAGAACTAATTCACCTTTGCCTTAAACAAAATTATTTCGAATTTAATGATATTATTTACACGCAAACTGACGGTCTACCAATGGGCTCCCCACTTTCACCATTACTTTCAGAAATCTTCATGTCAGAATTTGAAAATAATCTATTAAATAAAACTGAGTCTAAACATATCCACTACTGGGCAAGATATGTAGACGATATATTCTGCATTTGGACAGGAACAACTAGACAATTAAATATATTCGAAACTTTCTTAAATTCAATCGATAATAACATCCAATTTACGTCAGAAATAGAAGACAACAATTCAATCAACTTCCTAGATTTAACCATAACCAAATTAAATAACAAATTACAGTTTAAGATATATAGAAAAGAAACTTTCACTGATACCATCATTCCCGAAGATTCAAATCACCCCAATCAGATCAAACTTAGTACTTTTCATTCATACCTCCATAGACTAATTAATATCCCTCAAAATAAAGAAAATTATTTCAAAGAACTATCAGTCATAAAAACAATAGCTAAGAATAACGGCTACAACACAAAAATAATAGATAAATTACTAAAAAAGAAAAAACAGACACAACTATTAAAATATTTTTATCCACCGCAACAAGAACAAAAAACCAAAAATTGGGTCAAATTAGAATATGTAAATGATCTGTCAAATAAAATAAAAAATTGTGTAACTGGGAACGAATTTAACATTATATGTACAAACTCCACCAATATCGGCAAACTTTTGATAAATAATAAACCAACCATAGAAAAATCCAAAAAATGCGGCATATACGAAATCGAATGTGGGGATTGTGATGCAACGTATATTGGCCAAACCGGAAGAACATTTAGTATAAGACTAAAAGAACATAGAAAAGCCATACTAGACAATAAAGGCACCACCGGTTTTACCAAACATTGCATCACAAATAACCACTTCTTCGAAGAAAATAATTTTAAAATATTACATACAGGTAATAAGGGCCGAAATTTAAATCTCCGAGAAGGATTAGAGATCAACAAAGCGCTAAAGCGGGGAAAACACGTCGTAAATGAAAATGATGACATCTGGAGTTCTCCAATAATGACCGCCCTAATTACCTGAATGGACAATTTTAATATATAAGCGAAACTATTTTTCCCCTGTATTCATTCCTAGATAATGATGTAACAATCGAAACTAGTCGGAATAAAAAGTATAAAATTTGTGAAACCTACCAAGTGCCTAATTTCAACAACCAGTAATATTAAAAATGTTTCACCACGTGATAAACGAGAACCAAATTCAACAAAAATGTCAATTAACATACAGTTTATTAAGTTGGAGGCACTCGCATATAAACATCGTCACCTCCGACTGCAAAGAAGAGCCATAAGAGTCATATCACAAGTTGGTTACAGGGAAGACTGCAGGGCTCTCTTTACACAAACAAAAATACTTACGTTACCCTCATTTTATATAATGGAATGTCTTACACGTTAATAAAAACAGAGGGAATTACACTAGGTATGGCGAAGTACATAATCATGCAAAAAGAAGTTCAGCTAATATCTACCCAAACTGTCCAAGACTATATAAAACACAGAATGGTATTAATTACTTTGACATTAAGCTTTTTAACCTATTGCCAAATCACATCAAAAACCTTCCTTTAAAATCTTTTAAATCATCAATCAAAGCATTCCTTAGAACAAAAGCCTACTATAGTATACAGGAATGTTTGTCAGATAGTTTTCATGACTTTTAAAGTGTTTTTATACCTTTTTAATATGTGACCTAGTTTTAAGTATTTATTATGTGCTAATCCTCATAATGTGGTTTTTAGTTTTGAAATTCTAGGATTTTAGGTTTTTAAAATACGACTTTATCAGTTTCTTCATCGCTGTTTTTATAAGCTAGATGTAGGAACCACTCCATAAACCTTACCCAGGCATGGAGTGACGATACATCGAGAGTAAGATTAGCGCTGTCGATCTCCTTATGTACAAGTAAATCAATGTCGTTAAACTGCTTCGAAACCGCTTTACAAATATAACAACGTTGAGTTGCGGCGTTTTTAACTTTGCTATAAACCATTGTGAAAACCTAATGCTAAAAATGTGAAAAGCTAATGTTTCACATTAAGTGGCAGGCTCGGTCTGTAGAGCACAGACAGCGCGTAGCGAGTCGTAAAGCGAAAATTCAGAGCAATTTTAAACGCAGTTTGGGTTTGCTGGTTGACATTCGCAAACAGGGATCGGGCATTACGAATGACGGTAGCACTGCTAGGCGCTTTTTTGAAGACGTGTCCGTGAGTGCGAAAATTTTGGGGATTGATGGCGCAGTCTAAAGTTGTCTTGCAGACAATATCAAGCGGGTGTGCCATTCATGTCGAAAAGTTCAAAGTGTACTACTTGAGCGTGGCCAGACGGTATGTGAAGCTGTACGGATGGTACTTGATGCCGACATTAATCCACATTGTTTTGCTTCATGGATATGGTATTTTCGAAACTGCTCCGCTGCCAATTGGTCGGCTATCGGAAGATGCGCAGGATGCTCGAAATAAGGATATCCGACGTTACCGAGAAGATTTTACGCGCAAATATTCCCGACCGTTAAATCCGTGTTTACATAAGAAAAGAGGAGTTCAGCGTATAAGTAAAATCTAGAGCGCCAACCGATTCATACTTTCCGCGCAACCGAGATAACGTTATCCGAGATACGAACCGCATGAGTGATGCCAACTCAAACTCGGTTTACAGGCGGTCCCTTGTTCTGTACACCAGGTGGAGCTGAAAGCACACCGATGTCTTCGGTCGGGAAAATACGATGCACGACGTGTTACATCGGCTTCTTCGGATCCACTGATTTCGAGCTTCCAGCAAATGGAAATCATAGAAAAAAAAAGAAATGCCACTGGAGATAAAAGCTCTGCTCGTTGAGCCTCCCAGTGGACAACCCGATAGCCACCCGCATGATAGCGAAATAGATGATGGCGACGAAAATGACTTCTATTTTTATTAATCATGTACATATGTTATAAAAAGTTTGAATCCCGACATTTAATGGCTAATAAATAACCTCAAAGTACCTTAAATCTATAGTTGTAGACGAAATCGTGCAATGTATATTTTTTATCCGCCATATTAGATCCGTAATTTTGAATTTTACAATTCCTACGACTATTTCGTAATCAGTGTTAATCAAATCCGTTAAATTTATAATTTTTCATCCGCCATATTGGATCCGCCATTTTTAATTTTGCTTCTTTGACTGGAGACACAGTTTTGTAAGTTTTTCTATTCGTTTTATGTCTGTGTCCAGGTTTTGAAGCGAGTTGGCCCACTGGGGGGTAATTAAAAAAAAGATAAATAAACTGGTGCTTCCGCTCTCATACACATGTTCCGTGAAATGTCCCTTTACGTTTCCAATGTTTTAAAGCGTTGGAAAAATTTACCGGTTATATTATTTGTTTGGAATATGGAATATCGGTAATTTTTAACAATAAAAATTGTTGAGCGAAAAATTCTTAGGGGGGTAATTACCCAATTGCATCGCGTAAAAACACTTATTTTCAAGGCGTGCTTACTACCACAAAAATATTTTACTAGATGATTATATTGAGTTGCATAATCAACCAACTCCTCCTTGCGAAACAATCAATCAATTCATTCCCAGCCCCAGATTATCGTACCAAAATGATTTTGAAACGGATGAAGTTTTTCTGCTTACGGCTTACTAAATTATTAGTAGGCCTTGTGTTTCAGTGAAGCAAGTACAAATTATCTCTTTGACCTTATCACTAATCTACTTAGGTGTAGAGTAAGGGCAGCCAGTTACGCCAACTGTACACGATAAAGAGAATTCACAGATATACGAATGTGCCCTCTAATGCCAACCGTACCAACTTATTTTGCTGGGATAATCCGGGATACGAGCCTAGCCTCGTAAATACATACGTTCGCGTCCGAATAGAGCCTGTAAAATCGAACTTTCACACAGTGTAAGATAAAGACGGCAATATATTAGCCACATATAAATTCAGTTCGTCTTAATAATTCCGATTCGTCTGACAATACAAAAAGCAAGCTAGCAAGTCCCCGGTCTCAACAGAATAAACTTAAAATTGGCATATTTGCGTGGCCTTTGTGCGTAATACATTTAAATTGAATTATCTCTG
Source organism: Ocypus olens (assembly GCA_910593695.2). Classification (NCBI taxonomy): domain Eukaryota; kingdom Metazoa; phylum Arthropoda; class Insecta; order Coleoptera; family Staphylinidae; genus Ocypus; species Ocypus olens. The sequence goes on from OU343055.1 coordinate 42,464,658, forward strand.
AAAAGCCCGAGGAAGGCATAACAACCTCACCCTTATTTTTTCAGTACCGCCGCCAGCCAGGATGGTGAAGGTCGAACTCGCTACGGATGCAAACTTACAACGGCCGGAAAAGATGCAACTTTTAAACTTTATTTTATCTTCAATCTAGGAGCGAGCGACGTGTAACGGTGTGGGGTGTTAAAGTGCAACTTTTTAAAGTCGAGGGTTTTAAGCGAATTTTAAAGTTTGTGAAATTAGAAAACAATATACACATTGGTTCACGCACCATAGGGATTTCCATATTAAATTCTTAATATTCAAATGTTCGCTCCCCAAATAAATTTAGAGAAAAAGTGTTTGTGAGAGAAAAAATGCTGTGTACAACCATATATTTACTTATTTTTTTACTTTCCGTACAAAGGGGAAATTAAGGAAATTAAAACTATACTCTTTTAGCAAAAATAGGTGGTGCCTTGAAAATGCTGAAACAAAAAATCTTTGAATGTCTGCTTTTACGTTCATGTTTTAACTACAAAAGACGTATTTTAAGCAATACTGAATTAATATTATGTATTCGTTGAGTGAAAAGATCCTAATGTTAACATAATGATCCACAAATTTTGGAACGTTCTGTAATACCGGGGGTTCGACAGGCATAAGAATGAAACAGGAACACACTCTACTTGGTTCATCCTTTCTATTTGATGTTCAACTTAACAGTAACTAAATTACACTATTTTACAACAGTCGAAAGTACTATAATTCATTGAATCTAGAGTGCTGTCTCAGGTATTGATTTAAAAAATCGCATTCGTTTATTGAACTCATCCGATTGCTTATTAGACATAATTACTTTATGCTACTTTATCCACTACAGTTCAACGATTTTTTGTTTCGACAATTCCAAGGCACCAAGAATGTTTGCTAAAATAGTAGTTTTAATTTCCTCAATTTCCTCTTTGTATGGAAAGTAAAAAAAAATAAGTAATAATATGGTTGACTATAGTATTTTTTTCTCTACAAGAAACATATTTACACTTTTTCTCTAAAATTATTTGGAAAGTCAATATTTGAACATTAAGAATTTAACATGGAAATCCCTTTGGTGCGTTAACCAATTTTATTTTATCCTATAATGTTGTCATGCCAATAACTCCTTAGCAACGAGTAACGTTAAGGTTCCTTTAATAACACCAGTGTTGTTATATTATCTTAACGCAACTCGTTGCTATGGAGATATTGGTAAACAGACATGATTTCGCTTTTTGACGGTTTTCATTAAACATTTTTTTTTATAAAAAAAATAGAAATAGGATAAAATAAACCGTGTTACGAGACACATAACATATTTGCTTTTACATTACTCAAGAATTTAAAAGCACTCGCTTCTATGTTGCTCGTGCTTTCAAACTTTTCTCTCGTAATGTAAAAACCTTCATAACGTTACTTGTATCGTAAATTACTATTACACCAATAATATTGTCTACAATAAAAAATCATCACCTACAAATTTCAGTGAAACCGATTTTTTTAGGATGCTCATAACGGATCTGAACTCCGTTTCTCTCTAGCACGTTACATTTTTTAGAGCCCTGCGCGGGCCGTTTTTTTTAAGGCCCGGCCCGGCCCATCTCGGCAGTGAATATTCAAAAGCCCGGCCAGGCCCGACGAAATAAAATGTTTTGTCTGCCCGGCCCGGCCCGTCCCGGCCCGGACTCGTTCTTAATTTGTTTACTATTATTTAATATACATAATAAAACAAGGGAATTATTCTCTTTTGAAATATTTTTTTTTATAATTAAATTAAATAATATCGACGTAAATTTCGAACAACTTTTCACTTTCACAATTTTCGAATTCGTATTTTTTACGGCCCGGCCCGGCCCGACCCGGTATTATAAATTGAGTTATCGTATAGTACAGCATTAAAGAAACGGCCCGGCCCGGCCCGTGCAGGGCCTACTGTACATTGAGTAAAAAAATGCGCTATTTGTCAATTTTCCAGCGATGATTATTCTTTATATTACTGTTGGTCGTTGAATCGTGAGCCAGTCAAAAATATTGACTTACAATATTGGCAATAATAATAATGTTTTTATTTTTTTATGTGTGCCTGTATGTCTGCTGTGCGCACTATACCTCAAAAACGAATACAGGAAGTAACATGAAACTTTGAATACAAGCCTTATTTGACAATCCGAAGAACTGCTTTTGGTAAAATTCCGTACAACAGAAATATATCAAAAAACATTCAAACAAATATTAAATATTACAAAGAAATTAAAATCTTTCTTGAAAATATATTTTCGGGACTTCGTACGGGACTTTTCGAAGGATTTTTTTCAGGCCTGGGATTTTTTTTTCCTGATAGTTTCTTTCGGAACTTAATTTTGGGCTTTATTTTCACCACTTTCTTTCCAAGATATTTACAGAACCTTTTTAAGGGCTCTTTTCAGGACTTTTTAGGACATCTGTTTACAGGACTTTTTAAGGCTTTTTCTGGACAGTTTCCAGGACATTTTTTCAAGATTATTTTTAGAATTTTTTAGGGGCTTATTTTCAGGACTTTTTTCGAAGTACGGGAAAGTATTGTGATCGTGAAAATGTTTTAATTTTTATTTGGAAATATCCCTTTTTAGCTCCCTAGAGGCGATTTCTGGAAAAAAATAGTCTGTGCACACTATACTTCAAAAACGAATGCAGGAATTAACATGAAACTTTGAATACAAGCCTTATTTGACAAGAACTGCTACAACAGAAATATATTTAAAAACATTCAAACAAATATTAAACATAACAAAGAAATGAACATCGTTTGCTTCAAAATATATTTTCGGGACTTTTTCTAAGGCTTCTTTTTCAGAACTGGGATTTTCTTCAGGATAGTTTTTTCAGAACTCTTTTTTAAGTCTTTATTTTCAGCACTTACTTTTCAAGACATTTTTAAACATATTTACAGAATTTTTGGCTCTTTTTAGGACTTTTTTTAGGACTTCTTTCTTCCGGACTGTTTCAGACTTTTTCTGGACTTTTTCAAGACTTTTCTTCATTATTAGAATTTCTTTGGGGCTTATTTTCAGGAGTTTTTTCCAAAGCTTTTTTTAAGGTTTTTAAGCCTTTCTTTCAAGACAGTTTTTATGACTTTTTTTAACACTTTTTGGGATTTTTTTCACGACAATTTTTTTAGAAATTTTTTCTGGACATTTTTTTCAGGACATTTTTCTGGACATTTTTTTCAGAGCTTATTTTGAGGGCTCGTTTTAATATCCTTTTTAAAGACAATTTTTCAGAATTTTTTTCAGAAATTTTTTCACGATTTTTTTCAGAACTTTACCAAGACCTTTTTATGAATTTTTTTAGGCTTTGCTTTCAGAACTTTTTCCAAGATTTTTCTTTTAGCACTATTTTCGCCTTTTTTTCTCTCATGCCAATGTTTTTCAGAATTTTATTCTCCGGACTTTTTTCAAGACTTTATTGACATTTTCTTCAGGATTTGTTCGGAACTGTTAAAGAACTTTCAGGGCTTTTATCAGGACTTTTTAGGACTTTCTTCGAGACCTTTTCGCAAGACTTTTTTACTTTCTCCGTTACGAAGTACGAGAAAGTATTGTGATCGTGATTTTTTTTCAAATTTTTTTTTTACGGAAATATCCGTATTGGGGTCCCTAGATGCCATTTCAACAATTTCTGGAAAAAAAAAATTGTGTCTGTGTGTCACTAAACTGTTTTGGTTAGTAAATAGCTACAAAGTTTCTGTGAGCATTTCTAAATCAATAATGTTTTTTTTTAGTTTTTAGGGATAAAGTTTCAACCAAACTGCTGGGACAATTTTGTAAATTTATAACTTTTATTTGTCTTAGTAAGAATTTTAACTGTTTTAATTAGTCGGTATATGCAAAAGTATTTATTAGCATTTACAAAACAATAATAATTATATAATAATAATAATTTCTTTTACTATTTTTCTCCGGCTAAAATTTGAAACTTTTGAAAATTCATAACTTTTATCTTAATCGGTATTTCTGCAAAAAATAAACAGTTTTAGTTAGTAAATAGACGCAAAAAGAATCTATTTACGTTTTCATAACAATAATGTACCGGTTTTAATTTTTTGGAATACACCGTCTTGAATTTTAACCTTGCTACAGGGACGACTTTGAAGTTCAGGAATCTGTATTAATTGCTTATGACTAAAAAATTATTCATTTTATACGAAAATGGTTTTTACAAAAAAATCTTAGAATTAAAAAATTTAAAAATATACAGGGTGTTCTATTTGAAAAAGGAAAGGTTACCAAATTTCCATAATAAAATGAACACCCTGTATATTAAAAATATATTTAAACGATAGCTTTTTTTACTTCTAATATCACTGATCGTACAACTATTATTTTCTGCCTAGTACTCAACTGCGTACACTGGCACAAAATGGGTTCATATTATTAAGTGACTTAACGATTAATTTGGGTTATTTTATAAATATAATTTATAAAGTACCGTCAAACGGGGTAATATGGAATCCGGGGGTTTTTATGGAACAAAATGACAAAATTGATAAGATGCGCTATTTTTTTATTTACTATTTTTTTATGGAAGATTCCTTCACTTGGATTGTTGGGCGATAGTTCTGTATTACCGACTGCTCATACATAAAATGAACTCATAACCTAAAAATCGATTCAGAAATCGATACGTTTTGCGACGTTTTGTTATCCTCAAGAGTTTGTACTGGTACAGGTGAGTTTGAAAATTTAAATGAAATATACCAGGAATCATGACTACCTTGAATATATTCCGTTCAGAGAATGTGAACAGATTTGATGAAAAATAATTCATAGAAAATTGTGGGCTTCATAAGTGATTTCTTGTTTTCCCAGGGGTAATTTGGAACGATGCCAAATAAATACGTGAGAAGACCAGGCGTCCGTATACGCTGTGACTACGACCCAGAAAATCTAGAAAGAGCCCTGAGTGACTTTTTAAATGGTCGTCGGTCTTTGTCCAAGGCATCCAAGCATTATGGTGTGCCAAAAACAACTTCGTATAGAAGGTACAAGGGACAAAATTCCACAAAATTGGGAAGGCCAACGGTATTATCAACTGTCGAGGAAGCCGCGATATGCAAAGCACTAAGTACAGCAGCCACCTATGGATATCCGTTCACAAGAGAAAGATTGAAAGGGTTTATTCAACGATATCTCAATCGTAGAGGGGTAACAACTGTCTTTAAAGACAATTCTCCAGGAACTGACTGGATCAAAGACTTCTTAAAGCGAAATAGACAGCTTTCTGAAAGATTCTCTGAAAACAAACGTTCTCGCGCTGGAGTGTCTCAAGAAGTCGTTAATGAATACTTTGACCATCTCGAGAATACATTGAGAGGTGTGCCTGCAGAAAATATCGTCAACTTTGACGAATCCAACCTAACCGATGACCCTGGCAAAGAGAAGGTCTTTGCAGAAAAAGGAAGTAAGCATGCGCATCGGGTACTGGACACTTCAAAACCGTCTACATCCGTAATTTTCGGGATATCGGCCAGCGGAGATTTGTTGCCGCCCCTTGTGGTCTACAAGGCTGTTCATGTTTATCCCGAGTGGATAGAAGATGGCCCCGAAGGCGCTGCCTATAACAGCGGTTGGTTTGACGCTGAAATTTTTGAAGACTGGTTTTCGAAAATCGCATATCCATATCTCAAGAGGAAAGAAGGAACGAAAGTGCTCATTGGGGATAACTTGGCGAGTCATTTGTCAATGAATATAATTGAAAAATGCGAGGAGTCCAATATAAAATTTATTTTTTTGCCACCCAACACAACTCACCTTACCCAACCACTTGATGTCGCATTTTTTCGGCCTCCGAAGGGCGCTTGGCGAAAACTATTATTGGAATGGAAACAGAAAAACCGTGGCGTCCTACCAAAGAATGTCTTTCCACAACTCCTCAAGAAGACTTTGGATTCTATTTCTCTCAGAACAAAAGAAACTTGTCAAGCTAGATTCAAAGCATGTGGAATCGTTCCAGTCGACCGCAATAAAGTTCTCAAAGGCCTACTTGGACAAAAAGAAAATATTGATAACACTGCTCTAGTCGAGAGTTTCCAAGAAATAATGTCGCAAGCTGCTGAGAACCACGAAAATCAAACTAAATCAAAGAAACAGAAGAAAATAAACGTTCCTCCTGGAAAGTCTGTGACGATGGCTGACTTTAGAGGAATCCAAAATTCACAAAAGCAACCTGACGTCTGAATCCGATGAAGAAAATGAAGTAAACGAGCCCTAAAATCAACCAGATGATGATTTTGATAGCGATCTTGAACCCCTGTCAACCTTCGCGCACGATGGCCAAAGCACTTCTGGGCAGTCAGTCATCAGACGTGGAACCGGAAATAAAGTCTGACGATATTGTACTCAACACTTTTATTTTAGTCACATTCGTCTACAATAAAGAATCAAAGAAAGAGACTGAAAAAACTATGTGGCAAAAGTTCTGGAAAATACTAACGACAACACATTCAAAATCGGCTGCCTAAGGCAATATGGTCAAAATAGTAACACGTTTATTTTTCCAGAAGTGGAAGACATTGTAGAAATTAAGTTTGAACAAATAAGGTTCGTTTTGGGCAACCCCGTTATTTCTCGTGATAGGCATGTTTTCGACCAAATTTAAGAAACCCGTTGGTTAAGTTATGTATTTTCTCACATCACAATGTGAAATCAATAGTTTTTCAAATTGCTTTTGATAATTTTAGGAAATAAAATCTGATGAAAATGGGTGTTTCTCCCAGAATTTGTTTATTTTTTTTTATTCTTTTTTCCTCAGTTACTGAAAGCAATTGTTCCATATTATACCTGCAGCGTTTAAAACGGTTCAATGTCGTTTTAAGCGAGATAATACCAGAAAACTAACAAATTTCCATATTTTCCCTCGGCAGGTTAATATGGAACACTGCTCAATTAATTTGTTTTTTCTGGTGCGAAAAAGTGATTCAATTTTTCTTATCACATAACATGAAACTCTGTCATCAATGTCATTCTGTGTTTATTTTTCAGGCAAATAAGAATCCAAGACAAAAAAGTTACAAGCAAATATTCAGAGATTTTGTTCCATATAACCCCGTTTGACGGTACGTTCAGGGTAATTGAAACACAATTTTCTATGTTTGATACGACTGCATATTATTAATTTTTTGTTACTATAGTTTAACTCAATTCACTTGAAAATGACTAGAAAGAGTCGAAACTATAGTCAATTTTGAATCAATAATACACTGTGGTATAAAACATAGACAATTATGTTTCATTTATCTCTAAAAATGAAGTACCACATAGTGACAGTTGCCACAACCCTGTTTTTTAAAGTACGTGCATATTTTCAACAATAACACTATTACGCATCTATGATTCGAGTTCACGGATATTTTATTAGTAATATAATTTTATTGGAATTACAATTTATGACCAAGTACGTGTATTTCTTTTTCCGGCAGCTCCAGAATGCATAATCACTATATCCAGTTTTATGACATAAACTCTAAATAATAAAAAGCTTATTTACGACGATAAAGTCCATTAACATTGAACGACTTCTAGAATAAATCTTATAAGAACACATTAAATTTTTACTTGCATGCGAAAGTTTGCTTTTAAATACTTATGGACAGACTTACGTGTTCCATCAAATCTCGTCGCTATGGTATCTAAGAACGTATTTTGGGGCGCTAAAAGCCCCTTCCTCGCAGGCATTGGTTACAACCTGCAAATAACACATCAACATTACCCAAAGACATACAGCAGTAAATACAGCAAATAATTATTAAACACTCACATAACTAAACTCCTATCGGGTTACGCTAACATAATTTAGAGCCTTAATATAAATAGCTATAAATAAATATTTGCGTTGAAGCTTAATCATTTTCGGTAAATATGGAAACATTGTTACTTATTATTTAATAGTATATTAAAAAACGAGTTCAATAAGCGCGATTTTTTCGCAAGTGTTCAAGTGCGAAAAAAGGCCGTATTAACGAGTTTTTTTTAGTATTTTTTTCTATTTTGCCCCTTTTGTTCCATTTCTAAATTAGAAAATGGCCCATACATATTTAGAAAATTGTATGGTGGTTGGTAACACTGATAATTGACATTTCAATTTGAAATTAGTTTGCGATTTCCACATATCAGATGACCTCAAAACTATCTCGCCGAAAATTTAGCACAGGTTGACGGCTCTGAATTTCAACGGTGCCAACCTTGAAAAATTGATATTAACGCACTGAGCGAGCCCTTAATGAACCCAAATGAGTGCGTTAATGACTCAAAATAGAAAAACACATTTATAAAATCGTTGTAGATTTTTAAATTTATGAGGATGAAATATAGCCTTAATATATTATCCAATAAAAACTCTTTTAACTTTGTTTTATATAACATAGATATTTATTCGTGTGACTCAAGTTTAATCAATTATATAAAGACGAAATATAGCCTAAATAACACCATAATCCTAAATATTAAAACACAATCCTCCAATGTACAAATAAATAATATAAATATCTAATGAAGATGGCAGAAAGACCGCTGGTCGATAGCCTTTTAACATTCTATAAACAAAACTGTACACTTAAAATGTAATTCTAAACAATTAAGATAATTAATATATGAGCCACATAATTTTGTTTCTGAGTTGGCCATGGCTGACAAAGAGAAACATAGCAGTCATGTCTGAGATTAATTCATTTTTTTAAATCTAATTCAATTGAACTAATCTAGTCTCATGACATAATAATAAGCGACATACCTCATTTATCTCACTGCCAACTCTGAAACAAAATTTTGTGGCTCACACGATATAAAAAGATACCATTCGATTCAATTTCATTTCCAAAAATTATAAATACATTCATGGTCGAGTCAAATACTTGCTTAATGTAAATAATAGCTCCATATAAATACCGGGTGACCCAGGGATCTGTAAAAGCCCCATAACTTATTTGCTATTTGAGATATCGACTTCTAGTTTTCTTGAACTGATACCTACATTTATTCTACATATTTTAAAAATATGTATGTTTTTGTACAGGGTGTTCCAATATACATAACAGAACAAAGTTATGTTTTTTTAAATGGAACACCCTATATTTTATACTTTATTTTCAACCCTCTTGAGAAGCTGATAAAAATAGTATCAGATAGTATGGGTCTATTATGGACGCTTGGTTAGTTATGGGCAAATTTGTGGCAAAAACAAGGACACATTGAAAAAGTTGCAGAAGCGCTCCTAGCAATGCTAGCGTCGTTTTTTATACACTAAAGAATTTTCCACATCATGAAGAATTATACAAATTGGCTTTGGTTCTTTTTTGTTCATACTGCTATACAGGGTGTCAACATACGCAAAATAATGGATAACTATTTTTTTTCAAATGGAACACCCTATATATCTTGCCACCAATGCATGGAATTTTTAATAAGCTTTCCAATGATGTACAATTTGTGTAATGAAATATTAAGGATTCTTGAGATTTATCCTTAAAAACATTTTTCTTTTGTCACCTCCTGCTCATTTTTGAATTTTCAGCCAAAACTATGCATTTTCTGAAAAAATAATAAGAGACCAAAGTTGTAGAGCGGAAAATTTTCGATCGATATAGGTGTTTCGACTTTTCCAATAATGCGTGCATTGCCCGCCATAGTGCGCAAAATCGTGACCGTATATGCATTTTAGCGTTTTTCTCAAATTTTTTGTTAATTAATTGCACTATACTTTATTTTTCACGTCCTCTAGCAGAAAAACGGGTAATTATAGAATTATTTAAATGTCCTACAACGATTGAAAATATTCCGCTCTACAACCCTTAAAAGAAGAAATTTTCGCCCAAAATGCATAGTTTTCGCTAAAAATGCAAAAAACCATTGAAAAACGCAAAAATTGATATATACATTTTCAATTTGCATTTTAAGGGAAAACTATGCATTTTTGGCAAAAATTGCTTCTATTAAGAGTTGTAGAGCGGAACATTTTCAATCGATATGGGCCATTTTAATTTCCCTATAATTTCTCGTTTTTCCGCTAGAGGGTGCGGAAAATAAAGTATAGTGCAATTTGTTAATACAAAATTTGAAAGGAAAACGCTAAAATGCATATACGGTCACGATTTCGCGCGCTCTGGCGGGCTACGCACGCATTTTCTTAAAAGTTGAAAGACCTATGTCGATCGGAAATTTTTCGCTCTACAACTTTGGTCGCTTATAATTTTTTCTGAAAATGCATAGTTTTGGCTGAAAATCCACAAATCAGCAGAAGGTGACAAAAGAAATATGTTTTTATTGATAAATCTCAAGAATCCCTAATATTTTGTTATACAAACTGTATATCATTGGAAAGCTTATTAAAAATGCCATAGATTGGTGGCAATTTATATAGGGTGTTCCATTTGAAAAAAAATAGTTTTCTATTGTTTTGCGTATGTTGACACCCTGCATAGCACTATGAATAAAAGAGAACCAAAGCCGATGTGTATTAGTCTTTATGATGTGGGAAATTTTTTAGGTATAAATAATGATGCTATCTTTGCTAGGAACGCTTCTGCAATGTTTTCAATGTGTACATGTTTTTGCCACAAATTTGCCCATAACTAACCAATCGTCCATAATAGACCCATACTATCTCATACTATTTTTATCAGCTTCTCAAGAGGGTTGAAAATAAAGTATAAAATATAGGGTGTTCCATTTAAAAAACATAACTTTGTTCTGTTATGTATATTGGGACACCCTGTACAAAAACATACTTATTTTTAAAATATGCAGGATAAGTGTCGGTACCAGTTCAAGAAAACTAGAAGTCGATATCTCAAATAGCAAATAAGTTATGGGGCTTTTACAGATCTCTGGGTCACCCGGTACAACCTGTTCGTAATTCTGCGAAATTAATTGTTACAAAAACCAAAAAACTTAATTTGTTTGTCCGTGCCTTGTCTAACTGATACGGATAAAATTATCGGTTAGAAATTGTTCCATACCAACTGTTTTCGGGTTAAGGTCAGATGTTTATTAACATCTTAAACATTTACGTGTTGCTCTTTGATACGAATCAATAGAATATTATCCAGACGTTAATTCGCAAAAATAGATCGGTCCTGATTAATAGCTATTTGTACACATCGCTATTTGAGTTACGTCAAATAGACGGCATTTTATACCGCTTGCACTTTCGGTATCCGTTCGAAAATAGATGTAGACATCATTGCTGAAATGTTGTAAATAAACTCTAAACTGGAGTGACCAATTAAACTTGACCGATTAAATATAATTCTAGACATGCAAGTAACCTCGAAAGCATGTTTAAACTTCATTCATTCTTAAAAATAACTGTTTCCATATTAAAGAATTTGTACATTTCTGATACGTTTTTAATTGAGAAAGTTGTTCAATCTCAACTGTGAAAAAAATTTAACTCCTTCTTCATGGTTTCACCAATAAGTTTACGGTATTTGAAATTTAACTTTCTCCGTTACGGGGTACGAGAAAGAATTGTGATCGTGAAAATTTTCAATTTTTTTGTGCGGAAATATCGGTTTTGAGGTCCCTAGAGGCGATTTCAAAAATTTCTGGAAAAAATGCGTCTGTGTGCGGGTGTGTCTCATGTGCGCGCTTTATCTCAAAAACTAATGCAGCAATTAACACGAGACTTTGAACATAATTCTTACTTGACAATCCGAAGAACTAAAAAGCTTTTGGTAAAATTTCGTACACCGACAGTGGGTATTTTTTGTTTTTGAATTTTTTAATATTGAAAATATCACAAAAACATTTAGACAACAAAGAAATAAACATGTTTTATAAAATCATTGTTTTCAAGAAAAAAATGTATAAATGTATGTAATTAGTTTTCATTTTCGGTTTATAATTACGAAACGATAATAATTACATCAAAAAAAAGGTTCCCAAGAAGCTGCAGACGCGAGGAACGCTGTTACGCGGGATTACCTACACTGGCGTGTAGCTTGACTTTCTGTCTTTCAGTCCCCACCCCGGCGAGCTGCCTGTGATGCTCGGTTTTGCCTTGGTAGCCGTTAGAGATGGAGCTCGCAATCGCTTCTCCCGCCAGGTGCGAATTACGCTCTGTGATTCGTTTTTTGTGTGCAAAAAACTCTGCGCCAGTGGACATTCATTCCCAACTGTGCGAAGTCTACGGAGAAAAGTGTATGAGTCTGTAACACATGCGCAAATTGTGCAGAGAATTCAAAGACGGACCATGACGAACAACGTTCTGAAAAAAGAACGAAAAGATTACGAAAGTGAAAGAAGCAATGCTGAAAGGTCGAAAGGTGGCGCTTCGGAACCTCTGGAAGATGTTAGCAAGTCCTGTATTCACAAAATTTTGACAGAGCATTTAGGGTATGCCAGGATTGTGCAAGGTGGGTCACAAAAATGCTGACGGGAGACAACAAACGGAAACGTGTTGAAGCGGCCTGCGAATTTTTTCAGGCCTACGAAACCCATAGCCAGGAAATCCTGGACTCCATTGTCACTGGGGACGAGACCTGGGTCCACCACACGACACCGAAAACGAAAGATCAATCCCATCAGTGGAAACATCCAGAGTCGCCGAAGCCACGGAAGTTCAAACAAACATTGTCTGCCGGCAAAGTGATGATGAGCGTCTTTTGGGACAGGAAGGAGTTATTGTTGTGCGAATTCATGCCTGCCGGTACAATAATCAATTCAAACTGCTATGAGATGTTGAAGAACAAGAGGAGAGGCACGCTCATCAAGGGAGTGCGTCTCCATCACGACAACCCTTGTCCGCACACCGCCCGTTTAAGAACCGATCTCATCTACAGATTTCGATGGGATACTGTCACATTACATACAGCCCATTGTAGGCCCCAAGTGACTACCTTCTTCCCTGAATTGAAGAAACAACTTGACGCATTTCAGAATCGGAGAGGAGCTGAAAGCCACCTTTAAGCCACCTTTAAGCCACCTTTAAGCCACCTTCGCAGCGTGGCGGAAGAGTTCTACGATCCAGGCATAAAGAAGATGGCACACCGCATGCAAAAATGCATTGCTCTCAACGGCGATTATATAAGAAAATAGGGGAAAGTCTAAGCTTTCTAACATTATATTATTCAATGCCAATAAACACGTTTTTCAGTGTGAAAAATCACTGAGAACCCTATTTTACGGACAACCCTCGTATATTAATAATAATTGTAGAGAATGCCAAAATGAACAACTTATTAAGAATACGTTCTTTTCGAAAAAAATTGCGGGCAGGGCCCACCCACTGGCCCCTTAATCCACTTCAATTTAAACTACAAAATCGTAATTTATATATTTCAACTCCAATTAATTGCCTAGGAAGTTTCTTCAACCTAATAGGGATTGTAGGTTAAAATTAAGTTGATACGGCGGGTGGTGTGCGCCGTATCCTACAATCCAACCTGTTACCCACGCTCCGATATTTCCACCAATAGAAATAGGTGAATCACAAAAACATTAAGTTTTCAATTTCTTTCTTACTCTTGTGTTATTAATTAATTTCGTCATGTGAACTCTTGTTCATCATCAGTAAATTGGAGGGTGGGACAGGGCCCGCCCCTAGTTCTTAAGTAAACTGACAATTCAAATTCGAAGTAAAATTTCTCATTTTCATCGTTCATAATTTTGACGTTCTAAACGTCAGTTTCATCCGATCCTACGAAACACTTGATGTACATTTAAAATATGAATAAAATTAAAAATAAATCATGAAAGTGTAAATATAAATAACTATACCGTCAAATCGGAGAAAGTAACGTTTTTTTTCCACGGGTAGTATTCGTGGTTATTACTAGTGATTGGCATACTCGAATGATTACAATAATCGAATGATTACTATTCGAATTAATCTGAAAATCGATTATTCATTCGAATGATCATTCAAATGATCTGAAAATCGATTATTTATTCGAATAATCATTCGAATGATTATTGGAGTGATCATTCGATTCAGGAATCTGCAATAACTGCTTATAACTAAAAAATTATGCATTTTATATAAGAAAATGATTTTTACAAAAGAGTCTTAAAAGTAAAAAATGTAAAAATATACAGGCCGTTCTATTTGAAAAAGGAAATGTTAGCAAATTCCCGTAATAAAATGAACACTCTGAATTAAAAAAATACATTTAAACCATAGCTTGTTTGGAATCTTTTTTTTAAATTCTTTACGGTTGGGGAATTGGTTAGGTGTTCCGGTAATTTTAACTAACCCTATATTACTGGTTGCTGAAATTAGGCACTTGGTAGGTTTCACAAATTTTATACTTTTTATTCCGACTAGTTTCGATTGTTACATCATTATCTAGGAATGAATACAGGGGAAAAATAGTTTCGCTTATATATTAAAATTGTCCATTCAGGTAATTAGGGCGGTCATTATTGGAGAACTCCAGATGTCATCATTTTCATTTACGACGTGTTTTCCCCGCTTTAGCGCTTTGTTGATCTCTAATCCTTCTCGGAGATTTAAATTTCGGCCCTTATTACCTGTATGTAATATTTTAAAATTATTTTCTTCGAAGAAGTGGTTATTTGTGATGCAATGTTTGGTAAAACCGGTGGTGCCTTTATTGTCTAGTATGGCTTTTCTATGTTCTTTTAGTCTTATACTAAATGTTCTTCCGGTTTGGCCAATATACGTTGCATCACAATCCCCACATTCGATTTCGTATATGCCGCATTTTTTGGATTTTTCTATGGTTGGTTTATTATTTATCAAAAGTTTGCCGATATTGGTGGAGTTTGTACATATAATATTAAATTAAAAAAAAAAAAAATATATGAAGATACACACCAAACACCACTCAAGAGAAGCCCAAGAAGCCGTGAACCAAGCATACGAAAAATGGATCTACCTCGAAATGAAAAAATGGTACAATAGAAGAGACAACTTATCACACCTACTCAAATTACTACATTCAAGATTAATCACACAGTTACACCCAGCAGAGTTCAATGTAATCGACACCATGTTTAGAGAAGAAGCCAGAAACGTCGCGTTCGAGCAGTTCCAGTGTCAATCAAGAAAACTAAAATCACTACGGGAGAAGAAATCAAAACAAGAAGAAGACATAAACACGCTAGCCTTAAACAATACGGGTGAGACTAATAATGTTAAATTCTATCCCAGATTAGTAAATTTATCAAATATACATTTTGAACCAACAGAGTCCTTATTACTAGAAAAAGGCCTAAAATATAATCCGAAAATCAAATCCAATAGTATAATCGAATCGATAGGTATAGATGCAGAAATCATATGTAATAAATTATCCTCAGAAAATGACAGATCATTAACTAAACATAAAGTTGCTAAATTAATAACACAACATAAATCTAAACATAAAATAAAAAATAGAAGACAGTCAGAATTAAAAACAATCAAAAACATCAAACAAAAACTTAAAAACAACAATTTAATCCTCACAAAAGCAGACAAAGGCAATACTGTCATAATTTTACCTAGAACAGAGTATATTACAAAAACCGAAGCTCAACTACAATCAGACAGATTCAAAATTATACCAAGAGATCCTACCAACAAATTCCAATTAGAACTTAAAAAATCAATTAAATCATGCACAAATATTATTAATGAATCACAAAAATTTAAACTTGTAAAAATGAACCCTAAAGCACCAATCTTATATGGACAACCAAAGCTCCATAAAGACGATTTCCCAATAAGAACAGTAAATTCATATATACACGCCCCAGCATATAACCTATGTAAATTTATTAATGAAATACTCCCAACTTTCATTGACTTTAAATCATCATACGCAATTAAAAATTCCATAGAACTAGTCAATAAATTAGAAACTCTTATCATCCCTCCAAATGCAAAATTAATATCTTTCGACGTTAAAAGCCTGTTCACATCAATACCAGTAAAAGAACTAAAAATTATCCTAAAAAAACATATCAACAAGTCAGATAACCCAGAAGCAAATAAAAAAGAAATCACAGAACTAATTCACCTTTGCCTTAAACAAAATTATTTCGAATTTAATGATATTATTTACACGCAAACTGACGGTCTACCAATGGGCTCCCCACTTTCACCATTACTTTCAGAAACCTTCATGTCAGAATTTGAAAATAATCTATTAAATAAAACTGAGTCTAAACATATCCACTACTGGGCAAGATATGTAGACGATATATTCTGCATTTGGACAGGAACAACTAGACAATTAAATATATTCGAAACTTTCTTAAATTCAATCGATAATAACATCCAATTTACGTCAGAAATAGAAGACAACAATTCAATCAACTTCCTAGATTTAACCATAACCAAATTAAATAACAAATTACAGTTTAAGATATATAGAAAAGAAACTTTCACTGATACCATCATTCCCGAAGATTCAAATCACCCCAATCAGATCAAACTTAGTACTTTTCATTCATACCTCCATAGACTAATTAATATCCCTCAAAATAAAGAAAATTATTTCAAAGAACTATCAGTCATAAAAACAATAGCTAAGAATAACGGCTACAACACAAAAATAATAGATAAATTACTAAAAAAGAAAAAACAGACACAACTATTAAAATATTTTTATCCACCGCAACAAGAACAAAAAACCAAAAATTGGGTCAAATTAGAATATGTAAATGATCTGTCAAATAAAATAAAAAATTGTGTAACTGGGAACGAATTTAACATTATATGTACAAACTCCACCAATATCGGCAAACTTTTGATAAATAATAAACCAACCATAGAAAAATCCAAAAAATGCGGCATATACGAAATCGAATGTGGGGATTGTGATGCAACGTATATTGGCCAAACCGGAAGAACATTTAGTATAAGACTAAAAGAACATAGAAAAGCCATACTAGACAATAAAGGCACCACCGGTTTTACCAAACATTGCATCACAAATAACCACTTCTTCGAAGAAAATAATTTTAAAATATTACATACAGGTAATAAGGGCCGAAATTTAAATCTCCGAGAAGGATTAGAGATCAACAAAGCGCTAAAGCGGGGAAAACACGTCGTAAATGAAAATGATGACATCTGGAGTTCTCCAATAATGACCGCCCTAATTACCTGAATGGACAATTTTAATATATAAGCGAAACTATTTTTCCCCTGTATTCATTCCTAGATAATGATGTAACAATCGAAACTAGTCGGAATAAAAAGTATAAAATTTGTGAAACCTACCAAGTGCCTAATTTCAACAACCAGTAATATTAAAAATGTTTCACCACGTGATAAACGAGAACCAAATTCAACAAATAACCCTATATATTTGCAAATGTAATATGCTGAAACTATAGAAATCAGTCATATACCGGATATCCTGATAATACTAGCCACCGGGAATATAAAACATACAACTTTAAATACATACAGTATGTTTTTTTTTATCGTGGGCCATAGGGTTTTACATGCTAAAAATTATACCTTGTGTTAATGTACATTTTATCATATAATTTTGAAGCAAATTTTAGTTAGTAATAAATCAATTATTTTTCTACGTGATGCGCTTAATTAGAATAACTTAAACATGTTTTTTTCCATTAAAAACTGATATTATTTAATATAAATAACTGATCAAAAATAATCAAAGTACCTTGAATTTGCGAAATGCCACATTGATTAGTGAGGCAAGTAATCAAACGAATTTATACTAGAAAATGCCTGTTTATACTGTTGAAGAACGGGTGGAATTTGCAACAGCAATTATAAGAGACTTGTCCAGCAGGGAAATAGTTGACAACTTTTCAGCAGCCTATGCCGATCGTCCGGTTCAAAATTATACAGGGTGCGTAAAAAGTATCGCACCAAATGGGATTATATGGAAACGGTTTGACATTAAGATTTGACATTTAGTAGGTTTAAATTAGATATAAATACTCATATTTTAAGATGAGTTTCATTTGTTTCGCACGACTTGCCATATAAACTAATTTGGCGCAATACTTAAGTTTCTTGTTAATTTAAGTTTTTGTTTAAATTATTTATTTTCGACGTTATTTCAGAATAAACATGCTAATATTATACCACGTTGTTGTACTTCTAATTAAACAACCTTACAAATAATACCAAAAAAAACCTATGATGCTATTAGAAAAATTCAACATGGTGGCCTCTGACAAAAAGGAAGTCTTTCAAAACAAATGAAACTCATCTTAAAATATGGGTATTTATATCTAATTTAAATCTACTAAATGTCAAATCTAAATATCAAACCGTTTCCATATAATCCCATTTGGTGCGGTACTTTCTACGCACCCTGTATGATAAAATTTACATTAACACAAGATATAATTTTTAGCATGTAAAATCCTTTTTTTTTCGTGGGCCATAGGATTTTACATGCTAAAAATTATATCTTATGAATATTATATTATCGTATAATTTTCAAACAAATTTTAATTGGTAATAAATCAATTATTTTTCTACATGATGCGCTTAAGTAGAATAACATAAACTAGTTTTATTTCATTAAAAATTAAAATATTTAATAATATGTTAGCAAACAACAGAAATAGAACAATAACAAAAAAAAACAATCACAGAAACTGTTCGAAATGCTTTCCTTCGACAGCTAAACAATATCCCAAGCATTCATAAAAGTGTCTTCGCGTATTTTGCAGAATAAACTATAATTGAGTTGCAAGCCTCAACTATTCTCGCCCTTAATTCTTCCAAGTTTTCAGATATATCTCGGTCATTATGATATACTTTATTTGCTACGTAACCCCATAGAAAAAAATCCAGCGGAGCAAGGTCAGGACTTCGCGCAGGCCATTTAAATGGACCACGCCGTCCAATCCAAATATTTGGAAAACTTTCATTTCAAAATGCTATAATTGTAGCAGCACTTTGAGCTGGTGCTCCATCATGCTGAAAAATCAACTGCCCACTGCCTATTAAATCCTCCAAACAGGGCCCAACTTCCATCTGAAGAAGTTCTAAATATTTAGTTTGATTCAAACATCCATCAATAAAAAATGGTCCCCACAGATTATTTCCCAAAATTCCAGCCCAAACGTTTACCTTTTGCGGCCACTGTGTGTGTGTTTCTCTAATTTTATAAGAATTTTCTCGTGCCCAGATTCGTCGCGTTTGTTTATTGACTTTTCCATCTAACATGGAGCTGCTTTCATCGGAAAATAAAATCATTTAAAATTCTTCCATTATCATTAATTTTGTCCATCCAAAACTCAAAAAATTGCATTCTTGGCAAATAATCACGTGGTAATAATTTATGGGCATTTTTATTTTGTACGATTTATACTTTTCCATTTTTAATCCTTTAAAGCAACTACTTCTGGAAATTTTAAATAAATCTGCAAGCTGATTTAAAGTGGTAGTGCCCTCATCTTCGACCGTCAAACAGATATTTATTTTCACCTCTTCTGTTAGAACCGAATAAGTTCTTACTCGTTTTTTGTGCGCAAAATTCACACATCCTGTAGCTCGAATTTTTTTATAAATTCTGAGAACAGTGCTCTTGCTAGGAACCGGACGATCGGGATACGCTGAAGAAAAGTTATCAACTACTTCCCTGCTGGAAAAACCTCTTATAAGTGCCGTTACAAATTCCACCCGTTCTTCAACAGTATAAACAGACATTTTATAGTATAAATTCGTTTAATTACTTGCCTCGCTAATCAATATGACATTTCGTAAATTCAAGGTACTTTGATTATTTTTACTCAGTTATTTATATTAAATAATTTCATTTTTTAATGGAATAAAACATGTTTAAGTTGTTCTAATGCAGCGCATCATGTAGAAAAATAATTGATTTATTACTAACTAAAATTTCTTTCAAAATTTTATGATAAAATATACATTAATACAAAGTTTAATTTTTAGCATGTAAAATCCTATGGCCCACGATAAAAAAAGAAACATACTGTATAGTAAACGTGGCCAAAATATATCGCTGAAATTAATTTTCAACTTCCTAGATTTACAGCAAAAAGGAGTAACATGGATTTCTCTGCAGTTTGCTTATTAAAGGTTAGCCGTTGTAAAGTACAGGTAATATTTCAATCTTTTTGTATTACTCTATTTTCAGTGTCTTTTGAAGTAAAATTGTGGGGTAGGTAAAGTTAAGCGGTGTCGCTACAGATAGAGCTCCCGCGATGATAGGGAGCAGTGTGGGAGTGGTGTGGGAGTGGTGGCTAAAATAAAATAAAATTAGAATTATCACTGAGAAATATTGACATTAATAATCTATTTACGTTTCACATCAAGAAAACCTGTGTGCTAAATCATTAAAATTTAAGCACGTAATGGAAGCATTTGTTTCGTTTGTAAATTTGATTAAATCACCGCCAGTTCCAGCAATTCCTGCAGGACTTGGCAATAATTTTTCATTGTGAATTCCGCTGGTTCTGTAAGGGCAAAATGTTGAAGCGATATTATGAACTAAGCGAAGTGCAAAGTTTCATGGAAATTAAGAGCAGACCCTTGAACGAGCTAAATACAAATAAGCAGAAATATGGATAATTTTCCTATGAGCTATTCACCCATATAAAGTCTTTTCAAAGTAAACTTTGGTTATGACGAAATCAGATTATCGTGGAAAGTACTTCATTTTGTCACCCTAATTGCTCATAAAAATTTCGATAAGAATGCCCTAACACAGGAACACAAAACTTACATTCAGGATTTCCGTTCGGGTGAACTTCAATTCGAAATAAATATTCGTGACGCCTTTCGACGGAGACGTGGAGAGCAAGTGAAAATGTCGTAAAAGAACTCCGGGCAGATGATGTTCTGAAATATCTACGAATATTTCATGAGGTACCTCTGCAAGACTATTACGTGAAATCATTATCCAAATTTAATTAATGTCATATATAAAATAATGCCTCTTTTCGGCAGTACTTATTGCTGTCAGTATTCTTTCAAAAAGGAATAACACGAAATCAGAAAAACAAGTCACGGATTATTGATACTAATTTGGAAACACCTACTCGTAGCAACAACATCACTTTCACCAGATATTGAACTTCTTGTAGAAGAAAGGCAATCACAAGTTTCTCGTTAGTTAGAGCTGTAGCCTTGTGTGACTATAAGTTATTAAGTTATTTCTTTGTTGTTTATCAGTTTTAGTTTTATTTTTCATTATTTTATTGTAATAAAAACGCTATGTATACTTACAAATTTGTACCTTCTCTTTTTCTAAATAAATAAGTTAATAGAAGATTTTTACTAGATTTTTTTTTCATTGACCATCAATACCAATTTAAAACTATCATTGCTCAAATTAATGCGTGTAGGTTAAACAACACCCTGTATATATTTTTAGTTGAATGTAAGGAGTAATGGCTTGATATAAACAAATATCGAATAATTACTTATAATAATTCAAATCAATTCGATATAACGGATGACCGTTTAAATAAAAAGCTAATTTTTACGCTACTACCCCACAAAATCACCCACAGAAAAAAAAACATGTAAGAGTTGAGGCAAATGTAGCAAATAAAACAACAGTTTGATGTGGGTTTATATAAATATGACAAGGCCATTTTTTCTAAACTGATAGCGCTTTTCAATCATATGGTATTAGAAAAAAAAACGATTACTTCTGCTACTTTCAAACAGGACATCCCGAGGGGCATTTTCCTGCCTCTAACGTGGAGCAAAGTTCGGAGCTTCAATGAAATATGAACAATAAAGGAGGCACGGAATTCCAGCCACCGGAAAGAGTTTTGATATTTTCACAAAAATCCTCCCTTAAACGTATGTCTGCTTTTAATAGCTTTGCCCTCTTTGTATCCATTAATTTTGTTACCTTGAAAAGATAAACTAACTAATATAATCGACTCTTACGTTAAGTTTAGTAGGCGGAAGGTTGGAATTTTGTTTTATCATTTTAGTTTTCCTTTAATTGTTATTAATTACTAAATTCCAAATCATTAGGTTTCTCCAAAGGAGCAAATTTAAATGTTAATGGTGGTCGTGTAAGGACAGGACAAAAAGTTTATGACTTGTTTAATGGTTTGCACCTAGAACTAAAATAAAGCGAGCAGTTGTTAGTAAAACCGTTAACCCTTTAACGCACGTTTTTTTTCGGAAAAACGGTTAAAAACATCTTTTTTTATATAGTTGATAATAAATTTATAGGTATATGTGAGCCATATTTTTGATGGTCAAAACAGTTAAAAAAAAAATTTTTTCGGAGAAACGGTAAAAATATTCTTTTTTTAGTTGATAATAAATATATTTGGCACAATTTTGCTATACCTCATTTAATAACCAGGCGGACTAAATCAAATTACAGCCGCGAAAATACGTTGTTGTAATTGGCCAAACGGGCGCCGTTTTTACACTGGCCCAAACTGCTTAAAACAGTAATGGCCGTTCTTATGATCAGCTGATCTCTCGCCGTTCCTTGTGTCCTACCGATTACACGCGTTTCGCCTCAGTTTTTGTGTTTTTAGCCAGTTATTTCTTCCGTTGATCGTGTAAGAATGGATTCCTCTCATCCCGCGATTTTCTTGGAAATAGTTTTTTATTTTTAACTATGGATATATAGCCGGAACAAGTTTGGTGCCATTTTCGCCCCATAAGAAACGGAAATGGTTGGATTTTGAAGCATTAACGCTCGAGGAAAAACAATCCAAAATTATCTTATATAAAACTTTAATACAAGAGGCTTTAAAACCTACTGCCGTCGTACACAAAATTGTCGATTCATTTTTCAATGTGCCCCTAAATTCTTCAGATGGTCTCATATTTATTTTAATTATTATATATATCATTGACTATATAATCAAGAAAGTTTGCCTAGAATTAATTTATATGTTGATATAACTGTTGAATGAATGTTATGGATAAACTAATTTGAAATCATTTTATTTTTACCGCCAAAACATGTTTGGTTACTTTTCTGGTGACTTTTTATAGTGTAAATGTGACTTTCGCGTTTAGTCCGCCTGGTTATTAAATGAGGTATAGTAACGCATGCCCGAGTCACGCTCGAGCGTGTGCGTTAAGGCCTTGGTTCAGAGCCCTGCAGAAGCGGGTTTTTGAAAGCCCGGCCCGGCCCGACAGTGAAAATTTAAAACCGGCCCGGCCCGGCCCGTCCCTGAAAAATGTTGAATTAAATAAATAAAATGACGGGACTGATGTACTCCTTAAAATTCTTAAAATACATTGAATTCATGTTAATAACTTCTTTTTTCAATTCACTTAGTTGTTGCTTTCCAAATTATAATAAAATTAAATTTATTCAAGCCCGGCCCGGGTTAAATTATCCATCGGAAAGCCCGGCCCGGAGTTTGAAAAATAGGGCACGGCGCGGCCCGGCCCATGCAGGCCTCTGCCTCGGTGTTCCGCGATGCACTTTCAAGTGTTCCGCGAAAAAATCAAATGTACATTAAAAATTGTTTGAAAATAAAAATCAGTTCAATGTAAAATTTACACGTACCATTCGGCTTTGTATGGATAAAAATATCTTTCGGGTTAAAATTACTTCTTGGAAACATAAAATTCCACAATTAAAGTTTGACGTCGTTACGGATGTCGGGCGCATGCGTGTTACTCTACTCTTTCGCTAGGGGAATCCCCTCCGGTAAGTTAGTTGAGAAACGCGCCCCACATCCGTAACTACACTTTAATTGTGGAATAGGCTTTAGACATACATATAATAAATTCTCTACATATAATTTAATTAAAACTTTCAATATATTCGCGTGTTAATGCGACTCGTATTCAGTTCAAATTTTAACTCTCTTAATGTGCATTTTTGAGTTAAATAAATTTTTTTAAGTTAAGTTAAGAAATGTCAATCATTTGTATGACGAAGAATACTTAAAATTTGGATTTACCTGGACCGGAAATACCGATTGTCCAACTACTCTCTGCATTGTATGCGGAAAGAAATTAGCCAATAGCGCGATGGTGCCCGCTAAATTAAGGCGTTATTTGACAACTGAACATAATTTTTTTTTAACAAAACACAAAGATTATTTTAAAAGGCTTTTAGAAATGCAAGGCAAACAAAGAAAACAATTTGAAAAACAATGAAAATAAGTGATAAAATTCAACTTGCGTCGTATAAAATTGCTGAGTTAGTAGCATTGAAATTAAACTCACATACGATAGCAAAATCTCTCAGTTTACCTGCTTGCTGTGGATTAGTGACAATTATGTTTGAGGAAGAAGCAAAGGAGGAAATTTTGAAGATTCCAGTATCTGATGATACGATTCGTAGAAGAATGAATGACATGGCCTGCAACATTGAAAGAACAGTCGCAGGTAAGCTCGTTAATATGCCTTTTGCATTACAAGTAAACGAATCAACTGATATAAGTGGCAAGGCACAGCTCTTGGGTTTTGTACTATTTATTTATGAACAAAAGATAATAAATCAATTTTTATGCTGCAAAGAAGGCGGTAGAACTGGTCAGGACTTGTTTGATGCAATAACATCGTCCATGACGGGATCAATCAAAGGATGTGTGGCTTTAGCTAAAACCATAAATTCAAATATAATATTTCATCATTGTTTCTTGCACCGAGAAGTACTTGTCATGAATACAATGCCCAAGAAATTAAACGAAGTATTGGACCAAGTAGTTACGATGGTTAATTTTATTAAAATGAGACCGTTGAAAAGCCGAATTTTCAAACAACTTTGTTCACCAATGGAAGCAGATTATGCGTGTTTGCTTCTTCATACCAAAGTGAGGTGATCGTTACGAGGAAAGGTTTTAAATCGTGTGTTGAAATTAAATGAAATGAATGACTTGTTTTTTTTTTAACAGAAACTCAAAAACCTTTGTAAATTATGTAAAAAATTATGATTGGTGCAATAATTTGGCGTATTTGTCTGATATTGTTGAATACTTTAATACTGTCAATATAAGTATGCAAGGAAAAGATGAAAACATTCTTACATCGACTGACAAATTATGTGCAATGAAAAAAAGAGTTTTACTATGGAAAAGAAACGCAGAAGTGTTCCCCTCTGTGCAAAATACCAACTAGGCAATCGTTCCTTTAATAATGGAACATTTATCAACAATAGAAGAAAAATTTGAAAAATATTTTCCATTGTTAAACACAGAACAATATGATTGGATAAGAAACCTAGAATTTTCTAGTTTTACTTTAAATGAAGAAGAAGAATTGACGTCGCTTTCTTCAGATCGCGGATTTAAATTATAGTTCCATGAAAACACTCCTGAAAATTTTTGGATCTCTGTTAAAGATGAATACCTGAGTATAAGCAAAAAATCCCTGAATATATTATTGTTATTTTCCACGTCATATCTTTTCGAAGCAGGATTTTCAAGTATGGCCATTATAAAGATAAACAAACGCGAAAGACTAGGGAATTTAGAAGAATAAATGCTTGTGGCGGTATCATTTATTCGTCCCAATATCGCTGAGATTTGTAGAGATTGTCAAGCTCATGAATCGCATTAAGTTCGAGATTTTTTTTTAAGTATTGTAATTTCAATTGTGTTTTCAATCAATATATTTGCATCAATCAAAATCGGTACATATTTTATTTATATACATATTATTTTCTAAAAGTAGCACTTAGAAGCAAGGGGGTTGCCAATCA
This sequence comes from Ocypus olens, assembly GCA_910593695.2. Taxonomy (NCBI): domain Eukaryota; kingdom Metazoa; phylum Arthropoda; class Insecta; order Coleoptera; family Staphylinidae; genus Ocypus; species Ocypus olens. The sequence continues at coordinate 42,490,255 of OU343055.1, forward strand.
CACGCTGCGACACGATTCCGTTTCTTTTTTGCTTTATAATAATGGATTTTTATTGCTCTTTTGGTTTCAAAAAGGTTAGCAACCCACGCTGTTTTAAAGTTTATGCTGTATTGCAGTGGCGGCTCGTGGAACATGTTGATGGTAGAGCCACTTTTGCAATACCCCCCCCTCCTATTTTGAAGAAAGAACGATTTACCGTCCTAGGCCAAAAGTGTTTTAATGACTAATTAAAAATTGGCATGGCTTCTTGCTCCTTGTACCCCTGCTGTATTGTAATGTTCCGCCTAAAAATATATCGGTTTAGTGTTTCCCGACTTCAAAAAGTTTGAGAACCAAGGCGTTAAGGGGTTAAACTCTAGAATAAGGACAGTTAAAAAATTGTAAAAAAAAGTGGAAATCCGAAGGCCGGTACTAACTAATGCATTTATTGGTGAAAATATTTCTATAGAATTTGAAAACGAGGCTAAAACTTTTACCACATCTCTTGCATTAAACGATGTACGTTGTCGTTTTGTAAGCAGAATATTGAAACGCAAAAAGTACGATTCTTAGAAAGTTTAGCTGGTCCAAGAACTGATGATTACGATCGTTGAGTGGAAATATGTAAAGTAATAATGGATATTTTTAACAAAAATTAACAATCACCAACTAGTTCGTTATTTGCTAACGAGGCAAACGGAATGAACAATCCTCATTGAGTGCCGAGTTAGAAATTATTTTCAAATTGACTTGATCATGGCACAGTATGTCGATGCACTTATAATTACAACAGAACATGATTATTGATGACTGGTGATGAGATGAAAACAGATTAAAAATTAATTAAAAACAATAATGGCTCAAACAACATTAAGACGTAATCGCCATTTTAACACTGGTGTTAAAGATAGAGAAGCAACAATTCATCAGATAAAACAGTTGAGACTTTACTACTAACCATGTTTTGATAATTTTCGGATGAACGCGCTATTGATTGTGAATAAGTTCGTCCAGCAGCTGTAGTATAAATTAGACCAATTTGTGTTGAAGATTATCGGGGTTATTACAAAGTTACGAAGTGTTATGAGAACTAGAAAGTAAATGCTTTTATATAAATAGCTTAATTTACGTGCATATATTTTACTTTTTACAAAGCACTGCAATAAAAATAGCCGAAGTGGCTTTCATCAAATATCAACATTTAACGTATAAAAATAATCTTGTTGATATTTGAAAATTCTGATAAACGCGTCCTACTTTTTTCACCCCTTTCTGGACTGATGAGAGAGGTGACGCTTTTGGCCAATGTGGTGTCTATGAAATGACATCGATTTAACAAATTTGATCGTCTCAATGATCCTCCCTGTGGCCGTTAGGGCTTTCTCAAGAAATTATAGAAGAAAATTTGCCCAGTCTTCCGGGTACATCCTGGACAATTTAAAACTATTCTATCCTCTTCACAAAACACCCCTGTTATGAATTTTTTATGTGTCAAGGCACCATATTCTTAATTTTTCATGAGTAAAAAACCATCGGAAATTTGAATGAAAATCGCATGAAATAGATTCGGGTGAAATTTCAACCAAAGATACCTCTTAACAGAAAGGGTATTACGCGACAAGTATTTTATCTCTGGGGGCCCCTGTGTGACGGTGCCTCGGCCTTAAAAGTGAGTGGTTCATCTCTCGGGAGTCTTCATGCATTCAGTTTTGGCTTTGAAGAGACTGTCAAAGCTCCAGTATTTTCACAAAGCATTCCCCCTACAAAATTAGATTTTTCAAAAAGTGACCAAATTGTTTCTATCTGTTTTCATGGTTGTTTATTTTTTATTCTACTTAAATCGAAGAGCTGAATTTTTTAGGATTACTAAAGGGTAAAACGAGCTTTCATCTGTATTTTTTTGAAATTTTTTGGAACGCCCCCTGCAGTTCTAATGCGCGTTATTTGGCAACGGTTGTAAGATATTGCGGTTTCACCCTCTATTTCTGATTTAAATTAACGTAAAAGTCATCTAATCTGTTCCGAAATAACATCTCGGCAAGATTTGTAGGGGCATATTTCTTGATTTGGTGGCGCGTTTTCGAGGAATGATTTTTCAAATTTGTCACAAATTCTCCACCCCTTTAAGAACGAATTAAAGAAGAAAAAAAACGCCTCTTCGTCGTATTTGTACAATTCTTTGGTGGGTCAGCCGGATACAGGATCGTCTTTTCCACGTTTATTGGTGATCTGTTATTTTTAACTCGACATTTCCATAGCTCCCAACCGGGGATGCAAAATGGAAACAAATGTAACTTAGATAGCTAATTTTTAAATAACTAAGAATCAAGTCGAAAACAAATATAAAATGTTTACATAACGATAACATTTTGGTCACCCCCACAGCGGCAACGGAGTGCCAAAGACCAAAACAACCCCTATCTGTTGCGTCTAAAATTTTAATAAAATCAAGAAACTTTACAATTTAAAACTGGAAACACCAGCTACCTTGCTTCATATTGATGGGCTATACACGGACGACGGCGCAGCGGAGCCGTCGTCCGTCACCAATTACTTTATTTGATTTTAATGGACTATGCATAGACGGCGCAGCTCAGCGGAGCCGTCGTTTGTCACCAGTTACATTTCTTAATGTTATATTTCACTATTTCACATAAAGAACACAATATCACATACATCAACTTAAGCCTAAAAAACTAGTAAGTTTTACTAAAAGTAATAGTACGTTAAATTTTGGGACCAATTTATACAGGGTGTCCCATTTTAAATTGCCACCCTAAATATCTCGAAACCTGAGCAACATGGTCCGTTTTGTCCGTCATGTTGTTTGAAATCTCAGATGAATGCAGGCTGTGATTCATGCATTACCCTCAGCATTAGCATCAAAGGTCCCCTTGACTTTTACCTCTAGCGACTAGTCAATGAGAAAGTATTTGCTGAAGCTCCGACAACAGTGCAGAACATGAAGGAGAGGATTAGGGCTGCATTTCCATCCAAACCCTTTGAAATGTTCAAGAAAACTTTCGCCAGCGGGTGCAGAAGTGCATTGACGAGGGTGGATACTTGATCGAGCATTTGATCTAAGAACGAGATAGAACCTCCAGCCACTGAAACCATCGGCCCTTTTCAGGGCTAATGATGTGCAAAATCCCATCGACAACCTTCACGTGGTGCACATCGCGTGGCGCTAATGCCGAGAGTAAAAAAAAAGTTTTTTTTTTTCGTAGAACACGATCCTGCAATAAAAAATAGGGGGTTCTATGCCAAAACTCAAAGTGGATCTTCGTTTGACCTTGAAAATTTATCCCAATGTCATTTTGAAGGTCACTACCATATTCCCCTCCGAACCCTACAACTTTCATCTGAAACATTTTTGCCATTTTGCTCAGGTTTTGAGATATTTGGGGTGGCAATTTAAAATGGGACACCCTGTATATGTACAACTACAAGAATAACAATAATATTTTATAGCCTTTTTAATAAACTCTTAATTATCTAATTATTATTATTTATATCATTATAACCGACTCATATGTATATTTCTAATAACATATTTATCACTACATTAAAAATGAATTAATGGGCTCTCAATATAATTAACCCAAATATTTCGGCGTCAGTTCATTCAATAATTACCTACAAATCTGTAAACATGTCCGTACGATCCGAATTGAAATATTATTTCAAGTCATTATCACTGCTGGGCCTAACACCGAATTTCAACATGCGAGGGCTGGTTTATGAAAAATCAACAATAAGAAATTACCTGCAACCCCTGTTAATTTCGACCATTTCAACTTACACGATCTACTTTAGTTTTTTCTCAGGTTCCTCAAACTTGTTTGCAATAATGGGGACGGTAGTAGTCATATTTTGGCACTTGATAAACTCTTTTGAAATTGCGAAATCTTTACCTGAATACAAGTCCATGCTGAAATATTTCGATGACTTTGATAGAGGCGCGGCTTCTTTGGGTGTTAAAGTAGGAGCAGTGAAATACACTTACATTGTTTTGTTAGTTCTATTGGCTAGTAATGGTTACATTGTAATCGTACTGGTATATTCGTTGAGTTTGCCCCAATTTTTACAGCCGAAGTTTTTTCAAAAGTTGTTCTATAAGGCGTTTATATCTTGTATGCTGCTGATGTATCTTTTAGAAAATAACATCCTGAGGTGTTTATCTGCAAGGATCAAGATCTTCAACTCGCTCTGTTCATCAATACGTGGCTTGGATGCAATGATTTCCATGCACGCTAACATTTGTGATATCTTTGAAACCTTCAACAACATATTCGGATGGAATCTATTGGCTATACAAATACATAGCATAATTTATATTTTAGGTGAATTATACTTTCTACTATCACAAAAAATTGGTGATGATATAGTGGGCTATTTTGTATATATTGCAAACGCTAATGTAATAATTACCATTCCTTTGTAATAATAATTACTAATTTTTTATCTTTTAGGGGGTAGCTTTTTTGTTGGCTGTGCAATGCGAAAGAATTACACGCCTTTCAAAACACTCTCTAGGAACTCTGTTGAAGCTGCAACATTCACATTCCAAAAATCAGCTTACTTGTTCGAAACTGGATATTTTGATCAAGCAGGTCGTGCACCGGAATACCACCATTACGGCGGCCGGAGTTTTCGATGTGAATTTCAACATGTTGTACACTTTTGTTAATATTATTGCTACTTATATGATTGTTATTATACAATATAATAATAATTAATAACAATACGTTACATTTATTGATGTATAAGTAACGATCAAGAAAGGTTTCTTAACACTATTACACATCTTGTCAATTATTTAATTGGATGAGTTTTTATTTTAATAAACAATTACGCAAGTATAAGTTTGTTTGTGTAACACATGAATTTATTTATAGAATATAGTTTCAGCGACTCAACTTGCCATTATCAAAATTTAGGATTTTGAAAAATTTAATCTAATTGTAATAATACGATAAGTTGATGTTTAAAAATGATGATGTGGCCATCATGTTTACGCTTTCATGGTTTATTTTCAACTTAAATCATATTTTAAATGTACATCGAGAGTTTTGTAGACTCGGATAAAACTGACGTTTAACACGTCAAAATTATAAAAGATGGAATAATTATACTTCAAATTCAAAAACTCAGTTTACTCAAAAACTAAAGCGATTTCGAAAAAAACGTATCCATTATAAATTGTTTATTTTGGCATTCTCTACAATTTAAACAGTTATTCATATAAATTTGCTGTAACTATTTTCGTCTCATAATTATAAATCAAAAATGAAAAGAAATAAATATTTTTTTTTTCTCAGATAACAATGATTTCATGAAAAATATTTTCAAATAAAAGATATTCATTTCTTTGTTGGCTTCAATATTTGTTTAAATGTTTTTGTGATAATTTTCATATTTAATAAAATATTGGAAAAAAACAAAAAAACAGTTAAGGTAAACACCCACTTCCGGTATTCAAAATTTTACCAAAAGCTTTTCAGTTCTTCGGATTATCAAATAAGACTTATGTTCAAAGTTTCATATCAATTGCTTTATTAGTTTTTGAGATACAGCGCGCACGGACACGCACACACACCATACACACATTTTTTTTTCAGAAATTGTTAAAATGGAATCTAGGGACCTCAAAACGGATATTTCCGTTAAAAACAATTTTGAAAAAATTTTCACGATCACAATACTTTCTCGTACTTCGTAACGGAGAAAGTAAAAATTATAAATCATATTATAATTGACATCAAAGAAACCTGCGGCGGAAACTTTGCAATTCCTAAACAACACCTGTTTCATCAAAATCTCCATCTTATAAGTCGATAATCTATCAGAAGCAAAGGAATGCTGAACCTTCATCACAGTACCAGACTTCTGTTATCAAATCCGCGGCCACCTTCTCGGATTACGGTGCTATTCGAAAAGCAAAACCCTAAAACCCGATACAACGACAGAAATAAGCGACTTAAAAAAGCTAATTTTAATTACGTTAACAAACCACACGGCGTTTGTATATGGTCAGCACGTGCAACACCTAGGAGTAACCAATTGACTTTCAAGATTACTCTGGTGATGGAGAATAATTGTGTGATCAGAATGTTTAATCCGAAGAGTTTGTTGAATGCATCGAAGATATCGCAGAGTTTATTATAGGTGGTGCTTATGAGGCGAACGTTCATGGTTGGTCTCCACTGGTTTCAGATTAAAGAGTTGACGCTGGTGATTTTGGTATGTAGACACCTTAGGATGCTGCAAGCTAGGTGGTTGACCATCATGGCGAGAGAGAGAGAGAAATAATAATATAATAATAATAAAACTTTATTTATTCATTTGGCCATATACAGTGCGTTTTTTTATAGATGCACCATAGGGATTTACATGTTAAATTTTGTATGCCTGTTAATGGTTTTCCTATTGCGAATTTCAGTATAATTTTTAGTACACTTTAAGTTTGCATTGTTTTTAATAACTTCTAATAGTTTTTATAATTAAAAAAATCGTAAATTTTAAAGAAATTAAAGAAAATATTTTTCAGTGCTTAATTATTATTTCTTTTGTTAATAGGCCCGTTGGTTGACAATAAACAATAAATAACTTACAAAAGTTGTAAATACGAATTAGAATATGAAATACAACGTAATAAAAATTGCTCTAGAAAATACTTGAATTTATTCACTTCATAATAAATATTCAAATTGTTTGTCGTAATAAGCAGAACAGTAACTTAGTTTATCTTGAAAATGTCTTTTCACGTTTTGCAATTGCCTAACTATAACCTCAAAACAGTTGTTTTATTTGGGATAATTCACCGCAAAATGATCACATTCCACTCTACTGGAGTTACCTCTAATATACACTGTGATAATAAACACTTTTTCTTCGGTGGTATAAATAGACATTGTAATGATTTTTACTATGTACACTTTATACGAACATATGTGCAAAATGTCTAACCAATTCTAACTATGGCAGTTGTTTGTTTTCTATCGACAACAAACACGCCTACTGATAAAACTAAAATAATATTTAAAAACAAAATTAGTCACATATTTTCTTCAATTTCTTTAAAATTTACGATTTTTTTTATTATAAAAACTATTAGAAGTTGTTAAAGACAACGCAAACTTCCAGCATACCAAAAATTATATTGAAATTCGCAATAAGAATACCATTAACAGCCATACAAATTTTAACATGTAAATCCCTATGGGATCTTTAAAAAAACGCACTGTATAATAGATTGAACAAGTCTATATAATAAAACAATAGAACAATACAACAAAAACAAAAAAAGAAATAAAAGAATACAATTCACTGCAGGGCATGTTGTTTTATATCGTGTGAGCCACAAAATGCCGTTTCAGAGCTGGCTGTGAGAGAAATGAGGTGTGTCGCATATTATTACGTCATGAGACTAGATTAGTTCAATTGAATTAGATTTAAAAAAAAGAATCAATCTCAGACATGACTGATACGCTTCTCCCTCTCAGACCAACTCAGAAACAAAACTATGTGGCTCACACCTTACAATAATCTTAAAACTAAACGAGTGTTTAACTACCAATCCACGCACTCTTCGAATTCCGAAATAGTGTAAAAGCATTTCTTAATAAACAAGTCTTTTAATTTATTTTTAAATGACTTAAGAGTCTTACAATCCTTCAGGTTTTGTGGTATCATATTATAAAATCGGCAACCAGCATATATTGGGGATTTTTTTATAAAAACTGTGATTATAAGTAGTTGGGTGATAGTTTTCTCTTCTTCTAGTATTGTAGTTATGTATGTTTTTATTCAATGGAAATTTTAATTTGTTTTTGAAGATATGACATATAATTTTCATTAGATAGATCGAGACCACCGTTAAAATCTTATGTTTCACAAAAATTTCCCTGGAAGATTCCCTAAACGGGATATTAAATATTAAACGTAGAATCCTTTTCTGCATGATAAATACTCGTGATACTTCTGTAGATTGTCCGTATAGTACAATACTGTATGAGATATGTGAATACAAGGAGGCATAGTAGACGTTCGATTTTATTAGATCAAAACTTTTATTTAGCATTTTACATATACTGTCAACATTATTGCACCAGTTTAATCGGTGGTCAACGTGAGTTCCCAAAAACTTTAGTGATGAGCAATTTTCAAGATATAAGTCATTATAATTAATTTTTTAAGTTTAGTTTATTTTTGTTTATATTACCGAATTCAACTAAGACACTTTTTAGAGTGGTTTGCAATTAACCTATTTCGGACACACCAACTTTCAAATTCTTTTATCGCTAGTAAATTTTTTTGATATATTCTGTTTGGGCATTTGTCTGATCTGATATTACTAAACAAGTATCATCCGCGTACATAAATATTCTCCCACCAGTTATATGATATGATAAATCATTCACGTACATTAAAAATAGAAGAGGGCCCAGTGTACTACCCTGCGGGGTGCCCATCTTCATTTCATATTCTGATGAGATTATATCATTAATTTTTACTACTAGTTTTCTATCTTTAAGGAAGGAGGTTAACCAATCATTTAACGGTCCTAGGATGCCCAACGCAAATAACTTCTCCTTGATAAATTCAACATGGACTGTATCAAAGGCTCTCGTGAGATCGAAAGCAATAGCTACTACATATTCGCCAACGTCGAGAGAATTATTTACATGTTGTACGAAATCTATTAGACTAGTTTCAGTTGCGTAACCCGGCCTAAAGCCGTCTTGATTATCCGTTATGATATTAAATCTATTCAAGAAAGAAAATATTTTAGTTGCTACAGTTTTTTCAATTACCTTAGAGAATATACTGAGTATAGCTATAGGTCTGAACTCATCTAATTTAGTACAATTAGCTTTTTTTAATAGGAACAATAGCTGCTATTTTTAGGCATTGTGGAAATTCACCATGTTCAATAGAGCTATTGATAAGCTCAGTTAGAACATATGCTATTTCATAAGCGCACTCTTTAACTAATTGAGATGATATTCGATCAAGGCCAGTCGATTTCTTTGTGTTTAAGCTAAATATTACATTTAGAATTTCCGCCTCCGTTATAGGGTCGAAAAATAAACTATTAGTACCAATCGGAGCAGTTGTACAGTCATATGATAAATTGTCTCCAAAACGTGTATTATATTTTTCTATTATGTCATTCGAGAGGAAATTGCCGAATATCTCAACCACTTTTTTCGCATCATCAATAATTTCGTTATTGTGAGTTATTTTGTATTCAATATCAGAGTTTGATTTATTCTGTATTTTTTTAATCAATCTCCAACTAGCTTTATTTTCCGAATTTGATATAATAGAATTATATATAATAGAATTATAGTACTTTTTTTTCTTCAATCACATCCTTATTATTTTTTTTTTAGATTTTTATATCTATCGTTGATATTAGTACCTGTAATTTGCTTACGCAGCCAGTTAAGATTTCTTAATCGTTGAATCTTTTGTATGAGGTGATCCGGAAAGTTGATTTTTGTTGTAACCTTATTTACTATTATTGTAGGCTTATCTCTTTTAAACGTTAGATCTCCATAAAACGATTCATAAATGATTCACATAATACATCTGGATTGCTTCGATCTGCTCTATTAAATGTAGATGATTGCAATAACTGTTTAAATTTAGCCAGTCTTGTAGCATTTATATTTTTACTTTCTCCGTTACGAAGTACGAGAAAGTATTGTGATCATGATTTTTTTTTCAAAAAAATTTTTAACGGAAATATCCGTTTTGGGGTCCCTAGGTGCCATTTCAACAATTTCTGGAATTTTTTTTTTGTGTCTGTGTGTGTGTATGTCTGTCTGCGTGTGTGTGTCTGTCTGTGTGCGCTGTATCTCAAAAACTAATAGAGCAATTGATATGAAACTTTGAACATACGTCTTATTTGATAATCTGAAGAACTGAAAAGCTTTCGGTAAAGTTTCGTTTACCTTAACTGTTTTTTGTTTTTGGCCAATATTTTCTTAAATATGAAAAATATCACAAAAACATTTAAACAAACATTGAAGACAACAAATGATGAAATGAACATCTGTTGCTTAAAAATATTTTTCATAAAATCATAGCTATTCGAGAAAAAAATGTATTTATTTTTATTCAATTTTTGGTTTATAATTATGAAACGATAATAGTTACAGCAAATTTATGTAAATAATAATTGTAGATAATGCCAAAATAAACAACTTATAAAGAATAAGTTTTTTTCGAAATCGCTTTATTTTTTGAGTATACTGAGTTTTTGAGTTTGCAGGGTAATTTTTACATTTCATAATTTTGAACGTCAGTTTCATGCGAGTCTAGAAAACGCTCGATGTACATTTAAAATATGATTTCAATTGAAAATTAACCATGAAAACATAAATTTAAATAATACCATCAAGTCGGAGAAAGTAACATGATGGCCACATCACCATTTTTATGGGTACTTACCCTGGTTTCTGTGTGTAGTTCGTGGCGGTATTGTTACAAATGTATACTAGTTGCCCGTAGTGATCAGATAGTCCCGTTTCAAAGTTCTCACACGTGATATTATTGGGAACATTAGATACAACGTAATCTATTTGACTTTGACTTATATCATTTACTACTCTAGTTGGTCCTTTTACTGAGGAAACCATTCCAAAAGAGTCAAAAATATCATGCAAAATTCGTACTTTAAGAGAATTATCTAATGCGTTTATATTTATGTCACCACATAGTATAACTGTCCTAAACTGCTCAAAAGCCACCAATAGTTTGCTATTCAGTTGAATAAAAAAATCATTTACATTACTTGAGGGGGTCTATATATGCATATAACACACGTAGAGTTCATGAAATTAATTGTAGCACATTCAATTGTCATTTTAATTGATAATTTACTAAAATTTTCCACAGGTTTGCACAAGAAGAAATATCTTCTCTAATAAGTATAGCGGTACCACCATGTATATGCTGGTTACGGTAAAACCTGCTCACCAGTTGGTAATTGTTGATATGCGTGGATTCTATTTTCTCATCACAAAGCCAATGTTCAGTGTAACACAAAATAGTGGGATTATACAGATTATTAAAAAGGTCAATCATGTTTGTTTTGTTACTTAAACACTGTACATTTAAATGAAATACCGTAAAATTAAAATTTGTTAGATTTCTGTTGCCTTCTTGGGTCGTCGATAAAGAACTTGGACACGTACGCACCCCTAGTCCACTTCGATGACTTAGATAGTTCCTCGGATCTATGATGGTCAAATGTTACTTTAAATGACGCGTAAATTTCTGGATTTTTTTATTTTACCAATTCGCAGGATACTTCATTATAACTTGTCTTGAAGAAATTAATGATATCTTCTTGTTTTGTTTCCGGATCCATCCTCGAGATGAAGTATGATATTTTCCTTGGTATAGTTTTTAAATTTGCTTGTTCCGAAGTTTGGCTATTACCTATTGTACCATTCAATTCCCGTTTGGATTTAAGCATGGTTCGTTTTTGCGTAATAGCTGTAAACATTATATTATCCATTTTCTCTGGATTAGTAATTTGTTTATATTCTGGCACGGAGATCAGCTGATGTTGGTTTATTGGATTATCCTTGTGTTTATTTACATTGTTTTTAATACGTCGATAATTATTTGTCCTGTCCTCTGCTTGCTGATCTCTTTGCTTTTCTTGCACTCCGATTCATTCTTGATGAATTGATGCTGGTTGTCTATCGGACGTACAGATAGTGTTGAGGTTTTCATTAGGATTCTCCATCCTGGATGGCGAATTTATTGGTTGCTGGGTATTGGGCTGTCGTATTGAGCGATCGTTTAGAACATTTAATTGTTTAAGATTTTCATTTAGACTCTCCAACCTAGATGGCGAATTTGTCAGTTGTTGTATATTGGGTTGACGCGTTAGGAAATCGTCCAAGACATTTATTTGTTTCTTTGGAAATTGATTATCATCCTTTAATAAAGCTATGTGATTGTTCTTTTCAACAATAATTCGTTCGAAATAATTAATTACCAGCAGAGAAAGAGATATCATCTTTATTTAGACCATAACAATATATACATATCGGGTGAATATACATTCATTTACAATATGAAGTGTCTGAAGTTAATATATGAATGCAAAAACAAATATTAAGAGTGGTTAACTGTCTTGGTGATTCGCGCCAATGAATTGATGAAGAGTCTGTAGCATGGCGAATAACAGGAAGATTTGGATTTGGTAACGCAGTAACTTCAAACGGTTACTTCTTGAATCTTCAAACCATGCGAAATGGGAGTAAATGATGTAATGGTGCGTTACCACTTTGAAGATTAAAGTATCCTAAAGCCTTGTTGTATTCCTCGAAATTTTTCATCATGGCCGTGTATTTCGGTATAGATTTGGGCATTTGATAAATATGGAATGGCATGTAACCAGTGGTTAACGCATTTAATAGTCTGGTCAAAAATGTGTTCAAATCCCTAAAACCTACCTGCGATGTAACCACTAAATAAACCAAGGCTATCGCCAGTGATGCAATGATTACGAAATGTATGCAGCGAGCGATTGTCGAAATTTCAAATATTCCCTTTTTCCGGTTCCAGTTTCGAGTCAACATCAAAATCGAGCATATTTTCAAAATGCACCTTAATTCATCAACGACGGCCATGTTTTCCGGAACGCGCGCTAATACTAATGAAATGGATAATTAACTACTAACTCATTCTGAACACTATTAAAATGTATTCAATTGTGTTTTATGTAAAGTTTGAAATGGAGTTTCCGTCAATAAAGTTATTATTATTATTATTATTTGTCCATAAAAAACATTGTGGGATTTCCGGGAACGGAGATACGCAAAATGACTGTTTTTGAAAATGTTGCTTAAATCGACTGAAAATGCGTAAATAACTATTTAAAAAAATAATTTTTACTTTTTATTTTTTTTTTCAAGTTTATCAACTGATTCTGGACACGTTGTCTATAAAAAAAAATATGGGACCTCAGGGAACGGAGATACGCAAAATGCCTTTTGTCGAAAAGGTGCTTAAATTGACTGGAAACGCCTAAATCACGATAAAAAACAATTTCAAAACAATTTTTTTAAAATTTGATTAACGGGTAAATGAGAAATTAATTAATCTTACATTTTTTTTTATTTTTTCAAGTGTAACTCATTCTGTCTATGTCAAAACAAATTGTGGAACTTCCCGGAACAAAGATAAACAAAATTTTGTCGAAATAGTGCTTAAATCGATTGGAAACGCCTAAATAAGGATTAATTTTTTTTATTTTATTTTTTTCAAGTTTAACGACTTATTCCGAACACTATTTGACTATAAAAAAAAATGAGGGACTTTCAGGAACAAAGAGACGCAAAATTACTATTGCGAAGATAGTGCTTAAATCGACTGGAAACGCCTAAATGACGATTTAAAAAAAAATTGCAATTTTTTTTCACGGGAAAGGAGCTAGGAAAGCCCGACGCATTGTTACAGGACCCTGTATATATTTATTCGATCACATTAGTTTGTTGATTTTATTGAAGTTTTGTGAAATCACACAAAAACTACAACAAATTTAGAAAACAAATTTACAAGATTTTAGTAGTGGCCTCTTTTGGCCGTTACTTTGAACTCCACCTTTTTCCTCTTGATTCACTTTTCTCATTTTTACTTGAGTGTGTTTATTTTTGATATTATTTGTTGCGACCAGTATTTTATATCTATTTGTAAATTTAATTAACCAGGGAAAATAAATATTATTATTATTATTAAAATCTGATTCAGGACGAATTTTTGCGTAAAAATGCTGTAAAAAAATCTCGTGTTTACCTACTGGACGACTCAATTAGAATTTATAGATAGATTTATTGATTCTAGTAGAAACAATTTATTTTACATAAGGCAGCAGAGTAATAATAATAACAAGAATAATATCTGTGCAACTAAACATGTTAAAATTTCAAAACTTGCAAACAAAATTACAGTTTTAAATAGAAATTAGAAATTATTAACGTATAATCAATTATTAATTTTATTTGAAAAAAAAATTAATGAAAAAAATTACAATTTTAAATTGGGAATTAAAAACTAAAAGTGGGGCCGCGGTGGCCGGTTGAGTAGAGCTCCTGCTCACGGGCCGCATGGTCGTGGGTTCGAATCCCATCCGGGCGGTCACTGTGTGTATAGTTTTATTTATTATATTCAGTGACGTATTTTGATTTTCTACAGCTACCCTATTTTTCGAGATATGATGTCATCGACAGTTTTTTTTAATGGATCACCCTGTATATTTTTACATTTTCAAATGGACACATTTTCAACAATTACAATGATGTAGGGTTTGGTGGGTGTGCGATTTGTTTTTCTTAAATAATAAATAAAAAAATCAAAAATGAAATTTGTGAATTTCGTAAAAATTTTGTTCAACCGTTGAATATTAGAATTTCTCTCAGGGAAGGTTGCATTAAAAATTACGTATTCAGATGATCCTAAGTACTACACCAGCGGGAGCGTCGGCTACCGGCAGGGCCACCCATGCTAGAAAGGACCTAGGTGATGGATCTGACTAAGCAGCACGCAACACGCAACATAGGGCAAATGGGGCTTTCAGCCGTTGTGAAGGAAACCCTTCTAGGGAAGGACACCCGAACAAACCAGAAAACTAATTCTCATGAATGGACACTACCAGCAATGAAACGATTACGGAGCAGAAGCTCGGAACTCTGGTTCCGGTCAGAGACGGGAGTGTTCGGGCGGGCACCCACCGACCGTCATCCACCGACTGCCCTAAAACAACAACCCAGGTGGGCTCGTCTTCGGGTCCAAGGCAAGTCCCCAAAAACGGCAGCCAGGGACAAGTGGCACAAGCCACAGCAGCTGCCCCTCCAAAAACAAAACCAGAGGGGGCGACGCCAGCAGGCCGATCTCCAAAACGAGGCCTTCTAATAAGCAAGGCTCTTTGCCGGGAAAGGTCAAGCAGACCCCCCCCCCCACTCAGAAGCGAAAGAGGTCGGATGACTTTGGGCATTCGCCTGGGCTCAACTCCAGGAAGAAACCCAAAGGCACCAACACAAAGCCCAGAACAAACACGGAGGCTATCAACAGACATCTACAGATGGCCATCGTTGACAGGAGCAACTTCGTGGGCAAACTAAAGGAGGAACAGGAGAAGCAAGTACGCGACTCCCTCATGAGGGCGATCCTGGAGTGGACCCCTAGTGGACCCGACCAGCACGGTCGCGCCACAATTCTCCAGGTGGTCCCACTCGGAGGAGATACTGCTACCAACTCCTTGAAATGGCTCGAGGAAACGGTCAACAGACTAGGGCCTCTTTGAATGGGAGCCGAACTGGCAGTGGTGCAGGTTGACAGCCTGCCCAGGCTAGTAAAGGCTTTAGCCTGGCTGCCCAATGCACAGGACAAGGATGAAGCCTTGACCTGTCTGGGCGTCCAGAACAGAGAGGCCCAAACAGCCAAGTGGTGCATTTTCCACCACGAACAAAAAGAAGACGGCATCCTGGTGGTTTTTGGGATACCGCTCAAAGAAATCGAGCTGCTAAAGGGTAAGCACCCCTAAGCAAATGCCAGCTATGGTATGGCCTGGGGAAATTGACCCTGCAACTTAAGCAGCCAGAAAAGAAGGAGACCGAAGACTGTTGAGGACCCTCCCATGGAGACCGCAGCAGTCAACCGAGATGGCCCCCAGTAAACAGCACCCCAGCTCCGAGGCTAGACCAAGACGTACTGGGAAATACAAAAAGGTAAGTCTCTTTTTGCTTATTAGCAATTAAGCACTAACTATACAATCAAGACATTGATCTAACCTTTACAGGCAAACTCAATATCATACAAATTAACCTCAGACACTGCAAGATGGCTGTGGCGCACTTGTGCCAACATCTACACAACCACGAGGATAACATAGCCCTCATACAGGAACCCTGGCTAACAAGCGAAAGGGTTGCCGGTATGGGCACTCTTAAAGGAAAGGTGAATTACTTCACCTCCACTAAGCCAAGAACATGTATCAACACTCCTAAGAATGCGCAGTGCGTGTTCCTACCATAACTGAGCTCACTGGATCTTGCAGTGGTCAGTGTAGAGGGTGCTGAGGGCAGGACTCTGATCCTGGCATCTGCCTACCTTCCGTACGACAGTGAGGCCCCTCCTCCCACAAAGGAAATGGCGGCACTCATCAAACACTGTGAGGACGGCAAGCTAGATTTGATAATAGGGTGTGACGCCAATGCCCACCACATAGTGTGGGGCAGCAGCGGCACCAACCACAGAGGAGAAACTTTTCTAGAGTACCTCTCAACTACGACCCTAGAGATAGTGAACACGCGTCGCGAACCCACTTTCGTGACCCAAGAGACAAGAGGTCATAGACATCACCCGCGCAAATGCGAACACAGCAAAGCAGATAGAGAACTGGCGCGTCCACCAAGACGTGTCTTTCTCGGATCACAAATGGATCTGCTTCAATATAGTAGTTACGACCGTGGAACGAATCCTGGCTCGAAACCCAAGAAGAACGGATACGGAACTGTTCAACAACTGCCTATCCAAACACCTAGAAGAATATGTCTAGAGGCAGGAACCTGTAAACAGGGAGGCGGTTAAGAGACTGTCTTTAAAACTACAGATCAGCCTATTAGATTTTTCACGAGGCCTGCCCCGCCAGGAAGGCCAAATCTCCCTGGTGGTGCCCAGAGCTTGACCAAAAAAGGTCAGACTCTCGTAAAGTCTTTAACAAAGCAAAGAACACCCAACTTGAGGAGGACTGGGCCACATTCAAGAGAACCCAGAAGGACTTTAAAATGACCCTTAGGAGAAACCAAAGGGCCTCATGGCACAACTTTTGTGAGGGCATTAACTCCGTATCGGAAACAGGTCGCACCAAAAAAATACTTTCTGGGTGCCGCAGTGCACAGCCAGGCATACTTAAAAAGGAGGACGGTACCTATACTGCTGACCTCCGAGAATCCCTAAGTCTGCTTCTGAAATCACACTTTCCTGACTCCAAAAGCGGATCTGATGCAAACCATCAAAATGACCCAGAATACTTCCCCTCAGCGGAGGACTGGAATATGAGCATGGAAATCGTCACCGAAAGCAAAATAGAATGGACAATAAAATCATTCTCCCCTTTCAAATCGCCAGGACCGGACCGTTTGTATCCTGCCCTACTACAGTGGGGTCTGGTGCATATACTGCCGCTGCTGTGCAGACTGTTTCGGGCAATATAGTATGTACCGAAACCATGGAGGGAAGCCAAAGTGATTTTTATTCCCAAATCAGGAAAACTGACTACACCGCAGTCAAATCGTTCAGACCAATCAGCCTCACGTCTTTACTTCTAAAGACCTTAGAGAGGCTGTGCGACAATTGTATCAGAGAGCAGTGTTGCTTGAACAGCAAACTGCACCCTACCCAACACGCCTACAGGCCAGGGAAATCGACTGAGTCGGCCCTTCATCATGTGGTATGCAGGATAGAAGGATAGGAGCCTTCATAGACATCGAGGGAGATTTTGATAAAGTCTCCTACGCCAATATATAACAGGGTCTAAACAAACACGCGGTCCCCACAACCATCATTGGATGGGTCGGGGCCATGCTAAGGTTAGAACTGTAACTGCCTCAATAGGTAAAGAAAGCCAAACAGTAGCTGCCAAAAAAGGATGTCCACAGGGCGGGGTACTATCTCCGCTTCTGTGGAATGTCGTTGCGGACGGCTTACTACGGCAACTAAACAAAGCAGGATACCATGCTATGGGTAACGCAGATGACATGGTTATTCTACTTATTGGAAAACACAAGTGTCTAGCCTAATGCAGATCGCTCTCAAAATCATAGAAGAATGGTGCGAAAGAACGTTTCTCTCGGTTAACCCCACGAAGACAGAATTAGTACTGTTCACAAAAAAAGGAAGATCAACACAGGTAGACTTTCCAAAGTTTTTAATAACTAGTTATGCTTGACAAACGAGGCGAAATATCTCGGTATTATACTGGACTTAACTGGAAGAACCACCTAGAACACAAGCTGAAAAAAAGCCTGTGTCACATTTTGGCAGCGCAGGGACGCGCTAGAACCAACCTGGGGTTTTAAACCAAAGGTGGCCCGGTGGCTCTACTCTACAATTGTCAGACCAGCTCTGACATACAGAGCGATAACCTGGTGGCCGCGAACTAACCAATCGGTAACCAGGAAAAAGCTAAACTACCTACAACGATTGGCGTGTCTGGGTCATAGCCAATGCGCACAACACCCATGGCTGCAATCGAAACTCTACTGAACCTGACGCCCCTTCACATATATGTAAGGGAGATGGCAGTAAGCACAGCCTTAAGACTAAAGGCAAATGGCACGTGGAGCCCGACAGCAAACGGTGTGAGACACGGGAGAATACTGAGAGAGGCGGGATCAACCATGCCTGAACTCAAAGAATCCCTCGATAGTGTCCAGTTTAAGCGGCAATACGAAATAAAAGATCAAATTGATGATAAACCAGAAATCACCGTTTATACCGACGGGGCTAAGAATCATGAAGGCACAGGGGCAGGCAGTTACTGCCAGGAACTTGACCTCAGATTAAGCATCCCTCTAGGTAAGAATGTGACGATTATTCAAACGGAACTTTTCGAGATACCTGAAGGTACCCGGAAACTATCGGCACTGGCAATCTCGAACAAATCCATTTTGTTCCTCACTGACAGCAAATCAAGCATTGCTGCTTTATCGAGACTAATGGTGGCCAGCAGCATAATACTGGAGTGCAAGCGAGCTCTAGACAAACTCGCCGCAACCAACAGACACAATATCCTGTATTAAGGGACATTCAAATAATGAAGGGAACGACTGGGCCGATAGGCTAGCCAAAAGGGCTGACCTGAAAAGGGAAGGCTCTAAGGCTTTGCTACTGACACCACTCACTATCTTTCAAATACTTAAAGGAAACTCCCTTGAAGAACACAAAAAGGAATGGCTACAAACTGACAAGTATGTGGTCGCCAAAAAATTCATCCACTCACCAACACCGTAGCTGAGCAGGAAATACATTGAATTACCAAGAAGCAGTTTGTGGCTGCTAATCTGTACCCTTACTGGGCACTGTAAACTAAACAAGCACCTCCATAACATAGGGATGGTAAAACATCCCCTATGTCGGAAATGCGAGCAAGAAGAGGAGACCCTAAGACACATCCTGTGTGAATGTGAGTCACTCAAACAACACAGGTGGTCCGTATTCAGAAAGGAGTGGCCAGATTGGCACAACTGGGCAACACTCCACACGGCCAACTACTTGACTTCACAAGAAGTTTAGGTTGGCTTGAGGAGTTGGGCTCAGGAGGTGGCACCATTTGGTTGCTCTCTACAAACCACCATGTTATCATGTAACTGGTAGATGGATCGAACTGACAATCGTCAAAATAAGAGGTGCTCGGAACTGACACGAACTGTCACTGTTCAACTAAAGTTAGGTGTTTACTAAAATTGTTAACCGTTGTCATGGTGAAGCTAAATAAATATTTATCCACTTGCAATTTTTTGTTGTCCTCCTTTTTAAATACGCATTTTATACATTAAGTTGAATTAACATGTTAGAATAATAAAACGTATTAAATTGTTTTTATTAAAGTATATACGAAAAACATATGAATTTTCCAGGCAGTCAGAATCGCTGGGAGAAATAAAACGTATATTATAAACTCAAGATAACATCCACATAATGCAAACCGAGAAACGTAAAATGATACAATCCGAACATGAGATTTTCAGGAAAGGTCAGACCCTGCTTTGTTTCCAATTTTATATACGGAATGTTCATGCTCCTAGTTTCGCTACTCTAATTACTCCTCTCATTTCCAGCTGTAATTCCACTCCATTAATATAATAAGGTTTCTCGTCATTCTCAATTTATTAAAAGTTTAAACGGTATGTCTATGCATTCTCTTGTTGTACTATAATTGCATAATAATTATTGTGTTATTATTTAATTAGTCTACCCCTGTTTAATTACATTGCAATTATTGGCATATTTTCTTGAAAAATCGTACCTGTAATTCACTGCGGTGAATTATGGATTCATAATTCACTAATTTAGCGTGTGTGTGTGGCTTGTAGGTTTTTAAATAATAAATTAACAAAATACTCTTACGTTACGATCACCTTTATAAGTTATTTCATCTTTCATCATAGTTTTTTTTTTATTCTCTTTATATCCCTACTAACATTTCAAGCATGTCTTTAATATTTAACTAGACCATTGCACTCTGAATATTTGAACTCGATGCATGCATACGAGTGAAACGACGCGATATAGCCTGTACACGTTAACGCACTCTTCTTGTATTAAATTCCTCTTTCTCTTTGTTAAGCCACAAAGACATTTTATGACAGGCGTAAAGATGATCTGCTGCAATGCTCCAAGTCGAGTAAAATTAAAGTGCCCGCATATCGTGGCCATTTCTGAGACATAAAATTCTAGGCTATTGAAGGAGGTATTACCGAATAATGTGGAATTCGCATGTAAATTCAATTATGAGCAATTCGAATATGATTAAATTCCTCAATGCGGAATATTTCGAATAGAATACGTTTTCTGCTTAATTACAAAGGGTGGTCTAAAATTATTGTAGAGTTTGTTTTCTGAAGTATTGAAAAAAAAAATATTATTGCTACCAATATAAAGTGAGATATAAATATGTTGTGAGTCAAACGCTCTCAAGGACTCCGTAAAAAAATTGTGATACGCCCTGTAAATATTTCAATAAACACAATTGGGCATATCTTAAATTAATGAAGAGTTAGGAGTGGTTGAAGCCCCCGGAGTGTAAATAAACTGAGAATATGTCTGCTTAAATTTAGCCCGCGATAAATTCAAATTGGCATATTTTAGGATTTTTTTAACAGAATTACTGGATATTTAAGTTACAGAATGTATTCCTGTTAAAGTCTTCGTCCTGTATATATCAGTTAATTTATTTTTAGTCTGATATCATTAAGTTGAAAATTTCTGAAAAAATCTCAGTTTCGCAATATAACAATTAATTAAAAGGGGGGCGAGAGATAAATCCAGAATTCTTAAATTTGCCACCATGTTGCTCATTAAAAAATATTAATAACGTGGTGCTTATGCAAATAATATTTTATCCAGAAATAAATTACAATTTCCAGCGTTCGCTTTACGACCTCCGCGCCGCTGTCATTCGGTACAATTAGAAGCCCTAATTAAACCCTTCTCTAATTAACGGATAAGGCAAGAACAAATTTCACCACACCGCAGCCTTTAAATTTCCTTGCCAGAAATATTTACATAGAATGTAATTAGCTCGGTTGTACTGCACGATAAAATTAAAACATGCGTTTGTGTCATCGGCAAAATGAACAATAAACTTGAATTTTCTTTCAAGCATTTCAGGCATTTTTACCCTTGACGGTGAGCGGTAAATGTGTCACTCGCATCCAAGCGGTGAATGCTTTTTTAAATGAATTCACTTATAAAGGAACGCTTTTTGTTGAATTTGTCTTTGTGTATAAATGCCGTTGAACTTGTGGAAATGTATATTTTTTTTATTTTTTTAGTGTAGATATTTTTCATCGTTTCCTTTTCATTTTTGATTTATATACATTAATGATCGACAAACACAAAACCCATGCCCGAAATCGGATCCCTAGCAACATAATTAGCGAGCTACGTTCGGCATGGTATATGTTTAAGTAACAAATTTAATACTAAATTTGAATTAATTAGTTTGTCCCTTTCGTACTTACTCAACCCTTATCCAACGAACTAGTTTATAACAGTCGCAACCATTGCTTTACATACAACTAAAATGAGTTCATTAATTTATCATTCTTCTGGTGGATGCGCCGGGAATTTAAAATTTACCATTTTACAAGCGAATACTATATTAGGGGAATATTTTTTGTTGTCACTAATAAAAGAGAATGGTAAGAGTATGATGTTTCATTAAATAGTAAGAAAAATACAAATTGTAATCAAAGTTACATGCGTAAACAAGACAAATATCTCTTCATTCATATAAACACAGCATAGACGCAATTAAGAACATTCTATCCACCAGCGGCGGCTCGTGGACCTTCGTAGGAGAGGCTAAGACACAGATGTCACTCGTGCTGCATTGCGTACTCCGGTTTAAAAAAAAATATCTCTTGCCTCCTTACCGAATATCCAAGAGCCATCGCTGGCATCCACACGTCAGGAATGTAAAATAGTAAGCAGAATCACAACCAGTCCTGCATACTAAATAAATGTAAATATCCTATTGAAACACTTTTATTTCATTCGTGAGTAGACTAGTGATAAACAACGATAAGATAGACCGATTGAAATGAACCGAAAGAATTCGATCGATAACTCTTATATCGCATATAATATACAGGGTGTCCCACCGAAATAACACTTTAAAAGTTTATCGAATATGGTCTTTTCAATGAAAATTATTTAGTTATACCAGAAGTCAACACCAACTTCCTTAATTTAATGATATATTTTTTTATTGCAAATTTGAATTTTACGTAAAATTCTGGGAAAAAAATCATAAACTAATATAACCTCGAAATGTGAGCATTTTTTTAAATACAGTGCTTTTACATAATTCATTCTAAAAATACCTGAGAGTTGTAATGTTGATTATAAATAGCCCGAAGGTACCGAGTGGTGATTTATTTCTAGAATTCTAAAATACATGGTGTTCAAAATTTCTTACCACAGTTAGTTCCCTTGATACCATTAAATTAATTTTTTTTTAATAGAACACTCTGTATATTTTTACATATTCTGACGCAGAATTCAATTCTTATCTATACCTATCTTCTTAAGCTTCCAAGATATTAACATAATTGTAAAAATACTACAATATTCTGACGGCTGTGAAGTTAGCAATAGATCCAGCCAATTTTAAAAATTAATATTTCTGAGAAAAAAAAAGCGAATCGAAAAAAGGAAACCATACCATTAGTAAAGATCTAAGTTAACATCACAAAAAGAATCAAGCCTTCGTTTTAATCCTATTTTTTTTTTTCCACCCCTTCCAAAAATGTCTTTTTTTTTAATTTTGCAATCAGCCATAATTAAATAAAAATGCTTATTTTTGTGACTAATATACGTACTTGCATAATCAAGAGTCAAAAAATGTTAAGGGAACTCCTTCAACAAAAGGGAAAATTATTCCGTCATTCGGAGAAATCCATACCTCGCGATATTGATCTTGATTTTTGACAAAGTTTGCCATAACTACATAGAAATTCTCATTCTCTAAAACTATCATACAGAAATTTCCAATAAATAACCGCCATAAATGACAATTTCGAATTGTCAAAAATTCTGCATTTTTGCCACCGCAAACGGCACATAAAGAAATTTGCAGCTGTCAGAAATTGTGGATTTTTACTATCAAAAACGGCATTTTTTGATATTAAAAAAAAGAAAATGACAATTTCTAATTATCAAAAATTCTGCATTTATGCCACCATAAACGGCACGATTCAACGGTAAATAAAGAAATTAGCAGCTGCCAAAAATTCTGGATTTTTACAATCAAAAATGGCATTTTTTGATATTAAAAAAAAAATAATTTTTGTATTGTTAAAAATTCTGCATTTTTGCCACCGCAAACGGTAGGATTCAATGGTAAATAAAGAAATTTGTCGCTGCCAGAAATTGTGGTTTTTTACTGTCAAAGACGGCACCACTTTTTGATATTAAAAAAAAGAAAATTTCAACTGCTAATAATAACAATTTGGAACTGTAAAAAATTCCACTACTATCACAAATGGCACGTTAGCAGTAAAAAGGAAATTTTTTATTGCTGAAAATAACTATTCAGTACTGTCAAAAATTGCTCATTACTGAAACCGGTAAGTTTTAACAATAAATAGAGAATTTCCAAATGCCAAAAATGTTTAACTGTCAAAATTTGAGCGTTTATACTATCACTATAGACATTTTTCAATATTAAAAAAGGGAAATTTCCAACGACTAAAAGTAACAATTATAAATTGCCAAAAATTGTGCAATTCTACTGTCAGAAACGGCATTTTTCAATGGTAAAAAGATGAATTTTTAACCGTCAAAAATGACAATTTTGAATTGTCAAAAATTCTTCATTTGTGCCACCACAAACAACACAAAGAAATTTGTAGAGGTCAAAAATTATGGATTTTTGACCGCTACAAAAACGATTTTTTTTTAATATCAAAAAAAAGAAAATTTCAACTGCTAAAAATGGCAATTTCGAAGTGTCAAAAATTCTGCATTTCTGCCACCACAAACGGCACGTTCAACGGTAAATAAAGAAATTTGCAGCTGCCAGAAATTTTGGTTTTTTACTATGAAAGACGGCATTTTTTGATTAAAAAAAGAAGTAAATTTCAACTGCTAAAAATGACAATTTCGAACTGTCAAAAATAGCAATACTATCACAAATGGCACGTTAGCAGTAAAAATTGCTGAAAATAACTATTCAATACTGTCAAAAATTGCTCATTATTGAAAACAGCACGTTTCGACAATAAAAGAAAATTTCCAAATGCCGAAAATGTTCGACTGTCAAAATTTTAGCATTTCTACTATCACTATCAGCATTTTTTAATATTAAAAATGGGAAATTTCCAACGGCCAAAATTGTCAAAAATTGTGCAATTCTACTGTCAGAAACGGCATTTTTCAATAGTAAAAGATACATTTTTAACCGTCAAAAATGACAATTTCGAATAGTCAAAAATTCTGCACTTCTGCCATCACAAATGGCACCATTCAGCGGTAAATAAGGAAATTAGCAGCTACCGAAAATTGTGAAATTTTACTATCAAAAACGGCATTTTTTGATATTTAAAAAAAAGAAAATTTCAACTGCTAAAAATGACAATTTAGAACTGTCAAAAATCACACATATCTACCATCACAAATGGCACGTTGGCAATAAAAACGAAATTTCAATTGTCAAAAATAAATAACTATTCAGGACTGTCAAAAATTGTTCATTACAACAAATAAAAAGAAAAATTCAAAATACCAAAAATTTTTAATTGTCAAAATTTGAGCATTTCTACTATCAATATCGGCATTTTTCAATATTTAAAAAGAAAATTTCCAATGGTCAAAAGTAACAATTACAAATTGTTAAAAATTCTGCATTTCTGCCATGACAAACGGTACGATTCAACAGTAAATAAAGAAATTGGTAGCATCCCAAAAATTGTGCATTTTTACAATAAAAAATAGCATTTTTTGATATTAAAAGAAAAAAGAAAATTTCAACTGCTAAAAATGATAATGGTCAAAAATCACATATTTCTGTCATCACAAATGGCACGTTGGCAGTAAAAATTAAAGTTTCAACTGCCAAAAATAACAATTTACAACTGTCAAAAATTGTTACTTTTTACTAAAATGTACAGTAATACTCCGCACCAGGCATAGATCTCGTCACAAAACACCTACTTCGTAACCTATCGGAGTTGCTGCACAAACACATAATAAAAATGTATGATCTTTGGCTTAGCCTGAAAACCTTCCCAAAGATATGGAAGGCGGGAACAATCATAACAATTCCAAAACCTGGACTAGTTCACTCACTCCCGAACAACTACAGACCTATAACATTGCTGCCGGTGTTGGGAAATATCTTTGAACACATCATAAAAAACAGAATATCTACAATAGTAAACGAAAACATCCCCAAATACCAATTCGGCTTCAAACCTAAGCACTCCACCATTCACCCGTTATTCATCATGACAAACAACATTCAGGCCACTCACCTACAGAAAGGACACACTGCGGCACTATTTCTGGACATAAACAAAGCGTTCAACACAGTATGGCATAAAGGCCTACTCTATAAAATGCACTCTCTCAGTATACCACACTACCTATTAGAAATAACAAACAGCTTCCTAACAAACAGACAACTACAGGTCAAGATAAATACAGAATTTTCTCAAACATTTACCCCACTGCAAGTGGTGGCTCAAGGCTCCCCAATTTCACCAACACTATACAACATATATTGCCACGACATCTACAACCATAACCTCATCAATAAGTCACGGGTAAACCTCAACTCATACATCCTACAATACGCCGATGACACAGCTATCATCTCGCACAATAAGAAACTAGACATCGCTGTACAGAACCTCCAACTACTAACCGACTCTACAATGGAATGGTTCCGTAAATGGCGGCTTACACCCAACCCCACCAAATGCCAACTCATCATCCCCCACCATTCCATCACCGGTCATTCCCCCTCAATATCAATCAACAATACCGCAGTAAAACAAACGGCCAACATCAAGTACCTCGGTATAATATTTGACACAAAATAGTTATTTGTATGGTAAGAGCGCAAAGTGATACATTGCCGCTTGAGAGAGGAAGTTTCAGCGCGACGCGAAGCGGAGCGCGGATACCTCTCGAAAGCGGCAATGAGCTTTGCGCTCGCACTATACATAACATTTTTTCTACGACCGCTTTGAAAAAGAAACATAAATATAATTAAATATAAAAAGCAATAATACATACAGACTGTACCGTGGTCAGCCATGGAATGTCGTATCCATGGTAACGGGTCAATAAAAATTGTGCAAAGTGATGTTTAGATAGTTGTTGTGAATACTTTGCCGCGCGTTGCTATAGGCAACGCGCGGAAAAGTACTTTGTCGCTCGCTCCTCGGGAAACGTCTACTTTGCGTTGACAAACGCAAGCGCAAACGCCTTCTTTTTATATCGGTCGTAGAAAAAATAAATTCAAGGCGCACTCACAACGAACAAAAACAGAAATAATCAAACGATCAAGGCACTTCAGCAGTCTGACTTAAAAAAAAAACAGGCATATCAACCCATACAGCCGCAAGAATCTATAAATCAATATGCAGACCCATTATCGAATACGGACACATTATACACCACGGAAACCACGAAACGGACGATAGAGAAGGCAGAACGCAAATCCATTAGAATCATATCCAAAATAAGACACCCAAACAACCCCCTCCACAACATATCAAACGAATCCCTATACCAAATTACCAACATCCCTCCCGTACTGACCAGGCTGGAAAATCTTAGGCAGAAATTTAAGGCAGACGACACAAACTGGACGATCATGGACGACCTCTGTATAAATCGCGGGACGAGACACAACACAATAAAACACCCCACGAGAACCCTCTATGAAACGTACACAGACTAAGCTCCACCCACCTCCAGCACCGCACCGCACGCATTAAGACTAAATAGTTACTTATTATTATTTTTATACTACATATTTGTAAATGTATGAACTAACGGCAGAAAGACCGATAGGTCGATGGCCCTAATAAAACATCGTTTACTACTACTGTACAGTAATAATACAGCGAGATCGAATAAAAAATTAGTCGAAGCAACAAAAAACCGCATGTATTTTCTTAGTGCCTAAATTTTAAAATATCAATATACGCCAGCCAGCTTGACACTTGTCAATAAGTTAAGGAATTCTGGCTCATGGCCAACTTAATTACTAAATTAATTTTCCAGGGGAAGGGCAGCTGCCCCCAGCCTTGCCCCCAGCTGGGAACGCCCATGAACAGAACACCAAAAACCAGAAACACACTATTACACAGGATATTGTAAAATAATTTAAAAATCTCGGATCACATAGATAACACTTCCGCGATAACTGCAGTTTGAGTGATTTATTTTTCAGATAAAATTCTTTCCTATTTAAAATCTGTTTTTTCTTTATGAGTAACCCAGAGATGTGTCCTGTATATCGAGGAATTTATGGTCCCTGTGCAAAAATGTATTGCTTGTAATAAATCATTGAGACGCAGTGCCTTTTTTGTTTATTTTGGTTCATAGTACTACCCCCTTAAATATTTTACGGTATTTTTTTAACACCTTGTACACCATTGGAAACTAAACTTTTTATTGAACGATTTCAACGAAATTAAGGGGCCCCGCACACTGACAATTTTTCAACGACTAAACTATTTAGTTGAGTTGGATACATGTGACTATTCTCCACCAACTAAACTATTTAGTCGAGCAGAAATCGTGTGGCGTGCGCATACAGTACGACGCCGACACAATTCAATGTATGTGGAGCGTGTACAGTTTAGTAGAGTATTAATTATTATTATTAATTTATGTAATAAAAATGTTGCTTAAATATTATTAAACATGCTCATATAAGTTAAAATATGATTACATATGCTCGATGTAACTAAAATATGCACGAGAAGACTAGGATATGCAAAATATGAAAAATTTCATCATCACCATTTACTAGATGCGGATAGATCTAAAAGGATATTGTCAGCATATCAATATTTAAGAATATGCATCTATATATCTTATCGCGGGCTTTTTACGATCGGTGACCAACTAAACTATCGATCGTGTGAGCACTCCCATTGGAACTGTGGAACTATGCCAGTTGTACGATAGTAGAACAATTATTAATCATAAGGGCTCACCAACTGCTTTTGACTAAAAAATCGGGCTGGACGATAGTTGGTGTGTGTGCGCAGTTGCATTTACGATAATGCCATTATAGACCTCGGCCAAACTATCGCTCAACTAATAATTGGCCGTGTGCGGGCCCGCTAACCGTTTTTTGTAACGCCGTATAATTGATATCAATATTATTTAGAGTTGTGAGGTTTGTAGTGAAATGTAATACACAGCGGAACTGAATTTTTAAAAAAGATGTAAATACTAAGAAGGCAGATAAAAGTTAAAAATGTACATATGCAGGTCACATTCGAAACATAATCCATAATCAAACCTATATGAGTCACGATTAATCGAGAGATCATTCGAATATGTCTATACCATTCTAAAAATAAAAATATTCAATTCACGATCTTTCGAATTATTACTCATATTATCAACAATAATTGCAGAAGTACTTTGGAAATGATCGGTAACAAGTTTGTGCGATTTCGACAAACGAAATTGTATTGTTAAAGTCAAGTCAATCATCAAGTTTTTTTTTTGGAGATTGAAGAAGTTGATTATGAAAGTACTTGAATTAGTGATAATATTTTTATTAAGTAAATTGCAAACTTTGTCAAAAATCGAGATTCATATCGCGAGGTATGAATTTCTGCGAATGACTGAAGAAATTTTTTTGCCGAAGGGGTGCCCGTGACGTTTTTTTGACTATTGGATAAAATGTGAGGGTTGTCAAAATTAGATTATTTGACACGTATTTTAGCAACGCATCTTTCTTTCTTGTACATTCAACGTAAGAATCTCAAATACACTTTGAAATTGCAAATAATCTAGACAATGAGAGGCTAGTTTTATTTTCATGTAGATTTTTTTTTATTTCTAGGTTAGATAAAAGAAGCTGTTAAAATCGCATTATTTGACACGTATTTCAGTACCACATCTTTAACACATTGGCTGTTTTTTTGTAAAATGTCATAAAAAGTTTTCTTTGTTTTTAAGTTTTATTTTATAAAATGAGTAAGAATATGCTTAATTAATTCATTTTGATGCATTTTTTAGACGAAATTACGGGTTTTTTATGTGTCAGTCACAGGTGACTGACCAAACTCCAATAGCAAAAAATTAGGGGTTTCGCCCCGTCAGGCAATGTGTCAGTCACGTGTCTCACTCTCACAAACATTCTCTCTAACAAATTCAACGGCCAATTAAACAGTAAGCTAAATAGTAAGTTTAAAGTAGGTACTCACTGTCAGTCATCGGTGACTGACGTGGCGTCATGGGAATACTTAAGTGGCAGTCACCGGTGACAGACAAAGCGGTCAGCGTGTTAAATCTTGGACAAATTTTTTTCATGTGAAATTACATCATGAAATGACTGTATATGCAATCTGTTATCAGAATCATCAATTCTGTTACATGAGACATACTTCCCACGTAAATCAAGTACAGCGTGTACCTCAGGTTTTGGTAAGCACCTGTATACTCTTCTCCAACTGAGGTTACTGGTTGCGATTTTTTTTTTGCATACAGAAATACTTTCATCTTTTAAATCAAGATAATATTCAAAAATATGTGACTTAGGGATCCTAGTCGCATCACGAATGTGGGATCTTTTTGGTATTTTACATATTTTGCTTCTAAAAATCTTTAAGAATTAAAAAAAAGAGCTGCATTGCCCCTCTATTATTTTATCTCTACAATTCTGTGCACTCTCTTGCAATCGTAATTTGAATTCAATGCTTTTCTTGGCATAGATTTACCTTTGCGTAAAGTACAAGGTTTTCTACTGTTTTTTAAGTATTTTTCTCATTTTTTTTCATGCGTATCTTTTCTTTTTAATTAATTTTCTTTCGGAAATCGTTTAAATCGCCTCTAGGGACCTCAAAACTGATATTTACGGTGAAGAACATTTTGAAAAAAGTCACGATTAAAATACAGTAGTAGTAGTTCGTAACGGATATAGTATATTGTACAACAAGAGTCGATATGATGCACATATCATATTTACTCGCGTTGTACAGATAACTTTTTCTGCGACTGAAATCCCTTTCACTTTTCATAATGAATACCAAAAAAACATGTAAATTAATTTATCTGACGTTTGATGTGTGACGTTTTCTCGTCGCGGCCACGTCACCATTATAAAAAAGTCACTGTAATGCGTGGTCTACAATGTTGAAGGTTTATCAGTTTTGGAAATGTTTTCTATTCACGTAATCATAAAGTTTTCATTGATAGTTTTCACCTTCTTACTTGTACACCAATCCATATATTGTTTGTATGCGATGTCATATTTTGGACGGGATCTGATCTGCAGTAATCCTGCTGGATATATTGAGCAGATTTCCTAATTTCAGGTGGGATACAATTATTTGAATCACTTTCACTTTCCATGATGATTTCCGATTATATAAAAATGTAAATTAATTATTTGACGTTTGATGTGACGTTCTCCCGTCGCTGCCGCCGCCGCTGCAAGGTTCTATAACAATGGTTGTTTATTATCTGTAATCTGGATTTCATATCCGTACACCTAACCGAAAAATAGCTTATATCCGTACAGTTTATTGTTAGCGAATTAATCAATATACGGCAAGGAGTAGAAAAAAGTATATATAAACATATCCCATATCTTTTCCATTGTTATCTATTGCAATAAAGTACGAATAGTTTACGTGGTCGGGTTTTATTTGACAGTTTTCAATACAAAATCAATAACCGTTAAGGGTAATGTACTTTAATACCTCGAAATACTGGATATAGTGTACATTTAGGGCTTATATAATGGAAGGCGTAAAGCTGCACGTCGTAAATATGAAATTACTCCAAACGCAAATGAACGCGTTCGATATTATAATGTTAACGATATAAAAATAGCACATTATTATACAAGTTTAATAAGAGGGTATATTCTGGCACGAGTGGGATTGGAGCACGACCTAGCTCATTGGTAAGCCTAATACCGGTTTATGTATGTTACAGCTTCCATCAAAAGGAGATGTATTGTCCAAGTGCACAAATCCACCACATGGAGGAAAGCTACTTATCAGCGGAAGACTGAAGTTACCAGGTCACAGCAGTTATTGAGTTTTAGAACAAAGCGCGAATCACACTACAGCGTGGTATCAATGCAGAGCGAAATTCGAAGAAACTCTCTGGAAAGTATGAAGAAATGAAGGACGGTAGACCAACTCAGAAATACAGCTGTCTAATGAAAGATGACTTGTTCAAACAGAGCTCTTTGATGTCACTACCGCGAACGCTGTGGAGAATATGACATCTGAAGAAGACAGCGTTTTTCTAGCTATGCAGAAAGAGGATTTATCCAGCGCCAGCTTTTGCCAGCAAGGACAAGAATCTAGCTGAACAAGAGGCAAGAAAGAGCAAACTAGATATCAGAAAGAATAAAGCAGATGTAAAAAATCAACAAGGATATAAAGTTGCCTCATGTCTACTGTCGACGTCAGAAGATGAAAATAAATACCAGCCATCGGTACCGATGTCTGCTACTGCTACTCCGAAAATAAAAAGACCAAGAAGAACATGGGATATGGTAATGTCAACATCAGCGACAGAAAGGCTACGTTCGTCAAAACGGTAATGGCCAAAGATCTCGGGCACAATTTACATGCAAGGCGGTTGCAACAGAAAATATGGCCAATTTTTCCACGAATGTTTCCTTCTTTCTGCATTGGAATAGAATACTTCTACCAGATATGGTCAATTACAAAAAAAAGCACAGACATTGTAATATTCAGTAAGGGACTTGAAAGGCTTCTCCGAGTTCTTATAATCCTTCGCGAGACCACTGGTCAGATTTAAGTCGTGTGCATCAAATCAAGGTGTTTGAAGAATGGAGCCTGAAAAATCCGCTGCGTGGGCTACTTTTCGACTCCAGTACTTCGAACATGGACTCACAGGATGGGCATGTGTAATTATTGAAAAATAATTTAAAAAAATAATAATTTCAACCGTTCTCTACTGTGAGTGGATTTTTGCCATCACATATACGAAGTTGAATACCCTCGGCGGCTCTTCTGGACCGAATATTCCTCTCTTCAAAATTTAAATACTCAATCGATATGACTAGTTTGCAGCTGCCTCAAACGATCTATTCACATAAATCTAAAAAAATGGTGATGTGGCCATGTTACTTTCTCCGACTTGATGGTATCATTTATATTTACGCTTTCATGGTTTATTTTCAATTTAAATCATATTTTAGATGTACATCGAGCGTTGTATCAACTCGGATGAAACTGACGTTTAAAACGTCAAAATTATGAAAGATGGAAATATGCTTCAAATTAAAAAAAACTCAGTTTACCAAAAACCAAAGGGATTTCGAAAAAAACCTATTCTTCATAAGTTGTTTATTTTAGCAATCTCTACTATTATTATAAACATAAATTTGCAGTAACTATTATCATTTTATAATTATAAACCAAAAATAATACATTTTTTTCTCGAATAAAAATGATTTTATGAAAAATATTTTCAAGCAAAAGATGTTAATTTCTTTGTTTTCTTCAATCAGCTAGCAGCTTAAATATCGGTATTCCACAGGGAAGTATTCTAGGGCCATTATTGTTCATTATACATACCATAATGTTAAACAAATTGTCGAGTTTTGGGTTTAATAATAATCTCATTAACTTCTTTTCTAGTTATTTAAATAATCGCCGTGTATGTGTAATTCATAACAATTTCCAATCATTTGAATATGAATTGAAATCAGGTGTTCCCCAAGGCTCCAACCTTGGACCCTTATTATTTCTAATATATTTCAATGATATTTTTCTAAATCTGAATTGTAAGGCATTAGCATATGCCGATGATCTAAAAATTTATTGTGTTACCAAGTCTGTTGACGACAGTTTATCTTTACAACAGCAGTTGGATGTGATCGCAACATGGTGTAGACTTAACTGTTTGACATTAAATATAGGCAAATGCAAAATTGTTAGTTATACCAAAAATAAATCACCAATCATATTCAGATACTGTGTTGATGGTACAGCCATTGAGCGAGTCGAAACTTTTAAAGATCTAGGGGTTACTTTCGACAGTAATTTAAGTTTTAGAGATCATATTCTAGACATTACAAAATCTGCCAGTAAGTGTTCAGGTTTCGTAATTCGTCAAACAAGAGGTTTTAAGAACATCAAATGTATTAAGTTACTTTACTATTCCCTAATTCGATCTAAATTAGAGTATGCGTCGATAATTTGGACACCACATTATAATCTCTATATAAAAATAGTTGAAAGGATACAAAAACGTTTTTTAAAATACTTGTCCTACGTAACAACTGGTAGTTATCCTGCCCAGGGCTGCCCTTATCATGATCTATTGAATGTGATTGACGAAGAATCCTTGTACCTAAGACGCATAATTGCAAGTGTTAAGACATTGCACAAAATTGTTAATAATAGATTGGACTGTGCTTTCTTGCTTTCCCAATTCTCGTTTAATGTACCATCTAGCTATACACGTTCAAATAATACATTCTATATTAGCGCCTCAAATACCAATATTGATTCACATTCCCCAGTCAACGATATGTCTGGCAATTACAATGTTATTAGCAAACACTGTGATATTCATAATGATAACATTAATAGTATCTTACAATTGGTGAGACAGCACTTTAAATTACCACCACATATTGCATAAATCTAACTTCTCTCTCTTTCTTTTTCTTTGATTATTTTTATTATATTATGCATATCACATTTGCAATCTCATTTACTTTAGTTTAATTATACATTAGCTATTACGTTACTCTAGCATAAATTATTATTATATAGACTTTAGAACAAATTGTTTATTTTATACTAATTTAATTGATTATTTTGTCCTGTAATTGGAATTTGTATTCTGTTGGGCAAATAAATATTATTATTATTATATTTGTAAATGACTTAGGCAAATCAATACAAAATGATAAAGTCGTGACCTATGCGGATGACACAAACATAGTAATAACGGCAGATACCTTGAACCAACTGAACGTAACAGGTGGCATTGCAAACAATTAAAGCTTGGTTTCAACAAAATAAACTTATTATTAATGAAACTAAATCAAACTATTTACTGTTTAAAAACGTACCTGATGATAGATACTTATCACTCGGTAGAATCAGATATCAAACATCTAATGACGCGAGACTACTGGGCATATCAATTGACACAAAATTAAATTTCAATGATCACATTAGAAAAATTAATGGGAAAATATCTAAAAGTATTTTTGGTTTACGGTTTGGAAATTAGCAGAATATTCTACTACTGCAATATATATTCAATTATACGATATTGTATAATATTTTGGGGCTCAAGTCCAAATTTACACAAAGTCTTCCTATTACAAAAACGTGCTCTTAGAACTATGAAAAAACTTAAGTACAATGAGTCTTGCAGAGGAATATTTAAAAGTAAAAGACTGCTAACAGTACCTGCTATATACATACAGGGTGCGTAGAAAGTACCGCACCAAATGGGATTATATGGAAACGGTTTGACATTCAGATTTGACATTTAGTAGGTTTAAATTAGATATAAATACCCATATTTTAAGATGAGTTTCATTTGTTTCGCACTACTTGCTTTTTGTCAGAGACCGCCATGTTGAATTTTTCTAATAGCATCCTAGGTTTTCTTGGTATTATTTGAAAGGTTATTTAATTAGAAGTACAACGTGGTATAATATTAGCATGTTTATTCTGAAATAACGTCGAAAATAAATAATTGAAAACAAAAATGAAATCAACATGAAACCTAATAAAATCACAATAGGTGCTCAAATTGTTGACCATTCACTTCTCGACAATAGTAAAGTCTATCAAGAAAAGCGCCCATTGTATTATGCAGATATGCCGGAGGAATGTTTGTTATTGCAACTCTAATTCGAGCTTCTAATTCATCTAATGTTGTTGGCCTATTTCGATACACAACACTTTTTAAATATCCCCAGAAGAAAAAGTCCATAGGTGTCAGGTCTGGAGACCTAGGTGGCCATTAAATTGCACCCCTCCGTCCGATCCATTGCCCTGCGAAATTATGATTTTGGAATTGTCGAACTTGATGACCGAAATGCGGTGGAGCACCATCTTGTTGAAACCATACATCTGGGTGCAAGACTTGTGGATTTATTGAATTTGGTTTAATCTTCTTTTATTTTTGGTACAATTTGGTTTTGCAATAGTTCTAAGTAAACAACAGATCTTAATGTATCACGTAAAAAGAACGGGCCGATGACGTTTCCATCCAATATTCCATTGGATATTGAGTGTGAGTTTTCAAGTTGACATACGGGTTAGTAGGGTGCCAGTATCTGTAGTTATGCCTATTTACAGAACCATTTAACATAAATGTAGCTTCATCTGAAAAAACTATGTTTTTGACAAAATTTTGATCAACTCCTGTTCTTTCCATCATTATTTCTGCAAATTGTATCCTCCGATTAAAATCCTCTGGTAACAGTTCATGAAGTAAATGTGGTTTGTAAGGATGATACTTAGACCGCTTTAATATTGTTCTAATTGATCCTTCCAACACATCATGATCTACTGCAAGTTGCCTGGTTGAGGTTCGTGGTGTTTCACAGACATCCAGTAAAACTTGTAATAAAGTGTCATCATTTGTGGCTTTCGGTCTTCCAGGTGTAGGACAATTCTTTACTCTTTTTAGTTCTTCAAATCGTTGCACTGTTCGCGTCACTGTAGATCTGCTGATTGGATTCCTATTTGGATGACTATTATTAAACACATGGCAAGCTTCAGCATGGGTTCTTCTGCGATCACCAAATCCAACAATTATTAATTTTTCAATGCGCTCAATTTCGGACAAATTCATTTTCGCTTACCTATCTTAACTTAAGTTTGATACACAAATGTCAAATCTAAATGTCAAAACGTTTCCACATAAACTAATTTCTCGCAATACTTAAGTTTCTTGGT
This sequence comes from Ocypus olens, assembly GCA_910593695.2. Taxonomy (NCBI): domain Eukaryota; kingdom Metazoa; phylum Arthropoda; class Insecta; order Coleoptera; family Staphylinidae; genus Ocypus; species Ocypus olens. The sequence continues at coordinate 42,526,665 of OU343055.1, forward strand.
AATTTAAGTTTTTGTTTCAATTATTTATTTTTGTCGTTATTTCAGAATAAACAAGCTAATATTATACCACTTTGTACTTCTAATTAAATAACCTTTCAAATAATATCAAAAAAAACCTAGGATGCTATTAGAAAAATTCAACATGGCGGCCTCTGACAAAAACCAAGTAGTGCGAAACAAATGAAACTCATCTTAAAATATGGGTATTTATATCTAATTTAAACCTACTAAATGTCAAATCTGAATGTCAAACCGTTTCCATATAATCTCATTTGGTGCGATACTTTTTACGCACCCTGTATATGAATGTATGACATTCATTAAAAAATATTAGAAATACTTCACTGAAAATCGAATGAATAGTAACTATAGTATTAGGCAAACAAATAATGCATATATAATACCTAAACATAGATTAACCCTTTATGAGAAAAGAGCATTTTATTCGTGCATAAGAATTTGGAATAAGTTACCAGATAGAATAAAAGACTGTAGGCGTTTAGATATACTTAGGAAATAATTGTTTGATTATTTGTGTGATATGGAACCATATTCTATTGATGAATTTGAAGCTGCAGATGGCAATTACCATTAGTAACTATTTACTTTGACGTTATTCTAAGTTTCAATCCTGTGTTATATATTTACATATGTATTTTTATTTAATATATTTTGTATTTGTATGGCATGATAAACTATAGAATAAAGACAATTTATTATTATTATTATTATAATGTTTGTTTAAATATTTTTGTGATATTTTTCATATTTAAGAAAATATTGGCAAAAACAAAAAACAGTTAAGGTAAACACCCACTTCCGGTGTACGAAATTACACCAAAAGCTTTTCAGTTCTTCGGATTATCAAATAAGATGTATGTTGAAAGTTTCATATCAATTGCTCTATTAGTTTTTGAGATACAGCGCGCACAGACACACACGCACACACAGACACATTTTTTTACTTTCTCCGTTACGAAGTACGAGAAAGTATTGTGATCGTGATTTTTTTTTCAAAAATTTTTTTTACGGAATTATCCGTTTTGGGGTCCCTAGATTGTGTCTGTGTGTGTGTCTGTGTGTGTGTGTGTGTGTGTGTGTGTGTCTGTCTGTGCGCGGTGTATCTTAAAAACTAATAGAGCAATTGATATGAAACTTTGAACATCCGTCTTATTTGATAATCTGAAGAACTGAAAAGCTTTTGGTAAAATTTCGTACACCAGAAGTGGGCGTTTACCTTAACTGTTTTTTGTTTTTTGCCAATATTTTCTTAAATATGAAAAATATCACAAAAACAATTAAACAAACTTTGAAGACAACAAAGAAATGAACATCTTTTGTTTAAAAACATTTTTCATAAAATCATTTTTATTGTAAAAAAAAAATTATTATTTTTTTTTTATTTTTAGTTTATAATTATAAAACGATAATAGTTACAGCAAATTTATGTTAATAATAATTGTAGAGAATGCTAAAATGAACAACTTATAAAGAATAAGTTTTTTTCGAAATCTCTTTAGTTTTTGAGTAAACTGAGTTTATGAATTTGAAGTATAATTTTCATAACTTTGACGTTTTAAACGTCAGAATCATCCAATACTGCAACACGTTAAATGTACATTTAAAATATGATTTAAATTGAAAAAATAACGTGAAAGTATAAATCAAAATTTCAGCACTTTTTCACGACTTTTTTTCAGGATTGATTTTTCAGATCTTTTTTGTAAGACAAATTTTCAGGAATATTTTCATTTCTTCTTTTAGGTCTTTTTTAAGAACTTTTTTCTAGGACTTCCTTTGCAGGACTTTTCTTTAAGACTATATTTTCAGGACTCTTCTTTAACGATGTTTTTTCAGGACTTTTCTTTTCAGAATTTTTTTCGAGGACTCTTTTTCAAGACTTTATTCTAAAAACTTTTTGTGCAGGACCTTTTTGAGGCTTTTTTCAGGATTATTTTTTAAGCGTTTTTTAATGACTTTTCCAGGACTCCTTTTGGGATTTTTCTTGCAGGATAATTTTTTCAAAACTTTTGTTAACACATTCGCTGCCACTGCAATTGGGATTGCACACACGCAAGTTCAAGTCGGGCCCACAAGCGCGTCGATGGCAGCGAACGTGTTAAGAGTTTTTTAGAACTTCTTTCAAGACTTTATTTCCAGGGCTCTTAACGACGTTTTTTCAGAACTTTTCTTTTGCAGAATTTTTTTCCAGGGCTCTTTTTACAAGACTTTATTTTAAAAAGTTTTTGTTTGAGGCTTTTCTTAGGACTTTTTTTTCAGGATTTTTAATATGGATTTTTTTTTTGAGCTATTTTAATGCATTTTTCAGGACTTTTCTTAGGCGTTTTGCAAGACTCTTTTTGGGATTTTTTTTTTGCAGGACAATGTTTTCAAAACTTTTGTTACAGCTTTTTTCAGAACTTTTTTCAAGACTTTATTATCAGAACTCTTTTTTGAGGCCTTTTTTCAGGACTTTTGTTGCAGAACCTTTCTTTTTCGAATTTTTTTCGAGGCCTTTTTTTCAAGAGTATTTAAAATCTATTATGTTCAGGACCTTTTTAGGCATTTTTTATCAGGGTTATTTTTTCAAGACTTTTTAACGCCTTTTTTTAACGACTATTTTCTGGGTCTTTTTAAGACCTTCTTAAGGATTCTTTGCAGGACATTTTTCAGAAATCTCTTTCAGGACTCTTTTTTATAACTCTTTTTAGGACTTTTTTTCGGGACTATTTCACAGGCTTTATACAGGACTTTTTAAGGTCTTTATTCAAACTATTTTTGTAGGCTTTTTCAGTACTTTTCTTCTGGCCTTTTTATCAGGACTTTTCCTAGGACCTTATATTCAAGAATTTTTGATCAAGATTATTTTTTCAAGACGTTTTCCACGATTAATTCTTCAAGATTTTTTTAATACCTTTTATCAAGGCTTTTTTCATGACTTCTGCTAGCACTATTTTCGTGACTTTTTTCGGGTCTTTCTAGGATCTTTGTAAGGACTCTTTGCAGGCTTTTTTTAGGACTTTTTTTTCTAGACTGTTCTTCAAGCTTTCTTTCAGTACTTTTTAAGGCCTTTTTTCGAACTTTTTTTTTCAGTACTTTTCTATAGGCTTTTCTATCAGGTCTTTTTCCAGGACCTCTTTTTTGTGACGACTCTCTTTTCTGGACTTTTTCAATCACCTGTTTTTCAAGACATTTCTTTGCAAGAGCACTTTTTCCAGACTCTTTTTCTGAACTTTTTATAACGACTTTTTTATCAGGTTTTTTCAGGACTGTTTTATTCAAGACGTTTTTCGGGTATTCTCTTTAGAACTTTACAACCAGGACTCTTCCAGGGCTTTTCCAGAAATCTTTTTCAGGACTTTTTTCAGGATTTATCAAGACTTATTTTTAGGACTTTTTTCAAGAATTTATTAGTTTTTTTTAGGTTTCGAATATACTTATTTAAGAGTATTTGAATTGGAAGTATAATTTGTTATTCATAACTTTGACGTTTTAAACGTCAGTATCATCTGATCAATGAAAATAAACCATGGTAGTATAAATATAAATAACTATTATGCAATCAAAATCGGAGAAAGTAACATGATGGCCACATCACCATTTTTTTTCAGAAAATGTTGAAATGGCATCTAGGGATTCCAAAACGGATATTTCGGTAAAAAAAATGTTTGAAAAAAAAATCACGATCACAATACTTTTTCGTACTTCGTAACGGAGAAAGTAAAAAAAATCATCTAAAACCATATTTTGAATTGTTGGGGCCCAAGGCCATGAGTGCCCCCTCCCAGGAGGAATCAAGTCAAATAAAAAAACAACATTGCAATATAACAATATAAGCGATTATAACGATTTTGAGACCTAAAATTGTATGTCGTCATGGCTGCGATACGCTTTTGGCGACTTTACAAAGTAAAGAGACCGGTGACCGAGCTCCTTGTATTAACGGGCCCTAAGCCATGGTCTCGTTGGCCTAGGCAAAAGGACCATCCTGCTTCTACTGCTCCACTTCTCTCGAAAAGGAGGATTTCTGATCTGCGACATTTCTGCCTTATTTTTTTCGGAGGGTTTCCGAATAAATACATCGACTTTCGGTTACCTGGAGTTGTCCATCATATCAGATGGATGCTCCTAAGAATCTTCCTTTTTCAGGATCGGATTAAAGTTACCTGTGGTGAACAAAAAGACAGGAAGGATCTCTAAGTTCGTGATACTCATGTGTGCCAAGTATTGCTGCATATGCTCCGTGATATGACCGAACCATCTCCAGTACCAATGTAGCTCTCAAGCAACATCTCAGGTACTTTGTGGAAGAACTTGCCAGCCTAGCAATATTTTACGAAGACCACGAATACAAGAAAACTTGCACCTGACGGCCAGAGTTAATGGACATAAACGGCTGCGTAGAAAGCTGTTTGTCAATGCCAACACCGTAGATCCCTATGTCACGAAGAAAACGGCTAACATCTTAGGTGGCAGCAAGGAGTTACTTACTCAAGAAACCCGAGTCAGTGAGCAGCGGATGCAACCTAAATTAGCAGTTTCGGGAAAAAAGCTGCACAAATTATTGTACTTAACAACTACGCCGAAAGGGGAGTTACCCTACTCAGAGTAGATTTTAGTTTTTGAACGTACCCTGTGCAACCGCTTTAAAAGTTGTGGGGGGGGTAGCGCTGGAAATTTGCGGCGAATACTGCGGATTGTCAGTAAACTTGGAGCAGTGGTCGAACGAACAACATGCCTTCATGGTAGAGGCGTTTTTTAAAGCGAACGATTCTTATGTAGTGGCTATTCGACGTTTTTGCAACCATTACAATATTCGGCGTGTACATGATGCTCCGTCGACAAATTTAGTGAAATCGTGGGTTCAAAGATTCCGACAAACAGGTTCCGTGGCAAATCGGAAGCACCCAGGTCAACAGAAGTCCATCAAAACGCCTGAGAACATTGAGATTGTGCGACGTGCTGCGACCGGAAATCCAAGGCGGTCAATTCGAAAACATAGGCAGGCCCTGAATATTCATCGCTCAAGTGTGCAACGGATTTTAAACAAAGACTTACACTTCCATCCCTATAAAATTCAATTGGTACAGTTCCTGAAGCCTACAGACCACGAAATTAGAAAAACATATTGTGAGACCATGATGAATATGTTTTGGGATGAAGGAGGCTTGGACAACATTTTATTCAGTGATGAGGCTCACTTCCACCTGGAGGGCCACGTAAACAAACAAAACTGTCGGTATTGGGCCCCCAAGAACAATTGCATTCCAAGAAGGTAACAGTTTGGTGTGCCATGTCGTCTTCTGGAATAATCGGGCCCTACTTTTTTGAGGATGCCCGTGGCCGCTCTGTTACGGTGACAAGCCAACGCTACACTGCAATGCTACACCAATTTTTGACACCAGCTCTTCAAAACGTTCCTGGTTATGACCCAAACTGGACCTGGTTTCAACAGGATGGGGCGACGGCACACTCAGCAGCAGCATCAATGGACAATGTACGTGAATTGTTTCCAGGAAGTGTTATTTCGAGATTTGGGGATATCTCTTGCCCGCCAAGATCACTAGATCTTACTCCCCTTGACAACTTTTTGTGGGGATATTTAAAGAGTATCGTCTACAACGATCCTCCAGCCACTACGGAGCAGTTAAAAGACAACATTCGAGAGGCCATTAACAACATTCCTATTGAAATGTGTCGGCGGGTATTTAAACATTTAAGAGCAGCATTGGAGGAGTGCTATGAGAAGGATGGTCGACATTTGGACAACATTGTGTTTAAAAAATGAAATCCGCATCTCTGTACTTTCTTAATTTAATATTAAAATTATTCCAATACTTTTTATGCTGTTATTATAACGTGTTAAAAACTGAAATCTCCTCTGAGTCACCCTGTATAATCAAAGTTTGACAAAAGATGAAACCCAGAGGCAGTACCTTCTGGGCCAGATGGAGCTTCATAGAAATACGCACCTTAACATCTCCTAAGTCGGCTTGTTTCAAAAGTCATCGAGATGTGTTTTGTTACTAAGAAACTGATCTAATAATTTTTATGTAATTGACAATGATAATTTGTGAAGTAAAATTCGTTATATAAACAATAGATTAGAATTAGAATTTCAAACGTAATCACCTAACAATAATCCGAAAGATCTGATTTTTTTTATGAAGAGAAATAAATTTGTAATTTACATATTTTTGGACCACCTTATTGAATACCTTTACACACTTTGATGTCAAACAAATATTCTTCTACTAGTATAATCAGATGATAAAAATCATTTTCAAGATCGTCAGTTAATGCTCTACCACTTTCAGAAAGGATGAAAAGCAGCACAGTCATTTCGCGATCTTAACGAGCTTTTTAGCAATGGTAAAATTGCTAAAAAGTTGGAAGATGGTTTCGAAAGTTCAAATCGGGCGATGCCAACCTCAAAGATGACGAAGGAAGAGGACGGCCATTGGATTTCGACGATCAAGCACTTCTGGCAAGAGTGGAGGAGGAAGATAGCTTGGCTGAAGAATTCGAAGTCCTTCGACTAAAAAGTTTGGAAAGTTTTGCAAATTGGCTGACAGGGTTTCTGGCGAACTCTCAGATGATAATAACAACGCTTATACTGCTGCAGAGAAATGAGCAAACGCTATTTTTCAAAGGAATACCAAAAGTAATCCACTGCAAGAAGGCAAAGTGGTGGATATGGTGGGGCAGAAGCGGAATAATCCACTGGGAGATCTTCTCACATGGCATCTGCTTTTGGTGGAATGGCAATGATGAGCAACAACAGTGGCGAATTTCGGAAAAAAAAACGGCAAAAAGCAATTGAATGTCAACAACGACGTCTATATGGCCCAGCTCAATCACCTCCACGCTGCAATACAAGCCAAAAGAACCAAATCGTCTTTCCACGGGTCGATCGTCGCGTCGTCGAATTTATCGCCTATAAGGGATGGGTGCTGATTTTGTATGAGGTATGAGCCATACTCTCCAACAGGCTCCCACGGACTACCACGTCAATCGCTTGCTAAAAATCTGGCAGGCAGACACTGTTTACGATGATTTGGATGAGTTAGTGGCCGATGTCATAGCGTGGATTTTCGGGTGTGCCGCAGGGTACCCACTTAGGCTATTTTGATTATTTATTAACCCTTTAACCTACAACCACGAGTACTCCTCGTGTTTAAATGTTGGTAGTAGTAGTAGTAGTAGTAGTAGTAGTAGTAGTAGTTTATTGATGCCTGACAATAATGTCTTACATAAGTCACCTTATCCAACATAGTACATATTATATATGATACATAACAAAAATATAATAATACATATAAAATTACAATACAATTACAAAATAAATGAATAGATGAAGCAAAATTATACTAGATCCAAAACCGGTGAGTACGATGAGATAAATTACAATCCCTGTTCCATATCAACCATATTTAATTATTTACCATAAAATAAAATAAAAACCAATAAATTAATAATAAATAATTATTGAACTAAAAACAGACAAAAAAAAACACAATATGGTCCGTATTATAAAAGTTAAAATAAATAAATAATTAAATAATAAAACAGAATAAAGAAATATAAAAATTAAAAATGTAATAAATTAATTTAAAATATATGTAAATATAAAATTGGACAACACTGTATACACATTAAAAAATATATTTAAAGCTAAATATTTAAATAAAAATAAATAGCAAAAGATACAATTTGGTTCGTATTATAAAAATTAAAAATGAATCAATAAATAATTAAATAGTTAAAAATATGTCAATAAATAAAATAAAAAGTGAATATAAATTTAAAATTTGAAATAATTAAAAAATAAAAAATAAAAATAATTAAATAAAAAATTAAAAATTTAATAAATTAATTTAAAATATATGTAAATATAAAATTGGACAGCATTTTTTACACATTAAAAAAATATTTAAAGCTAAATGTTTGAAATGTTACTTTTCATAAATTCCTCAAATGAGTAATATCCATTTTTTAATAATACCTTTGAAACCATGCTCTTAAACTGTTTCAGAGATAACTGTTTCCAGGTATCTGGTAATTTGTTGTAAAATTTAATAGCCAAATAATTTGTACTATTACATGATTTTACTAATCTTATTTTCTTTTGGTGTATCTGCTTTTTATGTCTGGTTTCGTGACAATGCTTAAGACAGGTGTACTTGTTTGGATTTTTGAATACATATAATACAGATTCTAAAATATATAGAGATGGTAACGTTAAAATTCCCAGACGAATAAAAACTGGTCTACAATCATCTCTGTACTTGACATTACCCATTATACGAACAGCTTTCCGTTGTAGTCGAAATAGCCTGTGTCTACATGCTGCATGACCCCATGCCAGTATACCGTATCTCAACCGTGATTCGATGAGACTATAATAAACTGTATTAGTTATATTTTCCGGAACCCTCCCTATTAAGCTCCGCATACAAAAGATATTTCTTGCAAGCGATGCCGCTAGATGGTTTCCATGATTCTCCCAACATAGCGATGAATCAACATGAAATCCAAGAAAACAGTGAGTTGTTTTCGGTGTGCTCTTTTTAAGAGTGAAAGTTATTTTTTTTGTTTTATTTTCATTCAAAATCAATTTATTTTGTGAAACCCAGGTATTTACAGCATTCATTGTTGACTCATTCGCCACGGTAGTTTCCTCCGTTGTTTTACCCTCATTAATAATAGTAGAATCATCGGCGAATAATATGACATTCGGTATATTTGGCTGACTAGGAAGGTCATTTATAAAGATTAAAAATAATAAAGGCCCAAGTATTGAACCTTGAGGGACCCCATATCTTATCTTTTCTGGTTTTGAAATTGTACCATTATAAAATACTGACTGACATCTATTGGCAAGATATGATTTCATGAGGCTAATACTATTTTTTGAGAAATTATATGCTTCAATTTTTTTAATAAGCAAGTCATGTGAGACACAGTCGAGCGCTTTGCTCAGATCAATGAAGGATACTACCGATACATTTTTGTTTTCAAAAGCGTTCATAATCCTTTCACTGAGAGCAATAACAGCGTCTGATGTTGATAAACCAGGTCTGAAACCAAATTGACTTTGGCTAAAAAGGTTATTTGTTTCAAAAAACTCCATTATTTGGTTTTTCATGATTATTTCAACTACTTTGGATATTATTGGTAGTATTGAAATTGGTCTGTAATTATTTACATCTTGTTCATCTCCACTTTTATGTATTGGTATAATTTTAGCCAACTTAAGGGCATCCGGGAAAATACCAGTTGTAATTATTTCATTTATCAGCTTTGTAAGTGATGTAACTAATTGATTTATAATACATTTTATATGGGACAAGGATAAACCGTAAATGTCTTCACATTTACTATTTTTTATACTCAGAATTGCATCTCTGACAAGTATGGGGGTAGTTTTTGCAAATTTGAAATTTAGGGACTCTGTGGTTTTGATTAAATTATTGAAAGGGACGTCAGGTAAATTTTGCATTAGTGATTCTGCAATATTAGCAAAAAACGTATTAAATTCATCACTAGATATTTTGCAGCAGTTTATTTTTTTAATTTTGTTTCTAGCATAATCAATTAATCTCCACATTGCTTTTGACTTATTATGGGCTCTATTAATATATTTACCGTTTTCATTTTTCCGTGTACTTTTTATTAAAGATCTATATTTACAACGTAAGTTATTTCTTCTTAACCTTAAGTCCTCTGTAGGAAAACTTTTATATAAATCACTCAATACATGTAAAGTTTCTCGCATTTCTCTGAGTTCGGAATTAAACCATGACATTTTTCTATTTATTTTTTTTGGTGTTTTAATTGGAAAACATAATTTTACATTAGCAATCAAAACATTATGAAAATTTTCCCACTTTTCATTTAAGGTAAGTGTCGCACCTAATATAGATGTCCAATTAATGTTATCAATTGCATTGAAAAAACTATATTTACCTTGTTCTGTAACTGGTCTGAAAGGCGGTGGTTTGATATAATTTACAATTTCTTGAAATGTTACATTTATGGATATACCGGTGTGATCAGAGAGATGAGTATCTGTATTGTAAGTAGTTATTCTATTAAAATCTATATTCGTAAATACATTATCTATACAATTCTCTTTTCTAGTATTAAAACTTACTAGTTTATATAACCCATAGCTTGCTAGAGTATCCATAATATGCAATTCCTTGTACCCACCGGTATTGAAAAGTATGTTAAAATCGCCACCCAGTATGATATTGCTTCGATCAACATGGAGTTGGCCTAAAAAATGACACAGAATAGAAATAAAATCATTAAAATCTCCAGAGGGAGAACGGTACACACAAATGATATAACAATCAATATTATGAACAAAAATGCACAATTCACAATTTTTATCAACCGATAAGGAATTTGTAAACTGATCGTATTTTTAATATGACACATTTTCTTTTGCGTAAATTATTATTCCACCATAATTATTGATATTGCGTGCATAAAAAGCAGTTGAAAATAAATTTCCTACAGAGGAAATTTCACATTCACTTTTAGATAGCCAATGTTCAGCGACACATATAAAATCGTAGTTTTTATCTATTAAAAAATTATCGAATTCGTCGATTTTATTCCGTATTGATTGCATATTAATAAACAATAGTTTTATTTCCCGTGTTGTTTCATTTGGACGCTTGCTAAAAAATTGTTTATTCTTGCGTCTTCGGGCCATATGTCTGGTTTTCGCAGCTCTACGATTTGATTTAATGGAACTCCTACTTTAAATGACGAGTATTCTTCCGGACGCCTGGATTTTAGAGTTTCGCATCTTACGTCCTTAAAGTTGCAGGAGTGGAGATACTTCGTTAATTCTTCCTTGGTGAGGTTAGGATCCAACATGTAGACGTGGAGATATTTGAATTGAGCAACCCCTTTTATTTTACTGCCTTGAGCTGTACCAATAATGGTATGTTGCTTATTTTTACGGCTTATTACAGTTTCCCAGTTTCCATTACTGTCGTGTTGGTTATGTCCTTCTTCAATGTTTATTATTTCATTAAATTCTTCATTACTTCTAATTGTTTTGTTCATATCGTGTTGTACCTGGTTTTTCGCTTTTACTGTGGGTGAATTATGGTTTTTGAGCTCGGCTCCTTTTACTTCAATTACGGATTTTTCATTTCTGGGCTTCGTATTACTGTCATTCTCCTTCGAGTGTAATTGGTTGCCTACTTCTATGTTGATATTTCGATCTAAAATTACATCCAGTTTTGGTGCAGATTTATTTGTTTTGTTTACAGAACTATCTGCCGGAAGATGGTGTTGGCGGATTGCACATTTTTCATCAAGTAGCGATATTGTTTTTTTCATAACATTGATTTTATCTCTTAATTCTTCTATTAGCTCATCCTTTAACTTAATTATGTCTTGTAAATGACATATTTCGGGTTGTTTATTTGGGAAAAAAATTGGCGAATTACCTTCCACCATATCCGTGGTGTTAACCTCATTCAGGCTGCTTGATTTCTTTCGATTTGCGGAACATGTCGGTAGATGTAAATCCAAGCACGATCGGTGATACCACTTAAGACATCCGTCGCAAGCCCTTGCATCAACAACACTTTGTTTACATTTATTACACTTCGATTTAACACTATTTTCTTCTACACTACTTTCACCAACGACTGTTATTGTCGGCGCCATTTTAAAGTTAAGTGTTGGGGCCAAACATAACGACCACGAGCATATCTCGTGACGCCTCGCTTGAACCAATCACATCGAGCACGAACTCAACTTGTGGCGAGCCGCTTGGGCCAATCAAATCGAGCACGAGCTTAACTCCTGGCGCGCCGCTTGCGTTAGTAGTGCTGCACAATGAATGCATTTTCTTGCGAAACCAAATTTTTTGAAGTCCATATTTTACGTTATCAGTTGTGCCATGAAAAAGCATGAATTTGTGGCGCATGCAATTGGGCACGTCAGGCGTGCTTCAGTCGGTTTGGCTTCTGCTGCTGCATTCGGACGTAAGGAAAGTAGTTAAAAGGGTTAATGATATTTCATCTATCATAGCTTCGCATAAATTTTGTTTGTACGCTGAAGATTTTTAAATCAATCAATACTATTAATGTCTATGTTGCTTTACACAAAGATCTCTCTTCTCTGGTAAATTGGTGTGAACATAATCAATTAAATATTAATACTCAAAAATATTTTAATATTAACTTTTCACACAAAGAAACCAAAATAAATTTACATTAAGGATCATGGAATATTGTTTGACAAGAAATGAACTTCTAGATTTTATATTAACCCTTAGCTAACGAGCTAGTTTATAAATGTCGCAGCCATCGCTTTACAGACAATTAAAATGAGCTCGTTTACAAATTAAGATGATACTAGAGGCGCCGGGAACTTAAAATTTTGTTCGATCTTACGAGAACATTTTCCTTTTTACGAATTCGGGGACCTTCAATCTTACGGAAATACTTCTCTCCTTCTACTCTTCGCCATCTTTATCTAACATTAGTTCGCCCAATATTAGAATATGTCTCACTCATTTGATCAACGTCTTCCGCATTTATCGATAGATAAGAGAGATTTTTAAGGCTTAATATGTGCCGAGCATAAATGACTCGTGATTATCAGCCTTTTGAATGTTCCAACTCTGTCTGCTTGAAGAACTATGGTTGTTGCAAATTTGCAGAGATCTGGACATTTATTTAGATTCCCATTTCACGCACCTAATTATGGAAATGATAACCCCGTGTATAGTACAATGGAAAATTTTAATTCTTACTCAAGAAAAAATTATATTTTTCATGTAACGTCGTTGCATGATACTATTATCTGATAATAATGCTTGTTAATTTTTCCTCCGATATTAATTTTTTATTTTTAGTTATCCTCTATTTTTAAGTATTAATATAGTTTTTCTTCAAGTGTAATGAAATCAGCGCTTTATAGAAGTGAAGCTTCATGTTGAAGTAGATCATAATTAAGTATAATAAAACACTTTTACTTCGTAAAACATAATGTTTTGTTAATGGCAAGTTGAGTTGCCGAAACTATAGTCAACAATAAAATAAAATTTGTGTTATACCAACAAAGTAAAAGTGTTTTATTATATTTACAACATATATAACGAAGTAGAAGCCTCCTCCATAAACAATATCATAATTAAGTATTTTTCAAATATGGTCAGAATTGTCTCGGGGGAGCCCAAAATCGATATTTCCGTGGAAATTATAAATTCGAAAATTTCCACGCAATTCGAGAGGTAATTATTGATTTACTTTTGGTTTGTAAACGATATAATGAACACGACTCCCATTCTGCACATTTCCCTTGCGGTTTGTTTTGCGCGAACAACAGTTTTATAAATTGTGAACGGTAAACAATTAGTCACGATGTAACGAGGTACGTAATTTTTACAAAGGAACAACTGCACCAAGTTTAATTAAAATGGAAGTTGTGTAATTAATATGTTCTGCAAACTGAGGTTGGTTATTAAAGCTTTGTTGTTGGCGGTGTTGAAAAGTTATTGACTTTTTTTACATAATTTGTGCAACTGCTAATTAAATAAAGTTTGAAACCAAATTCAGTGAATTATCTATTGTGAACAAGTTTATTTACATAATGATTATATGATTTATTTGAAATACGTTTTTCGCAGATTGATGGATTTATGAATCCGTGCAGTGTCACTTTTACGATTAATCTTTTAAAATCCTTTTAAACTAATGTGCCAATCAGATAAGACTTCGAGGCCTACGAAATTATATTTCGCAAATCAGATGAGAGTTTACGACCCGCAGATTTAAATATTCATTATATGTTGCATATGAAATCATGATGATAAGTAGATGTCTATATTCCCTTGCGCTTCTTTAATCTTTGACGGAGTTAATACGAGGGTAGTCCCAGAAGAACCCGACCAAATAAGAAAAACGCAAATAACAAATTGGTAAAAAATAACTTTATTTCTCTAGCTCGATACACTTTCTCCGGCGATGTTCAATAGCTTCAATACAAACAAACAAAATAGACACCAACCGCAAACTCCACCTCTTTGTTGTTGGCAAATCTTTCACCACCGAGCCATTTTCTCAAGTTTGGAAGCAGAAAATAATCCGAAGGGGCTAAATCTGGCGAATAGGGAACGTGAGGAAGCAATTAGAACTTTAACTCAATGATTTAGTATATGGCGATAACGGATAACTCCGCTGCGCTGCGCCGTCGTCCGTGCGTAGCCCGTAACACCACTCATTGGCCACCTACTGATTGCTTTGCCCTCTTACTCGAGTTGCATCCAATACTAAAGTAATAAAATTGATACTATAATAATGATTTAAGCAAAGTAACTCAGTTCATTTTATGGAAAACCATATAAGTTCGTGTAATTATTTTCAAATGGACAAACGTAGGATCGTTGTATGCACAATGTACAATTATTACAGTTATACAAGGAACACCCTGTATTTTTTATCATTTTTTTAATTCTATGGAATAAATAAAGGTGAGGTTATTAAATATTCCATATACCTATCGTTTACCGTTTTCGAAATATTTAACGATTTGTTGAAATGAATGGTACAGGTGAAATTTTAAAGTTGCCCCAGTGATTGACGTAGAGCCATTACAATCATTTCTGTATAACTGGTAATAATTTTAAATTGTGCATACAACGATCCTTCGTCTGTCTATTTCAAAAGAATAACACGAAGTTGCATGGTTTTCCATAAAATGACCGCGTCGTATAAGGTGACCCACCCTGTTTACTGATGATTTAAAGCTTTTCCTTCAAATACGTGATAATGGTGATTGTGTAGTCTTGCATGAAGACTTGATATGTTCAGCTGATTGGTGTGACGGAAACAAACTTTACTTCAACATCGCAAAATGTTTTGTTATAACTTTTTGTAACAGTAGGTCAATACAATTATTATATTGACGACAATGTGTTAAAAAGAAATTGCTTAATCAAAGATCTAGGTGTTACTTTTGATGAGGAACTTACGTTTTCTAATCATAGTAATGTTATAACATGTATTGCCTCTAAAACGTTAAGTTTTGTTATTCGCTTCCGAAAACCACTATCTGTTGAAACGTTGAAGCTGTTGTATATGTCCTTAATTAGAGTACACATCTTCAGTCTGGTCTCCCCATTATGACAAAACAATAATGCAAATAGAAATATGAATTATCGTTTAAATATGAATTCTGGTCATTTGGATAATATTTTAAGTATGTATAATGAACTCACAAAAGTTGCAACATCATATAATAATGGCAGATTTGTACTATTTTTTCAAGCTTATTAAGGGTTTCATTAATCAAGTTTCATAATCAGCCCAGATGGACTAGGCACATGTTTTCTTCTCAGTTTACTATTCACTTAACTAATTATGGCCGGTTTCTAAGTTGATGCACTTTGGCAATATTATTTCAAATAAATTTTATATTAACATTTTTCATCAAAATTTAAGTATATTTAAGTCTCAAATATGTGGGCGGTCCGTTGGTGTAGTCCCATCCCGGGCGGAAGATTTTTCGGGGATCGAGAAATATTCGCTCGGGTCCGTGCTTGTTGTAATATGTTGTATATGTCTTACATTATTCACGTGTTCATTTAATTTCATTTATTCATACAAATATAGAAATTTCAAAAATAGCAGCCATGTGTGACTGAATGGCTCAGCCTAAGTAAAAAAAAAAGTCTCAAATAAAACGAATCGACGTTAAATTAAGAAATAGCTCATCAATGACAACTCTGTTAATAAAAATGTGTGTTGTCTACTCTGCGAGTTTATCTCCTAAGCACTAGCAGCACCAACTTTTAAAATTCAAATAGCAAAGTATTATTTTAAATACAATAAAACTTTTTCTTCAAAATCGGATGATAAAAACGATTATATTTATCCAAATATTTTTAAATAAAAGTGCCAATGTTCGAGCAGAAGTTGATATGGCTCTATCAATAAGTGGTAAAAACGATTGCAATAGTTTGAAGAGACCAAAACTGAGACTTGCTGAAGTCGAAAGAATCGATTTTTTAATGATGATTGGGATTGGAGATAGAAGACGGACGCATGAAGATATCCGTATTTTGTTCAATGACACTCACTCGAACCATCCACCAATATCGAATTAAGTACAAATTTCGCGATCTTGGGCATGTACGAGATAATCCTAAGACCGGCCGTCCATCGGCATTAGATGAAGATAGTTTTATTTTGGCTTAGGAAGCTGGTCCATTCTGCCAGAGGTACCATTTAACTATTTTGTATTGATTTCTCATATTTATTTATATCATTATTTATTTACCGTATGTTTTTTTATCGTGGGCCATAGGATTTTACATGCTAAAAATTATACCTTGTATTAATGTATATTTTATCATATAATTTTGAAGCAAATTTTAGTTGATAATATAAATCAATTATTTTTCTACATGATGCGCTTAATTAGAATAATTTAAACATGTTTTATTCCATTAAAAAGTGCTTTTTCTCAGAACCGGATGATCGGGATAAGCTGCAGAACAGTTGTCAACTACTTCCCTAAAATAAAAATTCCATGACTTCTTGTAGAAAAATACAATTATTTCCAAAACCAAAACCTCTTATAATTGCACCCATTCTTCAACAGTATAAATAGACATTTTCTAGTATAAATTCGTTTGATTACTTGCCTCACTAATCAATCTGACATTTCGTAAATACAAGGCACTTTGATTATTTTTGCTAAAGTTATTTATATTAAATAATTTCATTTTTTAATGGAATGATTTATTTATTACTAACTAAAATTTCCTTCAAAATTTTATGATAAAATATACATTAACACAAGGTATAATTTTTAGCATGTAAAATCCTATGGCCCACGATAAAAAAAAATGTACTGTATATAATGAGGACATACACTGAACATCCATGGACCCGAACGGTCACTTCTTCATTCCGAAAAAGTGACCGCCCGGATGCGATTCGAACCCACGATCACGAGGCCCGTGAGCAGGAGCTCTACTCACTAGACCACCGCGGCCCCATGAAGATAGTTAAGATAGATAAGTTGTTAATGCCACATTCACTCCTTGTAGTATTCGCTTCACATCTTAATTCGTCAAAAAATGCAGCTTACAGACTTTTTCATAAGTTAAATTTAGTGAATCAATGATGGACCGCTTTGATGCAAATCCTGAATTTATTAGAATATTGTCTTTTCTGATGAGGAAACATTTCGCTTAAATAGTACCGTCAATAAACAAAATTGACATTTTAGGACATCCCCAAAAGGTGAACGTGTGGGCTGGGGAAGTGGATAATCGAGTTATTGGACCGTACTTCTTTGACGGAATGCTCGATGGTGAATAGTACCTGGACTTCCTCCAATTTGAATTAATTCCAGCTGTAGCGGTTTTGTTTCCTAATGCAGAAGATCCTGATTTGCCTGATCCCAAAATTTGATTACAACAAGACGTAACGCCTCCATTATGCACGTCCAGTCCGGGAATGTCTGGACCAAATATTTTGGTTTGGATTGGGGACCTATTGAATAGCCGGTAATATCTCTAGATATAACCCCTTTAGATTATTTTCTCTGGGGTTGTTTAAAAACTAAAGACCTAAAAATATTGAGACATTAATGGAGAGAATTCGACAAGCAATCCGAACAATCACCCCGGATATATTAGACAATATTCAAAAAGCGTTTCTCTCTAGAATAGAGTATTGCCTCTCCGTTAACGGAAAACAATTTAAACATTTTATTTAATTTATAAATGAATGCGATTTCAGACATGTAACAGCAAATATCAATCATGTAATTCAATATCCAGGGGTGCATTAGCACGGGGAGTAGTTGTTTTAATTGATATTTGTTGTTCTTACTATATAAAGTAAGAGAGTAAGTAATTAATTACTAATTTATTCATATTTTTATAATTTATACACCGTGTCTAATATGAGAATGCACAGCATGGGGATCTGGAAAACGGTAAAAGATTCATGGTTGCTTAAATTAGAAAAAAGTTGCACTATTCAGTGTATGTTTACATGCCGATAGCAGAAATTCATGATTGTTTATCGTTTTCGAAATTTTCCAAAAAATGCAATTTCCAATTTTTGTATTTATTTTAAAAGATATTAAAAAACTAATGGTACTTCGTTATTGTCACTTTTTAAGCTCTATAAAATGGCGTCTTCAAATTTTTTATCCGATGTTTCATCTCCGAGAAATCATCAACCTCATTTTTTTATATGGCCACAAAAGTAGAAACACCTTGTATTTTTTATTATTTTTTGGAAAATTTCCAAAACGATAAACAATACTAAACATACTCTGTAAACATACTCTGAATAGTGCAACTTTTCCTAATTTAAGCCACCCTGTGTCTTTTACCGTTTTCAAGATCCCCATGCTGTGCATTCTTATCTTGGACACGGTGTATATTGTTTGTTATTTTCCATAGATAATAGTATAATTGATATCGTATTGTTTAATCGCAATTTTTACCTAACGTACTAAAAAAGACAAACTGCAATTGTTTTTACCACTTGTTCCTAGAGCCGTATCAATGCCTACTCGAATATTGGCAACAGTGACGGTTCGCGGGTTTTTTCTGGTACGGCCGAGGAACAAGAGGTGGTAATACAGATAGGTGCGGTCACGTAGGCAGCCATCTCTGCAACTGATCCTACCTATCTGTATTACCATTTATGGCACTTCTATTTGAAAATATTTTCGTAAGTATCTTCGTTTTTTATCAATTTTAAAAACATATTTTATTGCATTTAAAATAAAACTAGATGAACAAATGAGGTATCAAAAGGGGCACTTTGCTATTTGCTATATTATACAGCGTGTCAATTTGAAAACTTTCAATGCGAATATCTGTGAAAATAAAAGAGTTAGAAAAACGCAATTTGGTACAAATGTTATACAGGTAGAGGGAACTAGAACCACCTTATTTTGGTTATGGGGTGAGTGACCCCTTGAGCCCCATTCACCCTAACCCCAAAATTTTAGATGGCATCACCCCTTTTGTGATTCCTTAAATTAAACGTTTTTTTGAGTAGTATTCACCAGCATAAGATTTTTTTTAAATTTAATACAGGGCTGAACAAAAAAGTATAATTAAAATAAAATAAATTCTGTTTCTATGAATTACTATTTTATTTAATTGGATTCTTATAATTCATTCCATTTTGGGCTACAAAAAAGGATAATACAATTTTTTGCTCTAAATACTCGAAGCAGTGGGTCAGGTTTCAACAAATAACAATCACCTATTTCAATCAGGTGTCTAAATCGCAATTCTTTCAGTCATACTGTAAACCATGTCTAATACCGGATAAAAAAGAAAACTAAATAGTGAATTCGTCTGAAATTATTTCACTTCGATCGTTTTTGAATTTGACGTATAATCTAACACACCTAACTGCAATAGGTGATTGTTATTTGTTGAAACCTAACCCACTGGTTCGAGTATTTGGAGAGAAAAAAATTATTATCCTTTTTTGTAGCCCAAAATGGAATGAATTATAAGAATCTAATTAACTAAAATAGCAATTCAAGAACATTCTTGTACTGGTGAATAATACTCGAAAAAACGTTTAATTTAAGGGATCACAGAAGGGGTGATGCCATTTAAAATTTTGGGGCTATGGTGAATGGGGCCCAAGGGGTCACTTATCCCATAACCAAAATATGGTGGTTCTAGTTCCCCCTACCTGTATAATATTTGTACCAAATTGCGCTTTTCTAACTCCTTTATTTTCAGATATTCGCATTGAAAGTTTTCAAATTGACACCCTGTATGTTAGAATTTAATTAATTTATTTTGTAATTATAATGAAACTAAACAAAGCATCCGTTATTATCTGAATTCAATATAATATTTTCGCTTTGCGTTTAATTAAAAATACCATTATATGTTGATCTTAAGAATTATTGATTTATTTCTGTGTTTAAAGATTTTTGTATTAATATTTTTTTTCTTTACTCATACATTATATTTATATATTTTTTATTATCCTGTAATTGGTTTCTGTTGGGCAAATAAACTATTATTATTACTATTATTTGAATTTCAAAAGTTGGGGTTGCTGGCGCTTAGAGGTTTAAGAGTGTGGGGTTGAGAACTCAACGCAATATATGATTACTTCAATTCTATTGGTCGAGCACCATGATGTTGCCGGGAAAATTCAACTCAATATTTCAATTATATTGGTCGAGCAACTGAAACGTAACATCTCTTTTTGCTTATTAGCAATTAAGCACTAACCATACAACCAAGACATTGATCTAACCTTCACAGGCAAACTCAATATCATACAAATTAACCTCAGACACTGCAAGATGGCTATGGCGCACTTGTGCCAACATCTACACAACCACGAGGATAACATAGCCCTCATACAGGAACCCTGGCTAACAAGCGAAAGGGTTGCCGGTATGGGCACTCTAAAAGGAAAGGTGAATTACTTCACCTCCACTAAGCCATGAACATGTATTCACACTCCTAAGAATGTGCAGTGCGTGTTCCTACCACAACTAGGCTCACCGGACCTTGCAGTGGTCAGTGTAGAGGGTGCTGAGGGTAGGACTCTGATCCTGGCATCTGCCTACCTTCCGTACGACATTGAGGCCCCTCCTCCTACAAAGGAGATGGCGGCACTGTGAGAACGGCAAGCAAGATTTGATAATAGGGTGTGACGCTAATGCCCACCACATAGTCTGGGGCAGCAGCGGCACCAACCACAGAGGAAAATATCTTCTAGAGTACCTCTCAACTACGACCCCAGAGATAGTGAACAGGGGTCGCGAACCCACTTTCGTGACCCCCACTAGACTTTCTCGGATCACAGATGGATCAGCTTCAGCATAGGAGCTACGACCGTGGAACGAATTCTGGCTCGAAACCCAAGAAGGACGAATACGGAACTGTTCAACAACTGCCTATCCAAACACCTAGAAAAAGATGTCTTCGGGGAGGACCTAGTAAACAGGGAGGCGGTTGAGAGACTGTCTCTGAAACTACAGACCAGTCTTTTAGACTCTTTTCACGAGGCCTGCACCGCCAGAAAGGCAGGCACATCTGCCAAACCTCCCTGGTGGTGCCCAGAGCTTGACCAAAAAAGGTCAGACTCTCGTAAAGCCTTTAACAAAGCAAAGAACTCCCGACTTGAGGAGGACTGGGCCACATTCAAAAGAACCCAGAGGGACACCAAAGGGCCTCCTGGCGCAACTTTTGTGAGGGCATTAACTCCGTATCGGAAACAGCTCGCACCAAAAAAATACTATGTGGGTGCCGCAGGAGGACGGCACCTATACTGCTGACCCCCGAGAATCCCTAAGTCTGCTTCTGAAGTCACACTTTCCTGACTCCAAAAGCAGATCCGATGGAAACCATCAAAATTACTCAGAATACTTCTCCACAGCGGAGGACTGGAGTATGAGCATGAAAATCGAAAGCAAAAGAGAATGGGCAATAAAATCATTCTCCCCTTTCAAATCGCCTGGACCGGATGGTGTGTATCCTGCCGTACTACAGTGGGGTCTGGTGCAGATACTGCCACAACTGTGCAGACTGTTTCGGGCATGTATTGTAATGCAGTACGTACCGAGACCATGGAGGGAAGCCAAAGTGATTTTTATTCCCAAATCAGGAAAAACTGACTACACCACAGTTAAATCGTTCAGACCAATCAGCCTCACGTCTTATCTTCTAAAGACCTTAGAGAGGCTGTGCGACAATTATATCAGGGAGCAGTGTTGCTTAAACAGCAAACTGCACCCAAGCCAACACGCCTACAGGCCATGGAAATCGACTGAGTCGGCCCTTCATCATGTGGTATGTAGGATTGAAGAATTGCTGGCGAACAAACAGTCAGCCCTAGGAGCCTTCATAGACATCGAGGGAGCTTTTGATAAAGTCTCCTACGCCAATTATAACAGGGTCTAAACAAACACGCGGTCCCCACAACCATCATCGGATGGGTCGGGGCCATGCTAAGGAATAGAACTGTAACTGCCTCAATAAGTAAAGAAAGCCAAACAGTGGCTGCCACAAAAGGATGTCCACAGGGCGGGGTGCTATCTCCGCTTCTGTGGAATGTCATTGCGGATGGCTTACTACGGCAACTAAACAAGGCAGGCTACCATGCTGTAGGTTACGCAGATGACGTGGTAATGCTACTCATTGGAAAACACGAGAGTGTTCTGCCTAGCCTAATGCAGAACGCTCTCAAAATCATAGAGGAATGGTGCGAAAAAACGTCTCTCTCGGGTAACCCCAAGAAGACAGAATTAGTACTGTCCACAAGAAAAAGGAAGATCAACACTCCAAGCTTAACTGGAAGAACCACCTAGAACACAAGCTGAAAAAAGCCTGTGTCATCTTCTGGCAGTGCAGGGGCGCGCTAGGATCAACCTGGGGTTTAAACCAAAGGTGGCTCTACACTTCAATTGTCAGACCAGCTCTGACATACGGAGCGATAACCTGGTGGCCGAGAACTAACCAATCGGTAACCAGGAAGAAGCTAAACTACCTACAACGATTAACGTGCCTGGCTATGACGGATGCAATGCGCACAACACCCACGGCTGCAATCAAAACTCTACTAAACCTGACACCCCTTCACATACATGTAAGGGAGGTGGCAGTAAGCACAGCCCTAAGATTAAAGGCAAATCGAACGTGGAGCCCGACAGCAAATGGTGTGAGACACGGGACAATACTGAGAGAGGAGGGATCAACCATGCCTGAACTTAAAGAATCCTTGTTTAAGCGGCAATACGAAATAAAAGATCAGATTGATGATAAACCAGAAATCATCGTTTATACCGACGGGCCTAAGAATCATAAAGGCGCAGGGGCAAGTATTTACTGTCAGAAACTTGACCTCAGACTTAGCATCCCCCTAGGTAGGAATGTGACGATTATTTAAACGGAACTTTTCGGGATACTTGAAGGTACTCGGAAACTATCGGAACTGGCAGTCTCGAACAAATCCATTTTGTTCCTCACTGACAGCAAATCAAGCATAGCTGCGCTATCGAGACCAAGGGTGGCCAGCAACATAATACTGGAATGCAAGCAAGCTCTAGGCAAACTCGCTGCAGCCAACAGAGTCACAATATCCTGGATTAAGGGACATTCTAATAATGAAGGGAACGACTGGGCCAATAGGCTAGCTAAAAGGGCTGGCCTGAAAAGGGAAGGCTCTAAAGCTTTGCCACTGGCAACACTCACTATCTCCCAAATACTTAAAGGAAACTCCCTTGAAGAACACAAAAAGGAATGGCTACAAACTGACAAGTATGTGGTCGCCAAAAAATTCATCCACTCACCAATACCGAAGCTGAGGAAATACATTGAATTACCAAGAAGCAGTTTTCGGCTGCTAATCGGTATCCTTACTGGGCACTGCAAACTAAACAAGCACCTCCATAACATAGGGGTGGTAAAAGACCCCCTATGTCGGAAATGCGAGCAAGAAGAGGAGACCCTAAGACACATACTGTGTGAATGTGAGTCACTCAAATAACTCAGGTGGTCCGTATTCGGAGAGGAGTGGCCAGATTGGTCACAACTGGGCAACACTCCACACGGCCAACTACTTGACTTCACAAGAAGTTTAGGTTGGCTTGTTGGTTTAGGTGGCACGAAGGACCAACAAATTGTCTAAGTGCTGCGACCATTTGGTCCCCCTCCATAAACCATCATCAACCCAAAGATATGAATAGTCAACCAGTTAGCAAATTCACAAAATTTACTATTACAAAACCTAAAGAATTTATTGAGCAAGTTGAATATTCTTATATTTAGACTTTTTTATTAATAAAACTTATGGGCTACCAATTTAAATTAAAAATTAATTAAATAAATAATGTATGAAGATTATTCGTATATAGCTGAATCAGAAGTGTGAATGTGTACTCTGGCGGGAGAGAAACTGTGTGGCCTCTGTGGTGCAACTGGTAGCATCCCAGACCGGACATCTGGAGGTTGCAGGATCGATCCCTGTCGGAGGCATGTTCACACTTTTGATTCAGCTATATACGAAGAATCTTCATGCATTATTTATTTAATTATATTATAACTTCGTAATTCGGGAAATCATCGAATAAATTTAAAAGGTTGTAATAAATACGAAATATAGGCTGAATATATGAATTTTCAACCAGCTTGCAAATCTCCAAAATTAAGTCTTAGAAAACTGTTATGTCAATTACATCTTTAATTATTATAGATCCATTATTACCACATTAACTTATCATTTTCAAATAAGGATTAAAAATCTTACAAAGCAAATAAGAGTACAGTCACACGATTAATTCAATATATTAAAATTTACCATAAATTAAATTTAAAAAAAATCAAAAAATAAGGGGCAGGAAGGACGATGTTCGTCGAGAGCGCAGACAGACTTTTGTTTATTTTGTACATTTATAAATGTATGGTTTGAATAAAAAATTAAATTGTAATTAAATGACCGACTATGATTTTGCCGGCAGGATCACGAATGCTTGTTGGGGCGAAAATCGGCAGAACTGCTAAGAAGGAGTGACGATTTTCTAGAAACAACAAGCAAGAGTGATAGACACTAATAGCTTAGAAAGAATCATTCACGATTCAAGAACAGAAAATTTACACTTCATAATTTTAACAATTAAATTTAGTGACACCAAGTGTTAGACGTGTATTAATGTATGCTACAAAAATTGTAGTAGAAATGATTATGAAATGAAAAGATTAGCACATTACCCAAAAATACGAAGAGATCGAATTCAATACGCAAAGTCCGGCGATAACTGACATTTTATACGTTATAGAAAATAAATTCAAAAAAACGAAATATAGCCTGAATATATAAATATTTTGAATTTATTTAATACTCTCTGCAATAAGTAAGGTTGTTTCTATTTTATTTGTTATAGAAAATGTAACGCGTTGCTAGGTAATACCACATGAAGCGATTGCCATGAATAACACCCACCCAGGAGCGATTTCCATGCTTAAAATGCACCCAGGTCTGATTCGCATCGTAATTAGAATTTCATTCGAACATGTCATCAACATTATTCGATTTCATTGGTTAAAAAATAGGTGAGGGCAATTGTCGTACTTATTTAACTAGTAGTTCATATTTACAACTTTAAATTATAGAGATAGTAAAATAAACCATCTGACTTAAACAGCTCAATTCGCACAAACAGATACCGTCATTACCCAATAGAGTTCCGCAATATCCAATTCTTAAACAGAAAAGAAGAAATTCACGAATATCATACAGACGCTGGAAGGATTTCACCTTCTATTTATAATTTAAAGCAGTACGGCAATTATAGTTTAAACTTGAAACTCGCTTGACGCAAGTAGTAAAATTAATTATAACCCGAGAGTATTTAAGCATCAGTATTTCCATTTCATTTTTTTTTCTTGCAGTAATGATTTATTTGCGCTCATATAGCAAGGCTTCCTGTTTTAAAATTAAACATTACCGAAGTGGATATAGCAGGTATCCCGAGTTTATGGAACAATGCTGTTTTAACAGTATACCAGCGTAGTGGGTAAAATTAGATGTAAAAATTGAAAGAATTTTTAGTGAAATGCTTGACGTGAATGGTCACAACTGAGGACATTCAATGCTTGACGTGCTACGTAGTTTGTACAATTTACGTTTTTGAATCGAAATGTTTTTCATTACGTTTTCATTGATTTCATAAAATAATATTAATAATCTTAATTTTAATTTTGCAGTCACGAACAGGTTGAATATTCATATATTCAGGCTATTTTCGTCTTGATTAAATTTATATATTACTTTTTTAGCTATAAGCGCAGAAATAATTTGGCATTGGAATTATTAAACTAGTACGTGCTCAGAAGTTATACTTAAACTCGTAATGCGTATGTACTAAAATTAATGCAAACATTCCGAATTTTTGTTTTTTTTTTATGGAAAAGTTTCTTAATACGTTTTTAAACATCGTGATTGTTTTCAATGAAATAATTTTCTGTATGCTTTGAAATGATAAAAATTGACTTAGTTTATAAATTTCCTATAAATGTCACAAAAATTCATTAGCTGTCGCAAATTCAATTAGTTCGAACACATTTTTGAGTTTGGATGATCAAAATTGTGCAACGCGCTTAAATGATGCAAGTTTTATAAACATATAACAAATGGTTTTCTAATTTTCTAACACTAAAAAGTTATCAAACGTACCGTTTTTTGAAAATCTTACATAATAAGGTTTCAGTTAGGATGGAAGAACCATTAAGCCGACCTCTACTGTCTAGAAGGTTGCACTTGTTTCCCTAATTGATTAAAATTATCCGCCGGAAATTATAGGGAACAGTCAACAGACGACAATTATAATATTAATAACGATTAAAAAAATCTACTTTTTGGGCATTCTCTTGTTCAAATAATTAAAATTTTCGCGTTCAAATTTAACAAGTTTAATAATCAAAATCCTTCCAACATTGATTGTTTATTAAGGTTGAGATCAGTGGCGGCTCGTGGAACATGTTGATGGTAGAGCCAGTTATACAATAAACCCGCTTCCCCTTTTTTGAAGAAAGAAAGAACGATTTATCTTCCTAGACCAAAGTAACTGGCGAAAATGTGTTTTAAGAAATAATAACAAATTATTGCTGAGCTTGAAACTACTTAACTATATATAACGAGCCGCCCCTGGTTATAACCCATTAATAAATTATTGGAATTTACGAAGTTGATTATATTCTTAAAATATAATCATTTGGGAGTTGTATGGAATTATTTCAGAATTTTTAAACAATTTTTACTGTTTTTTATTTATTTTAGAAAATGCTCAATTTTAAACGCAATTGCCAGACACTTGAAATTGTCTAAAGCCACTGAAACAATGCTTTATTTCACTTTCCGTGAAAGCAAGAAATACAAGAAAATCAAAACTTACGAAACGGGAAAAACCTTTCGAGGCGTTTTGGCGGTTAAAATGTAACCTGGATGATGATTATTTGCTTCCCTCATGGATTGTTGAGGCGGAATGGAGCGAAAAACACAAACACCAATACACACAAATCCTGAAGATATATCACAACACAACGGGCACTAAACCTTTTGAAAAATAAAAATTCCGAACCAGAACAAAATTCTTCCGCGGCCGCGATAAACAAACTGAAATAATATCAACAGGTGAGCAGTGGATTCGTGATAAGAATTTAATGTCATTCCGAGCGGAGAAAAAAATACGAATATTTTGATAATCTTCAATCGCCCGGGGCAGATTAAAAACTGGTCGAATTTTAACACGGAGGTCGAGACAAGACGAAGAACATTAGAAACACTGCTAATTATATACTTCACAAGGAACTTAGGAAGTTGATTATATTCTTCAAATATAATGATTTGGGAGTTGTGTAGAATTTTTAAACAAGTTCTACTATTTTTTATTTGTTTTAAAAATACTCGATTTTGAACGCAATTAAAAAATGCATGTTTAACAATGAACAGTTATAACCCAGTAAAAAATTATTGGAATTTAAGAAGTTGATTATATTCTCAAAATATGATAATTAAGAAGTTGCATAGAATTATTTCAGAATTTTTAAACCATTTTTAATACTTTTTATTTATTTTAGAAAATGCTCAATTTTGAACGCAATTAAAAAAATCATGTTTAACAACGAACAATTATAACCCATTAAAAAATTGTTGGAGTTTAAGAAGTTGACTGTATTCTAAAAATATAATAATGTGGGAGCTGAGTAGAATTATTTCACAATTTCTAAACAATTCTTAATACTTTTTATTTATTTTAGAAAACGCTCAATTTTGAACGGAATTTAAAAATGCATGTTTAACAACGAACAGTTATAACCCATTAAAAAAATGTAGAAATTTAAGAAGTTGACTGTATTCTCAAAATATAATAATGTCGGAGCTGTGTAGAATTATTTCAGAATTTTTAAACAATTCTTAATACTTTTTATTTATTTTAGAAAATGCTCAATTTTGAACCCAATTAAAAAATGCATGTTTCATAACGAACAGTTATAACCCAGTAAAAATTATTGGAATTTAAGAAGTTGATTATATTTTCAAAATAGGATAATTAAGGAGTTGCATAGAATTATTTCAGAATTTCTAAACAATTTTTAATCATTTTTATTTATTTTAGAAAATGCTCAATTTTGAACGTAATTAAAAATTGCATGTTTAACAACGAACAGTTATAACCCATTAAAAAATTGTTGGAGTTTAAGAAGTTGACTGTATTCTCAAAATATAATAATGTGGGAGCTGCGTAGAATTATTTCAGAATTTTTAAACAATTTCTACAATTTTTTATTTATTTTAGAAAATGCATAATTTTAAATATTTTTATTTTAGAATTTCTAAACAATTCTTAATCCTTTTTATTTATTTTAGAAAATACTCAATTTTGAACGCAATTAAAAAATGCAAGTTTAACAACGAACAGTTATAACCCATTAAAAAATTATTGGAGTTTAAGAAGTTGATTGTCTTCTCAAAATATAATAATGTCGGAGCTGTGTAGAATTATTTCAGAATTTGTAAACAATTCTTAATACTTTTTATTTATTTTAGAAAATACTCAATTTTGAACGCAATTAAAAAAAACATGTTTAACAACGAACAGTTATAACACATTAAAAAATTGTTGGAGTTTAAGACGTTGACTGTATTCTCAAAATATAATAATGTGGGAGCTGTGTAGAATTATTTCAGAATTTCTAAACAATTCTTAATACTTTTTATTTATTTTAGAAAACGGTCAATTTTGAACGCAATTAAAAAATGCATGTTTAACAACGAACAGTTATAACCCAGTAAAAAATTGTTGGAGTTTAAGAAATTGACTGTATTTTCAAAATATAATAATGTGGGAGCTGAGTAGAATTATTTCAGAATTTCTAAACAATTCTTAATACTTTTTATTTATTTTAGAAAACGCTCAATTTTGAACGCAATTAAAAAATGCATGTTTAACAACGAACAGTTATAACCCAGTAAAAAAATATTGGAATATAAGAAGTTGATTATATTTTCAAAATAGGATAATTAAGGAGTTGCATAGAATTATTTCAGAATTTCTAAACAATTTTTAATACTTTTTATTTATTTTGGAAAATGCTCAATTTTGAACGCAATTAAAAAATGCATGTTTAACAACGAACAGTTATAACCCATTAAAAAATTATTGGAGTTTAAGAAGTTGACTCTATTCTCAAAATATAATAATGTGGGAGCTGCGTAAAATTATTTCAGAATTTTTTAACAATTTTTAATAATTTTTATTTATTTTAGAAAATGCTCAATTTTGAACGCAATTAAAAATGCATGTTTAACAACGAACAGTTATAACCCATTAAAAAAAAATTGGAGTTTAAGAAGTTGACTGTATTCTCAAAATATAATAATGTGGGAGCTGTGTAGAATTATTTCAGAATTTTTAAACAATTTCTACTATTTTGCTCTAAAATGCTCGATTTTGAACGCAATTAAAAAATGCATGTTTAACTACGAACAGTTATAACCAGTGGCGTCTCGTGGAACATGTTGATGGTAGAGCCACTTATACAATATACCCCACCAACCCTCCTTTTTTGAAGAAAGAAAGTACGATTTATTTTCCTAGACCAATGGCAAAAAAAGTGTTTAAAAAATTAATTAAAAATTCTTGCTGAGCTTGAAACTACAGGTAGTTACATGACTCCTTGGCTCTATATAACGAGCCGCCCCTGGTTGAGATGCATTTTTGGTATTTTCTACTGTTTTGGCAGCTAATTGTTGCACATTTTTAATATGGTCCCTTGCGTTTACAAAAAGTGATAAACGAAGGATTTAAAATCGCGCAAAACCCCCAATTCCAAAAATAAATAAATATGAAACTTTTAGTAAATTAATTACCGGAATCCTTACTGTACGTCGAACAAAATAAAACATGTGTTTTCATAGCGTCCAATCAAATTAAATTTCACAATTTGTAATATAGTAGGCAATATTTGTTGAATTTGGTTCTCGTTTATCACGTGGTGAAACATTTTTAATATTACTGGTTGTTGAAATTAGGCACTTGGTAGGTTTCACAAATTTTATACTTTTTATTCCGACTAGTTTCGATTGTTACATCATTATCTAGGAATGAATACAGGGGAAAAATAGTTTCGCTTATATATTAAAATTGTCCATTCAGGTAATTAGGGCGGTCATTATTGGAGAACTCCAGATGTCATCATTTTCATTTACGACGTGTTTTCCCCGCTTTAGCGCTTTGTTGATCTCTAATCCTTCTCGGAGATTTAAATTTCGGCCCTTATTACCTGTATGTAATATTTTAAAATTATTTTCTTCGAAATTTGCATCACAAATAACCACTTCTTCGAAGAAAATAATTTTAAAATATTACATACAGGTAATAAGGGCCGAAATTTAAATCTCCGAGAAGGATTAGAGATCAACAAAGCGCTAAAGCGGGGAAAACACGTCGTAAATGAAAATGATGACATCTGGAGTTCTCCAATAATGACCGCCCTAATTACCTGAATGGACAATTTTAATATATAAGCGAAACTATTTTTCCCCTGTATTCATTCCTAGATAATGATGTAACAATCGAAACTAGTCGGAATAAAAAGTATAAAATTTGTGAAACCTACCAAGTGCCTAATTTCAACAACCAGTAATATAGTAGGCAAGTTTAAAAACAATCCAATGATTAAAATTGAAAAACCCTCACTTGTTGCATTTAATTTAATTTATATAATCCAACGGATAAAAATCAGAAACTAAGCGTGCTTTCACTGTAAAAAAAGGACATCCATCCGGAGAATCGCAAAAACCGGATACAATTTAAAATCCGGGCACGTTCTAAATGGGGTTACGATTATTATTCTTGGTATTTGCAAGCATATCCAGCGGTGTGTGCAACTGGTGGCACTTAACTGTTGAATATCATGGCTGGGTATAAATTGTGGAAATTCGCTGAGAGCCCTAGCAATTTATCATGATAAATAATACGCGAAGTCCCTTTTATGTCAGGGACACGTTTTTCTGAAAATAAACGGTTCGAGAGTACTGCAATTGGGGAGATATAGTATTATATCGGCAGTAAATCATGAACTGTCTAAAGGTGAAATAAATTATGTTTTTCTTTTTCGCAGTGTAAGTAAAACGCCGTTTATATATTTACGGCCTACTGTATTGATTATAATGAAAATTCTTTCGTTGTGCTTGTTTTTCGGTTAATGGTGAATTCGAGCCTCGTTTTGTAATACGTAATTACCCACTTATTATACCAGGCGCAGCACAAAACAGGTCACCTAAGAAGTGACGGAATCGAGATATTTGTAAAACGCAATGAAGAAGCTGAAGATGCCCCTCGGGCAAGTGATGTTGTTGGTGAGAAAGTGGTGATATGTCAAAGAGTGCAAAACTTGCGGAACTGTAGTATAAAATACTAGTGTTCCGCAACGGAACCGCATCCACTACCTAATAGAATTGGCAAATATCTTGTGTCCAGAAAAAAGGAAAAAGTTTGCAGAAGAACAGTCACATGACTGAAAACATAAATATCCCTTTTGGAGAAGTGGTGTAAAAGTTTTTTGAATTTTCCATAGCATTGGATATTAGTGCTACAGCGCAAGTAGCAATTTTTATTCGCGCAGTCGAGCAAAATTTGAAAATAACAGATTTGCTCCCCGTTGAGCCTGAAAGACACTTCAAGGAGAGAAGATATTTTTGAAAAAATTGTTAATGTTATAATAATCATTCATTTACGGACAGAACCAATATACAAATTAACAAAAGAAAATTATCAAAATTGATAAAAAGAAAAATAAATACAAATATAGTGAAACAAAATCAAAGCAAGCACTTAAAAATTAAAAATCAAATTATATACAGGGTGTATTTGAAATAACGAACAGGCATTCAAGGGCACATACACAAAATATTTGTCAACCCATTTCCGTCAAAATTTATTCGAAAAAAAAAATTGAATTTTCTTAATTTTTCGATGTTTTTTAAACATTTTCAGAACCGATGATTTTCTCATTTAATTAGGTCTGCATGGAATGTGTGTTTGTTTATTTAAAACGCGAGATACGATTTCTTGCCTCCGAAATTTGAAGTGTTATCGCAACGTTTTTTTTATAAAAGATAAACAGTCCTCAAGTTCATTGATGCTTAAAGAGCGCTCAGATATTTCCTACGCGCTTGTTGTAATTCTATATCTAAAGCCGATGCCGTTTAAAAATCAGATCACATTACCACTGCCCCCAAACATGTTGCGTATTTTCACTCATTAACTTTAATAATTAATTGCGGGCTTTTTGTTAAAAATTGCGAATATTGTTTAAAAATAATATAATCTCTTTGTGGTTACGAGCCTGTTCGTTATTACAAATACGCCCTGTATGAAGAGGCTAATGACAAACGTTTGAATATTTAATGATGCGCAAAAATCAGATAAAGATTCACAAAATAAGTTAAAATTAGGAATCATAGATAATGAATTACTTGTACGCATGAAACGACTTATTTAATGCTTTTAAACTGAACTGGGCAAAGTTGAGCGGTATCGCTACAGTTGTAACTTAACCTCAATATTTAAGCGTTTTCGAAATTTTTGACATTTAAAAAATTTTATGCTTTTTCGTAATTCACTATCTCCGGACAATACAAAATATTGAAGGGATGTAATGTTGGCCATAAAAAGCCAATACCCGAAGGTATCCAGTGGTGATTTATTTTTGGAAAAATTAAATCTAGAAATATAACGTTGTCCATGATGAAGCTCCTGGTTATGAGGAACTAGCCTTAGTGCAGAAGACAAATTTGCCTTTTAAGAAACTAACAATTACTGATCAGTGTAGAAGATGAACGGAAACTTTAGCCAGAGTTCATGGAAAATGTTCTAACAGAGGCTGTTGGAGGCTTAAAATACAGTCCACTAATATAACTATTGTTTCCTAATATCTGTTGATCAAAATTCAATGGGCTAACCCCATAATAACATTCGCAATCATTCTCATGATTAATGTTTGTATTATATTTATTTACTCGTTAGTGATAATGTAAACCATTTATCCATTAAGTAAATATGATTGCCTTTAAATAAATAATATTTTATATGATTGCCTTTAAATAATAATAATATTAGGATTATATCAAATAAATCCCGTATGTACAATAGAACCTACATTCATTGGTTTACCGCGTTCCTTTAAGTAAAGTTTGCCTTTCTAAAATGCCAAATATATACATACACTTTAAATTATACTTCACAATAATGAGCACCTGTGGTTTAAATTATATATGTTATGATGAAATAACAAATAAATTAAAAGCAGATTTTAGTCGTAAAGCAAAATGTCGGTTCGCCATTGTTTGGATAGTACTACTGAACTTGTTCTACTATGGTTATTCCGGCATAAACTCAACGAAATGCCAAATTATTTTGAGATCCGATTTATGTATCTTAGAATACATTATCACTGTTGTCATTTTTGTTTTTATAACTTGTTATGCATACACGAGCCAACAAAGTATCATAAATTTATTAAAAATTGTGCAGTCGACACATACCTTTCATGAATATCTAAAACTGTCAAAAATAAGTTATAAATGGCAGAAGAACTTTAATACATGCATTTTATTATTGACATTTTCCGGACCGATACTTTTTATTGGTTTCTATAACAATGAGGAATTGCGGAACATAGTTAAAATTAAAGTTTTAGCCACGTGTTTATATGCGTTGAGTTTGATTCCAAGAACATTGCTCGATTTTTTATATTACAAATGTAAAAATTTAAACAATGCCATACACAGTAAATTGGCGACAGAGACTGCTTGTTGCCTATTATGTCATTGTCAAACTTTGGAAAATGTGACTTCTTTAAATATACACACGTTATGTGCGTTGCATACACTCATGTAAGTACAGTAAACCTCCCAATATTTAATCCTAATACACAAAATTGCCATAAAATAAACAATTTACCCATTTACTAAACTATCGTGTGTGCCACAAAATTTTGTTTCAGAGTTGGCCGTGAGATAAATGAGGTATGTCGCTTATTATTACGCCATGAGACTAGAATTAGATTTAAAAAAAATGAATTAATCTCAGACATGACTGATGTTTCTCTCTCTCAGGCATGGCCAACTCAGAAACAAAATTCTGTAGCTCACACCTTACTTTTATCATTTATTTATATACTTATTGACGGTATACACCGTTTACACAAAATAAATTTAATTGGATACAAAAAGGAAAACATAACCAATTATTGGTGCACCCTTCGAAATATTCACATTTTAAATTTTAATTTTAATTTTAAATTATAGTGTGATTTACTCAACAATTCAAGACTTTGATTCGAGAAGACAATTGGCTGAACAGAAAGTTTATAATTTGAATTATAAATAAAAAACTTTCTTTGTTAATATCAAAACAAAGAAAGTGTTTTATTTATAATTCAAAATGTATCACGAAGTAAACGCCTGCAGTGTCAATCAATTTTTTATAATTTGAAACAATTAATTATCAGACGTGCATTAATCTGCGCTAGAACAATTGTAATAAAAATGAGCTTACCAAGGTTTTGAGAAATGCCTGTAAATACTATTACTAATAAAATCAGTAACGCAACGCCCAAAAATACGATGAGATGACAACATTCAGTATCCGGCGATAACTGACGTTTTGCATTAGAAAATGAACCGCTGCTAGGCAATACCTACACGAGCAATTGCCGCGGCAATTATGCACTCAGTACGATTGCCGCGATAATTATTCCCCCAGCATGATTAGCATCGCAATGCGAAGTTCATTGGCTCATGCCATCAACATTATGCGATTTCATTGTTTAAAAATTCAGTGAGGTGAATTTTTC
Source organism: Ocypus olens (assembly GCA_910593695.2). Taxonomy (NCBI): domain Eukaryota; kingdom Metazoa; phylum Arthropoda; class Insecta; order Coleoptera; family Staphylinidae; genus Ocypus; species Ocypus olens. The sequence continues at coordinate 42,561,580 of OU343055.1, forward strand.
GTATTCACGCTAAATCAAATTTGTTCTAAATGAATATAGATATTTTTTAAAATTTATTATCAAATAAGGGAATCGTTCGTAAATTTCAGCGTGACGGTTAAATCAATAAAACCTATTTGCTGGTTTTTAAGAAAAACAAAATTCAATGCAGCGATTTTTAAAGTTTATTTTTTACGTTTTCATCAAACGCTTATCTTTTGCATTTTGTCGTGCTGATTACGTCCAAGCATTCCGTTTTTCTCTGGCGATCATATTTTACGAGTTATAAAAAAAAAGACCTTTATTGGCATATTAACCTATTAACTAACACTAACTAACTATTCCTAATCTCTAAACAAAACAAATAACTATTCTAATTACCCAAAAACTAAAATCATAAATATAAACTCTCTCCTACATTCTTTCTCCCTCACCATTTCCTGCAATATCTTTTACGAGTTATAAAGAAAAACAAATTATTTGCAAATTTTATTTTATGATGTTGAAATACTGTTTTATTTTCAGGATTGGTGAAATTATCTACACAAATTTAGGAATGGTGTATAGGAATACAAAAGATACCTATCGAGTTGTTATATTTGCATACACACTGATTGTAGCAATTGAAGCTGGCATTGATTACTACAATCTACTATACATTACTAACCATAACAAAATTACGACAACTAAAATTACTGTATGTCTAGCCTATCTGTTTTTAAGCACTTTTAGCCATTTATTGGTTTTGTTCATCTCGGAACGTTTTCTAGAAGAGGTAACATGTTTTCTAAGTATTGATAAGAATAAGAAAATAATTTAATTTTCAGTTTGAGAAGACGGGAGGAATAATTCATAGGTTGTATATTAAATTGTCTGGTCAACCAGGGATATCTGCGGCAGTGAGAATTTTTTCATACAGAATATTGGATAAGGCTGATCCACCAAGTGGCATTTTGCCATTTACTTTTAGGTCCATGATTCAAGTAAATATGTAAATATGTTATGCTTCAACAATTACACATTGATATCAATTTGCTTTAGGAAATCGACATAGCGCAGTTCGTGGCCATGGAGTGTAAAAATTACCATTTAAATATGCTTTAGTGTCAATGATGTTTTTGGGAAAGATAACACTTGGGAGCACTTATATAATAGTATATTATTAAACGAGTGAGAAAGTTGGCCATTGCCACGAGGGTGAAGTTTGCAACACGAGCCGTAGGCGAGTGTTGCAATTCCCCCGAGTGACAATGGCCAACTTGCTCACGAGTTTAATTCTATACTTTTTCGCATTATATTAAATAATTACCTAAAGATCTTTCTGTTTATATTAAATTATAACGAAGATTTTTTCTCATATTTACAAATTGAGACATTCCTCTGATAAAATTAGGATGTTTATGAATTCATGTTTTCAATGGTAACCGTAGTAAGAAAACAAATATGGTGGAGCACAGGCTACTACTTAAAAGCGGCACTTACATGTACGCGCAATCTCGCACGATTGGACTGGCCCTTTCCAATCCCGGGCGAAGGAACGTACGTGTAAATGCAAAAACATCGCACAATATAAAAACGCACACTTTTTGTCTCCGCCAGTCTCGCATGGGATTAGATGCTTGAAATTGTTTAGTCTTCTTAAAATTCTACGTGCCACTCCAATCGCGACGCATATAACACAATTTTGGCATTCACGCACTAGAATTTGTCCTGTACGGCCTGTGTAAGTAACGCACGGATAGAACGATATTCAATAACCCGTGAAAGAGTGTATATGTGAACGTACCTAAAACACTAATCTGTTGAGCACTCCACTGGAGAAATTTTGACGTTTATGAATGCGTGTTTATACAAATAAATGGCGACCATAGCAACAACTAAACTATTGGGCAATGAAACTGCCAAATCATTTCATTGGCTGAAATCTGTTGGGCAATGAAAATGCTATCATTTGATTGGACGTCACCTGTGGAGAAAATGATTCGGCCGAGTAATGGATAACTTTCTCTATCAAAAATGATTCAGCAACGCTTATATTATTTCATAGGATACGAAAAATGAAATTTATATTACTTATTTTTCAATGTTCTTATTAGATTTCATTTCAACTAGAAATAGTATCGTGATAATACTTTATGATAATGTATACTAAACCTTAATAAATCTGCAACTCGTTCAAAACCTTGCCTTCATTATTCTACCTCTGATTATGTACAAGACCGCTGTTTTTCTAGAATGTAGCCCGTTCAAAAACGTTATTAGCACAAGTGGCTGCCTCATCGGAAAAATGGAGTGGAAACGCCTACTGACAGACGTTCTGGATTCCGGGCAAATCTGAGGAACCAGAAATGGTCATAAGGAGGCTCGGTTTCCAGAACCGACTATTGGAGGTGGAACGGTGGTGCGCCTTCCTTGCCTGCCTGCAGGAAAAACCAAAAGGACTACTTCTGGTAATGGGGGTGGACAAGTATGATGCCGAGGCCATCGAGAAAAAGAGGATGAAGCTGAAATATATGTTCAGTGACATCCCCGTAAAATTAAACAAAGGATGTCAAGAGACCGAAGTTCAAATGGAGGTCGAAGATATTCCGGGATCATCAAGAATTAAAACTATAAATTGCTTATAGTATTTTCAAACCTTATTAAATTAACTGGGTATAATGTATGCTTAAGTTTCATATCATCTGCATATGCCAAAAAGTGAAATTTTAAACAATTTAAGAGATAATTAATGAAAATGCTGATACGCAATGGTCCTAAATTTGAACCTTGAGGTATCCCATATTAAGAGCACGTTTGGCAATATGTATCGTTGAGCCACAAAATTTTGTTTTAGAGTTGGCTGTGAAATAAATGAGGTATGTCGCATGTTATTACATCACGAGATTAAATTAGTTAAATTGAATTAGATTAAAAAATTAATTAATCTCAGACATGACTGCTATGTTTTTCTCTCTCTCAGGCACTCCAACTCGGCAACAAAATTCTGTGGCTCACACCTTATGATCAAAATTAATCGATACAATTTTTACTTTCTCCGTTACGAAGTACGAGAAAGTATTGTGATCGTGATTTTTTTTTCAAAAATTTTTTTTACGGAAATATCCGTTTTGGGGTCCCTAGATGCCATTTCAACAATTTCTGGAAAAAAAAAATTTGTGTCTGTGTGTGTGTGTGTGTGTGTGTGTCTGTGTGTGTGTGTGTGTGTGTGTGTGTGTGTGTGTGTGTGTGTGTGTGTGTGTCTGTGCGCGCTGTATCTCAAAAACTAATAGAGGAATTGATATGAAACTTTGAACATACGTCTTATTTGATAATCCGAAGAACTGAAAAGCTTTTGGTAAAATTTCGTACACCGGAAGTGGGCGTTTACCTTAACTGTTTTTTGTTTTTTGCCAATATTTTCTTAGATATGAAAAATATCACAAAAACATTTAAACAAACTTTAAAGACAACAAAGAAATGAACATCTTTTGCTTGAAAACATTTTTCATAAAATCATTTTTATTCGAGAAAAAAATTTATTATTATTTTTTTCATTTTTGGTTTATAATTATAAAACCATAATAGTTACAGCAAATTTATATTAATAATAATTATAGAGAATGCTAAAGTGAACAACTTATAAAGAATAAGTTTTTTTCGAAATCCCTTTAGTTTTTGAGTAAACTGAGTTTTTGAATTTGTAAGTATAATTTTTCCATCTTTTATAATTTTGACGTTTAAAACGTCAGTTTCACCCGAGTTTACACAACGGTCGATGTACATTTAAAATATGATTTAAATTGAAAACAAACCATGAAAGCATAAATATAAATGATACCATCAAGTCGGAGAAAGTAACATGATGGCCACATCACCATTTTTTTGTTTATAGTTAGCGCAAAAAATTCATTACCAGTGTCAAAAAATTGAAAAAAAAAATCATTTTTAGATAATAGATGTGTAATACAATTTTACCATCAGACTTTACATAAAATACTCAAGCCCGGGTAGCTCAGTCGGTAGAGCATTGGACTTTTAATCCAAGGGTCCAGGGTTCAAGTCCCTGCTCGGGCGCTTGTATTTTGATCAAATAAGTGTACTTTTGTACCAAAGCTTTTCCATACGAAGGAAATACGGTGTTTTAAAAATAATACCTAAATACTTAAAGTGTAAATTAGATTGTTATTATACACATTTTGCAACTTATTTGAGAAGATTTTATAAAAAATTTTCGCGGATTTAAAATCCAATCGAGTGCAATAATTTAAAAATGTATTATTAACAAATATTTAAATAACAAATGGTAATTTATTTAGTATATTTATGAAATATTGATGTACAGTCAGAGAAAATACAAATGCGAAAATAAGTGCTTAGTTCAGTCGAAACCCCCCGCTTAAAATACAATTATGATGTAATAACATTTACAAGCCTAGTTCCCTTCTCGCCCCTAAGTGATCGAATGACGGACTCCATATCTGTGATTTTTTTCATCTTCCAATTTTTGGTGCGTCATCTTCAAAAATTCGAATAACTAAAATTTTACGTTATTTTGATATTTTTTATATATTATCAATTAAAGAGTAATTTTATATAAAATTATTGGTAATATTTTAGTGTTAATAATTTTATTTCAGTTTCGTATAAATAATCCCATTTTTGCCAAGATATGACTTCGAAACCCTCGAAAAATAAGATTTTATTTTTTTAACCACTAAAAATTATTATAATAATCTAAAAAATTCACATATATTTTTTACCCAAATAAAAGGTTATTTAGGGTATTCTTTTTTTTAAGTTTAACAATTTTTTTCGCCCCTAAGCGATCAAGTGACGGAAAATTTTTATGTTCTTTCAATGTTTGGTGCGTCATCTTGAAAAATTTGAATAACTAATCTTTTAATGATATTTTTTATATATTTATCAACAATTGAGCAGTAAAACTTTATCAAATTAATAATAGAGTAACAGTATGTTTATGTTTAGTTTAGATTCTTTTGTTTAAATTTCAAATACCTTATATCTATACACATAATTATTATACATATTTATTAATTTTTAACTAATAATATATGAAATATTACAATATAATTTGAAATAAAATTGTAAAATAACATAACATAATAATATATAATTTTATACTTGATGATGATTTGGAAATTAAGTAAAATATTGTAATGTTATAATATAGAACTTAACGCTACTTTCTTTAGCTTCTAAACTTCTTTATTTTTCTGATTATAAGTGAAAATCCTAGCGGTCTTCACATTTTTGAAATATCTATGGATAACTTAAATTATTTTTTAAATTATAAGTAAAAAAAAACCCTGAAAATTCATCTAGTAATTTTAAAATTTTTGAACACGTGTTTTGGCTCAAAAAATGTGGAGATATTGGAATGAACTACATTTTAAATATTAGTTTATTATGATATATTTTAATTCCATTGAGTTCTATATATATTCAGTTCTATGATATATTTAACTTTTATTTACGGGAAATATTCAGAGATTTTATACCTTACCACATGTTTGTGAATATAAGGTAAAGATAGTATTTAATGGTTATATTACCCTTTTCAAACTAAATTGCCAATGACCCTAAAAAAACTACGCATTTAATTTACCTACCTTTGAGATTATTTTTCAGGAATGCAAGGAAGAATTACGATTGTTTTAAATTTTAGGTTGTCACTCGATCGCTTAGGGGCGAAAAAAAAGTTAAACTTTCAAAACAAATTTAATAACCTGAATGACCTTCAATGACCTTGAAAATTTTAATTAATTTGGTATTTGGGACAAAAATATATATATATGATTTTTTTCAGATTTTTATAGTGGTTAAAAAACAAAACCATAATAATCGAGGGTTTCATGATCACATCTTGAATTATTAATACTAAAATACTAATAATAATTTTACATAAAATAATTACTGAATTGTTAATAAATTTATAAAAATATCAAAATATCGTAAAAATATTAGTTATTCGAATTTTTGAAGATGTCGCACCAAACGTTGGAAGAAAGTCACATAGATGGTACTTATTGATAGCAATCATATGACGAAATAAAATTTGTAAACTAGTGGGCAAATTTTCTTTTTTTTTCGAAATGTAGCCTGAATATATGAATATTCAACCTGTTCGTTAATCTGCAAGCAAAAATTTAAGTCTTACTAAGACTAAACAAATAACTTATTGAAACAACTACTTCCCTGGCTAATGCCACGCCGGATATGGAATGATACAAAAGAAATTTGCATGTTATTACTAGTACTACTAGTTAATAACATTGGTTTAAGATCGTTTATTTCTACATATAAGACTAACTTAGAAAATTATTCTAAAATGAAATGTGAAACTTTAAACTGTAAATGTTATTATTAAAATGAAAAAAAAACAGAAAACATTTTGACAAGGACACACAGTGCTAAACTTATCTAGTGTTACTAGATGAAACAAATTTGATAATAACTAAAAATACCACTGAATTAAAAAATATATGAAAATTAAGTAATTGGCCATCTGCAGACGCGTTTCGAGATTTATCTCTCATCAGTGCAGCTTCGCATTTAAATTGAATGTTAAATAATAAATAAAATACACTTACGTGAAGGTGATCGTGAACGTGAAGACGTCGTAAACGACTGAGGAGATTATGGAAGGTTTGAACGGGTTTTATACCTGATTTTGAGGTGATCAGTGAAAGTACAGATGTGAAGAAATAAATGATCTTGTTTTCGTTGGAACCGAATACACGATTAAATAATAAACAAATTAGAAACAACTTTACTTGTTTTTTTTTTCATTTTAATAATAACATTTACAGTTTAAAGTTTCACATTTCATTTTAGAATAATTTTCTAAGTTAGTCTTGTATGTAGAAATAAACGATATTAAACCAATGTTATTATCTAGTAGTACTAGTAATAACATGCAAATTTCTTTTGTATCATTCAATATCCGGCGTGGCACTAGCCAGGGAAGTAGTTGTTTCAATAAGTTATTTGTTTATAGTCTTAGTAAGACTTAATTTTTTGCTTGCAGATTAACGAACAGGTTGAATATTCATATATTCAGACAACATTTCGTTTTCTTGTATTTATTTAATGCTTTCTGCAACAAGTAAAGTTGTTTCTAATTTGTTTCTTTTTTTTATTTTCAATGTTTTTAATACTCTAAATTACGTTCTATGACCTTAAAAAATTCTCCTAATTTGGTATTTGGGTCAATAATATATGTATGTGATTTTTTCAGATTTTTTAAATAATTTTTTAGTGGTTAAAAAAATATATTTGAAAAAATCTTGTCAGGGTTTTTTTTGATATATGGCTTACGACTACTTTGGTTAAGGTCACAACTAATGATATTCTCATATTTATTTAAAAATCCGTGTCAGGTGGCATTTTGACCATCTTATATCGGGATACCTTTTTATTTATTTATCATAAATGGATTTTAAGCAGGGACTGACTGGTTTCGACCGAACTAAGCACCGACATGCGGCAGCATTCCCTCGCCGAGCGGGTTTCGCATTTGTATTTTCTCTGACTGTACTCAACATATTTCCTACATAATGACACATTAAGAAAATTAGTTTCTTTAGGATAGAAAAAACTATGGTCGATAGCCCAGACAGACTATGTATGTATGAGTTTCATTGCAAGTAAATACTAAATTACTAAATAAAAATATTTATTTGTTATTCGAATATTAGTTATTAAAACATTTAAAAATAATATTTAAAAAAATATATACTTAATAAATTAGTCAAAAATTAAATATACAAACAAATTCATAAAACATACTGCAATAAGTCGCAAAATGTATAAAATCAAATTTACTCATATTTTAATTATTCGGCCATTCTTTTTAACATGTATTAACTTCGTAGATTATTTAACGTTGGGAAACCATTAGAGTAAAAATTTCCAAAGTACACGTATTTGATCAAAAATTACCGCCCGGGCAGGGACTTGAACCCTGGACCCTTGGATTAAAAGTCCAATGCTCTATCGACTGAGCTACCCGGGCTTGAGTAAGTTTCCCGTAGTCTGATATTGCTGTTGACCGGTGACGGCTCGCGAAGTGATTTATGGTACAGCCGAGGTAGCAGAGGTGGTAATACAGATAGCAGTGACGGTTGTGGTAGCAGATGTGGTAATATAGATAGATGCGGTCACGCAGCCCGCCGTCACTGGCAGATAGGTAGGATCGGTTGCAGAGACGGCTGGCAGCGTGACCGCATCTATCTGATTTACCAACACTGCTACCTCGGCCGTCACTGTTGTTGACCATAAATCACGCATTACCTTTCACCTGATATATTTTGTTTTAAATCAGTAATTTGTTTTCAGTATTTAACAGTACAAGTTATACAGTGCGCGTCTAAAGTAAGGAATATATTTAGTAAAACCGAAATAAAATATTTTTGGAAAAAATCCTCGAACAGGTCGATTTTCTAAAAAAAAAAAAGTACACATTTTTGTATGAAACTATTCTATTGCCCACCTTTTGCGGAGAATTGCCGAATGTAGAAGTAGCAAGATTCGATAAATCTCAACATAACATTCCTTGTCCACGAATTGTAAAAGAATACAACAGGCATATGGGTGGATTTGATCTAACAGGCAGCTTGATTGGCAGACATCAAGGCGTCGGATTGGCAGGTATAAGATAAGGATACGTTCAAAGAAGTGGTATTTTAGAATTTTTTACCATTTACTGGACGTGACAGTTGTAACGTTGCTTGCTTGTATTCTTTGATGTTGTTTCTGTTGTATATTTTATTTGGACTACCATCGTTACCCGATAAGGTCCAATTTAATTATTATTATGCCGCAGGATGAATCATGTACTCTTACAAATTCGATTAAACTAGTATCAATTGAGTAGAACCCTTGTATTTAATTAACCGTACAAGATAATGTGTTCTCTAACATGATACCAAAAAAATTGATTTTTTATGTTTTATATCTCCCTGGTGATACCGCCGCGTCACATTTCTGTCGACGTGGAATTCCATTTATCTTCATGTATCTTCCTTTTTTTGTGTCTTTATTACTTCACCTACGCCATTGTTCCCGTTGACTCGGCGAGTCCACACAGTAGTTAACTCCTGGCTTCTAAATCTAAACGTGGAACACCATCTAACAGTGGCGGCTCGTCAGGGGAGGCAGGTGAGGTATTGCCTCACCATTAATTTTCTATATTATAAATATATAAATATATTCAATAATTTTCTTCCGTGGCTTTAATATTGATAATTAATAATTATACAGTAATTATAAATTGTTGTATTAGCGGAATGTTCCTGATTTTTAATGATTGGAATTAGCGCGCCCACCCAGACGAGACTTGAGGCAAATGTAAAGCAGCGCAATTGGAATTTATGCAACTTAATATGCCTTCATACAGTTTACATATATCGCGTTCGTTGTAACGTGCAGAGGTTATCTCAGAGGCTTCTCACCCGTGTGATAGAGAGAGAACAATCGTGGCGTTCGCTATTGTCAGCTGTGTTAAGGCCAGTGTTCCGCTATCTGGCGGATTTTAAATCCGAATTGCGGAATAATTTTCCTTTTAGCAGCTGGAGGATTTTCTAACGGAATTATGTTGAATCCTTGAGAAAACTTGCGTATTTTCAAAACATATATTTTACAAGAGAAAAAGCAGAAACTTAAAACATTAACTTAAAAAAATTCAACTCGCGGAAAAATGAACACATTTTCAAAAAAAAAATAAAGCTAGTTTCAAAGGTAGATGTTCTGTGAATATGCTAAAATATTTGAAGAACTCTTCTCATATCAAAACTTATTTTGTGTTCGATTTTTGTTTTTTTAAAGTATTCAACAACTTAAAACATTAATTTTCAAAAATTCATAACTTACGGAAAAAGTGACACATTTAAAAAAATGGTGATGTGGCCATCATATTACTTTCTCCGACTTGATGGTATCATTTATATTTATGCTGTCATGGTTCATTTTTTATTTAAATGATATTTTAAATGTACATCGAGCGTTGTGTAGACTCGGATGAAAGTGGCGTTTAAAACGTCAAAATTATGAAAGATGGAAAAATTATCCTTCAAATTCAAAAATTCAGTTTACTCAAAAACTAAAGAGATTTCGAAAAAGTTGTTTATTTCGACATTTTCTACAATTATTATTAATATAAATTTGCTGTAACTATTATCGTTTCATAAGTATAAACCAAAAACGAAAAAAAATAGTAATAATTTTTTTCTCGAATAACATAGATTTTATGAAAAATATTTTCAAAGCAAAGATGTTCATTTCTTAGTTGTCTTCAATATTTATTTGAATGTTTTTATAATATTTTCCATATTTAAAAAATTATTGGAAAAAAAAAAACAAAAAAAGGTTCCGGCGTATGGAATTTTACCAAAAGTTTTTCAGTTTTTCGGATTATCAAATAGGATTTATGTCTAAAGTTTCATGTTAATTGCTGTATTAGTTTTTGAGATACAGCGCGCACAGACATACAGACATACAGACATACACAGACACACAGACACATAGTCACACACACACACACTTTTTTTTCCCAGAAATTGTTGAAATAGCATCCGTAAAAAAAATTTAGAAAAAATTTTGACGATCACAATACTTTCTCGTACTTCGTAACGGAGAAAGTAAAAATAAAGTTAATTTTAAAGATAGATGTTTTGTGAATAAATTTAAAACAATAGATTTTTTTGTTCAAGTATTCAACAACTTAATATTAATTTTCAAAAATTCATGTTTTGTTTAAGTGTTTGACAACTTAAAATATTAATCTACAAAAATTCAGAACTCAACCAAAAATCAACAAAACTCAAAGTTAATTTTAAAAGTAAATGTATTATGATTGCATTACAGTTTTTTAAGTATTTTTTTTTCTTCTATTTTTTCTTTGTTCAAATATTTGAAAAACTTAAAAAAATCATTTTTAAAAATCTATAAGTTGAATCTAAAGGCAGATGTTTTGTAAATATACTTAAATTTTTGAGAAATCCTATATCAGTATTTTTTTTTGGTTCGACAACTTGAAATCTTAATTTTCAAAAATTCAGAACACCCAAAAATGACCATATTTTCAAAAATCAAAGTTAATTTTAAAGGTAGTCGTTCGGTGGGTGTATTAAAATATTTGAGGAACTCAATTTTTTTTTTTCGATTTTTGTTTTGTTTAAGAGTTTGACTACTTAAAATATTAATCCACAAAAATTCACAACTCACGGAAAAATAAATAAAACTCAAAGTTAATTTTAAAAGTAAATGTATTATGATTGCATTAGAGTTTTTTAAGTATTATTTTTTTTCTATTTTTTCTTTGTTCAAATATTCGACAAACTTAAAAAAATCATTTTAAAAAATTTATAAGTTGATTCTAAAGGCAGATGTTTTGTGAATATACTTAAATTTTTGAGAAATCCTATATCAGTATTTTTTTTTGGTTCGACAACTTGAAATTTTAATTTAAAAAAATTCAGAATACCCAAAAATGACCATATTTTCAAAAATCAAAGTTAATTTTAAAGGTAGTCGTTCTGTGGGTGTATTAAAATATTTGAGGAACTCAATTTTGTTTTCGATTTTTGTTTTGTTTAAGAGTTTGACTACTTAAAATATTAATCTACAAAAATTCATAACTCACGCAAAAATAAACAAAACTCAAAGTTGATTTTAAAGGTAAATGTATTATGATTGCATTAGAGTTTTTAAGGAATTCAATCATATCAGTATTATTTTTTTCTATTTTTTCTTTGTTCAAATATTCGACAAATCATTATGTATTTGCGAGTTATGTGAAGTTGCGTAATTAAATAATTAAACGCAGTTATAAATAGTTATTAATAGTAAACAATCAGTTAACTATTGAAAATGAACACATCGTGTTCGAAATGTACATTTAGTGTTATAAATAAAAGAGTGAAGTAAGAAATATAACAGTGCTTAATTATTTAATTCAACAAATTCTTTTTTGAAAATTTATAACTCACGCAAAAATAGACACATTTTCAAAAATCGAAGATAATTCTAAAGGTAAATGTTTTGTGAATATACTAGAATTTTTGATCAATTCTATCATACCAGAATTTTTTTCGTTTGACAACTTGAAACAATAATTTTCAAAAATTCAACACCCAAAAATGAACATATTTACAAAAATTAAAGTTTTGAAGGTCAGTCGTTCTGTCGATTTATTAAAATATGTGTGGTACTCAATTTTGCTTTCGATTTTTGTTTTGTTTAATTGTTCAACAAGTTCAAAATTCATAACCTAACGTTCTCAAAAATTTAAGTTTTGTTTGTTCACTTGTTCGAAGACTTCGAAAATAAATTTTCAAAAATTCATACCTCAGAGAAATTGGCAGACTTTCAAAAATGTAAGTTAGTTTTAATGGTAGTTAACACTTTAAAAAATATTGTGAAATTCCATTATATCACTATCTATTTTTACTTTCTCCGTTATGAAGTACGAGAAAGTATTGTGATCCTGATTTTTTTTCAATTTTTTTTTACGGAAATATCCGTTTTTGGGTCCCTAGATACCATTTTAACAATTTCTGGAATTATTTTTTTTGTGTCTGTGTGTGTGTGTGTGTGTGTGTGTGTGTGTGTGTGTGTGTGTGTGTGTGTGGCTATGTGCGCTGTATCTCAAAAACTAATAGAGCAATTGATATGAAACTTTGAACATACGTCTTATTTGATAATCCGAAGAACTGAAAAGCTTTTGGTAAAATTTCGTACACCGGAAGTGGGTGTTTACCTTAACTGTTTTTTGTTTTTTTGCCAATATTTTCTTAAATATGAAAAATATCACAAAAACATTTAGATAAACAATAAAGACAACAAAGAAATGAACATCTTTTGCTTGCAAATATTTTTTATAAAATCATTGTTATTCGAGAAAAAAAAATTATTATTTTTTTAATTTTTGGTTTATAATTATAAAACGATAATAGCTACAGTAAGTTTTTTCGAAATCCCTTTAGTTTTTGAGTAAACTGAGTTTTTCAATTTGAAGTATAATTTTTTCGTTTCATAATTTTGACGTTTTAAACGTCAGTTTCAACCGAGTTTACACAACGCTCGATGTACATTCAAAATATGATTTCAATTGAAACTGAACCATAAAAGCGTAAATATAAATGATACGATCAAGTCGGAGAAAGTAACATGATGGCCACATCACCATTTTTTCGTCTTCTACTACTAAAAATATTAATTTTAAAAGATTCATTCAAATTTTTAAGGAATTCAATAATATCTGTATTTATTTTTCTTCGGATTATTTCATTGTTCTACCCAATATTCAACCTTAATTCGTAAGCAAAACGTTAAATTCCACCGTTAAAATGTATGATTTATTTCGTACTTGGTTGGCTATTTGGCGGAAATACTATGTGATAAGATGGCAACACTGGTTAAAGCAGCTTCACAACCCAGGAACGGTAACGTGAACGGGAATGGGAACGAAAATGTACCTGGCTTGTCGTTCCCTTTATCGGAAATTAGTTATTAGTTGTGTAAACAAAATATACTTAACGTGTTAAGTATGGCTCGGAAAATTGAAATCGAAATGTATTTTAACAACGTGAAGGAAAATAGGGAGGCTTTAAAAAGATGTGTAGATAATATTAAATCTGTGCCTCACCAAACCAAAAGTTGACGAGCCGCCACTGCCATCTAATATGGAAATCAGTATTTCGGCAAAGAAAAAAGAAGACCAGTACGACTCAACCTGCAACACCGATTCGACTACTACCAACTACCAAATTATAATGGTTTTTCGTACATAATCTGCGAAAAATACAAGATTAATCTGTGCATGAACAAAAATAATAATTGCTTTATTGCATTTTACAAATGAGCAATTAATATTAGTATAGCAAATATGATACATTAAGCACTAAATGTAATATTTATGTATATCTTGTAGATGCCTCTTTGCGGAATGCATCATATATGCTAAATGTATATTTTTGTGGATAATACATTAAAAAAATGACTTGGATTTTAAACTGATTTTCCCGTATTCCCTGGCACTTTGAACAAAAAAAAAATGTTTTCGTTTATATTTAAAAAAAATCGTGCAGTAAAGGGCTAAGATATAAAACTAAACCTAATGGCACACAAATCAAAGTAATAAGTTATTGAGCACTTGATAAATGATATAAAATTTAAAATACATACATTTATAATAAAGACATTTACAATTTAAATCAAACTTCGCGTATAAAGATAGTACAGTCCATAACATTTTAAAAGAAGAAAAAAATAATAATAATGTATAAAATAAAATATAAAAATGTATACAGGGTTTCTACGCTTAAACAGTCGTTAAAAGTTTACGGAGTTGCAGTTGTATTAGTTTTTTTTAATCCTCATCACACGGTTGAATCAGTTCTCCTCATATAGGGTTGCCAGGTGTCCCGATTAATCGGGATTGTTCTCGAATCCCTGTGTCTCGACGAGATCTTTCGGGACGGTTAAATGTCCCGGTTTGTTGCTTTTTCGATTCTTAGCAATGTTCGGCGTTGTAATTACTTAAAATAAAATTTTTAAATTAATCACCCCTCCTCAGGTCTACACTGCCCAATCAGAACACAGCCCGTCATATGGCCAAGTCTATAAAGCTCCTGCGCTCACTACAATAAATAATTTTAACATGTTCATACCTCTCTAACAATAAACATTTCATAGAAAAATGTTTGATTTATTGATAAAAACAAAAAATTGTTTCAAATTTTTCACGACAACAAAAGTTAACATGGGTACAATTTTTACTATGTAAATCCCTATGGGCACACTTAAATAAAACGCACTGTATATTCAGTAAGGACGGGAAGGTTAAAAGATTTTTGTAATTTTGTAAACGTAATATGTAAAAAATTACTCTCACATTCCAAAACAAGATGATACCATCTATAGAACGAACCATAACATTATTTGATGCTTTAAAATCTTTTTTTTTCGAAAGAAAAAGCACCCAAGATTCTTCTAGCATTTTTCAACAATCCTTTTAGTGAAACTTATCTCTGGTTTCTTCGTAGTCATTAATTTTCAAATATTAAAAATTGAAGGAAGAAAAAAGGCAATTATATAAGTTTTAAATGTGATAAAATCGACTGAGAATGCAACAATAGAAAAGTTGAAGATTAAATTTGAACCCTTAGAAGTTACATTAATTTTAAATAAATACAAAGAAAATGGAGCAATTTAAAAAAAAATCAAGAAGATACAGAAGAAAACGAAACGAAGACGGTACCATTAGAAAAATTGTCGCTGTTTTCTTGGACGACTTTGGAAAAAATTCTTGAATGACAGGACGTGGAAAAATCTATTTAGTATTTGAGAACGAAAAATATTAGTATAAATGATACGTTTTTATTTAATCAAATTATTGAAGTAAAAACCATTTTAAGATGTGAATTACAATCTCCTGGAAAAACTGGAAAAAGAAAATAGCTTCCGCTAAATGGGTTGTATTTTCCAAATTAGGAACGGAATTTTCCGAACAATATTGCATGTGCGAATATATTTTTTCCATACCACGTCACAACGCCGACGTGGAGGGAATATTTTCTTTGATGGATATAATGGATGGGACGGAAGAAATAAATTTTCAATCAATACTGTTGAAAGTATTCTTCAGTGTCTAGAAAATTATAGTCTAAATTGTTGCGAAATGTACGATTACGTTTTAATTAAGGTTCTATTAAAAAACACAAAATCGAATGAAACAATTAAAAACTGAAATAGAGAATGTGATTTCTGTTTAATAAGATTTGTGAAATTATTTGTTGTTTTGGTTTAATTTTTTGTTTGTTTATTTATTAATATATTCTATGCAAGTATACTTTAATTTGATGTTTGCTTGTTAAAATACCTCTTTCTCTTTTTCGCTGCTTTTAGCTGATGATTGTCCTGATTTGACGACCAAGAAATGTGGCAACCCTATCCTCATGTGAAATATTTTCAAATTTTTATCACTTCTAGTTTCACCGGAAGTAGTATCAAATTTGTTATTTTAATTGGAGCACCCTGTATATTATTATATTCGTTCAAGCTGCAACATATTTTGTAGGAATGTTTGTACACTTATCTGTTTTGGTTTTCAAGAAAATTAATTATTTCTAAAATTTTGACCTCTAAAAGGCAGTTTGAAATCTATCTTTAATTTTTCTTAAGAATAAGATAAAAATATTATTTATACAAAATCGGGTGTAATAAGCGAATTATTGTGGTTATTTGAAGGATGTAATGTTGTACATTCCCCACTGAGTGAGAGAATAATTCGGACTCGCGGAATACATAGATCATTCATAAGATTTTTGAAATAATTTACCACACATTCAAAATTTCTTGTCAAAATGTTTTAAACATTATTTCAATATTTAATGCGATTTTGGATAAAATGTTATATTATACTCATGTGGAATTACTCATCAGTCCCTTAAAAAAATTACTTTATTATTAATTATAAACTTTTTTCTTGCGGCACTAATTACGTACATTCCACACTCGTATAATAAATAATTATTATATATCTTATTATACTTAAAGGATGCCTCTATGAGTAAAATAATTGGAAACTGTCAATTTTGACAATAAGTGTTCTAAAAATGTCAATATCTAAGTGCCGATATTTTTGTAAACTGTTGTCAAAATATTTAAAAAGATAGTGATTTTCAAGAACCGCTTCTTGCATATTTGAAAAATCCAAAGACAGATACAACTATTACTTAATCCCTTTCGCTGCTGGAACCGGATAATTACTTTAAAAATATCTCATTCTTATATGTGGGACCCGGATATAAACATTAACAGCCATACGCATCTATACGTACACACGTTCTAATTATACAGCATACTATACTCTATTTTTCCTAAGATTACAAACACTAGAAGATTGATTTACACCATTAACATATGTGAATCTGGTGACGAATATTGGTGCGAAATTTAAATCTAGTGGATTACATGTATAACGGACAGTGCACGGGAAAATCATGGGATGAATTTATCAGTCATTGCACAAATACAAAATTAAAGAAACACCACACAGCAACAAGGAGAAACGCTAAACAAAACAAAACAGTAACATGTAAACGGCGCATCTAGATGGCGGACGCTAGCACAACTGGCTTGTAGTACACATTGCGCATGTTTACGCTTCATAAGTGTACTCGCTGAAATACTCATTAAATTCATATTTTCTTGGAATTTAACATTGCAGTTAAGTGTAAAAGTTTAATTTACTCTCAATTATGTTATTTAAATATAGTATTCTAATATTATACTTCAATTTATTCGGTAATACTACATTAACAGTATAATATTTACCCCATTATGCTACACATATGCCAGCTACTAAAATGACAGAGACCATTGAAAAAAATGAAGATAGTAGTAGTAGTTTCTAAAATGCTATATTTAATCGAAAATCTTCGTATCGAGATTCTGATGATGATGATCGGTTATGATAACAGAAGACGAAGCCAGCTTGAGGTTGCTCAGTTATTTCGTGAACAGCATCCGGATTTACCACCCATTAGCCAAGGTACCATAAGCAAAATTGAGACACAATACAACATTTTGGGTCACGTCAGGGTTGTGCCCAGACAGCGAAATCCCACTGTTGAAGTAGATACTAGGCTAAACGTATTATTAACTCTTCAAGAAAATCCTGTAACTCCAGCCAGATAACTGGCCTGTGAAAACGAGATGATGATGATAATGGTTTGTGGAGGGCGACCAAATGGTCGCAGCACTTAGACCATTCGTTGGTCCTTTGTGCCGCCTCCTGAGCCCTACTCCTCAAGCCAACCTAAACTTCTTGTGAAGTCAAGTAGTTGGCCGTGTGGAGTGTTGCCCAGTTGTGACCAATCTGGCCACTCCTCTCCGAAAACGGACCACCTAAGTTGTTTGAGTAACTCCCATTCAATCAATCAATCAATCAATCAATGAATCAATCAATCAATTTATTTCACTTAGGCCACCATAATACATATATGTACAATAAATTATTAATGTATAAATATAGTATTTGCGGATGTGATCGTCAACTTGGATTTCAATAATAAAATAATAAAAGTCATTAACAAATTAAAAATATAAATAATAGAATAAATAGATAAAATTTACGGACGCGACGTGACTCTGACTACCACTGTGTAAATATTAAAACAATTAATAATATTTAATTGATCTGCAACAAGGTAAGGGTTTCCAATTTCATTAGTCTATCGTGCTTGCACCTTTTGTAAACTGAAATAATTTCCTCCGTAATTGTAGCAATTAATAACCAACTAAATATTCTACTAGGACTAGAATAGATAATGAACTAGATTCTGAGGGTTCGCAACAAACAAATGTACTTAAATACGCTACGTGGTAAAAAAAGTTCTTAAGAACCGATGATCAATACTTTTCATCCTGAACTGTAATGTTTAATATTATATTTCTGCCCTCAAGTATAAAATTAAAGGCACGTATCCAATCTCTGGCAATCGAATACTTGGCTGCAATTACGTGAAGAGATTCCATATACTCGTGCTGTACATATAAAATAAAAACGAGGGTCAAGATGTCTATTGTATTGCCAACATTCTGTGCACTTTCATAAAATAGGCCAAGGGGCCAATTGGCGTAAAACATACTTATAAACGATAATATTAACTGTTAGGGTACAGGAAGAAAAGAATTAGAAATAACAAACAACGTGTCTGAAATTAGGTGCCATTGGGATACAATAATTGTATCCCAATGGCCTCCCTCCTAATTTTAGACACATTTTTTGTTAGTTATTCCTAGTACCTGCTTTATTAATTATTAATATAGCTTCAGAGTAGTGATCACGTCCATGTGTATATTTCATGAAAATTCCCTTTTGTTGCGATTTTCCTAGAAAAAAATCCACTTTGAACTTTTTTTATCGAATATTTCCTAAAAGGATATCCCCCGAGTTGACAAAACTGATATTTTATCTAGCATATAAATCAATTAAACTTCGTATGGAAAATCTAATATATAAAATTTTCGTGTCACAGTGTTTGTAACAAAACTCCTCCGAAACGGCTTGACCGATTTTTATGAAATTTTGTGTGTATATTGAGCAGATCTGAGAATAGGACGTAAACTATTTTTAATACCCCTAAATGATAAGGGTGGTCCACCGCAAATTTTTTATTTTTATTTTTTGGACAAAATTTTTTATTTTTATTTTTTTATGATTAGGCATTAAAAAATACATACAACCCTAAATTTTCACCCTTCTACCACCAATCCCTATTTTTTAATAGCGATTTTAGTACTTTAATAATTTTCTACTCTCGGCGATCGACCGCTCGATCAGTTATTCCTTTTCCATTGTTTGCGCCGACGGTTATTAATGGGTTTTAATGGGCTTACCCTGTAGATTCGTATCGATAAATGTAAATAAATAAGTAGCTAAAATTATAAAAAAAATATAAACAAAATATTAACAGCAAATGCTGCACTGAGCTCAATTGAAACACTTGCATCCGATGAACAATTAAGTCGGCTTTAAATACATAAATTGGTGATAACGATTGATTTATAATACGAGCGCTATCTCTTGGTGGTTGGAATGTCGCTCGCGGTGGTGTTACGAATTAAAATATTCTGCGGAAGATTCTGTGCGCGGTTAAGAATTTTTTTAATAATTTTGCCATTTAGTTCAAATTCGTTGATTATTAAAAAAAATTATGAATTTTTGAAGCAATAATTGCATGTTAGAGCGATCATGAATTTCAAAAATTAAAAAAAAAAAAATTTCAACTGGCGATACATGTTTTATTAGTAACAATACACTTCTTACATTCTTTAGCTTTAATAATTTTGTTATTTAGTTCAAATCTGTTGATTATTAAAAAAGTTATGAACTTTTGAAGCAATAATTGCACGTTAAAGCGATTATGAATTTCAAAAATTCTAAAAAAATATTTCAACTCGCGATACATGTTTTAATAGTAACAATACACTTCTTACATTCTTTAACTTTAATGATTTTGTTATTTAGTTCAAACCCGTTGATTATTAAAAAAGTTATGAATTTTTGAAGCAATAATTGCACGTTAAAGCGATCATGAATTTTAAAAATTCTAAAAAACATATTTCAACTGCCGATACATGTTTTTATTAGTAACAATACACTTCTTACATTCTTTAGCTTTAATAATTTTGTTATTTAGTTCAAATCCGTTGATTATTAAAAAAGTTATGAATTTTTGAAGCAATAATTGCACGTTAAAGCGATCATGAATTTTAAAAATTCTAAAAAAAATATTTCAACTGCCGATACATGTTTTTATTAGTAACAATACACTTCTTACATTCTTTAACTTTAATGATTTTATTATTTAGTTCGAATCCGTTGATTATTAAAAAGTTATGAATTTTTGAAGCAATAATTGCACGTTAAAGCGATCATGAATTTCAAAAATTCGAAAAAAAATATTTCAACTGGCGATAGATGTTTTTATTATTAACAATACACTTCTTACATTCTTAGCTTTAATAATTTTGTTATTTAGTTCAAATCCGTTGATTATTAAAAAAATTATGAATTTTTGAAGCAATAAGCAAGCCTAAACCGTTTTCGGCCATTATCGTCACCACTTTATTTGCTTAATTTCAATGGACCACACACGGACGACGGCGCAGCGCAGTGGAGCCGTCGTTCGTCACCAGTAATAATAATAATAATAATAATAATAATAATAGTTTTATTAACGGGTAACCCCTTTTTACAGTATTTACAATTTGTACATAAACAATACTTAAAATATGATACTTAAATTTATAATACAATTATTACACTATGACACAATAATACATAGGTATGTGATTGTAGAGTATTATTGAAAATTAATATATAAATCTATGCCAAAAGCATAAAAACTAAAATAGAATATAACAATTGACAAAAACATGCTTATTTAACTAGGATCTTAACCAAGGAATAAATCCATCCGACAAAACATAAATCTACAAACATCAAAGATTGATCAAGGCAAAAGATTTATCTAGTAACACGGAGTAAACTCTTCTTAAATTGTAAAAATGATGAGCCAAATAAGTCAATTCGCTGTTCGTTATTAAATTCATTACCTAGTCGCATTAAACGGTCAATTGTGTTGTTACTTGAAAAATTTGTGCGGTGTAATCTTAGCCGAAATAGGGATGTGCATCTTCTAGATCTATCATTTAAGTACAGTCTAAAATCCAACTTCTCCAATATTGAAGGACAGAAAATATCAGCACTAATTATTTTAAAAAGTAAGCACATGTCCAGAACCTTTCTTCTGGTTTCAAGTGATTGTACATTTAAGTGATTAAATCCCCTCATATTCACCATTTATATGATTAATACCCATTCTGAATTCCATACATCGCAGAAATTGTTTTTGCACATTTTCTATCGAATCAATGTTCGATTGAGTATACGGAGACCATATGCTACTAGCATATTCTAATTGACCTCGCACCAGTGTAAAATATAAAGTAACCACACAAGCCTGACTCAACTTACGTCCAATGTGCCAGACAAACCCCCACATACGACAGGCTTTTAAGACTATTTTGTTTATATGAGCCTTAAATGTAAGCTGTACATCAAAAATGACGCCTAAATCTTTGATTTCATTTACGCGTAGCAAACTAGAATCATCAAGTCGATATACAAAATCTATCTGCATATTAGATCTACAGAACGACATAGATTGGCATTTATCCCTATTCAGAAATAAATCATTATCAGAACACCACTTATTTATCCTATCTATGTCCTCCTGAAGAGTAATACAATCATCTAGGCTACTAATAATTTTAAATATCTTAAGGTCATCCGCATACAGTAGACATTCCGAGCCTTGTACTACTTTCACAATATCGTTAATGAACAACAAAAAGAGGATAGGCCCACAGTGCGACCCTTGGGGCACACCAGAAGTAACGTCGAAATAAGGCGACATAAAATTATTGACTTTAACACACTGAGTCCGATTCGCTAGAAAAGAATGTATCCATTTAATAACACTAGGATGAAAACCTAGCTCCTTTAACTTCCGTAATAACACCGAATGGTTGACTCTGTCGAATGCCTTAGCAAAATCAGTATATATGACATCTACTTGAAGATTCTTACCTAAGGCATTCGTCAATAAGCCACGTATTGACGACGACGCAGCGCAGCGGGGCCGTCGTTCGTCACCAGTCACCTTTCTTAATTTTTAAGGGCTACGCACGGACGACGGCGCAGCGCACCAGTTATCTGCCTTAATATATATGGACCATTCGCGGTCGACGGCGCAGCGTAGCGGAGCCGTAGTTCGTCACCCTTGCTTAATTTTTAAGGTTTACGCACCAGTTTATTTGCTTAATTTCAATGGGCCACACACGGACGTCGTCAGTCACCAGTTATCTGCCTTACTATATATAAATATATATGAACCATGCACGGACAGCGCAACGCAGCGGAGCCGTCGTTCGTCACCAGTTACCTTGCTTGATTTTAAAGGACTACGCACGGACGACGGCGCAGCGCAGTAGTTACTTTGCTTAATTCATGATAATGGTATCAATTTTAATACGTTGGCAGAAAATAAAACGAAGAATGTTGTGTATCATAGAGCATTACAATAATAAACACTATGTTTTTGAATATTTTTTTTTATGAATTATACCAATTCGAATTCAATATTCATAGTTAAGACAGGACAACGTCTGTCGGGTCAGCTAGTATATTTATAAAACTTTCTGAAACATTTGCCGTTGATCATCAGTTTCGTTCGAACCGTATCCTCCACGTGTGATATTTAAAATTCTACATGGAAATGCGATACAACTGTTTATTAGTCGCTGGTTAAATACCATAAGAAGTTAGAATTTGGCCGGATAAATTTTATTTTGCACCATTGAATCGATACAAACTTCGAGAATTCGTTTTGTCTAATCGCAGTTCATTCGAGAAACTTGCGATGAAATGAGTGCTTAAAATACAATTCTAAAGAAATGTATAGTCTTAGTAAGACTTCATTTTGCTTGCAGAGTTACGAACAGGGTGAATATTCATATATTCAGGCTTTATTTCGTTTTATTAATTTATCTAAAGAAATTATAACCGCGAGTGTAAATTGTTTAGAGAATTAGACAACTAACATTTGTTAGTTTGCACACTTGATAAATGCAAATTGTTACGATATTATAAAGCACACTTACAAAACGAGACTTTTGATTAATGAATCATAATGTCAAGTCCCGATAAAGATCGGTTTCTTATTATTTAAATATTATAATTTATCCAATTTATCCAAACAAGTTGAAATTCGGAAAAATAAAAGCAATTAGCTGCAGTTACAATTATTCTGATTGATTGTCACTGGTTCACTAATAAATTACACCCTGTTTGATTGGACGAATCCAATCCCTCAAAGAGAAAACGCAAGCGTCAGTACGTATTCAATTGTCGTCCAGTGAAGCGATTCGCAATTTTATATGCAATTTTGTCAAACTCAAAGCCCGTAGTAAATGATCTGGGCTATCAGTACCAACCGACTGCATTTCAATTCAAATGGATTTATACAAACCCGTAAAGAATAAACTGAACGCTCGCGTAAAATTGTGAATTGGAACTGAATTCGAATAAATGTAATTTCGGACAACTTGATGATTTCAATGCCTGAAATACTCGCATACCCATTAATTTATTATTGTTTTAAATTCGAATTATTTTTCTAATTACTACAATATACCGTAAACCTGAATTACAATCAAAAGCACATGTTATGTTGTTGGTCATTTTATTTTTAATAATCTAGATTACGATTTGAAAATATTGTTCAAAAAACTATAGTACAAGTGAACCAAATCAGATTTCATAATAGTACATTATTATACAAGTTTAATAAGAGGGTATATTGTGGTACGAATGGGATTGGAGCACTCCCAATTTTTTACTATTTTTTCAACTTTGGTTTTGGTTAAGGAATTATTTCTAAAATAAAATATATACTTAAACCTAGTGAGTTTTATCTTTTAACATTTGGCAGCACTAAAAACATTTGATCCCCCCGAATTTAATATTTGACATACGTATTTCTACGGCGATTTCAATAGTTAATTTTAAAACATATTAAATAAAGAATATTACTTACACACCTCCAAAAATAAGGGAGGTTGCCAAGGGTGCGATAAACAAAATATTTCCACGTAAGTTGTAACCAATTTAAGCTTATAAAATAATGCAACGCCTAAATGATAATCGAAATTTAAGGTTATGTTTACATTTGTTTCTCGTTCCTCGTGTCAGGCATCGATCGACGCTAATTAAAAATCCACACCGAATTAACACACCGACTCAAGCGGCTCTTTTTTGCCGCGAATGAAACATGCATTATCCTCTCGCTGTTTCTTCCGTGATATTCGTTTTGCAAACAAACTGAACAATATGACGCCTTTTCTTTAACCTTAGTGGTACTGGTGGCGAACTCCCCAATATGCATTCGAACATATTCAGTGTGTAACGCATTGGACGGTTCCAATTATCCTATGAATTAACTGCAATTTTACATTTTGATATCGACATATGTCACGTTTAAGTAATGCCAATAGCAACAACTAAAATGTTACCACAAATAGTTTAATAATGAGCAAAACTGTAAAATAAAAAATCTATTTTTGATATAACAAACGGTCGATTGTTAAACCAAAGTAGAAAAAATATATAAGATGTCCTTTTTTAGATTAACTTTAAATCACTATGTATTTGACGTTAAGGTCGAATTCTATTGCTGAGAGTAAAAGAAAACGGGTGGCATTGAAAGTACTCTTAGTGCCGCGTACAGCGGCGTTAAAAGTAATTCAGCCAATGAGATGTAAGGAGGGCATTGCCCCATGTCAATCACACTGATACAAAACATACTAGCGGTGACAAGTTCTTGGGGTCCTGTCAGAATTCTAAAAGGTAAAGTTGGTGCTAACCAAGCAAATCGTTACGGTTATATATACTGATATATTAGTGAAGCGGTGAAAACTGTATTTTTTGCGTTTGAAGAAAAAATATCAAGTTTTATTCGCAGTATAACTTTTTGTGGCTTGTCGGTACATTGAAGCTCGCCACAAAATGTGCCAGTTCTACTTCTAATAATATAATATAATACTCCTATTTTTTTCAAACGTCAGTAAAGTTTGACTCGTATTATCACTAAAAACATGACATTAAAGTCGAATTATTGCAGGGATAACGCGCGGCAGTAAAAGTATTCCAGCCAATAAGATTGAATCAAAAAAAACCATGGTAATGCTCTGTATGACATGCTTGATTGGGAATTATAATTATACATGTTCAGGCTATTAGAAAATATTAATTTGACTACCATTACTAGTTTCAGCGTTTGAAAAAAATAACTTGTTTTATATCGAGTTGAAGTAACTTTTTGTGAATCGTAAAAACCACAAAAACTGTCACTTCTACTTCTAATAAAATAATATGCTATTTTCTAAACGTTCGGTTTGCACAATGATTTTGATTTTCTATCCTAGGTAGCTGTCATTTATTTCTACTGTTCTTTCTGACATGACATAGAAAAGTAAAAACCTAAAAATAAATGCCTCTTTCTTTAATTTTCACCATTCTGAATTTCTTTAGTAAACAATTTCAATTTTTGTCGTAGCATTACCCAGGAAAACACATGAACGTACATTTTTAGAACGATAGCGAAAGAAAATAATTTCTTGTAAAAATCGCACCACACGCGGGTACGTCAGTTTTAATGATTATTTAAAACTAATTGGATTTTGATTTTCTGTACAAAACCGAAAACACTTGTCGCTGAATGTTTGACAAAAACGCGAGAGGGCATTTTCTAGTACAATAACGAGAGAACATTATTATTTTTAAAAATCAAGTTACGAACGGGCACACCAGTTTTAAAAATTAATCAAAACTAATTGGATTTTGATATTTTGCCAAAAACAAAATTTGTTGCAAAATATTTGAGAAATTTCAGAACAACAACTGGAAAGTACATTTCTTAGAACGATAACTAAAGGAAATTATTTTTGGCAACAATCACAGTACATACGGGCGGCGTTAAGTTTCTTAAAATATTCAATACTAATTCAAAACTAAAAACATTTTTCGCTGAATTATTGAGAAATTTGAGTACAAACACTTGCAAGTGTATTTTTCCAACTATGGCGAAAGAAAATTATTTCTTGCAAAAGTTACAACACGTATGGGTACGCCAGTTTCGAAAATTTTTCAAAACTAATTGGATTTTGAATTTTTTTAAATCAAAAACATGTTTTGCTTAATTTTTGAGAAATTTGAATGTAATCAAGTAAAAGTACGTCTTTTACAGCAAGCGCAGCTTAGATAATCGTTATTAAGCACGAACCACTTTAAATAACAAATGATACTAGTTATCTTTTCAATTATAAATTGCGATCAAAATGGTTTCCTTTAGTTAGTTGTTTTTCTTCCCAAATCCGGACGCCTTCGCCGGCGTCACTGCGTTCCATTTAAACCTTGTTTGAAGCGGCGGTACGAAGAGACTGGTCTGCTCACTCGAAGACCTGGTTCAGGGCGAGGCAAGACTACAACAGCTAACCGTTTTCTTGTTTCTAGTGCTTTGAGAAACCGAACGGTCACGGCAGTTTCCTTTCGAAATCATCTGCAAGAGTGGACAGTTGGAGGCGACTTCATGCTGCTGGATTATCTTCTCGAATAAAAGGTACTGGACCGCCGCTTTCCCGTGAATACCGGATTGCGAGGTTGAATTTTGCACGAGAACACTTGGCTTGGTTTTTCGATGAATCGCGATTCTGTATTACGGGCTCAGATATAGCCCGTTCTCTGGAATCTGGCGGCTGTACTCGTAAAAGAGGGTCGGAGCTCGGTAAGTAAGGGACGTAATATTTTTGATCTCAAACCAATCTTCGTTGAGAAGTACTGGTGTAAAAGTGCGTATACCAATAGGAGCGAAGGACAGTAATAAATGTATGGGATGCAATTAGACGAACCACCAATACCTTTTCTTCGAGGGTGCGTCGATCCTCAGGGCGGACCGACCGTTTTACGACCTCAGCCACCAGATTCCACTGAACAGACTATAGACGTGTAAGAGTATGGCGACGACAAGGCGAGAGATATGCTCAAACATGTATTGCCGAGCGACTTCCATTTGGTAGGGGATCAGTTATGGCAGTGATGGGGAAACTACGGCCCGCGGGCCAAGTCCGGCCCGCGGAAAGGTTTAATCCGGCCCGTTTAAGAGTGCCGTCGTGAGAATGTTTGAACGCGTTCTTACTTCGTAATGTGACGACCCGCATAAAAACTACCTGAGGCGATATTCAAAACACAATAGTATTCTGGACAAATCCATCCGACCTAAACAGATGACTCATCTTCGCTCGAAACTTCCAGACACTCTCGCAGGTAGGTATAAATACAAGCGAGGCCGCCAGAAGATCAGTTAGTTAGCGACTTAGTCAGTCATCTGCAACGACTCGCCGTGACTCGAGTAATTGTTTGTGTAATCCCCCAAACTCCCAGTGCCTCAACAAACTCCCGCGTAAGAGCATTAGTTAGCAGTAAGCTTTCGTCAATTGCGTTTCTGTGTGTTGTTCTCCGTAGTAGGTAACGTCTAAAATGGATGTTAAAAAAAGAAAAGTTGATTCAGAATGTCGAATTTTTAAAGAAGAATGGACGTGGAAATATTTCTTTACTTTATTTAATGAAAAACCTGTGTGCTTACTTTGCAATACAACTGTTGCAGTTTTAAAAGAATATAACATTCAAGGCCATTTTAAGAGCAAACATGAAAACCACTCCTACTCATCGTTAAGTGAAGAGGTGAAAAAAATTAAATCGAAAGATTTAATAAAAAATTTATCAAGTCAACAACAATTATTTCAGAGAGCTAATCATTCTCAAAGATGCGCTACGAAAGCCAGTTATGTGTTGGCTTATAATATTGCTAAATCTAATAAAGCATTTTCAGATGGTGAATTTATAAAGCAGGATTTTCAGTCACTGTCTCTCTCAAGAAGAACAATCACCGAGAGAATTGAAAATATTGATAAAAATCTAATTTCACAACTGACTACAAAAACTCAAAAATTTATTTTTTATTCAATTACCATGGATGAAAGTACAGATATCAGCGATACTGCGCAGTTACTCATATTTGTAAGAGGAATCAACGCCCACTTTGAAATTACAGAAGAACTTGCAGGGCTGCAGTCAATGAAAGGAACAACGACTGGTGCCGATATATTTTGTGAATTTGAAAATTGCATCGATAAACTTCGTTTACCTATTGACAAGCTATGTAATGTAACTACAGATGGTGCTCCTAATATGGTTGGAATCAATCAAGGATTTGTTGGGAAATTTAATTCTAAGTATCCGGAAAATGATGTTGTTTTTTTGCATTGCCTTATACATCAGGATACTCTCTGTAAATCGGCTTTAGATATTGACCATATACTTAATATTGTTGTAAAACTAGTAAATATGATTCGTTCCAGAGGATTATTACATCGCCAGTTTCAACAGTTTTTGGAGTCCGTACATGCTGAGCATTCCGATATCCTGTATTATTCGAAAGTTCATTGGTTAAGTGCTGGAAAAGTATTTGAAAGAATTTGGGATTTAAAAGACGATATTGTGAATTTTCTTCTTGATAAAGACATTTATAATCAATTTGACGTCTTAGATAACGAAACGTGGCTTTCTGATTTCGCTTTTTTCACAGACCTCCTCGTACACATGAATAAACTTAATCTCAAATTGCAAGGAAAAAATCAGTTTCTTCACGATATTTGGCAATACCTGAAAAGTTTCAAATTACAGTTATTATTATTTGCTAATCAGATCTCTAAATCTAATTTTTCTCATTTTCCAAGAATACAATCTTTAAAATTCACTATATCAAACGATAAGATTAAAAAATACGAAATTAATTTGAGAAAACTATCTACAGAATTTGAAAGGAGATTTCAGGACTTTAGAAAAATGGAACCAGAGTTTAGTATTTTTGCGACCCCGTTCAATGTTAATTACGAAGAAGTTGATGCAAAATTTCAACTTGAGTTAATAGAACTGAACTGTAATACTCTCCTGAAACAAACTTTTCATACATTACCATTAATAGAATTTTATAAAAATTTAAGTCCAGATAATTTCCCAAATCTAATTACTCATGCAATGAAGATAATGACAATGTTCGGCTCATCTTATATATGCGAACAAATCTTTTCAACAATGAAGCTTAGGAAAACTTCTTTAAGAAACAGAATTACAGATGAGCACCTTTCATCAGTTTTAAGAATTTCTGCTTCGCAAATGGAACCGGACTATGATGAAATTTTGATGAAAAAGTCTCAATTTCATTTTTCTAATGCACCATCAACCAGTAATGACACCAGAAAATAAAGTGATAATACTTCACATCAAGAACTACACTAAATTCATTTTATATTTTGTGCTTATAGTTTTGTTACCTTTTGCTTTTTTACTATTAAAATAATAAGTGTATGTAATAATATATGTATATTATGTTTATAGAACACATAAATTAGTTTACGATTAAGCATTATTCTTTGGCCCGCTACGATTGTCTAGTTATTACAAATGGCCCGTCTTAAAAAAAGTTTCCCCACCACTGAGTTATGGCATAGGGAGGCATATCTTTTGACATTCACACGCAGAATGAGACATTGACTGCGCATAGGTATCTGACAGATTAAATTCAAATTACGGAGTAACCCTACTTTTATGCTCGGCAGTGTAGTTACTCGGTGGTGGGTGTGCTCTATCCCACAACTAACCAGTTACACACAAAACCAGAATTCAATAACTGTAATGAAATATATAAACGAAAGATGATGTGAGCACTTAATTTATACAAACCTAGAATTAACACATTTAATACATTGTATTATTTCTTACGGGTGTTCGCCAATAATTAGTCTAAAGGTGGCTGTGGAATCAAACATGAATGCTAATTCTTACTTCACACTAAATTGTTGAACCTGATATTTGTAAAAAAAAAAAGCACTAAACAATGGCAAGAGGTCTACCTATACCTATTCTGTGTTGTAGGGGTCCTATATCACGAAAACATTGCACAATCACACAATAATTCATATTTTAAATTTTATGATAAGCTTTAATTATTAATTTACTTATTTCCCCACTTTTAATTATTCATCGTTATTTTATGATACCTTATTAAAAAACTTAATCAATTTAACACTTTATAAGAATATCAAATAAATGATCAGATTTCACATTCATTAAATCGGTAAAAAGTTCAGAGCACGATGTTAAGTTCAGCACCCTTATATAAATAGCATTCGCAACCTCCGCTCACCTTAAAGGGTAATTGTAATTTCACAGTGTAGTAAACTTAATAACGGGTTTAATCTAATTTGCCCAATATTCTCCTTAGGCAAACTCAAATTCTCCACAGTATTTCATTACTGAAAAAACAAACATAGACATGTTATTAATAAAAATTATTCATTATGGTACAGGGATTTCCCGGTGCATCCACCTCCGAATAAAAGTTAATATCAATTTCTTCATTATTTATTATTTATTATAAATCAAACGCTGAGAATATAACTAACTTTAGCCTATAAAACTACAGTTAATACAAAATGTAAATTATCGCGCTTAAATTGATTTTCGCTTATTGGTTTTGTCAAACACAAATAACGCCCGCCTCGATATATTTTTTCAATTTTTAAGCCCCATTTTTGAACATGAACTTTCGATTTTCACGTTAAAATTATTAAGATATGTGGTGTGCATATTTTTTATTTGATCGTCAAAAGGCCTTAAATAAAAGTAACATTTTGAAAAAATACAAAAGTTCGGCCTGTGACATACATATTGCAGTTGCGAACTATAACAAAAAAAATAGTTTA
Source organism: Ocypus olens (assembly GCA_910593695.2). Lineage (NCBI taxonomy): Eukaryota > Metazoa > Arthropoda > Insecta > Coleoptera > Staphylinidae > Ocypus > Ocypus olens. The sequence goes on from OU343055.1 coordinate 42,592,516, forward strand.
AAAAAAAATCAATAAATAAAGTCGCAAGACGTGAAAACAAATTCAAATATTGTGGATAATTCCACTAAGATCAATTGTGATTTACGCATCGTAGAGAAGCTCCGCCCGTCGCCAGTGATTCATATTTGAGACGCGTTTCTGTAATCGGATACCTTGTTAAAATAATAATTTAATTATTGGTAGAATAATAACTAATAAATGAAATATTTTGTATTATTATACCAAAAAATGTCAACCAAAATAACGACGAATTATGGAACCGAAAAAAAAGCCGGAATAACATGTGTTTCAAACATCTGCGACAGTAAATCACCCCATAACTTTTGTCCGGCGTCGAAATGGGTTCTTGGGCGAAACTTTGAAATCATTCGTGACTTGAGGAGTTAATTTCTTTAGAAAGGGAAACTGTTGGCCAAAGTAACAACACCAAGAGAGAAGTCTGCGGTTAACAGCGGCAGAGCCACATTTTGGTTGTGTATATAGGAAAAGACAAGGTACAGATGGTAAAAAAGTAGCAAACAGGCTGATTTTTTCCAATTTCTCTGGAAATGCTGCTACAAATTGGCGTCAAGACCATGAAGAAATAGCAAAAAAACAGTTTACAGAGATGTTTATAAAATATGAGAAAGTTGTGGACCATTTGTATTCTATCATAGAAATTAAATGTCTATTAAAACTGGCAAACTTAAAAATTGCCCCCAAAGAGGTAGCTAAAAGAAACGTTGTGCCATATTTATTGCTGGACGGAGATAATATAATCTTAAAAAGGACACATGAATACTTCTACCAAATACAAGGTCAGTTAGCACTCATACGAAGAAGGATATGCTACTTTGTTGTATGGACACCGTTAGAGATTAGATATCAGGAGTCTACAATTATTATACCTAATGTATTTTCTTGATCTGCGTGTACCGTGATTATAGTAAAGGATTTTTTCTTTTCAGATAGAAAAATATAATTTTTGGCATGCCATGACTCCGCAAATGAAAGAGTTTTATCAAAAGTATATGCTACCACTATTATCATTGAAAGCGAAATAAATTTTAGACCGTAGCCTTTTGCTCTACTAATAAAAAATTTACAATTTGTTATTTGGTTCTGTAGAACAGAACATAATTTATATATAAGCGAATTACTATGGTTATTTGAGGGAAGTAATCTTGTTCATTACCCACTAGTAAGAGAATAACTCGAACTCGCGGAATGATTAGATCCTTTGTAAGATTTTTATTTCAAATTAACACCATGTACGCCAAAATTTCTTGTAAAAATATTATAAACATTATTTCAATATTTACTGCAATTGCAGACGATTTTGGATAAAATGTTATATTATACTCATGTGGAGTGACTGAGTAGTCCCTCAAGAAAATTACCCTTAATCTTTTTCTTGCGGGACTAATTATATATATTCCACACTCGTATAATAAATAACCATGAATTTAATGTGATTGACATGATAGGTATATATTATTAAAGTGATTTTCTTCAAATATATATTTATAGTAATTATATAGAATAGTACGCTGTCATTAATTATTATCATCATTACATACCGCGAATGGTTTCAAAATTTCACAGCTGCAAATATAATGAAATTAATTTATAACCTCAATTAATCTTAACAATTGAGATTTAATTTGTATACCATTGGTTGCATTGATAATATGAGCGATGACTACTCACTCAATATAGAAAGATTTATTTAAATTCTTAAGCAAACTGGAAGGTAATCGTTCATTTTTACATATTTTCTGTTGAAATTAGTTCACTAACATTAAGATGCCGAAAGAAAAAAATAATTTAGTTCCGGTATGGATCAAAAATATACCCGAGCTCCTTATAGACGTAAAAGTATTTTGTACCGCATGTGGAAAAATAGTAAGTTACTTACACATATTTTTTTTTAATTAACCGTTCATTTTGAGTGAACATTTAAATTTCAGGTCTAGTTATTAATGAAAATTGTAATAAAGTTTTCAATTAACCCATAATGGTTTGAAAGTTCATAAATGTCACATGTTAAGTCGATATAACCATTAAACAAAGACGTGGAAAGCATTTGAATGGATCTATACCTAAAGTCTAAATGCTCACTCAATGTGTAAAGCAGTGGCGGCTTCACTACACATCATCAGGGGAGGCAGGTGAGGCATTGCCTCGCCATTAATTTTCTATATTATAAAAATATAATTTTATTCAATAAATTTCTTCCGTGTTGGCTTTAATATTGATAATTAATTATACAGTAATTAAAAATGACTCGTAATAACGGAATGCAGAGCCGATCCTAGACCCTTGGCCGCCCGCGTGCAATTGATGAGTTGGCCGCCGACTAGCATGCAGTAAAACATTTCTTGGGGCCAGAGGATTTTATTTTTCAATTCGAAAAGCAGAAAAGCAAGCAGAAAAATATATCAGAGCATATACAGATATTTCAAATTTGAAATATGTTTGATCTAAATTTAAAAAAATAAATAAATCTGCAAGTAATCCGGGACTGCCAGACTTATTTTTTCTTTGTAAAATTCTGGACACATTGCCGAGGAGTATTTTTCTATTAAACCCAGCTGGATGCTGAGGGCAAAACGTGATAATAACGGTTAATAACTTAATCAATCAACTATGTTCGTATAAAAGGGCCTTAAGGACCAAGGGAACTGGATCCACCAAGCAGGAAGATCTCATCTGCAATCATGGAAGAAGTCATCACAGCAACGAAGTTCAGTCGATGCGACTGCAAGAAACCCAATCACATGGCTAAAGTGTGCAGGAAATGGTACTCTCCTCCGAAGCCTAGTAAACCGGAATTCGACACAAATATGATACTCGTCAGTGTTAGCCCAACTAAAACACATGCTGAGTCGTCGAGATGCAGGGATGACAATGGCGCGATAAGCCATATTTTAAATGATCAAATTTGCTTTAGAACGTTCGAGTCTTTTTCAACTTAACACACAGTGATCACAGCAAATGGTAAGAAAATTGAAGGCATTGGAATACGTGAAGTAGAAGTTGGGGTAGCAATCCAAGGAAAATGGTACAAATTTACCATGTCTGATATTTGATGTCGGAATCAAGTGGAATCTGTGCTCCGTGCTTGCAGTCCAGGATAGTTACTAGGACAGCCAATCCATCTTCATAACCTGAGTCAGTCAGGTCCAACAATTGGAGGACACTCGTCATGAAGGGCTGTTCAAGTTGGCCGTGAGAAGTTTGAACCCTATCAGATGAAGTCAATGCAGTGAGTAAGGGAAACCTGCTGCAGTTGTTGGTTGATTCGAACGTCAGCAGAAGCGCCATGTGAAATCGCTACTGAGTGGGCAGCTTGACGTAAACGTAGAAATGCATAGTGAACTGTTTGAAGGTTGCATTTACGATAAAGCTCATCGCCTACCGTTTGGCACGAGGTCCAGAACAACGGCACCTAGCTAGCGAATTCACACGAATTTTGCGGTCAATTTCAAGAATCGAGGTCTTGATATTGATATTTTGTGCTTTTCAAGGCCGATTACCCAAAATTCAGTAGTTTATTTTCTGCGAAAAAATCCGAAGTTGCTGAAAAACTGAACCAGTTCCTAGCTGAGGCAGAAACAGTCGGGAGCTGCTGAGTGATATTGACAGAGAGTTCGACAACACAATCAAGGTATTATTTAACGTCTTATAATGCCCTCTACTCAGGAACAAAACGGCTCCAGTGAGAGGGAAAATCGTATGGTAGTGAAAACTGCTAGAGAAATGATGTACACGAATGGAAACATTCCTCAGGCACTTTCGGCTGAGATGATACAAACAGGTACCTACATCCTTAACAGAGTAGGGCCTACCCACGTCCCAGGAACATGACATTTCGAGTTGTCATATGACAGGAAACCAAGTTTGAAACATTGGTTCGAATTGCTGTATTCATGCATATTCATATCAAAAGAGCAAAGGTCAAAAATGTCCACTAAAGGAATCCTCATCGGCTATGATAACGAAGACGGATACAGTATCTACAGTGGAGAGGACAACAAGCTCTACCGATCCAAGGACATCATCTGCGACAAAAAATTGGTGGAAAACGGGGTTATTATAAGAAGCAACGAAGCTGAAGAGTCGAAACTTACTGATCTGACGAAGAAATAGAATTCTGGAAACCCGGTGACAGTGAAAGTGGTTGAACAATCTCAGAAATGTTGGAAGTCAATAAAGAAGAGCATGCAGGCGAGACTCACCTCGACGACCTTCGAAGAACCAGACTCATATAAGGACACCACAGTAAAAAGTAAAAACAAACGCCGATTGGTGATCAAAGCTTTTTCGAAAAGAAGAGGAGTAGATTATGATCAAACCTTCAGTTCAGTAGCAAGAACATCGTCTATTCAAACGCTACTCAGCCTTGATCTAAATTCTAAAACAATACTGCTCGCGATTATTTTGGTGCAAATTCATCAATTACATTTGAAATATCTAATATTTCACCGATCTTATTTTCAATAAAAATGATGGCTAAATTAGCAAATTGCTCTTGTGATATAGTTGACCGTAAACAATTTTTAATTAATATTCATTTGGAAAAACTCCTTTAGCCGGAAGCCACAGTTATCGGTATTATTAGACTAATACTGAAATTTGCCAAACAAAGAACTGTCTTGGCTAATTAAATGATTTAAAATTCATAATGATGATGGGAATGATTAGGAAATAGTTCTCTAAAAGATAACAATTCTTTTAGGAGTTCCATTCCATCTAAATTTGTCCGTTTCCGGTTACCTGTAATTTAATATATAAATTCATACAACATTTTCTAATATATTCGCATTCTGAAGAATGAAATAGTAGCAAAAATTTAAACAAGGAGCAGCAATTTTCTAACAGTTCAGATAATGTTCGGATATCAAATTAATAGCGATATCAAAAATTTCAAAATAAAAGTGAATTCTAAATTTTTCTCTAGGATCCAAAACACTTTCATCGCATGACTCATAATTGAACATCCGCTTCTTACGCTTCTTTGGCAAAATCATTATCCGGTTATAAATCGGAAACACTTCAGGCAGGGGTCCTGGCGACTATTTCGGGGAGTTCGGACTAAATTTTACAGATTGGTCAGCGGCGTTGTTCTACGTTCCACGGGCTTCGCCGGTTTCGCCGCCCCCCTAACCGCCACCCGTGTGCCATGCACGCTCTAGCCCCCCGGTAGGATCGGCCCTGACGGAATGTTATCGATTTTTAATGATTAGAATTAGCGCGCCCTTCCAGATCGGACTTGAGGCAAATGTAAACCAGCTCAATCGGAATTTATGCAACTTAATATGCTTTCGTTGTAATGTGCAGATTTATTTGCATATTGGAGGCGAGCCTCATAGGCTTCTCATTGGTCGGAAATCATCCGCTTGATAGAGAGAGAACACTCGCGGCACTCGCCGTTGTCAGCTGTATTGAAGCAGCTTCACAACAACCTGGGAACGAAAATATACCTAGCTATATTAGTTATTACTTATTAGTTGTGTATGTCAACATGCAAATCGTATCATTTAATTTTTGGTTCCCGTTCTCGTTACCGTTACCGAGTTGTTGTGCAGCCTTTATAAGTAATCTATTAATTTCACTCTGCCGTCCGTTGATCAACGTTAGTAATCTTATTAATATTCATCAGTAAATATTATTTCTTCCTATATTATAATGGATGACGGAAATAGCACTGTGACTCTTACTGTGAGAAATTGTTGACATCGCAAATTTCTTGCTTAAAAATCCATTTAGCCGGTTGTCGTATGATGATAAAGTTTATATAAAAGGTATGCCCTGATCTTAGTTTATTATTAATTCAAAAACATGGATCATTCAAGTGCATAGTTTTACAAATGTAGTTAGAATTAGAAATAAATTATTTTATTGGCCTTGCATAATGTTTCCAAATAGCATAATGGCATAAAAGAGGTTAAGACGATTTAAAAAAAAGTAGGGCGTTCTATTGATAAGCATTCCAACAGTAAAGATCATATATCATCAAATTGTAAATTTCATATTTTAGATAAACAAAATATAGTTAATGTTTTAAGTACGGCTCAGCAAATTGAAATCGAAATGTATAATAACGTGAAGGAAAATAGAGGGATTAAAAAAAGATGTGTAGATAATATTAAATCTGTGCCTCACCAAACCAAAAGTTGACGAGCAGCCACTGGTGTAAAGACTATAATTAATTTAGACTATTGTATTAGACTTGTATCTTATAAATTGTGTTTGTTAAACAGCATGCGAAATCTTCAAAGTCTAAGACGTAATCTATTACAAACAATATTTTCCAATTTTAATATTGATGCGTTTTTTAGATCACATCAGAAAGAAAATCACAAATTACTCAGCACATAGAAACCTCTCCATAAAAAAAAATTGAAGAAATGAAGAGAACTAAATTTTCGCATTTCAACATTTTTGCGAGAATATTTGCTTGTGGAAAAATCGAAAAGGAATGAACAAGGACACACAGTTTAGCACTGTGTGTCCTTGTCAAAATGTTTTCTGGTTTTTTCATTTTAATAATAACATTTACAGTTTAAAGTTTCACATTTCATTTTAGAATAATTTTCTAAGTTAGTCTTGTATGTAGAAATAAACGATCTTAAACCAATGTTATTATCTAGTAGTACTAGTAATAACATGCAAATTTCTTTTGTATCATTCAATATCCGGCGTGGCACTAGCCAGGGAAGTAGTTGTTTCAATAAGTTATTTGTTTATAGTCTTAGTAAGACTTAATTTTTTGCTTGCAGATTAACGAACAGGTTGAATATTCATATATTCAGGCTACATTTCGTTTTCTTGTATAAATCCAGAGAACTCTGCGAAAAACTTTATCAAGAATTTGCCAATTGGTGTATTTCAAAGAAAGTTACGTAATATTCTGAAAATTGGCATTCTTTTTGGAAAAATCGAACAAAATCAAGCCGACAAGTCTATGGTCCCTGTACTCGATGTTGAAAACTACCCTTCTAATAAAAGAAAACGTGGATATTTCCAAATACAGTAAACTCATCGGATTCCTAAAACAAGGGGCGGTTGGTTATGAGCCGAAGAAATCGAAAACATTCTTAAGAGATGAAGTAATACATTTTACCAGATGAAAAATTCTTAATGATAAAGGTAAATTAACAGTTTATAATTTAATATGCGTAACTAATGAGCCAAAATTTAAAGGTGGCCCTAATTTTTGGAATATCGGGTGCTTGCCGCCGACATGAATTATATAAACTGCAAGAACATAATATCCAAGACATTGGCTCCTATTTATTAATAAAAAATCCTGACACTAAAACGAACACACCAAGAACATTTACCGTTATTAATAATAATGACTGTGGGATTGATTTCCTCAATCTGTATCACAAATATTCCATTTTGAGAAAAGGAAAATCAGCAGCGTCGAAAAACTTTTTTTTAAGATATGAAAATGGCAAATGTACCAATCAAGTTATTGGATTAAACACAATTGGTCGCTTTCCGCAAATAATTGCCAAGTATTTAAATCTGGAAAATCCAAATTTGTTCACGGGGCATTGTTTTCGACGATCGTTGGCAACTCTTCTGGCTAACACTGGTGCAGATTTAACCAATATAAAGAGACATGTTGGCTGGAAGTCATCGACAGTAGCCTAAGGCTATATTGATGATTCGATTTCCAATAAACTAAAAAATACATCAAACATTTTAACAACACCTTCGTGTTCTACAACTTGTACGAGCCAACGGGAAATTAATATCGATACTCCTAATGTGCAAAATACTAAAAATACTAAACTCTCCACTCTAGGGAAACACGGATTAACAATCCAAAATTGTACAAATATCACAGTCAATCTTAATGTTAACAATTATTATAAATCTGATTAAACAAGTTATTATAAATAATGATTTGGTTCTCTCAAATTGCTGAGTTTTAATTTTGTACTTGGGAAATAATAAAATGATAGATCTATGAATCTCTCCTGTCAGATGTGACATTAGAAATTTGAGGAACGTCACATTTTCTATGCGTATTTTCTTCAAATTTTGCAATCGTAGGAAAAGTTTTGTATGTATTGCGGGCGAAAATCGTATTAGGCATTCGGTCGAGTTTTCGACCTCACGCCTAATACATCATGTTTGGCCCTTAATACATAAATAACTATTTCGCCTGCCTCTACCGAAACCATATATTTCGGCCATAAAAATCGGGCCGAAACTATGATTTAGCGCATCTAGGGCCGAAAAAATAATATGCATAATCTAGACAACCTTCCGCGGAATATGAGTAGGCTATGCAAAAATCTGACAGTGACAGTTCAATGGTATACGATATAAAATTTCCTGAAACATTATTTTTACTTAAGGCAATCGAAAAAATATCGAGTGTAACTCATGCCGAAATGCTTTAGCAACCCTTCACTTTTAGCGGCGGGTTTCTAAAACCTATTTTCGGGCCTTGATACACTATACTATTTCGGCCCTAGATACGCTAAATCGTAGTTTCGGCCCGATTTTTATGGCCGAAATATATGGTTTCCGTAGAGGCAGGCGAAAAAAATTATTTTGATGCTGTCCGATGCTGCACCTTATATGGTAAAAGCGGATACCCAATTAAAAATATTATATGCAAATTTAAATTATCATTTGACAATAATGAAAGTTATGTTGTTCAGGCAGAATAAAATGAGCTTAACAGAATTCCGATATCTTCATTAATATGAAAGTTATAACACAAAGTTGAGTTATTTTATTATTTTCAAAAAAGTACAATATATAACTTTCGTTATTATCAAATGATAAACAACTGAGATATTTCAATATATCGAAAATGGAAAAAATTACTTTTTGGCTATAACTCGAAAACAAAAGTAGATAAATAAATTTAGTTTTCACCATTGAGTTTTTCTCAAAAAAGAGATCGAGGATGCGCCATCCGTTTTTCTCTATTTATTATAGCTATCGAGATCCCCTATACAAACATCGAATTTTGCCCATCCTGTACAATTAGTATTACAATTACAAATTGCCAGTTCGTGCTTTGTCAACAAATTAGCCCTCACATACAACTTGTCAAAGTGCAAATTGCAAGACTTATTTTATAATATATTATTATATTTTATTCGTGCTAAAACGAATGTTTACACTAGTCAGAAGTTTATGTAGAAAAATAAACTAGGAAATCGGTATACATAATATGAAAATTTAAAAAGCATTATTACAGGCAATTAGGCAAAACATAAGGCAAAATAACTTAACTATTTGAATAATAATTTGTTAAAAATAAATTAATAAGTGATAGTAAGCGGTACAAAATACAATTATATATAAATAAAAACTGCTAATATAAAGCAGTTATAAATATAAAATAAAATATTGGGTAAAATGATCCATAAATAAAACAAGTTCAGACAATAAAATAGGATAAGATGGTAATAAATAAACTGTAAACGTTAAAAATTGGAGTTGGTAAAAACTGTGTATAAATAAAATTAAAATTAAATAATAGTATATTGTACAACGAGCATATAATGATGCGATTTGCTCCACTCGCCTACGGCTCGTTCCGCAAACATCGTTCTCGTGATTAATAGCCATTATATGGGAGTTGTACACTATACTTTGTTAACGAAAATTCAAATCAAAATCAAAATCAAAATCAAAATTAAAGTTGTAATTACAATTTCAATTGAAAAAAAATTAAAATCAGTATTAAATAGGGTAAACAAAATATTATCATAAATCGAGTTCTGTGAATTAAAGCGCGAATTAGCGTGTTTGATAACCATATTAAACACGCAAATGCGTATGCGTGTTTAATAAGCATATTAAACACGCAAATACGTGTTTAAGAAATTGAGTGTTAAATGTACCCCATTAATGCTGCCCGTAGAATTAAATAACGCGCACATTATAACATTTTCGTGAACAAAACAAGCTCATCAATAGTTATATTTTAAAATTAAGAAGACAAACTGTTATTTTTTATCAGGGTGGATTAAAATTTTAAGAGATTTTGGTATTTATTACAATATATTTCATTCAATGTTAAATGAGAATCATCCAAATTCTAGGAAATAAATTACAGTCCGGTCCGTCCGAACCATTTAATTACTGACTTGGTGGCACTTTTTACCACTACGTATAATATTTTCATACTCTAAATCGACCAAAAGGTATATTCCATGAGAGGCAGTATTCATTCGACCGTTTATCCTCAAGAGTCTTACTATTCGCTCCATGTTCTAGCATAATAGCCTTTGTAATCAAACGATAGTTGCTACTCCCTACGCCGGGAACATACCCTAAGTGTCCTTTGATGTTGTTAACGTACCGTGTGTGAAGGACTTTTTAGGAAAGATGAAAAAAATGTATACTGGCCAGATTCCCCGGATAAAATAACTGTAAACGTAATACTGAAAAGGGCCGGAAAAGTATATTTACAAAGGAGAGTTTGCACAGGGCACAAATGTGATGTGATGTGTCACACAGAGCAACTATGTAATCTATAAAATAAATTTGGTAAAGTATACTAGAAATTATAGGGAGGATTTCCACCTTTATTATAAATATTAATCAATTTTAAAATTCTCTTGAAAATGCCATAGTAAGGTGAAACTAGTCGAGAATTTTAAACATTCAGAAACCGAACTGATTTTTTATTTGGTATATTTAATATCCATTTAATTTTACTATTCTTAATAATATGAACTACCAATACGTGAATATTAATTAATATTATTAATTTAATATAATTAAATTAATTCAATATTTTTTATTCAATATTTTTTAACCTACACTACGCGAAAGTTCGATTTTACCTGCTCTATTGGGACGCGAAAGTATGCATTTGTGCGGCCAGACATAAAAACAAGAAAAAAAGTTAGCCCGTGAAATGAATTCACTGTATCTGCCTTGCGGCTGTTATATTTTCAATTTCAATGTGATAATTTACTGGAAATTGCAATTTTTATCCCACTCTATGCGAAAGTTTGATTTTAACGGCTCTATTGGGACGCGAACGTATTCATTTGAATGGTGAGGCTCGTCAGAAAACACCCGGCAAACCAATTTCACACGGTTGGTACCGGAGGGCGCATTCGTATATTTGTCATTGCGGCTGTCATATTTTCAATTTGAATTCGATGATTTACTGGAAATTTACGTGAACACAAGCTGTGAATTCTATTTATCGTGTAACGTGGATGTCTAACCGTAATATAGACCACCAATACAGCGTTAATTTTACCGTTGTTGTCCCCTGATGCAGTCTAAATGCAGTTCGAGAGATTTATACACACCGCGAAAAAGCTTCCGCGGTGGAACGCAAAGAAAAAAAGGTTGTTCGCGGACTCGCGTACTTTTCACCGTTTGTCTTTTCTTTTCGTGTACTATAACATGAAATACTTTTGTAGTGTAAGGTGAGTATTCCCGTGCATCGCGAAGAATTTAATTTATAGCAGAGGTTGAAGTTGACACATACGGCTGCGGTTATTCTACTCCTAAAGAAATTAGTCATAAGGTCAAAGAGGTAATCTGAAACTACTAGCTCTGCTGAAATGCCTATTAGTAATTTAAAATAGAGAAACTTATTTATTAAAACAGTGTTAAATAAAGTTTTTTTTTTTGATGAACTTAAATATGGTATTGTTTTATGTTTAAGATAAAAAATAGCGAAACAGTTTTTCTGGGTTTCTAGTGACAGAATACTTCTGTCCAGGGCCGTGCGAAGAGAAAACTGCGCCCGGGGCGAAAGTAAAATTGGCGCCCTTCTATCCCAAAAAAAAAAAAAAAATGTTGCGGAAAGTGTTACTTATATTGCTGCAAAAAAAAAACAATTATTCTAATTCTAAAATTGTCTAGAGCTTCGGAGATTCTATCGATTCCTTGACTTGTATGATTTAAAAAAAATAGGCTACGGAAATCTGGAAAATATGAAGTCAGATTGACGATCAGCCGACCTGACCGCGCGTAGCTTGGAATAGCCAACCGGGCAATCAGTTCGGACAAAAAATGTCACAGCATCTGGATTATAGGTATGTCTTGTCGACGGAGTGTTAATTAACGATATTTTCACAAAAGAACATTTCTAAGAATATTATATAACATTTTAGTATGTGACAAGGGAGCCATTAGAAATAATTTAGTTTTATTTATTTATTCCCCTTTAGTATGTAATCAAGAAATTTAAGGTAAAATAAGAAGACATTTTAGATATGCTGACGTGTGATAAATAATAAAAATACATTAATTAACACTTTTATGAATTTTCCGTCATTCCGATCTAATAGCGATTTTGGCGCCCCTAATTTTGGCGCCCGGGGCGGGCGCCCCCTTCGCCCCCCCCCCCCCCCCCCTTCGCACGGCCCTGCTTCTGTCGGTCAAGGAAGCTTTAACTTTCTCGTCTTGGTACCGAAATTACTATTATAAACATTAAATACTTATGTGAATTATGAATCGGGTAAATTTAATTTGTGTCTTGCTACTAAATACTCTCAATTTGCCAGTGGAGGCTTTCTTTGTGTAAGTGCACCCGGCAGCCCCTGACTATGATGGCTGTTATAATTTGTCTTAGGTTCCATAAATAATATATTCTGTGACCAAATACAAGTTGTCAAATTAGTGCCAGGCCTTTCTATAGAAATCACCATAAATATACAAACCCCCAGCTGGACGAATGAAACAAATTCACCGGACCTTTCAAAATGCGATATAAGCAAAGTAAACTAGAGCATAGAATACTCAATTTATACCATAAACAGGGTATCAATGTCAAATAAATTTATTATTTCAGAATTAAACAAGCATCTACGTGATTCAATTGTCCAAAACTCAACCCCTCAAAAGTCCATTAAATACTGCTCTAATACATTACCAACATTAATCGCAGCCTTAATTAAGAAGAAACGCCAACTATATCGTGAATAGAGGAATGCAATGCTTTAATTTGAAAGGAGAGTGCAATAAACTCAACAATAATGTACATTCATTAATCACAGAATACAGAACTCGTACGTGGATTTATACGTGTGGAAATAATAGTTTCAAAGGGAAACACTTCTGGAATTCTGTCAAAACGTTATCATAATATGACATCCTCTAAAGCAGTGGGCGATATTGCCCCCTGGTGGACGATCGACATTTAAAATTGGGTGATTATCTGACAATCCGGTTTTGGGGGGCGATGGTTATTTTGCGTGGGCGAATTTTTAATACCCGCCTATGGAGGTAGCTCAAAGCACCTAAAAATTTGCGACTACATCTCGAAAAATTAGACCCAAATATTATTAAACTTTGCGAAGATTAAGAAACTTCAAGTTCTCATGCAAACTTTAAATTTCATGTAGCTTATTTCTCGCCAAATTCATAGTTTTCAAATTGCCGGTTGTGTCAAAAAATTTAGATGACTAACGCTGACTATTCATAGCAACTACTATTTTGAGGATTTTATTTTCGAATATTTTTTGTTCACTATTTTCAAGCTATATCTCATATTAAACTAAAGATATGATTAGTAGGTAAAGGAATGATTCTAATTAATTCTGACCATTTAAATTCAATAATAAAGATACAAACTGAAATTGAAAATTTTACATGGGAATTCCCTATTATGCGTCTTGAAACGGGACACACATTTCAACTGGTACACTTATAAGTGAAGTAAAGTAAACAACCATTTTAGGCGTTTGGCATGACTTCCTACTTGATCAGGGCTGTGTTTTGGAATGCAAACAAATGCCTATCGAATAACATTTGCGAAACAATTGTTGTTTATCTGTCATCGGTGCAGTTACTGAGCTCGCGGACGCTTACACTTTATGAAGTTTTAAGAGAATTTTTGCGAATTTCTCGACTAAGTTTTAATTCAGACTGGTTGAATGCAATATAAAGATGCCATTAAGGCGTTTAAGTATTGAAGAGATGAGCCAAGCTATGGGAATGCTTATGGCTGGTGCATCGCAAGAACTGTTGCTGCCCATTTGAATGTGAGCCACAATGTGATCAGAAAAGTTCGAATGCGTTTTTATGATACTGGATCTATCCAATATAGGCACGGCGGAGGGCGAAATCGCAATACAACAGTCAGGGAGGACCGGTTTATTACGATTCAGCGTCGAAGGAATCGATTTTCTACTGCAAGAACACTCCAAATTCAGTTATTGAATGCAACAGGTACTCAAGATCCACTCATACAGTAAGAAGAAGGCTCCATGCGATAAATTTAAAGTCCAGATCTTCTAAAAAATATACATTGTTGACCAGAGCCCATAAAAGAAGAAGGCACACCAACGCGCAAATTGGAGTGTTGAAGATTGGGGTAGTTGTTTATTTAGTGGCGAGACCAGAGTGCGTCTCCATAGCTCAGATGAAAGAGTGAACATTCAGAGAAGCAGAGGAGAACGCTTTATTGAGAACCACGTGACTTACCATCAAGCTTATGGAGGCGGTTCAATTACCGTTTGGGGAGGTATTTCTGCGACTCTTCGTTTTGAATTGGTTATGCTTGGAAATGCTACAATGAATAGTGTCAGGTATCTTAATGAGGTATTAAAACCTGTCGGGTTGCCATTCACCAATGAAATGGAAGGCGATGGTTTAGTGTTTGTTAATGATAATGCGCGTCCCCTTGGAACAGGGCAAATCAATGCATTTTTTGAAGAGATCAATATTACGACCATGGATTGGCCAGAGAACTCAACAGATCATAATCCCATAGAGAACATATGGGATTACCTGAAAAGTTTGATAAGGTCACGAGGAGTGGATCCAAATAATCACCATCAGCTCCGAACTGGCGTTTTGGAAGAATGGCTAAATATTCCTCAGCATTACATTCGGGTTTGATTTTCAGCATGCCAAGACGTTGCCAAGAGGTCGTAAGAGCTAGGGGAGGGCCCACGCATTATTAATCTTTAAATGTTTGGTTTTCATTTCTTTCCAGAGCAAACTTTTCTCTAATACTAAAATGAAGATTTTGTTATTTTTCTATTAAAACATTTGAAATTCGTTATTTAAGTTTTATTCTTTTAACACTTCGCCCTAAAAGTGTTTCCCGAACCATATACTATCAATTGAGTAAGAAGGTGTTGCTCAAAAAGTAGTAAATTGTTTTTATATGTTCTTGAAAGTGTAGCAGTTCAAATGTTGAGCAGTGTCAAACCAGCCACCCACTTCAATGTTTTAGATATATATTTTCTTAATTTAGGAAGAAGATACAGGCATTGGAGAGAACAAGTGAGGAAATGAGAAAGTGTAAGAGTGAAGCAGAAATGTGGAATATCCTGAAAAGAGGTGAAAAGAAGAGGCAGATAGGGGTATCAATACAAGAGTGGTCAGAGAAGTGCAAAGGAAGTAGCGGACGATCGGAGAGTATAGGGGACGGAGGACTAAGGGGAGTGATGGAGGATTTCTCAGAGGAGGAGGTTGAGGAAGTGAAACGAGGGAAAGCAGCAGGAATGGATGGACTGAAGGCGGAGATGTGGAAGGAGATAGGAAAAGAGGGAAAAGATAAATTCAGGGAGCTGTTAAATCAAATGTGGAGAGGGGAAGCAGACTTACCTGCATCATGGAGAGTAGGTGTGGTATGCCCAGTTCACAAAGGAGGAGAGCACGATAAGGTGGACAATTATAGAGGGATAACAGTCATGGGCAGTGGCTATAAGATTGCCATGATTGTGGTGAAGAACAGGTTGGAGAAAGAAGTAGAAGAGAAGAGGCTGCTACCGGAGACGCAGGGGGTTTTAGAAAAGGGAGGGGCACCAGAGATCAGATCTTCACCCTGGCAAGGTTGGTAGAAAGAGTAATGGAAGAAAGAGGAAGTGTATATGCAGTGTTCCTGGACCTAAAGGCAGCGTATGATAGTATACCGAGGGAGAGCCTGGTAGAGTGTTTGAGAAGGAAAGGGGTGAGTGACGGGATGGTAGAGTGGGTAAGAGGAATGTATGAGGACACGTGGGCGGTAGCGAAAGTGGGAATGGAAGTGTCGGAGAAATTTAGAACGTGGATGGGGGTGAGGCAGGGCTGCCCGCTGAGTCCTTTGCTGTTTAACTTGTATATGAGCGAGTTTGAAGAAGCGTTGAGGAAAGGACAAGCGGGTGGGGTGGTGGTTGGAAGAAGCAAGGTATGGATGTTGGCGAATGCCGATGATATGGTGTTAATGGCGAGACACTGGGAAGGGATGAGGGATATGTTGAAGAGAGCGGAGAGGTATATGGATAAGAGAGGGCTGTGTGTGAATGTAGGGAAAACGAAGTGGATGAGATTTAGGAATAAAGGAAGGGAGGGAAGAGTGAGAGAAATAGAGTGGAAGGGTGAGAGAGTGAAGAGGGTTAAGGTGTTCAAATACCTGGGTTTCGTTTTTAAAGGTACGGGAGGGTACGTGGAACACTTAAAATGGATGCAGGGTAAGGCAAGGAAAGCGTGGGGTATGGTTTGGGGGAAGTGGGGAAAATGGATGGAAAACAATTTTAGAATGGCATGTAAATTGTGGGACGCATGTGTGAGAACGATCTTAATGTATGGTGTGGAAGTATGGGGGACGAAGGGGTATGAATGTGTAGAGAGAGAGCAACGGTGGTTCTTGAAGCGTATGTTGGGGGTGGAAGAGTTTACGCCAGGATACATACGGCTTCAGGAAACAAATAGAGGGAATATGCAGAGTGTGGCAATGGAGAGAGTGGTTAGATATGAAATGAGGTTGTGCGAATTTGAGGAGGAGAGACTGGTGAAAGAGGTGTGGCAAACATGTGTGGGTGTAGGAGAGTACAAATGGAGAATGGAGCGAAAGAGAATGTATGAGAGGGTGGGGTTGTCAGAAGCCAAAGCGAAGGATTGGATAAAGAGTGGAAGGAATGCGGCAGCGTGGGTGAAAGAGAAGGAGAAGGAAGTGGAAATTCAGGAGAGGCAGGGATGTATCAGGGAGAGTGAGTATAATGATATATATGAAAGGTGGCAGGTGCATGGGAGGTTGCCGAGATACCTGGGTGAGAAGGGGCTGGGCAGGGAGGAAATGTTGACGCTGGCAAGAGCCAGGTGTGGATCAGGAGAGTGAGGGAGGAAAGTATGGATGTGTATAGAGTATGGGAGATGTGTATTGTGTGAATGGGGTAGGGATACT
Organism: Ocypus olens; assembly: GCA_910593695.2. NCBI lineage: Eukaryota > Metazoa > Arthropoda > Insecta > Coleoptera > Staphylinidae > Ocypus > Ocypus olens. The sequence continues at coordinate 42,609,626 of OU343055.1, forward strand.
TGGAGACATTTGCCAGAGGAGTGCGAGGGTGTGTGTGAGGAATGGGTGGGAGGGTGAAAAGAGTGAACGAATGGATGAGAGAGGATGGAACCGGGGTGAAGATACTCGCGAGGTTGGAGTGGGAAAAGGAGAGGAGAAGGAAATGAAGTTGTGAATTATGGAAGATGTATTTTATGCCAATAAAGGTCCTTTTTACTTTCTCCGTTACGAAGTACGAGAAAGTATTGTGATCGTGATTTTTTTTTCAAAATTTTTTTTTACGGAAATATCCGTTTTGGGGTCCCTAGATGCCATTTCAACAATTTCTGGAATTTTTTTTTTGTGTCTGTGTGTGTGTGTGTGTGTGTGTGTGTGTGTGTGTGTCTGTCTGTGCGCGCTGTATCTCAAAAACTAATAGAGCAATTGATATGAAACTTTGAACATCCGTCTTATTTGATAATCTGAAGAACTGAAAAGCTTTTGGTAAAATTTCGTACACCGGAAGTGGGTGTTTACCTTAAGTGTTTTTTTGTTTTTTGCCAATATTTTCTTAAATATGAAAAATATCACAAAAACATTTAAACAAACTTTGAAGACAACAAAGAAATGAATATCTTTTGCTTGAAAGCATTTTTCATAAAATCATTTTTATTCGAGAAAAAAATTTATTATTATTTTTTAAATTTTTAGTTCATAATTATAGAACGATAATAGTTACAGCAAATTTATATTAATAATAATTGTAGAGAATGTTAAAATGAACAACTTATAAAGAATAAGTTTTTTTCGAAATCCCTTTAGTTTTTAAGTAAATTGAGTTTTTAAATTTGAAGTATAATTTTTCCATCTTTCATAATTTTGACGTTTTAAACGTCAGTTTCATGCGAGTCTACAGAACGCTCGATGTACATTTAAAATGTGATTTAAATTTAGAATAAACCATGAAAGCGTAAATATAAATGATACCATCAAGTCGGAGAAAGTAACATGATGGCCACATCACCATTTTTTTTTTCTTAATTTAGCTTAAAATTTTCGTTGAAGTATCTACTATTCAACGTCGTACGGTAAATTACTCAGTTCAAAATGGCCGATATTAAGGCTGAAAGGGACGAAGACACGCATTGAAAACATTAACTTCATAGTTAAAATTATCAAAACGTTATTCGATTTTCTCGCAGATCTGTATCAGGAGGTTTTTCGGTTAGCTCTTCAGCCTGATTTTCAAAAAAAATCGACGAATCCAAAATGGAGGCGATATTGAGTGAAAAATTGATGAGCGCTTTAATCATTATTTCCGCGGTTAAAACTTCGTTTAATGCAATTAAAATTAACATTTGAGTCCTTATTTTATCCCGAATGCCCACCAACTCTTAAAAAAATTGATTCAGATGTCACCCTTGGCACAGGGTTTGAAAAGGTTCCACCACCTCCATGAGTACAAGACCACCAAAGGAATGCGCAACCCTTTGGAACTATGGGTAAATATGTTTGTATTCCAACATCATCACTGTAAATGTCGATATTAAATATTAAACTGTAATTTATTTAAACGGTCCGTCGAGAATACACAATTTATCCAATCACAATTAGAACCAGCAAACTCCAAAGTCATCACATACAAGGACTAAAATCTGCGTGCCACGTCATGGACATAAAACAAGAAACTTCGGCATATAAACTGCAGAAGAATGGTCGCTCCCCATTTCTGATAAAAAAATTAGACAGTTACTTAACTAACAGAACTTTAACTGTAAACATTGGAAACAACATTTCTTTTGAATTCGAAGTGTAACAAGTAGTACCTCAGGACTCCCCTAGAGTAACCTTATTATCCAATATACACGTCATGATATTTTCACAAATAATCGCGATAATCATTTCTCTTTCAGAAATCCTTATATCCTACAATATGCGGATGAACGATCCTAGTCTCCCATGGAAAATCTTTACTCTCACACCCAACAAACGAAGTTATATTAGACAACAAGATAACTTTAAATTACTCTCGATAGACGTCAAAAACGATGATGAAATTTGTATTTATTTTTGGTATTCTTTACTTTAACGATTTTAATATTATATAACTTAAGCATTATATAACTTTTATGTCAATTTTGATCTCTACCATTTATATGTTGTTTCTTTGTAATGGATGTACTCACTAAGTTGAAATGTTTTACATACTTTATTTTGTTACTATATATTTTATATTTTATGTATACAAAGGTGGTTACCGTAAATAAACTTTATTATTATTATTATATTATTAAAAAGCGTGTTACGCAGAGAAATATATTTTCCACAAAATTAAGGCGAAAATGAATAGAAATAACACTGAATTCAATAAAGACCAAAAATAGCCTGAATGTATAAATATTTAACCTGTTCATAACGTTAATACCATTACTTATTGTGCCAAAACTCAACAAAATTATATTCCGGCCACTACTACTATAGACTTCGCTTTTCCAATATGTAAATGGCTGTAAAATGACATAATCTAGAAGTAGGAGAACGTAAAGATCGCACTTTCGACACACAAGAAATTCCTTACATAACCCTCCTAATAATCTCCTTTGAAAACTTCTCTTTCATTCATGCTTTACACATTTCATGCAAGTTCAAGCCTCAAAACAAATCCTAAAATTCTTACATGCATCTACATCAATTACCAAAGACAACAATTCGACACCAACTAGCAATATGATGAGTATTATACAGCAAAGAGGAGGAAGAACTGCGTTCCACAGCCTTTGAAAGCCATATGGTATATTGTTTTTCAATAAATTTCTTGTATCTTTTATTTACCTGTGAATGGGTTTTCTCTTGCAAATTTTAGATTATTTTTAGCACACTATTCCGAATAACTCCGAATAGTTTTTATAACGAAAAAAGTCGGAAATATTAAATAAATTAACGAAATTTGTTATGTATGTATGTATGTTCGGTTGCCTAGAATTCTCACGCAAATATTCAAAATTGCAGGCCATTATGTGCAAGTTTAGCACTTTAACAACCCAATAGTTTTTTTCCGGCAGTGTAACTGAGTACGGCTCAGTGCTTGGCTGGAATGCTAGCATATAGCGACCATTTTTTTGAAAAAATTAAAATAATTATTTATTATGAACTGAAATTGCCAATAATATTTAATGCAACGTACAGATTTAGTCAAAATTACCGGAACACCTAAATAATTCTTCAGCCGTAAGAAATTTCAAAAAAATGTTCAAATAGAAGTTTCTTAGATGAAAACCAACCATCGTTTCAAATATATTTTTGATATACAGGGTGTTCATTTTATTATGGAAAAAAAAAACTTTTCCATTTTCAATACATCATTTTTAAGTTATAAGCAATTAATACATAGTCCTAAACTTCAAATTAAGAATATTTTCCCACATACAAACACATTTACAGAATTATCGAGCATTCGAGAGGTGTGGAAGTTAAGTTTGCGCAAAGTGAGAAAGTATTCGGAGACAACGCGACAGAACGTGACTACAAATCTCCGGAATCAATTGAATTTAAGATGGTTGCTGCGCCTCGAATCCTTGGTACAACTCTATTTTAACCAAACGGATAAAAATATAACAAAATTTGAAACAAATAACATAACAATTAAATGGAATTAGTAAAGTAAATGTTCAAACTGTCATCCCTGGGCGGCTTGACAGACTTTTTTTTCTACAATTTCTGTATTCTAGCTAAAATATAAACCTCACTTTCTGAAAACTAAACTGTTAGTTAGTAAATAGATGCAAAAAGATTTATATTTACATTTTTAAAATAATAACTTTTTAACAATTTAAATTATTTTATAATATTTAAAATCTGCCTAAAATTGGAACCTTATTATAGCACCTTTTTGAAAATTCATAACTTTTGTGGTAGTCAGAATATTTGCAAGGAATAAACAGTTTTTGTTAGTAAATAGATATAAAAGTCTCTATTAGCTTATATAGAATAATAACGACAGGCTAAATTTTAAAGAATGCTTTAATTCTGCCTAACGCTTTACCAATATTTCAGACACAATTTAAAAAATTTACAACTTTAGTGTTAGTCAAATTTTTTTCTAGAAATGTCCAAATTGTCTCTTCAGTACCAATTTAGAAAATACATACCTTTTGTCTAGGTAAATGTTTTATTTAGTGAAAAAAAATCTGTTATAATTTGCAAAATTGTAACCTGACTTTTTTATTACTTCGCAGCAGGGACAATTTTGAAAATTTACAACTTCTGTCGTTTTAGAAATTTCTTGGAAACTGTTTTAGATATTAAATAGAAGCAAACATATTTGTTAGCACTTGCAAAGCTACGGTTTCAATAGTTTCAATTTTTTATTAATCATAATCCTACTTCAGGGACAAGTTTTGCCGCAGTCAAAATATTTTAAACAACTACACTGTTTTAGGTTATCAATATATACAAAAGTACTTGTTAATAAAAAACGCGAAAACATTATTTTTTACTAGCTAAAATTGGATCTTCTGCAGCGAAAATTTTGGAAATTCAGAATTTTTATCTTTAAAGGAAGTAAACTGCTCTCATAATTAAATAGATGCAAATGTATCTATTAGCGTTTGCGAAACAATATACCAATCGTTTAAATTTTTTGATAATTTCTTAAATCTAGCTAGAATTTTCACCTTAGTACAGGTTTTGTTTCAGTTGAATTTGTTTGGAGAATTAAACTAGCTTAGTTAGTAAACGTATGCAAACGTCTCTGTTAGCATTTGTGAAGTAATAGTGCAAAGATTTTAGTTTTTATTACAATTTCTTTAATTCTAGTTAAAAAGGTTAACCTCACTGATTAAAAAAAAAGAAAACCTATACTGTTTTTTTATTACTGCACTGACGATTTTGAAAAGTCATAACTGTTTGTAAGTCAATACTTTGTAAAAAACTACTGGTTTGGTTACTTAATAGATGCAAACTAGTGATGGACAATATTTCACGTACCTGTAATTTTTCACTAGTACTGAAAAATCACAGGTCGTTACTGTTACCAATAGGCGAATTTCACTGATACTTAAAATCACCGCTACTTAAAATCACTGCTACTTAAAATAACCGCTACTTAACATCACTGCTACTTAAAATCACTGCTATATAAACTGTGACTTAAACTGTGATTGCTCCTTAAAATCAACTGTTACCTAAACAGTGATTGCTACTTAAACTGCGACTGTTACTTAAAACGTGATTGTAAGAAGACAATACAGAATAGCATTTCTAAATATTATTTCATATTCAAAACTGTATACTCCCATTTACTCTCACGTTCATGTTCAAATTACGATTTTCATCAACTGGAAAACAAATACATATATAAAAACAATTGCTACGAATGGTAAAACCAAAATGACTCAAAATTAATTTTACTTTAATATTCAATGCGAATATCTAAACATACATTTTGAAATAATACCACGAAACTAATTTTGAAATTGCAAACTTCATGAACTGAAGAAAAAATAAAAACAATTTACCAAATGCTTCTCCTTGTTCAGGTGCTCAAAAAATTAAAACAAACATCTTCAAAATTCCAAATCTCTATTGAAAATTGATTTTGAATAAGCTTTACTTCGGCCATTGAGGATAATTTTTTTATACAATTTTGCCTTCATGTTTTACATTTTCTTCTACGATGTTTTTGTTAAAGTGTTCAAAAAATTAAAACGAAAATTTTCAAAAATCCATGTCGATTGAAAATTGTTGAATTTACAAAAACCAAACTGGTTGTGAATAAGTGATACTTCGGCCATTGAGGATGATTTTTTATGGAATTTTTCCAGCTCTTTTTATATTTTTTCTGCGATGTTTTTGTTATGCTGCTCAAAAAATTAAAACAACAATTTTCAAAAATCCATATCTCTTTTGAAAATTGTTGAATTTACAAAAACCAAACTAATTTTGAATAAGCGGTACTTCGGCCATTGAGGATAATTTTTTATGGAGTTTTTCCTGCTCTTTTTATATTTTTTTTCTGCGAAGTTTTTGTTCTGCTGCTCAAAAAATTAAAACAACAATTTTCAAAAATCCATATCTCTATTGAAAATTGTTGAATTAACAAAAACCAAATTGATTTTAAATAAGCGATACTTCAGCCATTGAGGATAATTTTTTATGGCATTTTTCCTGCTTTTTTTATATTTTTTACTGCGAAGTGATCACAGTTTAAAATTACTGATATTAGAAAGTAGCAATCATAGGTAGCAACGTGATTCAAAAGTAGCAGTTTTGCCCATCTCGAATGCAAACGTTTCTGTTAGCATTTCCAAAATAATAACGCAATGGTTGTTTTCACAATTTTTTTAATTCCGACAAAAATTTTAAATTTTTGAAAATTCATAACTTTTATCTGTTTTAGTTAGTAAATAGACGCAAAAACAATCTATTTGCATTTTTACAACAATAATGTACCGCTTTTAATTTTTTGAAACATTTTTATTCCATCTTTAGAGACGGCTTTGAAGTTCAGGAATTTGTATTAACTGCTTATAACTCAAAAATGGTTTTATAAAAAATAGCTATACAAAAAATATTTACTACCAATGTTAGAATTAAAAAAATTAAACATATACAGGGTGTTCTATTTAAAAAAAGGGAAATTTATCAAATTTGCATTATAAAATGAACACCCTGTATATTAAACATATATTTAAACGATAGTTTGTTCGTGATTCTGCAATAAGTCTTTTCTTCCCATTACAACTCGATTAACTTGACTCGCACACAATGGCCGGAAAAGTTGAATATTTAGGTGACAATTAATACAACAGTATAGAAATGTTGCCATGTTACATCATACATTTTTCGAGTAAATGACAATTGAATGTGAGAAATTGTAAATTTAATTGTTAACACAAAATAAACAAAAACTTCTGTAGCAAGCAAATACAATTATTAAATTAACCAGTTAGCTGTGTTTGACGAGTATACTCGTCATAACAAATAGCAATTTTTTTTGTTATAACGAGTAAGTATCTACTCAACTTAAATACAAAATATTGCCATTTTTTATTTTTTACTGCGTTTGACAAGTACACTCGTCTCGGCAATGACAAAATGACCTACTAGACATAACACAAAATATTGCCAATTATTCATGACGAGTATACTCGTCGCACAGCTAACTGGTTAAGAGTTCAAACTGCCATCCACCGACTTCTTGAGAATACTGAGAGGCTTCGAAAACGATTCAAAATATCTGTGTTGAAATTCTCCTTGAAGATTGAGAATGGTTTTCGGGCTAATTCTGCGCATTTCATGCCTTATGCGATGTCCTAGTTTAGCTCAATTTTGTGGCTTGTTGACGTAAAGCTTCGACTTTAAATAACCGGATAAAGAGTAATCAAAAGGTGTAAGATCTGGGCAACTCACAAGCCATTCTATCGGTCCTCACCTGCCAATAATTCAATTCAGAAAGCATCCTGAAAATCTCGAAAAGGACGAGCATAGTGCGGAGAAGCACCATCTTGCTGAAACCATATTGTATTATTTGAAAGATCAGGATCATTTTTGTTGCTGCAAGCGCTGGTATAAGATCATTTTGTAAAAACTCTCAATATCTTTCTCCTCTCAGGGTTCCTTCAAAGAAAAAAGACCCTACTATTCTGTTATAAACTATTCCAAGACCACACATTTAATTTCCGCGGGTCGCGAGTTTTAAGTATGTGCCTCAACCATCCTATGAGGATTTACCCGACTCCAATACCTTTATTTAATTTTGATTATTCACTGTACCATTGAGATAAAACGGTGCAAATGTCGATTTGCTTGGCACAAATTCACAAAATTGTAGTCACCGGTTAAGGAATTCTTCGTTGAGTTTCTGCACGAGTTAAATTTTGTAGTGTTACTAATGTGAATTGTGTTACTTTCGGGACGATTTTGCGTATATATGTAGGCGGCCTTGAGAAAAACATCAACTACGTATTGAATTATGACAGCGCTTGTTATATAACATTCGTGTATATCCTCGCAGGATTCCAGGGCTCGCCCACAGCTCGTCCTGGAAACTTCCTACTCATCCCGTAAAATATCACTTTCGGAACGAGTCCGTACAATATTTTTTCTGCAGCCGTTTTTTATGTTAAAAAAGCAAAAACATACACGAATGTTGTATGACAAGCGCTGTCATAGTTAAATACGTAGTTGATGTACTTGTTACGTAAATTACTATTTCCTTCCTCATAATACATAGCTCTGTTTCCTAACTAACTTCTTTTTCTAATGCAACCAATCGAAGTGTATTATGAGTATTCTTTTCCATACTTAACAAAATGTTGAGTTTCTGATTTTCAATTTTTGAACGTCCGGATTTTGGAATATCTTTAGCATCACGAGCTTTTCTAAATTTAGATTCAATATTACTAACTGTAGATTAGCTTATGGGGCGATCTGGATATTATCCATTAAACAAATATACCTACTATACTTCCTGATGAGTTCTAATCTTATCCCTGCATCCGATGGAAATTAAAATTTATTTTTTTTGTGTGACAGTTAAATGAGCCATTATACTTAAATTGCAATAAGATTTTTGTACCGCTAATTCGGCTTAGAATATCGCGCGGGGTTGTTGTTTGTTATTGGTATTTTTAACTTAAATGCTTTCTGGCGTTGTAGTAAACTGATGGAATTTTTGTTTAGCAACAGAGTGTTTGCTTAACTTTACTTGATTTTCGGTTTCTCGCATTAAATTGTCATTTACTCGAAACATGTCTACACTGTCAATTCGACGATGAAAAAATCCCTCAAAATCAAGAAATAAAATAGGGGGTTGTCATTAGAAATAAAAATGTATGAAGTCATTACTCATATGATGGTTAAAAATCAACTTTAATGCAATAATGTATATTTTCATCAAAGAAAATGGTGTTAATTTTTTCCCAAATTATTTTATTTCAATTTTACTGACTTGATTTAATATTTCTTTTCGAAAAAATATGAAATGAAAGGATTATATTATTAAACAAGTTTCCAGTATTATTTTTTTTTATTATTCAAAATATTTGTAGTAATACTAATTCCACTATCAGTGGCGGCTCGTCAGGGGAGGCAGGTGAGGCACTGCCTCACCATTAATTTTCAGGCACTGCCTCACCATTAATTTTCTATTTTATAAAAATATAAATCTATTCAATAAATTTCTTCCGTGTTGGCTTTAATATTGATAATTAATTATACAGTAATTATAAATGGATGTATTAACGGAAAATTCCCGATTTTTAATGATCAGAATTAGCGCGCCCATCCAGGCCGAACTTGCGGCAGAAATGAACCAGAGCGGTAGGAATTTATGCAACTTAATATGCCTCCACACAGTTTATCCATATCACATTCGAAGTAATGTGCAGATTTATTTCGATATCGGAGGCGAGCCTCACAGGCTTCTCATTGGTCGGAAATCACCCGCGTGATAGAGAGAGAGAACCTCGCGGCACTCGCAATTGTCAGCTGTGTTAGTAATCTATTCATTTCACTCCGCCGTCCGTTGATCAGCGTTAGTTATTAAAGGTAATCTTATTGATATTTATTAGTAAACAGTATTTATTCCTATATTATAATGGATGACGGAAATAGCACTCTTACAGTGAGAAATTGTAAAGACATCGTAAATTTCTTGCTTGATAATCCATTTAGCCGGTTGTCGTACGATGATAAAGTTTATGTAAAAGGTATCAAAAGGCCTTGCCCTGATCTTAGTTTATTATTGATTCAAAAACATCGATCATTTAAAAGTGCATGGTTTGACCAATGTAGTTGGTTGACAGGTACAATGATTAGAAATAAATTATTTTGTTGGCCTTGCATATTGTTTCCAAATAGCAATGAGTCGGTATGGCATAAAACAGGTTATGACGATTTAAAAAATTTAGCGCGTTCTATTGATAAGCATTCCAAAAGTAGAGATCATATATCATCAAATTGTAAATTTCACATTTTAGGTAAACAAAATATAGTTAATGTTTTAAGTACGGCTCGGCAAATTGAAATCGAAACGTACAATAACAACGTGAAGGAAAATAGGGGGATTTTAAAAAGATTAATCGATGTGACAATATTTTTGTGCAGTCAGGAATTGTCATTTAGGGGGCATGACGAATCAGAAACCTCAAATAATAAGGGGAATTTTCGAGAATTAGTTTTGTTAATGAGTAAAACGGATGGGATTTAAAAAAAAAAATTAGATGATGCTTCAATTTTTTCGGAGCTTTCAAAAACAATTCAAAATGAGTTAATTGATTCAATCAGTTACACACTGAAGAATCAAATAGAAAGTGAAATTTTAAATTCCAATTTTTTTTCATGGCAAGTGGACGAAACTACTGATATCACTTATATTTCTCAATTATCAGTTATATTTAGATACGTCATCCAGGGAACACTTGTTGAAAGGTTTATGGGATTTTATGATGTAAATTCTCAACGAACGTCAGAAGATTTATTCACCTTGTTAACAGAAACATTTGGAAAATTTAATATCAAAGAAAAATTAATTGCTCAAACTTATGATGGTGCTGCTGTTATGGCTGGTCATTTGAATGGTTTACAAACCAAAGTAAAATCAGTAGCTCCACAAGCAAATTGGGGCAAATTTGTGGCAAAAACATGTTCACATTGAAAACATTGCAGAAGCGTTCCTAGCAAAGATTGCTTCATTTTTTATACACTAGAAAATTTTCCAAATCAAGAAGAATAATGCACATCGGCTTTAGTCCTTTTTTGTTCATACTGCTATACAGGGTGTCAACATACGCAAAATAATGGATAACTATTTTTTTCAAATGGAACACCCTATATATCAACCTTCTGTTGATTTTTGGATTTTCAGCCTAAACTATGCATTTTCTGAAAGAATAATAGGAGACCAAAGTTGTAGAGCGGAATTTTTCCAGAAAATTTTGGCTGAAAATCCATAAATCATCAGAAGGTAATAAAAGAAATATGTTTTTATTGATAAATCTCAAGAATCCTTAATATTTTGTTATGCAAACTGTATATCATTGGAAAGCTTATCAAAAATGCCATAGATTGGTGGCAACGTGGTGGTGTTTTATTTGAAAAAAATAGTTATCCGTTGTTTTGCGTATGTTGATACCCTGTATAGCAGTATTAACAAAAAAGGACTAAAGCCGATGTGTATTATTCTTCATGATGTGGAAAATGTTCTAATGTATAAAAAATGAAGCAATCTTTGCTAGGAATGCTTCTGCAATATTTTCAATGTGTACATGTTTTTGCCACAAATTTGCCCATAACTAACTAACCGTCCATAATAGACCCATAGTATCTTATACTATTTTTATCAGCTTCTTAAGAGGATTAAAAATTAAGTATAAAATATGGGGTGTTCCATTTAAAAAAAACATAACTTTGATCTGTTACTTATACTAGGACACCCTGTACAAAAACATACATATTTTTAAAATATGTAGAATAAGTGTGGGTACCAGTTTATGAAAAATAGAAGTCGATATCTCAAATAGCAAATAAGTTATGGGGCTTTTACAGAACCCTGGGTCACCCGGTATATACACAGATGTTTTATTGGCCGAGTGAAGTGTCGACAATATTAAATCTGTGCCTCACCAAACCAAAAGTTGACGAGCCGCCACTGTCTACTATACAATTATGCTATTGATTACAATGTTTAGTTCAAATAGAATCTTGTTTCATCCATAATTCCCATAAGACACAAAGTTGCAGATACGAATCTGCCCTTAAGGTATTAATACCAAACTGCTGCACCGAATAAGCTGGAATACCAATGCAATTACTACAGACCCTCCATATCCAATAATTTCATAAATTAATGGGTAGGTCTGGAAAATTACAAGCAACGTATACTAAATATATAATTACATCATAAGTTTCACAACAGCTTGATGAAGCACGAGTAATTAAAAATTACGCTCTTGTCCGATAAAAAGTTTCTTGAGAATATAATGTACATTTCCGTTAAAATTTATGTATTAAAATTCTTTCGGAATTATTAATTATGAAAGCGTACAAAATGTATACATTATTAAATACATTGTGTTTAACTAGACTTTAATCTTTTCACTGTTACTTTACTTTCAAATTTTTCTGAAGTTACTTTTTATTACCTTCATTTAAACATGCTTCATGTTTAGAAAAAAATATAATAAAAAAATAAGCTCTTTACCGCATCTAGCATCAAGTACCGCAGTAGATGTGTATTTACTATTTGCTATCTGGTCCGACTGACGAGACATCAATTATTTTAAAAATAATAATATTATAAGCAATAGTTACTATTTCCCCATCAAACGACAAATAATAACTATTTCTTATGAAAAAACATAACTAAAGTTAAATATCCACTTCTGGGTTAAAAAAAAGTGTACTAGAACCCCTGTATTATCAAAACAACTTTTATTTCTCAATAAAACAGTTTTAATTATTAATATTGATTCCAGAAGACCATGCACAATTTTATGCACTATTAAGTACTTGATTATCTTGAATAAGTTTCGCCATTATTAAATTAACGTTAGTTGTTTTAAACACGCCAACAACAATGATACGATGGAAGCTTTCTGTAATTGAAAATGGAAATAAAAAAGAACGAATCGCATAATTGAATACAAATCTGTGGAATTTTCGGGAGCGTTCACACCGTTTCTAGACTAATGAAATTCTTAACGTGTCCTCGCGTAATGGCCAAAGTTTCATCTCCATTACGATGAAAAAAAGTCAATTTAGCAAGTGAAGCGATATAATTGAGTTAATTCAAAAGTGTGAAATTGAAAGTGCTAATATTGGAACTTTTATGGCGTCACGCCATTATTCACTGATCATGTTTACGTACACGGCGTGAAATTGGGTAAAAATGAGTTTCCCACCAACGAAATTTCAATTAATTATCTACCCATTAATAAAAACAAGATTGATTGCTTCTTCCAGACTGTTAATGCGCGATAGTTGTCTAGGGTTAATTTTAATTGTAATGTAATTCGGTATAATTTTCATGTTTAGTTCAAACTCAGACTGATGTAAGCATTAAATTATTGTTTGCTCATCACTACTAATCCTATATTGCCATCAACATGATTAGTCTCTATTCGTACTGTAATCTAACGAGACAAAAGGGCGATTATTTGGACGGATACCTATTCAAAGGTCACTAAAATTGAATATTGCTGCATATACAGTGTGTTTGATAAAAAAACGCCCAACGCCATAACTTTGTTATTTATTGGCCAAATTGAATGAACTAAAAAATAAAGTCAATGGCTGTTTAAATACTATATAATGACGGTAATTATATATTTTTTTCAAAATCAACTTCATTGCCCAATGATAGCCAACTTTTAATTTTTAAATGACTGCATATACTTTTCTAATTTTATAATATTAGACATTGTTTTTCCGAATCCAATTATGCCCATTATGTTGGTTTTAAGTTAATATTAATGCCAGAAAGAGATAATAATCAATCTTGTGCACATGATTTTTTTGGTAATAAATGTAGTGTGCCTTGAAAAAAATTCGAATCGACAAATGTCATTTATTGTATAAGTAATGACAACTATTTGTTATTAGTGTGTGTTTCAGACATAATCATGACCAATAGCGAATTAACAGACATGTTACAAATTTATTTTCTATGTAATAAAAATCAAAGAGCTGCGGCACGAATTTGTCATCTACGGTTTCCAGAGCGGCGAATACCAGAACCTAAATTTAGAAGGTTAAAAGGAAATTTGAGACGATATGGAGCCTTAAAAAAGTCGAAGACAGTGGATCGAATTTCGTGGACTTTCAGAGTTCGACGTTCTACTTAGTGTTTACAATAATCACAGAACATCTAAATCGCAAGTGAATTAATACTTGCACTACTTATTTATTCTATGCTGAATATATGAATATTTCACTAAATACTTAGTACTAGTAATAACGCAAATTTATTTTTGTATCATTCAATATCCTGCGTGGCACTAGCCTGGGAAGTAGTTGTTTCAATAAGTTATTTGTTTATAGTCTTAGTAAGACTTAATTTTGCTTGCAGAGTTACGAACAGGTTGAATATTCATATATTCAGGCTATATTTCGTTTTATTGAATTTATTTAATGCTTTCTGTAACAAGTAAGGTTGTTTCTAATTTATATATTAGGCATTATTGGATTCAGAAAAATAATGTCGAATTTAAAAAAATTAAAACTTTATATGCTGCCATTTAAAAATTTTAAGTTGGCTATCATTTGACAATGAAGTTATTATTGAAAAAATCAATATTGATGTCATTTGTTAGTATTTAAACCACCATTGAGTTTGGTTTTTAGTTCATTCATATCGGTCAATAAATAACAGAGCTATGGTTTTGGACGTTTTTTATCGAACACATGGTATGTTTAATAAACGCAGAGTAATACATTCAATAAGTTTTAACTAAAAATAATTATTATAAATTCTATAACGTGAGAAAATCCAAAAGCACCCAGACACGTGTTTCGATGTGTTACGGTATTGATATTTGATATTTGAATTTTTCAATTCAGTCTTCACACGTTTCTTTTTGTTACAATCCTTAGTTGTTGCTCAACCTTCCTATTTTAATTAGAGTAACCTTATTTTCACTACTTTATCACCTATGTCTTTACTTTTTTAAATAAAATATTAGAAAATCTCGACCACAACTTAAGGGTTCGCCGGCAATGGCCCTACAGCAGCGGTTCCCAAACTGTTTACGCTCGTGGACCCATTACATATTATAAATTTCTTTGCCAAAAAACTTAAAGGAATTTGTATACTAAAACGTCAAAATTGGGATTCCCTCCAAATTTACTCTAAATCATCTCTAGTTTACAATGATCCCTTAAAAAAACTGATAACGTTTTACCACATTATAAGATATTCAAACGATAATTCAACGCATGTATAAAAAGGTGCATTTAAAACGGCGGACAAAAAAAATGCAAATGGTTAAAAATTTATTTACCTTCACCATGACAACAATCTCTCTAACAATTTTAATAAACAGCTGACTTTTCCGATTTCAGGATTTTCATTCCGATCGATGTATGAGTTGAGTAAGTATTGTCCATTCACCAATAATACACATTTAGTTACGTACATTTGCAATTAAAGCCCGACATAGTATTTCGTACTTCGGCCTAGTGTCGTGAAATGTCGCAAGTGTACGGTAGTGCTGGTACAATGCGTGAAATGCATAATTGGATTGCATTTAATATCCATTTTGTTCTATCATGTTCTAATAGTGTGAAATAAACATTTTTATATTTGTGCACTTGGCGTCTTCTCTTTTATGTGTGTCGGAAATTAGTGCAACGGCGATTAAATGGTCAGCCGTCATTGGTCTCCTAACTTTTGTCGCTTGTAGTGTGTGTGTGCGCGTGTGTGAGAAAATTATAACCTATAATATAATATAAGAAACGCCAGAAATGTATGAAATGTATACTAAATGTAAGTAATAATATTTACTTATACTAAGCAATAATTATAAATATCATTTTAACGGCTAGATCTCAGTGTTTGTACCACTCGCAAACGCGCAGGTGCGAATTTCGCTATTCCCGTGGCACTCACCATTTTTATTTTACCCACACACGATTTTGACGATTGGTGCTTCATCCAATTCCATTACAAATAAACCATGCTCTTTCACCCATTTTACTCTTAATTAACATAAATTGCTAATATATTAGTTCTTATTCGTTAAATTATCTTAACAAATACCACTCGCGGTTATAATTTCGGCAGGATAAATTTTATTTTAAGCACTCGTCATTTCATCGTAAATTTCTTGAATGAATTGAGATTAGGCAAAATCCACTCGCGCTAAAGCGCGATTTTTCCATCTCAATTCATTCTCGAAATTTGTATCGATTCAATGGCTCGTGCAAACAAATAAAATTTATCCGGCCAAATTAAACCTCTTGTGGTATTACCCCCGAAAATCGAACTGTATGCAATTCCGATGTTAAACATTTTTTTCACTGGTAAAAAAATATAAAAACACACGTAGCGTACTTAAAACTTGCCAATTTAACTCAAAATTAATTTTATTTAACGATTTCCTAAACATTTTCCTACTCTCCTTCATCAAATTTTTAAATAATCAACTGAGAATCAAACTGATTGTAATTCGAAAGTTATATATTTTTCCACCTGTAAAAAAATGTAATAACAATTGCAGCGAACTTTTCAAATTTACTCAAAATATATCTTACTTCAAAATCCAGTAAAAATCTGTAAACACCTTTTTGATTATAATATTAACATTACAACATTACATGTCTTCTAATTCTGTTTCCTGGTGTGACGCTGTCAAATTATTATCAAATATCAATTTGTGTTTAAAATTATTTGAATAAAGCAATTTATTATTATTATTATTATTTGCTAGATTTTGAGATAATCACACGAGAACCGAGTTGATTGTAATTCCAACGTTGAGCATTTTTCCAAAAGGATAAAAAACACAAGAACAAATGCCACGAACTTGAAACTTTCCAAATTTACTCTAAATAAGTTTTATTTCCCTTAAAAAATTCATACTTCATCGAGTTTTTAAATAATCATTATACTCTTATAATACGAGTTGTGTGGCATAACTTTGGCTTTCTAGCGTACATCTTTATTTATACAGGGTGTAAACTTTAACTGGAACAAATTCGGTATTTATAAAATTAAAAGTTCCAGAAAAAAATCGTCGGACACCTCGATTTTTGTTTTTGTTGCGCACGTTTTAGTGTCTTTAAAAATAGTATGACGTCACTAGTCTCTCACGTATGACGTCATAGACATTTTTTTAAAGAGAAACCATGTTATTATTTTATTAAATTTGTAGCCCTTTTTATTCTCTTTACGACTGTGTTAAAGTGTTTTGTTTTCTTTTGTTTTTTTTATTTTATAAATTGATTTTTCTTAAACTTATTTAATGTATCAAATGATCAAATTCCGCCAGAAATGTTTTAAAATGTAAGAGATGTGTTCTATCACCGATTGGCTTTTTGTAAAGAGAGGAACGGTGCTTATTTTGAACATTTAATACATTAAATAAGTTTATTAAAAGAAAATATTTTTTTTCAATTTCTTAAATAAAAAAAAACAAAGAAAACAAAATATTTTTACACAGTCGTAAAGAGAATAAAAAGGGCTACAAATTTAGTGAAATAAAAAAAATGGTTTCCATTTTAAGAAATGTCTACGTCGTCATACGTGAGACTAGTGACGTCATACTATTTTTAAAGACGCTAAAAAGTGCGCAATAAAAAACAAAAATCGACGTGTCCGAGAAACTTCTCATTTCATGAATACCGAATTTGTTCCAGTTAAAGGTTACACCCTGTATATTTGTAAGATGTGTTTCAACAAGAAATGAATCGCAGTCTCCTATGAATTGAAATGCGCATATCTTTGATTAAACATTAGTAGTTATCATTCAGACAATTGACGTCAAGAATGTTAACTATTGTGCAAAAATGCCTTAATTTCGTTTTGAAACACGCCGTATATTAATTTGAATACATATAACATTTAACAAAAATGATGCTATAACAAAAAATAAAACTATCAAATATTTGTCAAATTAAACTTTGCGCTTTCCTCTATGAGAGGGACGACGATGCTTAGCAGAAGCGAGTTATCGTATATTCGGTTCAATATATCTCAAATATCCGACTGGATGTCCCGCAAGGGTCAATTTTAGGACCGATATACCTTATTTAAATTTAAACTGTTAAGGTTAATAGTTAAAAATATCAGCCAAATATGCAAATTCTGCTAACCAGCAAAAATTATTTAATCGATTTTGAATCCGGAAATCGATTCGCTTTGCTCGCTTGTGTTGCTAAAAGCGGCGGGTTGCTAAAGCCTACTTTCGGCCCTTGATACACTACATCCTATTAAACGATTATGTTTACTTATGAAATTAAATGTATGTTGTGTTATATTCTTGTCATCACAAAAAAAAATGAGCATTGAGATGCGATAAAAAATAAATATGGCGTCCATGAAAAATAAGAAAGTTGATGATGGTTCAAAGAAACGAAACATGTTACAACTAAAAATCTTATGCCATCTATTAGCTAATAGAAAAGTGCTATAAGAAAATCTTTACCATTTTGAAATTTCACCTCAAATAACGAAGATATAAAGAAAAAACGAAAATAATTTTTCCAGTTTTTTTGACTTAACTAGACAAAACAATTTAAGTAATTTTTTCAGTGGATTATTTATCAGCATAAAATTCTACAAAAGTGCCAAACTTAAACATACCATATATCTCTTCTAATAAGCGAGATCTCCATGGTGAGCCTCGAATTCGAAACACCCTGTATATTATAAATGTGTAATATGTTCAATTTCGAAAAGAACAGGAATACATTATGTAATAAATGTAATAAAATCTGAAACAATTATTTTTCGCAGATACATTCAATTAACTCATTTATTGTAATGTTAATTTATTTCGTTTTGAATTATATTATTATAATAATGGGTGAAAATAAAATGTCAGTCTTGTATAATCAAGTTTGTCATTTTTTACTTTCTCCGTTACGAAGTACGAGAAAGTATTGTGATCGTGATTTTTTTTTCAAAAATTTTTTTTACGGAAATATCCGTTTCGGGGTCCCTAGATGCCATTTGAACAATTTCTGGAAAAAAAAATTTTGTGTCTGTGTGTGTGTGTGTGTGTGTGTGTGTGTGTCTGTGCGCGCTGTATCTCAAAAACTAATAGACCAATTGATATGAAACTTTGAACATAAGTTTTATTTGATAATCCGAAGAACTGAAAAGCTTTTGGTAAAATTTCGTATACCGGAAGTGGGTGTTTACCTTAACTGTTTTTTGTTTTTTACCAATATTTTCTTAAATATGAAAAATATCACAAAAACATTTAAACAAATATTGAAGAGAATAAAGAAATGCGATTATTTTGTTTGAAAACATTTTTCATAAAATCATTGTTATTCGAGAAAAAAATGTATTATTATTTTTTTCATTTTTGGTATACAATTATGAAACGCTAAGAGTTACAGCAAATGTATGTTAATAATAATTGTAGAGAATGCCAAAATGAACAATTTATGAAGAATAAGTTTTTTTCGAAATCTCTTTAGTTTTTGAGTAAACTGAGTTTTTGAATTTGAAGTACATTTTTCCATCTTTCATAATTTTGACGTTTTAAACGTCAGTTTTATCCGAGTCTACGAAACGTTCGATGCACACTTAAAATATGATTTAAATAGGAAATAAACCATGAAAGCGTAAATATAAATAATACCATCAAGTCGGAGAAAGTAACATGATGGCCACATCACCATTTTTTTAAATATTTTAGAAAAAGTGGTGTTATGCCGAAATATTTATGTTCAACGTCACAGGACAGGATCATATGGTCGTCCTTTGATATGGAATGCTTTGTGATTTTTATTATTATGTTATTGATATGATAATAATAAGAGAACGCTTATCACTAATATCGTGTATTTTTATCTGCATTTATTAATTATATCATATTATATCTCATATGGAATATTTCATTTATTGATTTTTCTTCCGTTGCGATTAATTTCGCCGGAGGCTGATTGTGGTAATATTATTGAATATTAAACTTATAACCTGAAACACCAAACATGAAACATGAATAGATGAAAAGTGGTATGCGTATAATAACAATAACAATAATAATAATTTATCTATGACCACAAGTACACAAGTCATAAAAAATAAATAGTTTAGACAAAAACTTAAAATATTCTTGTATCCAATAAAACGCATTGTAGATACTAAACTAGCTATTTAACAAGTCCACAATATAGCACTTCCTTGGACGCGACGTTTTATGGCCGAGCAAGCGAAGCAAGAGAGGCTAATAACGGAGGCGAGTCTATGAAGTGCTATTATGGACGAGTTACATACAAAGCTTTATGTTCGACTGATTTGAACACTTTTGGAATACTTTTTAAATACAAACTGAAGCAATTTATTTATATACATTTTAATCATAGTGTGCATTTGCTGCCACATTAATGTCATTCATTGTAAATTTCATAGAAAATGGATGATTAGGTTAAACAATCTAACTCGCACAATAAACGTCCAAACCTGGCAAACTTCTTCAGGAGTAAGTGTAATGAATAATAGTAAGTACTATAGCTATAAACCACTATCATAGTTGATCTCTCTTTTTCATTAGTAATTTGAATTGTATTTATTGGGTGTTCTAACCAAAATTAAAATCTGTCATTTCTGACACTGACATAAGAGTCCAATTTACTTTATCAATTATGGAACTAGTACGAAATGTACTCCATTTTAGCCTAAAAAGAAACCCACAAAGTTACTATTTTCGTATAATCGAACATAAGTATGTTTAAATATCTCAGGTAAGGTGTTATATAAATTCACAACAAAATATAGAGTGTTATTTTGGACAGGGACCAAAAACGAAAAATTTTTCGTTCGTTACTAATCGGAACGAAAATGGAATTTTTCGTTTCCGTTCTTTACATTCTCACACAAAAATTATCGCTTTCGTTTTCGAGAAATGAAATTAAATAACGGTTAATACCGGTTATAACTATATTTATATTTAATACGATATAAACTTAATTATTCTAACAGTCGGTGTTCATCTATACTTTACCAAAGTTGTCGAAATTAGACTCTAATAGTTCATCATTTTGTCTTTGCCATTTTTAAATATCTCCTCAAATAACGGAAATATAAGGAAAAAACGAAAATCATTTTTTTCCAGTTTTTTGGACTTAACCCCAAATTCAGCAGAATTTAAGTTTTTTTTTTCAGTGGATTATTAATCAGTATAAAATTCTGCAAAAGTGCCAAATTTAAAAATACCCTCTATCTCTTCTAATAAGCGAGATCCCCATGGTGAGCCTCGAATTTTAAACACCCTGTATACAGTTCAAATGTTAAAACTGTTATGTGCTAAAATTGTGTGCTATGTTTATCAGGAACCGTTTATGTTGTATTACACAGTTACAAAGTAAGGATAAATTAACGTTATTTATACTGGATGCTTCTACTTCGTTTTATACATATATGTTATACAGGGTTGGGCATATGTGTCGGAACACCTGATTTCTGGCTAAACGTCTATTGATTTCTTATTACTTTTAAAAGAAATGTTAATTGGTTTATTTATTCTATTCAGTGACATACTTTAATTTTCCACAGCTGCTCTATTTTTCGAGGAATGACGTCATGAGCAATTTTTTTAAATGGATCACCCTGTATATTTTTACATTTTCGAATAGATGCTTTTCCAACAATTACAATGATATAGGGTTTGGTGGGTGTGCGACTTGTGGTCTTCTAAATATTAAATAAAATAATGGAAAATGAAATTTTTATTACAAAATATTGAGCATTTAATATTAAGAAAAAAAAATCATAATAAATGTTCAAAATGGTGACCTTCAGTAGCCTGACAATAGCCTAAACGATAAACGAAGGCTTTTAAGGAGTTTTAAATAGTCTGCAGTGGTATTTCTTGCACAGCCATATTAATTCTATCTTCCAACTCTTCGACTCAACGACTGAGGTTTGGACTTGTAGACTTGTAGACCACAGATTTTAAATGGCCCCAAAGAAAGTAGTCCAGAGGACTTAAATCAGGTGATCGTGGTGGTCATTCAATATGTCCTCTTCGACCTACCCATCTCTGTGGAAATATTTCATTTAGATATTGACGCACGTTAATTCCGTAATGAGGCGGAGCTCCATCTTGCTGATACCAAATACCATCTGACAATAGTTCGGGATTTAGCTCGTTTGGAAATAACGGAATTAATGCCGGAATAATTTGCTCGCGCAAAAGTTGTAAATACCGGTTGGAGTTTAAATTTTCTCTATGAAAGAATGGTCCGATGATATGTCCTCTGATTATCTTCGCCCATACATTTAATTTTTAAGGGTGTTGGGTGTGACTTTCTTCCATCCAGTAAGGATTCTGATCAGCCCAGTAGCGACAGTTATGTCGATTTACAAAACCATCCAGGCAAAATGTTGATTCATCAGAAAATACTATGTTATTAACAAAGTTATTATTAATTTCAATGTTATCCATCATTTCCTGACAAAACTGCATCCTTCTAGAGAGATCATCTACATTTAATTCCTGCACTAAATGTACTTTATACGGATGAAAGTTATTTTTGGACAATATCCTCCTTACCGATCTCTGGCTAATACTGTGATGTAAAGCTAATTTAGGTACTGACGTTTTTGGTTCTTCTTGTAGATTCAGAAGGACATCAAGTGAATTATCTTCATTTGTGGCCCATTTACGTCGACCGGATTTTGTGCGATTTTTAACACTTCCTGTTTTGTGAAACTTTTGCACAACCCTTGGAACTGTTGATTTTGAAATATGAGAATTTCTATCAGGGAATGTTGCATTAAAAATATTGCATGCATCTTGTAGAGATCTCTGCCTATCTCCAAAACAAACCATCATTAACAACGTAATTCTTTCACGTTCACTTAGTTCACCCATAATTGAACAGCAATGTTAATATTTAACACGGAAACTATCTGTCAGTGACAGTAAACAAAAACATACAAATGTTTTATCAGAAAGGCGTGAAAAGATGAAAGTCAACTTGTGACGGATTGAATTATTTTATTTAATATTTAGAAAACCACAAGTCGCACACCCACCAAATCCTATATCATTGTAATTGTTGGAAAAGTGTCTATTCTAAAATGTAAAAATATACAGGGTGATCTATTTAAAAAAATTGCTGATGACATCATATCTCCAAAAATAGAGCAGCTGTTGAAAATCAAAGTACGTCACTGAATAGAATAAATAAAGCCATAAACATTTCTTTTTAAAGTAATAAGAAAACAACAGACGTTTAGCCAGAAATCAGGTGTTCCGACACATATACCCAACCCTGTATAACAAATTAAACACTACTACTTTTCAAAAGTTGTACCAACAAAGTATTATTTTTTTTAAGGACGGATGGTTGACGTGAATTCGGGTTGAGGAAGTGCGGATGATTTGGAATAGCTATTCGGCTACTAACGATAATTAAGTTTTTGAAATTTAATTTTTAATAATGAATGGGACCATACACTAAACATCCATGGACCCGCACGGCCACTTCTTCGTTCCGAAAAAGTGACCGCACGGATGGGATTCGAACCCACGACCACGAGGCCCGTGAGCAAGAGCTCTACTCACTAGGCCACCGCGGCCCTACCAACAAAGTAATAGTGTTTTATTTATTAAAGGATAAATTCTATAAAATCGTTGAGAAAAATATTTCAAACAACATGCTGGGACACGCCGATTTTCTAATTATCATTTAAAGATGTAATTTTCAAACCCCAACTTTCAAAATTCAAATAACAAAGTAAAGCTTCTGCTAGATTGTAGATTTTTTTTAGATGTATACAATACAGAAACATTTTTCAAAATCCGTTAATAAATAATGGGGATATTTTCCAAAATGTATTCATGCCAATATTCGAGCAGGCGTTGTGGTAAATGAGTAATAAAAGCAATTATATTTTGGCTTTCTCAATACATTTCGAGAAATTAAGAAATACAATACTGGTATAAATTTTAAAAGATATCTTTGGAAAATAACAAATAAGCAATGTAAAATTATAATTAAATTAAATCAATTTTGTTCAACATTTAATTACAAACAATTGTAATTATTTACCGATTATTGCTAGAGCTGTATTAACACCTGCACGAATATGGGTACTTTCATTTGAATACATTATGGTAATTATCTCCGTTATTTATTAACCGATTTTGAGAATAGTAATTTACGTAACAAGTTTCGATAGTGATATTTTACGGGATGAGTAAAGTGAAAAAAAATCGTCCCAAAAATAACTACTTTCAGTACGATTTATGTAAAGTGGTACTTTCGATTTAATAAATCATACCGAAATTTTTATTTTCGGGACGGCTGCAGAAAAGCTATTTTATATTGGAAGCCATTGATAATCATAAAACGTACTTCACTTTATACCTTGATCAAATTAACAATAAGCTACAGATAGATAATTCCTACATAATTACTTTACTACTTTAGTAAACCGGCCCGAGCAATTATTAACGTCTATCCAAATAACTCCCTTGGGATAAAGGTTGTTTAGTTTTGCTTTGTTGGGATGGAATTGCACGCGTGGTCACCTCAAGGGAACCTAATTTATATTCCTATTAACCGAATTTATACATACAAATGTAGTAACTATAAGAGATATAGAGTTAGTTCAACAAAAAAAAAAGTTGCGCATTTTAATGCTGAATAATTTGTCGAAAATAAATTTAATAAAATTTCGATAGCTTTCGTAACCGAAAAAAAAACCGAAAAAATCAATTTTTGTTTGTTACAGGGTTGGGATAAAGTATGGAACCAAGTAAATATCTTTAAAACAAAAAGGGCTAAATTTATGAAACTTTGCAGGCATGGACAACTTTCTCAATCAAAAACGATTTAACAACGTTTATATTATTTATTAAGATGCGAAAAAATGGTTAATTTTATTATATAAGTCTACGATGGAAAGCAAAATATATTAGGGCAGTCACGGTCACCTAGATGATTCAAAGATTAATTTTGGAAAAGACAATGACCCTTGTTGTTTTGTATATAATAAATCTTTCTTTACATAAATGAATTTTACACATTACAATATAACATATTAAAGACAGTACATTGAAAACAAAAGAAAACATTTCTGTGAATGGGCTATAGACCATAGGTCTTCCTGCCCTGTTGTTTTGTTTTCGAACAAATAATGGATTTGTATGTAAATTTACGTCCTGAATCCGAAACTAAAAAAATATACAGGTTCAAAATTGATGTTATTTCCGGTAAAGTCCGAAAGTGCAACTAAAGATTTTGGATGGCCACTAAACTCCAATTTGCTTTGCTTTTAAAAAAACTTGCCAAATTTCATATTGATATCCCACGTAATAAAAAAACCCTAGGGGTAAGTCTGTATTGTGTTACACCCGGTATTATATTTTTTACATTTATTGCAAAAAAAATACCTAACGTGAGTAGACCATTAAAATGTGGTGAGGTTTTCAATTGAGTTTTATTCGTAGTAATGGTAGCAACCATTCTCTTAATGAATATTATTATTGAAATAATTAAAATTGCACAATAGATTTGAAACCCGTAGCTTGTTATAGTACAAATTTATGATGCAATTTTTCAAAATTTAATAGTATTTCAAACATCGCAAGTGTGACCGTTTGTTAAGGTATAATCAAACATTTTAAAATGTTTTCATGCAAATTGGTATCTCTTTTATCAATATTCATAAAAGTTGTTATCGAACTCATTTCGATTCCTGAAGTGATTTAACAAAATGTTATTTACTAAGCCTTAGCGTTGTGTGATGGAGAAAACTCATTTAGACGCGTATGATGTTAAAAAAGCGTATGATTTTAAAAAGAGGAAAACAGTTCAAGGGATTCTAAAAATCAAATTGGTTCGGTGATTGATTTGTATACTTCACAAACAAAATATAAGATATGTCCAGTTTGAATTAAATAGTTAGATGGGTTAAAATCCTTAAGGAACTATCCTAGTTCATTAAAAACAACACTTGTAAGATTTCGTGTGGCAGTATTCTATTAACTTCAAAAAAATATCCTAGCAAGTTATTCACAACAAATTCGGTTTTACCACGATAGATGCGTTTCCGGCGACAGCGTGTAAAAGAGTATAGTATTTATGGTAAAATAGAAGATCGGTTCCAAACTTTAAAAAAAGTAAAAATAATACAATAAACTATATTAATAATAATGATACGTTATTTGTGCTATTACAGGTGTTTCACACGTTAAAGAGGGTGTAGTATTCAATATAAAAATAAATTTTATACAGACTTAATTGGAATGATACAGCATAAAGAACATGGATTTATTACAAAAAAGACCAAAATTATATATAAATTAGGAAAATATTTAAGGCAAAATGTAAAAAATATTTATAGGTTGGTATACATTTTTTTAGTTAGATTAAACAATTTATAAATATATAGTTACTATTTTTGTCAAATTTAAATGTTTTAATACTTGTTACATTGGAAGCTTTTTCTTCGTTATACATGTTTAATAATAAATAATAAAATACTTTTGTTCACGAAAATGTGCGCATTATTTAATTCTACGGGCAGCATTAATGGGGTACATTTAACACTCAATTTCTTAAACACGCATTTGCGTGTCTAATATGCTTATTAAACACGGACACGCAGGCTATTAAACACGCTAATTCGCGCTTTAATTCACAGAACGAGATTTATGATAATATTTTGTTTACCCTGTTTAATACTACTTTTAATTTTTTTTCAAATTGTAATTGTAATTGCAACTTTAATTTCGATTTTAATTTTGATTTTGATTTTGATTTTAATTTTGATTTTAATTTTCGTGAACAAAGTATAGTGTACAACTCGCATATAACGGCTATTAATCACGAGAACGATGTTTGCGGAACGAGCCGTATGCTCGTTGTACAATATACTATTTAACTTATTTGTATAATACTTACGTTTATTTGTTGGATACAGCAACCCAACTTGGCATTATCAATACTATCAGTCCTACAGTCCACATTTTAGCCCTAATATGCTAGCATAAAGTAGAATTTTACACCCTAGGGCGAGAGAAACATTGTTGTAACAATGGACTTGCGGTAGGGAATAGAATGCAATGCTCTAGAATAGTTGTTGCATAATTAATAATAATACGATTTTTCATAAACACTCGCTTAACAGTTGGGATCATGTTTTGAAAAGTCACATACACAGTAAATTCTATAGAAACTTTACAAATGGCTGTTCTTATTGATACTTATTACCTTGGTTACATACATATTAAGCATATCAATCTACGATTATTTATATACAGGGTGTTGGGTATACATGCGGCAAAATTCAAGGGGTTATTCCTTGGCCTATTCTAAGAATATTTTGTCCTATGATGATTTCTCAAAAACCCCTTTGTTTCGAGGATACAGGGTGAACAAAATTTGCGAAAGTTACAACATTTTATTATCAAAAAGTAGATGTAAAGTTGCTAAATCTACAATAAATGTTCCTCCAGTCTGGATACAAGCATTCAATCTTCTCGCCATTGAGTGCTGAACTCTTTCAAACACACCAGGGTTGTTTCTAATTGAGTTACACCTAGCAATTATCCGATCTCGCAAGTCGTCCAAATTTACATGTACTTTTTGATAATAAAATGTAGTAACTTTCGCAAATTTTGTTCACTCTGTATCTTCGAAACAAAGGGGTTTTTCAGAAATCATCATCGGACAAAATATTTTTAGAATAGGCCAAGGAATAACTCCTCGAATTTTTGCCGCATGTTTACCTAACACCCTGTATATTCTCTCATATAAATTTTCAATAAATTAGAATTTCAAATCATGTATGTTCTACGGGCTTCAAATGAGTGTTAGTCGTCGGTGTGCGCGTCGTTCAGCAATCTCTACCCTCAGGCCAAAACCTATTATTTTACGCCCTTCATACATAAATAACAATTATTGTTAAATACGCTTTAATAAAAATGTTTGTTCGAATCGAATTATTCTACGTACTGCACATTTTATTTTGTAACATGTATTAAAAATATATTAGGTTAACTTTCATTTAAACAGAAAAAATCACTCATGGGTTAATCCATATTAAATCAACCAATGATGGTCGTTGACAAATTTTATTTATTTTTTTTATTTTTTTCCGATGTTTGTACTAGTCATTAATTTTTCACATGTTCAGTTTTTTTGTGAGCGGCCATTTTGTATTGGTGGGTCAGCCTATGTAGCTTGTCGGTTTTTAGAGATATTTGGTTCAAACAAAAACCATGTTAAAGAGTATAAAATGTACAATATTTTCTGTTTAGTATTCAGGGTTATTCACGCTATACGGCACGGAATATTGTGACTTTCAAAAAGTTTGACTTTTGGGATATACAGGGTGTCCTAAATAGAGTAGGATTGCATGGGTATCTTTCTTATTCTTAAAGCTAGAGATCTGGTTAAATAGGCAATGTTGTGCAGTTTTCTATGCTGATTCAGATTATGTTGAGAAATTTTCAAAATTCCGAGCAGTTTAGAAAATATTTTAAAAAAAACTGAAAATCGCGATTTTCAAAAAAATCAAATATCTCAATAATTATTAAAGATGCGAAAAAAAGTTTTAAATAAAAGCTACTTGGTTTAATTAGGCAAACATAGAAATCAAGTCAAAATAAAATTCAAGATGGCGGTTTCCGAGATATTAATACCAACTTTCTTATTTCAAATGGCCGCCATATTTGATTTTTACACGCATAAATAGACTTTTTTTTCTCTTTTCAACGATGTACAACAACCTATGTCAAAATAAAAATGCTCGGAATTTTGAAATCAGCATAGAAAACTGCACAAGATTGCCCATTTAACCAGATTTCTAGCTTTAAGAATAAGAAAGATACCCATGCAATCCTACTCTATTTAGGACACCCTGTATAGGGACCTATTATGGTTACTTTATAAAATTAATTGCACATTATACAGGGTGTTCCAAACGCCCTAAAAGTATCAAAGTTGTGTTTTTTTTAATGGAACACCCTGTATTTTTTTTTCATTTTTACTTTCTCCGTTACGAAGTACGAGAAAGTATTGTGATCGTGATTTTTTTTTTTAATTTTTTTCACGGAAATATCCGTTTTGGGGTCCCTATATGCCATTTCAACAATTTCTGGAAAAAAAAAATTGTGTCTGTGTGTGTGTCTGTCTGTTTGTGTGTGTATGTGTGTGTGTGTCTGTCTGTTTGTGTGTGTATGTGTCTGTGTCTGTCTGTTTGTGTGTGTATGTGTGTGTGTGTCTGTCTGTGTGCGCTGTATCTCAAAAACTAATACAGCAATTGATTTGAAACTTTCAACATACGTCTTATTTGATAATCTGAAGAACTGAAAAGCTTTTGGTAAAATTTCGTACACCGGAAGTGGATGTTTACCTCAACTGTTTTTTGTTTTTTGCCAATATTTTCTTAAATATGAAAATCACAATAGTTATTTGTATATCAAGGCCGCGAAATCATACTTTAGCGGCCGAGAGAAAAATTGTCGCCGAGGCCGCTTGCGGCCGAGGCAAAACAATCTCGAGGGCGCTAAAAGATTTCGCGGCCGAGGTGTACACACTATTTTTTGTGCAACCGCACGTGTTTTTCCCAAATATTTTGTACATTTTTAAATACATTATAAATCATAGGCGGCTTTTATGTGACATTGATTAGTTGTGTCAAAATGGCTGCAGCTTCAGATTCTGAAAGCGATAAAGATTTTTCCATCCAATGTACTCCGCCGGAGTTGAGAACTATTGTCAATTCAGCGCTTTCAAACTTGATACCGCAAAAATCAAAACGGCAATATGAAAAATGCTATAGTGATTTCAAAGACTGGAGCAGAAACAAAACTGTGAGTATGGTATCCGAAAATATTTTGTTGGCGTATTTCATGGAAAAGTCGGAAGTTTTAAAAAGTTCAAGTTTGTGGAGTGTATACTCGATGTTAAAGTGTATGCTTAATGTACGAGAAGGAATAGATATTAGAAAGTTTATAAAATTAATTCCATTTTTAAAGAAGAAATCTGTTGGTTATCGTGCAAAAAAATCGAGAGTACTGACACGAGATCAGATAAATATATTTATAGAAAACGCTACTGATGAAACTTATTTGTTATGGAAGGTAATTATTATATTATTCGCTTTATAATAAGTTGGTTCATGAAGTGATTTTTAGGTAGTCTTAATTATGGGAATATCAGGAGCCATGCGCAGAGATGAGTTAGCCAAAATGACTACTTATGACATTTGTGATGAAAATTCTATGTTAATAGTTAACGTTCCAGATACAAAGACTGATATAAACCGTTCATTTACTGTCAAAAATCCAGAATTTCTAAGGTTATATCGTAAATATGCAGCCCTTCGTCCTAGACATATTACTAACCCTCGCATATTTTTGAGATATCAAAATGGAAAATGTAACGCACAGGTTGTTGGAGTGCATAAAATTGGACAAATTCCCAGCTTAATCGCTCAACATTTAAAATTGCCATATCCTAAAGAATACACTGGCCACTGCTTTAGAAGAAGCTCAGCTACGCTCCTTGCCAACAGTGGTGCAGACATTTCGGTTCTTAAACGTCATGGTGGATGGAAATCCACTTCAGTTGCAGAGTCATATGTAGAAGATTCTATAGAAAATAAACAAAAAATTTCTAACTCAATTTCTGGCGTTGCAGTTGCAGCGAGTAGTTCGAATCCAAATGCTCGTGTGGTGTCGACTTCTAACATTTCATCAGTTTCAAAAACATTAGATTTTGTTAGTTCAACTTCTGGAATAAATATAAATAATAATACAAATTGTACTATTCATGTAAACATATATCCCAAATAAAAATGTTTCGTGTTTCGTTTGTGAATTCTGTAATTGTGAATACATTTCTAAATAAAAATGTCACTGTCATTGTCAAAATTGACATTTAGTTTAGCGGCCGTTGCTAAAGTA
Source organism: Ocypus olens (assembly GCA_910593695.2). Taxonomy (NCBI): domain Eukaryota; kingdom Metazoa; phylum Arthropoda; class Insecta; order Coleoptera; family Staphylinidae; genus Ocypus; species Ocypus olens. The sequence continues at coordinate 42,640,183 of OU343055.1, forward strand.
ACGGCTGCGAAGTAATACTTCGCGGCCGCTACAGGAGCCGCGAAGTGTTCACTTCGCGCCCGGTTGCACAAAAAAACATTTAAACAAACATTGAAGACAACAAAGGAATGAACATATTTTGCTTGAAAACATTTTTCATAAAATCATTGCTATTCGAGAAAAAAATTTATTAATTTTTTTTCAATTTTTGGTTTATAATTATGAAACGATAATAGTTACAGCAAATTTGTGTGAACAATAATTGTAGAGAATATCAAAATGAACAACTTCTAAAGAATAAGTTTTTTTCGAAATCTCGTTAGCTTTTGAGTAAACCGAGTTTTTGAATTTGAAGTATAATTTTTCCATTATTCATAATTTTGACGTTTTAAACGTCAGTTTCATCCGAGTTTACGCAATACTCGATGTACATTTAAAATATGATTTCAATTGAAAATAAACAATGAAAACGTAAATATAAACGGCTATGATACCATCAAGTCGGAGAAAGTAACATGATGGCCACATCACCATTTTTTAATTATATGGAGCAAATAAAGTTACTTCAATATTCCCTATACCTATATAGGCATATAATTATAAATTGGCTAAAAATAGGTAAATGTAAACGTTTTCACAATAAAAACTTTCTCTTTCAAACTTAAAAATGTTAAAGATAAAACTAAGATTCACATTCAATTTTGTTTCTGAATATAGTGTGTATAGTATACACTTCCATAAAAAGTTTCAGATCTGAGAGTTACATCCTTTTTACTTTCTCCGTTACGAAGTACGAGAAAGTATTGTGATCGTGATTTTTTTTTCAAAATTTTTTTTTACGGAAATATCCGTTTTGGGATCCCTAGATGTCATTTCAACAATTTCTGGAAAAAAAAAATGTGTCTGTGTGTGTGTGTGTGTGTGTGTGTGTGTGTGTGTGTGTCTGTATGTGTGTGTGTGTGTCTGTATGTGTGTGTGTGTGTGTGTCTGTGCGCCCTGTATCTCAAAAACTAATAGAACAATTGATATGAAACTTTGAACATAAGTTTTATTGATAATCCGAAGAACTGAAAAGCTTTTGGTAAAATTTCGTACACCGGAAGTGGGTGTTTACCTTAACTGTTTTTTGTTTTTTGCCAATATTTTCTTAAATATGAAAAATATCACAAAAACATTTAAACAAATATTGAAGACAATAAAGAAATGCGATTATTTTGTTTAAAAACATTTTTCATAAAATCATTATTATTCGAGAAAAAAATTTATTATTTTTTTTTTCATTTTTGGTATACAATTATGAAACGCTAATAGTTACAGCAAATTTATGTTAATAATAGTTGTAGAGAATGCCAAAATGAACAATTTATGAAGAATAAGTTTTTTTCGAAATCTCTTTAGTTTTTGAGTAAACTGAGTTTTTGAATTTGAAGTACATTTTTCCATCTTTCATAATTTTGACGTTTTAAACGTCAGTTTTATTCGAGTCTACGAAACGTTCGATGCATACTTAAAATATGATTTAAATTGAAAATAAACCATGGAAGCGTAAATATAAATAATACCATCAAGTCGGAGAAAGTAACATGATGGCCACATCACCATTTTTTACTTTCTCCGTTACGAAGTCCGAGAAAGTACTGTGACCGTGATTTTTTTTTCAAAATTTTTTTTTACGGAAATATCCGTTTTGGGGTCCCTAGATGCCATTTCAACGATTTCTGGAGTTTTTTTTTGTGTCTGTTTGTGTCTCTCTGTGTGTGTGTGTGTGTGTCTGTGCGCGCTGTATCTCAAAAACTAATAGAGCAATTGATATGAAACTTTGAACATACGTCTTATTTGATAATCTGAAGATCTGAAAAGCTTTTGGTAAAATTTCATACACCGGAAGTGGGCGTTTACCTTAATTGTTTTTTGTTTTTTGCCAATATTTTCTTAAATATGAAAAATATCACAAAAACATGCAAACAAACTTTAAAGGCAACCAAGAAATGAACATCTTTTGCTTGAAAACATTTTTCCTTAAATCATTTTAATTCGAGAAAAAAAAATTATTTTTTTAAATTTTTGGTTTATAATTATAAAACGATAATAGTTACAGCAAATTTATGTTAATAATAATATAAAGAATAAGTTTTTTTCGAATTCCCTTTAGTTTATGAGTAAACTGAGTTTTTGAACTTGAAGTATAATTTTTCCATCTTAAATAATTTTGACGTTTTAAACGTCAGTTCCATCCGAGTTTACACAACGCTCGATGTACATTTAAAATATGATTTAAATTGAAAATAAACAATGAAAACGTAAATATAAATGATACCATCAAGTCGGAGAAAGTAACATGATGGCCACATCACAATTTTTACTTTCTCCGTTACAAAGTACGAAAATGTATTGTGATCGTTTTTTTGAAGTTTTTTTTCGGAAATATCCCTAGGTGAATTGCACTTGACAGTCAAAACGCAAAAATACGTTTGAAACAGTTTTTTTGATAGGGTAAGTGATGTAGAAGCTAAAATTTGAAAAAAAAGAGTTTTGAGCTGAAAAATCCAATTATACTTCAAATTCTAAAAACCTTCATTGTCATTTTACTCAGAAACTAATGAGATTTTCTAAAAAATCTACTCTTTATAAATTGTACATTTCGGTATTATCTACAACTATTATTAATATAAATATGATGTAACTATTACCATATCATAATTAGAGACCAAAAATTACAAAATAATTAATTTTTATTTTTCTGGAAGAATATTTTGTTTATGAAAAATATTTTCAAACAAAAATTGTTCATTTGATTGTTATCTTCAAAATGTGTGTTGAACTATTTATAATATTCTTTATATTTAAAAAAATATATTGGAAAAGAACAAAAAACGGTTAAGGTAAACACCCATTTCCGGTGTACAAAATTTTACTAAAAGCTTCTCAGTTTCTCAAATCATCAAATAAGGTTTATGTTCAAAGTTTCATGTAAATTCCTTTATTAGTTTTTGAGATATAATGGGTACAAACAGAAAAATATGAATATCAGATTGACAATTTCGACTGTTTTTCTGTGTTCTTTTTTGTAGATTAACAACTATTAAGCCGTCACAAATGTATAAGAAGTAGTGGTCGATATCTCCGCTTCGCTCCGCCATCGATCGTCATTACTTATTCGTTAAGTATGCTTATGCTTAGGTTAAGGCGAGGTTACGGTCCCCCCCCCCTCTTTGGACGGCTAGTGGTTTTACCCGTAGTAGCCGACGTATAACACAAACACACAATGTATAAAAAATAGTAGTCGATGGCGGAGCAAAATGAAAGTGTAAATATAAATAACTGTACCATCAAATCGGAGAAAGTAACATGATGGCCACATCACCATTTTTTCAATATGCACTCCTATTAAAATGTATGTGTGTCTGTCTCTGCGCGCTGTATCTCAAAACTACTAAATGAATGAACATGGAACTTTGAAGATAAGCCTTATTTGATCATCCGAAGAACTGAAAAGCTTTTGGTAGAATTTCATACATCGAATGTGGGCATTTACCTTAACCCGCCATTGGTGACGCAAATTTAATGGTGACGCCGGTCTCACGCACCGGAGTTTTCAACTGAAGATTTTTCGAAACGTGTTACTAATAGTTCATGTTTTTTTTTTTATTTGTGTTCTTTGACATTAAAACAATATTGATATTTAATCAAGCTCTGCAATGCGGCAGCTACTCGAAATTGCAACAGAAAACAATAACGGAGAATAAAGTTATTCGATTTTTTTTAACACACCCGGTCTCTCAGTAGGGTCACCATTGTTAACCGTTTTTTTTTGTTTTTCCCCGAAAATTTTTGAAATATGAAAAATTTTACAAAAAAATATTTAAACAAATCTTGAAGATAATAAGAAATTATTTTTCTTAAAATGTTTTTTGCAGAATATTTTTTTGTCATTTTTGGTTTATAATAAGGAAACGGTGATAGTTATATCAGATTTACAATAATAATGAATGTAGAGAATGCCGACATAAACAACTTATAAAGAACATTGCACTTTTTTAAAGTTCGCTTTTAAAACTGCCAAACGCATTGATTATTAATTGTTTGAGAACATTTCCAATTATCTCTGTGCACTTACCTTCATGAAATAATGTCTATAAGACGACAACTGTTCCTCATCCATCCTTTAAAAATTTGACTCAAAACTGATAATCCAAAGACAACACTCCACCACATTATTAAACTCTTTTAACACCGAACTCGCGCACGGAACTGGAAAATTTCGTCAGGTCCTAACAGCCTTATCATCTCACCTTTGCCCCGAAGGCAAATTCACGTCCGGTGTTGATATCGCAAAACCGCATTCTTTCTTCACCTGTTATCAGTGCGTATCTGCGCAGCTCCGATTCGAATCAAATTAATTTCAATCTGCACACAAGATAGACAAAGATGCAAATGCACCTGTTTTCATTGAAAGTCGGGCAGTTTATCTTCCGGCTAATTGGATTAACGAAAATCGATTTTAATTATCAGTTATGAAGATGGACAGTTTTAATTAAATAATAATAATAATAATAAATTGTCTTTATTAATGAAAAGGTAATTACAAAAATTGAATTTACAAGAGTAGGCGAAGTTCATTTAGTTTATTCAACTATTAACTGCTCTTCCACTTAACCTACTATGAAATTGGTTTACTTTTATTGAATGCATTTTTCAATTCAGTTTAATATCTCTCAACACAAATAACGAATGAGTGGAATGGCCATCAGTTCGATAGACGTTTTAGAGATGGTACAGAATGCTATAGTCAATATAATGTTATGCCTTACAGTAATATACACAAAGAATTCTATGAATTAAGATATTGTATAAAGTACGGAATAAATTCATTAAACAACTAACAATTGCTTACTTAAAATATTCCTCGGACAGATCGTTTTTTATTCATCAAAATACAGAATTTACTTTCATTCGATCCATCAATATGCTTGATGTACATTTAAAATATTATTTAAATTGAAAATAAACCATAAAAGTATAAATATAATTAACTAGTATGCTATCAAACCGGAGAAGGAACTGAAAAGTTTTTGGTAAAATTTCGTACACCGGAAGTTTTGAACTGTTTTTTTGTTTTTTGCCAATATTTTCTTAAATATGAGAAATATCACAAAAACATTTAAACAAACATTAAAGACAACAAAGAAATGAACATCTTTTGATTGAAAATATTTTTTATAAAATCATTGCTATTCGAGAAAAAAATTTATTAATTTTTTTTAAATTTTTGGTTTATAATTATGAAACGATAATAATTACAGATAATAGTTACAGCAAATTTGTGTGAATAATAATTGTAGAGAATACCAAAATGAACAACTTCTAAAGAATAAGTTTTTTTCGAAATCTCGTTAGTTTTTGAGTAAACCGAGTTTTTGAATTTGAAGTATAATTTTTCCGTTTCATAATTTTGACGTTTTAAACGTCAGTTTCATCCGAGTTTACGCAACGCTCGATGTACATTTTAAATATTATTTCAATAAACCATGAAAACGTAAATATAAATTGCTGCGATGCCATCAAGTCGGAGAAAGTAACATATTTCAATTTTCCTAAAATCAGGTATTTTCGATCTAAAATATCTGAGAAGGGACAAACTTTACAAATCCAAAATTCACAAAACGTTATTTTATAATGTTATACTAAGTGGTTAAAATTTCATCACTGAGACTTTATAAGTTTTTTGGTTAGTAATTTTTAAAAATTTCTAAAATTTCAGGAAAATATATGCTTGGTACATTATAAAAAAAATCTGTACATATCTTCAGCTGTACTAAATCTAGTTTAAGTAATACCAAAACTAAGAAACACTATTATCTGTTGTCAAAGTTAAGGACACTTATATTTCAAAGTCAATCTTCCATTAAAAAATGGTGATCATCATGTTACTTTCTCCGACTTGATGGTATCATTTATATTTGCGATTCCATGGTTTATTTTCAATTAAAAATCATATTTTAAATGTACATCGAGTGTTTTGTAGAAACGGATGAAACTGACGTTTAAGACGTCAAATTTATGAAAGCTGAAAATGATAAATTATACTTTAAATTCTAATAGTCAGTTTACTTAAAAACCAAAGAGATTTCGAAAAATACTTATTCTTTATAAGTTGTTCATTTTGGCATTCTCTGCAATTATTATTAAAATAAATTTGCTGTAACTATTATCGTTTCATAATTATAAAAAAGATTAATACATTTTTTTCTCCAATGAAAATTATTTTAAGAAAAATATTTTCAAACAAAATATGTTCATTTCTTAGTTGTCTTCAAAATGTACTTGAATGTTTTCGTAAAATTTTCCATATTTAAAAAAATATTGTAAAAAACAAAAGGTAAAGGTAAACATCCACTTCCGGGGTACAGAATTTTACCAGAAGCTTTTCAGTTCTTCGAATTGTCAAATAAAGCTTATGTTCAAAGTTTCTAGCTAATTGTTGTATTAGTTTTTGAGATAAAGCGCGCACAGACACACAGACACAGAGACACACACGCACACACACACAGACACGAAACATTTTAAGATAGAAATTAAATAAAGATTATATAAAGACGAAATGTAGTCTGTAATATGTGAATATTTAACCTGTTCGTAATTTTTCAAAATTAAAACTAAGACTATAAACAAATAACTCATTGAAACACTTACTACCCTGGCTAATGCCACGCCGGATATTGACTGACACAAAATAAATTTTGATGTTTATAATAGTAATTTATTCATCCTTCTGCTACAAATGGGAGTCATTTCAAGTTTAAGTAAAGATTAACAAAAAGCCCTCCCCGGCGGGGAATCGAACCCCGGTCTCCCGCGTGACAGGCGGGGATACTGACCACTATACTACCGAGGACTTGTTTGCTGTAAAATTAGTGTCCACATTGGACATCTACTTTACTTCTACTTCATAGTGTTAATTCAAGATGGCGCTCTCATATTAATTTTAGAATTGAACGTATACGCTGCTTTAAATACCTTGAAATCTGCAACAATCAGCAAGATCATACTTCACAGGATCATTTCTGTAGGATATCTTCACATACCCATCATTAATTTGATGAGTAATTGCAACCATGATGATGAGGAAATAGCGTTGCACTCTGAGCGTGAAGAAGGTGGGTCTTACAATTGTTTGAACTTCCATCGATGATCGTTCACTTGCATTTTTGCGAGCAAATGAGTTCAACGCTTTCTGAATAGTTGCAAATCAAATTTATCTTAAAAAATGGTGATGAGGCCATCATGTTACTTTCTCCGACTTGATGTTATCATTTATACTTACATTTTCATTGTTTATTTTCAATTTAAATCATATTTTAAATATACATCGAGGGTTGCGTAACTCGGATGAAACTGACGTTTAAAACGTCAAAATTATGAAAGATGGAAAAATTATACTTCAAATTCAAAAACTCGGTTTACTTAAAAACTAACGAGATTTCGGAAAAAACTTATTCTTTAGAAGTTGTTCATTTTGGCATTCTCTACAATTATTATTCGAATAAATTTGCTGTATCGTTTAATAATTATAAACCAAAAAAAAACAATAATTTTTTTCTCGAATAGCAATGATTTTATGAAAAATATAAAGATGTTCATTTCTTTGTTGTCTTTAATGTTTGTTTAAATGTTTTTGTGATATTTTTCATATTTAAGAAAATATTGGCATAAAACAAAAAACAGTAAAGGTAAACACCCATTTCCGGTGTATGAAATTTTACCAAAAGCTTTTCAGTTCTTCGGATTATCAAATAAGACGTATGTTCAAAGTTTCATTCATCAATTTCTCTATTAGTTTTTGAGAAACAGCGCACACAGGCAGACAGACATACACACACACAGTAACAATTTTTTTTTTCCAGAAATTGTTGAAATGGTATCTAGGGACCCCAAAACAGATATTTCCGGGAAAGAAAAATTAAAAAAAAAATCTTGATCACAATACTTTCTCGTACTTCGTAACGGAGAAAGTAAAAAAAAAAACTTTTATAGCAAACAATTTTGTGATAAGTGTGATACATTATTAGTTTTCGGAAGTGAAAAACTATTGAAAAATGAAATCAGTATTTAAAACAATTAAGTTGATGTGGATATCTCAATAACGAAATGTGATCTTTGAAAATTAAAATCAATTCCTGTAAAATATAGAAATAAAATAGTTCCTGTGTAAAGCCATTTACTTTTTCTTGTGTATAATATACGGCCGGTTGTAAATCGTAATGTGACAACGACTGTCACTTTTTAGAGAAAAATGAAATATCCGCCATTATGATTTCATGGCCAACCTTTGTTTTTAATTCAAAATAATAGTAACGTTTTTTGCAAATATCTCGGTAAATACTTTGCAGAAACTATTGAGTAAGGCATCAAATCGTTAAGCTTAAAAAGCTTTAAAAATAATGTAAGAAGACCGATACTGTCAAATAATTAACTACTATGGCCCAAAATTATTAAATTTGCTTCCGGATAATATTAAATATTTACCATACAATAAATTTAAATCCACCATAAAAAATTATTTTATCAGTAAGTCGCTTTATAGTATACATGAATGTTTATCAAGCAATCTACAAGGTATTGACATGTTTTTAATATGATTTTAACTTGTTTTGTATTGTATTCTTATTTATTTTAACTTATTAACTAATGATTTTAACTTATCGTGTGTATCTTAATTCGTTTTTTTGATGTTTCTATATATTTATTTTGCTGAATAGTGTACTTATGTCTTTCATTTATACGCCAATATGTTCTAGTTTAGTTATGTATTTTGTTGCATTTATATTGTACCAATAAATTATTATTATTATTATTATTATTATTAAGAAAGTTGTATTCACTTATTATAACACAATAAAAGAATGCTCTCTGAAAATTTCGGAATTTTAAAGTGTGTGAGATATTTCAGATTAAAAATACTGGATTTGAGTATGGAACTCTTAGGCCTGAGACTTTTTAGGGAAGTAATATACTATAAATACTATATCCAGAAAGAAAAATTGCAGCTGAGTCTTAGTTTATATCGGTAAAAATTTCAATTTTAAAAGAGAAGGTTTTTATTTGGAAACGCTAACATTTAGGCAACCATAAAAGGTACCCAAATAAGCAATAAAATACATAGTATGTAATTAAAAAATATATCATGACGTCACGCTTTTTTGGGACACCCTGTAGAATCAAAAATATTTTCCTGAAATGCCTTCTAGGATGCAAATTTATTCTGCAAAATATCAAAATTCCAACTTAATTAGTAAATGAGCTATAGAAGACGAGAGGTGAAATGCAGGACCCTGTATAAAATAAAGAGAGTCCTATATACTCCACAGAAAATATTGTTCATTTTATGCTCTTTGACATGGTTTTTGTTTAAACTAAAAATCTTTAAAAACAAAGAAGCCACAGGGTTTAACGAAAACCTATGGAAATGCAAAAGAGGCTGACGCACCAAAACAAAATGGACACTCAAGTAAAAACTGAACATCTAAAAAAATTATTAATGCCTGCTTTTAACTCTCTGAATATAGTACAAACATAGGTAAACAAATAAAAGAAATACATTTTGTCACCAACCTTTTGAAATTAAATTGGTTGATTTGGTTAACATTCAGGAACAAAACAAATAATTGAACAATATTTTATACGTTTTTCTGACAATAATCGTTTTCATTAGCATATAAATATCGTGTGAGCTACAAAATTTTGTTTCAGGGTTGGCTTCGAGATAAATGAGGTGTCTCATATTATTACGGCATGAGACTAGATCAGTTCAATTGAATTAGATTTAAAAAAAAGAATCAATCTCAGACATGACTGCTATGTTTTTCTCTCTCAGGCATAGTCAACTCGGAAACAAAATTCTGTGGCTAACAACTTATATAGCATATTGTGATCTAACAGTCAAATTTCGTAGCACTTCATGAATGAAACAGTTTTAACTTTGAATTAAGAAGTCGCTACAATAATAATGACAGTTTTGTTAACTACGTGTCACAAGTAAAGGATTTTAGGGTGCTGCTTGAAGGTTAACATCTCTTCAAGACACATACAAATACTATTCGATCTAACATTACGCATACTTTGATTGTCTGCAAATATTCTAAAAATACCTTCATCCTGAAACATTTTAATTACTACCTTCCATATTTGTAATAATCTCTTTGAATATGCATCCGTAGTATGAAAACGTTCATTTTAATTTTTTGCCTCTAATGTTATTTACAAAGAATTCTATTGACAATTGTCTGATCAATTTTAGTTTTCTTTACGCAAATTAAATTCTAATGCAATTTCTCTGCTATTGTAACACCACAGGATTCGATCCCGCTCCGTAATAGTAAATTAGTATCAAGTTCCGAAAGTGATATTTTATGGAATCCTGTGAGTCCCGTAAAATCACGTTTGGAACGAGTTACGTACAATATTTTTTCTGCAGCCGTTTTTTATGTTAAAAACGCAAAAACACACACGAATGTTATATGATAAGCGCTGTCATAGTTAAATACGAAGTTAATGTTTTTGTCAAGGCCACCTACAAATATACGCAAAATCGTCCCGAAACTAACAAAAATAGTCCCGAAAGTATAGAAATCGTTACGAAAGTGAAACAAAATTGTCCCGAAAATAACTAATTTCGGTACGATTTATGTAAAGTGGTACTTTCGATTTAATAATTTATACCGAGTTTTATTTTCGGGACGGCTGCTGAAAAAGGCCTTAAAAGTGAGGAAAATAGCCACCATATTGTTGCTCGTGAAACAGTGTTACTCCGAATTGTTTTGATCTATTTTTAATTATAATACTATTAATTGGTTTTTGAAAATAAACATATTTTTGTGCTGGTTATGGATTTATAAAATATTCGTTTCTCGAGTTATCAAACATGCGAGCAACTCAAGATTCAGATTTAATGATATTTTTTATAAATATTGACTTATTTCAATAAATAATAGGATTTTTGAAAAATTGTATTCTTTATAAATTATTCATCTTGGCATTCTCTACAAATAATTTTAATATAAATTTGATGTTACTATTATCATTTCATAATTAGACAAAAATGTTCATTTTTAAATATATTTTTAGCATCGAAAAAGGACCCGGCACTAATTATATAAGATTTTTGGTCGCAGTTAATTCGGCCAAATTTCACATATCTTGTAGACAACAAAGAAATAAACATCTTAAACGTCTTGTGTTTGAAATTGATTGTTTTTCGAAAAAAAAAGTTATTCAATTTTTGGGTCATAATTATAAAACGATAATAATTTACATCATTAATAATTGTAGAGCTTCCGAAATGAACAACTTATAAAAAATAAGTTTTTTTCAAAAAATCTTTTGAGTAAACTGACGGTAAACATTATTAGAATTTGTCATTTTCATCATTAAAATTTTAACATTTCAAACTATCCTTCAATACGCTCGATATTCATTTATAATACTATTTAAATAAACGATGAAAGTATGAATAAAATAACTATTATATCATCAAATCGGAGAAAGTAACATGATGACCACATCACCATTTTTTCAATAGCGACATGGAGAATTCAGCATTTCCAGAACTTTTTTTATTCAGCATTTCAAAAACTATCCTCTCAACATCATTTACCGCTACGGGATGAAAGAACATAGTGATCATTATGGAAGTCTAACTTACCTTTTTTACTTTCTATGTGACTGGCTGTGTGTGTGCGTGTTTACCTTAACTGTTTTTTTCCAATATTTTCTTAAATATGAAAAATATAACAAAAAAATTTAAAAAAAAATTAAAGGCAACAAAGAAATGAACATCTTTTGTTTGAAAACATTTTTCATAAAATCATTGTTATTCGAGAAAAAAATTTATAATTTTTTTTTTCATTTTTGGTTTATAATTATGAAACGATAATAGTTACAGCAAATTAATTATTATAAAGAATAAGTTTTTGTCGAAATATCTTTAGTTTTTGAGTAAACTGAGTTTCTAAATTTGAAGTATAAGTTTTCCATCTTTTATAATTTTGACGTTTTAAACGTCAGTTTCATGCGAGTCTACAAAACGGCCGATATACATTTAAATTATGATTTAAATAGAAAATAAACCATGAACGTGTAAATATAAATGATGATACTATCGGAGAAAGTAACGTGATGGCCATATCACCATTTTTATTAATATCAGTGTTTCCATCCAAAATATTTTACTTTTTTTGTAAACTGGTGGAGTAAAGTTTATTAGAATTTGAAGCATAATTTATCATTCTCATTTTTACTTTCTCCGTTACGAAGTACGAGAAAGTATTGTGATCGTGATTTTTTTTCAAATTTTTTTTTTACGGGAGTATCCGTTTTGGGGTCCCTAGATACCATTTCAACAATTTCTGGAAAAAATGGTGATGTGGCCATCATGTTACTTTCTCCGACTTGATGGTATCATTTATATTTACGCTTTCGTGGTTTATTTTCAATTAAAATCATATTTTAAATGTACATCGAATGTTTCGTAGACTCGGATGAAACTGACGTTTAAAACGTCAAAATTATGAAAGATGGGAAAATTATGCTTCAAATTCAAAAACTCGGTTTACTCAAAAACTAACGAGATTTCGAAAAAAACTTATTCTTCAGAAATTGTTCATTTTGGGATTCTCTACAATTATTATTCACATAAATTTGCTGTAACCATCATCGTTTCATAATTATACACCAAAAATTTAAAAAAAATTAATAAATTTTTTTCTTGAATAGCAATGATTTTATGAAAAATATTTTTAAGCAAAAGATGTTCATTTCTTTGTTGTCTTTAATGTTTGTATAAATATTTTTGTGATATTTTTTACATTTAAGAAAATATTGGCAAAAAACAAAAAACAGTTGAGGTAAACACCCACTTCCGGTGTACGAAATTTTACCAAAAGCTTTTCAGTTCTTCAGATTATCAAATAAGACGTATGTTCAAAGTTTCATATCAATTGCTCTTTTAGTTTTTGAGATACAGCGCACACAGACAGACACACACACACACAGACACAAAAAATTTTTTCCAGAAATTGTTGAAATGGTATCTAGGGACCCCAAAACGGATATATCCGCAAAAAAAAATTTTGAAAAAAAAATCACGATCACAATACTTTCTCGTACTTCGTAACGGAGAAAGTAAAAAATGGTGATGTGGCCATCATGTTACTTTCTCCGACTTGTGGGTATCATTTATATTTACGCTTTCATGGTTTATTTTCAATTAAAATCATATTTTCAATGTACATCGAGCGTTGCGTAAACTCGGATGAAACTGACGTTTAAAACGTCAAAATTATGAAACATGGAAAAATTATACATCAAATTCAAAAACTCAGTTTATTCAAAAACTAAATGGATTTCGAAAAAAACTTATTCTTTATAAGCTATTCATTTTAGCATTCTCTACAATTATTATTCACATAAATTTGCTGTAACTATTACTGTTTCATAATTATAAACCAAAAATTGAAAAATTAATAATAATTTTTTTCTCGAATAGCAATGATTTTATGAAAAATATTTTCAAGCAAAAGATCTGCATTTCTGTGTTGTCTTCAATGTTTGTTTACATATTTTTGTGATATTTTTCATATTTAAGAAAATATTGACAAAAAACAAAAAACAGTTAAGGTAAACACCCACTTCCGGTGTACGAAATTTTACCAAAAGCTTTTCAGTTCTTCAGATTATCAAATAAGATGTATGTTCAAAGTTTCATATCAATTGCTCTATTAGTTTTTGAGATACAGCGCACACAGACAGACACACACACAGACACACACACACACACACACACACACACACACACACACACACACACACAGACACACACACAGACACACACACAGACACACACACAGACACAAAAAAAAAAATTCCAGAAATTGTTGAAATGGCATCTAGGGACCCCAAAACGGATATTTCCGTAAAAAAAATTTTTGAAAAAAAAATCACGATCACAATACTTTCTCGTACTTCGTAACGGAGAAAGTAAAAATGGTGATGTGGCCATCATGTTACTTTCTCCGACTTGATGGTATCATTTATATTTACGCTTCCATGGTTTATTTTCAATTTAAATCATATTTTAAGTATGCATCGAACGTTTCGTAGACTCGGAAAAAACTGACGTTTAAAACGTCAAAATTATGAAAGATTGAAAAATGTACTTCAAATTCAAAAACTCAGTTTACTCAAAAACTAAAGAGATTTCGAAAAAAACTTATTCTTCATAAATTGTTTATTTTGGCATTCTCTACAATTATTATTAAAATAAATTTGCTGTAACTATTAGCGTTTCATAATTGTATACCAAAAATGAAAAAAAAATTAATAATTTTTTTTTCTCGAATAACAATGATTTTATGAAAAATGTTTTCAAACAAAGTAATCGCATTTCTTTATTGTCTTCAATATTTGTTTAAATGTTTTTGTGATATTTTTCATATTTAAGAAAATATTGGCAAAAAACAAAAAACAGTTAAGGTAAACACCCACTTCCGGTGTACGAAATTTTACCAAAAGCTTTTCAGTTCTTCGGATTATCAAATAAAACTTATGTTCAAAGTTTCATATCAATTGGTCTATTAGTTTTTGAGATACAGCGCGCACAGACACACACACACACAGACACACACACACACACACACACACACACACAGACACAAAAAATTTTTTTCCAGAAATTGTTGAAATGGCATCTAGAGACCCCAAAACGGATATTTCCGTAAAAAAAATTTTTGAAAAAAAAATCACGATCACAATACTTTCTCGTACTTCGTAACGGAGAAAGTAAAAAAATTGTGTTTGTGTGTGTGTGCGCGCTGTATCTCAAAAACTAACACAGCAATTGATATGAAACTTTGAACATACGTCTTATTTGATAATCCGAAGAACTGAAAAGCTTTTGGTAAAATTTCGTACACTGGAAGTGGGTGTTTACCTTAACTGTTTTTTGTTTTTTGTCAATATTTTCTTTAATATGAAAAATATCACAAAAATATTTAAACACGCATTAAAGACAACAAAGAAATGAACATCTTTTGCTTGAAAATATTTTTCATAAAATCATTGCTATTCGAGAAAAAAACATTATTATTATTTTTTTTTAATTTTTGGTTTATAATTATGAAACGATAATAGTTACAGCAAATTTATGTCAAAAATAATTTTAGAGAATGCCAAAATGAACAACTTCTAAAGAATAAGTTTTTTCCGAAATCTCTTTAGTTTTTGAGTAAACTGAGTTTTTGGATTTGGAGTATAATTTTTCCATCTTTCATAATTTTGACGTTTTAAACGTCAGTTTCATCCGAGTGTACGCAACGCTTAATGTACATTTAAAATATGATTTCAATTAAAGATAAACAATGAAAACGTAAATATAAATGGTTATGATACCATCAAGTCGGAGAAAGTAACATAATAGCCACATTACCATTTTTTATAATTTTGACGTTTCAAACGTCAGTATCATCCTATCCTGCAAAACGCTCGATGTACTTTTGAAATACCATTTAAATTGAAAATAAATTATGAAAGTATAAATAGAAATAACTATTCTAACATCAAATCGTAGAAAGTAACATGATAACCACATCACCATTTTTCGTATTATTTTTTACAAAACCAAACAATGTGTTAATTTGAACTTTTCCAATCATTTGATGCTGTAACAAGTATCATTTCGTCAAATTTATTTATTTCTCTTGTAGGAAGGACTAGAATCGTTTCCATACACAACGCTTATAAAAAGACATCTAGGCAAGTTTATTTACACCGACCCCAATATAAAACAAACAGGCAACATATGTCTCAATGGCAACAGTGTGCTTCGTACGCTTCCTGGTATTTCTGAAATAATGGTCGATAATATCAAAATTATGACCGAGTGATAGCAACAACCCAACCGGCGAAACAAACGAGGCACGTTTCGTGTTTACAATGGTGCTGATCACGAATTGTTTTCGTTTGCAAATTGTATATTTACAAAGGCCTTAACGTAAAATGCACGCATAACATGCAATTATTACGTAATTGAGCATAAACCATGACTTACACGCATTTGCTTTTAAATAGTGAATTACATGTTCATTACGTTTGTGTTCAGTTATTAAAGATATGCTAATTATTGATTTTAATTAGAAATTCAAATTGTTTGCAGGTGAATATACACACATCATTTAATTTTTAACTCTGGGAATAATCTATATGTGGTTCTAACAAGCTTACAATTTAGGTAGTGGAGTGAGGGCGCGTGATAATAATAATAATTTGATTATTTAACAATCAAAACGATTTTAATACAAATAAAACTACTTAGTAATAAATTATAAATCGAGAAATTGAAACTACAGAAAAAACATTCTGCGTAATAAAACTTAACCCTTTGCACTCGTATTTATATTTGAGAGCACAGTGACAAGACGTATTGTGGCGACAATAAGGCGACATACGATTGCAAAGGGTTAAATGTAAAGTATTCACTGATCATTTATAAACTTGAATATGAGGTATTAAACAAGTCGATATTCTTAACAGACCTAAAATTGATAGTCGCGGACTAGAGGCTCTTTAAAAAAAATAATGATAATCGTAAGTTGCTCATAAAGGCAGCGTATCGAGTAAAAAAAAAATATGCAATTTTTTTTTGGCTAATCTCTTTGAAAAAAATAATAATAATCATAATTTGCTCATAAAGGCAACGTATCGAGTAAAAAAAAATATGCAAAATTTTTTGGCTAATCTCGCCGTATTGGGTAAAACGCTTATGATTTTTTAATCAATTTTCCAGGAAATATTCTAGCCAAACGAACAATACAAACAGGCGATTATCACTAGTGTCCAAACTGTAAATCCCGTTACATGCCAAAATTTACATTTTCCTAAAAAAAATTAATTGAATTCCAAATAACAGTATTTGTTTGAATATATTATTGATTGCACTCGTTGTAAGAATAATGTTGTAGGTTACGAAAATTATCACATTTTTAATATATTTTTTTAACTACTATCAAATAAGGGATACATATAAAATCTTAGTTCCTCCAGTAAGATCAATCGACGAACATTTTTAATTCATATAAAATTCATAATTAAGTCAAATTAATTTATCGGTAAAGCTTACAGAAAGTATTCCTAAATTTCATAATTATTACTCACACTACAGATATTTTATTTTTTTAATTTGAAATACATTCAAACAGAACCAATATATCCTCCAATGCTACGATAACGCTGTATTATCGACCAGCATTGTTACATTACACGATGAACACCAGAAAATGCAAAATTAATTTACCCAATCAATTGCAGCTTCAATTACGCCTAAGAGACGTGGGTTTCGCAAATTTATTTGCCAATTCAACAACAACTTTAATTAAATTAGCTAATGAAAATGACTCCTTGGGTGGTTTTACCCCACTGCACGTACTACGTTAACGGATCGAAATCCCAACATGAGCGCAACAGGTCTGCACACGTATACACATAAAACACTAATAAAATAACCATGGTGGTACTTACAGTTTATAAACAACACTAGGGGGAAATAAAAAATAAAACTACACACTCTCACCACATACGACCGATTTCTCAATGTTTTAAAACTAGATTTAAGTAAAATAATAAAATGTAAAACTCGCGAAAATTATGCTGTGCGTCGTTTTAATAATTTTTCGAATGTTTTATTTTTTCTTCACCGGAGTTTCAAGTTTCGTATTGAAACATCGCGTACGCGCGTGTTGTGCCGTTACGCTTTTGTTACCCGTTGTGTTGCCGCACGCAAACTTGCAGATAAATGAAGCTGGACGATATCCCTGGGAAGTCCTGTGGGATGGAGCGCCTGCGCCTGCTCGATGGTGATGGTATCCCGATCATTCCCGTTCCCAGATTCGCGCTTTAAAACTCGTTCCGGCATTAATTACGTTCGTATACATCTCACATATCGAAATGCCACTCTTCCATGATGCCGACCACAGCATCCCCCTAATTACAGTCCCTATGATGTGTGTGTATGGGTGGGTACCAGTAATTTCCGCAAATTCAAAGCTTCCCTTTTGTATCCTTTGATTAAATAATTGATACTAGCACACAATACAAATTCAAATCTTCAGGTGATTATTTAGGAATGCAATTTACCATTTATTTTTGTTTATGGGTTAAGATCCATTTTTACATGTGTGTAGAATAACTGGTACTTTCTGATATCGCATATATTTTATGTTTGTACTAGTTCCGATTATCGATTATGGGTAATAACAATATATTGTTGCAAAATATTAGCAGGGACTGAAAACGGAATAACGAAATTAGCCGAAAACAGAATTTATATAATATTTTTATATAGAAAACGAAATAAATAAATATCTAATATCGTTTTTTACCGTTCTTACCAATTTTTAAAAGTGTCTCCGTTAAACACAAACACCAAGGGCCGGACTGGCCCTGGGGGAGAAGCGCAACAAGTCCTCCCGGGCCGGTAAACCGTCAGCCTTCCCGTCTGGGATTCATAAGTGTTGTGCAGTAATCCAGAAACTTCCAGGTCGATATGATAAATAAATAAAATTAATGGCACTCCGAAATTTCCGCTTCAGCCAAGTCCTTATGACGGAAGCCTCATTGCCTAATCATTTCTATAAGGAGTGTAACTGTCTGTTCCATCTCAGTGTTGTTTCTGTAATTAATTGAAGTGAATCATTCAATATAATACGTTAAAGTGCGTCGATACGTTGAAAAATTGGAAAATATGAAAATAAAAGGGTGCAAAAACCTTGACTTTTGGTCAAATTAAAAATCGATTTTAAACAGTGACAGAATACCCAACACTCAAATGAAGGAGTTGCTTCGGTCCTGGGAGATTTGAGATTTCAAAAATAGATAAAAAAATAAATTAAAAGAATCATTATGCATTACTCGAATATGAAATAGCATTGCTAATTGTTTTATCAGATAAATTACTTCAAAGAATTAATAACAAGCATTTAAAGATATACAGTCGAATTTACTAAAGGCACCAAATCTCTGTAAATGGTTTGTTGAATTTATTTCCGACGTGAGAAATCATTTTCAAAACGTGGTAAATGAAACTTATTTTCCAGAAAGTAGAAACTCAAAGGTGTCAAGAACATAATAAAAAGACGAAAAAACTACAGTTCGGCGAAAACTTAGAAACAACACTCTTTCGTAAATAGTTCCGCAGTCTTCTTTTCATAGAGGTCGAACTTTTGTGCTTTGATTGTGAACCTACTGCAGATTATTTTCAAAATAACACCAAACCTTTGAATAAGCAAGCGTCGCACAGTGGGACGGATGACTATTCTAGCGCGATAAAAGTCAAAAAATGTGTACTCCCAAAAAAAAAAAAGCTGAAAATCTCTTTCTATAACACTTTTTCAATAAAAATAACCGTTAGAAGTCACCTGTCCCAGATGCACTTGCTGTGAAATGCGACAATGACTATACTCACCTTGCCGAATACTTACGCGTTGATATGAAGGAGCGTATTTGTACATATTCAAATGCAGAAAACAGTTAGTAAATGTGCATATAAATAATTGGGATTTTTTTTGTGTAATTAGTACATGATAACAAATGTTTTTTCAGTAATAAGTATTTTTTCAGTTATTCTTATTTGTCGTTATAATTTTTTGATATCATCGTTAATTTTATTATAAATTTGGATATATTTTGGCTTGTACAACAAAATTGCCGGATTTTGCCGAAAAACGGCTTCCATATCATTTTTCTTCAGACATTTTCACATGATTCTTAGCATGTTCTAGCTGCGATAACTTGCGATAACTTACGATAACTTGCAAAGTTATGTACTAGCAAGGGAAGTAACCCATGTATTCCACTCCGATTTTAATGTAATTTAGTGGATTTGTAGAGGGGCCCAAAATATTTGATACGTATTTTATTTTCTCGACTAAAAACCATGTTTCACCTCTTAACTCACCCCTTAAAAAATCAGCTATATTTCTGTTTTTCGGCTATAACTTCTCAACAAATTATTTACGTAATTTCGTAAATTTACAAAATTAACGCCCTTTTGTATGTTCCACCTTCCCTTGAAGTGTCCTCCTAAATGTACTCCTTTTCGATATTTGCTAATCTGTAACTCTCCGTATTCGATCGATGCCGAGGCGATCCTTTGTGTGCTTCCATTAAAAAAAATATATTTAAAACATTGAAAGTAAACACTTTTTAGCTACAGAAGTTAGTTTTATTTTGAGAGACTTTAACCTTCAAAATAAATCTAGATTTGAGAAAAAATTTCTTTGTTGAATTATAAAATAAAAATTAAGATTTATAAATTAAATTAAATTAAGATAAATAATATCCGGGCATGACTTAAAAGTTTAAATTTATTATGGTTACATTATTTTGCTAAATAAAATTTAAGTCATTATTAGTGGGACGGATGACTATTCTAGCGCGACAAAAGTAACCAAATTAATGCTCGCAAAAGACACAATAAACGTTGGAAATCTCTATAACACTTCAATCAAAATAACAGTTAGAAGTCACCTATCGCAGACAAGGCATCATGTCTAAGTTGAACGATTTTTCTTTTTTTTCTTTAAGTTGTTGCTAGGTGTAAGACTCAACGTTTACTGCAAAAAGGAAGAAAACATTGTCATGACAACGCCTTCAATATTATGTTTACGTGAACACATTTCAACGCCCTTTTGTTGGATCTAGTCCGGTGTTTCCCAACGTGGGGCCCACGCCCCACAGGGGGGCAATTGGATTGTTGAGGGGGGCAATTCGAAAATGGACTCGACATGAGTTTAACCAATTATAAATGCAATGCTGGATTTCGGTGCCAAAATTGAAAGAAAAAAGCAAATTCTTTAATAATTGGGGCCAATAAATGTTGCAAATTCGTTTAACGAGACGAAAATATCAACTGGGTTTTTGGCGTCGTCAAGTTAACCTCCCTGTGGCAGACGGCAGGTTCCGCGAGGAACCCCAGACGCTTTAAAATCTCGCTAAACAACGCAGTTGCTCTCATCTGAAAAAGCCGTCAATGATGTAAAAGTTATGCCACTCAGTAACAATACTATTAGCAGAAGAATAGACGAAATGAAGATATTGAAAAACAACTTGTTGAAAAGCTGAAAACAAGAAAGTTCTCAGTGCAAATGGATGAATCAACTTTGAGAGACATTGAGGCAGTATTGATAACTTACGTAAGATATATTGATAAAGGGCATTTTGCTGAAGAAATGTTCTGTTCTGTGTTCTGTGAAGCACCACTACCTCCAAAAATATACAGGGTGTCCCATTCTAAATTGCCACCCCAAATATCTGGAAACCTGAGCAACATGGCAAAAAATGTTTCAGATAAAAGTTGTAGGATTTGGAAGGGAACATATGTTGGTGACCTTGAAAATGACCTTGGGATCAATTTTTAAGGTCAAACGAAGATCAACTTTGATTTATTAAATGGAATCTTCTAATTTTTATTGCGGAATCGTATTCTATGGGAAAAAATACGAACTTTTTGTAAGAAACGTTTTTTTTAATGCTATTTTTAAGATTTTTTTCATGAATTTTGTCGGTCATGTTGTTTAAAATCTTTAAAATCCAGGCTGTGATTCATGCATTACCCTCGGTATTAGCGTGGAGGTTGCCGGTGGGATTTTGCACATCATTGGCCCTGAAAAAGGCCGATGGTTTCAGTGGCTGAAGGTTCAATCTCGTTATTAGATCAAATGCTCGATCAAGTGTCCATCCTCGTCAATGCACTTCTGTGTCCGCTGGCGAATGTTTATTTGAACATTTTGAAGGGTTTGGATGGAAATGCAGCCCTAAACTTCATGTTCTGCACTGTTGTCGGAGCTTCAGCTTCCAGAGGAAAAAGTCAAGGGAAGTAAGATCCGGGGATCTGTGATTCTTATACCGAAGGTAATGCATGAATCACAGCCTGGATTAATCTGACATTTCAAACGACATGGCGGACAAAATTTGTGAAAAACTCATTAAAAAAAAAACGTTTCCTACAAAAAGTTTGTATTTTTTTCCCGTAGAATACAATCCCGCAATAAAAAATAGTAGATTCTATTTGAAAAATCAAAGTTAACCTTAGGTTAACCTTGAAAATTAACGCCAAGGTAATTTTCAAGGTCACCAGCATATGTCCCCTTCCGAACCCTACAACTTTTATCTGAAACATTTTTTGCCATGTTGCTCAGGTTTTGAGGGTGGGAATTTAAAATGGGACACGCTGTATATATAATAAGCTAAAAAACTACTTAGATGTCAATAATATACCAATGAAAAATATAACATCTTGTACTGCAGATGGTACTCCTAATATGATGGGCAAGAAAAATGGCTGCTTAAAATTGATGAAAGATGACAATCCAGAAATGATATTTGTGCATTGTGTTATTCATATGAAAAACTTGGTAGCTAAAAACATCTCGCCTGTTCTAAATGAAGTACTACATTCAGTAATAAAGTGTATCAATTATTTTAAAGCTAATGCCAAATGTGAGCGTTTCTTCAAGCTATTTTGTGAAGAACAAAATGCAGACCAAGTGAGACTTTTACTTCACACTGAAGTAAGATGGCTCTCTACAGGAAACTGCTTGAAAAGATTTATCGAACTGTTTCATACTCTTAGTGATTTTTTAAGCGACAAACCTGAAATAAGTATCTGTTAACAATCGATTGTAAAGCATTTTTGAATTATTTAGCCGATATCTTTGAAAAACTAAATATATTAAATAAGTAACTTCAAGGAACAAATAAAACTCTTGTCGATGCAAAAACGAAGATATTTGGTTTCATTACCCTTATTGAGTTATGTCAGAAAAATATTAACAACAAAAACTTTGAACAGTTTCATTGGCTCCAAAAATGTGAAGTAAATGATACCGCTATACTTGTTATTGTCGATTTTCTAAAAATTCTATCGGCTGATTTAAAAAAAAGATTTTCTAATTTAAAACAAATTGATTTTCCAACATAGGTGATGCAGACAGTGTTAGTGGATTTGTCTGATACATCAAATATGCAGTATCCAGAAGAACTCGCAGAAATGCAAAATGATGTTAAAACTAATTTAATATAAAAGAAGCGATGGTTTGGCTTTGTGCGGAAACAGAAATCAAATACCCAAATTCAACCAAATGTACAAGAAAACTATTGTTACCGTCTTCATATTTAGCTGAACGTGGATTTAGTGCTGTAAATGATTTACTGGTAAAAAAAGAAATCGTCTGGATATAACACAACAGGGAGACTTGAGACTGAAGCTAACCAAATTGGAACATAACATAAAATCTTTATGCAGCAAGCATCAAGCGCAAGGATCTCACTAAAATAAAATAATAAATTAATATAGAAAAATCTTTATTAAAATTATTTCGAATTTGAATTTCAGTTTTTCATTATATGTTTTGAAAATTTATTTACCGTGTTTCGTTAACAATTTCCTAGTGATTTCTTCCTAAAACCCATCATTTAAATTTCTTAAGTGAACAATTCAATTGTTTATTATTAAAAGTTATGTATATGTTAACATAGGAGAGCATAAGAATTTTAGAAATGCTTAAGTGGGGCATGGCATAAAAAAGGTTGGGAAACACTGATCAAGTCGACACATTTTTTCCAATTTGGTTCACGTTGCCAAAGTCAAAAACCTCAAAATGCACCTTTTTCAAAACTTGGTGCCAAATCGTCGTAGGAACTTCGTTCTTTCAGTCCTGCAAAGTGAGTTGATCAAATTTTAAAATCTTTATGGTGGATCGAGTCGACAAAATTTTTCCAACTCCGTAGACATCGTCAAAGTTGGACATGGTTTCCAGAAAAAAACTTTTTTTCACAGGGGCGCTAAAGAGGGGCGGAAGGGGTTACGCTTAATTTCGCATGCATGACTATAAAGAAGACCCTTCAAAGTTTTTCGCCCTCAAAGATTCATCAAAATCGATTGAAAATACACCGAGTTATGGCGGTTTGAAAATGGTCGAAATTTCACGAATTTCAAGTGTTTCATTTTTTCCTTTAGTATATATTGATGGTTCTCTATGAAAGGTCTTAAAACATTCTTGTTTTCGCCAGAAAAGAAACATGTCGTTAATACAACAAAATTTCTAGCCAGCTCTCTTAAAATATTTTACTTACTTTATTAGTATACAGGGTGTTTCAAAATTCATGCACCAAAAATTTTCTGCGTACTCCTCGTAGATAAAAAGAAAAAAAACCCTTATAACAAATCTCGATTTTCCACAAAATTACATGGATTAAACCCCCTCGCAGAAATATTTAAGAGACGCCACTGTTCATCTATCAATGAATACTTTCGTTCGCTTGTATAAAAACACACGGTGCCGATTTTAAGTGTGGACGCATGAATGAATGGTGACCTAATTTCGAGCGGGCTGTTGAAATTTGATCTTAACATAAACAGTACCGACGCAGAGATTTCAAGTTCATCTTATTTATTATGCATTTTTTTTATTGTTCCTGGCGGCTTCCCACACTTGTGCATTTTTATAGCTGTACAATTTTATCCCTTGCAGTCCTATTACTTAAAATCACGGGGGGTAAATGCTGTAAAATGATATTCCTTTGTTACCCAAGGCCAAGACCCTATTTGGAATAACACATTTTTAGAAAGTCCGTAAAAACATGTGTGTTTCCTCGAAGATACAAATCGGTTTTAAAAATTCCAAGGGCGACACAGTTTGACCAATCAATGCCCTCTACAAATTCACCCCATCAATTGAAGACGGTGAAAAACCGAAAAAGAATTCAGTTAGTTTCTGCTTGTAAACTGAGTTGGTAATTATGGCGTTAATACCGTTTGATAATCACGAAAATTTGTACTGACTGACAGGACATTTACTTCTAAATAACTCGATGGTACATTGACCTAATTTGTGTGCTGCATAAACACTAAAATCCACACCGTTTGTTTATCTAATGCCGGCAGTACCAGCTCGAGAGACGAAGACCCGAGACCAGGCGAGCGCGAACGTGTACGGCGGTGTTCTCGCCTTTCTACGCGCGAACGAAACTATTCATTAATGGGGAGCATTGGCGTCTCTTTAATATTTCTGCAAGGGGATTTAATCCATGTTATTTTGTGGAAAATCGAGATTTGTCATAAGGGTTTTTTTTCTTTTTATCTACAAGGAGTACGCAGAAAATTTTTGGTGCATGAATTTTGAAACACCCTGTATACAAGTTCTAAATGCCAAGTCATATAAAACAAAAATATTAAAAAAGTATATGGTGTATATGAGTTTACTAGGTTCTTTTCTCTCCTGTAAAGTTAGCCAAATTGGACATGATGACTTTCTGTAGTTAGCGGTTCATATGTGATTTGGTTGTTGTTTTAGAAAGGTGTCGAAATCGGGAGTCGATATTTTATTATTTTGTTACGTGTCCTAGTCCCAATCGCTGATGCTAATGATACTAAAACGACGAATATTATAACTAATAATGAAGTGTCAAGTTTATAATCACCGCAAAAGATGCAGACTGCACCGTTAAAAGAAAATGGAAAAGATCGAGAAATTGCTACTGCTGCCATTTCTAAAACTGTGACGATGGTTGAAGATGAATTACAGATCAGTAAACCAGTAGAGGACTTCAATATAGGAAACGTCACACAGCATAATATTGATGAGTTGCGCTTTATGTTCCGGGCAGATGTGGGATTCTGTTCTACTCACCAAGGACTAAAAATTCGAGACCACTTTAATTGGCGGTGAACACGAATATCTAACACTGTGGCTAAATTTGAAGGGTTAGCAAATCTGTAAACTCTTTTTTCAATGTAATTCAATTTTAATGTATGAGAATAAAACCACTTAGTTATCTTCTACTATATTTTCGAGATCTATATTATTATTGTGACTACAAACAAAGGAGGTGTCATCTGCAAACAAGATAACCTTGGTCGGGGGTAAATCGTTTATGTATGCACATGGTAAATAAGATCGAGGGCTCAATAATGAACCTTAAGGAACACGTTTTGAATATCAGACTTGCTATTATTTATAGAGACAAATTGCTTACGAGGTAAAAATCAAATGCGCATCTATGGATATTATATAATTGTTTAAAAGTTTATTTCTAGCAATATAGTGTGACTAACGCAATCAATATGATTGGGATTGTTAAGTATACTTAATTTATTAGAGATGGCGATTTTAACATCGTTTTTGTGAGATGTTTTAGAGAAATGTGATAAAGCAATATGAAATTAATAAACCGTTGTTGATATATCAACAATGACTGCAATTTTTTAATCATTGATTGACTGCTTTAAAATATTACGAGACAAGTTTGATAAAAATGAATAAATGGGCAAACAACTGTCCAAAATAATGGAATACAGGGTCTTGCATTTCACCTCCCGTCCTCTATAGCTCATTTACTACTTAAGTTGAAATTTTGCTATTTTGTAGAATAAATTTGCATCCTAGAATGCATTTCAGGAAAATATTTTTGATTATACAGGGTGTCCCAAAAAAGAGTGACGTCATGATGATATATTTTTTTAAATCACATGCTATGTATTTTATTGCTTATTTGGGTACCTTTTATGGTTGCCTCCATACTCCTATAATTTTATTGGAATCGATTCAGGGATATCAGAAAAAAAAATTAAAACTAAAAAAAATCAGTTTTGCACTATTTGTTTTAAAAAATGAATAAAAAATAAAAATAGTGCCTTGTGAATAAAAGGTACTTATTAAATACGGTCTGATAGTCCCGTTAACTAAGTTTGATTGATATGAATTATACAGGGTGTTCAAAATGTAGTGTCAAACATTTCAAACTTTAAAGCACTTTATTTTCCTTATTTTTAATTGGAGCCCCTATATATTTCTATGTCATTCCATATTTTAAGTTTAATTTTAAGCGTTATTAACTTACGTGTCAAACCACCATGTTTTTAGTCTCTAATTATAGTTTATTTTGTATTTCGTATTTTATTTTATTTTTTTGTAAAATTATTATTCTTATAATTTTTGTAGTTGTTTTATAACTGTGCATTGCAAATTATTGACTTGTGTAAAACAATGTATCTTGTTAATACACGCAATAAGCTATACTATACTATACTATACATTGTTAACTTAAGCTCTTTGTACTCAAGAATTATTTTTTCCATGACAAAATATTATTCTTGGGCTCCAATTAAAAATAAGAAAAATAAAGTGCTTTCAAGTTTGAAATGTTTGACACTAAATTTTGTACACCCTTTATAATTATATCAATCAAACTTGGTTAACGGGACTATCAGACCGTATTTAATAAGTACCTTTTATTCACAAGGCACTATTTTTATTTTTTATTCATTTTTTAAAACAAATAGTGCAAAACTGATTTTTTTTAGTTTTAATTTTTTTTTCTGATATCCCTGAATCGATTCCAATAAAATTATAGGAGTATGGAGGCAACCATAAAAGGTACCCAAACAAGCAATAAAATACATAGCATGTAATTTAAAAAATATATCATCAAGACGTCACTCTTTTTTTGGAACACCCTGTATAATCAAATATTTTCCTGAAATGCATCATATGATACAAATATATTCTACAAAATATCGAAATCCTAACTTAATTAGTAACTGAACTATAGAAGACGGGATGTGAGATGCAGGACCCTGTATAATATAAATAAAAAAACGGATACAGAAGAGAAATCTTCAATTTGACGAAATTGATGAAAATTAAACAAACTTCGACGGCAAGAGAGATGTGAGGTATATTTTATAAGTGGCTCTAGCGTCAACATGTTCCACGAGCCGCCATTGTTCACCAGTGAATTCAGAAAATTGTCACTTTTCACAGCAAATGTATCTGCGACAGGTGACTTCTATTATTTTGATTGAAGAAGTGTTATAGAAAGAGATTTCCAACATTTATTTCGTCTTTTGCGAGTATTATTTTTATTGTCTCCGTTACGAAGTACCAGAAAGTATTGTGATCGTGAAAAATTTTTCAAAATTTTTTTTACGGAAATATCCGTTTTGGGGTCCCTAGATGCCATTTTAAAAATCTCTGAAAAAAAAATTGTCTGGCTGTGTGTGTGTGTGTGTGTGTGTGTGTGTATGTGAGTCTGTATGCCTCTGTGCGCGCTATATCTCAAAAACTAATAGAGCAATTGATATCAAACTTTGAACATAAGCCTTATTTGATAATCCGATGAACTGAAATGGTTTTGGTAAAATTTCGTACACCTTAACTGTTTTTTGTTTTTTTTTTCAATATCTTGTTAAATATAAAAATATCACGAAAACATTTAAACAATTATTGAAGACAACAAAGAAATTAACATCTTTTGTTTGAAAATATTTTTCATAAAATCATTGCTATTCCAGAAATTTATTTATTTTTTTTCATTTTTGGTTTATAATTATGAAACGATAATAGTTACAGCAAATTTATGTTAATAGTAATTGTAGACAATGCGAAAATGAACAACTTATAAAGAATACGTTTTTTTCGAAATCTTGAAATCTCGTTTTTGAGTAAACTGAGTTTTTGAATTTGAAGTATAATTTTTCCATATTTCATAATTTTGACGTTTTAAAAGCTCGATGTATATTTAAAATAAGATTTAAATTGAAAATATACCATGAAAGCGTAAATATAAATGATACCATCAAGTAGGAGAAAGTAACACGATGGCCACATCACCATTTTTTTTTACTTTTGTCGCGCTAGAATGGTCCCAATGTGCTTCGTTTGGTTGAAGTTGAACCATACTCAGGTTTTGATTGGTCATCTTTATTTTATCGATGATTTTTTTTTCTCATGGCGACATTCTACATAAAATTCTGAATAGAAAATGTCGACGCAAAAATGTTGTATCATGCCTTATATGCCATCATGGGCCATTTCAAAGACATGTACTTTTGGCAACAGCGCATTCGTGGGCTATCCTGTTTTTCATTAATCTCAAACGTCGAAGTCCACACAAAGGGACAGTTAATTGTCGGGTACTGACGGAGAAATCTTTTTTCATTGCACTAAGAACTTGCTCTTCAAGTTGTACTATGTGCCTTTGTCGTAAGCGACCACTGTTCGCATTTTTGGGGACAAACATACCTGTGTCGCGTAGTCGTTGATTTAGCCTTGGATAAACATTTGTAGAAGGAGTTTGCTATACATATGTGCTTTTCCATTACAAAAACCGTACATCGTGTACATGTGGGCGTTCTCATTAAAATTAAATCCATTATGATTAAACAAAACAAAACGAAAAGTTACACATAAATACAAAAAGCATGAAACGCTAAAACTAATACAAACTGATCATAACGAGGAAAACAGAATTTGTTACTTTGTCAAAATTTGAAAGTTTACGGGAGTCGACGTTTCCGGGTGTACTTTTTATAAAAATAAGCTAATTAGGAAGTGTTAAAAATACACGTTTCAGATAGAAATACAACACACACTGAAAATTAAACTTCAAACTAGTCATACTACCAAAAATGTAGGGTTTTCCGAAAATTAATATTAAATTAATATGAAATGACTGGATGTACAAACTTTGAGGCTCAGGAAGCATGGTAGAACATTTTAGAATTAAGATATGCTGCTTAAAATTTCAAGCATAGACCGCCAATGTATATACACCCGTTATATCAGGGATTCTTGAAGAGTTGGAGTGATATGCATTGTTATAACGTGGTGGTGAGTGGTGTAAAATAAGTACGTGGTTAATAATTGAGTTACTAAAATAAAAACAACGCACGTACACAACCGGGTTTCTATTCTCTCCTATTCCATACTGTAGATACCTCGAACGTACCAATATGAATACATCACATGAATATGTTGCAGTTATACCAGCGCCACTTTATTTTTTGAAGACATCCTCAATCTCCTTGAGCAGAAGGTATTTAATAGGACCATAATTGCGTTAGGAAGGCGGTGCCAAACTATAACTTTCCTGTTTTAACGCTCAACTAGAAGGGTACAAATGCCAATATGAACGTTGAAAAATCTGTAAAGTGTACTTAACAAAAATGTTGCTCTGTCCGGAAACTCTGAAACTGAAACTCAAACTGAAACTCCTTTTCAGTACCAAGAGAAGCGCCAAAGACACTGGCTTGTCGTTTGCATATTCGGGACATGGAATATTCATCCCATTTCTTGTTATGGAATGAACTACATGCAAAACGCATAAACGCATAGTATTTTGTTCCATAACAAGAGTGAGAATGTGTACGTTCTATGATCAAAATTAATGTCAGAATGCTTAAATTCTGCAGTGGTCGTGGAAAAAGGTGTAATACAGGGTCCCTTATAAAAGTAATGCGCATTTTCTGGGAAAAATATATTTATTGATCGTACCGGTACAAAAGATTAAGATTCTTCAAAATACTCTCGCTCAGCATCAATACACTTGTGGAGACATGTCTTCCATGCCTCGAAGGCACTCTGAAACGCCTCGACGGGAATGTCTTTTAGGAAGGTTGTAACATGCTTTTGGAGGTTTTCCAAAGACTCCCAACTGTCAACTCAGCCTTTTGCCTGCAGGTACTTAAGAGATTAAAACGCCGGGTCGCGCGCGTGACGGCCGACATCAAAGCCATGGTCAGACTCCAACATGACAATGCCCCCAGCCACACGACCTTTATCGTTACCAATTTCCTAGCCTGGAGCAACTTATAGTACCGTGGGTAGCCTCCGTGCGACTTTGTTTTGTTTCGCCGACTGAAGAAAGAGCTGAAAGGAAAGCATTGGGACTCCATGGAAAACGTCCAAAAGTAATGTTACAACGTTCCTAAAAGACATTCCCATCGAAGAGTTTCAGGGTGCCTTCCAGGCATGGCAGACACATCTTCGCAAGTGTATTGCTGGAGGAGAGTATTTTGAAGAATTTTAAGCATTTGTACCGGTACGATCAATAAATATATTTTTCCCAGAAAATGCGCATTACTTTTATAATAGACCGTGGATTTCTTGTAGCGGGCAAACTTTCTGCGATGGTCATGTCTCCCATGGGCAACACATTTTTTTTAATATTCATGTTGTGCCACGATCTGAATTATCACTTGTGGCAATCTTAAGTATAAGTAGATATAGTATTTTACTTAATTTAGCATTGATTAGCATTATCAGTTAATTTATATGTTTGATGATTTATAAGACACGTTGAGCGCTAAGTTGCATTTTTTTAGCTTTAATGCTCGCCAGTGGCGGCTCGTCAGGGGAGGCAGGTGAGGCATTGCCTCACCATTAATTTTCTATATTATAAAAATATAAATATATTCAATAAATTTCTTCCGTGTTGGCTTTAATATTGATAATTAATAATTATACAGTAATTATAAATTGTTGTATTAGCGGAATGTTCCTTATTTTTAATGATTAGAATTAGCGCGCCCACCCAGACCGGACTTGAGGCAAATGTAAAGCAGCGCAATTGGAATTTATGCAACTTAATATGCCTCCATACAGTTTACATATATCGCGTTCGTTGTAACGTGCAGATTTATTTAGATATTGGAGGCGAGCCTCAGAGGCTTCTCATTGGTCGGAAATCACCCGCGTGGTAGAGAGAGAACAATCGCAGCGCTCGCCATTGTCAGCTGTGTTAAGGCCAGTGTTGCCTAGTCAGCTGAAAATCCGCTATCTGGTGGATTTTAAATCCGAATTGCGGAATAATTTTCGTTTTAGCGGCTGGAGGATTTTCTAACGGAATTATGTTGAATCCTTGAGAAAACTTGCGTAATTCAATTTAAATTTAAACTTTATTTTCAAAACATCTATTTTACAATAGAAAAAGCAGAAACTTAAAACATTAACTTAAAAAAATTCAACTCACGGAAAAATGAACACATTTTCAAAAAAATTAAAGCTAGTTTCAAAGGTCGATGTTCTGTGAATATGCTAAAATATTTGAAAAACTCTTCTCATATCAAAACTTATTTTCTTTTCGATTTTTGTTTTTTTTTAAAGTGTTCAACAACTTAAAACAACTTACGGAAAAAGTGACACATTTAAAAAAAATGGTGATGTGGCCATCATGTTACTTTCTCCGACTTGATGGTATCATTTATATTTACGCTTTCATGGTTTATTTTAAATTTAAATCATATTTTAATTGTACATCGAGCATTGTGTAGATTCGGATGAAACTGACGTTTAAAGCTACGCGCACACTTTTCGAAATCGGACGAACGGCACGCATCGGATAAAATTGCTTAACACACTTGTAAACGAGTCAACGCACATTTATCCGTTCCATGCCGTACCGATAAATGTGCGATGACTCGTTTACAACTGTGTTAAGCAATTTTATCCGGTGCGTGCCGTCCGTCCGATTCCGACAAGTGTGCGCGTAGCTTTAAACGTCAAAATTATGAAAGACGGAAAAATTATACTTCAAATTCTAAGTTTACTCAAAAACTAAAGAGATTTAGAAAAAAAAACTTTTCATTTCGACATTTTCTACAATTATTATTGATATAAATTTGCTGTAACTATTATCGTTTCATAATTATAAACTAAAAACGAAAAAAAATAATAATAATTTTTTCTCGAAAATATTTTCAAAGCAAAGATGTTCATTTCTTAGTTATGTTTAATATTTATTTGAATATTTTCATGATATTTTCCATATTTAAAAAATTATTGGGAAAAAACAAAAAAAGGTAAAGGTAAACACCCACTTCCGGCGTATGGAATTTTACCAAAAGTTTTTCAGTTCTTAGGATTATCAAATAAGACTTATGTCTAAAGGTTTCATGTTAATTGCTGTATTAGTTTTTGAGATACAGCGTGCACTGCCATACAGACATACAGACACACAGACACACACACACACACTTTTTTTTTCCAGAAATTGTTGAAATAGCATCTGGGGACCCCAAAACGGATATTTCCGTAAAAAAAAATTTAGAAAAAATTTTGACGATCACAATACTTTCTCGTACTTCGTAACGGAGAAAGTAAAAATAAAGTTAGTTTTAAAGGTTTAAAGGATTTTTTTGTTCAAGTGTTCAACAACTTTAAATATTAATTTTCAAAAATTCATATGTTTTGTTTAAGTTTTCGACAACTTAAAATATTAATCTACAAAAATTCAGAACTCAACCAAAAATCAACAAAACTCAAAGTTAATTTTAAAAGTAAATGTATTATGATTGCATTACAGTTTTTTAAGTATTATTTTTTTTCTATTTTTTCTTTGTTCAAATATTTGAAAAACTTAAAAAAATCATTTTTAAAAATCTATAAGTTGATTCTAAAGGCAGATGTTTTGTGAATATACTTAAATTTTTGAGAAATCCTATATCAGTATTTTTTTTTGGTTCGACAACTTGAAATTTTAATTTAAAAAAATTCAGAACACCCAAAAATGACCATATTTTCAAAAATCAAAGTTAATTTTAAAGGTAGTCGTTCTGTGGATGTATTAAAATATTTGAGGAACTCAATTTTGTTTTCGATTTTTGTTTTGTTTAAGAGTTTGACTACTTAAAATATTAATCCACAAAAATCACGCAAAAATAAACAAAACTCAAAGTTGATTTTAAAGGTAAATGTATTATGATTGCATTCGAGTTTTTAAGGAATTCAATCATATCGGTATTATTTTTTTCTATTTTTTCTTTGTTCAAATATTCGACAAATCATTATGTATTTGTGAGTTATGTGAAGTTGCGTTATTAAATAATTAAACACAGTTATAAATAGTTAACAATCAGTTAACTATTGAAAATGAACACATCGTGTTCGAAATGTACATTTAGTGTTATAAATAAACGAGTGAAGTAAGAAATATAACAGTGCTTAATTATTTAATTCAATTTTTTGAAAATTTATAACTCACGCAAAAATAGACACATTTTCAAAAATAGAAGATAATTCTAAAGGCAGATATTTTGTGAATATACTAGAATTTTTGATAAATTCTATCATACCAGATTTTTTTTAGTTTGACAACTTAATTTTGACAACGATAATTTTCAAAAATTCAACATCCAAAAATGAACATATTTTCAAAAATTCAAGTTTTGAAGGTAGTCAGTCGTTCTGTCGATTTATTAAAATATTTGTGGTACTCGGTTTTGCTTTCGATTTTTGTTTTGTTTCATTGTTTAACAAGTTAAAACATTTAAAATTCATAATTTAACAAACATTTAAGTTTTGTTTGTTCACTTGTTCGAAAACTCAAAACATTAATTTTCAAAAATTCATAACTCCGATAAATTGGCAGACTTTCAAAAATTTAAGTTAGTTTTAATGGTAGTTAAGACTTTAAAAATATTGTGAAATTCTATTATATCACTATCTATTTTTACTTTCTCCGTTACGAAGTACGAGAAAGTATTGTGATCGTGATTTTTTTCAATTTTTTTTTACGGAAATATCCGTTTTGGGGCCCCTAGATACCATTTTAACAATTTCGTGAATTTTTTTTGTGTCTGTGTCTGGCTGTGTGCGCTGTATCTCAAAAACTAATAGAGCAATTGATATGAAACTTTGAACATACGTCTTATTTGATAATCCGAAGAACTGAAAAGCTTTTTGTAAAATTTCGTACACCGGAAGTGGGCGTTTACCTTAACTGTTTTTTGTTTTTTGCCAATAGTTTCTTAAATATGAAAAATATCACAAAAAATGGTGATGTGGCCATCATGTCACTTTCTCCGACTTTATATTTACGTTTTCATGGGTTTATTTTCAATTGAAATCATATTTTAAATGTACATCGAGCGTTGCGTAAACTCGGATGAAACTGACGTTTAAAACGTCAAAATCATGAAAGATGGAAAAATTATACTTCAAATTCAAAAACTCGGTTTACTCAAAAACTAACGAGATTTCGAAAAACACTTATTCTTTAGAAGTTGTTCATTTTGGCATTCTGTACAATTATTATTAACATAACATTTCTGTAACTATTATCGTTTTATAATTATAAACCAAAAATTAAAAAAATAATAATAAATTTTTTTCTCGAATAAAAATGATTTTATGAAAAATGTTTTCAAGCAAAAGATGGTCATTTCTTTGTTGTCTTCAAAGTTTGTTTGAATGTTTTTGTGATATTTTTCATATTTAAGAAAATATTGGCAAAAAACAAAAAACAGTTAAGGTAAACGCCCACTTCCGGTGTACGAAATTTTACCAAAAGCTTTTCGGTTCTTCAGATTACCAAATAAGATGGATGTTCAAAGTTTCATATCAATTTCTTTATTAGTTTTTGAGATACAGCGCACACAGACAGACACACACACACACAGACACAAAAATGTTTTTTCCAGAAATTGTTGAAATGGCATCTAGGGACCCCAAAACGGATATTTCCGTAAAAAAAAATTTTGAAAAAAAAATCACGATCACAATACTTTCTCGTACTTCGTAACGGAGAAAGTAAAAACATTTAAATAAACATTAAAGACAACAAAGAAATGAACATCTTTTGCTTGAAAATATTTTTAATAAAAAAAAAATTATTATTATTTTTTTAATTTTTGGTTTATAATTATAAAACGATAATAGCTACAGTACATTTATGTGAATATTAATTGTAGAGAATGCTAAAATAAACAACTTATGAAGAATAAGTTTTTTCGAAATCCCTTTAGTTTTTGAGTAAACTGAGTTTTTCAATTTGAAGTATAATTTTTCCATGTTTCATAATTTTGACGTTTTAAACGTCAGTTTCATCCGAGTTTACGCAACGCTCGATTTACATTTAAAATATGATTTCAATTGAAAATAAACCATAAAAGTGTAAATATAAATGATACGATCAAGTCGGAGAAAGTAACATGATGGCCACATCACCATTTTTACTTTCTCCGTTACGAAGTACGAGAAAGTATTGTGATCGTGATTTTTTTTTCAAAATTTTTTTTTACGGAAATATCCGTTTTGGGGTCCCTAGATGCCATTTCAACAATTTCTGGAAAAAAAATTGTGTGTCTGTGTGTGTGTGTGTGTGTGTCTGTCTGTCTGTGTGTGTGTGTGTGTGTGTGTGTGTGTGTGTGTGTGTGTGTGTGTGTGTGTGTGTGTGTGTGTGTGTCTGTGTGTGTGTGTGTGTGTCTGTCTGTGTGCGCTGTATCTCAAAAACTAATAGAGCAATTGATATCAAATTTTGAACATACGTCTGATTTGATAATCCGAAGAACTGAAAAGCTTTTGGTAAAATTTCGAACACCGGAAGTGGATGTTTACCTTAACTGTTTTTTGTTTTTTGCCAATATTTTCTTAAATATGAAAAATATCACAAAAACATTTAAACAAACATTGAAGAAAAGAAAGAAATGAACATCTTTTGCTTGAAAATATTTTTCATAAAATCATTGCTATTCGAGAAAAAAATGTATTAATTATTTTAAAATTTTTGGTTTATTATTATGAAACGATAATAGTTACAGCAAATTTATATTAATAATAACTGTAGAGGATACTAAAATGAACAACTTATAAAGAATAATTTTTTTTCGAAATCTCTTTAGTTTTTGAGTAATCTGAGTTTTTGAATTTGAATTATAATTTTTCCATCTTTCATAATTTTGACTTTTAAAACGTCAGTTTCATCCGAGTTTACACAACGCTCGATGTACATTTAAAATATGATTTCAATTGAAAATAAATCCTGAAAACGTAAATATAAATGATACCATCAAGTCGGAGAAAGTAACATGATGGCCACATCACCATTTTTTTTAGATTTATTTGTTCGTCTTCTACTACTAAAAATATTAATTTTAAAAGATTCATTCAAATTTTTAAGGAATTCAATAATATGTATTTATTTTTCTTCGGATTATTTCATTGTTCTACCCAATATTCAACCTTAATTCGTAAGCAAAACTTTAAATTCCACCGTTAAAATGTATGATTTATTTCGTACTTGGTTGGCTATCTGGCGGAAATATTATGTGATAAGATGGCAACGCTGGTTAAAGCAGCTTCACAACAACCCAGGAACGGTAACGTGAACGGGAATGGGAACGAAAATGTACCTGGCTTGTCGTTCCCTTTATCGGAAATTAGTTATTAGTTGTGTAAACAAAATATACTTAACGTGTTAAGTATGACTCGGAAAATTGAAATCGAAATGTATTATAACAACGTGAAGGAAAATAGGAAGGCTTTAAAAAGATGTGTAGATAATATTAAATCTGTGCCTCACCAAACCAAAAGTTGGCGAGCCGCCACTGATGCTCGCCGTATATATATATAATAATAATAATAAATTTATTTCAGACAAGTCAATAACTTTATAAAGGAAACATCATATGTATGTTACAAAATATATGCAATGTGTGCACTTAAACATAGAAATTTAAATAATAATAATATTGTATAGAGCACAAAGTGGGACGTTTGCAAGGCCCTCACTTTACCGCTGTAATTTAAAAAAAAAAACGTATGCTCGCTGCCGCTGGCAAGGGTAAAATCACGAGTGCACTACTCGTATCCAACGCAACTTTCATTTTGCTCGGTGACATTTTGAACTTTTCATTTTAAATTTGTAAACGAAATCCTCAATTAAAATACCAAGAAATGTATATATTAATTGCGCTCTTAATAGTTATTTAGCACGCGCTTGGGAAGCTAAAGTAACTATTTTACAACCTGAGTAACCGAATTCTCCTAATTCTTAAATATGCGAAGAGTGGCTTTAAATAAATGTTCTAGGATATTATTTCTGATAAAATTCGCTGATTTCGTGGATTTGAATCGATCTTCACACAATAAAAAACTTCTTGTTGGACGGCCAAGTTTATAATAAATAATACAACGGAATTTTGAAATCTTTATTCCGCCAAGTTTTTGTTTGCTGCCCTAAGATAATCAATTCCTTTGATAAAATATTCTAGGTATCTACCTAACTTCTTCGTATCAATCCTACGAGGGTGTTTTGCTGCCGAGGTTTGCGTGATTTTGTCCCAATAGTTTTGATACATTTCACTTTTTTCCATTCAATAAAAACGTTGGATCCAACTACTAGTGCCTGCAAATTTGTTTTCAAGATTGCTCAGTAAACAGTGTGCCCGTTCTTGTTTCTTGTACAGATTTTAGATGATCAGGAATGAATGTTGAACAATTTTACGTGTAAACAGGTGTAATTTGTTAATAAATTTCGAGATTGCAAGTTCCTTTGAAATTACTTGTTTTGCAACAATAATACAGTGGGTATAATAATCTAGAGACAATAATAATGTTACATAAATTGAAGCAAAACAACAAAGTAAGACATTAGAACAGTAATATAAGTATACAAAAGCGAGTAATCAATTTCAAAAAATCCAGCTGCACTAAATGAAGGTTGTCGATTAATAATTTGTTGTGTCAAAATCTGCAAACGGCTGGTGACCAAATCATCAGTTGATTCTATCAATACCTGTTGGCTCATCACAAAGACATTCTTAGCCTCCTTTTTTACACCCTCACAAAATATAACCACCATCAACATCTGAAACTACAACAGAGAAAAATATTATCTATAATATTGCAAACATACACGCCAATCACTAATTGTTCAGATCACCGATAAAATGCGTACAGGTTTCAGTACGTATGTGATGCCACTGATCAGTGTAAAAATGAGTTTGTATTCATTGTAATGTATTTTAAGTGATTTGATTTAAATAAATTTGTTGCAGAAGCATTGCATACATTTAATAAAGACGAAAATAGACTAAATAAGATTTAATTTTGCAGAGTCACGAACAGGTCGAATATTCATATATTCAGGCTATTTTCGTCTTTGTAAAATTTAGATTTGATGTAATTAAAAAACTCAGTTTTGTACAGTGGTTGAAATAATTTTCAAAAATTTATTTAAAATTGAATTTCTTAAAATTCTAGAAATTTTTGCAAATTTGCCTTCAATTTTTTTTTTATATATTTTTTAAACGCTTGTTGACGTCAGTTTTTTCAATTTTAACTCTCTTCAAATAAAATCTCTTTCAAATTATTTATTTCAGAAATATTTTCTTTGTCAATTTGTTTGAACAAAATTAGGCATTCTTTCAAAATCCACTGCCTGGAATTAGAATCAAAATTTAAAACTCGATATGGATTAAACATATTTTTCAAATCCTAGTAATTCAATTGACATGTTTCAGCTAAAGACAAACACTTCAAACTTGGAAACAAAATTGCATTCGGCGAGTAAACGAGTTGTAAAAAATTCATCTCAGCTAGAATTAGTTTTAAAATTTTAAATTATATCTAAAATGAACTCATTTTTCATGTCCTTCTGAGACAATTAGCATATGTTAACTGGAAACCAAATGTCAACACTCAAAACTTGGACTAAATAAAATAAAATTACATTTGGTGGTTTAAAAAATTCATCTTCGCAGCAATTAGCTACAACATTTAAAAATATATATTGATGAAACATAGTTTGCAAAACAATTAACATATCTCAGATAAAAACAGAATGACAACACTCGAAACTTGGACTATAGAAAACAAAATTGCATTCGGTAGATAAAACAATGTTAAAAATTAATTTTCAAAATTTAGAAACCAATATAGATTAAACAAATTTTTCAAATCTCTGTAAAACTTTTGACATAGCTAAAAACAAAATAACAACACTCGAAACTTGAACTATTGGGAAAAAAATGCGATTGAAAGAATTATAAAAAAATAATGTCGGCTGCAATTAGCTACAAAATTTCAAATTTTATTTATTATTATATACGGGAAATCTTTTTTGCAAAAACTGTAATACCAAATATGCGTCATTCTTAAACTAATAAGTAACAGTATAAACAAAAGAAATAGTAATAATTACAATTACAAAACTCAAAATGTAAATTATCTCTAGAATTAATTTACTTTTCACGTCCTCCTACAACAATCGACATTGATTAGCTAGAAACAAAATTAAACACTCTAAACTTAAAATAGAGAAGAAACATTTTCATTCAGCGGTTGAAGGAGTTGTAAAGTGAAATGATAAAAGCACTTGATTGTTTTACATGATGAAATTATTATTTATTTATAAGACATGTTTCGGTCTCTCGACCATTTTCAAATAATGTACAGAGTTTGAAAATTTTCCTAAAGTTAATTGTAGGGTTTTTATTTTGCAAAGGTACGAATTTTAAGGTAAAATTCCGAAAATAACTAGTGATACCCCATTTTTAGGTTTTTCGTTTGTTTCATAGGTACATATCTCTAGAATCTTTCTTGAATATTTTAATAATATTCATTGAGAGTTTTCACGTAAATTGAAAAATCTCGTAGAAAGTATGCATTTTGAAAAGCCACGAATTTTCACGTAAAATTCCGAAAAAACTAGTGATAAACCAATTTTGGGTTTTTCATTCATTTGACAGATATATATGTCTAGAATGTTTCCTGAAAATTTTAATAAAGATCATTGAGGCTTTCACGTAAATTGAAAAATCTCGTAGAAAGTATTCATTTTACAAAGCCACGATTTTTCACGTAAAATTCCTAAAAAACTAGTGATAAACCAATTTTGGGTTTTTCATTCATTTGACAGATATATATGTCTAGAATGTTTCCTGAAAATTTTAATAAAGCCCATTGAGGCTTTTCACGTAAATTGAAAAATCTCGTAGAAAGAATGCATTTTACAAAGCCACGAATTTTCACGTAAAATTCCGAAAGAAACTGGTAATAAACCAATTTTGAGTTTTTCATTTATTTGATAGGTATATATGTCTAGAATGTTTCCTGGAAATTTTAATAAAGCTCATTGAGGCTTTTCACGTAAATCGAAAAATCTCGAATAAAGTATTCATTTTACAAAGCCACGAATTTTCACCTAAAATTCCTAAAAAACTAGTGATAAACCAATTTTGGGTTTTTCATTCATTTGACAGATATATATGTCTAGAATTTTTCCTGAAAATTTTAATAAAGCTCATTGAGGCTTTTCACGTAAATTTAAAAATCTCGTAGAGAGTATGCATTTTGCAAAGCCACGAATTTTCACGGTAAATTCCGAAAAAACTAGTAATAAACCAATTTTGAGTTTTTCATTTATTTGATAGGTATATATGTCT
Organism: Ocypus olens; assembly: GCA_910593695.2. NCBI lineage: Eukaryota > Metazoa > Arthropoda > Insecta > Coleoptera > Staphylinidae > Ocypus > Ocypus olens. The sequence goes on from OU343055.1 coordinate 42,681,212, forward strand.
AGAATGTTTCCTGGAAATTTTAATAAAGCTCATTGAGGCTTTTCACGTAAATTGAAAAATCTCGTAAAAAGTATTCATTTTACAAAGCCACGAATTTTCACGTAAAATTCCGAAAAAACTAGTGATAAACCAATTTTGGGTTTTTCATTTATTTGATAGGTATAGATATAGTATATGTGTCTAGAATGTTTCCTGTAAATTTTAATAAAGCTCATTGAGGCTTTTCACGTAAATTAGAAACCTCGTAGGAAGTATGCATTTTGCAAAGCCACGAATTTTCACGTAAAATTCCGAAAAAACTAGTGATAAACCAATTTTGGGTTTTTCATTTATTTGATAGGTATATATGTCTAGAACGCTTCCTGAAAATTTTAATAAAACTCATTAAGGCTTTTCACGTAAATTGAAAAATCTCGTAGAAAGTATGCATTTTACAAAGCCACGAATTTTCACGTAAAATTCCGAAAAAAACTAGTGATAAACCAATTTTGGGTTTCCTGAAAATTTTAATAAAATCCATTGGGAGGTTTTCAAGAAAATTGAAGAAATCTTGTAGAAAATGTGCATTTTGTAAAGCCTCGAAATTTCACGGAAATTCTGAAAAACTAGTGCCAATCCAATTTTGCGTTATTCCTTTTTTTTCATAGATACACAAGTCTATAATGTTTCTTGAAAATTTCTATTAAATGCATTGAGGGGTTTTCAGAACAATAGAAAAATCTCGTAGAAAGTATGCATTTCGAAAAGACAGAAATTTTCACGCCAAATTCTGAAAAAACTAGTGATTAACCAATTTTGGGTGTTTCATTTATTTCATAGGTACATACGTCTAGAATGTTTCCTGGAAAATTTAATAAAATCCATTGATGGGTTTCTTTAGAAAATTGAAAAAAATCTCCTAGATAGGATGCATTTTGCAAAACGTTGAGAAACACTATTGTAGATCATGCGGCTCTTATTGATAAACTAAAATCTTTTGAACTTAACAGCAACAACAACAAAATCTCATGGTTTTACAGTTCTTTTGATATTTTCGGCTCTTGCCTAACCACACATACTATAACATCTTAATTGGGGCACAAACAGTTATTAAGGAGCTCTAAACATATGTTACTTACACTTATGTATAAGTTGTAGAAAATAATCGTCGTTCTCTCCGGTGTATCCATTTCTGAATCCAAAATGCAAAAGGCAAGAAGTGTAGTGTAGATACCAAAATTAAATACAAAGAAAACGTAGTGTCCATAAACTATACTTAATCTTTCAGAAAAATTGCACAAATCAAAATGAAGTTTAATGATGTTGTTAACCAACTTAATCTGATCCCTCCTTTCGGTACATGTTAAAAGTGCAATCAACAACGAATGGATAATTTGATACCTTTTTTGTATAAGTTGTAAAGTATAGCACGCTGCGATGATAATCAAATAATTGTAAATGTACTGTACATATTCATTAACACTACCAAATGATATTACAATATCGAGCCTTATATACAAGTAATAATAATCAGCAATTATTACCATGAAACATGGTAATAATACTATTAAAAACTTTACATAAATTAAAGTCACCGGCTTACATGAAATGCCAAAATCTTTAAAACATTTGTAATCGATTTTCCTTCTAAAATCCAGTAGTTCGTGAAAGGAGGTGTAGTTCCAAGTTAAGCAACCCAAGCAAATTGAAGTTGTTTCCAATAAAGAACAGCAATTTATCACTGTCCATAGAATTTGCAGAATTTTGTCGGATTTTCCATTCCCCAAAGGAATATTTTCTTTTTTACTCGTTGCATAACTGCAGAAAATTAGGATGGTGATTACTTTGATCAATTGCTTAATCCTCGCTGACCGAGATTTATTTTCTGGTGGAAATATACCGAGGAACTTGTACAGTTTATACATGCTGTGGTCACCGGACATGACTGAAGATGGTAAACTTTTATTCAAGCAATACACTTATAGTTCCAAGTATGTTAATTAATGGACGTAAATGGTGAATTCATTACTTCTGCTAATTTATTTAATGGATTATAACGTCAATATTGTTATTTGTACGTAAGTAGTACAAAACGCTATTGAAATTACACGAGGTAATTAATTATTTTTAGGTAAAATATGCAATAAATCAATATTTATTAATTAATGCAACCAAACATTATTGGAGAACAGTTTCTTACATCCAGGCGAAGTTTCGTGTTTACTGAATTTATTTCATGCATCTACAATGAATAAATTGTAGAAAAACAAATTTCCTCAATTTATTTATTTTATCATCTTACTAAGACAAGTTTTATTTAGATTTATGAACGTATTGAAAATTCTTTATTTAATTTTTGTTAAACTTTTATAATATTAATTGCTTACTAAAATTGTATTCCCTTGGTTCTAATGAAACAATTAACTATTATGACTTGATGAATTATTATGTGATTGTGTTAAAGTTTGTTGCCCTAAGAGTTTATATAACTTGGCTGTGTATTTAATAATTGATAAGTGCCGAGAGGCTTTGCAAGTAGGGCACATTCAGCGGCTTCCAAGAAGTTGCAGGATAAGGACAAAGTTCTTCCTTGGTGTAGGAGCTACTTTACACGTGCTTAAACTTACGTTTATGTAGGATTTCTTAATCTAAAACTTATTGCCTAGCCAATCATATGCTAAATATTGAAATTAAACAAATATTTGATATATTTTTGTACATACGAATAAAGGTGAAGACACACTGCTACAACGCTACGCTACGCGACGTTACGCGACGCTATGCAACGAAATCTGAATACAGTAATCACAATGCAAATACATAGAACGACTGGATAACGTGTGCACACACGTTAGCAATCGACGCTACGTTACTCTACGCCACGCCACTCGACACGACAGAACGTGGTTCGACCAGATTTCGTTGCGTAGCGTCGGGTCGCGTCGAGGTCATGTGTCTACACCTTCACTCTGCATCGAGGATATGTGCACACATTTCGCACAGACAGGTTGACACGTGAAGTAAACTCCCTCGTACTATTTGTTTATATATAAATATGGACGATATAATATTAATTGAACAAGCTAGGGCACATCCTTGCCTATATGATATGAAGTCCAAGCACTACAGAGACCAAAGGATGAGACAGGAAGCGTGGGAAAGCATATCACAAGAAATGAATATAGCAGGTAAAATATTTCAAAATATATCGTTTATTGCACAACGTATTTATATGGGTCATATTTAGCTTTATGTCTTACAATTAGTTCTATGATACTTCACTATATCAACAAACAAACAAAAAATATATTTCATTCATTTTGACCTCTCATAATCATCTCAATTTGCCAAGGTACACTTCCTTCATTAATAAAATATTCTTTAAATTTGTCTCTCACGGAAAACGCTGCTTGGGTCGCATTTCTTCTAAGGGGCTGTAATTTATTAAAGCAAGGTTGGTGTGTACCAACCCCGTTTTGAGGGTCTACATCTACAGAAGAACATAACAAATTATGTAAACAACATGATGCCAAAACGATAATATCAACTTTATCGGGTTGAACTTCCATTGGGCGAAGAAATACTCTCCATCTTGAACACAATATGCCGAAACTATTTTCCACTATTCTTCGAGCTCGAGACAGACGGTAATTAAATATTTTACTAGGATCATTTCCGGTAATATTACGACGGCTATATGGACGCAAAAGGTACGTTTTTAATGGAAATGCCTCATCTGCTACAATGACGTATGGTAATTTATCACCATTTGCTGTGAAGCTCTCATCTTCTGGTATATTTAAATTTTTATTTTCTAGAGCTTTTCCAAGTGTGGAATTGGCAAATATAGCTCCATCGCTATTCTTACCGTATGATCCTATATCGACGTATAAAAATGTTGCATTTGCATCGACTACAGCTAAAAGTACAACTGAATTTTGCCCTTTATAATTATAATACATCGATCCTCCTTTAACTGGACAGCGAATATGGATGTGCTTTCCATCCAATGCACCGATACAGTTTGGAAAATTCCACTTCTGATTGAAGCGGCTTGCAACTTGCTTCCACATTTCCGCCGTAGGTACCGGAATCATAATAGGCCCCATAACTTCCCAAATAGCATGACACACTTCATAAACCATTTTTCTTACTGAACTAAACCCAATTTTGTAGCTAAAGCCAAGCGATCTGAATGAATTGCCTGTGGCTAGGTATCTGCAAAAATACAAAACAAAAATTATTTATTTATCTGGCTTATTTTTCAGCCGAGACCGCAAAGAACACTTGGAGCAAACTCAGAAATGCTTTCCTTGCCTCGTTTCGAAGGAAAAAACAATCCAAAAGTGGACAGGCTGCAACAAATATGTCGAAATGGAAGTATGATGAGGAGATGAGCTTTTTGGTACCTTATATTGAAACTAGGAATACACAAACTAGTATCCAGGAGACTCAAAATACAACGGACACAGAAAATTTTGAGGATATAGAGGAAGAAGACTGTCCAATGAATGATATTAGTCTTGACAACCAAACATTATTACAGGAAATACCTACCGCACGTACTAAAAAAATTTCGCCAGCACAAGAAATGGTACAAATTTTAAGAAAGAATTCAGCGCGGCGGGATTCGAAATACGCGGAATCACAAAAAAAAAGTTCTGAGTTGGATGAAGTAGACATGTTCTATTTAAGCATGGCGAAAACTGTCAAACGATTACCGCGGCGAGAACAAGCTGAGATACGTATGAATTTGTGTCAGATGGTTTCACAAGCAGAAATTCGCAGCATAACCATGCAAGAACGACTGGATTCTCTATCACAAACCACACAATCTGATCCAAATTCAAGGACCTCATCATCATGTTCTAACTATAATTTATCATCAGCGGGAGTTACGGAATCTATAACTCAGCATTTTAATTACCCAACAAATGAAAATTTAGAAATTAATCAACTAGCCAATAGAAATAGTTATCACCAACTGTAAATGTACTCATGTCATGATTTTCAATATAATACTCTTAGAAATATTACAACAATTTATTATTTATTAGTTATTATTATTACTTTCATTTTACCTACCTCAGACAAACTGCTACGCGAAGTCTAGAACTAATAGATTTCCGAAACGTCGTGTTTAATTTCTCAATTTTTGGTTTTATTAGGCTATGCACATACTCAAACTGATCTTTATTCAAACGAAAATACATTAGAAAACGATCATCATCATTTTCAAGGAACTTGTATAAAGTGGCATATTCACCGGAGTCGTCCCTATCAGCATTTATCTTATGATCCCAAACACGTCTCTTACGTTCATTTACAATGCATGCAACTGCGACTTCTTCCAATTCTTCTTCTCATTCCGAAGAGCTACTCTGCAATTGCTCCATTTTTTTATAATTTAATACTGCTGCTTCACTTCTTGAGTTCTGAACAACAACTAATTGAAAATCCTAGATTGACAGAGCATTGAGTAACGTACCGTCACGTAGCGTCGCGTCGCGTTCCGTTGATAATATGTGCACAGTGCACATAAACTCGCGTAGCGTCGCGTAACGTCGCGTAGCATAGCGTTGTAGCAGTGTGTCTTCACCTTAACCTGTCTTGATTGTGCTTATTTCTTTTCCGAACCGTAATTAATTTAAATTTTACAGACGGTTTCAAATTTCAGCCATTGAATAATTTTAAATAAATTACTGTTTGAAGTCTCATCGCAAAAATATGTAGGAGAACGACCGGGATCAAGTCAGGTAGGACACCAACCCTCATCTGGATATGGATAACATATTGCATTCCAGCGGCGGCTCGTGGATTTCCTTTAGTGAGGCAAAGACGAAGATGCCGCTCGTGGTGCAATACTTACTCTAATCGAGGAAGCAAATATTCTGTTGCTGTATCGGTCAAATTTTCTTCCGTTGCCTCACCGCCGAATATCAACGAGCCGCCGCTGTTGCATTCTACAATACTCTAAAAAAAAACTTGAAAAGTTATTCTGGAAGGACAAAACAATATCATACCTGAAAGTTAATGTGAATGCACATACAGGGTGGCCTAGGTGAGAAATTATCTTGCTTAATTCAATTACTTGTATTGTATGCCTACGCATTTGTTATTTGTTTTCTATTAAATCAAATCACTTTTAGTATAAACATTACTAAACTTTTCGAACGACACATTTAGATAAACATTACGAACTGGAAGAACAATTTACATTTACGTGTAAAAATATGAAGAGATGGAGCGGAATGCGTGGGCGGTTTTAATCCCCATATTTGCAGTTCTTTTGTTCGTTTTAATGTTTTCACATCAGCGGATTATCCTTGCGACGGACTTTCGCCAGACAAACAATCCTCGTGCGCTCATATCAACGATGCGAATCTTCAGTGTTTGCATACCGAGGTAAACAAATTTTCTCGTTTGCCCAACATAATTATGTTCCGGGATGATTAATTAAAATTTATATTTATTTTAAAATTAGTCAACATTCAAATATCCGGTCATGTGCCTCAAAATTCAATAAAATTATGCACATGATAAATACTCTGGGGATCTCGGTTATCTTAAGGCTGTTGGGCCCGTTCGAAAAGTGTTTTTTGGCACCCGGCTCGTAACTTATTGTGGCGTGAATGATAAAAATTATGTAATAAGATTTTACACAGGGTTACATAAAGGATTAATGTTGGTTTTTAAAAAATTATAACTATTGTAATTTATTGTTAAAAATAGGTATTTTCAACATTAAATAAGAATGAAATAAATGCTGAAAATCCAAAATGTTTTACTGTAGAGACACAGATTGATTATTTCATAATAAAATCAATTAAGCCAAATTATTTTTACCTGAAAAATAAGGAAGCGATTACGTACGAGCTGGACCCTTCCGCGAGATATTTTAGTTGGCGTAAAGTGACGCCATCTGTAGAAAATAATTATTTTTTAACGGCGTCCCAATAGGAATTTTAAGAGTATATGTTTTGTCAGGTCCATCCATACTGTCTTACCGTTGCCCCGCAGCAGAAAGTATACGTTGCGGGACGAACAGCCTTTAGAGAAGTTGGAACAGGAGAAGAGGAGAAGTCGGATCCGATAACCTAGATGAGTCTCTTCCGGATGTGCAAATGTTCGACAGCATTGGTGACCTACATATGACTCATATGTGCAAGGCGGACAAGCAAGGAGATCCGCTGGTCCCTGAGCTCCAAAGTGGCCAAGATCAGCCAGTAGCAATTCATGGTGAAGACGACTAGCCCGCGAATACCACGGAACCTTCCGTGGAGTAAAAATAAAAATAATTCAAGTGAACCTCGGCAGAAGCAAACGAGCGATGGATCTGCTAAGAAGCAAATGTACAGAAACAGGAGTGGATTTTGCGCTGATATCCTAACCAAACTGCAACATGTCAAGAGATAGCCCAAAATGGATAACGCAAGTGATGCAGCTGTATATATACTAGGGATGGACGATATTTCACGTACCTGTGATTTTTCACTAGTATTGAAAAATCACAGGTCGTTACGGTTACTAATAGGCGATTTTCACTGCTACTTAAAATCACTGTTACTTGAAATCACTGCTAGTTAAAATCACCGCTGCTTAAAATCACTGCCACTTAAAATCACTGCTAGTTTAAATCACAGCTACTTAAAATCACTGCTACTTAAAATCATTGCTACTTAAAATCATTTCTACTTAAAATCACTGCTACTTTAAATCACTGTTACTTAAAATCACTGCTATTTAAAATCACTATTACTTAAAATCACTGCTATTTAAAATCACTGTTACTTAAAATCACTGCTACTTAAAATCAGTGCTACTTAAAATCACTGCTATTAAAACTGTGACTTAAACTGTGATTGCTCATTAAAATCACAACTGTTACCTAAACAGTAAATGCTACTTAAACTGCATCTGTTACTTAAAACGTGATTGTAAGAAGGCAATAGCAAATAGCATTTCTAAATATCATTTTATATTCAATACTGTATACTCCCATTTACTATTGCTCTTACTCATGTTCAAATTACGATTTTTATCAGCTGAAAAACAAATGTATAAAAACAATTGCAATTTAATTTAAGATTCCGTACCAATATCTAAACATACATTTTGAAATAATACCATGAAACCAATTTTGAAATTCCAAACTTCATGAACCGAAAAATAAAAATAAAAACAATTCACCAAACTGCGAAATTCTCCAAATGCTCCTCCTTGTTCAGGTGCTGAAAAAATTAAAACAAAAATCTTCAAAAATCCATATCTCTATTGAAAATGGTTGAATTTACAAAAACCAAATTGATTTTGAATAAGCGATACTTTGACCATCGAGGATGATTTTTTATGGAATTTTTCCTGCGTTTTTTATATTTTTTTTGCGATGTTTTTGTTCAAGTGCTGAAAAAATTAAAACAAAATTTTTCAAAAATCCATATTTTTATTGAAAATTGTTGGATTTACAAAAACCAAATTGATTTTGAATAAGCGATACTTCGGCCACTGAGGATGATTTTGTATGGAATTTTTCCTGCATGTCTTATTTTTTTTTCTGTTATGTTTTTGTTCAGGTGCTCAAAAAATAAAACAAACATTTTCAAAAATCCATATCTCTATTAAAAATTGTTGAATTCACGAAAACCAAATTGGTTTTTGATAAGCGACACTTCTTCCATTGAGGATAATTTTTGATTTAATTTTGCCCGCATGTTTTATATTTTCTCATGCTATGTTTTTGTAAAGTGTTCAAAAAAATAAAATTAAAATTTTGAAAAATACAAATCTCTATTGAAATTTTTTTAATTTAGAAAAACCAAATTGATTTTGAATAAGCGATACTTTGGCCATTAAGGATAATTTTTTATGGAATTTTTCCTGAATGTTTTATATTTCCTTCTGCGATGTTAAAACGCTCAAAAAATTAAAACGAAAATTTTCAAAAATCCATATCTCTATTGAAAATTGTTGAATTTATAAAAACCAAATTGGTTTTGAATAAGCGATACTTATACCATTGAGGATGAGTTTTTGTGGAATTTTTCCTGCGTTTTTTATATTTTTTCTGCGATTTTTTGTTCGGGTGCTCAAAAAATAAAACAGATATTTTCAAAAATTTATATCTCTATTGAAAATTGTTGAAATCACAAAAACCAAATTGATTTTTATTAAGCGATACTTCAGTCATTGAGGTTGTTTTTTTATGGAATTTTTCTTGCATGTTTTATGTTTTTGTGATTTAAAATCACTGATATTAGAAAGTAGCAATCGCAGGTAGCAATGTGATTCAAAAGTAGCATCATCTCTAATATATACCGCACAACAAATCAAAGGTACATAAAGTAGGAAAAGGATACGTATTTGTGGAGTGCGGCAACTGGGTGCTGCACTCGTGTTACTTCCCACCTACAACAAAAAACGACGATTTCCGCCAAATCCTCATATATCTAGGAAATTACATCAAACAACATAAAAAACCGCTGTTGGTTGGTGGTGATTTTAATGCCAAATCTTACAACTGGCGCTCCTCGATAGCAGATCACAAAGGAAGCGACCTAGCGAAATGGACAACAGATCACGACTACGTGCTCCTCAACAAGGTTGATGAACCTACTTTTTAAAGGGATGGGGGGACATTTTTATCGATGTGACAATGTGCTCAGCGAACCTGGCGAAGCATGTGCAGAAATGGCAAGTGAGCTACCACAACAACATTAATACATCTATACATCGATGCCAAAACTAAACACAAAGCACATAATAACAACAGCAATACGTGGTATTACAAAAAAGAACTGGACCAAGAGTTTGTCAATAAGCTAGTGGAAGAAACCATGAAAGAAACAAACTGCGATACAATCAGTGAGCTAATGGAAATCATAGTGAGAGTGTGCAATGCAGTTCTTAAAAAGAAGCGATGCGAGAGAGCCAGACTGCCGGCTTACTGGTGGAGCAAACACATTGCCACTTTAAGAAACAACTGCACGTAGGCTAGGCGAGAACTAACAAGAGCAAACAGGAAAAGTCATATCAATAACATTGATGACCAGCGCAAAAGGAAGGACACGTACAAAGAGCGAGCGACGTAAAGCACTGAAAAGTGAGATCTTTAAAGCACAAAAGACGGCTTGGAATACACTATGCCAGGAATGACCTGTGGGGCACAGGCTACAAAATTGTGACCGGCAAGATAGGGATTCGCTCTCCAGTGAGCCTAATTGGCGATGATCAATTAAAACTGGGGAAAGTGCTGTTCCATGCACAGCCAAAAGCAACATGGCCATAGATAATCTGCAAATCAGAAGAGGTACCGACAACCACGGACGAGGAGATTAAAGAAGCTGGGAAAAGATCAAGACGGGCAAGGCTGCCGGAGCTGTTGGGATACCACCAGAGGTCATCAAACTAAATCAAACTAATATGCGAACGGTGCCCTGCAGTTTTAAGGATAAACAAGCTTCTCAAGGAAAGAATATTTCCTGAGGAATGGAAGACTGGAAAACTCACATTAATTGAGAAACCAGGAAAGTGCACAGGCCAACATGCTTACTGAACACGGCGCGCGAGCCAACTGTAAGAGCTAGTATTGAATACTAGGATGCCGACCTAGAAGAAAAAGAAAACCTAGCTAACACCCAATATGGTTTCCAGAAAGGGACTTCCACAATAGATGCTGTGAAAAAAGTATATTATTATAAAAAGTCCACCAAAAAAATGTATACACACTTTAAGTGTGCTCCACCCATTTTGTTTTGTCTCTCGTGAAGAGAAAAAGTATTTTCTCGGGTCTAAAAATCTGTCTTTGGACGGCTGTGCAAAATCGAATTTAAATAATAGACGAAATCCGAACGATCAATGACTAGACAAAATTGTTTCGGATAAGAGACGGAAAGAATCGGACAAATTGAATGAAAACACTTCGAGTTATCGGTGTCACCGACTTTGAAAATGTGGTTTCGAGATAATCGCGTTTAAAGATTTGAGATGTGTTGCCGGTATTATAAGTGACTAATTGTCGGTACTTACATGGAATCATCGATTCCTGGTCCATAAGATACTTCTTCTTCGTTGATTAAGCCTTCCAGGAACTTGATTTGCCGCTGTCTGCGAAGCATTCGGGCCTCCCGGGTGTTTTCGTGCGCCCGCTGCTCAGAGACGTTGATTCGTGCGATGTCCTCTTTCTTGAAGTAGCTGTGCATGTTGCGTCCGCAGTTGACTCCCATCGCCTCAAATATCTTCAAAAGTCCAGTATGTCCCTCGTTGAATATCGTGGAGGCTGCGTATGATGCAATCTCTACGTTCAGCTCGCTGGATAGCGAGATTTTGGGACTGATTTTCCAAATCAGTTGGTTCAGACTTTCGTTGTGGTTTTGATCAAATCCTCCGACGCACTGCTCCAAGAGATCGTCCTTGCTGAGGTCTGCATCTATAGGTTTGATGACTTTCAAAACGTCGGCTCGCAAAGGATTGTAATCGTGATGGAAGGTGTCCAGTATTCCCTCGGCATGCGCGCGTTGCCACGAGCACCACGACTCGGATCCGGTTGGACAATTGTCGTGAAATGGATGTTGGTCAGTGAATCGATAATGATGAAACGTAGCTCAAATATCATTCTTCATTTTGTCGGCGAAGTCAGAGTTACGTTTAATAGCCAAGCCGTAATAAACAGTCAACTTGTCTATCAGTTTTGCAGTAAGTTTACCCTTAACACCAACCCCCTTGTTGTTCTTCTTACAAGCGCGAAGTCTGCTGCTCATTCTCTCCTGCACGTGTCCGACGTACTCCTTCTTGACCACAGCTGCATCTGCATACGGATTCGATTTCACGATTTGCGAGTAAGTCTTGGAATCGCCGTCTCTTACGTAGAATTTGTACCGCGCGCCATAAAATCCCTCAGAACGTTGAAACATTTCGACCATGGCATCTCCCTCCATTTCTCCAGACGATCCCGTGTGATTTATTTGACATTCAGCTCCATGCGTGTCCATCCACTCTTCGTGTTCGACCGTGCCCTCCTTTTTGCTCCAAAACTCGCATTGCTTACAAAACAAACTTTTGGTGAGTACATCCAGAACTTTGCCAGTGTAAAACCCAATAATGGAAGAAACGCCGAACAAGGAAGTAAAGCCTCGTTTCATCCAAGTTCCATCCCCAGAAACGACTAAATCGATTGATTTCCTTCGGGGTCTCGTTGATTTCTTCTTTGGCAGCTTCACGGAAAAAACCTTCTGCAACGAAATTCACCGCGCCATGGACACTTTTGATTATCATATCGTACGTACTGTGGTAGAGAAAAGCCGGCATGTCCATCAGTCAACAAAATCGTTAAGTTCCTTTCAAGTCTAGTTCCAGCAACCGCATCGTGAAAATGAATCGCCGGTTCATCTCGTAGGTGTTTTTGATGAGAGAGCAGGAGTGAACGAATCGCGTCGGGCAAGTGTCACACGATATGGATATTTTGAATCCGAGTCCTCGAGTGCTGGAGGTTCCAAACTCCACAGTCCTTTCACTTGATGAAAGTCGCAATTGCAGCAAAAACGGTGATGGAATTGATGACTTGATACTCCAGAAAGGCATAATCCGGTACATCAGAGTCCAGCTTCAATTTCTTCGCAGACGCACTGAAACTCGCAGGATCACTTTCCATCAACTGCGGATTTATTGGGTGCCTTTTCCGAGGTTGACTTTTTCGAAAACCTAGCGAGGACCGATCGTTTCACCATCCTTTACGCTTAGAACACCCAGGACTCATTGCTTTAGCCCAAAACAACACTAAAATGCAACGTCGTTTCGCGCGCGGCAAACAGAGTTTTTGAGGTTACGGCATTCAACGTAAACACGATCGTGCGCATCCCGGTGCGCACGTGAAGGATGCCGATGTCTCTTTTCATTTGGGCAGCAGTCGGAGCGCTTTGTTCCGCGCGCTACCTGCTCCGGTACGGTAGCGCGCGGTATTTGACACGATTCTCTTTAAACGCTCATAACTTTGGCAATTTTCGGCTTTCGATTTCTTCAATAAAAAAAATCGATTTTTTGAACCTATGCAGGTAGGCATCACCCCTTAAGTGAAAGATCGTACTACAACATACTCGTAATTCAAATCAATTGACAATTTCACTATCTCGATACAGTCTGACAAAGAGTGTATACATTTTTTGGCGGACAGTATTATAGCGCTAATTAATTATCAGTTGAGAAATTTCACTTATCATTTCTGTCACATGCGAGATGCTAAATGTGAAAGGAGGCAGTATGGAAGAAATACTGTTTAATAAATGTTTAGATGAGGGGAGAATTCCAAAAATTATTTTATTATTAAAAAAACAAAACACAAATATAGGAAATTACCGCTATATAAGTTTATTATCGCATCCTTTTGGGAGAGACCTACGTCCAGGAGTGTACAAATAGTGACTGATGCTGAAGAAGAAGAGATACCCAGTTCCGGTGTACGAAATTTAACAAAAGCCCTATTGAGAACTTTCAAATATTATAACTGCTATTTGATATGATCACTCATAATTATTTCTAAAAATTTAAAACGTTCGTAAATACGTAAATGCCCCAGTTGAGTATTGTATAAGGGTTCCCTGTTCCTAATCTCAATAGTTTTCTTGTATTCGGCGATTATCATATCAGGAATAATTATTATAATCTGAAAGATAATTGGATTCTACTTGAGAATACGTTACTAAATACAGGGTGTACCATTTGAAAAAACGAACTTATTCAACTTTATAAGTTGGGTTTTTCTACCGCATTTTTTTTATCAGCCTGTATAATTTTTTGTATGAAATCATGGTTGGCTCTATAGTTCGAACCTTCAAGCAAATAATTGAAATGATTTTAATCGTTCAACGTCAATCACTGGGGCAAAAATAAAATTTCACCCAGACCATGCATTTCAACAAATTTTCAAATATTTCGAAAACGGCAAACAATAGATATAGGGAGTATTGAAGTAACTCACCTTTATTTTCTCCATTAAATTAAAAAATAACAAAAAATACAGGGTGTTCCATTTAAAAAAAACATAAGTTTGGTCTGTAACTTTATTATGGGACACCCTGTATAAATTTAAATATTTTTAGGGCGTGCAGCTCACTATTATACACAACTTATGTATAAAACATTTTTCGAAATTTTGAAAAATAAGCACGCGATTGACCGTTTCCAGAGCTCTGAAACACCCTGTATAGTTGTCTAGCGTCGGGCCCCACACACCTATCCAGGTATGCCACTGGAGGATCCAAAAGTGCCAATTGCGTCAATTTTCCGACTCCCTCTCTTTTATATTATTGTGTTGTTTTTTTTTTAATCTGTCGTGAACTTTATTTTATTTTTCATTAAATTCTTTTGAATATTTGTTTCGAGTACCCTCCCCTTTGAGGATCTGCCACTGGGTACTGGGTATGTCTCCGTAAACCTGATACATTAAAATGAACTAATAAAAATAAGAAATTAATCAATTGAATAGAATAATTTTAGAAAAATGTTATAAACTTTGGATTAAAATTTTACCTTAAAAATGAATGTCAATGTGCATTAATAAATAGATTCAACCTTGTGTAATTTCAATGGCTCTTTGTACTTCTTACATACAAAAGACAATATTGACATTATATTCCATTAAGTAAATTACTTCCAAAGAAAACAATAACATTTTAACAAAAGTAATAATTTTTCCTTCATTAATTAAAATATTTAGAATTATAAGTATATTGCTTCAATTAAAGTTTAGACATCTACAATTATGTCTAGTGAACGCAGCATGTATAAACTGTACAAGTTCCTCGGTATATTTCCACCAGAAAATAAATCTCTGTCAGCGAGGATTAAGCAATTGATCAAAGTAATCACCATCCTAATTTTCTGCAGTTATGCAACGAGTAAAAAAGAAAATCTTCATTTGGGGAATAAAAAATCCGACAAAATTATTCGAATAGTATGGACAGTGGTAAATTGCTGTTCTTTGCTGGAAACAACTTCAATTTGCTTGGGTTGCTTAACTTGGAACTACACCTCCTTTCACGAACTACTGAATTTTAGAAGAAAAATCGATTACAAATTATTTAAAGATTTCGGCATTTCATTTAAGCCGGTGACTTTAATTTATGTAAAGTTTTTAATAGTATTATTACCATGTTTCATGGTAATGATTGCTGATTATTATTACTGGTATATAAGGATCAATGTTGTAATATCATTTGGTAGTGTTAATGAATATTTGCAATACATTTACAATTATTTGATTATCATCGCAGCGTGCTATACTTTACAACTTATACAAAAAAGGTATCAAATTATTAATTCCTTGTTGATTGCGCTTTTAAAATGTACTGAAAGGAGTGATCAGATTAAGTTGGTTAACAATATTATTAAACTCCATTTTGATTTGTGCAATTTTTCTGAAAGATTGGGTACAGTTTATGGACACTGCGTTTTCTTATTATTCAATTTTGGCATCAACACTACACTTCTTGCTTTTTGTATGTTGGAGGATTTAGAAATATTGGATAGTCCCGAGAGAACGACGATTATTTTCTACAACCTATATATAAATGTAAGTAATAAATCTTTAAGTGTGGTTTGACAAGCGCCGAAAATATCAAAATAACTGTAAAACCCTGTCATTTTGTTGTCATTGAGTTCTTGAGATTTTTTTTTAAGAACTGTATGATCTACATTATCGAATGTTTTATAGAAGTCACTGTATGTAGCGTAAACTGTGAAGGCCTTCTTAAGCTACGCGCACACTTATCGGAATCGGACAGACGGCACGCACCGGCAAAAATTGCTTAACACAGTTGTAAACGAGTCATCGCACATTTATCGGTACGGTATGGAACGGATAAATGTGCGTTGACTCGTTTACAACAGTGTTAAGCAATTTTTGCCGATACGTGCCGTTCGTCCGATTCCGATAAGTGTGCGCGTAGCTTTACAAAGCATTTCTTCACCTAAAAAAGCTACAGTGTAGGGAGCCCGTTGTAGCGTGTAAAATACAAAAATTGTACCATATTTGTTCTATATAAAAAAGTGAATATGGATATTTTAACTTTTAATTCAATCAATCAATCGCCGAATAAAATCCATTCATATTTTGTACGCCGAGATAGTTGTTTTGATATAACTTTGTTGGAAAAACTGACTGTAAAAACACTCATCTATAATTTTTAAAATTGAAAAAGTGCACACCTTCGCTTTTACATAGGTAACTAATTATTCCAAATAACATATTGATCCCTGGCATGATTGGTTGCAATCCAAAGTGAAATATTCAACAGTTAAAAGTGTCCGAGGCGGCACATTAAGTAAATTAAATAAAGACGAAAAGTAGCCTGAAAATGTGAATATTAAATCTGTTCGTAACTGCGCAATTACAAAGACTAAAAACAAATAACTCAGTGGCGGCTCATCAACTTTTGGTTTGGTGAGGCACAGATTTAATATTATCTACACATCTTTTTTAAAGCCTCACGTTAGTAATACATTTCAATTTCAATTTCAATTTTCCGGGCCATACTTAACACGTTAAGTATATTTTGTTTACACAACTAATAACTAATTCCGGTAACGGGAACGACAAGCCAGGTACATTTTCGTTCCCATTCCCGTTCACGTTACCGTTCCTGGGTTGTTGTGAAGCTGCTTTAACCAGTGTTGCCATCTTATCACATAATATTTCCGCCAAATAGCCAACCAAGTACGAAATAAATCATACATTTTAACGGTGGAATTTAACGTTTTGCTTACGAATTAAGGTTGAATATTGGGTAGAACAATGAAATAATCCGAAGAAAAATAAATACAGATATTATTGAATTCCTTAAAAATTTGAATGAATCTTTTAAAATTAATATTTTTAGTAGTAGAAGACGAACAAATAAATCTAAAAAAAATGGTGATGTGGCCATCATGTTACTTTCTCCGACTTGATCGTATCATTTATATTTACACTTTTATGGTTTATTTTCAATTGAAATCATATTTTAAATGTACATCGAGCGTTGTGTAAACTCGGATGAAACTGACGTTTAAAACGTCAAAATTATGAAACATGGAAAAATTATGCTTCAAATTGGAAAACTCAGTTTACTCAAAAACTAAAGGGATTTCGAAAAAACTTATTCTTCATAAGTTGTTTATTTTAGCATTCTCTACAATTAATATTCACATAAATGTACTGTAGCTATTATCGTTTTATAATTATAAACCAAAAATTAAAAAAATAATAATAAATTTTTTTAATTAAAAATATTTTCAAGCAAAAGATGTTCATTTCTTTGTTGTCTTTAATGTTTATTTAAATGTTTTTTTGTGATATTTTTCATATTTAAGAAACTATTGGCAAAAAACAAAAAACAGTTAAGGTAAACGCCCACTTCCGGTGTACGAAATTTTACCAAAAGCTTTTCAGTTCTTCGGATTATCAAATAAGACGTATGTTCAAAGTTTCATATCAATTGCTCTATTAGTTTTTGAGATACAGCGCACACAGCCAGACACAGACACAAAAAAAAATTCACGAAATTGTTAAAATGGTATCTAGGGGCCCCAAAACGGATATTTCCGTAAAAAAATTTTTGAAAAAAAAATCACGATCACAATACTTTCTCGTACTTCGTAACGGACAAAGTAAAAATAGATAGTGATATAATAGAATTTCACAATATTTTTAAAGTCTTAACTACCATTAAAACTAACTTAAATTTTTGAAAGTCTGCCAATTTCTCGGAGTTATGAATTTTGGAAAATTAATGTTTTGAGTTTTCGAACAAGTGAACAAACAAAACTTAAATTTTTGAGAACGTTAAGTTATGAATTTTGAATGTTTTAACTTGTTGAATAATTAAACAAAACAAAAATCGAAAGCAAAATTGAGTACCACACATATTTTAATAAATCGACAGAACGACTGACCTTCAAAACTTTAATTTTTGTAAATATGTTCATTTTTGGGTGTTGAATTTTTGAAAATTATTGTTTCAAGTTGTCAAACGAAAAAAATTCTGGTATGATAGAATTGATCAAAAATTCTAGTAAATTCACAAAACATTTACCTTTAGAATTATCTTCGATTTTTGAAAATGTGTCTATTTTTGCGTGAGAATTTGTTGAATTAAATAATTAAGCACTGTTATATTTCTTACTTCACTCGTTTATTTATAACACTAAATGTACATTTCGAACACGATGTGTTCATTTTCAATAGTTAACTGATTGTTAACTATTTATAACTGTGTTTAATTATTTAATTACGCAACTTCACATAACTCACAAATACATAATGATTTGTCGAATATTTGAACAAAGAAAAAATAGAAAAAAAATAATACTGATATGATTTAATTCCTTAAAAACTCTAATGCAATCATAATACATTTACCTTTAAAATCAACTTTGAGTTTTGTTTATTTTTGCGTGAGTTATGAATTTTTGTGGATTAATATTTTAAGTAGTCAAACTTTTAAACAAAACAAAAATCGAAAACAAAATTGAGTTCCTCAAATATTTTAATACACCCACAGAACGGCTACCTTTAAAATTAACTTTTATTTTTGAAAATATGGTCGTTTTTGGGTGTTCTGAATTTTTTAAAATTAAAATTTCAAGTTGTCGAACCAAAAAAAATACTGATATAGGATGTCTCAAAAATTTAAGTATATTCACAAAACATCTGCCTTTAGAATCAACTTATAGATTTTTAAAAATGATTTTTTTATGTTTGTTGAATATTTGAACAAAGAAAAAATAGAAAAAAAAATAATACTTAAAAAACTCTAATGCAATCATAATACATTTACCTTTAAAATTAACTTTGAGTTTTGTTTATTTTTGCGTGAGTTATGAATTTTTGTGGATTAATATTTTAAGTAATCAAACTCTTAAACAAAACAAAAATCGAAAACAAAATTGAGTTCCTCAAATATTTTAATACACCCACAGGACGACTACCTTTAAAATTAACTTTGATTTTTGAAAATATGGTCTTTTTTGAAAATTAAGATTTCAAGTTGTCGAACCAAAAATAAAATACTGATATAGGATTTCTCAAAAATTTAAGTATATTCACAAAACGTCTGCCTTTAGAATCAACTTATAGATTTTTAAAAATGATTTTTTTAAGTTTGTCGAATATTTGAACAAAGAAAAAATAGAAAAAAAATAATACTTAAAAAACTCTAATTCAATCATAATACATTTACCTTTAAAATTAACTTTGAGTTTGGTTGATTTTTGGTTGAGTTCTGAATTTTTGTAGGTTAATATTTTAAGTTGTCGAACACTTAAACAAAACACATGAATTTTTGAAAATTAATATTTAAAGTTGTTGAACACTTGAACAAAAAAAATTATTGTTTTAAATATATTCACAAAACATCTACCTTTAAAACTAATTTTATTTTTACTTTCTCAGTTACGAAGTACGAGAAAGTATTGTGATCGTCAAAATTTTTTCTAAAATTTTTTTTACGGAAATATCCGTTTTGGGGTCCCTAGATGCTATTTCAACAATTTCTGGAAAAACAAAATGTGTCGGTGTGTGTGTGTGTGTGTGCGCGCATGTGTGTGTGCGCGTGTGTGTGTGTATCTGCGTGTCTGTGTGACTGTGTGTCTGTATGTCTGTATGGCTGTGCGCGCTGTATCTCAAAAACTAATACAGCAATTAACATGAAACCTTTAGACATAAGTCTTATTTGATAATCCTACGAACTGAAAAACTTTTGGTAACACATTCGGTGTACATTTAAAATATCATTTTGTCGATTTATTAAAATATGTGTGGTACTTAATTTTGCTTTCGATTTT
The DNA here is from genome assembly GCA_910593695.2 of Ocypus olens. Classification (NCBI taxonomy): domain Eukaryota; kingdom Metazoa; phylum Arthropoda; class Insecta; order Coleoptera; family Staphylinidae; genus Ocypus; species Ocypus olens. Next base: position 42,701,003 of record OU343055.1, read on the forward strand.
TGTTTTGTTTAATTGTTCAACAAGTTCAAAATTCATAACTTAACGTTCTCAAAAATTTAAGTTTTGTTTGTTCACTTGTTCGAAAACTTCGAAAATTAATTTTCAAAAATTCATAACTCAGAGAAATTGGCAGACTTTCAAAAATGTAAGTTAGTTTTAATGGTAGTTAAGACTTTAAAAAATATTGTGAAATTCTATTATATCACTATCTATTTTTACTTTCTCCGTTATGAAGTACGAGAAAGTATTGTGATCCTGATTTTTTTTTCAATTTTTTTTTTTACGGAAATATCCGTTTTTGGGTCCCTAGATACCATTTTAACAATTTCTGGAATTATTTTTTTTGTGTCTGTGTGTGTGTGTGTGTGTCTGGCTATGTGCGCTGTATCTCAAAAACTAATAGAGCAATTGATATGAAACTTTGAACATACGTCTTATTTGATAATCCGAAGAACTGAAAAACTTTTGGTAACACATTCGGTGTACATTTAAAATATCATTTAAATTGAAAATAAACCATGACAGCGTAAATATAAATGATACAATCAAGTCGGAGAAAGTAATATGATGGCCACATCACCATTTTTTTTAAATGTGTCACTTTTTCCGTAAGTTAATTTTTGAAAATTAATGTTTTAAGTTGTTGAACAAAAATCGAAAAGAAAATAAGTTTTGATATGAGAAGAGTTCTTCAAATATTTTAGCATATTCACAGAACATCTACCTTTGAAACTAGCTTTAATTTTTCTGAAAATGTGTTCATTTTTCCGTGAGTTGAATTTTTTTAAGTTAATGTTTTAAGTTTCTGCTTTTTCTCTTGTAAAATAGATGTTTTGAAAATACGCAAGTTTTCTCAAGGATTCAACATAATTCCGTTAGAAAATCCTCCAGCCGCTAAAACGAAAATTATTCCGCAATTCGGATTTAAAATCCGCCAGATAGCGGATTTTCAGCTGACTAGGCAACACTGGCCTTAACACAGCTGACAATGGCGAGCGCTGCGATTGTTCTCTCTCTATCACGCGGGTGATTTCCGACCAATGAGAAGCCTTTGAGGCTCGCCTCCAATATCTAAATAAATTTGCACGTTACAACGAACGCGATATATGTAAACTGTATGAAGGCATATTAAGTTGCATAAATTCCAATTGCGCTGCTTTACATTTGCCTCAAGTCTCGTCTGGGTGGGCGCGCTAATTCCAATCATTAAAAATAAGGAACATTCCGCTAATACAACAATTTATAATTACTGTATAATTATTAATTATCAATATTAAAGCCAACACGGAAGAAATTTATTGAATATATTTATATTTTTATAATATAGAAAATTAATGGTGAGGCAATGCCTCACCTGCCTCCCCTGACGAGCCGCCACTGAAATAACTTATTAAAACAACTATACTTCCCTGGCTATGTAATTTGATACATCATTTCGATTGGTGTCCACTAAAATTTTAATATAGATTGAAAATTAGAAATCATACTAATTTCTTTTGACAGAGTTTATTGGTGTTATTCTGAACAACTGTTATTAACAGTGATGTTATTAAAATCGCTGTTATTAACATTGCAATGTTATGTGAAATTGAACAGCGCTGTTAAAAACTGTATTTTGAACGACCAGATGTACACAAATTGGCAACAGTGCAATGTCTACAGCGCGACCAACTTCATGTTTATTATGATAGATGATTCAGTATAAGTTTTTGAAGATCTTTTAAGAAATAAAATGAGTGTTTCGTAAAGCATGTACGAGTATATGAATATTGGAATAATATTATTATCCATTTGAGTTTTTTGTTGATGAAACCACGAAATAACCTCAAAATATATCACCATTTTTGACAAGTGTTGTTTAACATCGAAAATGTTAATATACATCGATGTTAGTTGACAAACATTGTGTACAGAATCGTATATTCATAACATCTATCGATGTTAGCAAATAACATCGCTGTTAACGGCAACATTTTTGTTCAGAATAACACCATATGTTTCCAGATAAATTTTATAAGGTGGCAATTTTCGCTGGTGTTTAAATATTACTTTAATTTTAGGGAATCTGTTTTCGTGGCAATCGCTGTATTATATAGTCATATTAGTCGATTAAGCATATTTCCCCTATCCGAAACCGGTGTGCATTTTATCGGTGATGTGGAACAGTAAATTACTGATTGACATGTCTATAATATTCTAAATGATATTTTTCTATTGTAGTTTCAGATGTTGATGGTGGTGATATTTTGTGAGAGTGTAAAGAATGAGGCTAAGAAAGTCTTTGTGATGAGTCAACAGGTATTGATAGAGTCTACTGATGATTTGGTCACCAGCCGTTTACAGATTTTGACGCAACAAATTATTAATCGACAACCTTCATTTAGCGCAGCTGGATTTTTTGAAATTGATTTCTCTCTTTTGTATACCTATATTACTGTACTGATGTCGTACTTTGTTGTTTTGCTTCAATTTATGTAGCCTTATTATGTAACAAAAAATATTATTGTGTGTAGATTATAAAATTAACTGCACTATTGTTTGGTATTCTTGCAAGTGAAAAGTAAGATACTCTTTCTTGCCTATTTAATAATTGTTTTAAATAGTGGTAATATTTACCGGAAGCACAAATAAATTCAAATCTTGCTTACTCTAATTGTCTTAACAAATTGCACACGTTTCAGAAATTATTCAACTTTAATTATACAGAGTCCGCCAAAAAAATGTATACACACTTAAAGGGACGAAAACTATTATGTGTTTGTTTCACATTTATATACATATAGTACTGACTTCAGTTAAGCACATGGTTACTATAGATCAAGGGCGGCTCGTTATACAGGGTCCTGCATCTCACCTCCCGTCTTCTATAGCTCAGTTACTAATTAACCCTCTATTGTATACTGTTCCCAAATGGGAACATAATTTTTGTTAGGCAAATGCAAATGCTATCTTAAGTAATAAATATTTACTAAAATAAATAAAACAGATTCGAAAACTGTAAGAGATCCTCAACAAAATTTATTTTTGAGGAAATCTTTCAGACGACTTAATTTTTACTTTCTCCGTTACGAAGTACGAGAAAGTATTGTGATCGTGATTTTTTTTTCAAAAAATTTTTTTACGGAAATATCCGTTATGGGGTCCCTAGAGGCCATTTCAACAATTTCTGGAAAAAATTTTTTTGTGTCTGTGTGTGTGTGTGTGTGTGTCTGTGTGTGTGTGTGTGTGTCTGTCTGTGCGCGCTGTATCTCAAAAACTAATAGAGCTATTGATATGAAACTTTGAACATCCGTCTTATTTGATAATCTGAGGAACTGAAAAGCTTTTGGTAAAATTTCGTACACCGGAAGTGGGCGTTTACCTTAACTGTTTTTTGTTTTTTGTCAATATTTTCTTAAATATGAAAAATATCCAAAAACATTTAAACGAACATTGAAGACAACAAAGAAATCAACATCTTTTGCTTGAAAACATTTTTCATAAAATCAATTTTATTCGAGAAAAAAATTTATTAATTTTTTTTCATTTTTGGTTTATAATTCTAAAACGATAATAGTTACAGCAAATTTATGTTAATAATAATTGTAGAGAATGCTAAAATAAACAACTTATAAAGAATAAGTTTTTTTCTATATCCCTCTAGTTTTTGAGTAAACTGAGTTTTTGAATTTGTAGTATAATTTTCCCATCTTTCATAATTTTGACGTTTTAAACGTCAGTTTAATCCGAGTTTACACAACGCTCGATGTACATTTAAAACATGATTTCAATTGAAAATAAACCACGAAAACGTAAATATAAATGGCTATGATACCATCAAGTCGGAGAAAGTAACATGATGGCCACATCACCATTTTTTTTCTTTATTTCTCAACTGGTAGAGCAAACATGTTCGTACAGCGCACAGAAAAAACTAAACAAACCAATTACAAGCAACTCTAAGGAAATGGAGCAATTCATATGAATATTGATTTGGATGTCCTCTCATCAGACAACTTTCCTCAAGCAGGTATTAGACAGCTAAAACCAGAAAGGATCAAATTATGGATGTTATGCCTCGAAACAAGTTTGAAGAACTCAAACGCTTTCTTCATTTATTTGATAATTGTGTTTTGTGCCAAAAATACTGACAAAATTACGTCAGCACTAAACCAAATAAAAGATTAACAAATTTCATAAAAAATATAAGCTCCTGCATCTGTTAAGCGAAAGATCGAACTACAACATCAATTGACAATATCGATATCCCGACACAGTCTGACAAATACTGTACACATTTTTTTTGGAGGACTCTTTTGATCATATGCAGGCTTTGCAAAAAAAAACAAGAGCGTGGTAATGTGCCCGGTCATTGAGCAATCTAGGCACTAGTGGTTTGGTGAAATATTGCAACGTTTTTAGTGAATGAAAGAAAGTGAAATGATGAAAACAGTTGAGAAATTTCACTTAGTTTTTTATTATACAAAATGGCGAAAAAACGGATTTTTTTATTTTAATTTATATTTTCTAAACGAAAACGATTAATTCCACGCGTTTTTAACTAATAAGGGAAGGTCCCCAGTTATCTCACTGTTTTCGCTCTATGCAAAAAGATGTTGTAGGAGATGCCAATTCTAAAAGTTACAGCCCCTACCTTTACGTTAAAAAAATGGCGATATGATAACAGCACGATTTAGGATCTGGAACCGGTCGAATATTTTATGAACAATGCATTTTCGAAAAATAGTGTTATAGTCACAAGTTGGATAGTGTTAACAAGGTCAGACCAATGTCGACTTATTTTTTTATAGAAACTGCAAACTTTTATTGCACTTTCTTCTTCTGCTAATTAATTTAAATAACTGTTATCTGAAACATTTTTTTTATTTGTCCCATATTTTTTGAGATATACCCTTTGCGGGGCGGTGGGACATATACGTCCCACCTACATTCCCTCGCTCAGATGCCATTATTTTGTACCCTAGGCCATGTCTCACGTGGACAATGGGTGTTGGGGATTTCATGAGTTCCCTCAACTACCCAAACTAAAAATTTGGCGTTATTGTTCACTGGGAATTTGTTATTAACAAATAAAGATGAAAAATCGACTTTTTTCAGAAAAAAATCGGTCACGTGAAATTTTTGCAATTAACAATATGATTGTATTACCTAAATATATGTTTTTGGGGTCCTTGATTACGAATCCGGTGTCAAAAATGACTTTTGACAGCTGTCAACTGTCAAAACAGCTGATAAGATTCACATAATATTTGAGATTCGCGAAAAATGCGCTGATTTCATTTTCTGGTGTACTCTAGTCCTGACTTACGATAAGCTGATATATATTTTGGCAATTGGCAGCTGCCAATAGACTGTCAAAAGACGAGAATGCTAATTAAAATCTAATCTGACTAGCATTCGGGGCATTATTGAGGAGCCTGATTTGAGATGGGGACTTCAGAGTGTATCGCTCATTCTACAACTTGTGAATTGTTCGATATGTCATCGGACTGTCAAGATGGTGCAAGGGTCACAGAAATGGAAGCTGCCACTTATTTTATAGGTTTTCGCGGTCACTGTTCGCGATTTCACTACCTAAAATATTGGTTGACAGTTGACAGTTGTCAACGGACTGTCAAGATGGTACAAGTGTCACAGAAATAAAAACTGACACTCATTTTATAGGTTTTCGCGGTCACTGTTCGCGATTTCAGTGCCTAAAATATCTTTTGACGGCTGTCAATTGCCAAAAGAGCTGTCAAATTAGATCATCTTCGGTTATTCCCTAAGAATAGTTTCTATCTGGAAAAATTTTGTATTTTGAAATGAGGATTCAAGATTTTGTAGAGGATGAGATCCCAAGTGATAGCCAATCAGTAAATGACGATTTCGAGGATAGCGAAGACGAGGAGTCTCTCTGTCAGGATGATTTATCAGAAGAGTCATTTATTGGGCTCTGTGCTCTAGAAAAAGAGTCAGACGAGGCTAGTGACTCAGATGACGATACTCCTCTAAGCATTCGGCTATCTGGGATGGACGGAATCTGGGAGAGAAAGCGTAGGGGTGCTACTAATAAACCTTTTGTCGAACATACTGGCCCTAAAAATCTACCAGAGAATGTCAAGAGCCCGGGAGATGTTTTTTTTATGTTTATTTTCTGAAACCAATATCAACTCCATTGCAGTTCAATCTAATCTCTATTGCTGTCAACAGAAAAAAAGTATTCACGGATATCACCCCTCAAGAAATCAAACAATGTCTTGGTCTGAACATAATGAGGGGAGTTAAACGGTTACCATCCCACTACAATTATTAGTCTTCCAACGTCCAGCTCAATGATCATTATGTTAGTTCTACGATGAGCGTGAAGATTTTCGTTTTTACTATCCAGTTTACATCTGAATGACAGTTCGAAAGAACCAAAGAAGAAAGCTGGGTACGATAAATTGTACAAAGTAAGACCCTTTCTTGACAACCCCTCAGGCACATATTTGCGATTTTATGACCCAACCCAAGCGGTGGATGAGAGCATGATCAAGTTCAAGGGCAGAAGCTCCATGAAACCGGCCCCGAGAGGCTTCAAATTTTGGGTGAGAGCTGATCATTATGGCTATGTTTGTGAGTTCCAAATATACACCGGAAAGGTCCAGGGAAGACCAGAACTTTTCTTAGGCGAAAGGGTAGTTAGAGATCTGACTCGAACCTTGGTCAACAAAAACTATTGTATTTATTTTGATAATTTTTTTACCACCGTGGACTTGATGTCGAGTTTGCTAGTTGACGGAATTTTGGCATGTGGAACAGTGCGGAAAAATAGGAAAGATTTACCCAAACTACAAACGAGAGATAAAGAAACGTCGCGCAGGGATAGCGAATTCTGGACTACAATGGGTGAAGTGGATCGATAAGAAGCCGGTACATTTTCTAACCAATTTCCATGACGCTTCTATCATCTCAGAAACCAGAAGAAAGCAGAAAGATGGGCTGCATTGACAAAGCGGATGCCATGAAAAATTGTTACCAAATATCTCGCAAGAGTAAGAAATGGTGGAATCGAATTTTTTGGCACTTCGTAGACGTGACTTTGGTGAATTCTTTTATTTTATATAAACTGTTCTTTCCACAGAACACTTTATCGCTCAAGGACTTCTGGCTATCAGTGGTTGATCACCTATTAGGGTTTCCTGATCGTCCAAAAAGAGGAAGACCTTCGTCCGAGCTCCCTTCTAGAAATGTTGTGCAAAATTCGATTGCAAAACCTGCAATGTTTCCCTGTGCATAGATGAGAGGAGCAATTGTTATGAGAAATTCCATGTAGCTAAAACATCATGAAATCGTAACATACGCCCGAAAAAATTCAAAACAATACGTGGTTGGTAGATTTTTTTTTTAATTAGGAATAAACAAAAGAAAGATAAAAAACTTACAATGATTGTGAAAAAAAAACAAAAAAAAACAAACAAAACAAACAAAAAAATACAAGAAAAAACAAAAACAAAATACAAAAAAAAATATACAAAAAATATATACAAAAAAAAAATTGAACTAGCATCTCCTCACGTCCACGTCGTTAGTTCTGGGTCACACAAAGCGGAATAATATGTCTTTAGCAGGCTTCGACAATTTTTTTTTGTGATTATCTTGCTTGTCACAATTTAAAAGTTTGAGTGAGTGTAAAGCTGCCAAAACTCATTCTGGATGTGTTAACGTTACTTAGCGGTCTCAGAAAGCTATGGAATGATGTCCAATTCCTGTTTTTATGTCTACTGCTCCATCCTGACAGGTCTGTGTCGGCTGTCAACAGCCAAGATCTGCACTTGCCAGCAAGCTTGATCCTCAAATCTCCCAAATTATTCAATAAATGCTGATTTTTGTATGGTCTTTGCTAATTACATTATTTTACAGTTGGTTGAGCAGTTGCCAGCTGCCAATGTCCATCTCGGATATCGATATTCTGCCCGGTAAAACCATGCCAACCTTGTATTTTGATTTCGTTCTCTTCACTGGGACAGTTATTTGACCTCTGTCAACTGCCAACATATTCTTTCCACTTCATTGTTAGTCATCAATTATATTCCCAGAGAGCCAATGGACGTCTGGCTACTGAGTTTGATTTTATAATACATGACTTGACAGCTGGTTTGACAGTTGAAAAGCTGTCAAAACTCTTTTTCGATGTTGCAATCTTGTTCAGCGACCTTGGGAAGCGGGAAACGACGCCCAACATGTTTCTTACTACATTCTGTCTATTTTGACAGTTTTTGACAGCTGTCAACTATCGGAAAATTCTTCCCACATCATTATTGGTCTGTAACCTTCCTGGATCAACCAATGAATGCCTATTTCCCGATTTTCATTGCATTTTCCGAAACTTGACAGCCGATTTGACAATTGATAGCTGTCAAAACTCATTTCTGACTCCGAAATCGGAATCAGCGACCCCAAAAACCGATGTGCCAAAGTGCCATTAGTTTCCCCGTTTTATCTCCTTCCCAAAAATGTGCCCCTCAAAGGGTTAAGTTATGATTTGACATGGTTTAACATAATTTTAACTCATTATTTTGTAAAAAGTGTCAAAGAAACAATATCAACACCTCTGTTTGAAACAAAATGTTCCATTTAATCTTCAGTTTCGACATTTACGTCAAAACTCATCTTTGACTTTTAGTACAGATCTAATAAACGGAGTTTACTTTGCGGCTTTTAGTTTGAATCCAGATCGAAACTGAAAACAAATATTATATCGGTGTTTGCATTAAAAACAAAACAAAATATTTAGTTTTTTAATTACCTTAAAATAAAAAAAAATATTTGTATACCAAGGCACCAAAGTTGTTTTTATGATGATTATGGAGATTTTTATTTAATATAATCCATATTAGTTATAAATATAAATCCATAACTTTACTGCTGAGCTGTACATTAAATTTGTTCTGAAATGGAGAAATTATACAATTACAAATGTTAATAGTAGGCAACCAACAATATACGTTAAGCACAATTACATTCTTTGAATTCAAATTTTTAACGAAGAAATGTAAAAGAGGCTGTGCACATCAAATACAGTGAGATTAGAAAGTCGAAAATAGTTGGCAGCACATTTTCTAAAAAATTATATTGGCTGTCTGGAATTATTCGATGCAGTGCAGTTTGCGTTTTGTTAACTCTGACATCTTGTGGTTTTTTAAGGTTACTTGTTTGAAAAATAGTTTTGTGCGTTTTTATCTGCCAATTTTAAACATTAGCAGTTATTTTTATAAATGATTATCACCATTAATAATACTCGTACATTTAAGATTCATTATCTAGCTGTTTTATGCCAAAATTACCATTCTTAGTGATGCCACTGAACTTCTGTCAGTTACCTTATCCTTATGTTTTAAGGGCTGCCAACTATTTTCGACTTATTGATCTCACGGTACATATTTTGTTTAATACTGCCATGTGCCATTTAATACTGATATGCGAGAGGAAGAAGCTGGGAGTGGCGGAAAGGGCGGTGTAAAGGAATGTAGGAACGAGAGAGAAATGTGGAAGGTGCTGAAGAGAGGGAACTAAAAGAGGAAAATAGGGGTGTCGTTAGAAGAATGGACCAGGAAATGCAAGGAGGAGTGCGGGAAACAAGGGACAATTAGAGAAGTAGGACGAGGTGTTAGAGTCGAAAGAGCATTCAAGGAGGTGAGAGGAGGAAATGCGGCTGGAAGGGATGGGTTAAAAGCAGAAATGTGGAAAGAGATAGGGGAAGGGGGGGAAGAAGAAGTACAGAGAGATAGTAAACCGAATGTGGGGTGGACAGGAGAATATGCCGGAATCATGGAGAATCGGCAGGATGTGTCCGGTGCACAAAGGAAAGGATATGAAAAAAGCGGAGAACTACAGAGGGGTGACAATAATGAACACGGGATACAAGATAATGATGATTATGGTGGAGAACGGATTATAATTAGAGGTAGAGGATAAGAGAATGCTACCAGAATCACAAGGGTGATTTAGGAGGGGGAGGGGCACGAGGGAACAGGTCTTTACCCAGCAAGGATGACAGAGAGAGTGATGGAAGAGAAAGAGAGTGTGTTTGCGGTATTTGTGGATTTGAAAGCGGCGTATGATTCAGTACCGAGGGAGTATATGGTAGAATGTTTGAGGAGAAAGGGGGTGAGTGACGGAGTGATAGGTTGGGTAAGGGACGTGTACAAGGAAACGTGGGTGGAAGCAAAGGTGGGAGAGGAGATATCAGAAAGGTTTAGGACGTGGAAGGGTTTGAGACAGGGGTGCCCTTTGAGCCCGGTATTGTTCAATATTAGTGAGCTAGAAGAGGTGCTGATGAAAGGACAGGAAGGGGGGTGGTGATTGGAAAGGAGAAGGTATGGATGTTGGCGTATGCGGATGATATAGTGTTGATGGCGAGAGATTGGGAGGGAATGAAAGGCATGTTGAAAAGGGTGGAGAGATATATGAACAAGAGAGGACTAAGTGTGAATGTGGAGAAAACGAAATGGATGAGATCCAGGAATAAAGGGAGAGAGGGGAGAGTGAAGGAGCTAGATGGAAGGGGAAGGTGATTAAGAGGGTGAAAAGTTTTAGGTATTTGGGATTTATTTTTAAAGGGACCAGTGGGTACGAAGAACATATGAGATGGATTCAGGGAAAGGCGAGGAGAGCATGGGGGATGGCGTAGGAAAAGTGGGGGAAGTGGATGGAGAATGATGTTAGAGTGACATGCAAGGTATGGGATGCGTGTGTAAGGCCGGTATTAATGTATGGTGTGGAAGCGTGGAGGACGAGAACGTATGAATGTATAGAGAGGGAACAGTTATGGTTCCTGAAGCGAATGTTGGGACTAGAAAAGTCGACGCCGGAATACATTCTGTTGCAGGAGACTAACAGGGTGAGATTGGCATGTGAGGCGGTAGAGAGAATGGTGAAGTATGAAATGAAGCTATTTGGGTTAGGAGAGGAGAGATTGGTGAGAACGGTGTGGGAGACGTGTATGAATGTAGAAGGGGGGAGGTGGAGAGAAGAGAGAAAGAGAATGTATGAAAGGAGAGGACTGGCTGAGTTGAAGGTGCAAGAATGGAGAAGATGAAGGAAGTGGAAGCACAGGAGAGGCAGGGACGAATAGATAAGAGCGAGTATAATTATATGTTTGGAAGATGGCAAGTGTATGGGGGGTACCAAGATACATGAGTGAGGGTGGGTGGAGCAGGGAGGAAAGGATGATAATGGCGAGGACTAGGTGTGGGTCTGGAGAGAGGGGAAGGAATAAATTGATGGGGGAGGATTATATGAAATGTAGGTTATGGGAATGGGGGAAGGATACGTGGAGACACCTGGCGGAAGAATGTGAGAGGACCGTAGACTCTTGCCTTCTTCGGCACGACAAAGGAAGATGGTACAATGGCCTTGTTTACCCCAACACTCAGCGGGGACTCAAATTTATGGGGTAGTAAAATCTTCGGTTCCAGATGGGGTCGGTCGCATTTCCGGGTTCGTGCAGGTATACAAACAGTTTTGCCTCATCAGGGCATTTTCAAGGGAATTTCAAAATGAATTCAATGACAAAAATTCCTAGAATTTGGTTCTCAATTTTTTTATATAGAAGAAAAATGTTTTCGCTTACACACTCGGCGTCAAAAAAAACCGCGCCACTCGAAAAATCGCGAAAAAACTCGATTTTTGAAACCGTCGTAACTTCAATTTGGTCGAAAATCGATTAATCTTTCAGTTTGGGAAAGATTTATCTTTAAGAATCTGTAGTTGATTTTGACCCCAAGTCCACCCCCCCCCCCGTTTTCAAAAATTCATAACGTTGCTCCAAATTATCGAAACGACTCGAATTTTTAAGGCATTTGAAGGAAATTGATTAAATTTTTCTGCCTTTGTGGCGAAATTTCCCGCCGATTTTTTTTGCGCACGGTACAGCTTTTCAAAGTTGCACAATTTTTTAGATACAAAACATTTTTTTTCCATCGCGTTGTTACGGGGGGTGGGTTAGACTTGGGGTCAAAATCAACTACACATTCTTAAGGATAAAACTTGAATCTTTCCCAAACTGAAAGATTAATCGATTTTCGACCAAATTGAACTAAGTTACGACGGTTTGAAAAATCGAGTTTTTTCGAGTGGCGCTTTTTTTTGACGTCGAGTGTGTATTAAAATTGTACATTGGTTGTAAAAATCGAAACTAGTCAGAATAAAAAATTTAAAAAATGGTTCAACCAACCAATTGGCTATAATTTCGATTATGTAATGTTTGATTATAGGTTAATAAATTCGTGCATTCGTTCATTTCCGGGTGACAGCCCAACTTAAATGACTTATTTAATTATTAATGTATTGACTAATAATGTCATTTACGGATGGATATCAACTTAAATTATTTCGGGAATGAAAATTACACTTTGGGTTAACATTATTCCATAACGCATGTTTATGCAATGAATCCTTAAAAACATAATTACAATCATGATGAAACATTGGTTTATTTTGACCAAATGGAGATCTACTATTGGGTCAAACTAAGATGGCGCAATGAAAGAAATAATCAAACTGAAAGTAAGAAAAAATTTCACACTGGAGGTTGTTTGAATGACAATCTTCATCTATCAAATTTTATATTTCTGTTATGCGTATGGCAACTTTGATTTTAATGTGATTATTCTATTGGTTAAAAATTTGAATCATAATGAAAATCTGTACTATAATGAATAACATTAAAATGCAGCTATTGAATTTATAATTAATATATTCAAATCTGGGAGTAGAAAAAAATCTGTTATGATATTGTACTCATATTTATTTTAATTTTATTAATTTATAAATCACACATTGTACATATATTAAATTCAAATTAATAACTCTATATTTTAATTTATTTTTATTTTTTGCATTATTTATCAATCCTTTTTCATTGAACAGCAGATATTCTTATTGATAATAATTTTCTTATGAATTTCATTATTGTATTCATGTTCCGACGCATTAAATATCTGTATTAACAAGCAGGTAAAAAGGACCTACCGATTTTGGCACACGGCAGATTTTTGGGACGCTTTACAACATCGTAAACTTGAGACCCCACTGAGTGTTGTGGTAAATAAGACCTTGGTGCCATTTTCCTTTGCCGTGCCGAAGAAGGCAAGAGGTAGTGGTCGCGTGTGTGTGGTGTAATCATTTATAATCATAATGATCATGATTTCATAAGTGACATGCAATGAATATTTAAATCGGACGGACCGTATAATCATTTCGAGTAAAACTCTTCAATACATTTTTTTTACATATGGTTGATGGTGGTAGCCATTACTTTGTGATACATTTTGATTCGGCAATTTAGGAACTTATCAATAAAATGCACTTCTTGGTATCACACACATTTCTTTACGATTAAGGATATTAAAGTCATTATGTTCATATTATTATTGGCCAATGATTAAAATGAAATAAAAATTACAGAATACGTAACCCCTAAATCCTTTTCGATCATTTTTCCGATCGCTGCTCGGGTTCAATTACGTGGGAAAGTTAGGCAAACACACGGTGCTCGGAGAAAACTTACGCGGGGTTGTTAATACTTCGCAGAAGCCGTTATTGGGCTTCTTTCACAGGCAACATCTGAAGGAAAGTCTCTCGTTCTACTGTGCCAGGAAATAAGTGCGCCGGTCGGTGACGTTTAAACGTCAAATGCCGGGCCACTAGGAGCCGGTCACGACAAACATTCGCCACCGTTCGGCGACTCGATTTTTCTGCGTGGATAAGTTGGGGACTCGCATGGAGGTCGGGGAAAACACACGCGGTGTTATTAAAACTTCGGGGAACCTGTGTATGGCCTTTTTGGTACGGAAAATTCAAAGGCAACTCTCAATTAACCGAACAATACATTGTAATGTCAAACAAATTTCCGGGCGGCTTCTATTGATTGGCGAAATAACATGACGTAGTCTCACCTGATTGGTTCATTATTTTAACAGCCTAGGCATAAATACGCATTTTTAAAGCCTAGTCCGCAAAAGTGAAATTTCACGGACTAAAAGCAGTCCGAAAAATCTTACATTTCATATCAATCCGCAAAAAAGGTTTTTTTTTTACTGCACTTGAAACTTTTAGTTTCTTACGTAGATACACAAAAAGAAAGCTTTACTTTTATCCACTCAATCAGTTGCTAAGGAAACGAGTGAATGAAAGTAATTTACACTCACTTGTATGTCACTTTCACTCACCCTAATGTCAGTGGAAATATTACAGTGTTCTTGTCGTTGGACTTACAAGAGCCATGACATGTTAGTACCAATATGTCAGCTCCTGAATCAGCCAAGAGCGTGGCAAAGGTTCAGTCCTGGTATATTAGCTATCGAATTCACTCCTAACACTTTATATGTGTTACTTCCTTTTCGACACTGAAGAAAAAGCCGTCCGTCAGGAATGGAACTGCGTTCTTTATACTTTTTGTATACATCTGGAAAATGTATTCCCATTCCATTTACAACTACTGTAAAGTTCCTAGCTTTACCAGTTTTAGTGATTGGAACTTCTACAACTAATGCTGGATTAACGTCCTCAAAATTTTCTTCTACGTCATTGATCATCATTTTACATAATTCATCACACTGACAGCCACCAAATATGCCCATCATTATCACTACTTTCTGAAGAATCTAGTCTTGGTCCGGCGCTTCCAGTAAAAACTCGCAAACATCGTTTCTTGAGAAAGTTGCAGATTTTTTTAGGCTGATGGTTTCTACATTTTGTTTTCAAAAAGAAGGTAAGACTGCTGAAACTATATCATTTATTTATTATATGAATTAAAACAACTAATAGCTTTTCAAAAATCTCTTACCTGGAGATATAGTCTATTCGGTGGAATCTGGCGGCTGAGGTCGTAAAACGGTGGGTCCGCCCTGAGGATCGACGCGCCCTCTAAGAAAAGGTATTGGTGGTTCGTCTAATTGCATCCCATACATTTATTACTGTCCTTCGCTCCTATTGGTATACTCCAGTACTTCTCAGCAAAGATTGGTTTGAGATAAAAAATATTACGTCCCCTACTTACCGAGCTCCAACCCTCTTTTACGACCACAACCGCCAAATTCCAGAGAACGGGCTATATCAACGTTTTGAAATACAAACAGTATACTCCTCAACATTAAATACCGCGACCACGCTGATTCTTCTCCCATATTTTTAAAATATGCCATCATAACATTTTCGTCTATTCCTTTTATCCGTTTCTCGCTCTGCCTTTGTGTACATTTTTTATTTTGATTTCTTAGCCAACATTTTGTACCTCGCGGCATTTGCCTGTTGCAGAACATCATCAAGAACATACAATTCTTCATCATCCATCATTTCCACAATTTCCACAACACAATTTTGTATTTTTTTTGTTTTCCTAGCAACCAATCACTCCGAACAAGTGATTTATTTTTATTTAAAATTTTGAATACAAAGTTACAGACTTTATGGGGAGGTATCGAACAAAACCAAATACAGCCGCTTTCGTTCACTTGCAATTGCATGATCCACTAAGCTGCGCTTAGTGAACGAAATCTTTGCCTTCCTCATTCTTACTGTAAATAACTATTGTAAGTATGGAAATAGATTTGGGCAACAGTATTGTACACCACCGGAGTTACCACTTGATCTGGGCGGTATATTTTTCTGAACGAGAAGTTGATGCTCGTGTCCGTGGTTATTATATTTGTTGTATTCTCATTTATTCATTTTATTTGAGTATATACCTATATAACTACTATTGTTGATGGCTAATGGTCTGGATACCGAAGCCAGGCATGCAGCCGAATTAAAAAAAATAGAGTCGTATCTTCAAAAATATATTTCATACTTACGAACGTATTATATATTCATAATTAGGCTATACACCGTATCCAAGATAAGAATGCACAACATGGGGATCTTGAAAACGGTAAAATTAAAAAAAAAAATTGGGTTTTTTGATTTTTCCAATTTTTGTATTTATTTTAAAAGACATTAAAAAATGGTACTTTGTCATTGTCACTTTTTAAGCTCTACAAAATGGCGTCTTCGAATTTTTTATCCGTTGTTTCATCTCCGTGAAATTATAATCAACTTTATTTTTTTATATGGCCACAAAAGTAGAATATGGCCACAAAAGTAGAAACCTTGTATACGGTAGCATTTTTTATTACAAATTTAACGATGTGTGATTTCGGAGATGAAACATCGGATAAAAAATTGGAAGACGCCATTTTGTACAGCTTAAAAAGTGACAACGACAAAGTGCCATTAGTTTTATTAATGCTCCCATGCTGTGCATTCTTATCTTGGACATGGTGAATATCGTGCTTATTAAATTTAAACTATTATTAGCAACTAAAACATTTCAAATCTTAACATAAGTAATAACAAACCTCATTCCAGACCATTTTCACATTTAATTCAAATACAGACGGCTCGGTTTGTTTGCGGAAGGTCCCTCGAAGTAGCCCGAGGGATGTGAAAACACGAAAATAAACAAGAAAACATTGCAAATAGATAGATTAAACCCGACCCAGTTTTCCCTCCGTTTCGCACGTGCATATAAATGATTATTCTTGTTTATGGGCTTCCGAATGCACGGATAAGTCAGACTTCCGGGATAGTTTATATTATTTGCGAAAATATATGTATTCCCATGACCACTTACCGAACAAAGATAATTCGGTTACAGCGAATTTGTTTTTCTCCGGGATGCGAGAATAATACTGTTCTGTTGAACTTTATGATGCCATTCAATTTAAGTATGCATACCACCACGAAGACTTCCTGTCTAATTCCTCTAGTAGTGTCTAAATCACTTTCATTTGTATAATCGAGACTGATCGGAGTTGATCATGCAAGTGATCCAGATCATGCGTTAAAAATTACACATTTTTATTATTAGAGATATCAATTCAAAACTTGGTAGTGTTAATTGATTTGTATGTAAAATTACGTCCTGAATCCGAAAATAAAAGAATATGAAGTGTGTTCCGTTTAAAATTTGAAAATTGATGTCACTTCCGGTAAAACTAAAAGTGCATTAGGAAATCAAACAAATGCACAAAGACGAGCGGCAATTTCTCGTCCAGAAAATGGTACCGCCTCCAAGATGTTAATCTTGGGATCTAGCAGCATACGCGCTACCGACTAAACCACTAAACCTCCCAAGTAAAAAGTATTATTATATAAACGTTAATAAAAACAGTCTCTTTTCTTATGCATATTTAAATGTAATCTTATGAATAACACAAAGCTCACAAAAACAGTATTATTCTCGCACCTAAAAGAAACGTAAAACCACCGTAATCGAGTTACCTTTGCTTATCCATGTTATGTTAGAAAAAATAAAATCCATCTCTGAAAGTGTATTTACGCATTTCAGACATAAAGAAGAATAACTATCTATCTATTTGCGATGATGCTCTTTGTATATTTTTCATGTTTTCACATCCCTCGGATTACTTCGAGGGACTCTTCTAAGCAAACAGGGGCGAGGGCATATTTAAATTAAATAAGCAATTTTTTCCTACGCGGGTTTCTGATCTCGTTCGATATTTCAACGTCACGATCGACTTACTTATATTTGCTTTCCCAGTCAAGAGTTTGAAATATGTAATAGTAATTGTTTTTTTTATAATATACACTTAAAACAGTGTCTAAAATAGAAGATGGTTTTTAGCTTTTTAGTCTGAGTCTCAGTTTTGACTTTTTAATAAAGGTGTTATTTTCAAGTTATAAAGTTTTATCATTTATTGAAAATGTTGCAGACCCTAGAATATTGTAAAACATACTCATAAAACTTGTGCTTAATTTTAATAATTAATTAGGAGTGTACATCGAGCGTTTTTCAGGATCGGATGATACTGACCAGAGATGGGCAAAACTGTTACTTTTGAATCACGTTGCTACCTGTGATTGCTACTTTTTATATCAGTGCTTTTAAACTGTGACCATGATCACAAAAAACATCGCAGAACAAAATATAAAGAAACGCAGGAAAAATTCCATAAAAATCATCCTCAATGTCGAAGTATCGCTTATTCAAAATCAATTTGATTTTTGTAAATCCAACAATTTTCAATAGAGATCAGGATTTTTGAAAATCTTTGTTTTCATTTTTTGAGCACCTGAACAAAAACATCGCAGAAAAAAATATAAAAAACGCAGGAAAAAATCCATAAAAAATCATCCTCAATGGCCGAAGTATCGCTTATTCAAAACCAATTTGGTTTTTGTAAATTCAACAATTTTCAATAGAGATAAGGATTTTTGAAAATCTTTGTCTTAATTTTTTGAGCACCTGAACAAAAACATCGCAGAAAAAAATATTAAAAACGCAGGAAAAATACCCTAAAAATCATCCTTAATGGTCGAAGTATCGCTTATTCAAAACCAATTTGGTTCTTGCAAATCCAACAATTTTCAATAGAAATATGGATTTTTGGAAATCTTTGTTTTAATTTTTTGAGCACCTGAAGAAAAACATCGAAGAAAAAAATATAAAAAACACAGTAAAAATTCCCTAAAAATCGTCCTCAATGATGGAAGTATCGCTTATTCAAAACCAATTTAGTTTTTGTAAATTCAACAATTTTCAATAGAGATAAGGATTTTTGAAAATCTTTGTTTTATTTTTTTGAGCACCTGAACAAAAACATCGTAGAAAAAAATATAAAAAACGCAGGCAAAATTCCATAAAAAATCATCCTCAATGGTCGAAGTATCGCTTATTCAAAACTAATTTGGTTTTTGTAAATTCATCAATTTTCAATAGATATATGGATTTTTGAAAATCTTTGTTTTATTTTTTTAAGCACCTGAACAAAAACATCGCAGAAAAAAATATAAAAAACGCAGGAAAAATTCCCTAAAAATTATCCTCAATGGCCGAAGTATGGCTTATTCACAACCAATTTGGTTTTTGTAAATTCAATAATTTTCAATACAGATAAGGATTTTTTTAAATGTTTGTTTTAATTTTTTGAGCACCTGAACAAAAACCTCGCAGAAAAAAATATTAAAAACGCAGGAAATATTCCATAAAATATCATCCTCAATGGTCGAAGTATCGCTTATTCAAAACCAATTTAGTTTTTGTAAATTCAACAATTTTCAATAGAGATATGGATTTTTGAAAATCTTTGTTTTAATTTTTTGAGCGCCTGAACAAAAACATCGCAGAAAAAAATATAAAAAATGCAGGAAAAATTCCCAAAAATCATCCTCAATGGTCGAAGTATAGCTTATTCAAAACCAATTTGCTTTTTGTAAATTCAACAATTCTCAATAGAGATATGGATTTTTGGAAATGTTTGTTTTAATGTTTTGAGCACCTGAATAAAAACATCGCAGAAATAAAAAATATAAAAAACGAAGGAAAAATTCCCTAAAAATCATCCTCAATGGTCGAAGTATCGCTTTTTCAAAACCTATTTGGTTTTTGTAAATTCAACAATTTTCAATAGAGATATGGATTTTTGAAAATCTTTGTTTTAAATTTTTTTGCATCTGAACAAAAACATCGCAGAAAAAAATATAAAAAACAAAGGAAAAATTCCCTAGAATTCATCCTGAATGGTCGAAGTATCGTTTATTCAAAACCAATTTGGTTTTTGTAAATTCAACAATTTTTAATAGAGATAAGGATTTTTGAAGATTTTTGTTTTAATTTTTTGAGCACCTGAATGAGATTTGGAGATTATCGCAGTTTGGTTATTTTAAATTTTCAGTTAATGAAGTTTGCAATTTCAAAATTGGTTTCATGGTATTATTTCAAAATGTAAGTTTAGATATTCGCACTGAATCTTAAATTAAAATGAATTTTGAGTCATTTTGGGTTCACCATTTGTAGAAATTATTTTTATATATTTGTTTTTCAGTTGATGAAAATCGTAATTTGAACATGAGCGTAGGAGTAAATGGGAGTATACAGTATTGAATATAAAATAATATTCAGAAATGCTATTCTCTATTGTCTTCTTACAATCACGTTTTTAGGTAACAGTTGGGATTTTAAGGAGCAATCATAGTTTAAGTCACAGTTTAAATAGCAGTGATTTTAAGTAACTGTGATTGAAAGTAGCAGTGATTTCAGGTAGTAGTGAGTTTAGGTAGCAGTGATTTTAAGTAGCAGTGATTTTAAATAGCAGTGATTTTAAGTAGCGGTGATTTTAAGTAGCAGTGATTTTAAGTAGCAGTGATTTTAAGTAGCAGTGATTTAAAGTAGCGGTGATTTTAAGTATCAGTGATTTTAAGTAGCGGTGATTTTAAGTAGCAGTGATTTTAAGTAGCAGTGATTTTAAGTAGCAGTGAAATTCGCATTAGTAACGGTAACAACCTGTGAATTTTCAATACTAGTGAAAAATCACAGGTACGCGAAATATCGTCCATCCCTAATACTGACGTATGAAACGTCAAAATTCTGAAAGATGGAAATAACAAATTATACTTCAAATTCTAAACCAGTTTACTCAAAAAATAATTTCGTACACCGGAACTGGGTGTTTACCTTAACTGTTAACTGTTTTTTTGTTTTTTTCCAATATTTTTTTAAACATGAAAAATATCACAAAAACATTCGAACAAATACTGAAGACAACAAAGAATTGAACATCTTTTGCTTGAGAAAAAAAAATATTTTTAATTTTTTTATTTTTTATTTATAATTATGAAACGATAATAGTTACAGTAAATATATGTTGATAATAATTGTGGAAAATGTCAAAATGAACAACTTTTAAAGAATAAGTTTTTTTTAATCCCTTTGGTTTTTGAGTAAACTGACTATTAAAATTAGAAGTATTATTTGACGTTTCATCCGATCCGACAAAACGCTCGATGTACTTTTAAAATGTGATTTAAATAAATTAATAAAACAAGATGAAAGTGCAAATATAAATAACTATACTATCAAATCGGAGAAAGTAACATTATGGCCACTTCACCACGTTTTCGTCTGTACTTAATTTGTTCAAAAATTTATTTTAGAAATTTTACAAACTTTGAATGTATTTTTAGTTTTTCCAGTTTAAGTTTTAATTGTTGTTAGTTCTTTGTCGTCCGTGATTAGGCAATTGTTTGATTGGGAAATTAAAAAATGTATAATTTCTTTATTCGACTTTGAGCTTTGGAAACAAATTCCTTCATCGATTATTTTTTTTGCAAATTTTTCTAACTCTGAAAGTATTTTTAGTTTTTCCAGTTCAAGTTTGGATTGCTGACATTTCTTTGTCGTCCATGATTGGGCAATTGTTTTGCTGGAAAATTAAAAAATGTATCATTTTGAATGTTTGCAGATTTTATCTAAATCTTAAAGCAGCATCACTTTTGAGGAAATTTGCAAAGTTTCAAGTTTCTAGCAACTGTTTTTGTATATTTTCTTAACGCTCGGAAAATTCTCAATTTTTGATTTATAAAAACTTTAATTCAATTGCGATTATTTTGAAATCTAGTGAAAAATGTTTGCAGATTTAAACTAAATCTTAAAGCAGAAATAATTTTAAGTAAGTTTGCAAAGTTTCAAGTTTTTAGCAATTGTTTTTGTATATTTTTTTTAACGCTCGAGGAATTCGCAATTTTTGATTTATAAAAACTTTAGTTCTCTTGCGATTATTTTGAAATCTAGTGAAAAATGTTTGCAGATTTGAACTGAATCTTAAAGCAGAAGTAATTTTAAGTAAATTTGCAAAGTTTCAAGTTTTTGGCAATTGTTTTTCTATATTTTTTTAACGCTCGAGGAATTCGCAATTTTTGATTTATAAAAACTTTAGTTCTCTTGCGATTATTTTGAAATCTAGTGAAAAATGTTTGCAGATTTGAACTGGATCTTAAAGCAGAAGTAATTTTGAGAAGTTTTTAGCAATTAATTTTGTATATTTTTTTAGGGCTCGAGGAATTCGCAATTTTTGATTTATAAAAACTTTAGTTCTCTTGCAATTATTTTGAAATCTAGTGAAAAATGTTTGCAGATTTGAACTGAATCTTAAAGCAGAAGTAATTTTAAGTAAATTTGCAGTTTCAAGTTTTTGGCAATTGTTTTTGTATATTTTTTTAACGCTCGAGGAATTCGCAATTTTTGATTTATAAAAACTTTAGTTCTCTTGCGATTATTTTGAAATCTAGTGAAAAATGTTTGTAGATTTGAACTGGATCTTAAAGCAGAAGTAATTTTGATAAGTTTTCAGCAATCAATTTTGTATATTTTTTTAACGCTCGAGGAATTCGCAATTTTTGATTTATAAAAACTTTAGTTCTCTTGCGATTATTTTGAAATCTAGTGAAAAATGTTTGTAGATTTGAACTGGATCTTAAAGCAGAAGTAATTTTGAGAAGTTTTTAGCAATTAATTTTGTATATTTTTTTAACACTCGAGGAATTCGCAATTTTTGATTTATAAAAATTTTAGTTCTCTTGCAATTATTTTGAAATCTAGTGAAAGATGTTTGCAGATTTGAACTGGATCTTAAAGCAGAAGTAATTTTGGGAAGTTTTTAGCAATTATGTTTGTATATTTTTTTAACGCTCGAAGAATTCGCAATTTTTGATTTATAAAAACTTTAGTTCTCTTGCAATTATTTTGAAATCTAGTGAAAGATGTTTGCAGATTTGAACTTAATCTTAAAGCAGAGGTAATTTTAAGTAAATTTGCAAAGTTTCAAGTTTTCAGCAATTAATTTTGTATATATTTTTTTTAGAGTTCGAGGAATCCGCAATTTTTGATTATAAAAACTTTAGTTCTCTTGCAATTATTTTGAAATCTAGTGAAAAATGTTTGCAGATTTAAACTAAATCTTAAAGCAGAGGTAATTTTAAGTAAATTTGCAAAGTTTCAAGTTTTCAGCAATTAATTTTGTATATTTTTTTTTAGAGTTCGAGGAATCCGCAATTTTTGATTTATAAAAACTTTAGTTCTCTTGCAATTATTTTGAAATCTAGTCAAAAATATTTGCAGATTTGGACTGAATCTTAAAGCAGAAGTAATTTTGAGCAAATTTGCAAAGATTCAAGTTTTTAGCAATTAATTTTGTATATTTTTTTAGAGCTCGAGGAATTCGCAATTTTTGATTTATAAAAACTTTAGTTCTCTTGCAATTATTTTGAAATCTAGTGAAAAATGTTTGCAGATTTGAACTAAATCTTAAAGCAGAAGTAATTTTGAGTAAATTTGCAAAGTTTCAAGTTTTTATCAATTGTTTTTCTATATTTTTTTTAAGCTCGAGAAATTCGTAATTTTTTTTTATGAAAACTTTAGTTCTCTTGCGATTATTTTGAAATCTAGTGAAACATATTTGCAGATTTGAACTGAATCTTAAAGCAGAAGTAATTTTCAGTAAATTTGCAGTTTCAAGTTTTTAGAAAATTTTTTTGTAAATTTTTTTAAAGCTCGAGAAATTCGCAATTTTTGATTTATAAAAACTTTAGTTCTCTTGTGGTTATTTTGAAATCTAGTGAAACATATTTGCAGATTTGAACTGAATCTTAAAGCAGAAGTAATTTTTAGTAAATTTGCAAAGTTTTAAGTTTTCAGCAATTAATTTTGTATGTTTTTTTTTAGAGCTCAAGAAATTCGCAATTTTAGATTTATAAAAACTTTAGTTCTCTTGCAATTATTTTGAAATCTAGTGAAACATATTTGCAGATTTGAACTGAATCTTAAAGCAGAAGTAATTTTGAGGAAATTTGCAAAGTTTCAAGTTTTTAGCAATTGTTTTTGAATATTTTTTTATGTATGTGAAATTATTTATTATGGATTTTATTTAATTTGCTGAAAGAAAATTGTGTACCGAAATTAAAGAATAATTTTGTATTGTTTTCTTTATCGTGGATACGGTGGAACGATTTAATTTTTGGATTTTTTTTTTCAGATTTTTTCCGACCGCCTGCACATTTCGAAGCAGACGTTGCAAGGTATTTACACATTTATCAAATTTTAATTGCCCAATCGCCGCAGAGTTTTTAAACTGGCAAGTGCGTGGAGCCTCGCGATTGGCGATTAGACGCCCGAAGGCAAGTTTTTTTGTGCGATTTCGAATTCTTATCGGCTCGTCTTGCCCGGGCCCGACTGATAACACCAGTCTGCATGTCGCCGCCGCGAACGATGTGCGAAACGTGATCTATTATTTTTCCGAAAACCGTTTCTTCGACATTTCGGCCGCGGAAAAACCCGGGGGTTTTCGTTGCGAGCGCGTGTTGCTTCCCTTAAACGAAGGGGAGTACGTGTGAACAGTGTGTGTAAGACTATCAGTGATGGGTTTACAAGATTTAATACCGTTTTTTTTTCGGTATTAAACCCCGCAAACTCCCTTGGATTGCAGTGCTAGTGTGGGATTTTCCTTTCCATTTCATCCAACCATCCCGAAGGAAGGGGGCAAGGAGGGACGATGTTCACCTGACTTCATATGACATCTTTAGCAAGTTAAGAAGTGGTAAGGTAGGTCGGAGAGTAGTAAGCTGTTGGACGCCGTGCCGTAAGGCTTTGGTGAGTGACTTTTCTTTGTATAATTCGCGCGTCGGTTTCGCGTTTCTCTTCCAGGTTGTCCCCCTTGGTGTTACCGTTTTCCGGTGAAAAGGTGCCACCCGCTCCTCCTTCAGAAGGGCCGTTACCGGACGGTAGAGCAAAATGGGTCGGACCTTATAGGGCTATAGGTAGGGAAACAGAGGGGGACTGATACGAACGAGATCTTAACAGATCTTAACACTGGACCGCTTGCTCGATCCAGTGTTAAGATCTGCAGACCAAAAAATTAAACATCTATATTCAATTGTTTCGCTTATGATTTCAGGACACCGAGAGTTTCAACACCTACGGTTTTTATTGAAACAATAGGTGATGCGGTGCGTATCCTACAATTTAATCAGTTTGGTATAAAATGAGATTTTTTCACAGTCACACAATAAGTATTATAATAATGCCCGCCCGCCACCCTTTGTTTTCATGTTCACTCAACCTACAAACCATGTTTTCGGTTTTCTGGTAATTCAATTGCAATACGAGTTAATTCAACACCAACGATTGCATAAACAGTGTTTGTAGCTTAAGTAACAATTAAAACCACCACCTAGAAGATCAGCTTCAACCCTCTGTAAAGAGAACCCAGGCAACCAATTTTTCCAGGTGAGGTGCAAGAAATTACAGCGGAACTACACACTAAATAATTTGCTCGTAATTCTAGAAAATGTATCCCCTTAACCGAAGAGAAAATAAAGTAGAACACCAATTCACAATTTTTTAAATAAATTTCATTTATCCATTTGTTTGGATAAATTAAATTTGTTTAAAAAATTGATCCAAACGCAAGCATTGAAGATGACTAAACGTTCCTCTTAAACAGAAGATTGCGGATCTGAGTATTGTGCCAAATATCTCTTAATTTTTCCCGATCAAAAATAATTATGCAGGTACGAATTATTTTCCTTATTATACATGATTTTCTGAATGTTCTTTAATTTAGCGAGTGATGCCGGATTTAATACTTAAAATTCTATTGTTTAGTGAAATTTAAAAATTGATTAATACATCTTTTCGTGAAATTAATGTAAAACGCTAAAACTGCTCGTTTTTAAAATCCGAAATTTTATTTTTAAATTGCACAACTTCCAAATGCAAAACGCCAAAATTGCACGTTTTCAAAATTCCTTAATTTAGCGAGCGATGCAAGATTTAATACTTAAAATTCTATTGTTTAGTGAATATTAAAAAATTGGTTAAAACATTTTTTCGCGAAATTAATGTAAAACGCCAAAATCACCCGTTTTTAAAGTCTGAAAATATTTTTTTTAATTGCACAATTACCAAATGTAAAACGCCAAAATCGCCCGTTTTTAAAGTCCAAATATATATATATATTTTTAATTCCACAACTACCAAATGGAAAACGCAAAAATCGCACGTTTTTTAAATTCCTTAATTTAGCGAGTGATGCAAGATTTAATACTTAAAATTCTATTGTTTAGTGAAATTTAAAAATTGGTTAATACATTTTTTCGTGAAATTAATGTAAAACGCCAAAATTGCACGTTTTTAAAGTCCGAAAATATATATTATTTTTAAATTGCACAACTACCAAATGTCTTGTCCGATGTTGATGATTTTAACGGTAAAATATTGAAAATTTTGTGTAATTTAGAAATGGGTTGAAAAATATTTTAGTGTAATCAACGCAAAACGTTATTATTAAAATTTAACGTTTTCAAACTTCGAAGATTTATATTATGATTTTGATTTATAATATTGCACAACTGACAAACGCGTTGTCCGATTAGGATGATTGTAACGTCAAAGTATGAAAAATTTACAGCAATTTATAAACGTGGAATTAACATAAAAGATCAAAACTGCACGTTTTCAAAGTCTAAAGAATTAAAATTGCAATTTTGATTTTTGATAATTGCACAACTGCCGAACGCGTTATCCAATTTTTTAAATTCTATCGTCAAAATGTAGAAAATTGAATATAATTTTATTAATTATAATCTTTTTTTTTCGTGAAATGAATACAATGCAAAAATCTCACTGTTTTTTAAAGTTCCAAGATTTTTAAATTTAAAAAAATTAAATTTTTTATTTGAAATTGCACAACTGCCGGACGCATTATACGATTTTGAAAATTCTAAAGTCAGAATGTAGAAAATTTAGTGTAATTTTAAAATTAATTGCATTTTTTTAATAAAATGAACACAATGCAAAAATCTCACTTTTTTTAAACTTCCAAAATTTTAAAATTGCGATTTTTAAATTTTAAATTGCACAACTGCCAATCGCGTTATCCGTGTTTGAAAATTCTAACGTCAGAATGTA
This sequence comes from Ocypus olens, assembly GCA_910593695.2. NCBI lineage: Eukaryota > Metazoa > Arthropoda > Insecta > Coleoptera > Staphylinidae > Ocypus > Ocypus olens. The sequence goes on from OU343055.1 coordinate 42,727,773, forward strand.
GAAAATTTAGTGTAATTTTAAAATTAATTACATTTTTTTAATAAAATGAATACGATGAGATAGAAAATTTAGTATAATTTTAAAATTAATTACAATTTTTTAATAAAATGAACACAATGCAAAAATCTCACTTTTTTGAAGTTCCAAGACTTTAAAATTTGCTATTTTTATATTTTAAATTGTACAACTGCCGAACGCGTCATCCGATTTTGAAAATTCTATCGTCAAAATGTAGAAAATTTAGTGTAATTTTAAAATTAATTGCATTTTTTTAATAAAATGAACACAATGCAAAAATCTCACTTTTTTGAGGTTCCAGGACTTTAAAATTTGCTATTTTTATATTTGAAATTGTACAACTGCCGAACGCGTTATCCGATTTTAAAAATTCTATCGTCAAAATGTAGAAAATTTAGTGTAATTTTAAAATTAATTACATTTTTTTTTAAATAAAATGAAAATGCAAAAATCTCACTTTATCTAAAGTTCCAAGATTTTAAAATTTGCTATTTTTATATTTGAAATTGTACAACTGAGGGACGCGTTATACGATTTTGAAAATTGTAAAATTAGAATGTAGAAAATTCAGTGTAATTTTAAAATTAATTACATTTTTCTATAAATTGAACACAATGCAAAAATCTCACATTTTTTAAACTTCCAAAATTTTAAAATTGCAATTTTTATATTTTAAATTGCACAACTGCCCAACGCATTATCCGATTTTGAAAATTCTATCGTCAAAATATAGAAAATTTAGTGTAATTTTAAAATTAATTACATTTTTTTAAATAAAATGAACACAATGCAAAAATCTCACTTTATTTAAACTTCAAAAATTTTAAAATTGCGATTTTCATATTTTAAATTGCACAACTGCCGAACGCGTTATCCGATTTTGCAAATTCTAAAGTCAGAATGTAGAAAATGTAATGTAATAGAAAAATGAATTACATTTTTTTTTTCGTGAAATGAACACAATGCAAAAATCTCACTTTTTTAAAGTTCCAAGATTTTAAAATTGCAATTTTTATATTTTAATTGCACAACTGCCGAACGCGTTATCCGATTTTGAAAATTCTATCGTCAAAATGTAGAAAATTTAATGTAATTTTAAAATTAATTACATTTTTTTTTCTTGAAATGTACACAATGTAAAAATCGCATTTTTTAACGTTCGAAGATTTCAAAAACGTAATTTATTGTTTCATTATTTTATTTATTTATTTATTTTTACGGTACTCCTTTTGCATAAAAGTTTTAAATTATGCGTATAAATAATTACATTCAATCATGTTAGAATAAATTGGTGCAAATAATGCAAAATTTGGTTGTTTTTTGTTTTTGAAATTATACAACTGACAAACGAGTTGTTAGATCTTGATCAATGAAACGTCGAAAAATAGCAAATTTAGTGACATTTTAAAATGGATTACGAAATTTTCTCGCGAAACTAGCACAAAATGCAAAAATCTCACTTTTTTCAAAATTTTAAAATTGCGAATTTGATAATTAAAGTTTGAACTCAAATGTTAGTGTTATTACCGACTAGAAAATGTTTTTATATAATCAACACAAGATGCAAAAATCGCATTTTTTACCGTTCGAAGATTTCAAAATCGTGCTTTTGATTTTTGAAATTGTACAACGGCCGAATGCATTGTTCGATTCGGATAATTCCAACACCAGAATATGGCAAATTTAGTGCAATTTCAAAATTGGTTAATACATTTTTTCGTAAAAATTAACATAAAATGTTAAAATTGCACTTTTTTTAAACCGGAAATAGAAAATCGCGATTCTGATTTTTTTTAATTGCACAACTGCCAAACGCGTTGACCGATTTTGTTGATTCAAACGTCAAAATATTCCAAATTTAGTGTAATTTGAAAATTGATTACATATATTTTTCGTGATATTAACGTAATTCAAAAATTTCATTTTTTTAACGTTCGGAGATCTCAATCGTGGATTTGATTTTTTAAATTGCGCTACTGCCAAACGCGTTGTTAGATTTTGTTGATTCAAACGTCAAAATATTCCAAATTTAGTGTAATTTTAAAATTGTTTACATACACTTTTCGTGATATTAACGCAATGCAAAAATTTCATTTTTTTAACGTTCGGAGATTTCAAAATCGTGGATTTGATTTTTTAAATTGCACAACTGCCAAACGCGTTGTACGATTCGGATGATTCCAACGTCAGAATATGGCAAATTTAGTGCAATTTCAAAATTGGTTAATACATTTTTTCGTAAAAATTAATGTTAAATGTTAAAATTGCACTTTTTTAAAGTACGGAAATAGAAAATCGCGATTCTGATTTTTTTTTTTAATTGCACAACTGCCAAACGCGTTGCCCGATTTTGATGATTCAAGCGTCGAAATATTCCAGATTTGGTGTAATTTTTAAATTGCTTACAAACATTTTTCGTGATTTTAACACAATGCAAAAATCGTATTTTTTCAACGTTCGAAGATTTCAAAGTCGTGATTTGGTTTTTGAAATTGTACAACTGTCAAACGGATTGTTTGATTTTGATAATTCAAACGTCGAAATATGGCAAATTTAGTGTAATTTAAAACTGATACAACTTTTTTTCGTCAAATTAACACAATGCAAAAAATTGCATTTGTTTAAAGTTCGAAGATTTCAAAATCGTGATTTGGTTTTTGGAATTATACAACTGTCAAACGCGTTGTTTGATTTTGATGATGCAAACATCAAAATATGGCAAATTTAGTGTCATTTTAAAATTGATAAGAAAATTTTCTCGCGAAACTAAAATCTCACTTTCTAACATTTTAAAATTGCGATTGTGATATTCAAAATTGTATAAATGCTGAACGTGTTTTCCGATTTTGATGATTTAAACGTCAAAATGTGGAAAATTTTGTGTTATTCTAAAACTGACTACAAAATTGTTTCACAAAATTAACACAAAAAAATAGAAAATCGTGATTCTGATTTTTTTTTTAAATTGTACAACTGCCAAACGCGTTGTCCGATTTTGTTGATTCAAACGTCAAAATATTCCAAATTTAGTGCAATTTTAAAATTGATTACATACATTTTTCGTGATATTAACTCAATGCAAAAATTTTATGTTTTTAACGTTCGAAAATTTCAAAATCGTAATTTTGATTTTTGAAATTAAACAACCGCCAAAAGCGTTTTTCGATGTTTATCATTCAAACGTCAAAATGTGACATGTAGTGCAATTAAAAAAAAGGTTTACAAATATTTTCGGGAAATTAAAGTAAAACGACAAAATTGCACGTTTAAAAATTGCGACTTTGATCTTCTAAATTGCATAACGGCCAAACGCATTATCCGATTTTGATTCCAACGTTAGTATAAGGCAACATTTAATGCAATTTAAAAAATTATTTAGAAATATTTTAATAAAATCAATGGAAAACGTCAAAATTGCACGTTTTAAAAAATTAAAAAAATTCGAATTGGGATTTTGATGTTTGAAATTGCACAACTGCCGAACTCGTCATCCGATTTTGATGATTCAAAAGTTTGAATTTGATGTTCTAAATTGCACAACGGCCAAGCGCAATATCCAATTTTGATTCCAACGTTAGTATAAGGCAACATTTAATGCAATTTAAAAAATGATTTAGAAATATTTTTATGAAATCAATGGAAAACATCAAAATTGCACGTTTCCAAAATTAAAAAAATTAGAATTGCGATTTTGATTTTTACATTGCACAACTGCCGAACTCGTCATCCGATTTTGATGATTCAAAAGATAAATTATGGAGAATTTAAATCAATTTGACTACATTTTTTCGTGAAAATCAACACAATGCAAAAATCGCATATTTTTACCGTTCAAAGATTTCAAAATCATTATTTGGTTTTTGAAATTGTACAATTGCCGAACGAGTTGTTTGATTTTGAAGATTCAAACGTCAAAATATTCAAAATTAAAGTGTTGTTTTAAAATTGTTAACTTTTTTGTAAAATTAACACAATTTACAAAAATCTTCAAAGATTTTAAAATTGCCGTTTCGATTTTTGAAATTGCACAACTGCTGAACGCGTTGTATAATTTTTATGATGCAATGTTAAAATATGGCGAATTTAGTATACATTTAAAGTGGATACGAAATTTTCTCGAAAAATGTCAGTGGTGGTTTAAAAAAAATAGTTCATTTTGTATTATTATTTTGATGAAAAATGTCCATTATTATCTTTCAGGCTCGGCTCCTCCTTTCTGCAGATATTTCTAGTAAGCAAAAAGAAGACTATCTTTCAAGAAACTTGAAATTGTATATCTACGGCATATTTCTCACCCCCATTTCACGGTGCAGAAAAAATAAGCTGAGCAGGAGGAAGAGGTTAACATTTAAAATCTTAACAATTTCTTAACTGCTTCACTAAATCGAATTATGATTTTTAGTTTGCAAAGAGAAGATCAACTTTAATGAAACTGGAAATTGTACATCTTTAGCCTATTTATCTCCCGCATTTTACGATGCAGAAAAAAAACTGGCCAAGCAGGAGGAACAGGTCCACTGGGTGGTGAATATTTAACATTTTATCAATAACTTCTTCAGTAAATCGAATTTTAAACTTTTATTTTTCTGTTTCAGACTTATCGCAAGAAATTAAAAGAGTTAATAGTTGTAGTGCTTTAGAAGTTGAGTTGTTACGGGTTTGTTATTAAGAACTGGATGATGGTTTAGTTAGAAATTGGTGATGGATTATTTTAAGAGAATTGGTGATGGGTTTAGTAAAAATTGGTTATCGGGAATTTATTATGATTATTAAATGGCTGTTGTGGTATTGGTGATTGATCATATTTTTAAAGTTTACTCTGTAATGTATGTATGTTCTTTTGCTTCAACTTTTTTAAGGCCGATGTGCAAGCATATTTTATTTCAGCATCTACAGAAGCGTTTCACATGTTTTTTTTTTAGCTTTTTATTTACATAAAAATGGTTGTACAAGAGGACAATGGAGCTCAAAAATCCTTCGTTTATGTTTAATCAAATTTTAGCTTTTCAAGAAATACTAATATACCGAAAATCTCTTTTCTGTTTCTGAAGAAACACAACTTTCTCGGTTATGTTTAACCAATTTCCTTTTCAGGTTTTAAATCAACGAAGTCGCGCTGCAAGAGCGTTATAAGAAGATAACATCTCTAATTTATGTTTCATCAAATTTTATTTCAGCATTTGAAGAAACGCAAATTTCTTATTTACGTATAATCAAATTTTATTTCAGAATTTAAAGAATCGCAAATTTCTTATTTATGTTTCATTAAATTTTATTCCAGCATTTGAAGAAACGCAAATTTCTTATTTACGTATAATCAAATTTTATTTCAGAATTTAAAGAATCGCAAATTTCTCGTTTATGTTTAATCAAATTTTATTTCAGCATTTGAAGAAACGCAAATTTCTCGTTTATGTTTGATCAAATTTTATTTCAGTATTTGAAGAAATGCAAATTTCTCATTTATGTTTAATCAAATCCTATTTCAGCATTTGAAGAAACACAAATTTCTCGTTAATGTTTAATCAAATTTTATTTTAGCATTTGAAGAAACACACATTTCTCATTTATGTTTAACCAATGTCCTTTTCAGATTTTAAATAAATGAAAACGCGTAGCAAGAGCGTTATAAGAAGAGGGCAATTAATGTTTAATCAAATTTTATTTCAGCATTGAAGAAACACAAATTTTTCATTTATATTTAACCAATTTCCTTTTTAGGTTTTAAATAAATGAAATTGAGCTGCAGAAGCGCTGGATGGTAGGTTGTAAAAGGGCGAGAGAGCCCTAAAATCCCCAATTTATGTTAAATCTAATTTCTTTTCAGCATTTGAAGAAAAACAAATTTTGCATTTATGTTTAACCGATATCCGTTTCAGCTTTTAAATTAAAGAAAACATAATCCAAGGAGGTGCGAAAAATGAATCATTCACAATTATTTATGATTGGAATACCATGCAGTAACGGTCGCAACCGTCATCTTTAATAATCAACATTAACCCTTTGAACTCGAGGCCTTTTTCGCTCGGGCGAACCAGCAACTCAAAATCATTGGGTTAGGTTAGGTAGGGTTGGGTTAGGTTAGGATGCATCACACCTCCCGGGCGCTGTAGCAGCGCCGCTCGAGTGGATACATCAAACCGCCTGGGCGCCGTACCGGCGCCGCTCGAATACAAAGGGTTAATCACAACCTCTCTTTTAAAAACTGTTTTTTTGTCTAGGGTTGATTTATTGAAGAACTAACATTTAAATCAACCCCAAATGAAGAACTATTTTTAGAAGAGTCAATTATTAAAGATGATGGTTGCGACCGTTACTACGTATTGTTCCATCATTGAAATGCACTATGTTTTAATCATAAACAATTGGATTGAACCGGTCTTTAGGCAAGGAATAAAGGTAACATGAGTACGATAGGGCTTCTGGCGAAACTCTCATGTAAAACAAAAGTTTAACGCATCGTTCGACTGTAAAAATTATTTAATTAATGTTTGCTTTTGCTTTTGACTCTTTGGTATTAATTAATTGGAATGGTATTATGAAATCTATATTTATGCAAACATTAATTATTATTTCTTCATTTAACATCTACAGACAAGATTCTTCCAGGTTAGATGATTTTTCACGGGCTCCTATGCTGCATGTTTTAAAGGAAATATTTGATAATCCTTGCTGTTACTTTAAATGATTTGTAAATGCTTGATGATTCTTCACAAATATTTAATGTACATAAATTTTACAGTCGAAAGACAGTACCTCCTACCTAAGAGTTTGTTATTGAACTCTTGGGTTAAGGTGATGCGGAAAGCTGTCTAAACTGTTTAGATTTTAATCGAAATCTGAAGAGTTGATTTTAAGCTATTAATTTTTTTTTTAATTTTATAATTATTTAAATTTGCGTAAATTAAAAAAATTGAGTGAGGTTTAAAAGTATAGATAAAATATACAGGGCTTTCAGAAAATTTCAAGAACCTCCCAATTTACAGATGTATCATTGATTTAAAATAATTCATTTGTTTTTCCAATCCGAATCACTTTTTAAGAAAGTTGTGATTTTTCAAAATTAAAGTTGCAAAAATACAAAAACTTGGGCGAGGTTTAAAAATATAGATAAAATATACAGGGCTTTCAGAAATTTTCAATAACTTCCCAATTTACAGATGTATCATTGATTTAATATAATTCAATTGTTTTTCCAATCCGAATCACTTTTTAGGAAAGTTGTGATTTTTCAAAATTAAAGATGCAAAAATACAAAATTTCGGTTGAGGTCTCGCTATGTGGAAAAATATACTGGGTGCTCAGAAAATTCTGAGAACTTTACAATTTACAGATGTATCATTTAACATAATTCATTTGTTTTTTTTTTTTAGTTGGATTCATATTTTAAGAAAATTGAGATTTTTTTAAATTAAAGATGCGTAAATACGAATTCTAGATGAGGTTTAGAAAAGTAGAAAAAATACAGGGTATTTGGAAAATTTAAAGCATATGCTGATCTACAGGTGTATCATAGAGTTAGCCTAATTCCTTTTTTTTAATTAATGATGCAGAAACACAAAAACTTGGGTGAGGTTTAAAAATGCGAAAAAAATATTCAAAGTACTCAGAAAATTCCGAGAACTTGCCTATTTACAGATGTATAATTAATTCAACACAGTTCATTTGTTTTCTCAATTTGAAACACTTTTTAAGAAAGTCGTGATTTTTCAAAATTAAAGATCCAAAAAACACTTGGGTGAGATTTAAAAATATAGATAAAATTTACAGGGTGTTTAGAAAATTTCAAGAACTCTCCAATTTAAAGATGTATCATTGATTTAACATAATTCATTTATTTTTCTAATCCAAATGACTTTTTAAGAAAGTCGTGATTTGTCAAAATTAAATATCAAAAAATACAAAAACTTAGGTGAGATTTAAAAATATAAATAAAATTTACAGGGTGTTCAGAAAATTTCAAGAACCTTCCAATTTACAGATGTATCATTAATTTAATATAATTCATTTGTTTTTCTAATCCAAATAACTTTTTAAGAAAGTTGTGATTTTTTCAAAGATGGAAAAATACAAAAACTTGGTTGAGGTTTAACAATGTGGAAAAATATACACAGAAAATTCAGAGAACTTTACAATCTACAGATGTATCATTTATTTGTTTTTTATGCCATTCCAGCATTTTAGAAAATTGAGATTTTTTTTAAATCAAAGATACATAAATAAGAATTCTAGATGAGGTTTAAAAGTCTAAAGTTTTTATATTTGTTTTAATGTCTTGTAAAATCTTGGATTAAATTAAACCAGCAGACATTCAAATTTGATCAATTCGAAATCTAGAGCAGATTTTTAATAGAATAACGAAGTACAATCTAGACTAATCTGTAAAACCAGAGATATAAGTGTTTAAATATTTTTGAACCCGGTAAAAAAATGATAAAGTGAGAAATATTAGAAAAATCAGTTCGGAGAAAGTTACATGATGGCCACATCAACATTTTTTTTCATTTTTGGTTCATAATTATGAAACGATAATAGCAAATTTATTTTTATAATAATTGTAGAGAATGCCAAAATGAACAACTTATAACGAATAAGTTTTTTCGATTTTTTTTTTTTTGTTTTTGAGTAAACTGACTATTAGGATTTGAAGCATAATTCTAGAAAACGCTCCATTTACATGTAAAATATGATTTCAATTCAAAATAAACTATAAAAGTGTAAATATAAATATCAAATCGAAGAAAGTAACATGATGGCCACATCACTTTTTTTTTATTTTAGATGAAATTTTCTATTTGTTTGTTAAAATTTTCGATTTTTTAATCTGCATTTTTTATTTTTAGCACCAAATTTTCGATTTTTGGTCTAAATTTTTGATTTTTAATACTACATTTGTATCTTTAGTTATTAATTCTATTGCGATAGTTTTTTGTTTGCAATTATTTGCAAGTTTTTGGTCAGAAACTTTCTACAAGCTAAAGAGTTATTTTGGGGGTAAAACTGGCAAATCATTTTTTCTTGAATTTCTATTTTTTTGGTTTGCATTTCTTAGTTTTAAATTAATTGATTTTTGATTTTCTGGCCGATATTTTATCTTTGGCGTGTAATTCTGTTTTTTTGTTCAAAATTTTGTATTTTTCGGCTAAATATCCTTATGCTGGCCTAAATTTTCGAATTATTGACCTATATTTTTGAGTAATTAAATTAAAGGCAACGTCCCGTGTTGCAGTAGCATAAGACAAAATAATATTAATTTCTTTATTTCCAGTAGAGAATAGCATTCATGGATGAGTCAATACATGTTTTATGAATTTAATGTGTTTCAAAAATTCATATATAAATAATTCAATGTCCTAAAACTTAGAAAACAAAACTTACAATTACAAACAAATATAGCCTGAATATGTAAATATTCAACCTGTTCGTGACTTATTGAATTATTGATTTTTATGCCTGAATTTTTGAATTTTCTGTCGGTATTTTAAAGTGATTTTGTCTGTTTTTGCCTTTTATTTTAGATTTTTTAACCTGAATTGTTTTTATTTGCATTTTGTTTTAGATTTTGGCCATTATTTTTTCTGGTTGAAAACTTATTTTGAACTGAGGAGTTATTTTCGCGCTTTAATGATTTTCGTTTTACTAGGATTTTCAATTTTTTGGTGCATTTTTTTGCCCATATTTTAGATATACTACATCTTTATTAAAGAAATTGTACATTTGATTTGTTAGTGTTTTTCTTAAATTAAGGTTACTATGTTATTTCCTTAAATGGCTATCGACCAGAGGTCTTTCTGCCTTATTTTAGATATTTTTCCAAATTTTGAATTTTTTTGCTATAAATATTTTTGATTTTCGACAAAATTGTTGATTTGTTGAAATTTTCGATTTTTTTTGTTCAGGAGTTATAGTTAAAATCCTTGATTTTTTGGACTATATATTTTAGATTTTTAACTTTAATTGGTGCTAGTTATGAGCAATTTTTACTTTGTCTGTTACGAAGTACGAGAAAGTATTGTGATCGTGAAAATTTTTTTCGGAAATATCCGTTGTGGGGTCCCTAGATGCCATTTTAACAATTTCTGGAAAAAAAATTGGGTCTGTGTCTCTGTGTCTCTGTGTGTGTGTGTCCGTCTGTGCGCGCTGTATCAAAAAAACCAATAGAGCAATCGATATGAAACTTTGAACATAAGTCTTATTTGATAATCCGAAGAACTGAAAAGCTTTTGGTAAAATTTGGTCAAATTTCGTACACCGGAAGTGGATGTTTACCTTAACTGTTTTTTGTTTTTTTCCAATATTTTTTTGAATATGAAAAATATCACAAAAATATTCATACAAATATTGAAGACATCAAAGAAATGAACATCTTTTGCTTGAAAATATTTTTCATAAAATTATTGTTATTCGAGAAAAAAATGTATTATTTTTTTTATGTTTGATTTATAATTATGAAACAATAATAGTTACAGCAAATTTATGTTAATAATAATTGTAGAGAATGCCAAAATGAACAACTTATAAAGAATAAGTTTTTTTCAAAATCTCTTTCTTATCTTTGGTTTTTGAGCAAATTTAATTTAAATTCTTCCATCTTTCATAATTTTGACGTTTTAAACGTCAGTTTCATCCGAGGCTACGAAACGTTCGATGTGCATTTAAAATATGATTTAAATTGAAAATAAACCATGAAAACGTAAATATAAATGATAAATGATCTAGTCAGAGAAAGTAACATGATGGCCACATCACAGATTTTTTCGGACTGTAGTTTCAAGATTATTGTATTCAATTTAGGTTATTTATTTATTTTGTATTTTTTGTTTTAGCAGGTTTGAATTTAAAAATAGGAATTATTTTAAGATAAAATTCATTTGCTTTGATATTTATCCAGAAAATGTAGTCTGCGGTATTTATGTTTAAGGAATTACGTAATTTGCCTGAATTTTTGATTTTTTGCGTCAATTGATTTAATTTTTGTTCTCTCTAACATTAAGAAAAAATCAAAAGTGATTTTTAGACAATTTTGGGTACTGGGAGAGCTTAAATTCATATTTTAGATTTTTGGTAAAACTTTTTAATGCACTTTTTTGGCCAACTCTTATGATTTTTACTTTCTCCGCACGAAATTATAGAAAACATTGAAATCGAAATGTAAGCGGAAATTTCCGACCATTTTTGAAAAAAAAGTCTTTATTTCAAAAACTACTAATAATTTTCAAATTAAACTTTAAAAACATGAGCTTTATTAGGCAATTTAAAGAACTGAAAAGCTTTTGGTAACATTTCATCAAATTGAAGAAAGTAACATGATGGCCACATCACTATTTTCTTTTATTTTTGTTATATAACAATAATAGTTACAGCAAATCTACAATTAACAATAGTTATAGATAATGCCAAAATGAACAACTTATAAAGAATACATTTTTTCGAAATCTCTTTAGTTTTTGAGTAAATTAAAAATAGAATTTGAAATATAATTTGGCATTTCCATCTTTCATCATTTTGACGTTTCAAACGTCAGTTTCAGCCGATTCTAGAAATCGCTCGAATTACAGGTAAAATATGATTTAAATTGAAAATAAAATATGAAAGTGTAAATATAAATATCAAATCGAAGAAAGTAATATGATGGCCACATGAAACGTCAGTTTCATCCGAGTCTACAAAATTTACAGATATTTTACAAATTAATCATTCCATCTACATCTACCTGATAAAGGGCTATCGACCGTGGGTTTTTCTGCCCATTTTTCTTTCATTGTTTTAGGTTTTATTCAATTTAAGGTAGGCAAGGAAGACTAAATGAGGAAATTAATTCGAATAGGGTTGTAGTTGGGTTTTTAAATTTTGGGAGATCATTCGGACTTCTAGCGAAGCACATTTTATTTCGAAATTGTTGTCGTTACAGGCGTATCGTTCAGCGAGAAATTCAATTATTTCTTGTATCGTAGTTAGGTTAGTCGCTTCATATACATAGATAGGTGTTAGAAGTACATATTATAAATAATAATACCTATTAATTAGTAGTATGGATATTAGTAAATAATAAAAGAAATTCAATTCATTTATAGTACGATTCAGATTAGTGACAGTTATTATCGTAGAGGACGCTAAGAGAGAGAGTTAGTGAACGAGTCTCCAAAACTACCTCTTGGATTGCATTACTTACGTTTATAAAGGAACTGTTTTATTTCTGTCGAACTTTCTGGAGCCGGCGCTGATTTTTTTTTTTTCAAGTAATAAGTACAGGATGGGTCCGCACCATATAATTAATTTCAATTTCCGGACATTAGTGCCGCCTGAAAAATACCAAGTGTAAATGTGTTATTCAAGCCCAGAGAACATTTAAATTACAATTTCGAATCGCTCATCATGCCAAGGTGTGCTCCATCAGTAATTGCATTTTTTTCACAACATTCGTCATTAGTGTAGGTCAGTGGTACTCGAAATGTTAAATAACAGTAATAACATTCTCAAATTTCCGCAACTATTTCTAATGAGTGAGAAACATGGGATATGGCGTTATCATTATGAAAAAATGACGCCTCGTTTGTGCGCCAATTCTGACCGTTTTCTGGTAATGAATCCTTTGGATTGTCTAATTAGCAACAGTATTTCTTGGAATTAATAAAAAAAAGTTGGTTATTATGCTGCTGGAGAAGCAGATCGCATGTTGAAACACGCTCAAGTTTATTTCGATCTGTCATTCTAGAGGAAGGCACAGATCTGAACGATTGCTGTTTGACAGATGATTATGTACTAAAATGTCTAGAGCAGCGGTTCCCAACCTGGGGGTAATTACCCCCTGAGGGGTAAAATGGGATTTTCTGAGGGGTAAAGAAGACTAGGATTGATCATCATCAGTCACAAAACCAAATTTATTAACGACGCCATTAAAGCCTCTCCACACTTTGACAGGCGTTTGAACGAGGTGGTTTGAAATTTGCGCCCAGTTGATTAGCGCGACCGGCCGCTTGGTGGGTTAGGCCGGCTCCACATAAGACGCGTTACAAGCGAACGAGCCATAGCTTATATAGAGGGCTTTTATTTTAACTCTGAACATATGATCGCCAACGCCTATGTTCAGGCGTAGAACAATCACCTCAACGCATTAATAGCTAGGCAACCATACTTACTCAGTTTTATTTAATTGTCAAAATTGTGTTATTAATAAAAATATATTACACATTTGCTTGTAATTGTTTGTATTGATAACAATGTAAGGTCGGGGTAAAATCAGTTTTTCTAATAGGTCACAGGGGTAACAATATTGAAAAGGTTAGGAATCACTGGTCTAGCGCATCACCTACTTCGTGAACAGTATATCGCGGGTTTTCTTTAACCATGACTTTGATAAGATCTGTGTTTGTAGTGCATGGACGCCGCGACATTCTTCATCTTCCAGATTAAAATGACCGGCTCTAACCTTTCTAAACTAACTGCGAACTGTCTGAACACTTGTAGCATCATTCCCATAAATCATACAAATCTCATTTGCTGTATTAAGCAGTTTGTTCCATCGTTTAGTTAAAGCAGAGAAAAATTTAAATAAATTTTGAACAAAACAAAAACAGAAGAAGATTCTGCTACACAGGTTCCAACAGATTCCAACTGAATGATTGGCACAGGATATAAAAAAGCTGTAGCACTATGATTTCATATACTAGTTTGCAATCCAGAATATTTACAAGACATATTGGAGGCGTTATCCCCTACAATTTTTAATAATAATAAGTTAACTATGTTAATTTATTAAAAATTATGTATTCTAAATATTCTGCATCATATTGATCTATTTGCAGGAAACCAAAAACCTTTCCTTCAATTAATTATTTTTTTGCGAAACATTTATATTTTTTTCGTTTAAAATCCTTACAGTTGAGATTTTTCAAAATGTTTCACCAGTTTTATTGCGAATTTTTTTCTTCTGAAACGCAATAGTTGAAATTCTTACGTTTAATAAAGGGTATGCCTAGCTTTCATTTGCATATTTTTTTTTCAAAATTTTTGGAGCCGTACTACGGTTAGAGGACGTTCATTTTGCACTTTTTGAAAGATTTTTTTCCGGGGTGCGGTTTCGCCCTCTGTTTTAATTAGGAATTCACGTAAAAGTACTTGAATCCAGTTGTGTATCGGAAGGGGAACGCGGAAGAACGACGTTCCGGCACCTTTTTTCAAAAGCAGAACGCTTTTGTGTTAATATTAAAAAAAAAAGCTTACAAGGAAAACAATAGTTTTCTTAAAATAAGATAACCTCCGAAAAACTTTCACCAAGCTGCTCGTGGAAAGTCGCGGACTACTTTTTTGCTCTCACCATGCGTTCCCTTACTTCTTATTTTACCAATACACCACTGCTTTAATCTGTTAAGAAAGAACCCCCTAGTACACTACTATCAGCAGATTTACGATATAGTGTCCCATTAATGAGATACGAGTTTTCAAAATTTGACCAAATAACTATACCTATTTTGATGTTTCTTTCAAGGATTTTTTTCTTCTCAATTGTAATAGTTGAAATACTCTTAATAATATGACTAGCTTTCATTTGTAATTTTTTCAAAATTTTTGGAAAGCCCCTACGGTTTTAGGGCGCGTTTTGGTACCAGTTGTAAGACATTTCTCGGGGTGCGGTTTCACCCTCTGTTTTAAGTAGAAATTAACGCAAAAGTCATCTAATCTGTTCACAAGAAACCCCTCTACCAGTTTTCTAGGGGTACATTTTTTGATTTGGCGGTGAGTTTTCGAGGTATGATTTTTCAAATTTGTCTCAAAATTTTCATCCAATCAATATCAAATCAAATCATATTTATTTACGTTGCTACTGTTTTAAATGTACATGTAACATTGTTAGTAGTTGTATACGTCAGCTTACATTAAATTACAAATAATCGAAGACAATCCCTATTCTAAAATATAAATAATCGAGAACAATCCCTACTCTAAAATATAATTGTTATATGTTAAAAAATCCTACGCACTAAACAGATTATACATTACACCATTTAAAATGATAATAGAGATTAAAAGAAAGATTAAACGGTTTTAGGGTGCGTCACTTAGCACCTGTTGTAAAACATTTCACCCTCTGTTTTGGGTAGAAGTGGAAGGAATAGAGCAATTTCTGACAATTTTTTTTTATTTGATAGTTTATATTCATTAACTTCCGACCAAAATGAAACTTAAATGTACTAAGATTGGTATAAAATGCAGTTTAATTACTCAACAATATTTTTGTTATAAATTAAGAATATTGAACTTTTTTCTTACAATTTTCAATTTTTTACGATTTTTTCAATTCTGGCTAGAGTTTTAATCTTACTACAGGGAAAATAAAAACATATATGAATAAAAGGGATAAACTGTTTTGATTAGTATTACAAGTATTACGCAACAATTTTACGATTTTTGTTTTATTCCAGCTAGTATTTAAACTTAGTGCATAAACAATTTTGAAAACACAATTTTAGTCTTAATCGGGATTTTTAAAGTAGGTAAACTGTTCTGGTTAGTAAACAGATACAAAGCTATTTATTACCATTTGCAAAACAATTACGCAGCGATTTAATTTTTTACGATTTATTTTAATTCCAGCTATTTAAATCTTAGTGCAGGAACAATTTTAAAAAATTGTATTTTTTTTCTTAATCGGAATTTTTAAAGTAGGTAAGTCAAATATTTTTGTGCCTAGGGCCTCCAAATAGGTAAGTACGGCACTGTTTAGTTGTGTAGTTGTGAATTTTTATTATATACAGAATTACAAATCATTGTTTATTTTATTCCGTAGCGAGCATTGCCTGTTATCCGATATTCCCCCTATGTCAGATTTTTATTAAATGGAAAAGTGTTTAGATAAACATGAAAATAATACGTTTCGTTTGGCCTTTATTGAAAAGAATGAAATATTCTGTACCATTATGACAATTAAAAACAATTCCGCTAGAAAATCCGCCAGCCGCTAAAGCGAAAAGGATTCCGCAATTCTGACTCAAAATCCGCCAGATTTTGTGGATTTTCCACTGGCCGGTAACACTAACCACGGCACGGCACGGGGATTCCTCTGAACGTAAAACTATCGCCCAGTATGGCACAGCTGGGAAGACCCCGTTCCCGCGTCGAATTGTTCAATTGCCACTTGTTTTCGATTTAGATCAATAGATGTCGTTGTTATGTCATTAAAAAACATAGGTAGGGTGTAAATTGTGGGAATGAGATCGATGAGGAGAATCCTGTTCATAGATAAAGTAAAATAGATCGGCGACTCTCTGTATAAAATATTTACCGCATTTTTAATTCGTCACTGTAATCATGGGATGGCGCTGGGAAAGCAAAGCGGGTGCGGATAAAACGGGTTGCAGAGCTAGTGGGTTTCCAAATTTCACAGTACTTTGTTAAAATCGAATGTAGGAGTAATAAGAAGTCATTGATTAAAATAATATATTTATTACAAATTGGACAAATGGTTACTTACAGTATAATAATAATAATATTATATTTCAATATCCAACCAGCATGAAGAAAATTGTGTTCCCTTCCATTTAAATGTGGCATGGTATTTCATTAAATTATTTCTCACACACATTGGAAAATGAGGAGAATCAAACAATGGAATTATTTCCTCGTCGCCTATGAGAAATACACGATAACAATATTTTGTGCCAAAAAATAACAATATGACATTCAAAATTTCATACAGACAATAAAGAAATGTACTTGTAATAAAAATCACTTACCGGTTCCTTTCTAGTGAAGGAATGCATATAAGTGTTTCTGTTGTATTTTTTTCAGGATTTAATGGCACAATAACGACTCATTATTTATAATATTTTTATAACGCGAAGGGAATGGACGACTTTCTCTTCGTTTTAACAGACGAAAAACTGAAAGGAATCGAATATTCGCATACTTGCGGTTTTGTTTGTTTACATGTACTGGGCCTCGCTGATTATCGCTTGGTGTTGAATGATTTACGGACAAGATTTCAAATTGTATTAGCAGGTTGGGCCATCTAGCGTCATTTACTGTAACAAATTTTTGGCGATACTTACGCCATCCCATGTTTCCAGTGCGAAGCTCCTATGCGAACAATTTATTTCATATGGAGTGCGCAGGGCATGATCCTGTTCGCCGCCGAGATATGCAAAGTTTTTCTCCCGAGGATGACAGGTTTATAAGTCAACCGAGGGTAAAGAACATGAATATCTCCTGTGGTGCATACAATATTTTATTTTTTAGTTAAATATTAGTAATTCGTAAAAATATTCAGTATATCGATCTGCAATATGTATTTGCATGGTTGCCAGGAGTTTGTTTTAAATCAAACCACCCGCATTTCATGAACTGACATTTATTTGATTTGATTTGATGTTAATGCTTTAACAACAAACGTACAGTTGTGAATAAAATATTGAGCAAACCTGGAAGAAAAGTTTAATTCCTGTCTCGCTATAAAGTTGGTCGTGAGCAGACGCAAGATTGTCTATCTTTAACCATCATCTTGAGCTGAGAATTTGGAAATTGTACGTACTATTTGTCAGATAAACAGGAGCAGACCTCATAACTGCCTCGGGAGATATGAGTTATATCTTCCGAGGGAGTTATGAGTAAGTTTTCATGCCTTGTATCCATGACGATAGTAGTAAATATCATACTACTAAAAGATAAATCTATACAGATAGAAACGATTTGTATGGTGGATCCTGGATTCTAACCCAATATCTTAAATTTTAATAATATATACAGAGCATATCCAAATATCTGGAATCGACGTTAACATTAGTAACAAAATGATTACAGTTCTCTCAAGGTATGTTTAGCCACATAATTATATAAATAATAATTTGTGAAAAATGATTACTTCTAAAGGCCAGAAATATATGTATATAGGTGACTTTAATGCTCATCTTGGGGTTGTTCCAAATTGGATACATCAGGTAATACTATTCTCGATCTTCTACAAAACTGTAATCTCATTCTCCTAAATGATGGAAGTCTTACCTTAATTACAAGACCAATCTGGATAATTAAAGAATGTGACACCAGATAAAGAATTATAATCACTAACCTTGAATGACGCAGATTTAGAATCACTTCCTTCCTCACCTGCCACCGTACTTACCTCTATAAGACCTAGTTCACAGCACTTATATCAAGGTTGAAAAATTAGTTGAGATTATTTCATCAATTTAAAGGAACAGGACGGCAAATGTAAGTTGGCCAGACGCGCAAAGAGCAAGCGAAAACTCTCTCTCTACAGCCGGCCGAGTACAGTCTCTGTAATAAGCAAGCACATATTCTTCGCGTACGCTATCGGGCGCTCTCCTCCACATAATTAATGCACTGTCACTTTTGAAAATGAATATACCAGGCACGCGAACTCTTCACGAAATCTATCGAGAGCGCCCTTCGAAGGTTCCGCCCACAATTTTGCCACTGCGCAACGGCAAGTTACGTTTGCCGTCCTGTATTACTCTAAACTGGTACATGGCAATAACAAGTGTACCATACTGAAATAGGAGGTAAAATAAATAACAAAATACAACATAAACAACTTCCATTCTTATGTATCCAAGTCACTTTAATTAGCACATATTAATACAAAATAAATTAAGTATCCACCTCAACGATCTGTTCTTTTGGACTAGGTACATACAAATTTGAAGCACAATGCTTCTTCAGGTATTCACCGCCATACTCTGCATACTCCTCCTTGGTAATCAAAGAGCTAATAAAATCTGGCCTACTAGCAAAATTCCTAGCCCCAAGCCATGGAGCCAAACCACCGTTGGGCAGCACTGTAACATTCGAATAAGACTGAAACGGCCGAATGGAGATTAAATCAGTGTGCACTCTCTCTTTTAACCCGGGAATACTGGCCAAACTACCCAGTAGCACAACATTAGCAGATAAACGGAGTTGATCGTCAGGATTGAATAATTTTAAAACGTATCCAATTACTTCTGAAAGTCCAGCTTCACCCGAACCAATCATGTATGGTTTGAAAAGCAATTCTGGCGCCCTGTATCTTTCAATGCCTATGTGTAATTGGTGGGCTTCAGCCGGAGCCGAGTTGTCCGTGTCGTCTGATGGTTCGTAGGTTTTTATTATTTCATCAATTTCTAACAGTTTTTCGTTTTCTGTTTCACTGTCACTATCTCCACCTAAACATTTATAATAGTTGCAGTAGAGGTATTTGTTGGACAATTTGCCTAGCTGGACATTTATCAGGAAGGATTCAGCAGTGTAGGTTTGTGTATTATGTGCATAACTAAACTTGTTGTCCTTATCTTTTGAATCACATTGTGTAAATTGTCTAATTAAGCTAAATGTTTCTTTTTTTTATGTAAACTATGTATGTTATCATTTGCACTAACATCACTTAATGTAACAATTGTTATTTTTTTTTACCTAATTAGTCTATTACTGATGAACTATTAAACCTTTTTTTTCTCATATTATTTTTAACAATATCCTGTAATTAGTTTATAAAACTGTTGGATAATAAATGAATTATTATTATTATCTATCACTCTGAAGTACCATTTATTGTATCCATTGCTTGACTAACTACTTTGAGCAACTGAAAATCTTTTTGTAATTGGAGATAATGTTCATTATCAAAATAATACAAATGAATGGTCCTTAATAATGAAATAATTTAATCTATAAATACGAATCAAGTTACTGGGCATCTGTAAATACGTTTTGAGATTGCCAATAAATAAAATTAATTTGGTCGATGAAACGTTTTACTGCCATAGAGCCAAAAACCGCCGAAGTTGTGCATTTGCAACCGTAGTCTGGTTCAACTAGCAAGACACCAATTGTTTTAAAAGCAATAATAATGCAAGCATTTGCAAACAATGATAAGGTACAGCCTGGTTTCGGAGCATAGTCCTCATCAGTGCGAGTCACTGATGGATAATTGGAATTACTATAAGGGATTTAACCTACTGAGGTAGAGATGAGTGGTTAATAGTAGTTCCAATACCCCAACAGTAACTCTATTGCACTCACAAGGACTACAGTCTGAAACCTGTCTACAATTTTTCATTGATGGGAAATGATAATTAATGAATGATTAAAAATAAATAATTTACCATCTCTACTGATTGTTTTATAAATATCCCAGTCTTCGTCCCTCATCCCAAAATCATCATTTCCTTTTTCCTTCCTGGCAAGTTGTGAAATAAGCCTCATACGCTCCTGTCCGGCAGCGGTTCTTCTTTTAGCCATGTCCTGCTTTCGTTGCTTCCTTGCCAACTTCTTAGTCAATATATCTTGTTTCTGAAACAAATAAGCTACACCCATTCTTTGAAACTGATTCGATTAAAATAAATACCACTTTCTTAGCATTCTGCACATACAACAACATGGCCTTTTCGCTCTCAAAGACAATTTTATTCAACTTCATCTGTTTAGCACTGGGTTCATCAACGACATCTTCTGCGTTATTAACAGCAATAATTTTCTGCTTGGTCTTTTCAATGCGAGCTCTTAATATGTTGATGTGTTTTTCCAGGTCCTCGGCTGATTCTATCTTGATGTTATCTACTAGAGTGAAGTCGATTTTGTCCATTTCGTCGTTTTCTATTAACTCCTGCATTTGCAGTAGCTTTCTAAGTTTATCTTCGTCTTCTGCTAACCTCTCACCTCTACGCCGCGCGTTTATTTCTGTTAGTCTTCTAGCTAATTCTTTCTTACGTTCCTTTTGTTGTTCAGCTAAAAGAAAATTCTTTTGATTATTTTAATTCAGGTTCCAACATGCGATACATACGATACTCAATTGTGAAGGGACATGAAAGTCCTATTCATTATATTTATTTTCTATTAAACTAAACATTCTTAAAATACTTCTTAAATAACTTTGATTATAAGGAAAATTAAGACAGTTTGTTTTATCACCATGATTTAAAAACCTTGTAATTATGGTCTTGACTGGGAGCAGAAATCATCATAAACACTTTGCATGCAAGAAACCAAGAATAATAATGAAAAGATTTAGTGGAGTGTGGAAAGAATTGCTTAGTAACATTAGGATGCAATTGGTATGGTGAGATGCATGTGCGCATGCAGTTGTGTGGAATGAGTACCCAATGTGTAAGGAAGTGCAACGGAAGTTCTTGAAATGATTATTAACCCTACGTTAGGTCGCGCAGTTTACAGTTGTAGACCACTCTTTTAAACATGATTTTAAATCGATGATTCGCATTATTTGCAATATAAATAAATAAAATATAAATATATGAATATCTGTCGTTTAAATGTCACTGTCACTTTTAATATTTAAAGACGAACAGACGAATGCAGAGGGACTCGGCGGACGTTAATTGTAATAAAACACTACTTAAAATATAAATCAAAATTGGCTATAATAGAGCCTGTTGAAAATGGACTACAATCGTAGACCAAGCAACCCTACTCGTCATGAATGTACACGTGCCTAACAGAGGGTTAAACATAGAGAGAAAAGCACCTGGTTACATAGTGCTGCAGAAGTGTAACAGAATGTCAGTGAAGGTGGCATTTAAGTTTGAGTGGAAGGTACTATTTTTAGGTGACAACTGAGACATATGGAAAATATCTTAAACAGGATGTGAGGAGTTGAAATAGCAAGGGGATCCTAGAGGTGAAGCTTCAAACAGGCCAAAACAAAATAAAACCCACGACATAGGAGATTCCAGGTTTATGGACGATTTTCTAGCCGAGTCTCAAAAAGAATGTTAGCATGATGAAGGTACGGAAATAAAGAGGAAGGCAGGATATTTATTTTAGCAATCATACTCAAGATATACCACATTCAACAGTTTAATATAAAAAATAACTTTCAATTTTTTTAATTACCAGACATTGTGGAAGAAGCAGCGGTAGCAGAAAATGGTAACTGAATCTTCTTTATACTCTTCTCATAATAATCAACATCAAGCCACCGCTTTAACTCATCCCTGTAATTACCAGCGATGGCGCAAACCGTATGCAACAACTCTTCAGCTCGACTTAAGGTGATTGCCGCCGTATGTCCAGGATATTTCAGTTGCAGAATGCGGTGAAGGAACGATACCACATGATAACCCCCAGTATTTATCCTCCTAGTATTTTCAAATATAGTTTTATTCCCCAAAACTGGAATCACGTGTATAGTGTGATAACCTAAACTGACAATTAAGGCATCTTCACATCTAGAAGGTCGAGAGTGATGGTAAGCAAATAACGAGTCAATTCCATAGGATATTCCAGGTACTCCATAGCATTCAAACAATAATTCGGACATTACTAAAAATAAGTAATTAATGTTAATAATAGCCACAATTCGATTGAATAATACAATGCCTTGAGGAATTCGGGTTTAAAAATGCTTCCGTTAGAATAATAGGATGAGGTACACTTTTTTCAGTGTCGATGCCCAGGTGTGTGAAGGTGTAATCAAAGAGGTGTTCTTGCGCTTCAAAATGTGTCACCACATTCCTGTCAAATTGTGTTTTCAGTTGAAATCTAACTGCTTCTATATTGACGATATCATTCCCTACTTGCAATTGTGGTGTCTGTACGATTTCAACTGAATCCTTCTTCGAGCGTTCTTTTCTAGGTTTTGCTATCAGGTTTTTAAAGGTTAGCACCGGTTTATCGTGAATGGCCCAACCTGCTCTGCATAAATATGAACCTGAAATTAAAAAAATAAAGTTGTGCTGGGGTTCAAGAGTGCGAAGTCAATGTCATAATACAATTCGCAAGCTCATGAATTACAGGACATTCCAACGCCATAAATTTACTTGGATTTTGCAAAAATGGTGAAAGCGTGTTCCCACATAAGTAGTTCTGGGTAGGGCTGTACAAAATAATCGATTGATCGATAAATAATTGATTAATCGGCAGTTTTTCGCTTACTTGATTATTTGATTAATCGATTATTTTATTATTTGATTAATCGATTATTTTATTATTTGATTAATCAAACAATCTTTTACTTTTTAAATAGGAATAATGTTTTTATGCGTACATTTTCTGGTTATGAACAAACGTTATATTCATGTAAGTAAAATATACCATTTTCGACTGTTAAAATATGTTAAATTAGTCTGGTAAAATATACCATATTTGACCCTTAAAATATGTTAGTTTTGCCAGTTGTGACTGGTTAAATATGCTATTTTCGACTGTAAACATATGCCAGTTTTGACAGTTAAACTATGCCAGTTTTAACTATATAAAAATATGGCATTTTGACTACCAAAATAGGCCATTTTTTACTGTTAAAATAAGCAATGTTTGCTTTTAAAAATGTGCTATTTTCAACTTTAAAAATATGACACTTTTGACTTTTAAAATAACTGTCTTTAACTAATAAAATATACCATATTTGACTGGTATGCCACTTTTGACTGTTAAACTAAGCCAGTTTTGACCATTTTCTACTGATAAAATATGCTAAATTTGTCTGGTAAAATATGCCATTTTTGACAGTTAAAATACACCATTTTAATTTTTTAAATATGCCATAACTTTAAAAATATGTGACCTTTGACTTTTAAACTAACCGTTTTTAACTTATAAAATATGCCATATTTGACTCTTAAAATATGTCAGTTTTGACAGTTAAACCACAGCAGTTGTGTGACTGCTTAAATTTGCTATTTTTACCTGTTAACATATGCCATATTTTACTGGTAAATATGCCAGTTTTGACAGTTAGAATATGTCAGTTTTGACTATTTAAAAATATGACATTTTTACTAAAAAAAGAATCAATTAATCGATCATTTGATTAATCGATTATTTCAATAATCTATCATTTAATGATTGGATTATTTGATCATTTAATTATTTCATTATCGATTATTTTGATTACTCGATATAATCGATTATTAAAAATAATAAATAATCAATTATTCATTTCCATAATCGAACACCCCTAGTTCTGGGTGGCCTTGGAATCAAACAAATTATTCGCATCATTGAATTCACACCTTGAACCAATAAATTCTTGTTTACATATTTAACATTTTATTGCAGTTTGAAGCAATAATTAGTTAAAAAAGTGGTAATTATTGATCTATAAGGAGCACCTTCTAATGACCTTCCAAATAGGCTCATTCGACGCGTTTTTTGCAACACAAACAACTTTTTCCTTAGACAAAATCAGCGCTCATTGTTTATTAAAAAGTTATTGACAAAAAAAGATTGAAAATATAAAGTATATATACAGTTTGTTATTTCAAAGTCAGTGTTAGTTGCTTTTGTTTACTTTCGTACCTATAGTGTTGATGTCCTTTCCATACACAAGAGTACTTGAGACTAATTGAAGCTGTATCTGACGAGTTTTCGTACAAATAACATCTAAAGTGTGAAATATGAAGTTCTATGAATTTCTCATATTAACAAAATACAATGAGTTGTTAAACTATTTGCAGATCAAGAATGTAATTCGTACGAACATATTATGTCCGAATTATGCAAATGTTCTAGAATTACATAGTGGGCAGCCATTAAAATTCCATTCAACGAAAAGTTATTACAAAAAAAATTTAAAAAACATAACTTAACCAAACCTAACCTGACCTAACCCAACCTAATCTAACCTAACATAACCCAAACTAATATTTTTCAAATTTACAGCTACAGTTTTGTGTTTATGTTAAAATAGCATCCAGCCTTTTTTGTAGAGCTTTTCGGAAGCTTCAGTTTTTGTCTGAAATATTTTTCTCTAAAACCAATATTTTCGAAGATACAGTGAAAAACAGGTAAAACTTTTTTTGTTAATAACTTTTTAACAGAAAATGAGCGCCGATTTTGCCTAAGAAAAAAGTTGTTTATCTTGCAAAAACGCGTCAAATTGGCCTACTTAGGTCATTAGAAGATGCTCCCCATAGGTAAATAATTACCAAAATGTTTTCACAAGAACAGAAAACATATTTGTTAGAAGCACATTTTCGTAATGGGCATGGAAAATGGAGTTAAGATAATAATCTTAATGGGAGCAGTCGAGATTTGACGTAATGTGAAAGCAATTTAAATTTTTTAAGTAGGAATCGACATTCATGTTTGATTCACAGCTATCGAGGACTGCAATCATTTTTAAGAATCTGCTACTATTAAACAAGTCTACTTTGTTCAAAAAGGAAAAATATAATATACATGACACATTTACATAATCTGTCTTGTGAATTACATTAATTTCCATTTTGTTTATGTAGATCGCTCTATAGATCTGTTGGAGTTGACAGACATAAACAGAAACAACATACTTTTCTGGTATTCTGAGTATAAGTATTTCTGCCTTGTGTCACTTGCGTTTCTGTTTCTAAATTATCAATGGATCTAAAGGTAGCCATACACGTACAGGAAATCCTTGGGGATTGGACTGAGCAGTCCAGACCTTGAGAAATTCCCCACCATGAGTAGAGGCGGCGAGGCCACCTGTGGACTGTGCTGTCAATAGAATCCCGAACAAAATCAATTCTGTTTCTGCCTTGAGGCCAGAACTGCGTCAGGTGTGGCGTGTATTAATAGTTATTTATTATATGAATGTGGAATGTATGTAATTAGTCCTGCAAGAAAAAGTTTACACGTGGGCTTGCAGAGCAAACAGGTAATTTTCTTTAGGGACTAATGAGGAATTCCACATAAGTATAATTTAAAATCTTATCCAAAATCGTCTGTAATTGCATTAAATATTGAAATAATGTTTATAAAATTTTGACTTAAAATTTTGACGTACGTGGTGTCAATTTGAAATATTTCAAAAATCCTATGAAGGATCTATGCATTCCGTGAGAGAAACTTATTTTCTCACTAGGGGGTAATGAGCAACATTACATGGCTCAAATGACCACTGTAATTCGATTATTACACACGATTTTGGATAAAATATTATCATTTGTTGTTGCCATGGTGACAAACTAAATTTGCAAAATCGCGAGAAGAACCAAGAACCACCACCAGTCAACACTGAAACTTGAAAAACCTTCTGGGAAAAATCCCAATGGCTGTTGAAATGAGAATTTCCTCGTGTGTGGGCGAGGGTTCAGCAGAGGAAATCCCGGAGGCTTTTTCTTTGAGAATTTCCTGTACGTGTATGGCTACATGTACAATAACCATTAGAAAGCTCAGTGTCGTTGTGATAACTCAATGAAGAACATTAATCGAATGTATAAATTTTAACTTACCGTTATCTATTATAATTGGTACATTGTTGGATTTTATATTATTAGTATAGGGGTGAATAATATCTGGTGCAGTTTTTAAATCCTTAAATTCAATTAAATCCATTTTTAAAGCAGCTAAATTTGTTTATTAATACATAACCTAAGAAGAAAACAACCATCAGTTTACTACAATCATAGAAAGGACATGTATAGAAGCAACAATTTGTCGTCAGAGAATGCGTTCAGCGCCTCTCGTGAGTTTCCCCAATTAAACTTTTTTCCAGGGCGAGGCGGGATTCACACATTTATGGTATTTTCATATACCTACTTGATTATCAATGAATTATTATTATTATTATTGTACTATATCACTTTCCATTTGTGCTGTTTGTAATAAATATATTATTATAATGAATGACTTCTTATTACCCATATATTTAATTTTAAACAAGTACATACTATGAAATTCGGAAACTACGTGCACCCGCTTTTATAACACCAGCGCCACCCCGTGTAGCTAGTGACAGATTAAAAACGCGGTTCTACGCCGAACTATTTTACATCTATTCTGGCGCCATCTAAAGAGTTAACAATGAAGTTAAAGGAGTATCAATTACATCACTAAAATTTACACATGAAATTAAAAATGAAAATAAGGAACACCTTGATTGTATCGTGCGAGTTGTGAGCCACAAAATTTTGATTCAGAGTTCGCTTTGATATAAATTACGAACGTCGCATATTCAAAATTTGGGCATTTAGCCTCTGGGCTCGTAGAACTAATATCTACAAAAGAAGGGTTAGTTGAAGAAAATAAAAAATTGTGAGGTGGATTTATATGCCCACCATGTTCATGAAAGCCATTATTTAATAACACAAATTGTCTCGACTTGTCAATTTGATTTTAATTTGACAACTCGCGTCATAGGAGACTATAATAGATTTAAAAATAGTATATTGTACAACGAGCATATAATTATGGCTATTAATCACAACGATGTTTGCGGAACGAATCGTAGGCGAGTGGAGCAAATCGTTCAAGTGGTTAATAGCCATTATATGCGAGTTGTACACTATACTTTGTTCACGAAAATTAAAATCGAAATTAAAATAAAAATCAAAATAAACTCAAAATCGAAATTAAAGTTGTAATTACAATTACAATTGAAAAAAAAATTAAATCAGTATTAAACAGGGTAAACAAAATATTATCATAAAACGCGTTCTGTGAATTAAAGCGCGAATTAGCGTGTTTAATAACCTTATTAAACACAAAAAAATGTGAACTACCCCTACGCTCCATTTGCACCCCTGGGTTCGTTTTCCTTATGTTTTTTTTTCTTTTTAAGTCGAAAAGCCGAAATTTTCAGGGATCGCAGAGGATTAAACTGGCTTAAAAAATAAAAATTAAAAATTAAAAATTAAAAATTAAAAGTTAAAAATTAAAAACGAAAAACGAAAAATTGAAAATTAAAAATGAAAAATAAAAAACGAAAAATTAAAGTTAATTTAGAAAAAAAATGTTTTTAATTGATGGCGCAGCGGAATTCAATCGCTTAATTTTTATGGGCCTCGCATAGTCGACAGCGCAGCGCAGCGGAGCCGTCGTTCGTCACCAGTTACTTTTCTTACATTTTTACGTTTCACAATTTCACATAAAGAACACAATATTTCACATACATCAACCTTTAGCCTAGGAAAAACTAGTTAAGCACTAAAAACAATGTTGAGCACAACTAATTTTTACTGTAAAATTGTTCAAACAATTTATTTATTTATTAGTGTACAAATACACTAAATTAACACGTTTTTACATTAGTCAAACAAGTAATTCATTGTATAAAGCACAATATAAAGTGGAAGGGATAAAGTACCTATACAATTTAAAGAAAAGGAACATAGAGAAGAATAGAGATGATTATGAGTCATTAAACAAGATTAAATTTATTGTGTACACTAGAAGCACCTAAGTGAATGGAACACTTGACTTTTATTGTTGCTTGCCAAAATAAATTTCTAAACGCATCATAGAAACAACTCATTTTTTCTGTAAAATTATTCATATGTTAAATAATTGACGTTTTTTGTTGCTAATTTTATTTTTTCACAAACGGGAGAGAAAGTAGATTTCTCAGCTGTCAAAATCGTGAGAGAAATAACATTTTTTCACGAACGGGACAGAAAGTCGATTTCTCAACCGTCGAAATCATCATTTCTCTCCCTACGAGGTTCCATTATTTATTTTAACTGTCACGGCTGACGGCGTTTTCTTTCTAGGTTAGGTTTTAGAAACGAACGTTTTATGCTGGGTTTATACCACAGAACACATACCTTTAGAAGTGAAGATTATAAACAATAATTTTATTGTTTTTTTTTTATATACATTAGAAGAATTAGTTGCAAATCAGTATTTTCCTAAAATTTGTGATAAAAGATCTGGCAACGTCGACGCGCAGGCGCATTATCTAAAATTCTTAATTCTTAATTTTCGTGTGAACGGCATCTTTCCCTTAAACGTTAAACACTAAACGTTAATCCTTAAACCTTAAACGTTAAACGTCGTATAAACCCACCATTACTCTTAAAATATCCCGTTTGTGAAAAAAATAGTATAAACAGGGTGTCTCGTTTCGAGTGCGCCAAACGAAAACAGGAAATAGATAATGTTATTCTGGACAGAAAAGTTTATATAAACAGATGTCCGATTTCTTACCGTTACAGAGATAAATAATCTTTAAGATTTATTGATTGTAAACAAATCTTACAAATTTTCAGAATAAATTTATTAGATTCCCATGAATTTAAACAAAAATATTTGAGCACGTTAATGATTATTTGACAGTTGTTTATACAAAAATAACAGAGCAACCTGTCAGCTGCTGTCAGTTACACCAAGTAAAATTACTGTAATTTTTATCATTTTCCATCCATCAGGAAATTTAATGTTTAACCAATTTCTGATATTTCTTGCATAATCGGGAGGTGCTCCATCGTGTTGGAACCACATCCAGTACCACCTGTAGCACACAAAAGCTGAAATATTCTGCTAAATACCGCTCTAGAAGGTGCCTGCCAGTTTGGAAATCGTCTTTGATATTCATGACAGGCAGCTAAACCGTCACATAAACCGTAAACATACACTGCATCAGCATATTCAGAATTATTTACGAGTCATAATTAATAAACTAGCGGAGCAAATAAGTTTGTATAAACAACTGTCAAATAAACATTAACCTGCTCAAATATATATATATATATATATATATATATATATATATATATATATATATATATTTTAATTCATGGCAATCTAATAAATTTATACTGATAATTTGTAAGTAATTTTTACGATCGAAAAATCTTTAAGCTTATTTATCTCGATAACGGTAATAAATCGGACATGTGTCTATTTGAAGTTTTCTGTTTAGAATAACATAATCTACTTCTGGTTTTCATTTGGCACACTCGAAACAAGACAACCTGTATACTTCAGGAGAGAGTGCTATTTTTTCCTTGGTGCATTTTATCCCGCAGGCATTCGCCCTCGGGATACAAATTTGCACCTTGATATATAATCTACTATTTTTTATTACTAGGTAGAGCTGTAGTTAGTCAAGTTAATTTTTTGTTTCTAATTATTACAAATCTTAATAAATGCAAATCGCAGCTACCTACAGAAACAAAAAATTAAATTGTCCAGCAAGAACCACGTGGAGGTTTACAGCACTCTTGCCAGGAAAGGAATAGGATTGGGATTTGCAGGAAAAATATATTGGAACATTATACAGGACTAATAAAATAAAATTGAATTCTCAAAACAAAAAAGAACTGTGAAAACTAAGAAATTTAACTCTCAAAAGAAAAATCAACGCGGAGTTAAATTAACTGAGAAATTACCACTGGTAAATAAAAAAACTATTAATCCTCAGTTTGTGGTTTGTAAACAAAGGCAACGTCTTTAAGAAAATTGAAGAACAATTTACTTTTTTCAAATTTTCGGCGGTACATAAACTCACCAAGATAGGAATCAAACATATGTCTCTGCCTATTTTTTTCCGGTAGGGCATATTTGACCTGCCTCCACATACCGTCAATGGCTTTAGTGTGGCAACTAGTCTCGGCATTCTTAAACAAAATAGAATAATTCTTGGTTAAATCTTTAAATCCCTGCGATTGTAAACACTTATATGGCTTCCAAAGGTGTGAATAAATTGTTGTACCAGGTTTAACTTTAGCTTTAATGGCAGCTAATAGTGTTCTCCGATCACGAGTTTGAACTGTTTCAACGAAACATTCCTTTGTTTCACGACAGACACCCCCAAAAACCCACTGACCTTCCGTTCGCTTCCCTTGTTTGTACTTCGTTTCCCCAAATTTTGTCTCGCCAATTTCGACTGTCGTTCCAGGACCCCCAATTTTGTTTCTTTCCAACATCATGATTTCCAAGCAGACTTCTCTACAAAATTTAAACCAATCCACAACCGTGTTTTTACTGGTACTTGTCTCTTTAACTACAATAGCCTGTGGGTACTTTTCAGTCCAAAAATATGTTAAAGCAAAAATTTCTCCCATTGAGAGCCGTGATTTGGAAAACCAGCTACCAATTCTAATACTTTTCCTGATATCATGTTCGCTTTCTTGAATTTTGCTATTACACCTCCATGAATACCTATCACCGGTATTTGACTTTGAAGTTAGGTGCATATTTTTTGTACATTTTGGGCATTTATATGTTTTAGATATAAGTCCGAGTTCTTGAAAAAATTTAACTAATTCCAGTGGCGATTTCTGATTTACTTTAAGTATGTACGCCAAGTTAACTTCGACATTTTCCAGCGTGCCCTCCATTGTTAAAGAATACTAATTTTTGAATTAAGAATTGGAAACTAAAATATCTAGGATATATAATAAGAGGAGAAATGTACTATAAGTAATAATACAGAAAATTAAGCATTGGAAGGAGAAGACACTCTTGGCTAGGAAATCTTTAATTATAACCAACTGTGTGACGAACCACTTATTCAAAACGGCTGTTTAAAGAGTAGCTTTGATGATAGCCAACCTTCGAAACGGAGCACCTAAAGAAAAAAAAAAGTTAATGTGTTCTATGGCAAACTAAACTACAAACCGTGGGGGAGACTGGGCTCTTGCTTTTCTTCTAGAGTTGTTAATGGCCTCGGCTTCTGGGCCCTGTCGAGCCAGCCACAGAGAATATATCTTGGATGATGTGTAGATTTGGCAGCTTTCAGTTATTCTGGGGGTGTTAAGAGGAAAACATATATGAATATAGTCAATGTTTGTTTAATGTTATTTCTGGATATAAATCAATCAAAAAGTATATGGGTAGCATAAAACAGAAAAATAAAGGAAATAGACGGAAGAGAATAGTGTCCAAGAGATATATAAGCGGTTACACCTAAGATATTAGTTTTTACAAGAAAATAGAAGGTAATTAACATCGACAAAGTCACCACACAAACTGTTTTCACCAATTGAGGCTTTCATTTCATAAACAGCATTTGTCTAAAAATGACGATATGAGAAAATCGAGAAAAACTGTACTTCTTGGTAACTTGGTATAACTTCTGAAATGACCATCTACTGCTGCTATATTTATTCCCTACTTCTGGCTGTCCATTGCTGTAACTATTATTTTTTTTGCTATCAAAAAATATTCATGTCCTGAACAAGTGCAGTTTTTATCAGAAACGATATGGACGATATGGCTGTTTTTGCCGAAATGAGCTAGAATTTAAAGTGTTGTATCTTTCTACATGTGTTGTTTTTAAATGAACTACATCCACCGTTGGAGATAGCTTGAAGTACTCTACCAGATGCCGCAAAAATATCAATTTTTACAATTTTAGACATATGCTGTTTATGAAATCATCAATTCTAAAAAGATGGGCAGTAGATGACTTATGAGTCGTTTTGATCTCAATTACGGCTTTAATAATTTTTTTGTTAAATCTTCATTTTTCTGTTATTATTGAAACGAAAGATTTCCCTATAAAGAATAGTTATTAACATATTGTCATCACTTGACAGATTTTCTGATGACCGCACCCTAAACGTAATTATTGCAAGCGTAAAAATAAAAATGACTTACGCTGTAAACATGTTGTGTTTACAAAAATTTAAAATGGAGTCAACGAAGTCTTACGTATTTAATAATATTAATTATAATGTTACGGGGAATCAAGAAGTCCAAAAAATGTTAACCCTCTAACGGGCATGCCAACAATTAAATCTCATTTACCTTCACATTATACATAATATGGACGTAAACGGGTGATCCTGCCTTTTGGCTAATATAACTCTAGGCAATATTTGCAATTTCATGTGCGCTCACTTCCAAAGCACAGGACAAGCGATGTACTGTAAAGAAGGCGCTGAAACGCATCACATAATTATCATGTCACGTTGTGTGTTTTTAGTGTTATAAAATAAATACTTTAAGAGTTATTATTAGTCTGGAAAAATTATAGGTAAGTGATACATAGTTTTGAGTATTTGAAGACATAAATAAAATGTGTTGCACACAGGGATTTGATAATAACAACTGATAACCTCAACCCGCCCGAAGGCGGACTTGCCGGTTCATGAAAAAAAAAGTTTTTATTTATAAATGATTTTTTTCAATCAATTTTGAACAACTACTAAGAGATATTTCATACCTTTCTTGTAGTTATGGCGTCACAAGTGAAAGGAAAATCAAAAATAGCATTTCATGGTAAAGTTATATATGATTTATCTAACATGACATCAGACGATGTATTTGGACTATTAGAATCTGTCTCATGTATGACTGACGTAGAAAAAGGGTACTTTGATTATGAATTTTGTATTGGTGAACAGAAAGATAACTTATACGAATGCGACGAACAACCTTACGCAGCATATTCCTATGCTTTCGACATTGCTGCAACTGGTAAAAAATGTTCTAGAACTAACACGCTCACCAGAACACAATTTCCTGTAATAGTATTAGAATATGAATCAGACATCTTCTTCAGTTGAAAATAGATCATCAATCAAGCAAGAATGCACTTCAAAATCATTATCTAGCACCTATACGCCTCGCCTGAAATGCCCTCATTCGCCTCTACCAGAACTTGAAGAAGAGACTAATTGCTACGCCCAGTGATAGTTTCACTGGGAATATAATGCATCTTACAGCACATTCAAGAGAGTGCAAGGCAATACTTTGGCGAAAGAAACATTTGCAGTTGCATAAGAAGTCGTATTTCGTGGACATACAAAGCTTCCTGGAAGTTTTGTGGACTTAAAATTTCCTTACCAAGGAAATTATTTTTTTAATGAAAGAACTTCTTGATGAAATTGCAGAACAGACAAAGCCATATGCGTGTCAAACAGATATTAAAACAACATTTACACTAACTAGTACGACATTAGAAGGAATTGTTACCGGCGTTTTACTGAAAACGTCGTAATGCGATTATTTGAATTTACATTCACTAAAACATCGGACTCCACTTGTTTAGATCATTTCCTTTTCATAATCATTTAATTCCAAATGAGTCAAGTTTCGTACGCATTCATTTGATTCACTGTAAATATGTATTTCTGTAAATATTTTAGATTAAGTTAGATTAATATTTTATATCCCTTATTATAATACTCGCAACAAAGAAGACTTACGATTTGAAAATATTACAAATCCCACCATAAACGACCAAAGACCGACCATAAATATTATGAGAAGGGACGAACAACCGTCGCAATGTTTACGACATTGGACCATAAACGGCATAAACACCATTATACCTTGGACCCAGCTGCGGACTTTATTACATGTCGGATAATGGGTAATTGGGAATACATCCAAAACCCAACAAGACAAAGGTTTGGCCTCACATCTGAACACCAAACTCGAAGCAAGATGGTATACCAGGAAGGGTCGCGGTTTCTCGAAAATCAAGCAGCGAAACCGTCCCTTCAAGGTTACCAAGATAGCACCTCTCCATACTTTTCCACCACCAAGGAAAAGATCTCCGGCCAATCATGGTCACCCTCAAGCTAGATGGCGGGGGTGAAGATATCGAAGATTGATAAAAATCTAGGAGGACGAGGGCAGTTAACATCCGATCATCATCCAGAACCTACTTCATCAGTAGCATAATCCATACCATGTCAGTGTCGCGTGTTATCATTGTGGTGTTTATTCATTTTCATACGTAAATCTAGTAGTCGCAGTCAGTTTTCTTTTGTTAAATTATTTGTTGTAATTTTGTTATTTTGTACGTTTTCATTTGTTGCATTCTTTTTTTGTTCTCATTTTTTTTATTGTTCTTTCATTGTTTCTTGTCTTGTTTTTTTTATTATAATAAATTATTGTTCATTGAATATTGCAGTCAATATCTAAACCGACCATAATTTAATTAGTAGTGAGTGCGTAACCGAGCTACCGAGAAGGAAGACACTGGTAAGAACCTTGCATCATATTTTTTGAGCTATCGGAGTGTTACGGTGGAACGTCCTGTGAGTGCATAAATCATGCTCTTAAATTAAATTAAAGCACAATTATCACAAGGCACTTCCCCACCCGTAACAGTACATAGGAATATTTATTTATCGATATCCAAATGCTGCAGAATATTGCAGTCAATACTCATTTGAACCAATACATTTAGCAATGCCTCCAAATGATTTTACATGATCCGCAACTATCTCCACTTTAACGATAATTCGAAGCAAATTAAACGAGGAGAACCTGAGTTTGATCCATTGTATAAAATTTGACCATTAGTGCAACATTTTAACACAAGATTGAAACAGTGCCAAAATTGCCACGATTATGCATAGATGAGCAAATGTGCAGCACCTTTACGACAGTAAAACCTTATAAATGGGGGTTCAAGCTGTTTGTACTGTGATAGCAAAGGATACTCTCAGAGCTTTGAGGTTTTCACTGGTGCTGGTAGTAATCTCATTTTATCAGATATGCCTCATTTATCACCTGCATGTTGTTGTTCGCTTGTCTCAAACAATTCCAAACTTTATAAACCATGTTCTCTACTTTGACAATTTTTACACGACTGCCTCTAAAGCTTTAGATACTTGCATTAATAAACTATTATTATTATTAATTGTAAATTGCCAGGAGACAGAGATAAAGAACTTGCGAAATCAGAAATTCCACAGTTGAATACTCTGATAATGCACATGGCGTAGATTTAACGACCGTTTTGTGGAAAGACAATACAAATGTGGTCAGATATATTACTGATACAAGTGTGCTAACTGGGATGTTGGTGTTCTGCCATTCAGAACAAGGGACGACAGTTAAAGCTTATGAAGATTGACTGTCCCAGCAATTCGAGAATATAACTATCACATGGGTGGAGTTGATCTAATGGGTGGATGGACTACTCGGAAGATACCACATTCACCTGAAAACTCGTAAATGGATATTACGTCTATTTTATCATTTGATAGATGTGGCTATGTTTAATTCGTATCTTCTATTCAATCGGATCCACAATGAGTCACCAACGTTACCTGTATTTCGGGCACAAGTAGCAGCAGTACTTTGTACTAAGGAAGACATAAAAAAGACCGTCTTGGGAGACCCGTGTTTACATCGTACCAGAAAACAGAAAACCAAAGAAAACCCACTAGCAGGACATATATTCTAGAGCCAGATATTAGATTCGATGGCTTAAAACACATACCAGACGTCTTGGATAGAAGTGGCAAACGAATGTGTAAAAATAAAGGATGTAAAAAAAGAAATATGTGTATTTTGAAATTAAGCAATTAATGTAATCTAAATCTGAGTTTATCGTCAACATGGAAATGATTTCAGGAGTTCCACACTAAATAGTAAATGTTTCCAATAAACGTATTGTTCCTACACACTGTGTTGACTTCATTTTCCCTAACACGACAGATCCGCCCTAAGGCGGAGTACCTTTTTTATCCTTACTTACTCTGATACCGATGATACACATTTATAAGAACAAATTGATCATTTTAATAACAATTCAACTCAAAAATGAATTTTTCAATACAATGGTAAATGGTAAACTTATTTTATTTTTTGGGTACACGAAAAGTATTTCAAAAAATATGTTTTGAATCATCCAAGAAACACGCAATTATCAATCCCAATGAAAGGCATTCGTTAAATCTAAAACAATGCATTTGTTCGCTTTTAATCAAATCTTAAATTTACCGGGAACGTCAACCGAAAATTGATGGAATCAAAATGGCACCATAGCGTTCATCACACAGTAACCTTCAGCGCAAACTAATCGCAAGCGAATCACAAACGGTTTATTTCTGACGAACGGGTCATTATATTATTCTCGCATTTTTTCATCATTTACTTAAAAGCGACTACAAATGTGGGTATGCTAATCACATTAGGGGGGACGGATCCCGCCGAACACGTGGCCAGTTCGACCCTAGTTCGTAAGCAAAACGTTAAATGTTAAATTTAACGGCTGAACGTTAAGTTAAAATACAAGCAATTAATAAAACAAGGGCAGTAAATTTTAACATGCCATTAAAATTAGCGTTTTGTTTACGAAATAAGGCTGATTACAAGTATTTGAGTAATTAATTCAAAGTTAAAAAAAAAACTAAACACAAAACGAAATATAATATATGAAGACTCACCTTAACCGAATAGAAGAACCGATGGCCGAATTTGCGCTTAACTAGGCAAGGAAGAATATCTAATAACGTTATGGATGGACAAAGGAAATCCCAATGTGGGTCCCAACCTCGAACGCGCACGCGCGAATTTCTGTATTCCAGTGGCTCTCAATCAGTTCCGAAATGTTTTACCAATGCAGCCGTAAATTTCAACAATATTCCAATTCCCTTTTTTAGTTTTACAAGTTCACCTTGATGGATGGCTTCGCCGGCAGAAGCTGGTACCTAGATTGCGATTTTTTTCTATTAAGATAAAACATCTTGAAACTGGTTGAGAGCCCCTAGAATCGCGATTTACGCGCCTGCGCGTTTTAATTTGAGGGGGTACCTATATTGGGAGTTGGTCAATAGGGGATTATAGATGTCTTTTCTATGATATTATCATAAGCAACAAAGGAATAACTATCATAGTAATCTATAGATCATAGACAGGGCACGTTTATGTAGGTGTGTTTTTTTTAAACTAAACTCACATTTGGCTCGTGCAAAATTTTTGAGGTTTCGGTGCATTGAATATTCTATCTTTCTTAACTTATCGATAAAAATACTGTTGATCACAAGTTTGCGTAAATTTAGCCTAAAGATTGTACTCAATAAATGTGTAAAAACTCAACCGAATAATGCACACGGACTTGTCTCCTCATTTACACACAGACCGTTGTAACGAAATTATTCGACAACTATTTCAATGTCGTGAGGATGTGAGTATTATAATTTAAGCATAATTTCATAACCTGCAATTTTCATATTTTTTTCTGTCGTTGCCCTTTTAAAATAAATTTAATATATTGCACACAATTCTGGGCTAAATCCCAATATAGATGCCACCGCCAAAGACGCAGACGCGCAATTTGCGAATCTGGTGACTCGACCAGTTTTGAAATCTTTAAACTGTGCAAATTTTAATCGAGATGGGCAAAGCTGCTACTTTTGAATAGCGTTGCTACTTATGATTGCTCCTTTTTAATATCAGTGATTTTAAACTGTGACTGTGGTCACGGTTATTGGACATCGTAACAGATTTTTGACTTGAAATTGACACCAATAAAGTATTATCATTATTATTATTACCAAATTTCGTACAAGTATTGAGAATTTAATGTTCTTTAGAAATAATTTGAAATCCAAAAATACATCTTTCCTAGTTTGCTCAAAAATCCTTTGGAGGAACATGATTGAACATAATTGAATGTTCTTTGTAAATCAATAAAAATCTAAAAACATGCGTCCTCTAGTTATATAAAGGAAAGGATATATGGCTATATTCGACTCAATTTTGTACAAGGTTTGATGGAACCTCAAAAGTTTTCCCGATTTTTCCGCAGTCTAACCTATGTTTTCATCCATAGGCGTTCCGGAAACATATTAAATAGGTTTTTCCCAATGCGGGTTTTTTGACACTGCTTTATATTAAAATTCTCTTGAAAAAGCCGTCTTTTTATCTGGCAGTATTAATATCTATTTCAAGATACTGAAAAAATAGCAAGTGTATTAAATTTAGCTAAAAATGTTGTTTCAGAATCCTATAGGAAAATTCTTTGGTAGTTGCAACTCATTCGACTCGCGGATGAACAAATGCCTTAAAGAAGAAAGGCTTGCACGTCGACAGCGGAACATTGAAAAATCCAGGGAAACCAAAGCCAAATTAAAAATACTCCTACTAGAAGACGACGAATAATGGACACCGTAAACATAATAGATTCAATAGATAAATCACATTTAAATTATAATGGCCTGAGAAGTGTTAGTGATCGTTACTACGAACACAAATTCTGCAATCAGCTCGATAAAATCGGAACCAATTTACGCCACCGGATCAGTTTTCATACGAACAAAATTTGCATGCTTTCTTTGGCCGACGACCATCCGGTCATCTCCGGAAAATTAGAAATTAAAAAAGTTAATTTTAAAATTGACGGGAGCACCGACCGGTTGAAAAATGTTGCCTCTGGTAAAGGGAAGAGAGGTGCGCAAAAGTTGGACCCTGATTCCATAATTTGTTACGTAGAAACTGATACTGACAGTTATCCTGTTTATAGTTGTGTTAAAGGAAAGTTGATTGAGATTAATGAACACTTGATCGATAATCCTAATTTGCTAGTTGAAAAACCTGTTAGTAATGGTTATATTGCGTTGATGTTGCCTGTGTTAAATCACTATGCCACTTTAAAAGGTAGCATGTTGAGTAAGGATGATTATAACAAAATTAATTGTTGTTAGATTGTATTAAATGAAACAAATGAATTTCTATTAAAAATAAAATTGTTGTATTATTTCTTGCATATCAAATAACAGTTTCCTTCGTACTTCGCCAAGTTAAACATAAGTCGGGGCCCAAATTTTCTTTTGTTTTATTTCATTCTTTTATAATACAGGGTGAATTTTTTCGATGTTTAGTATGAGGATCTCCGAAACTGTAAGAGATGGTTAAATGGGCAAATAAATGTAGTTTTACCAGCTGAATAAAATGACACTTTTAAAATCTTCAAAAAAAGTCAATGATAACTGGATATTTTGGAAAATGTAAATTGCCGATTTTTTTAAATCGATTGCTATAAGAGATGGAAAAAAACTGTAATCATAGTTATCATTATCATTTACTTTTTGAAAATTTATCAAAAAGTGTCATTTTATTCGATTCCTAAAACAGCACCTCTTGCCTGTTTAACTCTTTCTCTATCTCTTATAGTTTCCGAGATCACCATACTAAACATCGAAAAAACTCATCCTGTATATATGAGTTATGGTGATTGTATTTTTGAGAAATAATATTGCTTACATTGTAATGACTCAACATAATTTTGCAAGAAAATGTATGGACTCGCACTTTGTTCCCGGAGCTAATTAAAAAATAATATTACTAGTCGTGAGCTAGAGTGTTAGTGTTCTGAATTTTCTACTCGTAACAATGGACTAGAAAAATTAACAAGCAAAACTTGCAAAATTATGAAAAGAATTTATATCCAAAGAAGTTGAATTTGGTAATTTCTAATGGTTTTGTTAGTATAATGTTTCGACAAGCTTCATTTTGCAAACGAGTAAATGCAAGGTACGAGCATACAATGTAGGTATGTAGCTCTTTGCTTATTACTGTTTTAAAACCGATTATTGAATTAACTAATGCTTCACTTGCGGACTTTATTATAGGCGGCGTTAATTATTCCTCATCACTACTCATTTAATTTGAATGATTTTTACATGTTTGAGGACTTCGGCGCTGTTAAATCAAAACAGCTGTTTTAAAAATCCAATTTTCAAGCATGACATTCTTGTCAAATAATAGACAACTTTCAAAGGTATTGCTACAGTATGACCATTTTCAGGAAATTGATTTTTACTTTATACAGAGTCCGCCAGAAAAATGTATACACTCTTTGTCAGACTGTATCAGGACATTGATATTGTCAATTGATTTGAACTTTGAGTATGTTGTAGTACGATCTTTCGCCTAACAGAACTGGTACTTTCATCATCACGAGAGAGAAAACAAAATGGCTGGAGCACGCTTAATGTTCAGGCAGCAAAAATGCATTTTGACGTGGTTTACCAGGTTTGGTACTGCCGTTGAAGGTAGAAGCGGAAGTTTGAAACAGAAACCCCAACCCGCCTCACAATTAAAAGTATTATTGATAAGTTTGAGGCGCATGTAACGATTTGTGATACTCATAAAGGAATATCGGTAAGAGCGCGTCCTGCTTTGTCGACTCTCTGGTAGGAAAGGTTTGTCACTTCTCCACAGAAATCTGCTACGCAATGTGCACGTGAAGTAGAGATTAGTAGTACATACCTATGTACGCCAAAATCTGAAAGTTGTAAAGTGGAAAGTTGGCAGCGATCTCCATTGAAAAATTGACCGCTCATCGTTCTTTTAGGATGTCTGGCCACCAATGGCAGATATTTTGAACATCTACAGTCACCATGTGCTTAACTGAAGACGGTACTAGATGTGTGATCAGTATTTAAATGTGAAAGAAACACAATAAATAGTTTTCGTTCCTTAAAGTGTGTATACATTTTTCTGGCGGACTCTGTATTGTAGCATTTATTCATTTAATATTTTGTGGAACAAGACATCAAAAATGTCAAAACAGAAAAAGAGCCGGAATTATCAACGCAGCACAGGATGGTTACAGCAAAAATAAAAGACGAAAAAATAGAAGAGATACAAAGGAAAGGGTACAAAAAAATAAAAATGAACAAACCCAAAATGGAAAGAGTACAGGAACAATATAGAAAGAGACAGACGAAAGATTTAAAGAACAGGAAATCCAGAAGGACGAAATGGACACTGGAAGATGGAATACATTTAAAGATATAATAAAAAGCACACCAGAAATATTTGGAATCAAAAACTGTGATGGAAAAGTAAAAAGGCCAAGAAGTGAAAACAGAAGTACAAGAAGAAAGTAGCATGGAAGAGAAATACATCCAAACAGGAGAAGAAGATAAAGAGGGGTACAATAGACAAAGGCCAATAGTAAAATATACAATAAGAAATGCAAAGAGAAAGACATGGGAAGAGTTTGGAAAGGAACTGCAGGAAAACTATGTAACAAATAACAGAGTATTCTGGATAAAAACCAGGAAAATAAGGGGAGGAA
The DNA here is from genome assembly GCA_910593695.2 of Ocypus olens. NCBI lineage: Eukaryota > Metazoa > Arthropoda > Insecta > Coleoptera > Staphylinidae > Ocypus > Ocypus olens. The sequence continues at coordinate 42,769,216 of OU343055.1, forward strand.
AGCGAAAAAAAATTACAGCAATTAGAGATAAAGAAGGTCCAATCCAAACGAAACAGATAGCGATAGTTTGAAAAGAGTACTACCAGGAAAGTTCAGTACAGGAACAAAGGAGAATAACAAAGAAACACACCAAGAAGAGGGAAATATACAAATAGAACACATAAGTATAAAATAAATATTGGAAGGAATAATAAACATAAAAACTGGTAAGGCAGGCGGAGAAGATGACTTGGACTCGGAAATGGTAAAGTACATTTGAGAAGGTACAAACTGCTTATGGAAAATATATAGAGAGGCATGAGAAAGGCAGGGAATCCCAAAAGATTGGCAAAATAATTTAATTGTGCCAATATACAAAAATGGTGAACAAGTAAACTGCAAAAATTACAGAGCGATGTGTTTATCATCATGTGCTTTAAAATATACACTAAAATAATAGAGAAAAGACTACGACTAATAATAGAAAAGGAATTAGGAGAAGTACAAGCAGCTTTCAGGCCAGGAAGACAAATGAATGACAAAATATATTATTAGAAATATAGAAAGAAGCATTGACAGTGATGAACAATTTACATTAGCAGTTATTGACCTAAAGGCAGCATTTAACTCTAAAGTGAAATAATATGGAAATGCTTGAAGAAAATGAAGGTGCCTATAGTTTTATAAAAAACAGTAGAAAGTGTTTATAAGACAGCAAAGGTAAGAGTACAAATAGCAGGAGAAAGATCAGAAAAATTCGAATGGAGGAAAGGTATCAAGCAATTCATAATAGTGATGAATGAAGTAATTAGGAAGACAAGAACAAGAACAAACCAACCACAAACAGTAACAGGATACCACAGATTACAACCAATCAAAATTGAAGCACTAATGAGCAAAATGCAAAAATTAGTCAATATATGGGTGGAACAGATAGAAGAACTAAAAGTGGAAATCAACACCAAAAAAAGTAAAATTATGCATATAAATGGAAAAGAAGGCAATCACATCGTTATTAAATGCAAAGAAACAGCTGGAAACAGTTTCAACATATGAATACCTGGGAACCATTATTACAAATAAAGGAAACATTGATCTAGAATTGGTAAATAGAGCAAAAATATCCAACAAACTACATGCAGTATCTGCAGTATTGGAAAGAAAGAAATTAGTCAACAAAAAAAAGTAAGAACATATCAGGTATTGGAATTAATTCGTAGCGTGTTACGAGAGATAGCATGTGTATTAAAGTCTTCTGTTTTTACCTTCAGAAACAAATTTATCGTAAACCAGCTGTTATCAAACATTATTTTTATGATACATCTTAATTTTTACTTGTTAATTACAATAAGTTACAACTATTTGAATATGTCGCAATTTGTGCCAAATAAAGTGTTTTATTCATATGAATAAAAGTGCTGCGGAAGGTCATCGGATTTTGAAAGGTCATGGGGAACATGCTTTAGCTGAGCAAACGTGTTGAAAGTGGTCTCTATGTTTCAAGAGAGATGATTTTGATTAGCGAGACACGGAACTATCTGGACAGCCAAAAAAGTTTGAAGATATTGAATCGCAGGAGTTACTAGAATAAATCTCAGCTCAAACTCTTGAAGAGTTGTCTACATCTTTGAGTGTTGATTTATCAACTAGGAAAACGCCTTTACATCGGATTATTACTGGTGATGAAAAGTGGATACACTATGACAATCCTAAGCGTAGAAAGTCATTGGTTAAGCCCGGACAACCATCATCATCAGTGGCAAAACGTAATATTCATGGGTCCAAGCTCCTTTGTATTTGGTGGATTCAATAGGGTATGATTTATTATGAGCTCTTAAAACTAAACGAAACCATCACTGGGGATCGTTACCGATTACAATTGATGCGTTCGAGTCATGCATTGAAGGAAAAACGGCCGGAATCGAGCAAAAGGCATGATAAAGTCATTTTACTGCTCGACCACACGTCACAAAACCAGTGAAAAAATATATAGCAACTCTGAAATTGGAATTCCTAACTCGCCCACCGTATTCTCTAGATATTGTCCCTTCGGACTACCACCTGTTGATCGATGGCTCATGGTTTGTCAGAGGAAAATTTTACTTCTCATGAAAATTGTACAAATTGGATTGATTCTTGGGTTGTCTCCAAGGACGAAGCATTCTTTCGACGCGGTATCCATCTCCTACCCGAAAGATGGGAAAAAGTAGTGGTAAGCGATGGGCAGTATTTTCAATAATGTTATTTTTCTCTAAAAAAACGTTGCGAATTAATTCCAACACCTGATATAATACAATAGTAGTACCGTCAATAATGTACGCAAGTAAAAACTGGACAATACAGAAGGAACATGACAGCAAAATAAATGCAATGGATAGCAGGAAAGATAAAATGGGATAGACTTACCAACGGAGAAATCAGACAATCAATTAAGCTGGAACTGATAATAAAGATGCTGGTACTGGCACATAATGAGAATGCAAACCAACAGGTTAACAAAAACAATATTCGAAGCAAAGAGTATTAAGAAAAAGAAAAAAGGAAGACAAAAAATGGGTACAGCAAATAGCAGAGGCAGAGAAAACAAAAGGGAAAACGTTGGAGATGAAAATAATGACTAGAAATAGAAAAGAATGGAAAAGATAGGTGAATGAAAATCCATAGAACCCAAATCCGACGCTCGAAAAGGCAAATGGAAGGGGAAAAAGGAGAAGTAGAATTATTTTTTTCCTTCCATGCATGACAAACAAAATCGGTTAAAGTGCATAAAATGGTCCCTGGGACAGCTGCATATGCCATACCTTTAGCATTGGAGAGTGGCTCTAGCTGACAGACATGCCATCCGAATATACTAAACTAGTGTAGTACAATACAGTGGCATGACGTTCGGACAGCAGGTGAAAGTGAGCCACTGTATTAATGTCACAGAAGGTTTAACTTGTTAAAGTAAAAAAATATGAATGAATGGATTTATAATTTAAGAAATAAATAATAACTATGGTGAAAAAATGTATATTTCATTTCACATATATAAAATCAATATAAAAAGAGTCTAACCGTATAGTTTGTACAATACTCAATGTAACAAAAAATATAAAATATTTTAAATAAGAGATTTTGTTATTACAATTAATAAAGATTGCATTTGGAAGTATATGAGTAAAATTCGAGAATGTTAACAAGTAAAACAATGTATTTACATTAAAATAAATGCAATTAACTTACGTATAAAACTTAAACTATTGGACGGATAATAAAATCATATCTCTGGATTACCTAAATAAATAAATGCACAATGTGCTTAAGATGAAACCAGACATGCTAATTGACTTGTAATCACCACCCGACTGAAAATACAATGGATTAATTTATGTTAATTGTTAAGATAAAGTACTTACGATTATAAAGTAATTACATCGGTCCCCTTTGCAACATTCTGAACACTTCCAATCTTCGTACCAAATATGTGTGCATAAATTCATGTTGCTCTGCCTGTACCACTCACATTTATCCTTCGTTGAACACCTTTTGGATATGTATAGTTGTTTTAGGGCCCCTTGTTGCCAATACGGCATACTACCCCATCTTATTTCTGTTAGGCAAACATCTTCACCTTGTTCGCATGTTTTGATAGTTTTCACACATTTTCCTTGGTTGTCATCTTGATTATCGCACACGTAGCATTCCAGAGCAAAGCCTAGTGGTGAAAAGACAAAAGGGGCCAAAGATTAGCAGACGGCCTTGTCCAGGGAAAATTTTTAACTGCAAAGGGCCATCGATCTTCAATGAACAGTTATTTAATAGCCACAGATCATTCTTGGTAATGTGCATAGTGCAGTTAAACAAATTTTCATAGGCAAGACCGTCTACTGAACTTTTACCATAAATGGCATCCATGATTTATGTATAACAAAATATTGCAATGTTATAAGTCAAAATCAGAATGTAATCGCAATTTATTTCATTAATTCACAATTTGTAAAAATTTGATGAAGTAAGTGTAAAAGATCAAAAATTGACAAAACCAGGCATGGGTCACTTGATTAATTTATGCGATCTGTGGAAGAAATTTAAGACTCTAAAAGACTCCCAAAGTGAAAATGTTGCACTGTAATCATGTTATCATGTCCCAAACAAAACAAAAACAAACTTGTTTACATGACATACTTTATACATTGTTAGCAAGTACACTTACTACTAATTGAAAATTTTTAGTAACCACTTTTCGATTAATAATTAAAATGAGTAATAATAATATAAATTACTTGCTGCTATAATTACTATGAATCATAATTTGAGTATTTAGGTTAGGTTGCTTTAATATGTATTATACTTACATGTGTTTACCAAAGTTACAAATATCACAAAATTGAAGAAGGCACTTGTGTAACACATTTTAAGTACTGTTTTTTAATTAATTTTGTAAATTAAATGCTATAAATGACATAGCTTCGGGCACGCCCATTCGCGTTGAAAACACAAACATACACGATGGGCTGCTTGAGGTAGGGTACGAAAGTATTCGTTTTTAAGTACTGACTAAGTTGAAACGATATTTGTTGTTAAGTAGGTGACTAATTCGTAATGTAATTGCAATTAGCAAGTTGGATGTGGGCGTATACCTATACTCTTCCGTTAAGTGAGGTAGGCGTTTTCTAATGTAAATGTTTTAAATGCTTTTATATGAACTATGAATTTGATTTATTTTTCATTAATGAAAAGGTAATGAATTAAATTTATTTTAATTTTTGTGTACTTAGGTATATTGAAGTGGCCTAACAGATTTCTTTTTTATATTAATTTGATAGATACCTGTAAGTTTAATAAGATACCGTGAGATCAAAAAGTCGAAAATTGTTGGCAGCCCTTAAAACATAACCTAACAGAAGTTCAGTGGCGTCACTAAGAATGGGAATTTTGTTATGGAAAATCCTGAAATTTAAATAAAACACCTATGCCCACTTGCACCGCAGAACTTAATCATGATTAAATTTTAATCATGATTAACTTTAATCAGAGTATTTCGGTTGCACCGTCGGCTGATTAAGCATCTATCGACCACGGAGTATTATTATAGAGAGCACACGTTTTTCTAGGGATTTTAAGTTCTTTTTTGGTTGTTTTACGTTGTTCTATTGAGAACACAGGAAACAAATGCGCGGTAAATATGAATACTAAATGCTAACTAAATTATACTATTATTATTATTTCTTATTATTGGACGAGGTAAACAAACCAAAATTAATAAAATCATTAACCTCCAAGCCATCGATTTCATCAATCTGCTCAACTATTCCCAAATCCATCGTTTTTAATAACAAATACAAAACAAAGGTTTTTAATTTCAAAATCGTCTGCCAAATGTAAATAACTTCACGACTATATTCGTCGTGAAGTTATTAGTTTTTGAATTAATCGGCCAAAATCGGCTGATTAAATATTTGACGTTTCTTGGGGAATTTAAAGTTGCGGTGCAAGCCAATTCTCCGCTAACCATTGGTTAACTTTTTAATCATGATTAAGTAGCTGCGGTGCAAGTGGACACTAGATAATTAATCTTAAATGTATTATTATTAGTGATGGTCAGTTCTAGAAATAACTGCTAATGTTTAAAATAGCAAAATCGGCACATAAAAACACACAAGATTATTTTTAAAACAAGTAACCTTAAAAAATCACAAGATGTCAAAAAGATTTCCAGACAGCCAATATAATTTTACTTGAATTATTATAGGGATTTTCAGAAAATGTGCTGCCAACTATTTTCAAGTTTCTGATCTCACTGTACATATCGGTAGTAATATACCAAGATCCAGGTTCATTATCAAAGAATAGTTTTTTGAGTACGTTGTTACCTAGTAATTTATCGACACAATAACATTTGTTCTATGACTATTAATAATCATTAACAGATGTTATGTCTTCGAGATGAATTACCAACAGGTAACAGGTACGAATAAATATTTTTTGATAATTCATCCAAGCTCGGGGTATATTTGCGTAGGATAATTTACCAAATGAAATAATAATGAGGAACAGAAAAAGTTATGGTTTATTAAAAGTTAAACAGTTTGGTTCGCTCTTGTATAATTGTAAAAATTAAAACTCAATGTCAGTGTCATAATATCATGAACAGCGGCGACTCATGGAAGAAGAAAATTTGACTAAAACAGCAGCGGAATATTTGCTTCCTCTATCAGAGTAAGCAGGGCTGGATTGACTTTTTTCGCCCATAGGCAACAATATTATAGCGCCCCCTCCCATTGCAAAACTTTTAAATGCCATTATTTATACTTTAAAATAATATACTATAAAAATAAATTTATACTTGTCACAAACAAATGACAAAAAACATTAATGTAAAAGTTTACAAGTAGATCTGAACGTTTTTATATCCGTTCCCAGTTAGCACACTTGTATCAGTAACATATCTGAGCTGATGTTACTGATACAAGTGTGCTAACTGGGTTTTCCTTGTGGCGAATTTATAATACCAGCGATTTACCAATAGCAAATGCACCAAATCTTCCATCGTTTGCTTTCTGCAAAACTTTCTAGTGTTGTTTTATCAGTTTGCAATTTTTGTTGCTAGCTTTTCGCACTTCCTCTGTTAATTGGCTGCTGATCTTAGAATTTCACTACCATGCACAAGAATTTTGTGTACGGTAACAAGCATAGAGTGCTTCAAGTATAATTTAAATGCGTCTGCCCAGTACTTTTCAAAAGCACCAAAAGCTACTTCATACCCGCTTGCAATCAATGATAAAATTACAGATCAACGTCGGATCAAGTCTTCATTGCCCCATCCCACTCTCCAATCTGTCAAACATACTCCAGAGTTTCTGTAAATAAAACCGTTTGATTCTTCTCTTATCAATTAATTAACAATTGTAAAACCCTCGTTTATGTTCCAATGATTGGAGGATGGGATAAGACCAACCTACCGCCCTTCGTTTCCACTTAAACCTAACCAAAAATACACAGTTTGATTAAAGAAATTTCTTCATTGAATCACTGGAGTTTTAAATTTAAAAGCTGCAAAACCAGCAGTAAAGAGGGTTTCTGGGTTGAGTTAAAATGGAAACGAAGGGTGGTGGGTGGGCCTTTTCCCAATCTCCAAACCGTTAAATACGTCCCAAAGTTTTTACAAACAAATTCTTTTGTCGAAGCAACGATAAACTGTTTGATTCTTGTCTTATTAATTAATTAACAATTGTAAAACCTTAGTTTGTGTTCCAAGGATTGGAGGATGGGATAGGGCCGACCTTCGTTTCTACTTAAACCTAACCAAGAAAACACTGTTTGATTAAAGAAATTTCTTCGTCGAATCACTGGAGTTTTAAAAGCTGCAAAACCAACAATAATGAGGGTTTCTGGGTTGAGTTAAAGTAGAAACGAAGGGCGGTCGGCGGGCCTTATCCCACTCTCCAACCCGTTAAACACGCCCCAAAGTTTCTACAAACAAATTCTTTTGTCGAAGCAACGATAAACCATTTGATTCTTCTCTTATCAATTAACAATTGTAAAACCTGCATTTGTGTTCCAATATTGGAGGATAGAATGGGGACCCTGAGTTTCCATTTTAACCTAACCCAGAAAACACTGTTTGGTTAAAGAAATTTATTCGTCAATTCATTGGAATTCTAAAAGTTGCATAACCAACAACAGGGTCGTTGGATTAAGTTTAAGTGGTAATGAAGGGTCGTGGGTGGGCCCTATCCCGCTCTCCAATTCGTTAAATAAGCCCCAGAGTTTCCATCAATTCATATGTCGATGGAACAAAATATAAAAAAATTGTTCAGTAATTGTTTGAACAATGAATTGACAATTCCTTCGTTTGTGTTCCAAGAATTGGATGACAGGGTAGGGCCCAGTCGCTGACAGTGTAGGGCCCACCCGCCGCCATGAGTTTCTACTTACTCCTAACCAAGAAAACTCTGTTTGGGTAAAGACATTTCATCTTCAAATCACTGGGGTTTCAAAAATTACAAGACAACTAATATATAGGGTTGCTGGGTTAAGTTAAAGTGGAAACGAAGGGCGGTGGGTGGGCCCTATCCTACTCTCCAACCCAATAAACACACTCCAGAGTTTCTATAAACAAATTATTTTGTTGAAGCAATGATAAACCGTTTGAATCTTCTCTTATCAATTAATTAACAATTGTAAAACTCGCGTTTGTGTTTCAAGAATTGGAGGATAGAATAGGGGCCACCCACCGCCCTGGGTTTCCACTTTAACCTGACCAAGAAAACACTGTTTGGTTAAAAAAATTTCTTCATCAAATCATTAGAGTTTTAAAAGTTGCAAAGCCAATAATAAAGAGGGTCACTGGGTTAAGTTTAAGTGGAAATGAAGAGTGGTGGGTGGTCCCTATCCCACTCTCTAATTCGTTAAACACGCGCCAGAGTTTCCATTAACAAATTCATTTGTCAGGGAAACAAAATATAAAAAATTGTTCGGTACTTCTTTAAACAATTAATTGACAATTGCGAAACCCTCGTTTGTGTTCCAAGAATTGGATGATAGGATAGGGCCCACCTGCTGCCCTAAGTTTCCACTTACTCCTGACCAAGAAAACTCTGTTTGGGTAAAGAAATTTCTTCGTCAAATCACTGGAGTTTCAAAAGTTGCAAGACAACGATAAAGAGGGTTGCTGGGTTAAGTTTAAGTGGAAATGAAGGGTAGTAGGTGGGCCCTATCCCACTCTCCAATTCGTTAAACATGCCCCAGAGTTTCCATTAACAAATTTATTTGTCGAGGAAACAAAATATAAAAAATTGTTCGGTACTTCTTTAAACAATTAATTGACAATTGCAAAACTCTCGTTTGTGTTCCAAGAATTGGATGATAGGATAGGACCCACCTGCGGCCCTGAGTTTCCACTTACTCCTGACCAAGAAAAAACTCTGTTTGAGTAAAGAAATTTCTTCGTCAAATCACTGGAGTTTTAAAAGTTGCAAGACAACAATAAAGAGGGTTGCTGGGTTAAGTTTAAGTGGAAATGAAGGGTAGTGGGTGGACCCTATCCCACTCTCCAATTCGATAAACACGCCCCAGAGTTTCCATTAACAAATTTATTTGTCGAGGAAACAAAATATAAAAAAACGTTCGGTACTTCTTTAAATAATGAATTGATAATTGCACAGCCCTCCTTTGCGTTCCAAGAATAGGATTATAGGATAGGGCCTACCCGCCGGCCTGAGTTTCCACTTACACCTAACCAAAAAAACTCTGAATAAAGAAATTTCTTTGTCAAATCACTGGAGTTTCAAAAGTTGCAAGACCACCAATAAAGAGTGTTGCTGGGTTAAGTTAAAGTGGAAACAAAAGGGGGGTAGGTGGTTTTTATCCCCTACCTGTTAAACACATCCCAGAGTTTTTATAAACAAATTATTTTGTCGAAGCAATGATAAACTGTTCTTCTCTTATCAATTAATTAACAATTGTAAAACCCACGTTTGTGTTTCAAGAGTAGGAGGACCCCCCAATGTTTCCACTTAAACTTAACCTACAAAACTTCGTTTCATTAAAGAAATTTCTTCGTGTCTTGGACAAATCACTGGAGTTTAAAAATTTGCAAAGTCAACAATAAAGAGGATTTCTGCATTAAGTTAAAGTGAAAACGAAGGGTGGTGGGTTTGCCCTATCCCACCCATATAAAACTATACTCAAATAAAAAAAAACCTCGCTCTCAACGCGTAGGCAGACTTTGCAGGGCATTTATTAGCAAAGGGGGTCACTGAAACGAATGGTACCAATCCCACGGGAAGTCTGGTAATCTACCTGTTTAAGGGCTAGGATCTGCAAAATGTTAAAATTTTCTAAATCAACTTTTGTCCAGTTGTATTCGGAATCGACCAGTGTGCTCCGGTGCCCCGAAGCACCCCTATGCAATTGCCGTATGGATAATGCGGCCCTGATCTTAACCTTCTTCTGTAATAAACATGATTGACAGATATCTACAACTATACACACGTAACTTCATCCTGAGATAGATTATCTTTTCTGCCTTGAACTTTTCCAACCAAAACTAATTTGATTTCGGAAGAATAGCAGTTTCTTTCTGAAATCCGATCCCAAAAATGTTGATTCCTAAAAACCATTGAAGACTCTACTGAACATCTCTGGCTGAATGAATTGAACAGTTCCAGCCTGGTGGTAGGTGGTAGGTATCAAAGGTATGTGTTCTGTGGGTACCAGGGGGATTAAATAAAAAACTTTTTATTATATCTGATTTGGTAATGATTAATGTTAAGTGATGGAAAATTGATGCTTGAGCCGTGTCTCTGCCTTACAGGATCATCCATTCTACCTTATAATATGTAAAGAATTTCAAATATTAAATAATAAATTCCGCATAATATTTATAACACCATTCTCTAGGATTTATGAAGCAATTCAAAATAATGCTTTCGTTATCGAGCGCCAACCGGTCGCATACGTCAGATGTCGCCGGCGTCGGCATCAGCTGTGCGGCCGTCAAAATCGCAATGTAGGTGAAATAATTTTCAAGTGCGGTGCGGTTTGTTTTCCAATAATTTCAATTGCAATGTGAGGGCGACGATCGTGAAAATGTCCATCCCTTCGCTTCAAGACATATTTCAGTTGAAGTGCCTCATCGAGAATGTCGACATCAAAATAAGCGCAAGAATAGAGAATGGTGTGAAACAGTTGATTGCTTTAATAACACAGTGAGTGCTGGTTTTGTTTTATAGCGATCGTAAACATTTGAATATAAACATAACACCTTCAAGAAATGAAAGAGAAATTAGTTTATCAATTATTGTTAGATTTGATTGATGTTTCATTGTCACATCGAATCCTATTTGTGTTTATAAAAGCTTGTGAGTCATTGTCCATTAGATAATTACATACATTTTAATTATACCGGAAGATCTATAGGTGATATATTGGTATATGTACATTTTAATTCTTGTTTTGCGAATTGAAAATATTCTCATACGTTGCTTGCCAGGTCCATTATGTATAATATAATTGCTTATTTTTGGTGAGACACAATTAACTATTCTCAAATGGCAATTTCTCTTGAACATTTCGGCATTCTGTACAATTATTATTAATATAAATTGATGTAACTATTATCGTTTCATAATTATGGACCAAAAGTAACAAAAATTAATTATTTTTGCTAAAACCAATGATTTTATGAAAAACATTTTCAAACAAAAAATGTTAATTTCTTCGTTTTCTTCAATGTTTGTTTAAATATTTTAGCAATTTTTTCATGTTTCATGTTTCAATTATTGGACAAAAACAAAGATTGATTTCAAAATTTTACCAAAAGCTTTTCAGTTCCTTCATTATTAGTTTTTGAGATACATCGCTCACAGACAGGCAAAGAATCAAACACACTTGGACACAATTTTTTTTCACCAAAAATTGCTTCTAAGAATCTCTAAAAAGATATTTCCATGAAATTTTTTTAGGATTAATGGTAAAAATGGGTAGATAATTTTTTTATTAAAAACAGAACTACTATAAATAATAATAATAATATTAAATGGAAAAAATTTGTTAGTTAGTTTTAAAATTAAAATCTTATTAGAAACAAGGTAGCAAAACTAGAAAATCCATTGACAGGAATGTGGAGGAAAATATTTAAATTTTAATAATATAAAAACATGAATTGAGTCGTCCGTCACTTATACATGCTATGGGATTTATTTCCTGTAGATTTTAGGAAAAGTTTTCATATCTATAAATTTGGTCCTTAATCTTATAAGCTTCTATTATTTACAAAACCATATATACTAAATGTACAGTGTCTCTATCAACCCTTGAGGATCTGTGCGGCACCCAAAAAATGCCAATTACATTTTAACTCAAAATATGTTCCCATTTTTTTTACAATGTGTTGTCCAATAATAATCTATTTCTTAACAAATATATCTGTCAATACCTAAAGCTTCTTTTAAAGTAGGGTGGGATTTAATGAACCTAAATGCATGAGCACTTATGTACTTGAAGTTAACGTTTATTTCGATTTCTCTCTCTTTCATTTTGAGGTCTATTTTAAATTCGGTTCTTATACATCTTCTCATCTTAATATGTAATAATAGTAACAATACAAGAATCAACTTGGTTTGTTTCATTTTGAAGTAATACTTTTTCAGAAATTTAATTATCGAAATTGATTCACACCCATGCATTAATCTTTTTGATGTATTGCACATGCCATGTGTAATGCGCAACACTTTCAGCTTGGATTAAAATTTAGAGGCAATCAATATTCGTATGTCCTTTGTAATTTAGCTGTTGCATTAATCATTGTTTATTTGTGGCTTAGTGATGGAGATATCGTGTTGCACTATACATATGGTGAGCTGCCGGCTGTTGTCAAGCGAATCCCTTGGTTAACTGAGACCGTCAAGGCAATTCAGGCAATTTGTTTTGATCCATCGGCTACCTGGCTTCTAGCAGTTTGTAAGTATTTTTATATAATAAAAATAATCAGTTAAAGAAATTTATGTAAATAATGCACACCAATGTTTGTTATTTCTCTTCGCAATAGATTCACCTTTAAGTTCATGAACAATAATTACTACTACTAATAATAATAATATCTTAATTCCCAGCTTTATTTAACATACCAAGTGTTAACTTTCAAAACAGAGCATGGGAAATCACGATTTTGGAAATTCCTGCTTACGAAATTTACTTAAGCAAAATAAACTAAAAGACACAATTATTGGGAATTTTTTGATACCCAATAAATTTTTTTGAGGATAAAATAGTATTTCATTTAGTCAAATTTGTACTTTATACTAGAGATGGGTAACTCATGAGTGAGTCGACTCAAAGAGTCAATTCCGAGAAGTGAATCGCGGAGTCAAGTGACTTCTGTGGAAATTTGAAGCCCTATTCGAGTTATGAAAAATTGTTTGGATGAGAGAACTTTTTTGTGGCTGTCCACTTTGTTTTCGGGGTAAATCGGAAAATTTGGGGAGTGAGGACCCCTGATCAACATTTTTTGAGGAAAAATTAACTTTTTTTTTAAAGCTCTTTTCACTTCAAAATGAGTCGACACGGTTCCCAACAGTTTTGTCGGTGAGGATTTTTTGTTTCCAGGCATGACCCGACTCGTTTCAGTCGACATTTCACTGAGGCATCTCACAAAAAAGAGTCATTTTGCCCATTTCTACTTTCTATATCTACCTTGTACATTATTTTAAAATCATGTAAGGGACTCTCTTTTGAATCATTTCAGAAACTTTGAGGCTCTTTCCAATTATTGTTCTATTTCTTTGTCTTGGAATGTGAGTAACTTAAGCAAGGAAACATTGCCGTTTAAGTGAGATAATCTCAAAATCTGGAGAGAGAGCATTTTAAAATTGTAATAGAATCTTATAGAGCAATTTATACTTGTGGTTTTAAGGATAATATTTGCATTTTCCTAAGATTTTCACACATGTATAAAAATTTCATTCCTGGGCTATGACTCCCAATCTTGAAGTGGGATTCATAGTAATACATTGCAATACTATTAACTTCAGTTCTGCATTGGCATTTCTTCCATTACCTCTTTAATAAAATGACTACTAAATTTATGCTCATATGCCCATAGTTGGCAATTCTGCTATTAGTACATCTGCACTTCTACGCTACAAGCGAGAGCGTCAACACGTCCACCGCAATTAGCTGTTCATGAAGTAAATAAATCGTTTCTCAAGAAACATTGTCTAATTTATACTAGAAAAGTGAAAAAGTCAGTTAAAATACTTTACAAATATAATATTACTGTTTTCAACTCCAACTCCATCTGCAACTGCACTGTTCTTTCAAATTTTCTAAATAATTATTGTAGGGTACTGACAGATGGTATGGGTTTGTTAATAAATTGACCAACAAATAAATCTCTCACTCTTCATAAAGTCAATCCACTGTAAAACGTCTTAACAACAAATACTCATTATTTATAAGAATAGATCATGTTTTTGTTGTAAAATACTATTTTGCAGATTCTATTTATCGTAGTTACTGACCTTGACATACATTTCCCAATAATAGTATCTTTTAATTAATTCCACTTTTATGCTTGTATGTACATTTGTCAACAGGTATTTTCAGGAACAAGATTTTCCATGCCATTTCCCTATGTTCTATTTTTAAAGTTAACACCCGGTATATAATAGGTATAATAAAACTCCGCTAATCTGGATTTTTTAAAACTGGCTCAACCTAGATTACTGAAGCAATATTAAATTAATTAAGCAAACGCTTAATAAATAGTGAAGCATTTATCGTAATAAATGTTACACATATTTTCAAGGAAAACTAAAGAACACTTAACCTTTAATATTATAAAATCGAATCTTCTTCTTCCTGTGTCTCATCGTTAAGGAAGGGTAGAGACCACTTCACTATAACGTCTTCTATCTCCAGCCATGTGGAAAAGTTGTCCGACACTTATACCGGTCCAACTTTGGATATTGTGCAACCATGATAGGGTTCTTCTGCAAATTGATCTTCGTCCATCAATCCGTCCCTCCATTATTAGGCGTAGGATATTATATTTTTGGTTGCGCATTATGTGACCAAGGTATGCAGTTTTTCTTCTCTTGATAATGAGCATAAACTTCTAGACCGTTTTTGAAGATTTTTTCTGAGTAGGCATTAAAAAGAGTGGGAGACAAGATACAACCTTGGCGGACACCTCTTTTTATTCTCAGTTCTTTTGTCTCCTCTCCATCCAGTTTTAGCACTGCTTTTTGGTGCCATTAAAGCTCCTGGATGATACGTATTTCTTTTCCTTTGAACTCTAAGTTTTTTAGAACTTCAATAAGTTCATCATGTCCTTGTCAAATGCAGTTTCCTTTCGTATTTTTTTGTCCAAGGAATTTTTAGTATCCATCGGTAAATTAACATAGGTCTCTATCTTGTTCATAATATTTGTTTTTAGGGTCCATCTTTCAGCCCCGTACAATAATACCGACCAGATAAAGCTTTTAACACTGTGGCATCTAATCTTTAGGTTTAATTTGCCATCACAAAGGTTTTCCATTTCATAAATAAGCTTCTGGCTTGTTCGATTCTTGCTTTTATTTCTTGTTCCAGGTCCCACTTTTTGTTAAGGATTGTTTCTAGATATTTAAATGTCTTAAACTGTTCGATCTTTGAATTTCCTAGTCTTATGTCCATGGTTCCAAGATGTTGAACAATTCTGCAAACATGCTATGATATGGGAAAAGCATCATTGCTCCGTAGCCACGGCATTAACCTATAGAGTCTGATTGCGACTAGACAATGGTTTAAGGGATATAAAAAAAATTATCACAGTTTCTAAATCATTATCGTTACGTTGAATCAATCTAAAGTCATCTTTTTCTTACACATATGGAAATAAATCTCTCTTGCACTGTAACTGATAATTTAAAACAAATACCATTTCATATTATGTCTAATTGAGTTGTAAATTTTAGCTTATGATGGATCCTTGTACATAATACCCGCTCTAAGTCTAGTTGATAAGAAGCAAAAAATTGACTGCAAATGGTCTATTAATGATATCACTCATTTTGTAAAAAGTCAAAATACTCCAGACTCGAAACCATTATGCATTGTGTGGTGGCCAACATTAGAATGCAACCAAAATGCATTGGTCGGCTACGAAAATGGCACAATTGGCCTCATCAGTCTGACAGATGGCAGATGCCTGGGTTCCTGTACCATAAATGAAGCGGTCAGTCAATTACACCTTTGTCAGGATCATGGCTTGGATTCAACATTTTTATTGGTGGGTATAAAATAACAAATTATATTCTTGTACATCAAAATTATCATCTGCTGTAAAATAAACAAATGGTTGATTATATATTAGTGCAACCATTTAAGAACAAAATTATAAAGCATATGTTATTGTAGAATTGAATCATCAATTGAAAAAATAACTTTTGCAATTAATATTTTTTACAATAATTATTTCCGGTTAAATATTGCAATTCTGCTTTATTTATAATTGAGATTCAGTTTTTAAAATGGCAATACAGTAGAACGTCGATTATCCCAACGTCGATCAACCGAACGACTGCTCAACCGAACTACTACACCCGCACGTTTCTCGCGCATGCGTACCACCTCCCTCGCTACAATCCTCTCGTACTTGTCAACTTCCTGTCACTTCCAAGTGGCCACTACTCGATAACTAAATTTTGCAAATTGAAAGTAAACTCTTTGTTGTTATTAAAGATATATTAAAATAGGTTTTTTATTCACCTGTACATAAATATGTATTTCTGAATTAGCACAATTCGATTATCCAAAAAAACGGTTTTACGAACACCCATATCCCCCAATTAGTTCGGATAATCGACGCTCTACTGTACTTTGATAAATTTTCTAAAGTTCCACCATGATTAATTAAATATATTTTTTTAGATAAATGGTAGAGGTGGCCAACAATGGCGGCTGTTATTAGAACATCACGCCACAAGCTATTTGTGGCCACCGGATGCCAACAACTCTTCAGACGATTCGACGAAGTCCAGGCTGTACAATTTAAAACAGATGGGTGTCGATAAACTGGCTTCCCTCAAACAGAGAATAGTTGATTCGAAGAATTCGAGGAGAAACAGCCAAGCCAGCGATACGGCAAGTGAATCGTCGCATTCGGAGTCTTCTCATTCTGGTCCAGAGCTCCTTCCTCATCTATGTGATACGTATTTTTCAGCGCAGCAGGCCAGGAATAGATATTTGTTTTGCGCTTTCTACAAGCCAAACAGCTTATTAACTGTAAGTATTTAAGGATAATGAGAATGATGAACACCAGAACATACGGCAAAGTACATATTGTTAGACTAAGATTAAGTAAAGTATTAAATTGCAATGAATCATTTCTAACTTTAATTTACTCTTGTAGGTACATGCAGTAGATGTAGAAACAGCACCACTTTATGTACATAAATTACCTCCAAGGACTGATAGTTTATTATTAACTGATAAATTAATATATGCAATAGATGATAATGGCACCACCCTATCGATAGTTAGTTCGCAGTTGTCAGAATGTCGAACGGAAGGTGATGCGGTAAGTGATTTATGTACATATGAATTAAATTGTTAACACAAAAAAAACTTTCTGAAATTTAACAATTGTCGCAAATTTTTTTTGTCAAGAAAAAATCTGCCGTTTATTAATGTACGGATTCTGATGTAGAAAAGGTGTCAACAATTACTAAAGAGCACTTTTTTTGGAAGATAAGATAAACTATCTTACATGTTTTTGTATTGAATCAGAATTTATGAACGACATTATATTTTGCTAGGTTTTAGACAAATCATTCTAAGCAAGGGATGCCAAATTACATCACAATTGAATACATATGAAGAGGCCTAAATATCCAAGGATTCTTCATATCCCACCTATTTCTTCATTGTATACTCTTAACTCAGTCAAAACTAAAATACTAAGAAGTTTATTACAAGGATAAGTAAATAAATAAGTTGAAAAACTGGATAGAAGCAACAATAATCAAAGTAACTTCCTGACATTTATTTCACTTTTCGATATATTCACCCTGTAAATTCAGACTGTTAACCCAACTCTTTACAAGTCCTTGAAAGGCGAAGGCAAAGAAGTCTTTTGATTGCTGTCACAGCTAACGAGTAACCTCTTGGATTACGGCATCATCATTTTCAAAATGACGGTCACCAAAATGATTTTTTAGGGGTCCAAACAAATTAAAATTGCTGCGGGCTAAGTACGGTGGGTGTTCCAAGCATTCCCAATGAAATGTTCGTAACAGCTCCTGCATTGACCTTGCTGTGTAAGGGCGGGCATTGCCCAGAAGCAACACTCCCTTTACCAGGAGTCCTGTCGAAGTTCCTGCAGAGTGGTGCAGTATGATACTGCATTAACAGTCTCACCATGAGGCTGGGAATTTTTGCAGTATGAAGCCCTTTCCTTCCTTAGTGTACCGAGTGAGGTGCTGCAAGGACAGACCCATTCTATTCATTTTGTGTTCCTCAGACAATTGGTGGGGCACCCACCATGCACAAGTTTTACCAAACTAAACTGCAACTGCTCATGCACGATGTTCCATGTGGTTCCATGTGAACAACCTTCAGCACGCGATTTGTCATCGATTCTCACACGGTCATTACGAATGTTTTGTTCCACATGCAGCACTGTGGCTGCAGTTATACCTCCGCGAATCGACCAGGATGCTCCCCATCTCTGATGCTTTGCCTTCCATTGTTAAACTTCTGGATCCAATTGAGGCATTGATTTCATAAACAGCATATGTCCAAAATTGTAGAAATCGATTTTTGGGGCATCTGATAGAGTATTTTGCAAGTTATCCGACGGTGGACGTGTTCATTTAAAAACCACACATGTACAAAGTTACAACGCTTTAAATTCTAGCTCGTTTCGGCAAAAACAGCAGTCCATATAGTTTCTGATAAAAACAGCACTTGTTCGGGACATGAATATTTTTTTGATGGCAAGAAGAAGAATAGCTGCAGCAATGGATATGGACAGCCAGAAGTAGAAAACGAAGATAACAGCAGTGGGTTTTAATGGTTAAGAAAAACAGTTTTTTTCGATTTTCTCAAAACGTCATTTTTGGACAAATACTGTTTATGAATCAACGCCTCAATTGTTTTCTATGAGAAACAGTTGTCACCATACACGAGATGCATTTCGCAACCCAGTTTTTCTATGGAAAGTCCTTTGGCTCACAAAAAATGCACAACACTGTTCTTCTGGTATATACTCATGCAACAAATCTACCATCGTGCACTATCTGTGAACTGACCGCGTGCCTACGAGATATCACACAGCCTTTACGACAAGCACACATATGCTGCCATCTGCTGGCAAAAAAAAATGTCGGTATAAGGATACTGACATTTGCAACTTATATATTGACTTACCCTTCTACCTTTATGTGACTTAGCTGGGTCAATCTCCAGTGCACTATCGGTCTACGACTGCTGCAATGAAAGATTCTAATAGTCTGAAGAATGGAAGCCAGTAGTCTTGACGGACGAATCATGTGTCTGCCCATGTAAAATGATCGGCATTTGCCGAGGAGAAGCAAGAAATTTGTTTGTTATGGAATGTCACACATCACTTGCACAAGCTGTGATGACATGAGAAGCTATTATGTATACATTGGTTGTAGAGACCCTCAAGGCCCATGACATGTAGATTCTTCCAGCTATTCTTCAATTTATTAACAATCATTTTCTATCGAGATCTATTCTGTGTCGCTGTCCTCCCATCTGTTACTCCAATACAGTAAAAGTGTAGAATCTGGCCTTGTGTAGGGAAAATTTTTCATACCAAAGACTATAACGACAAAGCAAAGAAAGAGCAGTGGCAAAATGTAAATGAAAGTAAGGTTCTGCTGGTAAAATTACTAGCCGATCTAAAACTTTAACCTCAACGTAACTTTAACCACCAATCGTAACAACTGGTAAGTGATGACCTTTTGCCGTTTAGAAAAAAAAAATAAGTACAGTATAAATGGATTAAACAGTTTCATGACTACTGGACTTTTATTAGTTCGAAATTTGTTCGCATGGGGCCCCTCGGTCATAAGACCAGATTCTACACTTGAGCCGTCCAATATTTCTCATGTCTGTCATTCTGTCATCCATCCTAGTTTTTCTTTTCTTACTATGTCTGTGCTCTGCCATTCTGCCAATAAGTCGTAACCATCATAATTTTTGCGTTTTGACATATTGGACTATGCTACTGTGGAGCCACACAAGGGCCTACATACCGTGACCTTGTCACCCTCCCTTTATCTAAACCTGATGCTACTGATTCCTTTAACTCTATTTTTCTATATGCCCTCTCCGGCTCTCAGAAGTACAGCAGTTCAGCTGCCTCATTGTTACACATTTTATCATCTGCACAACATCCCAGTGTCCCCTCGCATGATCATTTTTCATTTCGAGTACAAAAATAAATCATAGGCGGTAAGTGGGGAACGTGCTATAACGTGATGATTGAATTATGGGCCCGAAACTCATGGAGTTGAATTTGCAAGTGCATTGTCGTGATGCAGCAGTCATGCATAACCATCACACAAATTTGGTCGCACACGATCACAACACCATGTATATAAAAAAAAACAGCATAACCTTGATTTTGGATGGGCTTTTTCGGCATTTTTACGATCGTGGTTCATCATCTGCTTTCCATTCCTTGCTCTGTGATTTCAGCTTGATGTCGTACTCGCAGAACCATGATTTGTCACCAATGATGACCCTCGCAATGAAACCGGAAGTATAAGCGTAGTTTTTCCAGTCGGTGCAGCATTCGGTCTTCTCAGTTGTTGGTCACGTGTCAGCAACTTTGGGACGATTTTTGCATACAATTTTTTCAACCTCAAATGTTTTGTTAGAAACGTCTGCCTGCACAGATGATTTTCCCAAATTCAGTTCATCAGCAATCAACAATCGGCACATGTTCGATGTTATTTTCAACCCTTCTCTTCATTCCCCTATCTGAATCACACTAGAAGATGTCTGCCAACACTTGCAATTCTTTTCTCAAGTACCGACGCATCCACTTTTCCTCATCTGTTCCTATAACATATTCGTCTCTCACTACCTTTTCCTTTCTTTGTGTTTGTGATGCATGTGTAATGAAGAAAGATAAATTGCTTATTTAGAGATTTATCTTAACACATTACAGGCCAATGACACACTCACGCGTCTTCTGTAAAATTTACGTCAACCGCAACGGTCTTCCACTTCCGCTTCATTTGCGATTTAACTGGTGACGTAGCATTTGCGCCACATAACTGGTGACACACTGTTGAGTTTTCAATAATTTGCTATATATATGGTTACAAATAATAACAAAAGCTTCAACAACTGATTAGTAGAAGGTTAACTGGCCGGGTAGACCGACACTTGCTACAGTTTAAGAGTGGGGTGGATTTGTTTAATGCAATGGGTGTCACAGACCCAGGGTCACCAGTTAAGGGTTAAAAGTAATCTAAATTGTACAACAACATACATATACCGTATTTCTCGGGGTTTATAAATGGAAAAACAGAAACATTGTAGGTAAAACGCCATTTACGGTTACTCGTAATAGGCGAGTCACTATTTCAACCAACCCCGGCCTGTATAGTGTTAAAATTGATTTAAAAAGCCGTTAGTACATTCAGCTGCAGTGCTGGCTCAACAATTGCGAAAGTCGGGCATCGTTGGCAAAGTTGGATACGTGACCAGTACTATTCGCCATTGGGATATAGTTATTGGTGACGGGAGCGAGTTAGGTTAGCTCAGTTAGGTACACTCAAATCAAATAAAACTAAAACTAAACTAAATTTAAAAATTCGCTACGTTTAACCACAAATAATTATTGTAAAAATTGGTATAAAATGTGAGACAGTAATATAAATGTATACAAAAGAATCGCTCAAGTTTTAATGCATCACTATCATTATTTAGGAATACCATATAACTTGATTAATTAAATACACTTTTATCAGCATATAATGGATGAATTAAATCAAATATACCCTATAATACTTTGATACAATTTCAGGATTTTAATCCAGAGTCATTAATCGGACAATTCACTATAGAGAATGAGGATGAAAAAATTTTGCAAATATTTAAAGTTACTGATACAACCATTATCAAAAGTAAGACCAGTGAACATAGAAAGGAAAGGACATATTCGTTGCCTAAAAGTGTAAATGAGCTGAACATTCCAAAAATGAAGATAGATACTTGTGTGATTGTTACCAATAATTCTGTATATAAGGTTATTATGAGGTAAGATTTAGTTGTCTACATTAATAATTAATTTAATTTTCATATAATATAATGAACATTTTCACAGAAAAACATTTTAATCAAATTTTGTGTTTTTCTTTTATATTCTTTACACTTAAACAATAAGATAAACAAATGTGAATTTTTCAGTTGTTCGCCAATAAAAAAATTCATCATCACCGTAAACGAGGACTGGAATCTGATAAAAGCCGAGCGACTGTCTGTTGTGTTTGGATTAAATCTTCAACAGTTATTAGAAAGCTGCGGTGATCTACTAATAGCAAACAGTTCCTTTCACCAAGGCCTGGTCCTTTATAAACAGGCAAAAGTGCATTTATTGAAGAGGGTGTTAAAACTTGCCGTTTCGGCTGACTGTAAAGCACTCTTAAAATTCATAAACCTCTGTTTGGGTGCTAGTAAGGTGGACATGTCAATGGCCACCAAAATCCACATAGGAAATTTGGCTGTGATGGCACATACAGAGATGGTACTGAGGCATCCTGGATATTTAAGGTCAATGTACACTAAAGATTTCATGTAAGTAATGTAAATGTATGTTTCGTTGCATCTGTTAACACGTTTGCTGTCACCGACGCACTGGTGCGCCCGACTTTATAGTTGCGTAAATGCAATCCCAAGCAATACCAAGAAGTTGTTTACCTTCAAGTGATTATGCTGGTATAATTTAAGTGGATCTGTGACATTTTCCAACAATTTCATATTTAAGTGAACATAATTTTAACTTTTAACGTTGCTATACAACGATAATATAAAAAAAATAGTATAATGGTGTTTGGTACTGTCGTCTCTAGTACCAAACACGTATGGTAGAGATCGAACCATTTCCGGCCACAACTTTCTGCCATGAATGGCGGGTGGGACTTCTATTTGTTTTTAAGAACAATAACTATGAATTGAGCATAAAATAATTTATGCTCACGATGATATAGTTTTATAACAAAGTTGAAAGTGTTTAATTCCAAATTGCAATCAAGATGTACCACGAAGTATGTCTCCAACATTGCTTATATAATTTTATCACCTTCCCGAATAATTTTTACACTGCTTTTCTTGTCCCACTCATTTATCAAGTCAACAATCTGCCTGATAAAGCCACACAACGCAATTATACAAATACAAGTGAAATTCTAACATTCATGTTATACCATATGTATAAAATTTTTTTAGATAAGGCATGGCCATGATAAACAAAATCACGGTCTTAGATTAGTTCAGCATGTTGTTGACTTCACGTCAATTAATTGCTTTGAACAACTGGTGGCGAAGACGTGATGCGACATATCAAACCTGCAACGTACGTTCCGAAATACAAAGCCACGCTTTATCTAAATAATTTTTATACATATGGTATTATAAAGTGATCTTGCTCAATTTAGAACAAACAAAAATTGTTAGAATAACTTATCTCCTAATACTTAAGATTTTGTATCACCAACAAGAATTTCTCTGTAGAAATCAAGTGATATTGTGAGCAAACGAGCATGTTGATACACATTTTCAGACGGTAGTTTCAGTTGAAAAGAAAATAGTATTAAATATTCACGAAAGTAGATTAAAATTTCTAACTCATTACCCTTTCAGGACTTTTTTATGCTACGAAGAATACTACGATCAAGTACTGGCCGTAAATGTAGCGTGTCAAGCTGGTCACTGGAATGTCGTCATTTTACTAGCAAAATGCAGAGGCCTGCAACCGGAAGTCGTTGCCGCACTTAGCCAGGTCATACAATCCTCGCACACAATTCGCGAATCTGTGGGCGAATTTTTGTACGCTGTATCAGAGCCCACGTTAACTCAAAGCATTCTGATTTATCCGAGTTGTGGAGGTCCCATTTTAAATTATGTACGCCATCACGTGGCCGAGTTTAGATTGGAAATTTTGAAGAGGTTGTTCGTGCAGTTGGATCCTAGTCAGCCTTGTGCAATACCTTTAGTATCTAAGATATTTTTGCATGACAAGTCTGGTTCAGGTTTTGATTCTACCATGGATTCCATTGATTTCGAGCATTCTAATTACAACAGTACACATGTGAAGGAGTTTCTGGAGACTTTTATATTGGTTGTTATATATTTAGTAGAGAAGAGTGGAGATAAAAGGTAAGATTTTTTTTTTATTGCAGTGAAATTAAACTAAAATTTGGTTGAAGGAGAAATTTTGATTCTATTTTCAATTTGTGCTATATTATATTTTCCACACTCAGTGGTTCAAATCAAATCAAATCTCCTTATTCACTTTGGCCACATATTATATATTACAATGAACAAAATTCATCTTTGTATTGTGGATGTGGGCGTCAAATAAGGTTCAGTAAAGATCAAAATTTTAAGTGTCAATGACCACAAACAGGAATGCTGTCTTGTTGGCATATTTTATTTAAATAAGTTTTCGATATTTATGCCCTAGTTTACTTTTAGTAATGTCGCTCTTTGCAGTCATTAATGCTACATTGATAAAGTCATGAAGTGGTCATATTTAATAGAGTAATTGGAATATTCTATGACCCAGTCAGTCAGAACTGAATATTAAACAAAACATGAAGTATCTTTCTCGCACTAAAAAAAAAAAAAATATTGCTATTGTAAGGAAATGCACTAATGTATATTTATTTTTTATTGTATTACAGCTACAACATCAATTTGCTTGAAAAAATCCACAGGCTAGAACCCCAATTAGAATTTGTCGACATCAAAAAAATGCCCGCATTGCGACCTCTCAGTTGCGGATATGAACACGCTGCGGTGGTGAGGAATAATTGTGTGTACACAATGGGTTTAGCGTCTTCAGGATGTCTAGGATTGGGACCTCTTTTGACACAAAGTAGCTCCCCAAAAATAGTGTCAACATTAGCAGATCTAAAGATTAAAGTTCTCAGTGTTAGTTGTGGTAGAAAACATACTCTAGCATTAACAGACCATGGGGTAAGTTTAAAATATTTGTGTCAAAATTGTAGTTGTATTGGTAATACTGAACTCGAAGTAATTAGTGGTGGATGATATTTGTTTGGTGGCAGGATTGATACTTGTAAATTAACAACACACCAATTTAAAGGTTTAAATGACTGAACACATTCACTGTAGCCTTTGGGGGATAAAATAAGGACCCTGGGGCCACATGAGTTATAAACGCTTCACAAATATAACATGGAGTTATAGGTAACTCATGCGGCTTCCGAATCATAACAAGGTTTTGTATTAAACTCGCAGTTGGCAGTCAACATGTTAAATGAATACTCTGACTAACATAATATTATTAAATTATCCCGAATATTGAGAAATTTTTTTTAATCCAAATCCAGAACAGTAAATTCTTAGACGAGCATCACCCATGTGAAAAATCTGTGCTAAATCACCCAGGTGGGGTCTGATTGACCCTATATTTTGAAAATAGTAGAAATAGATATTAACTTGTTAATTTTTTTAAATTATAAAATGCTTTGTTCATACTTTTATCTCAAAATAATAATTGTAGGGAAACGTCAAAATGAACAATTTACAAAAAATAAGATTTTTTTTGGAATCTCACTAATTTTTGGGAAAAATCAACGTATATGAAAGAAAATCCCCATCATCATTAAATCAGAGAATGTCACATGATGGCCGCATAAAAAATTTTCTGTTATGTTTGTTGATTAAATTTTATATTATACTGAATTTCCAAAAAATCCAAACACATAAATAATTGACCGATTTCATTCAAATTTTCACCAATGATACGTTGAATGACATTGAAGAGATGATTACCAAATTTGTCGTGTCTAGTTTGGTTTTTCATTTCATTAAAAATTATTTAAGAAGACAAGTCATTGTCATCTTTATTAAGCGAGGATGAATCCATGAAGGAAGTAGTGGTGCAGGTGTAGATCTAAAGTCATCAGGGATTGTGCAAATCCATTTAAATCTTCGAAGACTTTGATTTTGAATCAAGGTTCTGGTTTAACAACACAACATTTGCTAAATAAATTTTGTTACTATGTAAAATTTATTTCTTATAAAACTTTATAAATGTTATTTATAAGCCCCTCTTATTTCTGTGCCTGCTTCAATTGCTCTGTATACTGCACCATTTTTATTCGGTGCTCTCTCCTTGTAGCAAATAACTGAAACTTTGACAATTTGGATTTCTACCATTTTTTTGGTAAAGGATTGCGTTTTGCAGTACTTGTTGCTATTGTTTGTTGCTCAGCTTCCTCATCCTCCACTACTACTTCAACTACAACATCCTCAATATCATCTGCTAGTGGTCCCGACAGGTCTGAAAATTTATTAAAGGTCTTCAAATTATATCATTTAAATAATTACACATTAAAATGTATTTTATTCTTCTCTGCCATCATGGGGCATCGAGTACTCGTTTTCGAGCAACCTCCGTTACTGCCTATTCTCTATGATTTTCCCTAGCTCATCGTTTCCCATGTCTCTCTCCTATTTCCTCAATTATGTTGTTCGTTGTCTTCCTGGGTCTTTTAATATTTACAAAATATTAATTCTGTCAGCAAAACTAGTCATTATCAATACATTTGTTTGTTAAATCATACTTTATACCATGATATAAACTTGATCCTCTACCACATTACCACATTATGCTCTTTAAACTATGGAGTAAAGATCTTACCACCTGTTTTGAATAATTCCTTCAGTAAGAAAATGTACAATGCTCAATGGAGTTTTTGAAGTGCACAATGGAGTTTTGGAAGTGAGAATAACTCGGCTGTTTTATTACCTTAAAAAAAAATTGTAATTACGAAAACTTAAAGCTTAGATGTTACCATTTAACATAAAAAATAGTATATTATTAAACGAGTGAGAAAGTTGGCCATTGCCACGAGAGTGAAGTTTGCAACACGAGCCGTTGGAAATTGCGGCAGATCGCTGACAAAAAACGAATCGTAACCATAGTAACAACTAAACTGTTGGGCAATGAAACCGCTATCATTTGATTGGACATCACCTGTTGGGCAATGAAATCGCTATCATTTGATTGGACGTCACCTGTGGAGAAAATGATTCGGCCGAATAATGGACAACTTTCTCAATCAAAAACGATTTAACAACGTTTATATTATTTAATAAGATGCGAAAAAAGATATTATGTTCTGATAATATCAGGCAGACGACGTTTGTTTTCTGCAATGCACTGCTGTAGTCGTTCTTCAAAGTTCCATATCACCCTCTCACACAAGTCGATGTCAATTGTCCTAACTTCTGTTGAGATGACTTCTTTCAACTCTTGCAGATTTCAAGGTTTGTTGACGTAGGCCTTCCATATCTCAATAAATAATAATCATATGCCGTGAGGTCAGGGGAACGAGGGTGCCGTGGCACATCACCCAACAGGAGATTATGTCCAGGAAAAATGCGACGCACAACTTCCATTGAGGCGCTGTCTGTATGTGCTGCGGCACCCTCTTATTAGAACCAAACATATCTTGTATTAAATCTTTGCCGTTGCAATTCTGGGATCAAAAATTGTTCCAGCATGAAAACATATCACTTGGAGGTTACAGTTGCCCCTCTTACATCTTCGAGAAAATAAGGTCCGATCAATCTTAGATGGCTCACAGCGCACCAAATGGTGACTTTCCCATTGTGAAATCGGTAGTTCTATTTGTTTACAGAATCAACAAAAAAATTTGCATTCTTTCGGCATTGTGAAAAATTTCCTTCACTCAGGTGCGGTACAACCATAAGCTTATAGGTATGAAAATGAAGGTCTTGGTGTAAAATACCCCCTCCCATTCGTATGTACTACCCATTCCAAACACTCCCTTCCATTCTGCCCCACCATGTATATTATAATGTTTGCTTCTCGACTTTGGTATAATTTTTGGTTTTTCCACGCTTTGACAACATTTTCAACCAATGTTACGCTGACTTTTCGGCAGCAATAAGTCACGTTCACAATGTACACAATGCATTATCGGTAGTAATATACCTAGATTGAGGTTAATTATCAAAAAATAATTTTTTGAGTACCTTGTTACCTAGTAATTTAACGAGACAATAACCAGTTGACAACAAATGTTATGTCGAGATGAATTACTAAAAGGTAAAAGGTACGAAAAAAATGTGTTTTTGATAATTCATCCAAGCTCGTGGTATATTTGGGTAGATAATTTATCGAATGCAATAATAATAAGGATCAGGAAAAGTTATGGTTTATTACAAGCTAAATAGTTTGGTTTGCTACAAGAGTAATTGTAAAAATTAAAACTTAATGACAGTGACGTAACGTCATGAACATCATGTTTTTATAACCTTAAAAGCTACTCACCTAATTACCGTTTTTCTGTTATCGATTATGACAATGCAAAACATTGTTGTAATGTCAAGCTACCCCATTAATTATCGATTTTCTGTTATCGCATCTATTATTATGTGGTAAATTATCCAAGTTATAAAATTATAACCTCTAGGTTTTGTTACTCTGCTCAATAAACTATTGGTGTAACTGAATCAGAAAATAATCCCGGTAAAAATATAACTCCGTGTAATACGACCCAGGGTTAAATTGTCAAAATGTTAAACATTGATGGGTTTTAGGAAGCTATAACTAATCAGGTGAAATAAATTAGAAAATGTAACAACATGTAAAGTGTTACGTCAGACCTTACTTGGGAGATGTTTGATTAAAGATTCATACAATGGAATAATCACTCATTAATCTCCTAAGAAGATAACCCTTTTAATTAAATAAACTTTTTCTTGCAGGACTAATTACGTACATTCCACATTTGTATAATAATAGTAATTTTCTTAAGGGACTAATGAGGAATTCCACATGAGTATAATTTAAAATTTTATCCAAAATCGTCTGTAATTGTATTAAATATTGAAATAATGTTTATAAAATTTTGACAAGAAATTTTGACATACGTGGTGTCAATTTGAAATATTTCAAAAAAGGATCTATGCATTCCGTGAGAGAAACTTATTCTTTATCTAACAAATGTGCATACACATTTTCACACTGTTAGTCAGTTTGGATTTAGAAATATTTTTAAGGAACTATGTATTAAATAAATAAGACAACAGTTACAGTATGCTAGTAATATTAAATTTAATACATATATTATTAGAAATAATAAGAAACTTTGATATAATTAAATAACACAATTCAATAACTTTTGTTTTCTCCTTCATTATAAAGCAGTTAGTTGCACAGTATTTTCCTCTCAAATTTGTCACAGTCGAACAATATTTTCCTTAAAATCCAAACAGTTTATTTATGATCCTTACACCATTAATGACACTTCCTATTTTTAATTAACACGTTAACTGCCATGTACATAGTGGTGTACCACGGGTAAATGAGTCCATCAGGCAAATGTCATATATACCATATGTAAATCGTTGTCTTTAGGTGTCGTGTAGATGAAATCGTACCACGCCGCTTATTTATTTCTATATATATCGGTAATGCATGGCCCGGTAGGCCCAAAAATGTAAAAACCCCGCAAAAAATATATTCTCTCTAGTTATTACACAGCGAAAATAATGTTACGTTATTTTATAATAAAATAAAATTCGGGCTAGTGGACCCACTTTTGACCCGTTTCATTGTGGCAGTTAACGTGTTAAATGCACACGTATTATGTGAAAACCATATTTTATTTTAACAATATTTCCAGGTATACGCATGGGGATCAAATTCCTATGGTCAATTAGGTTTAGGACCACTGGTACAAGAAACACCATATCCTCAACTGTTATCCTCATTTTTTGATAAGAACATAATTGAAGCAGTTGCTGGGCAATATCACAGCTTGGCTCTAACGTCCAATGGGCAAGTCTACACCTGGGGATGGGGTATCCACGGACAACTTGGGCACGCCACCTGCAACAATGAATACTACCCGAAACTGCTTACATTCAAGTTTCCAGTCATGCAACTCGCCGCCGGACATGCGCACAGTTTGTTATTGTCAACCGAGGGAAAGACTTACGGTTTCGGTTCGAATTGTTTCGGCCAGTTGGGGAGTTGTAACGTTGACAGCAGCAAGACGACAACGCCAATCTGGGTGCTAATAATGCCCGATATTTACACTCCGATTGAAAAGATTTCTACGGCTTACTTTCACAATGTAAGTTTTTGTTTTTAATTTATTCTGCATATAAATAGGGAATAGTTTCACTAATGTTAATTTTAAATTAACCCTTTTTGTTACTAAACAATGAATTTATTTTGTTTTACCTATGCAATATTTAAAAAAATACTCATTGTATGTGACCGAAAAATGTGCATGCACGAAAAGATGCACTAATTTCTTTTAAAACCAGATTGTCACTTACTAGTTTGCGGTTGCAACGATTGGTGCTTATGCTTAGTTTAGAGTGAGGTTACGGTCTCTCCCTCTTTGGACTGACTAGTAGTTTCATCTGCAGTAGCCTATATTGAGACAAGATATTCGGCAACTTCATAAATAGTGGACCTGACATTGTTGCGTTTATTTTGGTCCGTACTGGGTCACATACAATGAGCGATTACCTAAAAAACAAATCAACTTTGACAGATGGTTTTGTGTGCTGCCTCTTACAAAGTAAATTAACTTTTAAGCTCTCTTAAAACAAGGTTAGGATCTGTTTGTGATCATTTATGCTCGAGCATCTATGCAAGAAGTATAACTTTACTTAATCGACTTATTTAGTAACAACTAATTTTTGGCAAATATGTTTATTTTGACATTATCAAAATAAAAGTTTAAACTTTTTTGATTTAGTACTAAAATATTAGATTATACAATGCCATTGATTTTGATTAGCCAATCTGTATATTCAGTAAGACTATCGATTAGTACAAAAGATCTAAACAGGTCGCAGTGCTGTAAGGCTCTGCACAGCCAATCGACCCCGTCTAATCTAGACTATCGATAGAAGAAAAGGTTTGTCAGTTCTCTTTTATTTTCAATTCTTTTTCGCAGCCTCCTAATTTTTGGGGAAAATATGCAATTTTGGTTTGTTCCCATAATTATCTTTATCAAAAGACTTCAATATTCTTGTATAAGATCATCGACCAATTAGCTTTTAAGTCGTTTACATGTTAACTGTTGTGTTTATATATTTTTTAAGGTTGCTGTACGTGCTGATCAAGAAGTCTATACCTGGGGAGCTAATCCTCAAGAAGTGAGAATATGTCAATCAAAATTCAGTCAGAAACTTAATGTGTACGGCAGTAAAATCTATGAACCTTGGAAAGCCAGCTTGAATATATATTCCAGCAATAACCAGAAGCCGATTGAAGATGTCTCTGTGGGATATAGGCACAGTGCTCTCTTGCATAACGGTAAACTTTTATGGGGCCGTAGTAGAGATGGAGAAATGTGTGAGCCGAAGTTGAGGGATCAAGAAATACCAGGCATGGGCCAAAGGTTCTCACATATTTCTTGCGGACCCGATTACATTATGGCTATCGAGAATAGTGGCAAGGTTTTGGCTTGGGGCAGTAATAGCATGGCTCAGGTATGTTTTAATAACAATATCCTTGAAGGTTTTTATGTTATAACCAAATTTTGATACCTCCACATCTTTTTAACAGGTTGAGTTCCACTATGAATTTTAGAAATGTCGCAAAATATGGAACATTTTCAATTTCTTGTAAGAGAAAGAATATCATATTAGTATCAAAGAAAAAATAATTTAAAAAATATTCTCTTGAAAATGCTCTATTATAATAAGTTTCGCCTTATTAGAGAGAATTTTAAACTTTTAGAATCTAATCAGAGTTTTTGGTTGGTAGAATTAATATCTATTTATTACTATCCTTAAAGAAAAAATAGTTTTTCACCGATTTCATTTGAGCATATCTTGGTGTTTGTCATGACGCAACCATGGCGTTTTGACCCTTATAAGAGTGTGCTGCTGCGCATGTATAGTCACAGAAATTATCACAGAACAGGATTTTCAGTATCTGAGTGGGGAGAATTTTGATAAAGAAAGGGATTATATAACCAAACTTTAACACGTTCACTGCCGCCGACGCGCTAGTGCGTCCGACTTTATACTTGCGTATGTGCAATCCCAATTGTAGTGGCAGCGCACGTGTTAACCTCTCACCATTCATAACTGGTTGGGTGTATCAACCTGGAATGAACGTTGATAATTATTTTTTATTCAGATCTTTCGAACGACATACAACTTGACGTACCTTTCTATTTGAAATTTTTGAGTTGACCCCTGCCTCCAACTCCCCAGGGGTGCCACACCAAATATTTTTCACTCGGAAAGTGTGCCCCCAAAAATGATGCGATAAGTGTTTGCCATTCGTAGATTTTTCCATCTATGCAACCATTTCCAAAAAAATGACCCGGGGTCAGACTTTGTTGATGCCCTGTATTAACCTGGAACAATTAAAGGACTGGCTTAATTCTGTACTACTACCAAGTTCTAAGAAATTCGATCAATTTAGACTAATAAGCTAGATACTGAAGATTTCCTTGAATATCATTCACAGAAGAATCCAAAGTACGAGGGAGATATTAGCTTCATCGTTGGTTTTTGTGAAGGCCTTGGAACTAGATAAGTCTTATATAGTCTAATCAATATTCTACTCATACAGAAAAGAAGTATGCAGGCTGTTTGAGTCATTATGTTGAATAGTAGCAAGTACTCATGAAAAATCACATATTTATCAAAACGCGTTTTCAATCTTCCTTACAGACAATATTGGGAAAACCATATGAAGAACACCGACAACCGGATGGAAAGGTGGTACTAATGAAGAACACAAAACGCATCATAAAAATTCCCAGCAATGTCCCAGCAAACTCCGAGGGTTATCCCATCGAAGTACCAGGCTTACCAACCATGGCCATAACATACAACATAACCGATCAACGCTCCATAATAAACAGAAGTCAGGCGTTCTACGCCATACGATCAATAGAAAATAACCCACCATTCGACACCAACATCAAGCCAGTGAACAAGAGCAGCTTCAACCCCAGCTTTGTAGAAGAAATCCCAAAAATATCAGTAGGACAAAAAACTTTGCATTATGTATTAGAAACGTATTTCGGGTATTACGATACAGAGGTGATTTTAAGTAAGTGTTTGAATCTTAATAATTTTCAAGCGGCGAGCAAATTGGCGTTGTCGGACGGACACTACGGAGATTCCTTGAACTATCAGTTGAACGCGTTTAAAACCTATATGAACACTTTTCCCCTAGATTTAGATATTTACCCAAAACCAGATGAATACGATATTAACATCCTTGGAGATTTGTGTTCAAAAAATGATAAGCTGGATTTTAACGGAATCAAATTTGAGTTCAATTCCCTGAACTCACCTGCACATATTTTGAGCACAAGTTCTTCTTTAGATAGCATAAGGCAATGGGGTGATGATTTGGACCATCAAGGTGGCTTAGAAAGTCCGTGCGAAGTTGGTGATATGGGCGATATCAAACAATCGATGTCGCAATATGTGCAGTCGGTCAAAAACGAAAATACCATTCCCATAACCAGTGTTTCCAAGATCATAGATAAGCCCAATAGTAATTATGATAAAATTAGTGATATCGATTATGAAATAGACCTACTTTTCAAGGATTTAAAAACTAAGGAGATCATCAAAACATCCGCCTTTTTGATAGAGTTTTATATCAAGAAAACTTACATGACGGAAAATCATATCCTAATGCAGAACATACTTTTGAAATGCATTGAATTTTGGCTGAACAACAATTTGCCCGTATCGGTTTTGGAGATGGTTTTATTGAAGAACATGGATAAGTATTTTTACCCGCTTTCTATACTCTTGTTTTGTAAAAATTTTAATAACAACCTCGGCGAGGATTATGTGCAAAACGGGACGATACACAGGCCGAGCTCGGCGGGTTTTTTGAAAGAATTCTCCACGAAATTCTGCCTTCAGTTATGTTCCATGGTTTTGGAAAATGTTAATAAGACGTAGTAACCAGTTTTTCTAACCTATTGTAATAAGTAGTGCTGCTAGTCAGAAACTGATCTCATAATTTTAGGATTATTTTCACTACCTTTTTTTTTATATTTTAAGTGCAATTCGAATATTCATGCTTTTAATATTAGAACTTAGCATTCATTCATTTTAGCATTTCTGATTACAGTGTGACCTAGTTTTCAATCCAATGAGGAATTTGAATCATTTTTATTGGCAACAATCCCAAAATGAATATTAATTTTTGTAGTCTTGTAAATTAGGCGTGTGCAAACTTTTTCACAGACTGACCACGTTAGGATAGTCATTATGTAATAATAATTATTTTGCAGTTCGTTTTTTTATAGTATTAAATATTGTTCGCAGGCCTTATAAATGAAGCACATGGGCTTGATTGTTGTTTGCCCATACCTGGTCTGGACAATAAACTGGGATTACACTATATCACTGACCTGTTTTACCTATTATTTTCTTAAACTACCATCCATTTTATTAATTGTTTTCACCTTCATTTTAATGATATGAACTAGTGTTATCTCTACTGAATAAATATCCAAAATTCTGCGGTACAGTAGAACTCCAATTATTAGAAATAATGAGTCCCAGATGTAATCTGGATAATTGAATTGATCATTAAACTAATTGCAAGGTTTTGAAAACACACTCAAAATTTACCCTAAAATAATTTTTTATTGTTTTTTTATCAAAAATACTGTGAATTTGAATGACGTTATCATTTCTACTTATTTTATAAATATTGAACAATTGTCGTATTACATCGATTATAAGTTGCACTTTTATTTTTCCAAGCTAGAAGTGCATCAAAACTTCCTGTTTATAATGAATAATATTTCTTCAGTTATCAACTTTGTTTCCTTTTTGCCACGTCAAGCTGGAAGCTGATCCATAAAAATTATACTCACAGCATGTGAACAAACATTCAACGAACAAAAAGTGTGAACTACATGGCAAAATAGTGTGGTGCAGTGACGGCCGGCGGCGTGATTCATGGCACGGCCGCGGTAGAAGTGCCAATAAAAATGGGTGCGGGTTGGTTCTATTGGAGCAGTAGAGATGCGTTGTCCTGACCTAGCTCTACTTCTGCTGGCCATAATATGAGTTACGCTGCCAACCGCCACTGGTGTGGTGTAACCACAGAACACATACCTTTTGAAAAACCTGCTTGTTAAATTTCGGAAAATTCCCCCTCGCCCCACTGTTCTGGGGTGGCCCACCTTTTTCGTGTTGCCGATATTCGTATCTCGGCTTCATACCCGTGGGTGTAACCCACGCGATAGACAATGAGTCACTCTTATTAATGACAGTGATTTGAGCAGCCTGTTAAGGTGTGGGAATGGCAACCTTTTATTAAAACATAACTTTTATTTCCTGATAAGGCAGCTTCTATAAAAGATATCACAGGATTTACTTAGTCTTAACCCCCCCATACCACAGGGTATCACACCTTGCCCCTCTTTCTGTAGGTCACGTCAAAGAACAAAAATCATTTTGATTTACAAATATAAACAATTAAAACTTAGGAAAACTGTTTTATTAAAAATTTCAGTTAATAAAAAGAACAAATTCCTGATGTCATCTTTTAAAAGACCCAATTATTGCAATCTCACTGATCCCCCCTCCCCTTAAATTAGTGAAACCGTTTATGGATCTAGATATTTGGCAATCCTGATGACTGAAGTTAGAATAAATGGAGTTCTACTGAAATCGATCAAGAAATTTTTTTTTTTAACATGAATAAGTTTATTTCAAATTTTCTTGATACTGCCGCAATTGGCAAAACCAGCTGCAAATGCTGGTAGCGTAGTTATCTAGTTCACATTATTAGTTTTTTTTTAAAGCACAAAATGTGAAATAGTAGGTGTGCACTGATTTATTTTAAGATGTGTAAAAATGAGATGTTATATTTAATAGGTAAAATAGGGTTTTATACGCACACATCACTCGTATGATTAGATTTTATCGAATACTAACTAAATCCAAAGACCTTTTTATTAAAGAAGTGACAAAAGTTATTATTTCTTCATTTTTAGCATTTGTTAATCAATTTCGTCTTGGTAAAAGATCAAATTGTAATTCCAAAGAGTTGTTTTGTAATTAGAATGATGTATTAGAGAATGTCGATAATTTTTTTAGGAAATAAATTTGTGCCAAGTGCATTAGTCATAAAATCATTATTAGCGTCGAGACATTACTATCTTGTTTTAATTATTTTTGTATCTGTTGAAGTTGTTGTGGCACGAGGAGTAATATATATGATACTGTAATATTATAAATTGAATATTGTGATTTAAATTGTTTCCTTTAACCCAAAAGAAAAGAGTCGTAACACTAATTGACAATAATATTTTATCGATGTCACACTACACAGGTAGTATATTCCGTAATGAGGTTAGAATGGAAATTCGGTGTGAGCAGAATATTCCGAGTGCGAGGAACCACAAGCATTAGAATTTCTATTCTTACTGAGTAGCAGACTATACGTTCTCCAGGACCTGATAAAATAAACAAATAAAATAATGTTTATAAAGAACTTACTTTTTATCACATGTTTGCGGTTATGTTTATAGTATTTTGACAAATGTGCTATCCAAGGCTAATTGTTTTATTCGGAACGGTGTGAGAATATTCATTCCAAAATTGATTTCAGAATGTTTAAATTCAACAGTGGTCGTATGTTCATTAAAAAAAAACCTCAAGTGAGCCATGATTTTTTATTTTTTTAAATTTAAGTTGGCACACATGTTAGGAATTGACATACAAAACATCAGATCGTTCTAAAAGTCACAATTATTCCGTGGTCACAATGGTTTACAGCAACTAGCAAAAACGTTTCCAGTTGTAAGTTAAATGGGACTGAAATTGGGTGTATTCCTTCGACGCACCTTTGGCAGAGTTTCAAGAAGAATTTCCTAACCTTCCCATTATTTACGAGGAATTTAAAAATATCTTATCACGATCTGTTGTATTATTTCATAAAACGGGTAGTATTCTCCGTAAACCAGGAAGTGGTAGACCAGTCAAACGTACTTAGGATGCTATTAACACAGCCCAAGGAATTTTGAAGGTGAACCTATGTCTTCTCTGCGTCGTTTGTTACAGCAAATGAATTTATTGGTAGGAACATGCCTCAAGTAAAATAACCTCAATATGTTACCAACTTAAATTTAAAAAAATAAAAAATCATGGCACACTTGAGGTTTTTTTTTAATGAACATACTTTATATTCTATAACTAGAGTTACTGTACTTTACTAACGACCTTACATTTATTCGCTTAACCCTTTCAAAATTTTTTTTATTAATTATTATTGATGGGGAGCTCCTTAAGACCATAAATACCAAATTTGAACTGATTTGATTAATTAGTATAGGAATTAGTTAGTGAGACTTTGTTGAAGTGACATCTAGTGATAAACAGCAAAAATATGGATTGTCATCGTAAGTAGAGACATGTAAATGTTGCGGTGGCAATTGCCACCACCAGGGCCGAAAGGGTTAAGTAAAGACAAATTGAAATACAATCTTGTCAAAGTGACATTTATATATGATACAAGGAAGCATTGCCATATAGCAAAAATTGTACCTTTCAATTTGTCAGCTTATTATAACTTGATATCAAATTAACAAAAAAACACTGTATAATAGTATATTGTACAACAAGAGTGGACATGATGCCCATATCTCACGAAGGCAAGTTTGATGCCGAGTGAGATATGGGCATCATATCCACTCACGTTGTACAGATAACTTTTTCTACGACTGAAATCCCTTTCACTCTTCATAATGAATACTGAATACAAATATGTAAATTAATTTATGACCTTTTTGCATTGGCGCGGCCATGCCTCAATAACAAAAAAGTTACTGTAACATGTGGTCCACAAAGATGAAGGTTTTTACATTTTGGAAATGTTTTCTATGTATGTAATCATAACATTTTCACTAATAGTTTTCACATACTTGTACACCATTCCGCAGGGTTCGGAAAATATCCGATATTTATATAAATATCAATATATCGGATATATATCCGATATATATCAACTTCTTGATATTTATTCTTGGTTATTAATATTAATATTTATATGACTTATTAATTATATAATGCACATATTTTATTTATATTATATTTATTTATAGCAAACAAACACAGTTGCTTACAATATAGTAAAAAAATAACATTTAAATTGTTAAAATATTTGACATCAAATTGAAAAAAATTTTGAAAAAAGGACTTTTTTGCTCTTCACTATGTTTTCAGGGATAAATTGAAGAATTTTCAAAGTGAGCACCTTTTTTTTTGTTTTTTTGCTCACACTTACTTTTTTATTTTTAACAGAGTCGTGAGTCATTTCAAAAATCGACTCTTAGAGTCATTTCGCCCATCCCTAGTTTATATTAGAGCACATGCTTACTATTCATATTGCTGCAACTGGGAATATTTGAGAAACGGGGGAATTTTTTGGTATTGTATGTTTCATAAATATCCATGATATATATCATCGAATACATATCACGATATATATCATGATATATATCGTGATATATA
Source organism: Ocypus olens (assembly GCA_910593695.2). Taxonomy (NCBI): domain Eukaryota; kingdom Metazoa; phylum Arthropoda; class Insecta; order Coleoptera; family Staphylinidae; genus Ocypus; species Ocypus olens. The sequence goes on from OU343055.1 coordinate 42,807,466, forward strand.
TCGTCCGAACCCTGCCATTCCATAAATTGTTTTTCAAATATATAAAAATATAAATAAATTATTTGACGTTTGACGCTCTCCTGTCGCCGCCGCCTCTTTAACAATTTTATATGGTTGTTGGGCGGTCCGTTGATGTAGTGGGTCCAGGTGAGCGCTTGTGCCGGTTGCAGCGCGACCATGTGGGTTCGATTCCCAGCCTGGACGAAAGATTTTTCGGTTTCAAGAAGTATTCGTTCGGGTCCGTGGTTGTTTGTATACGTCTTTCATTATTCATTTAATTTATAACTTAAAATATTTATATAAAATTGATGATGGTTAATGGTCGTAACACCAAGGCCAGGCATAACGCCGAAACCAAAAAAAAATATATGGTTATTATCTGCAACCTAGCGACGGTTTCATATCCTTGCACCTGACTGAAAAATGGCTTATATCTTTACAGTTTATTGTCAGGGAATCAATCAATATACCGCAATGTGTAGAAAAACACTTATTTATTATAATACTATGCCAGACTACATATATGCTAATTATAAATAAAAGCAGGTCATTTGTTAAAGCAAACTATAAAATAATTGTATAAATAGTAAATAATAAAGAATGTAACAGCGAAGGTGCTAAAAGTCAAAATCAAAAGACATTTTTGGAATCGGCACATCTTCTACTTCGAGGTAGTTGAACACCAATTTCTCACGAGGTTTCGGCAGTTCCAGTAGAAAGAAATCCAATTCGACAGGGGAAATTGGTGGAGGATCCATTTTCGCAAAATTTGGTTTAGAGCTATTGTCGGATTTTATTGATCGGGCCTTTCGTATATTGGATAAAGCCTTCCTGCTCAATCTCATGTCTTTAGGAAGTATATCTTCAAATGTGTCTGCAATAAAAATAGAAACATTTATTTTCGATTAAAAATTAAATATTTTTCAAAATTGTAAATTCGAAATAAAGTTTAAAAAAAATCAACTCTCAGTACATCAGATTTTTTGCTGATATAAGGTATTAAAGCCAGAGGTAATTAGAGATCAATCTCAAGACGTGTCTAAATGGCCAATCCTTGTCACAAGGTTGAATTAGTTCTCATGTGAAATATTTTCAACTCCTCGTAGATAAAAAGAAAACAAATCTTTATGACAAATCTTGATTTTCCACAAAATAACATGGATTGAATCCCTTTGCAGAAGTATTAAATGATGTTCTCGCCTCTTTCTACATGTGAACGAAAGTATTCATTGATAGGGAACAGTGGTGTCTCTTTAATATTTCTGCGAAGGGGTTCAATCCATTTTATTTTGTAGAAAATAGAGATTTATCATAAGGATTCTTTTTCTTTTAGTTTTTCAGTTGTTTGTTATATGTCCTAACCATCGTAATTGACTCTGCTGTATTGTTGTCTCTGCCGGCTCTATTCTGAGTTCTTCTCTGTATGTCTCTTTTTTAACCTGTCAAGTTTTGTGTAATTTTTGTATTTTTCTTAGGAATCTCATCTTCAAAGCTGTTAGTCTACTCGTTGGTGCTTTTGTTGTCCAATATAGGTTTCATTACCCTCTACTACTTCTCCATTATTTCTTTTTTTCCAAGTATGTTATCTTCTATTGTATTAAATGGTTGACCTGTTTTTGCTATTCGTTCATTTATTTCGTCTCTTAGGCTTCCACCGCTGTTATTTTTTAACTTTGGGATTAACCATTCAGCCACTAACAGTTATGTATTTGGTGGTGATAGTATATGGTTTTACAGAATCTTAAGTTTAATGTCTGATCTAATCAAATATCAAACTAATATTTCCAGAATTGAGATGTCGTTCTTAGTTCGCATTGATGGGGTATTCCAATTTATAACTTTTTAAATCAATATATAGGTGATTTATGTTGGCTATGTTATTTTGGCATTCAAAGAATATTATATATTGTATGTTCATTAAAAAAAAAAACCTCAAGTGTGCCATGATTTGTATTTGTTTTAAATTTAAGTTGGCATATATGTTAGTTGACATACAAAAGTCAGACCGTTCTAAAAGTCATAATTATTCCGCGGTCACAATGGTTTACAGCAACCAGCAAAAACGTTTCTATACCTCATTTAATAACCAGGCGGACTAAATCAAATTATTGCCGCCAAAATACGTTGTTGTGATTGGCCAAAGGGGCGCCGTTTTTACACAGGCCTAAATTGCATAAAACAGTAATGGCCGTTGTTATGATCAGCTGATCGCTCGCTGTTCCTTGTGTCCTACCGATTCCACGCGTTTCGGCTCAGTTTCTGTGTTTTTAGTCAGTTATTTCTTCCGTTGATCGTGTAAGAATGGATACCTCTCATCCCGCGATTTTCTTGGAAATAGTTATTTTATTTTTAACTATGGATATATGCCGGCACAAGTTTGGTGTCATTTTCGCCCCCCAAGAAACGGAAATGCTTGGATTTTGGAGCATTAACGTTCGAGGAAAAACAATCTAAAATTATCTTATATAAAACTTTAATGCAAGTGGCTTTAAAACCTACTGCCGTCGTACACAAAATTGTCGATTCATTAGGTAAGTGTGGCGCAAGTTATTACAATATGGAATCAAATCATAAACATACATTATATTTAGGATTGGCTGGAAGTATGGAGTTTCACACAATTAGGGAGTGTACGGAGATTGCGGCAGTAACAAGTCCTAAACGTTTTGAAGGACTTCCAGCGACCGAAGATATCTATAATGAAAGCAGCAAAAATTTTGTGTGCGGAGAATTTTTCTTTAAAAATGAAATTGCTACTTTGAATTAAATATTAATTGAATTAAAGAATAGAGCTGACTTGCCAAAGAAGTCCCGTTAAACATTATATACATTAATGAAAGAGATTTATTTTAAGTAAGTTCTTATACGTTTTTAAATAGTAAATTGATTTAATTTAATAAAATTCTATTTCACGACAATCTAGTATTTATATTTCAAACCTTTTACAGAATCATATGTATTTTTAAAATATACCTAATACTTCAATCCACTTTATATGTAAATAAATATATGTACAACTTGAGTTTTTCAGTATGCCCCTAAATTCTTAAGAGGGTCTCGTACTTATTTTAATATTATATACTATATCATTGACTATATAATCAAGAAAGTTTGCCTAGAATTAATTTATATGTTGATATAATTGTTGAATGAATGTTATGGATAAAAGAATTTGAAATAATTTTATTTTTACCGCCAAAACATGTCTGGTTACTTTTCTGGTGACTTTTTATAGTGTAAATATGACTTTCGCATTTAGTCCGCCTGGTTATTAAATGAGGTATAGTTGAAAGTTATTTCCGAAATTGGACGGAAATTGGGTGTATTCGTTCAATGCAACTATGGCAGAGTTTCAGGAAGAATTTCTTAACGTTCTCATTATTTATGACGAATTTAAAAATACCTTACCATGATGAAACGGGTAGTATTCTCCGTAAACCGGGAAGTGGTAGACCAGTCAAACGTATTCAGGATGCTATTAACACAGCCCAAGGAATTTTGGAAGGTGAGCCTACGTCTTCTCTGCGTCATTTATAACATCAAATTAATTTATCGGTAGGAACATGTCGCAAGTAACATCACCTCAATATGTGTTACCAACTTTAATTTTTAAAAATAAAAAATCATGGCACACTGGAGGTTTTTTTTTAATGAACATACTTTATGATTAATGTCATACGCAGAGGATTTTCTTTTAGTTTAATATAAATGAGATGAGCTGATGCAACCTCCGCTGTTTATTGTGGTACTTGGGTATTTATATTTGCCCAAATAAATGTTTCAAGATAATTTTTAATTAATTTGTGCTCATAGAATTGCATTAAAGATGGGCAAAATGACTAATTTTTGTGATTTCACTCAAAAAGACCTTCAGACACACACACGTACTTCGTAACGGAGAAAGTAAAAAACCTATCCGTTTCAGTTGGGACACCCTTATGAAGAAGCTTTATTAATTATAACAAGTATTTTTTTTTTTAATGAAGGAAAGGTGATTGATAGTAATTCAGGCTAGAGAATTGAGGATGATGGGAATTGGCTTAGCCAGCTAAGGCATTCAGCCACAACCTATTACTATATAGTAATAATTCATATTTAAATTAAATGATGACAAACATCCATGGACTCGCACAGCCATTTTTTGTGTTGAAAAAGTGACTGCACGGACAGGACTCGAACCTGCATGAGCAGGGTCCAGAGGCAGGACCTACACCGCGTCCCTAAAGTATTTCTAAGCATAAAATGTGAACTAATTTCAGAAATTCAATGTGCGAAAACAATAATTTTTCATGAAAATTCAGCAGAAAGGGTACTTGTTTTTTAGGTTTTTAGACACTATTGGCAGAGTAATGCATCCCGGTATTAATAATAGTTGTTATGAATGAGTGTTAACATCTCTCTCTTGGCCGCTTTTATGAAGGTTTACAAAGCGCCCTTGGTGTACATACATCAAATATTTTATTTAAGACGAAAACAATTAAAATGAATTTCATTTGTGTAAATTTGCGGTTTACTTCCAACATTGTTTGCTTGGCAGCCTCCATATCAGGGGGTGTTCACTCCATACGACTTTTTGGTGCCATATCTCAGTACTACGATCAAACGTATGGTGGCGCTGTCTTCAGTTTTTTAACAGTTTGCCTAAAAACCGTGCCTGCATTTTACAGTTTGCATATTGGCTTTGTTTTGTAAACATAACATAATTATTCAGTACACGTGTCTCGTTCGTTCGACCGTTCTGTGCAGTTTTGTGTTTAATTAAAGACAACATTGATTACGTTGCATTTAGTGATTGTATTATTTAATGGGTAAGTAAAAGTAGATTTTTTAAATGATATAAATTCTCATATCAACTTATTGTAGGTACATTACTGTCACTCATAAAATGAAATTGTTGTTGTGTGTCTGGATGTGACGATAGGATGTTATGCAGAATGGAGTTTTGTTTCAAGATAAGGAAATAACTAAGTTATGGGTCACTAATATTTCAAATACAAAGTTAAAATTAAAGTATAATATTTTAATGTTGTTTATACTGGAAGCTTCTACTTCGTTATACATTTTATACAGGGTGTATTTGAAATAACGAACAGGCTCGTAACCACAAAGAGATTATATTATTTTTAAACAATATTCGCAATTATTTTGTTTATAACTGTAACAAAAAGCCCGCAATTAATTATTAAAGTTAATGAGTTTGGGGGCAGTGGTAATGTGACCTAATTTTTAAACGGCATCGGCTTTAGATATCAAATTACAACAAGCGCGTAAGAAATATCTGAGTGCTCTTTAAGCGTCAATGAACTTGAGGACTGTATTTTTTACAAAAAAAAAACGTTGCGATAACACTTCAAATTTTGGAGGCAAGAAATCGTATCTCGCGTTAATAAACAAACACACATTCCATGCAGACCTAATTAAATGAGAAAAGCATCGGTTCTCAAAATGTTTAAAAAACCTCGAAAAATTAGGAAAATTCAAAATTTTTTTTTTCAAATAAATTTTGACGGAATTGGATTCACAAATATTTTGTGTATGTGCCCTTAAATGCCTGTTCTTTATTTCAAATACATCCTTTATAATAAATAAAATTAGTTGTGGTGTGAACTTGGTTCATTTTTCAATTCAGTTTAAATAAAATACCATTACTTTGTAAAACTAAAATTTTTCGTGACTATAGTTTGGGCAAGTTTAACTTGCCTTTATTGAAGAAATTAAAATTACGCAGCTGCCGAAACTATAGTCATGAAAATGAAAATAAAAATTCGAACTTTTACTAAATAATAGTGTTATAAAAATATTTTTTAATTAGCGCCATTTTATCCCAACCAATAAAATCCACAATCAAATAGTAGGTGGCGCTAAATTTGGTACTAAAACTTTTCCCCAATTCTATTGCTTGAGTTGGCAATCTTAATCAATCGTTTATCTATGCTCCATATACTTGTTAAGAACTTTTCAAATACCTACCCTCAACAGGTTTATAAGAACATGTATCTAGTAGCCAATCAGGATATTTTGGTTCAACCTTCTTAAACTGTGGCACGTTAAGTTCCCCAAATTTGGTTTTTTGCGTCTGTTTTTGGTTACTTTCCTGAAGTGTGCGATTGACATCTCTGTCTTGAAATGCCTTTCGGGACACAGAGTCGGTGAGTTTGGCTTTTCTGGCTGCAATACCACTGGTATCTAAAAACAAAAATGAGAAAATGGTCATTTTGCAATTTATGATACTGAGCAATACACATAAGCGAAAATCATGCGGACGGTGCGCTATGTTGTCACATCTCTTTATTTGAATCGGGGTATTTTCAGTACGGAATTCTTTCAGTTTAATTTAAAATAATTTGCAACGATTGGTGCTTATGCTTAGGTTAGGGTGAGCTTAAGGTTTTTGGACTGACTAGTACTTTCACCTTTGGTAGTTTAATTATATTATATTTTATTTCATGTTAGTTATAGTGAGACAAGAAATCTGGCAATGTCGTAAATATTGGACCTGAAGTTGTTGCATTTACTTCAGTCCATTCATTAATATCATAAACTACCGAATTACGGAGAAAATTATTCATGTTTGTCTAATCTAAAACCTACTAGGCTTGTACCTAGTACGACTAAAGGAGAGAAAAAGTGAGGAACATCTATTTTGGATTAAAGAAAAGCATCTATAATTATGTAAACTTCAGATTGGTGGTTCTTAACCTTTTTGAAGTCAATGAATACTCCATATTTCATTATTAAATAAATATGTTTTTCCTACCAGTTCCTTGGGGTATTTATTTAAAGTTATACATTTTTATGTAATCTAGGCGCGGAGCAATAATTTTCTGTTTTCAGTTTAGTTTAGAATGACTATTTCATTTTCAAATGCTTTCTCTGCGGAAAATTGAAAAAACACGTGCAATTTATAAATTAAAAATATTGGTTGCTTTGATGAACATTATCTGTCTTTCATTTATTATGACAGATAATGTAAATGGGGCCAGGGTAAAGACACTGGATAAAGTGGGACGGGAGAAGGAAGACAGGAGATGAAGGGAAAGAAGAGGCGGGGAGGAAAGAATAAAATGTATATAGATAGAGTAGGAGAAAAATGAAGATTGTGGGAATAGAATTATGCCAATAATAGTAGATTGTGTGTCTAGTGGGCTAGCGCCTCGCCCAACAAACTTCACAGTCGTCCGGGAATGCATTTTTCCTACATGACGCACATACTATTTTTTCGTCAATCGCTACATCTACTGTCCGACAAAAATTTTCCCCAACTGTTATTTCATCGTAGCCTAGCAGCCTCTCGGTGTACTGGAATTATCAATTTTCGATTAATGGTGTCACTTTCACGGTGGTTGACGAAAAAGGTTGTTTTTTTCTTTTTAATGTGAATGGAAAAGGTGATGAGTTCATTGGTAAGTACAAGTACATTTACAAATATTTATAATAAATGTAATTTAAATACTACAATAGTTGAACCTAAAAGATGGCTAATTGGTTTGATGTTGATTGTGTTGTATTATATTAAAATAGTCATGCCCAAAATCCAAGTGTGCATGTGAAATCAAATGACAAAATTTTAACCTTTAATTCAAGCGTGGTGCTCTTTGGTAAATTTTTAATGCAATTTTTGTGCAAAAAGCCCTCGACCTTTGGTCTCAAGATTTTAGTACATTAAAATTGTATTTGAAACTTTCCGAGCAAAATTTTATGATTTCATGTGATAATAGCGGTAAAAGTAAATTATAATACACATCACAAATTAAGAAGTTCATAAAGTGCAAAAAATAAATCACTAGTGAATTGAATAGAATGATTTCAATATTTTTTTACGTGTTTTATTTGCTCTTTCATATGGAACTGGGGAATTGTATCTATATGTTTCTTTCGGAAATAAATCAAAGTACAATACCTTCAGGTATTGGCTTTTTATGGCCAACATTACATCCCATCAATTTTTTATTGTTCGGAGATATGTATTTTTAAAGTGAATTATGAAAAAGCACAAAATTTTTTTAAATGTCAAATATTTCGAAAATGCTTATATTTTGAGGTTATGTTACTTAATGATTTTTTTCACAGAATTTTATGTGTAATCCACATTTGCAATAAAAAATATAGCATTCCATTTAAAATAAGGAAGTTGGTGTTGACTTCCGGTATAACCGGATAATATTGAAAATATTTTCATTGAAAAGGGCACCCTCAATTACATAAACGCTGAAAATCTCATTTCAATACATTAATTACAAGTCCATATACTTTTAATGTAGCATCTCAGTGGGACACCCTGTAGAATAAGGGAATTTCCCTGTGAGTTAAGAAGCTAGTACGCCTCCACAGATCATACTCGATGCAACAGTACATGGTAATTGTGTTTGGCTGGAAGCTGCTTTATTCTACGCCAAAAATTTTAATGATAATATCATTAGCACTTAAAAAATGTAAAGATTATGTTGCACGTAGAAATATTTTGCAACAATTAGCTCATTTTTGCAATTTAATAACTGCAATCAAAAATTTAGAAACAGCTCAAATGTCTAATTGAAAATTTAAAATTAGTTCCCTAACTGTTGCGAAAATTTGATGGCATATTACATCGAAATCTAAATCAAATTTTTGTTCTATATTGTAATTTCAATTTCAATCATTAGTTGCCATTCGTATTTTTTTTAAATTTTGCAATATTATCTTTAATTAAACCACATATAAAATCCACATTTGAATCATTTTATGCGCATATAAAAAAATTATAATGCCTTTTGTAGCAGATATAAATCCGGACTTTACTTATAATGACGTCAAAAATTAAACAGGTTTTTTTTTTGTAAATAAAAGCATCCATAATATTAAATAAAAAAAACAAAAAACAGTAATACGGTTGTATACATAAAAACACTTTCTATTTTAATCACTTCCATAACGTATATTAGCACAGTTTACTTGCAGATTTATACCCCAACAAAAAAGACTGTTCCATATGGATATTGTGCTGTATGTTACTCAAAAAAAAAAGACAAAAATGTATGCCACAATGATTACAACGTAGAACTCTGTGTGGTGCCTTGTTTAAAAATGTATCATCAGTTAAAATTTGAAGAATACTGAAAAGATTTATAAGCATAAATGAGTTGAAATAAACATAATCTGCAAAAAAAAATTTTTTACCAATAATAAAAGAAATTGTGCATTAAGCGGTTATTCATAGCGACTATGGTTTTGATGAACTGCTGATCACTTTCAAACCAACCAGGTTTTTCCACACTTTCATGGATTTTATAAGAATTACCAGGTGCACACAAAAACAAACAATTTAGTCTCTTTGAACTCCAAAATATTTGCATTATAATATCTTCATGCAATCACACATGAAAGTTACTTACTTTCATGGTTGTGCACTCTTACAACTGGCGTGGAAAACATCTTGACTGTATTTTCTTTGCAATTTCACTTGAATTATATTCGGTTTATAACCGGCAGAAACTCAACGAACTTTTTTGACAACTAAAAAATTTCGAATCGTTACGTTGCCAAATTTAAAGTACGAACAATTTGATTTTTCGGGAAATTGTTTCTAAAGTACGGTGTTATAATACCCAGAGTGGTATTAATATAATTAATACATACAATATCAATTGGTTTCAATGTAAAAGAAACAGATTGAGATAAATGTGGCAACATTGCTATTTTGCAGTTAGTGACACCTAGGAATACTTGAAGGAAACTAATATCTTTTACTTATAGCGGTTACTGTAATTTTATTCTAGCAAAACTGCACGACCCGTTGGTTACAGGCGCTTGGCAATAAACAAATTGCATTAGTTTAAGAAACCAATTCTGATTTCTTGTTGTAAATTTGTCGGCCATAGTTATGCTATGGTCTTATCAGAAAAAATGCAGAGGGCAGTAACGTCACAAGAAAGACAAGCGTAGGATTTAAATAAAATGGATGATCGACGGTAAGGCATATTTTTCTTTAGATAAGAGCATTGTCTAACTTTTTAAAATACATTGTTTACTTATATAACTATAATTCATAACTATAGAAACCTGCAATTTAGACTTAATTTGATAGAAATCTGTAATTTATTGTAACTTAAACTTTATACCAGTAGGAGACGCAGTTATATTGGGTCCAGGGGTATGACAAGAGATTTCTGTAAACTATGTTTGTTGCTAACACTAGCCGCCGCATTTCCGTTCAAATTTATCTGCATTCCGTGTAATTTCCCGTGTTACTTGAAACGTAGAATGTCAAACGCTGAAAGTGTGGAAATCAAGGACGAATAAAACAATTATTTTTTTCTGTTGTCCTTATAGCAAAAATTGTACAAAATATATGTTGATAAAACATTATTAACAGCAAGATTATTTTTGGTAATCAAAATCACTGTTTTACTATTTATATTAAGTAGAATACATAGATATTATACAAATTGCCTAACTAGTTTTGTTTACACGAATATTCTCAAAGGAGAATGCACAAAACTTGTGGAAGTATAATGTTCAATTAATATAAATTGTAAAACAAGTAAAACCAATTGTTTTTGATTAATAATGTTTAACTTATTTTGGTGTAGTACGAAATAATATATATGTACAGACATACACACGCACGTAACGGTTGCGCTTGATTGGTGGTAGTTCCCGCCGCTTATCACAGACAGCGCTGAATATTCCAATTTATCAACATGCCTTGTCGCTTCCTGTTATTCTTCCATGATTGTGTCTGGCTTAGAAAACCATCTGCAATTTGAAACCTTTGCCGGCATCTATGAACGAGTTTTATATGTATGTATTTAAGTGTGCGTATAAAATTCGTCTCGTTTTATTAATGTTTTAATTTAAATTTAATACGACGTCTCTCATTTAACTATAACATTTGGCCGTTGAATTTAACATTTTAACATTTTACGAAAGGGGGTTGAATATGTGTGAAACTAAAATGAAAAATCTACCGATTATATTAGAAACCTGTAGGATTTATATTAGAAACCTGTAGGATTTATATTAGAAACTTGTAGTGTTAATATTAGAAACCTGTAGTATTTGAAATAAGTTGATTCAATTATCGTTAGTTGGCGCTGAATGTAACAATTACAGAAATCTGTAGCTTGTGAATTTATTTACAGATGTCTACTTTGAGCAATAATAGCCTAATACAACTAGGTTCAATTTAACGAATTAAGATGGCGTATAGTACACGTTTTCGATCATTTTCGCATATTTATCTTACACCTGTGTAATATGTGCAATATTTCTAACAATCAATTAAAATATGCATGTTCTCAACTATTTACTGTTTATAAAATGTTTATATTGCCATTTTACAAAAAAAAAATGTAAATAAAATGAAATCACTTATGCATAAAGGTGAAATAATGAAGTAAATTATGACTATGTTATATTTTTGGAAAACAATACATAAAACTTTAAATGAAGAGGATGATACGTGGTTATCCATAATTAAATTGAATTGAAAAATGCACTACGTTCTAACCACAAATAATTATTTATTGATTGAAACATATTGCATTTTTGTAATCAGTTTAATTTAAAACTATCGAAAAAGTTTTTAGCCCATTTCTCGCTAGATGGCTTCAGAGTCACACGTCCCGGGTATTGTAAATCGCCTCGTGTAATACTTACTATCAACCAGTGGTGGCTCGTGGATGTTCGGCGGTGGAGCTACGGAAGAAAATTTGACCAAAACAGCAACGAAATATTTGCTTCCTCTATTAGAGTAAGTAGTGCTGCACGAGCGACATTTTTGTCTTTGCCCTTCCTACGAAAATCCACGAGCCGCCGCTGGTATCAACTGAAAGCTGACATTTGACTAGTAGTTGTGCAAAAACTGTAGGAATTTGTTTATTCAGACTTAATTTACAGGCCCTAAATGTAAGTGCAATTGGCTGCATTTTACATTTTTTTTAACAAAGGCACACATGACGTTCGGGTTTGTGAAGAAATGTGTGCTGTTTGTGGTCAAAATACGCAATCAAATGAAAGTGCCAAAAATGGTTCAGTCGGTTTCATTCTGGAAGTTTGGATGTTAAAGATGCTTCACATTAATAACCAAACAGTTTTAAATAATTTGAGGATATAAGTTGGATGTTTGCGTGCCACGATTTAACGCAAAAAATTAGTCGATCGAATTTTCAACTACCGAAATTCCAAATCGAACCATTTTTGAAGCGATTGATCACGGGCGATGAAAAGTCATATTTGGCAGCAATGTACGAAATAGGTTGTGGTCGAGGCGACGAGAAACAAAACTTAGTCCGTCGCCAAAGAATGCGATGCTATGTATTTGGTGGAATTCGAAGGATATCTAACAGCTGCCATCTGACAAAAAGATTGATAATTAGCGAAAAAAATCGATCGGCCTGAATTGGTCAACAGAAAGTCATCTCCCACCATTGCAGCATACATCTTTAACTACACGGTAACACTTGATGAAACTTGGTTGAAATGTTTTATTACATCCAGACCTTGGACCACCAGATATAAAAATGTATTTCATTGTTTCAATTTTGATTCAAAAGGGCTCAATACTTTTTCGTCTACTTTACAGAATCATTTTTTAAATCGGTCTATAAAGTCGACAGATTGCATTACTTTGCCTAGATATCCTATTTATGTGGCAAGTTTTTATTATCAAAAGTTATACCGAGATCCTTTAGTGAGATTTTGCGGGATAAAACTAAATCATTTAACGCATAACTCAATGAATTATTCTAACATTCTGACCTCAACAAAACTGAGCATTTAAATTTAGTCTATTGTCTATACACCATTTATTATTGATATCACATTTTGGTAGTATGTTACCAGAATTCGACGATTTATTTAATCATTTAAGCATAAAAATATAAATTTTTACATTAAATGGTTAATATTATATTTTTTCTACGTCCGTTAAAAAATGTTCATTTTTTTTCATTAATTTGCGTTCATAAAATATGTGTTTTCTGAAGTCTTCTGGAAGCGTGAAAAAAAGTGCCATAACGGTTCATTTTTTCACCCTTTTGCGTGAAAAAAAGTGCCGTAGCGGTTCATTTTTTAACGCAACTAAAAAATCGTTTGCGCAAAGTGTGTCATGAACACTTCGCAACACACCGCGAGTTCTGCCGATAAATGTCAAACATTCGTTTCCGATCAAGAAAACTTGACGATTATTATTATTTTCTTCACTTAAAAGTATTATTACTTATAAAAATTGATTAAGGTTTTATCGAATTTATTTAAAGTTACGGACGTAGAAAAATTTTTGTATGAAACTCGAGAGTAAAGCAACTTTTTTTCACTTGTAGGAAATTGCTGCACTCGCCTGCGGCTCGTGCGGCAATCTTTCCTACTCGTGAAAAAAAGTATTACTTTACTCACTTGTTGCATAAATAACTATTTTTTGGTTTAGTACTGATGTAATTTTATCAGCATTTTTGACAGCAACACAATTATCAAAGAAATAAAGAAAGCGTTTGAGTTCTTCAAACTTGTTTAGAGGTATTACATTCTGGTTTTAGCTTCAAGAAAGTTAGTTGTCTGATGAGAGACATCCACATCAATATTCCTATGAATTGCTCCATTTCCTTAGAATGACTTGTAATTGGTTTGTTTAGTTTTTTTTTCTGTGCGCTGTACGAACATGCTTGCTCCACCAGTTCAGAAATAAATTACATCTTAAACGATTTACGTTTAATATTTTCTATGAATTAAAGTCTTATGAAGGATTTCCTCAAAAATAAATTTTGTTGAGGATCTCTTACAGTTTTCGAATATTTTTTATTTATTTTAGTTTATTATTTATTTTGTAAGATAACGGCGCTTTGCCTAACAAAAATTATGTTCCCATTTGGAAACAGTATGCAAATCATCTTCAAAACGCAAAAATGTAGTACATGTAATGCACATTTTAATGTCGTTAACAAATATTAAAAGAATAATATAACCAGTGTGCGGGTGCGGTAACATTGAATTATTATTATTATTATTAATAATAATAGTAATATTTATTTATTGCCCAAAGGAAAACTTCCACTGGGTTATAAAAATAAGTTAAATGTACAAAAAAAGGTATACCTAATATTATTAACAATACAATTCAATGTTATTTCAACAAATATATTTTAAATTGGTTGCTGTTCCATTTTTAATATTTTGCACATATTTAGAGAGTTCAAAACCAACTCAAGAAATGAAAAAAGCAGATACGTTCCTAGATGGCGCAGCATACATCTTTAACTACACGCTTTTGAGCAAAATAGTTTTACCGTCCTCCTAATTAATAAATTTTAAAAACGTGTCGCTCAGAATAAAATGCAGATTAATTTGTCAATGTCAAAGTTTACCATTGAAATTTTCATTTTATTTTTCGATCTTGGTTCTTACTTGGTTCTTATTGGGAAGAAGAGGATACATCCAAACCAAAATGTTTTTTTGCTCTTCACCATGTTTTCAGGGCAAATTGTAAAATTTGCGAGGTGAGGACCTTTTTATTTCTTTGCTCTCCAGTACGTTTTCAGGAGGAAATTTACTTTTCACATGGGAGTCACGAGTTGACTCCAGGAGACGACTCCTTTTCACTAATTGTTTTTAGTGAGGCAGCTCACAAAAAATGGTGATGTGGCCATCATGTCACTTTCTCCGACTTGATGGTATTATTTATATTTACGCTTTCATGGTTTATTTTTCAATTTAAATCATATTTTAAATGTACATCGAGCGTTGTGTAAACTCGGATGAAACTGACGTTTAAAACGTCAAAATTATGAAAGATGGGAAAATTATACTTCAAATTGTTTATAAATTGTTCATTTTAGCAGTCTCTATAATTATTATTAACATAAATTTACTGTAACTATTATCGTTTTATAATTATAAACCAAAAATGAAAAAATAAAAATAATTTTTTTTCTCGAATAAAAATGATTTTATGAAAAATGTTTTCAAGCAAAAGATGTTCATTTCTTTGTTGTCTTCAAAGTTTGTTTAAATATTTTTGTGATATTTTTCATATTTAAGAAAATATTGGCAAAAAACAGAAAACAGTTAAGGTAAACGCCCACTTCCGGTGTACGAAATTTTACCAAAAGCTTTTCAGTTCTTCAGATTATCAAATAAGAGGGATGTTCAAAGTTTCATATCAATTGCTCTATTAGTTTTTGAGATACAGCGCGCACAGACAGACACACACACACACAGACACACACACACACACACACAGACACAATTTTTTTTTTCCAGAAATTGTTGAAATGGCATCTAGGGACCCCAAAACGGATATTTCCGTAAAAAAAAATTTTGAAAAAAAAATCACGATCACAATACTTTCTCGTACTTCGTAACGGAGAAAGTAAAAAGAGTCATTCTGCCCTTCTCTATTTTGAACCCTTCCAAAATTATTTCGCTGGTGAAAATGGGCGTTTTCAACAAAATTCAGATTCTTCAAGAGCCGACAGTAAGAATCTGAAATGATTATATTATATTACATTACCGAGGCTTTTATTACATAGCAACACTAACAAATTTTGCATAGTAACAAAACAAAACGCAGCTTTGAATTATGTAGTATGTTTTTGTATAGAGCAGGGGTGGTCAAACTTTTAATTACTACGGGCGACCTGTTTTTTAAATTATAGGCGGCGTATATGTTAAGGGATAATAAGAAAAGTTGTAAGTTAAAACCAAAAATAACTATATTAAATTTAATTTGACATTTGAATTGTCAAAATCCGATAATGTGTTATGGAGTTATTATCTTGCAAAAATGAAATTTGTCTCTTGATGTCTCATCGGTGTCGAAAACAAAGAAAATGAGACATTTTTTATCGCTAATTTTGTAAAAAACCATAACAGTTTTCGAAAGCAACTTTCAAGATTTCAAATGTCAAAATTCGCTTACAAGTTCAATAAAACTTTATATTGTCACGTGTGTTAAAAACCAATCAAATCCTAAATTAAATAGACGAGATTTAATTTATTGAATGCTTCTGCAACAAGTTAATTTTAATTTAAAGAAAATACTAGTTTTGACACCTTTTTATTTTGCTAACTACTCTCATAACACTTTGATTAAAGAAATTATTTACACCTTTTGACATTTAAATTGTCTGCACTTTTGCCCAAAACAGAAAAAAGATGCTTTTGACTTCAGTAATTTAAGTTAAAAAAATTGTACAGTTTTTCAAAAAAATATGCATGTGTGCAGCTTTTGAAATGTCAAAATCTGCCATAACAAGTAATAGCAAAAATTCAAATTGTGTCTTGAAGTGTTCAAAATAAATAAAATGCTACTTTTGACAATTCTAGTTACATTTCTAAAAACTGTTTCAATACTTTTGTAAAGAGGATTAACTTGTGACTAATTTGACATTTAAATCTGGCGACCGTTTCGGAGTTATCAGCTCACAAAAATCAAAATTTTAGCGTCTGAGTTGTCAAAATTCGCGGACGTATTTCAGAGTTATCAGCTTACGAAAATCAAATTTATCTCTTGGTTCCTGCACTTTTGACCAAAATGGAAAAAATGACACTGGTAACATCAGCAATTTTGTAATAGTAATTTACGTAACAAGTTCCGAAAGTGATATTTTACGGGATGAGTAGGAAGTTTCCAGGACGAGTCCCGTAAAATCACTTTTGGAACGAGTTACGTACAATATTTTTTCTGCAGCCGTTTTTTATGTTAAAAAAGTAAAAACAAACACGAACGTTATATGACAAGCGCTGTCATAATTAAATACGAAGTTCCTGTTTTTGTCAAGGCCGCCTACATATACATGCAAAATCGTCCCGAAAGTAACAAAAAGCGTCCCGAAAGTAAAGAAATCGTTTGGAAAGTGAAACAAAATCGTTCCGAAAATAACTACTTTCGGTACGATTTATGTAAAGTGGTACTTTCCATTTTATAAATCATACCGAAAGTTTTATTTTCGGGACAGCTGTAGAAAAAAACGTTTACAGTTTTCCATTTGTGCAGCTTTTGAGAGTTATATCAAAATTCGTCTACGCTTTGCAAAAATCAAAATTATTACTTGATTTTCGCAACTGTTTTCAAATAACGGACAGAATAGTACTTTTATTATAAACGATCATACACGTTTCCAAAGAATAGAATTGACATTTAAGTGGTCAAAAATGAGACACATTTCTGAATCTTCTGGACTATCATGGGATTATATAACAGATATTTACACCGATTATTAGTTAAAAGAACTGGCCCTAAGTGAGAAATATAATGTTAAATTACAAAGGGAAAATCCATTTTCTCTTCTTCCATTAATAATATTAATATAAAATTAATACAAAAGGTTATTAATTAAATGAATAGTTCTAAAGTACTTGAGGCTAGGTAAGGAGACGTGAAATACTCGAATGTGTACATATCAGACAGGCGGGCCAGAGGCCTGCATGGGCCGGGCTTTGGCCCGGCCCGGAAAGCCCGGCACTGCCCGACGTCACCCCGGGCCAGACTGGGCCGTATTTTTCAAACTCCGGGCCGGGCTTTCCGATGGATAATTTAACCCGGGCCGAGCTTGGATAAATTTAATTTTATTATATTTTGGAAAGCAACAACTAAGTGAATTGAAAAAAGAATGTTATTCACACGAATTCAATGTATTTTAAGAATTTTAAGGAATTCATGGGTCCAGTAATTTTATTTATTTTCGAGTGTGCCAAACAAAAACAGGAACTAGATAATGTTATTCTGAACAGAAAAGTTCAAATAAATATACGTCCGGTTTCTTACCGTTATCGAGATAAATAATCTTAAAGCTTTTTCCATCGTTATAAAATCTTAAAAATTTTCAGTATAAATTTATCAATTGCCTTGAATTAAGACATTCCGCACAGTGTTGCCAAGTAAGCGGAAAATCCGCTAGATCTGGCGGATTTTGAATCCAATAATTTTCGTTTTAGCGACTGGCGGATGTTCTAGCGGAATTATCTTGTATTGTCGAAAAAAACTAGCATAATTTAATTTAAATTTAACTTTATTTTCGAAACATATATTTTACAAGAGAAAAAGCAGAAACATAAGACATTAATTAAAAAAAATTAACACATTTTCGAAAATTAAAGTTACTTTTAAAGGTAGATGTTCTGTGAATATTCTAAAATATTTGAGAAACTCTTATCATATCAGAACTTATTTTCTTTTCGATTTTGGTTTTGGTTTTGTTTAAGTGTTCAACAACTTTAAATATTAATTTTCAAAAATTAATCTCACGCCATAATTGACACATTTGCAAGTCTAAGTTGATTCTAAAGGCAGATGTTTTGTGAATATACTTACAATTTTTTTGAAAAATTCTGTATCAGTATTTTTTTTTGTTCGACAACTTAAAACATTAATTTTCAAAAATTCATAACTTACGGAAAAATTGACTCATTTAAAAAAAAATTAAAGTAAGTTTTAAAGGAAGATGTTTTGTGAATATGTATATTAAAAAAATACAGTCTTTAACAACTTTAAATAATAATTTTCAAAAATTCAGGCAAAAATAGCATTTTCAAAACTCAAAGTTAATTTTAAAGGTAAATGTATTATGATTGCATTAAAGGTTTTAAGGAATTCAATCATATCAGTATTATTTTTTTTTTCTAATTTTCTTTGTTTAAATATTCGACAAACTTAACCCGCCAGTGGTGACCTGCTGGTCTGTGAGACCGGGTGTGCCGAATAACTTTATTCTCCGTTATTGTTTTTTGTTGCAATTTTGAGTAGCTGCCGCATTGCAGAGCTTAAATTGATTAAATATATTTGTTTTATTTTCAAAGAGCATAAATAAAAAAAACATGAACTATTAGTAACACGTTTCGAAAAATCTTCTGTTGAAAACCCCGGTGCGTGAGACCGGCGTCACCATTAAATTTGCGTCACCAATGGCGGGTTAAAAAAATCATTTTTTTAAATTTATAACTCACGCAAAAATTGACGTTTTGTGAATATAGTATTTTTTTTTGTTTTTGATAAATTCTATCATATCATGTTAGGTACCATTGTTCGATAACTTAAAACCCAAAAATGAACACATTTTCAAAAATCAAAGTTATTTTTAAAGGTACATAAATGTATTATGATTACATCCGAGTTTTTATAGGATTCAGTGATATCGATAATATTTTATTTTTCTATTTTTTTCTTTGTTCAAATATTTCGATCAATTTTCAAAAATTCATAACTCACGAACAAATTGTCAGACTTATTTTTAAAGGTAAATGTTTTGTATAGATATTAAAATTTTTGAGGAATTAATATTATTACAGTATTTATTTTTAAGATTAGTCAAAATATTATTTTTTTCAGTTTATTATTTTTTACTTTCTCCGTTACGAAGTACGTGAAAGTATTGTGATCGTGATTTTTTTTTCAAAAAAAAAAGTATTGTCTGTGCGCGCTGTAGCTCAAAAACTAATAGAGCAATTGATATGAAACTTTGAACATCCGTCTTATTTGATAATCTGAAGAACTGAAAAGCTTTTGGTAAAATTTCGTACACCGGAAGTGGATGTTTACCTTCATTGTTTTTTGTTTTTTGCCAATATTTTCTTAAATATGAAAAATATCACAAAAACATTTAAACAAACTTTGAAAACAAACAACAAAGAAATGAACAACTTTTGCTTGAAAATATTTTTCATAAAATAATTGTTATTCGAGAAAAAAAATTATTATTATTTTTTTCATTCTTGGTTTATAATTATGAAACGATAATAGTTACAGCAAATTTATGCCAATAATAATTATAAAGAATAAGTTTTTTTCGAAATCCCTTTAGTTTTTGAGTAAACTTAGTTTTGAATTTGAAGTACAATTTTTCCATCTTTCATAATTTTGACGTTTTAAACGTCAGTTTCATCTGAGTTTACACAACGCTCAATGTACATTTAAAATATGATTTCAATTGAAAATAAACCATGAAAGTGTAAATATAAATGATACCATCAAGTCGGAGAAAGTAACATGATGGCCACATCACCATTTTTATGTATTTAATTTGGGAGGAGTAAATGAACAAATGAACAAATGAATAATGTCAGATGTATACAAAAACCACGGACCCGAGCGAATACTTCTCGATCCTCGAAAAATCTTTCGCAGTCAAAATATTCATTTTAAAAAATTCATAACTCGTGAAAAAATTGACTCATTATCAAAAATCAAGGTTAATTTTAAAGGTAAATGTATTATGATTGCTTCAGAGTTTTTAAGGAATTCAATCATATCGATATGATTTTTTTTTCTAGTTTTTCCTTGTTCAAATATTCGACCACTTCAAAAATTAATTTTTTAAAATTCATAACTCGCGCAAAAAATTTTAAAAAATGAAAGCTTATGTTAAAGCTTGTTAATATATTAAAAATTTTGAGCATTTGAGTATTTATTTTCTCTAGATTTGTACAATTGTTCGATAACTTACAAAATTAATTTGCAAAAAATGGTGATGGCCACTTTCTCTGACGATGGTATCATTTATATTTAAGCTTTCATGGTTTATTTTTAATTTAAATCATATTTTAAATGTACATCGAACGTTTTGTAGGCTCGGATGAAACTGACGTTTAAAACGTCAAAATTATGAAAGATGGAAATATTATACTCCCTGAACTCGAAAAAGTTAAATAACGAAATTCCTATTAAACGGACGCTATCCACTATTGGGTTAAAATTGTTTAAATTAAATGAACTATAAAAATATAAAGTAATTGTCGAAAATTTTAGAATACAAAAATTTACCCATTAATTTCAGCTTGTGAACCATTTAGCCTCGAAGTACCAGTGGAGTCATATTTTTCAATTACAAATCCAATTTGATGTATTTAACAAAAAATATGTTCTTATTAGCAGTAATTCTGACAACACATGTATTTAACAGACAAGTAGATAGTTACATTTATTTTATCCAAAATCAGGTGTAATAATCGAATTATAGTGGTCATTTGAGCCATGTAATGTTGCTCATTAGTGAGAGAATAAGTTTCTCTCACGGAATGCATAGATCCTTCATAGGATCTATGAAATATTTCAATTTGACACCAAGTACGTCAAAATTTCTTGTCAAAATTTTATAAACATTATTTTAATATTTAATGCAATTACAGACGATTTTGGAAATCTTTTTATATTATACTCATGTGGAATTCTTCATTAGTACCCGTTCTTTTTCTTGCGGGACTAATTACGTACATTTCACATTCGTATAATAAATAACTATTATATAATTTGCAATTTACAGTCATCTACAAATTAATATAGAACGTTAATTTTGTATTTTGCAAACACTCGTGATGGTTTCCTTCCCTCTCTCCTCGCCTCGGGATTTGCGGACGCGATGTCCCATCTCGTGTTAACATTATTGAGGCATGGTCGGTTTTTATTTATCAATTTTAGTAGTATAGTTTTAAATTAAAAATAGCTATAAGATATAAAACAATCGATTGTTATATTGTATTATTTTCTGAAAATTGTCCACATTTTCCAATCATTTTATCCTCCAAAGAAACACCGTACATACGAGTAACAAAGGAATTAACGTTGGTCGTAATATTCACGGATTCGTGCATTTTTTCCCGAACAGTGGAGTTATCGCGTGTTAAATCCCCATTTATTTTGACTTCGGTTTAAATACACTTGAAAATTAACACGAAAGGCGAGTTATGGCTTTCCATTGTTGTTGGAAAATTCAAGACGTTAATTTTTAGTTTGTGATATTAACTGTGGAAAATACGACCGACCTACATTTCTGCAAACTCAAGACCGTAATGAAGGGGTTTTATTTTTATTAAAAATAAAAATAATCAGCAGCGATTATTATCATCATGTATTATTTTATAAGAAATGTATGTTAGGCACAGTAAAGCGTTGTGAATGTAAAACTGCACAAAATGAAACGATATTTATTCGGTTGTGTAAAATTGTAACTATCTGTTATTCACCTGTAAACTGGGCAATTTTAATTGATTCACAAGAAAATTTACAGGAGTACAATATCTTCGCAAAACATGCGAACGAATTTCAAAAACACACCAATTATAGCAGAAATACCAAATTTCTAATAATTTATTTGATAACTATTGAGGATTGCTCAATCTATTTCTTAACCCGCCATTGGTGACGCAAATTTGACTTTGATCAATGGTGACGCTGGTCTGACGCACCGGGGTTTTCAACTGAAGATTTTTCGAAACGTGTGCCAGACTAATATTAACTCGAAGATTAAAATAATTCCAATAACAATAGTCAATATTGGGGTAGAAAGACCTAAGGTCGATAGCCCAGACAGGTAAAGTATGTTCATTAAAAAAAAAAACCCGCAAGTGTGCCATGATTTTTTATTTTTTTTAATTTAATTTGGTAGCACATATTGAGGTTATGTTACTTATGTTGTGTTCCTACCGATAAATTCATTTGCTGTGACAAACGACGCAGAGAAATCGTAGATCCAGCTTCCAAAATTTCTTGGGCTGTGTTAATAGCATCCTGAGTAGGTACCACTTCCTGGTTTACGGAGACATAACAGATCATGATAAAGTATTTTTAAATTCATCATAAATAATGGGAACGCTAGGAAATTCTTCCTGAAACTCAGCCAAAGGTGCGTCGAATGAATACACCCAATTTCCGTCCACTTTAGTCCCATTTCGGAAATAACTTCCAACTAGTAACGTTTTTTGCTGGTTGCTGTAAACTATTATGACTACGGAACAATTGTGCCTTTTGAAAGATCTGACGTTTTGTACGTCAATTTCTAACATGTGTGCCAACTTAAATTTTTTAAAATAAAAAATCATGGCACACTTGAGGTTTTTTTTAATGAACATATGATACACCTTATTGAAAATTAATTGTAGTGTTCTTTATCAAAATGTATCTGTATTGAAGATGTTGTATACATAGTCAATAGTTTTTATTCCTTGCTCACATTATCCCTTTATTTAAAAAAGCATCATTCTTTGTCCTAATAAATTCTAATTACAGCGTAGTAATCATGCATAGAAAATTCATTATTAATAAGCGTCTTTCAAGGTAAATCGAATAGGACGTAATTATAGGCTTTTAGCAGTATTAGAGGTTGGCGTTTAGCGCGATCTTTTTCTAGTCGTAATAATATTCATCACTTGTTATTACAGGACGACGACACAGTTCTAATTATTGTTATTTCATACGTTAAATTAATTTTTATTGGCCGATCGTGTGCACGATATAAATATTATTGTTTATATATTTTTTATTGAAATGCAAATACTGTTCACATAATATTCTCGTGATTATACATTTCAAATTAGTAATAACAATGTTGGGACGCTGTTATTATTATAAATTTGCATCTATTATATACAGTGTACGTCTATTTTTAATGTACTCACATTCTTTGAATACATTACGAGTTTTTTTTTTACATGACCGATTCAATTTAATACAAATACATAAACACGCCGGTGGTTGTCGCCTTCGGTTTCAGCACCGATCCAGCGATTGCCAGAGTCGAGCAATGTTGGTCGTGGTCTGAATTTGGATGGGTGACCGGTACCATTTGTCATTAGGATACAATTAATGGTGCTTTGGAGTAACTGGGGCGACCATCTAAAGTAGCAAGCCTAGTTACATAATGATCTCGCTATCGATGGCCACTTCACAAATACCACTACTAATACTCAAATCCATAGTAAAAGGTTTTCCAATAGGGATGATATGATTTTGCAGTGACGTTTCGGCCATTTGTAATATGTCATGATCTGTCATTTATTTTTCATTGTATTCAGTAGTGTTTACAATTTCATCATGGAGAGATATACGCAAGAACAACGTTTACCAATTATTCAGTTTTATTATCAAAATAATCGTTCTCCAATTGCAACTTTTCGTGCGCTTTTGCCATTTTATGGTCGTAATAATTGTCCAAGTGTGCTCGCTATTCGTCGAATTGTTGAAAATTTTGAGCGTACATTTTCTTTACATAATGTTAAAGTGCCAATAAGACAAAGAACCGCTCGAAGTAATGCAAATATCGTGCCGTTCAGGCAAGTATTGCTGAAGACCGCAATTTGTCGATTCTCAACAACTGGGACTGTCTCAAACCACAACCTGGCGGATTTTGAAAAAGGATTTGGGTTTGCATCCGTATAAAATTGTTCTCACTCAAGAACTGAAGCCATTGGACCACCGTAAACGTCGTGAATTTGCTGATTTTGCCTTGGAACAACTTGAAAACGATAACGATTTTTTTAAGAAAATCATCTTTTCCGATGAGGCTCACTTTCATGTGAGTGGTGTGGTAAATAAACAAAACTGTCGATTCTGGTGCGAAGAAAATCCACAAATTATTCAAGAAAAACCATTACATTCACCTAAATTGACAGTTTGGTGTGGTTTTTGGTCTGGTGGAATCATCGGTCCGTACTTCTTTCGAAATGAAGCTGGTAACACCGTTACTGTCAATGGAGAGCGGTATAGATCGATGCTAACCAACTTTTTATGGCCGAAATTGGAAGAAGTTGATCTTGACAACATTTGGTTCCAACAAGACGGTGCTACGTGCCACACAGCAAATGCAATAATTGAATTATTGCGATAAAAGTTTGGAGATTCGATTATTTCAAGAAATTGTGATATTGAATGGCCTCCAAGAAGTTGTGATTTAACACCATTAGACTATTTCTTGTAGGGTTATTCGAAGTCATTGGTCTTTCGAAATAAACCAGACTCTCTTCAAGCTTTACAAGTCAATATTGAACGTGCCATTCATAACATACGACTTGATTTAGTGGAAAAAGTGCTCGAAAATTGGGTTCATCGAATTCGTTCCTGCAGAAGAAGTCGCGGAGGCCATTTGAATGACGTTTTATTTAGAACTTAATTGTATCGATTGTACTTCACATTAAATAACAAACATTTGAATTTCCTTAACAATAAGTGTGTTTTTTTTTAAAGAAATCAAATCACTCTTATTGGAAAACCTTTTATAAAGTCATATGATGGCGTGCGGTGTGTCTTACAATAACCATGTGTCAAGAATCTTGTCATCATTTCCCCATGCTTTTCATTCCTTCCCGGACCTTCTATTATTTCTCTATCATATGCCCTTATATGGTGTTCTTCTTATTATCATTGCTATTCATATAGCATTAATTAATTTTCTGCTTTGTATCCAGTGTTGCCAACCCTACCGATATGTCGGTAGATCTACCGACAATTTATACCTTTCTACGATATTCTACCGATCTACCGATTTTGACTCAGATATACTGACAAATCAACCGGAAATGTTGATTGGTATAATTTGAATTTGCTTTCATATACTTATCACTATAGAGAGGATTTTATGGAAAATGCATGTTTTTGCATATTTTTCATATTTAGCCCTATAATGCACATTTCGTCTTTTAATGCATATTTTACATTTTCTTACACGGCAGATTGCAACAAGTGCAATTTTCGATTTCGGGCATGAACCAACATCTAGCCATTCAAAGAAATACCGGCCAAATATCAGAATAATTGCCAATTCGTCCTGCGATAAACAAGTTAAAAATTTTTGAAATTTTTAATTTTCATTGGAAAAAAAAAATAGGAAACGTGTAGAAGAAATTTTACATAAATTGAACCTAATTAAGAAAATATGGCTCTTTTAAACAAACTTTGGTTTTTTGAAAATCTATTTGTTTTTAAGCGAGTTCGAAATTTTTGATTTTCGAACTTGGACGTTAAAATAAAAAATTAAAAATAACAGGAAACGTATAGAAAAAAAAATTGCAAAAATTAAACCTAATTGACTCTTCTAAAACAAATTTGGTTTTTTGAAAATCCATTTATTTTTAAACGAGTTACAAATTTTTTGAATTTTTGATTTTGGAATAACTAATACTTGGACGTTAGAAAAGAAAAAAAAGAACAAAAAAATAGGAAACGTGTAGAAGAAATTTTACATAAATTGAACCTAATTAAGAAAATATCACTCTTCTAAAATAACTTTGGTTTTTGAAAATCCATTTACTTTTAAACGAGTAACAAATTTTTGAAATGTTTGTGTTGCGAACAACCAATAATCAACTAATGATGCGCACGAACATGATAGTTCGACACTTATTCAAAATATCAACAAAAGGAAAACGGCAGGTTATTCGTGAAGTTTCTTGCTACACAAGTACGGTGGACTAAATTTTAAGAAAACAGAAATATGAGGCAAAAATTTTAGATGTCGAAATTGGCCGAACACGCCATTCCTTCGCACCTGTGCAAAATATCTTGGCAAGATTTCAAATAAATTCAACACCCAACTACATAAATAATGACAAATCCAAATCTCAAATTGCATCTACCGTAGCTTGCAGAAGAAAACTAATTTCAGATTCGAAATCGGCATTGCCAAAATACTCAGAACCAGTTGGAAAATCTCATGCAACAGGAAATATTTTTTTTATATTCGATGATTTCCCGAATTACGGAGTATTAATATAATTAAATAAATAATAAACGAAGATTCTCCGTATATAGCTGAATCAAAAGTGTGAACATGCCTCCGACAGGAAATCTGGAGGTTGCAGGTTTAATCCCTGTCGGAGGCATGTTCACACTTTCGATTCAGCTATATACGGAGAATCTTCGTTTATTATTTATTTAATTATATATTTTTTTTTGCTGCCTTGTGTTATCAATTTAGAGATGAAGATAATCATAGTTTATTCTCGGATAAAGTTCTAAAGTTGCGGCGAATATTATGATGACCTTTAACTTAGCTATTGAAGCTGAGAGCGATGATGAACTACTTTTACGGATTGTGTACCGCCAGATCTGCCCTCACATTCTCACATGTGATGTGATCAAAGCAAAACTTTGCACGATTGTGCAAATAAAGGAATTGAAACTCCTGCAGATATGTTTTTGTGCTTTTTTTTAAAGAAATGATTTGATTTCATAGCATTCCACACAAATTTCCATACAACCCAGAAAGCACCAATATAGGAAATAGAACTCATGGGAGGATACTAAACTTTTTTGAATTGAATAAACGTCGTTACAAATACGAGATGTCTAAATTTCAAAACCATTGGCTACTTGGTAATTTGCATTTTGTGGATAATAATCTTTAGTACAAAATGCAACTATACAAAGTTGCACCTGTGCTGAAGAATAGTTCAAGAAAGTATAAAGAACATTACTCACGATCAAATATAAAGGGTGGTTGTGCATGAAACAATATAAGCCTGTAAAACTCACTAAACACAATTACAAAGTGTGAATGGTTACGTTTGTGAGTTTTAAATTTACACAGATAAAGTAAGAAATCTGTATGAAAAAGATTCAGAAGATTTTGAAAGATTTCAAAATTTGAGGAATAGGAGGACCTACAATCCATTCACTTTTAGTAAGAAGGACATGTTACGTTGACATTTTTGTTTTGTGCACGATTTAGTTACGCACCAAATTATTTTGTTTTGAGGTTATAATTTATGAAGATCAGTGAAGTGCTGTTTCAAGCAATATTTTCTGATATAATATTCACTTACCCGTTGAATATTTGGACGCGACTTGACCCCGAATCGACTGGGTTCAGAGGCCGGAACACTACCGGCCAGACTCCCATTTTCAATTTTAACTAAAAAAAAAAAATACATCGCAATTTCTAGCAACAATATTCATATAATAAAAAGTATTCCGCAAATAATTTATGCATTTTTGAAATAATGTAATTATTGAATGTAAAATTTAATCTAATGTGTTGTAATTAAATACAACAATGCTTTCGACGTGTGTTAATAATGGAATTATGTTAATTACGAACCCGCCAATTAATCATACTAAATTTAACTGTATAAATAACAATAGGTGAACCTGCATCAGGTCCGGAAAAATCCCAGAGGAAAAAAGATATCGTTTTCTCGCGAAGGTAATGAGTCTCATTAAGATCTATTGTTGCATTTTGTCTCTGGAGGACCACTCCTAAGCCGAACAGACCTTAAATTGATTTTAAAATGATTAATGATGGCCTATCGATCCATCCATCAAACTCTTAAGTGGCAGCGTTCACCATATTACCAGTGGTGACTCGTGCTGTATCAATATTTATAGATCTAACGTAATTCAGTGACCATCTTTAGAATACACGCAGTTGGAAGATAAGAACAGTTGTTATTGAATTAATTTCGGCACGGTGTGTGGCATTATTTTCTTAAAACTTGAGCTGTAATAATTGAATGCGATTATAAAAGGGTATTTAAAAATCTTTAGTGTTAAGTAGAAACTGGTGTAGTTTTTAAAAGTTAATAAAATAAAGAGGAGCGAGTAGTGTTACAGGTGATTTGACGAGTCGTTTATGGGGCTCATAAGTCATTCGAAGCCGAGAACAAGAACTACCGTGGAGGATCTCGGCACGGGGTCGCGTTCATTAGTTTTACATGGAAGTATATATGGACACCACATGAGTGGTGCAATATAAATGAAAAGATACCGCAAGTGGTTGTTGTAGTCGGTCGGTATTACCCATCACCTACCACTCACCACTACCACCTATGTGCTCCGCAGATTGAATCCGTCTAATGACCCACCATTAACCCACTAAATTACAATCCATCCTCGCTCTCCAATCGACCACACTCGGGCAATTGATTTTCTTGAAACCAGTGCCGCATTTAACTATGACAGGACAAGGCACCATTATAAATGATATTTTCTCTTATTACTTACCGAATGTATGAATATAAAGTAATCACTTGGGTGTTTCACAGCTACCAATGACTTAACACTTACCACTATCCATCATTTGTTACTTTTTTACTAGACCATCCGCGCACTCTAAGATTTATCGATTCACCTTTAAACGCTTCCCAAAACCATTAATTATGTCTTACAATACACACCGTTTGTTTCATTATAGGCGGACGACCAAGACAAACAAAACATTACAACATTATTGTTTCAAACCTTCACTATCTCTACGATAATTTATCGTTCTTGCATTTTTTTTTTTACATTTTAATGTTCTAAAATTATATCCGTGCTGGTTAAAAGAATCTATAGCCGTTATTCCTCCTGTTATTTTCATGTGCAATGCTGGCAAATATTTGTTTGTATCTTTATTTTAATTAAACTGGATTAAAGTAAGAGTCGCAACCATCCTCTTCATTAATTAGGAAACGGTATGTACAGTCAGAGAAAATACAAATGCGAAACTCGATCGGTGAGGGAATGCTGTCGCATGTCGGTGCTTAGTTCGGTCGAATCCCGTTCCTGCTTAAAATCCATTTATGAGGTAATAAAAGGGCATCCCGAGATAAGATGGTCAAAATGCCCCCCGACACAGATTTTTAAATAAATATGAAAATATCATTAGTTGTGCCCTTCAAAGTAGCTGTATATCAAAAAAAACCCCTACATGACCCGGGAAGCCCCAAAATAAGATTCTTTCAAATATAATTTTTTTAACCACTAAAAAATTATTTAAAAAATCTGAAAAAATCACATATATTATTGACCCAAATAGCAAATTAGGTGAATTTTGTCAAGGCCATTAAACGTTATTTACAATATTAAAAAAATGTTTCAAAATAAAAAAAATTGCCCTCAAAAATGCCAAAAGTAGTCTTGAAAAAAAGTACTGAAAAAAATTGTCCTGAAAAAAATGCCAAAAAGATTACTGGAAAAAATTGTCTTGAAAAAAAATACCAAAAAGAATCTTGAAAAAGAGTACTGAAAAAATTGTCCTGAAAAAAAAATGGTGATGTGGCCATCATGTTACTTTCTCCGACTTGGTAGTATAATTTATATTTACGCTTTCATGGTTTATTTTCAATTTAAATGTACATCGAGCGTTTTGTCGACTTGATGAAACTGACGTTAGAAACCTCAAAGTTATGAAAGATGGAAAAATTATACTTCAAATTCAAAAACTCAGTTTACTTAAAAACCAACGAGATTTCGAAAAATCTTATTCTTTATAAGTTGTTCATTTTATTATTCATAAATTTACTGTAACTATTATCGTTTCATAATTACAAACCAAAAATGAAAAACAAATTAATAACTTTTTTTCTCGAATAACAATGATTTTATGAAAAATATTTTCCAACAAAAGATGTTAATTTATTTGTCGTCTTCAATATTTGTTTAAATGATTTTTTATTTAAAAAAATATTGGGAAAAAACAAAAAACAGTTAAGGTAAACACCCACTTCGGGTGTATAAAATTTTACCAAAAGCTTTTTTTATTCAGATTCTCAAATAAGACTTATGTTTAAAGTTTCATATCAATTGCTCCATTAGTTTTTGAGATACAGCGCGCACAGACTGACAGACACACGCACACGCACACACACAGACACACAGCACAATTTTTGTTTCCAGAAATTGTTAAAATGGCATCTAGGGACCCCAAAACGGATATTTCCGCAAAAAAAAAATTTTGAAATTTTTTTCACGATCACAATACTTTCTCGTACTTCGTAACGGAGAAAGTAAAAATGCCAAAAAGAGTCTTGAAACAAAGTACTGAAAAAAATGTCTTGAAAAAAAAAATGCCAAAAGTTGTCTTGAAAAAGAGTACCAAAAAAAATTGCCCAGAAAAAATAAATGCCAAAAAGAGTACTGGAAAAAATTGTCTAAAAAAAATATCGAAAAGAGTACTAAAAAAATTATACTGAAAAAAAATTGTCCTGAAAAAAAAGTGCCAAAAGTAGTCTTGAAAGAGTACTGAAAATAAATGCCAAAAAGAGAACCGGAAAAAATTGTATAAAAAATGCCTAAAAGAGTCTTACAAATAGAATAGAATAGAAAATACAATTTTATTAGATCATTATATTGCCTTTACAATATTGGACACGTCAGGTATAAAATACATAAAGTTAAATTCAGACATGTATTCACGAAACAACTTAAAATAACTTGGTTAAAAAAACTCTTATTCTTGGTGTTACGTAATTATATAATTTTTGAATTATGTTATGCTATAGAAAGCCTGCTGTAGAAGTAACGATTTTGTCTTGAGAAAGAGTACTAAAAAGATTGTCTTGAAAAAAATGCCAAAAAGAGTTTTGGAAAAGAATACTGAAGAAAATTGTCTTGAAAAAAAAATGCCATAGTAGTCTTGAAAAAGAGTACTGAAAAAATTGTCTTGGAAAACATGCCAAAAAATGCTAAAAAGTCTTGAAAAAGTGAACTAAAAAAAATGCCAAAAAGAGTACTGGAAAAAATTGTCCTGAATAAAATTCCAAAAAGAGTACTGGAAAAAATTGCCCTGAATACAATGCCAAAAAAAATACTGGAAAAAATTGTCTTGAAAAAATGCCACAGAGTCTCAAGAGTTCAAAAAAAAATTCTCCCAAAAAATGCTAAAAGAGTACTGGAGAAAATTATCCTGAATAAAATGCCAAAGAGAGTACTGGAAAAAATTGGCTTGGAAAAAATGCCAAATAGTCTTAAGAGTACTAAAAAAAAATGTCCCAAAAAAATGTTAAAAAGTCTTGAAAAAGTGAACTAAAAAAAATGCCAAAAAGAGTAAAAAGTGGAAAAAATTGTCCTGAACAAAATGCCGAAAAGAATACTGGAAAAAATTGTCTTGGAAAAAATGCCAGAGTCTTAAGAGTACTAAAAAAAATTGTCCCAACAAAATGCTAAAAAGTCTTGAAAAAGTGAACTGAAAAAAATGCCAAAAAGAGTACTAGAAAAAATTGTCTTAAAAAAATGCCAAAGAGTTTTAAGAGTACTAAAAAAATTGGCCCGAAAAAAGTCTTGAAAAAGTGTCATATGATTGCTATCAATAAATACCATCTATGTGATTTTTTCATCTTTCAATGTTTGGTGCGACAACTTCAAAAATTAGAATAACTAATATTTTTACGATATTTTTTGTATATTTATTAACAGTTGAACAGTCATTTTATGTAAAATTATTATTAGTATTTCAGTATTCATTTTTTTTCAGTATCGTATAAATAACCCAATTTTTTGTCAAGATATGACCATGAAACCCTCGAAAAATGGGTTTTTGTTTTTAACCACTATAAAAATCTGAAAAAAATCATAAATGTTTTTATGCCAAATACCAAATTTAGTAAATTTTTTCAAGGTTACAAAGGGTGACAAAAATTGTTAAACTTAAAAAAAATAATACCCTAAATAAACTTTTATTTGGGTAAAAAATATATGTGAATTTTTCAGATTATTATAATAATTTTTAGTGATTAAAAAAATAAAATCTTATTTTTCAAGGGTTTCAAGGTCATATCTTGGCAAAAATGGGGTAACATATTTATACGAAACTGAAAATAAAATTACTACTAAAATATTACCAATCATTTTATATAAAATTACTGTTCAATTGTTGATATATTAAAAACATATCAAAATAAACATTTTAGTTATTCGAATTTTTGAAGATGA
The DNA here is from genome assembly GCA_910593695.2 of Ocypus olens. NCBI lineage: Eukaryota > Metazoa > Arthropoda > Insecta > Coleoptera > Staphylinidae > Ocypus > Ocypus olens. Next base: position 42,839,834 of record OU343055.1, read on the forward strand.
CGCACCAAAAATTGGAAGATGAAAAAATCACAGATATGGCATTAACTGATATAAATCATATAACGAAATAAAATTTGCCGTCAGTCGATCACTTAAGGGCGAGAAGTGAACTAGGCTTGTAAATTTTATTACCTCAAAATTGTATTTTAAGCAGGGACTGGTTTCGACCGAACTAAGCACCGGCATGCGGCAGCATTCCCTCGCCGAGCGAGTTTCGCATTTGTATTTTCTCTGACTGTACTTACGTTTCTGAGAGGCATTTTGCCAAATCCAAAATCAAACTCGATGGACTGAGCCTAATTTTGTTAATTTTGATTTGAATGATTGTATTCTATAAGGCACTCCCTGTATACCGATTTTAAATTTAGTGCCATTTTATTTATTCACACCGATTGAGATTTCGACACATCGAACGCTTAGATTTTGACTTTGCCGCGCGCCTACCATTTTGGTGGGGGGTGTTTTATGACGTCTTATAGGAATATTTACATGGGAGGGACTTCCTGGGCCCGTACCGGCTAATATCCTCTACTATCAGATTATTGTATGCCACAGGACCCGCTCACCACCCTCCGTTTCATTTAAATTTTTCCCACAGACGCTCTTCATTTATGCTATTACATCTCTCGTGATTTGACTAAAAAATTGGTTTAATCTAACAATCTTTTCTAGGTTAGGTTTAACAGGAAATGAAGGGCAGTGGGTGGGCCCTATCCCACCATACACTCCTTAGAATACAAATTGGGGGTTTGCAAGTATAAATTAATTGATAAGACTGACAATTTTTTTCATTTATAGAAACTTTGGAGCGTGTTTAACCGGCTGGAGCGTGAGTTACGGCCCACCCACCATGAAAAAGAACAGTGGTTTGGTGCGCCAAATCCCATTTTCAAATCCTCAGAACACAAACGAGGGTTTTGTAAGTGTAAATTAATTGATAAGAAAATAAAGAAGAAAGTTTTCTGATCCTTTGATAAACGTTTTTTTTTATAGAAACTCTGGAGCGTGTTTAAAAGGTTGTAGGGTGCGATGGAGCCCACCCACCACGCTCTATTTTATTTATTTTTTTCCCACAATCGCGTTTTCGTTCTCGCAAACTGATTAAGAAATTAATTTAATCAAAGAGCGTTTTCTAGGTTAGGTTTCAGTGGAAACGAAGGACGGTCAGTGGATTACCTCCACCTTCAAATCCTCAGAACACAAACGAGGGTTTTGCAAGAGTAAATTAATTGATCAGACTTTGACAAACGCTTTCATTTATAGAAACTCTGAGGCGTGTTTAAGAGATTGGAAGGTGGGATAAGGCCCACCCATCATGTAAATGATGGATGGTGGGTGGGTCCCATCCCACCCTCGAATCCTTAGAATACAAACACACTCCACAACCACCATTCATTCTCAATACATAACTTTAAGTAGTGCACCATTACTCTAATCCCCTTACTTCGTTCCTCCCTCGATTTCCTTTTGAGCTTCATCTCCCTCTCTTTTCTCGTTAAATCCTCATCAATGTATATTGTGCTTCCTTGGGGTCTCAACGTAACGCCAGCATACTCTTCTTACCTCGCCAACTGTGACACTTAACCAGTACCGGATGTTTCATCCCCTCAATTTTTACATTCTTCGTTACGAAGTACGAGAAAGTATTGTGATCGTGATTTTGTTTCCAAAAATTTTTTTTACGGAAATATCCGTTTTGGGGTCCCTAGATGCCCTTTCAACAATTTCTGGAAAAATAGTTATTTAATTGTCATTATGTTTCGTGTTGCTTATTAATTTTTTTCCGCTACCGGAAATATAATACTTAAAAAAGATCAGAAAATATTCTAAAATACGGCTTGTAACATTTGGGATTCAAATTTTTATAGTCACCTATGCGTCCTATGGCAACCCAGCAACCGAGAAAACAATGTCGAATTTTGTGTTAATCCAGTGAAACTTTCTGCGGGCATGGATATTAACGAAGCTGCGAATATTGCGTGTTAGAACTTGTTACCGACAAAATCGAAAAAGGTATGTGCCCTGCTACGACTCTTTTAAGCAGTGGTTATGTAAAAAGGATGCCGATGCTATAGGTATAGACGAAAATGTGTTGCTCGCCTATATGTTGAAGCGTTACGTTTCTGTTTATTATTTTCCTAGGTCCGTAAGTAAAAAATTAAGTTCCGTCGTCAAGGACAACAAACACCACGAATCTTATCAGCCACTTACGGTACCTATAACTATATGGCTACAATGCTTATTTACGTTGTCGGTAGCGGAAAAAAAATTGGGTCTGTGTGTGTGTGTATGTGTCTGTGTATGTCTGTGCGCGCTGTATCTCAAAAACTAATAGACCAATTGATATAAAAATGAAATTATGAAACGCTAATAGTTAGAGCCAATTTATTTTAATAATAATTGAAGAGAATGCCAAAATGAACAATTTATGAAGAATAAGTTTTTTCGAAATCTCTTTAGTTTTTGTATAAACTGAGTTTTTGAATTTGAAGTATAATGTTTCAATCTTTCATAATTTTGACGTTTTAAACGTCAGTTTTATCCGAGTCTACGAAATGTTCGATGCACATTTAAAATATGATTTTAATTGAAAATAAACCACGAAAGCGTAAATATAAATGATACCACCAAGCCGGAGAAAGTAATATGATGGCCACATCACCATTTTTGCTCTACAACAGTCTGTCTATGCGCGCTGTATCTCAAAAACTAATACAGAAATGACCATGAAACTTTGAACATAAGTGTTATTTCAGAATCCGAAGAACTGGAAAGCTTTTACTGAAATTTCGTATTTCCGAATATTTACCTTAACAGTTTTTTGTTCTTTTAGCCTTTTTGGGACTTCAGGACAATGTTTTCAGAACTTTTTTCAGGTCTTTTTTTAAGGACTTTTTTTTTCATTGAGGATTCTTTTTCAGGACTTTTTAAGAAATTTTTTTCAAGACTTATTTTTAGGACTTTTTCTCTTTTCAAAATTTTATCAACAGGTTTTTTCTTTCAGGAATTTTTTCTTCGGACGTTTTCGGGACTTTCTTAAGAATTCTTTGTTCAGGATTAATTTTTGGGATTTTTTTCAGAAAACAATTTTCAAAATGTTCTTCATGACATTTTTCAGAATTTTTCTTTTCATGACCTTGCTTGGACCTATTTAAGGACTTTCTCAGATATTTTTATCATTTTTTTTCAAGACTATTTCAAAACTTTTTATTTCAGGATTTTTGTTACGGATTTATTTTAGGCCTTATTTCAAGACTCTTTTTCTTTTTCAGAACAATTTCTTCAGATCTTTTTAAGGATCATTTTAAGGACTTTTTACAATGCTTTTTTTCAGATTTTTTTGTTTATTTTTTTATTTTCAGGGCAATTTTTCAAGACAGTTTTTACAGGACAATTTTTCTGAGCTTTCTTTAGGACTTATTTCATCGTATCTCTAGGTGTAGAAACGGCATCAACTATTACGGGCCTAGACTGTACAATGAACTTCCTGATGAAATTAAATGTTGCACGGACAATATCTTTAATAAGCGAATTAAAAAATATTTAATGCAAAAAGCATTCTACAGCATTGAGGAATGTTTATCCAATAGATTTCATGATTTTAATTTAGTGAATGTATAACTATTGCATTGTGTAATTTATGTACCTTTTTATAGTTTAAATTCTTTTTATTTATTTATTTATTAATATCTTTTATTATTTTAATGCTTATCCAGTAGATTTGTGATTTTAATTTATGATGTTTATTTGTGATTTTACTTTGTGATTTTAATTTTAATTTTTAATGTTTAATTTGTGATTTACATTTTAAATTTTAATTTGTGATTTTAATTTTAATTTTTGTTTTTAATTCAGTGAATGTGTAAAGATTTTAATGTGTGATTTATGTATTACTTTATAGCTCCAGTTTTTTTTCTTTATCGTATATTATTATTTTATTACCTTATTTTAATGAAATCTACATTAAATGACCTGTGTAAACTGTTCGGAATATGCACCAATAAATCATTATTATTATTATTATTATCAGGACTTTTAGGACTTTTTTTCGGGACATTTATTTCTGTTTTTTTTTTGTAAATACTCTTTCTCACGACTTTATTTCGAGGACGGTTTCTCCAGAACAATTTTTACAGGACATTTTCGAACAAGAGGTTCCTAATCTTGTTCAGGACTTCTTTTCAGGATTCTTTTCAAAATTTTCTTCATTGCTTTTTTCAGAATTATTTTTTTGGGATTTTTTTTCCTTCGTTACAGGACTTTTTTCAGTACTATATTTCAGGACATTTTTGAAAGTAAGAATTTTTTTCAGGACAATTTCTTCAGAACATTTTCAAGTCTTAACAGGTTTTTTTTAGAAATGTTTTTTTAGGATTTTTTTACGATGTTATTTTCATAACTTTTTTTCAAGACTGTTATTACAGGACATTTTTTCAGGATATTTTATTAGGACTCTCTTTCGGGGCTTTTTTCAAGACTTTCTTCAGGAGTTTTTTCAGGACTTTCCTTTGGGACTTCTTTCGGAATTTTTTAAGGACATTTATTTGTGGTGTTTTATATGAAGACTTAATTTGTCAGGATTCTTTTTGCAGTACTTTTTTCAGGACTTGTTTCACAACTTTTTAGCAGTACTTTTTTTCAGACTTTATATCCAAAACTGGACTTTTTCTCAGGACCTTTTTGTGTCGGAACTATTTTTTCAGGACTATTTCTAGAACTTCATTTCTGGTCTTTTTGAAGGACCTGTTTTTCAAGACATTTTTTGTCAGGATTCTTTTTTCCGGACTTTTTTGAGGACTTTTTATCAGGACTTTTTTATCGGGACTTTTTTCAAGTCTTGTTCAGGACTTTTATTAGGTTTTTTAATTAGTACTATTTTTAGAAATCTTATTCAGGACTTTTTTTTTATCATTTTTTTTAGTTTTTCAGTAAACTTACGGTAAAGATTTAAAAAATCATTTGTCATTTTTACCTGTCATAATTTTGACGTTTCAAACGTCATTACCATTCGATCATATGAAACTCTCGATTTAAAATATGATTTAAATTGAAAATAATGAATGAATCTCTAAATATAAATAACTATTATACCATCAAATAATCGGAGAAAGTAACATGATGGCCACATCACAATTTTTTTTTCAAGTCTCACAGCCTCCGCTATTATTATTGTAAGTTGTAGCGATGTTGCTAAATTGGCAACTATCTTATCACCTACTTCCCCTTCTTCCTCTAGGCCATTAATTATAATGTTACTTCTCCTTTTTCTTTCTCTCTATTATCTTCCACTTATTCCAGTTTGGTTATCCTCTCTACCAATTGTTTTTTCTCCTCTTACCATGTTAGTTCCTTATTTTTTAATTCCGCCTTTTATTCTTGTATGTTTGTTTCCATTTTCTCTAATTTCCAAAGAATTGTATCTAGTTTTTCTCCCATTTTTTCAGCCACACTGTCCTCCGTTCTTTTTCTTTTGGCAATTTGTTCGAAAAAACAGTCACCGCAACTGTTCGTACGGGCTCTACTTTCCATTCCCGCCGGTCCCGAACACTGCACGAATTTCTTCAGTGGTCCTCGTGTAACCGCCTCGATAAATTTTTATCCGCACCTCTGCTATTTGTATATTTATTTATATTTTTTAAACACACTGAATTCGCTACATTTTAAAATTTAAATTATCAAAATTAAGTAAACCTTTTGGAAGTTTTGGAAATTTTTAAAATCAAAAACGCGGTTTTTTTGACTTTGAACTTGGAAAACAACAGATTTTGGCAACTTTCTTTGAACTACATGTATATTTCTTTGTATTTTTTAAAAACACACTGAATTCGCTACATTTTGTAATTTAAATAATCAAAATCAAGTAAAGCGTTCGGAAGCTAAGCAATTTTTCTAAATGAAAAAAACTATTTTGTTAACTTTGAACTTGGAAAACAACAGATTTTGGCAAATTTATTTGAACGATATGTATAGTTCTTTATATTTAAAAAAGCACTGAATTCGCAACATTTTGGAATTTAAATCATCAAGATTAAGTAAGATGTTCGGAAGATAAACAATTTTTCAAAATCAAAATCGCGATTTTGTTGATATTCATCCTGAAAAATTTCAAAGTGAGTCAATTTTTGTTACTTTGACATCAATATTCTTCTATACTTTTAGCATATAAATTATCATTATCAAGAAATGCTTTTAATACTTCAGAAATTTTCAAAAATCGAAATCGCGGATTTGTTGCCTTTGATTTTGACAGTTTTCGTTCCTCCATTATTAATACTTTATAATACTTTTAAAAATAATATAAATTCTTTACATTTTGACAAATAATTCATCATAATCATCAAAAACACGTTCAATATTGTCGCGTGGGGGTCGTCGCGACTTTAAGGTCAGAGACAATAGGTAACCACTATATAAAATTTAGGGTACTTACCTACGCTAAACGAGCCGGTGCATTAAAAAAACAACTGTTTAACTTTAAACTATGGACTATATTGATAACTTCCCCTGATCGTGGCGGAACACCGACTGACTTCCCAGCGGTTTTCCCGAACCCTCTCGATCTTTACTCATCAGCACAAAAAACTTATTGACAAGCAAATATCGAGGGAGTCCTTGAAACTCGCTGAGTACGCGGCTGGAGTACTCGCGAACCGGACATCCTGTGTCAAATAACACCGGTTCGCGACATTACTCCCCCTTCAGTGAATCGGTGTCCCAACGATTACAACTCTAACTTAACCTAACTTAAACCTAGCTGCACCTAACTATTCGTCTTAGAGTTTCTAGAGTCCACACTACACCATCACTTCTAGGGTCCATCCTTGTCCAGGTCTTCTTATTGGCGAACCTCCTACTTGGAAACAAGCTGAGTTGGCTACCTTCTTGTAACGCTTACAGGAGATGTTTTGGTGTCACAACCTATCGGGTCGGGTTCCTTAGTGTACTAGAACCCGCCAAAGTACTGGTCTTCTTGATTCGGGTAGGGGAGATGAGCAGCTTCCATGGATTTTCCTCCGGTTGTGATGAGGCCCTGCTCCCGTTACATCTGCTCCTGGTTTTTGGTGGTAGCGTCTCCCAATGACCTCGAATACAGGCTAGGCCAGTAGTGTCTAGTGACGGTCGAGTGGTTTTACATCACTCGACTCATCCCCCGGTTGTTGTGGGGTTGATGCGCCACTTGGATGGAAGGTCCTGAACTCCAACTTGCTCCTTTCAGGGGTTGCCTCCATTGCTGCTGTTCCTTGGCTCGATAGTGTGGGTAGCGGCTCGACTATAAAAATAACGAACGACAGATTCTGCGACAATTTGCCAAAACAAAATTTATTGAATGGTGCCTATAACTAGTGACTACTTTTTTTTTTAAACTAATAAATTACCCAAATTCTAACCTTTCCAACATGCTAATGTCCTTGAAACTCGCTGAGTACGCGGCTGGAGTACTCGCGAACCGGACATCCTGTGTCAAATAACACCGGTTCGCGACAATATATTAATAATAAAAAAATAAAAAAATCAGCTTTCGACATGAATATTTCTTAATATCATTTTAAACCATACTAAATTCACTAAATTTTAACACAAGTCATCATAATCAGGAAACTTTAAATTTTTAAAGCTATTTTTGAAATTTTAAGGCGGCGAATTAAAAAGCGGACCTGACAAAGTCGGCGTTTAACCCCAAAAGGTTAAGAAACACTGTTCTAAAGCTAAGATAACCTAACTAATATGTCTCCAATTATAATTGAATTCGAGAAATTGCAAGTTGGTCATTTTGGAACAGCTATAGATACTTGAAGATATAAAAGACATATTAAGGTAAAGTCGAAAATAATGTATGTTTTGTCTTTTTAAAAGCTCTTTCAGAAAAATCTAGTCACAAGCGAGTTCAATTTGAACATATTTTTAAGGTGCGACTACTTGGGATTTAAAACACAGTAAAGATAATCTAGGAATACCAAGGATGGATTATTCCAAAATATATTAAAAAAATAGTTCTGTTTTACTGCTTACGTTTAGCTTCGATCACTTTTCCACATTGGTCAACTTCAAATTTGTGAATGAATAATATTTACCAAAATCATGTCCCAAGCCCGAATTCGAATCGAGGACCGTTTGACCAATGTACGTAATAGTGGGCTCTGCAAATGGCTCTTTAATTTATTATTCATTTAAGTACCTTCCGATTTAAATTTTTTATTGATCGTCGACTCGTAGCTTTCTGGATTTATAGCATCCGAGATAACAAAGCAAAATAAAAAAAAAATCAAGAAGTCGAAGCAATAAATCCATCCAGCGGTCCATAGCGCCGAATAATAATCGAATTCTGTTATCATCCGTCCAATGCGTGTAATATATTTGTCCGCGTGTAAATAACTGGACATGACACGAAAGAACCTCTGGCGTTCTGCAACAACGAAATAAAACGCAATGAAAAAAAAGTGCGAAGGTAAAACAAGATGTACATTACTTAAGATGCTTTATAATAAAAGTGATTATCAGTTGGTATGTGTACACACATTACCAGGATCGTGAGGTGGTCGGCCCACCGTGTAATGAGGGGGCTCTCCTCTCTTCTTCTATCTCCTGATGGTACACCGTACCCGTACCCGATATATAGGTGTATATACACTTCATTATACTTCGTGCTGTTGGGAAATAAAGTTTGGAGCGCTCACTAAGAAGAACTTTACACCTAATATTTCAAACGATCACGTATTTTTTTTATCCAGATATGGGTACCCACAGAATGTGTTGCCTCCTCACTCGCTCGCCTCTTTCTCACCTGCAAGGCCCGCTTTTACTGTTTAGTTAATTTGTTACATGTCGTCCAATTGGAGAAACGTGATTATCATTATTTGCGGTGCGTATTTATGGATTTTATCGTTAACAAGATCTCCGCCCAGTCTTATTATAATATCGATAGAATTTTCTTATATTTTATGAAATTATTAATCTACAAGTATAGCAATCAAAATCTTAAGTGTTGATAGGATGTACTAAAAAAAAAATTAAAAGTACTATTAGAGCGCATACTGTTATAATAATTATATAAATTAGTATTCCCCCGTTGCTCATTTATTAACAAGTTTTATTAATTTATAGAAATTTGTAATGGTACCCACTATTAATGAATGATTTTCTATTAATGACCATTAAAATAATTCATGTCAAATCTTTGTGTTAAAACGTTTATATGAATTGTGAGGAATTATAATTATCGAGGATTTTTCATTTAGTTAAAATATTGTATGTATGGTAATATCAGTCCCAAAATGTTACATTGTGCTGAATACGATTTCAGACATGTAACAGCAAATATCAATCATGTAATTCAATACCCGGGGGTGCATTAGCACGGGGAGTAGTTGTTTTCATTGAAATTTGTTGTTCTTACTATATTAAGTAAGACTTCGCTGCAGAAGCTCAAGTAATTAATTACTACTTTATTAATATTTTATGTATGTTTAAGTTTGGTTTTCTGTTAAAATTCTGTCTAATATGCAATCACAATTAACCATGCATGATTTTTTTTAAATTCCGATTTTTTGGTTTTGTTATAAATAATTTGATGAACAATAGTAAAGTTATAAAAATTATGCTTTATTTAAAAAAAAATGTTATTGTTGCAATAATGCAAGATTGTGCACAAATAAACTTTAATAAAGTTATTGATGAAACATTTTGAAACAATGACAGAAAACTACGCCATATTTTTGGCATATTGTATCTGTGAATTTGCAACTGGTTCTTTTCTCTGCGAATATTGGTCAATGCGCAATTTGAGCAGTTCGTACTTCTTTTGGAGATAAGTATGTACATGTGGAGTAGGGCCTGGGGGGGAATCGGGCACTTGTGCCCGGTGGGCCGGGCATAAATAAGGCACATAGGGCCGGTCGCATTATTGGAGCTGCGAAAAAAATTCTAATTAAATTATGGGCAAAGTAAAATTTGATACGTATATCTATGTAACCACTTTTCGAATTGCACTAAATTTTCCACATTATGGCGTGAGACTTATCAAAATCGGACAACGCGTTTGGCAGTTGTGCAATTTAAAAAATCTGAATTGCGAATTTTAAATCTTCGAATTTAAAAAAAGTGGTAATTTTGTATTTTGTGATAATTTCACGAGAAAATTTTGAACTTATAGGACCGGTATTATAAAGGTCATTTAAATTTTATAGACAATTAAATTTTGACTGACATTTATGCTACATGTATTTTGCATATAAACAAACTTCATCTCAATTTTAATCTTCGAATAAATTGAACTGACCTTCATAATACCTAACACCGGCTCTTAAAATTTAAAATCAAAATCGAAGAACGTGCTGAGGATTTGTGCAGTTAAAACAAATCAAAATCGCAATTTGTAATATATGGACTTTGCAAATGTGCAATTTCGAGGTTTTGCGACAATTTCACGAAACATGTATTAACCAATCTTAATTGCACTATTTTTGCCGCATATTCTGACGTTAGAATGATCAAAATCAGACAATATGAATATAGGTTTTGATAATTTATCATTTAGCCCCAGTCTTCCCTACGAAAAACAAAGTTGTTTATGCTGGAGGCTTCTACTTCGTGATACAAAACAAAGTGTTTTATTATAATATGAAAAACAAAGTAAATTTAATCCACCCTTATTTGATCTAGAGATCTAGTAGATGAACTAATGCTTATATATATTACTCTTTGCTAAAAGAGATGGCCGGCGTTCACGAAGTACGTGATAGTTCGAGCTCCAGAAATTTAACGTGTATTACTGTAAATAATAATAGTATCAAGTTTAAATCTTGTGTCTGTGGAAGTGTAGCAAAATCAGGAATACAGTGTCTCATATGTAATTCCTACTATCATACTAGTTGCATGAAACGGGTTAAGCAGTGTTGCGGAGCGCCATTAAATGCAAGTGGTAGTTTTACTCCAACCACACCGATCCAAATTTTGCCTGAGATGGAAGAAATCGATTTCAAGAAGGAAGCTTACATAAATATGAAAGAACGACTAAGTGAGTTAAAGTTATGATATCACTCCTGGAGGAAAAAAATCAACGTCTCGAAAGCGATAATGAATGCCTTCGATTAGAAATGAAAAATATCAAGCAGCAAATTCAGCATTCCGGGTCTACTACTCGTCAAGGTATATATCCCGAAGCTATCAAAGGGCCTATATCACAAATATCAAATAAATCCCCTGGAATTGAGGAAACAAATATGCGAATCGTTAATCATAATAAACGTGAAGTGAGCATTGCTAAAGTCAACTCGGTCTCAGAAGGAGCGTGCGCGCCTGCCAACGAAACTGAGCATGCATTACTAAACAACACTAAAGTGAGTGCAGCTACTACTCAAGTCAATAAAAATGTAAACATTCCGAAATTGGCGCAAACACCGATATGTCCTGAACAGGATAAAACTGCCGACGACGGTCCGTTTACTACTGTAACGCGCAAACAACAGCCATCGAAGAAGAAACCCCTCGCTATTGGCACCGGTAGTGCCGATAAATCGAAATCAAATCTGCAAGCGGAGCCCAAGAGAACTTGGCTGTTTATCAAACGCGTCAAATCCAATGTCACCGAAGAGGACCTGAGGGATCACGTAAAACAAATTATTAATGACACAGATTTCGTTTGCGTCAAAATAAATACTACATATCCTGCATTTAAGGTTGGGGCAAATTTTATTCATCACGACTTATTAACGGATCCAAATAACTGGCCGCAAGGTATAATTTTGGAGCGTTATATTTTTAGACGAAGAGCCCAACATTCCCCTGATAAGTAACAAACCCCAAAATAATAATAAGTTAAATTTACTGTTCCTAAATATTCAATGCCTCAGGAATAAAATAAACGAGTTAGATGCATTCTTAGTTGATAATAATAAATTTGATATATTCTGTTTAAGTGAGCATTGGCTGAACGAATATGAACTAACTGCTCTTCACTTGAATGAGTTCGTTCTGTCATCATTTTTTGCCCGCAGTACCTATATTCATGGAGGTGTTCTGCAGTTAAATAAATTAAATATTTCTTATAACAATCTAGTTCATATTAATGAACTTTCTATAGAAAAAAATTGTGAAATATCTGCAGTTCTCCTCAGTGAGTATAGTCTTACTGTTGTAACAATCTATCGATCACCATCCGGTGATTTTAACGAATTTATGTTAATTATGAACAAATTACTAGATAGCATAAATACTAATAATAGCGTCATTATTGGCGGCGATTTTAATTGCAAATTTAACTGCAGTGATTCCAGAGCAACTGCTTTATGCGATTTATTAATAACATATGGTTTAGCCAGCACAGTAACTTTCTCCACTAGATTAAATAACTGTTTGGACAATGTATTCACAAACATTAATACCAAGCATGTTAATGTGAATCCAGTCGACGTTGGTCTGTCGGATCACATTGGCGTACATGTGGAAATAAATCTAGAGTCAAGCTTTCGAACAAAAACGAAACAAATAGTAAGACCTATTACTCAATACGGTTCTTTTAAATTATATCATCTTTTAGACAATACAAGTTGGAATTTTATCGATGATTTGGATATGAGTGTGGACGAAAAATTCAATGAGTTTATGGCCATTCTTCAAAGATATATGCAAGAATCGTTCCCCGAAAAAGTCAACCCCATACATCACAGTGACCGAAAAGTAAGTTGGTTCAATGAAAATTTGCGTAAAATGCGAGAAACTCTTTTGCTTCTTAGAGATGCAAGTAATCAAAATTCTGCTGCTAAACAAGAGTTTTTAAATTTTAGGCGTATATATAATTTAGCGTTAAATAATGCCAAAATATCAGCTAATGCTAAAATAATTAGGGAATCTGGAAATAAACCTAAAGCATTGTGGTCATTAATTAAAAATAATCTTGTTAAAAATTTGCCTGCAATAGAAAAAGATCCAATAAATTTCGTTATTGAAAGCAATTGCAGTGACAATAAAAATTATCTACAGTTTAATGAAATTAGTTCTGTAGTTATTAGAAATATTATTAGGAAATTAAAACCTTCCCCTAGTCGTGATATCTATGGAATGAATGTACATATAATAAAATATATCACCGACGTAATAATAACACCACTTACAAAACTCATAAATTTATGCATATCGAAAAGTATATTTCCTCAATGTTTGCAGCGAGCTAAAGTGATACCTTTACATAAAAAGGGGGATGCTAATGACATTAATAATTACAGGCCCATCTCACTGCTACCAATTATTTCCAAAATCTTAGAACGAGTACTGTTCTTACAAATCGTTGAATTCATGGAGCTTCAAAGATTTATCACCGGCCAGCAGTACGGCTTTCGTAGGGGAAGATCGACATCTGACGCAATTACCGCGCTTACTGAGGTAATATACGAGGCATTCGAAGAAGGTAATTACTCCGTAGCAACGTTTATGGACCTCACGAAAGCTTTCGATTGCGTCTCGCACGGTGTTCTCTTGCGAAAGTTGTACTGCTATAACTTTCATCCCAATAGCTGCCGTATGATACATTCATACCTTGCACGCCGATACCAACGAGTCTGTTGCAACAATACCACCTCGGAGGAAGTAAAAATTAACTGTGACATACCTCAAGGATCAATTTTAGGCCCTCTGCTTTTCATTATTTACATCAATGATTTGCCCGGGCAAAATCATGGTGTAAATACTGTGTTATTTGCAGATGACACTACACTGCAAAGTTCCTCTGCTCACAAGACGGTAGCTATTGATATGAATAACATGGCGGTTAATAAGGCGACTGGTTTACAGCGAATGGCCTCACTGTTAATCCGGAGAAGACGACGGAATTAACCTTCTCCATGAAGAAAGATGTCGAAGTGAGTACTGCAAAATACTTGGGAATTGAGTTGGACTCAAAATTAAGCTGGCACTCACATGAGCAGGTATTGTCTAAAAAACTATGCAAGGGCATATACCTTCTTAGACAATTAAAAAACTCCTTGCCTACAGAGGCTCTCCGAACAGCATATTTTGCAGTGTGTCAAGCTCATATTACATATGGGATTCTATCGTGGGGTCATTCTGCTATAATTGGTAGAGTATTTGGCATTCAGAGACGCGCCATACGAGTACTAGCTTCTCTTGATTATAGAGCGGATAGCCGCGAAGCTTTCATTAACCTCGGTATTCTTACACTTCCTTGCCTGTATGTACTTGAATGTCTGACATATGTCCGAAAAAATATTGATAAACTAAAAACTCACGGCCAGAATCATCAACATAACACAAGATCAATCAATCTCATATACCCTCTATGTATTCGTCTGGGTATATCGCAGAATGCAATTAGATATTATGGACCTAAATTATTTAATATTTTGCCGAATTCAATTAAATCACTGCCACTAATAACCTTTCGGCAAACCATAAAATCATATCTGGAGAAGCAAGCCTTGCATTTTAGATTTAAACATTATTTCTATCACACTTTTTGTAATTTTTTGTATACTGCATATTTGACGTGTGTAAACATCCTGTACTAGCACAAATAAATATATATCTATCTATCTATCTATCTATCTATTATTTAGGTATTGTAGAATAGAAGTCGCTCTAAAGCGAACCTAACCTAACTAATATGTCTTGCAATTATAATTGGTCCAGCATTCGAGAAGACGCAAATTGGTCATTTTGGAACCGCCATAGACAGACTTGAAGGTATAAAAGACCTATTGAGGGAAAGACGAAAGAAATGTGTTTTATCTTTTAAAAAGCTCCAGGTACTTTCAGAAAAATTTAGTTACAAGAGAGTCCAATTTGAACATATTTTAAGGTGCGACTACTTGTGATTTAAAACTCACTAAAGCTAATCTAGATATACCAACGATGGATTACTCCAGAATAAATTTAAAGAGTTCTGTTTTATTGCAATTTCGCAATTTTTAATGTTTGGACTTTGAAAACGTGCAATTTAGTCATTTTGCGTTAATTTCATGTTTTAATCAATTTTGAATTTATATTTAATTTACCATGTTTTGACGTTAAATACATCAAAATCAATTAATATTTAATTGACGTTAAATACATCAAAATCAGACAACGCGGTTGGCAGTTGTGCAGTTTCAAAAATCAAAATTGCGAATTTAAAATCTTCAATCTTTAAAAAGTGTGAATTTTGCATTTTGTGATAATTTTAGAGTTTTTAAATTTAAAATTTTTTAAAATGAAAACCGAAAAACGCGTTGGGGAATTGTGCAATGTAAAAAAAAATCAAAATCGCAATTTTTAATATTTGGATTCTGAAAACATGCAATTTTGGCGTTTTGCGAAACTTCACGATAAACATTATGGACCAGTTTTTTAACGAATTTAGTCGCCTAATTTTGGCGTTAAAATCATCCAAATCGTTTGGTAGTTGTCTAGGATCTATGAAGGATACGACAATAGAACATATTCAGTGGCGGCTAGTCAACTTTTGGTTTGGTGAGGCAGATTTAATATTTTCACATCTTTTTAAAGTTTCCCTATTTTCCTTCACGTTGTTATATGTTTCGATTTCAATTTGCCGAGCCGTACTTAAAATAATAACTATATTTTGTTTATCTAAAATACGAAATTTATAATTTGGTGATATGATCTTTACTGTTGGAATGCTTATCAATAGAACGCTCTATTTTTTAAATTCAATAAAACGAAATGTAGCCTGAATATATAAATATTCAACCTGTTTGTAACTCTGCAAGCAAAATTAACTCTTACTTATTACAACTACTTCCCTGGCTAGTGCCACGCCGGATATTGAATGAGAAATTTGCATGTTATTACTAGTGGTACTTTTGCTTGCAGAGTTACGAACAGGTTGAATATTCACATATTCAGGCTACATTTCGTTTTATTGAATTTATTTAATGCTTTCTGCAACAAGTAACGTTGTTTCTAATTTGTTCCCTATTTTTTAAATCGTCATAACTTGTTTTATGCCATATCGACTCATTGCTATTTGAAAACATTATGTAAGGCCAACAAAATAATTTATTTCTAATTGTCAACCACATTTGTAAAACCATGCACTCGAATGATCGATGTTTTTGATTTAATAATAAACTAAGATCAGGGCAAGGCCTTTTCATACCTTTTATATAAACTTCATCGTACGACAACCGGCTAAATGGATTTTTAAGCAAGAAATTTGCGTTGTCTACAATTTCTCACAGGAAGAGTCACAGTGCTATTTCCGTCATCCATTATAATATAGGAATAAATACTATTTATTGATGAATATTAATAAGATTACCTTTGATAATTAACGTTGATCAACGCACGGCAGAGTGAAATTAATAGATTACTTATGAAGGCTGCACAATAACTCGGAAACGGTAACGAGAACGGGAACCAAAAATTAAATGATACTATTTGCATGTTGACATACGCAACTAATAAGTAATAAAATAATATAGCTAGGTATATTTTCGTACCCGGGTTGTTGTTAAACTGCCTCAACACAGCTGACAACGGCGAGTGCTGCCAGTGTTCTCTCTCTATCACGCGGGTTTTTCCGACCTCTGAGGCTCACCTCCAATATCCAAATAAATCTACATATTACAACGAATGCGATATATGTAAACTGTATGGAGGCATATTAAGTTGCATACATTCCGATTGAGCTGGTTTACATTTGCCTCGAGTCCGGTCTGGGAGAGCGCGCAAATTCTAATCATTAAAAATCGGGAACATCCCGTTAATACAACCATTTTTAATTACTGTATAATTAATTATCAATATTAAAGTCAACACGGAAGAAATGTATTGAATAAATTTATATTTTTATTATAGAGAAAATTAATGGTGACCTGCCTCTCCTGACAGGCCACCACTGAAATTCAGCTGCCACCTGTATTGATCTTAGTAAAGCGTTTGATTGTGTCTCGCATGACTTACTGATAATTATCTATATTTTTATAACTTCCATCCAAAGAGTATTTGCGTACTTAGTTCATATTTAAGTAATCGGATGCAAAGTGTGTACTCTAATAAAGTGGTTGTACTCACTATCCTTATCCGTATCCTTAAATTTGTTCAATCAATGTATTGAACAATTTAATATTCGACGAAAAATTGTTCGAACGGTAATTCGTTTGTTTAGTTGGTAGTCGTCCTACATTGCCATTACCGGCTAATTTAATACAAATTTAAACGTCACCCTGACAAGATTCAGTTTCAATTTGACCTTAGTTTACGCGAATAAATGTAAGGTCGAAGGTAAAGTATAGTACATAACGCGAGTTGTAATCGCAATTACTCGCTCGTAAAATTATGTTACTCGCGTACGCTACGCGGCTACAATATCTTTCACTTGCGCGTAATTTGCTACTTACAACTCTGTTTTTAGTTAAGTTATCTAATACATTTATTTCCGACGTGTGAAAAACTATGTTAATAGCACAAATAAATATTATTATTACTATTAATTTCAAATATAAAAATTTCGGTTTTAACATTTGCAATCTCTTTTAAAATTACACTAACTTCGTCAGATTTTGGCGTTTAAATCAACAAATTGCAGTTGTGCAATTTCAAAAATTAAAATTGCGAATGTGAAATCTTCGAACGTTTTGACATTCTGCGTTAATTCCACGAAAAATATTGAGAACCAGCTTTGCAATAAATTTGCCACCCGTTGGCGTTAGAGTCATTAAAATCGGACAAGGCGGTCGGCAGTACAATATTAAAAATAAAAATCGTGATTTTAAAATTGTAATTTTTGTAATTTTTCATCATTTTACAAGAAAATTTAGTTACCCATTTTAAAACTACATGAAATTTTCTACATTTTGACGTTCGAATCATCAATTTTTGGCAGTTGTGCAATTTAAAAAATTGAAATCGCAATTTTGCCAGAACAAACAGCCTGAATCCCCAATTATGACTTTTTCAACAACTGAGAGTTCAGAGTTTAGAGCAATGCTGGAGAATTTTACGTTTACATGATGGTTTGTCATGAAATATCTAATTTAATCAAATTTATTTAAAGCATGACGTTTCTGATCAGGTCATAACTTATAGGAGTATCTACGTTCCAATAACATCGAACACTTGGTATATGTATCACAGACATGTAATAACAAATTCATATAAATTGCTTGCAGACAAATTTACTTTATTAGGATTTTGAATGGCATACAAGTTGTTTTTTCAACAATTTTTTCAAACAATCCAACGGAGAAACTGAGGAAATTGTGTTTCTAAGGACAAAACTTCCTGTGAAAGATCAGTGTTACCATGGTATGTCAACTAGAGATCATTTAGTAGAATATTTCGCTTTTCCAAATCGCATTTCTTTTTGACAATTTTTGTATTGGATATCTATTTCAACGGACTTGTTTCCGCTTGATAAGTTTCATTCGCTTGTATTTAATTACTTTGATCATTTTCTTTGTCTATTTCTTCTTCCTGGGCCTCATTTTGATCTTCTTCATAAAATTCTTCTGCATTACTTAGCATATATAGGGTTTTTCAAAAGTAAGTCGTAGTTTGAAATACTGATATTTTTGTCAATCATTGAACAATTTAAAAATTAAAAATGCCTGTATGTGCAGAAAGAAATGGGATTTATTAAAAAATATTACATTTATCCAAAATGATGTATTTCATGCCATCATTTTCATCTTGAACAAGAAATAAACTTTCTTCAATACCATGAACCTCATCTCTGAGTAGGCCTGCTGGAATAGCTGCAATGTTTTGTGTAATGGATCGATTGAATTAGATTTGGTTAAAAACTCTCCTTCTTTTAGATATCCCCATAACCAAAAATGAGCAGGGTTAAGATCTGGCAATCATGCGAGCTAAGGAAATTGCCCACTGACAATATGGTCTCCAAAAGTGTTCATATATTGGGTTAAAGATGTGTACCATCCTGCATAAATATGATATTTTAGGATGAAAGACCTCTGGTCAATTGCCTGTTGAGGTCATTGTCTCTATCTATGATATTTTCAATGTCGTGCTCTCGTAATAATGGTATTGCATAATCACAAAGCATATTCAAACAACGTTGTCCATTTGCTGTAACTGCGTTTATCCACAATCTGTTCAAAAAATATCGACCTATGATAAACCACAATGTAAAGCCGCACCAAATGGTAACTTTTAAATCGTGAAGTCCTTGGCGGATTATTTAATGACCAAATTCGACAAGTATGTGTGTTCACACCACCATTTAGTTAAAAGAGTGCCTCGTCAGTAAAAAAAAAGATTCACTTGAACTTCCGCTATTGTTTGCAGGGTAAAATCAGTTCCTATAGCTTTATCAGCTTCCTTCAGTTCAAACAGAACTTGCATTTTATATGGATTCACTTTAAGTCGCATTTGAAGAATGCGCCATACTGTGGTGTTACCTATCTCCAGACGTTCTGCTTTTATTGACACTGTTCCATATTCATTTTAATTTGCTAAATTTTGCGTTTCTTGTAAAACTTCAGCAACTGCAACAACTGTTTTTATCCATAACAGAACCACTTTCTTCAAATTTTGTTAACAGCTTTTGAAAAGCTCTCAAAGTGATGGGCTAGCTCTTAGATCCTTACGAAATCGCCGAAAGCCTGTTGAGAAACTCCATCCACATTCGTAATAACATTGGACATTGCGAGTTTGCAGCGCCATGTTTTTCACAAAAGAAATTGTGTTCTAATGTGAAAAACCTGTGGTGATACTTGCATACAATGTTATTTTTCAATTAACTACTTTTAAACAAATTTGTTGCTATGACGACCAAAAGATAAAAATAAAAAAAAATCGTTTTCCCTGTGACCTGATACTGTCCTTATTTTTAAAAATGCATAATTATCAGTCGCGATACCAGTGATTTAGAATACTACGTATTTTTGAAAAACTCTGTACTTTGGATCTGCAATATCCGAATCAGAAAAACCCATTCCGTATTCACTGTCTGACCAAATTTCAGCGCCAGTCAATGGCCGTTTGTGATTCATCTTGATTAAAATTTTATGAACTCTGAAAACACAATATTGCAGATCCGCAACAAACACAAACTACTGTATTCTTACTAGAGATGCTTCTTTTCTGTGAACTGCTTCACAAGCTCCGAAACTCAGTCATGACTGAATAAATTATTTGAAAAAGTAAAAAAGTATGTGTAACATAAAGTGAAGAGCTTTAATTCTATACAAATATATTTATAAAATACTAGCTGACCCGACAGACGTTGTCCTGTCTTAACTATGAATTTTGAATTAGAATTGGTATAATTAATAAAAAAAAATATTCAAAAACATAGTGTTTATTATTGTAATGCTCTATGATACACAACATTCTTCGTTTTATTTTTTGCCAAAGTATTAAAATCGATACCATAATCATGAATTCAGCAAAGTAACGACTGCGCTGCGCCGTCGTCCGTGCGTAGCCCTTAAAAATTAGGTAACTGGTCAATACGTGCCTTATTACTGGTGACGAACGACGGCTCCGCAACGCTGCGCCGTCGTCCGTGTGTGGCCCATTGAAATTAAGCAAATAAACTGGTGACGATTATGGCCGAAAACGGTTTAGGCTGTTACGGGGTGAGAAGTGACACCGGTAGACACCTGGCTGGAACAACTGTTCGAGCAGTCGATCGCCGAGAGTAGAAAATTATTAAAGTACTAAAATCGCTATTAAAAAATGGGGGTTGGTGGTAGAAGGGTGAAAAATTAGGGTTGTCTAAAATTTTGTCTAAAAAATAAAAATAAAAAATTTGCGGTGGACCACCCTTTCCACTTAGAGGTATGAAAAATAGTTTACGTCCTATTCTCAGACCTACTCAATATACACAGAAAATTTCATAAGAATCGGTCAAGCCGTTTCGGAGGAGTTTTGTTACAAACACTGTGACACGAAAATTGTATATATTAGATATAGAATATCAAATTTTTTGCTCAATTCCCGGAAAATATTTCTATTTCAGAACAACTAGAAAAAAATTGCAACTATGAACTTTTATTTGCTATTTTTTAACAGGTAGCTGTTATTCTAAGATAGGTAGCTATTTTTAGTAACAGCTACTTGATTTAGAATAACCGCAAAACCGCAACCGGAAACCGCAAAACCGCAACCGGAAACTCGAAACCGCAACTTCCTATCCCCGTACTGGTTGTTCCCCTCTACTCATGAAGCAAGAGGAAAGATCCTCGTGGAGATTGCTACTGCTCAGGATTGGGTCGTATGTAACAAAGGGTTTAAGATCGGCATCAGTGTAATCTTTGCCACCAGTGAGGCTGCGAGGGTGGTGGAGACGTGGCAGGTAGAGGACGTCGAAATACTGAGTGACGGCCACTACATCTCGTTCAGGGTCGGAGGTACCATCCGGAAATAGGGAAGAAACAGGCAGCATGGGACATGGGATGTCGAACATCTGATCTCATTGCTTCAATCAGCCTGTAGTACTGCCATGAAGAATATGAGGCCAGAAGACGGCACTAGGCAGATGTAGTGAAGGAAAACCTGCTAGGCGTAGAGGAGTAGATTACAGAGGCTGCGGGGAAGCCAAAGGGCTTGCTGACAAAAGCTTTGCCTCGAGGTGGAGATGGAGCCATGAGGAAAGGAGTATCAAACCGTTGCTAAGACGTTATGAAGGAGAATACCTGCCCCTAAACTCACAACAAAACCAGAAGTTTGATGAATAATCTCTTCGCCGACCAGGACGGCACAATTTACGCCATCAGCAGCGCTGACCATTACAAATATTGTATTTTGAAGTTTACGTCACTAAAAAAAGGAGTTTTTATGAGGTATAAAATAAAATTCGATTCTCTCCTCTGTTTCTAATTTTCTTGAATATAACTACAGATAACTACAGAAACTATGGGTAGACCAGACGAGGATATCCCCAATGACCTGAGGAGAGCGAGACTGCCGTCTGGAGCAGCTCCTGACGCATCACAGGAACTTCGCGAAGTACCTGGACAGGTTCATGTTAAAGAAAAGTGGGCTCCAATGTAGATGCGAAGAAGAAGAGGACGTGGGGCACATACTGATCTACTGCAATGAAGAGGGATAAACCGGGAATTATGCAAGAGAAGATTAGTGCTCGAAGGACTATTATAGCCGCCAAATATCAACGAAGTAGACGGTCTGCACAAAAAAAATTGAGCGGTGACAGGTTGCCATCTTCTCAGCAAGATGCAAGAGGCTAAAACCAGACAACAACAGGGGCTTAGGGATCAATAACCAACAAGGGATCATAGTGTGATCTTGCACAAGTCCACTAATAAATAGTAAATATATCTGCAAATAAACAAAAATAGGCTATGTAGATAAATAGGCTAAGAATAAAGTATACAGGGTATCCCATTTTAAATTGCCACCCCAAATATCTCGAAACCTGAGCAACATGGCAAAAAATGTTTCAGATAAAAGTTGTAGGGTTCGGAGGGGGACATATTCTGGTGACCCTGAAAATGACTTTGGGGTCAATTTTTAAGGTTAAACAAAGGTCAAATTTGATTTTTCAAATAGTACCCTTTATTTTTTATTGCGGGATCATATTCTACGGGAAAAAATACAAACTTTTTGTAGGAAACGTTTTTTTCTTAAATGTTTTTTTCACGAGTTTTGTCGAGTTTTGTTTGAAATCTTAGGCTGTGATTCATGCATTACCCTCTGCATTAGTGTCACACAATGTGCACCGAGATTGCCGATGGGATTTTGCTCATCATTGGCCCTGAGAAGGGCCGATGGTTTCAGTGGCTGGAGGTTCGATCTCGTTCTTAGATCAAATGCTCGATCAAGTGTCCATCCTCGTCAATGCACTTCTGTACCCGCTGGCGAAAGTTTGATTGAACATTTCAAAGGGTTTGGATGGAAATTACTCGAAATGCAGCCTTAATCCTCTCCTTCATGTTTTGCACTGTTGTCGAAGCTTCAGCAAATACTTTCTAATTGACTAGTTCCCAGAGGAAAAAGTCAAGGGGAGTAAGATTCGGGGATCTTTGATGCTAATGCCGTGGGTAATGCATGAATCACAGCCTGGATTCATCTGAGATTTCAAACAACATAACGGACAAAATTCGCGAAAAAACTCTTAAAAAAGCATTTTCAAAAGAAACGCTTCCTACAAAAAGTTTGTATTTTTGCCCGTAGAATACGATCCCGCAATAAAAAAATGGTGATGTGGCCATCATGTTACTTTCTCCGACTTGATGGTATCATAGTTGTTTATATTTACGTTTTCATGGTTTATTTTCATTTGAAATCATATTTTAAATGTAAATCGAGCGTTGCGCAGACTTGGATGAAACTGACGTTTAAAACGTCAAAATTATGAAAAATGGAAAAATTATACTTCAAATTCAAAAACTCGGTTTACTCAAAAACTAACGAGATTTCGAAAAAAACTTATTCTTTAGAAGTTGTTCACTTTGGCATTCTCTACAATTATTATTCACATAAATTTGCTGTAACCATTATCGTTTCATAATTATAAACCAAAAATTGAAAAATTAATAATAATTTTTTTCTCGAATAGCAATGATTTTATGAAAAATATTTTCAAGCAATAGATGTGCATTTCTTTGTTGTCTTCAATGTTTGTTTAAATATTTTTGTGATATTTTTCATATTTAAGAAAATATTGGCAAAAAACAAAAAACAGTTAAGGTAAACACCCACTTCCGGTGTACGAAATTTCACCAAAAGCTTTTCAGTTCTTCAGATTATCAAATAAGACGTATGTTCAAAGTTTCATATCAATTGCTCTATTAGTTTTTGAGATACAGCGCACACAGACAGACACACACACACACAGACACACACACACACACAGACAGACACACACACACACACACACACACACACACACACACACACACACACAGACACAATTTTTTTTTTCCAGAAATTGTTGAAATGGCATCTAGGGACCCCAAAACGGATATTTCCGTAAAAAAAATTAAAAAAAAAAAATCACGATCACAATACTTTCTCGTACTTCGTAACGGAGAAAGTAAAAATAGGGGGTTTTATTTGAAGAATCAAAGTTGACCTTCGTTTGACCTTGAAAATTAATGCCATTGGTCATTTTCAAGGTCACCAGCATATGTAATTTTTTGCCATGTTGCTCAGGTTTCGAGATATTTGGGGTGGCAATTTAAAATGGGACACCCTGCATACCAATGAGTGTAGGAAAATGTGCTAAGTAGGTAAATAAATAGGCTAAAGCTTGAATTACATTATACTTTTTCCATCTTTTTTGTCTAGATTCTCGTTAGATTTTGCTTCGAGACAATCTAGTATGAATGTAATTCAAAAAATTCCGTACAATTTCCGTTCAAGTTTCTTGAATAGAAATATGCAGCCGGTCCTATTTTCCGTTTGATATTGGTCCAATTGGGTTGAGTTGTTTGTGCAAGCAACATAACCTATATAACCTGGTGACCGGTTGATGTTTTCAACAGTAATATAACGAGTGCCTATGATTTTGCCGGCAATTAGTAGCGGCAGGATCACGATTGCTTGTTGCGACGAAAATCGGCACGACTGCGAAGCAGGAGTGATCCAGACGCTAATAATTGCCTAGGAAAAATCAGCCACGAGTTAGATTCGAGAAGACAATTGGCCGAACAAAAAGTTCACACTTCATAATTTGAAAAGTTAAATTTAGTGACACTAAGTGTCAGACGTGTATTACTCTGCGCCCCAATAATTGTAGTAAAAATTAGCTTACCACAATTTTGAGAAATGCCTATGAATACTATTACTGGTGAAAGCACTAACACTTCACCCGAAAATACAAACCGATCGAATTCAGGAGTAAACTGCTTAAAAGTCCGGCAATAACTGACGTATTATATGTTATAGAACATGTACTAACGCGTTGCTAGGCAATACCAACATGAGGGATTATCTGATTAGATACCACCCAGGGTGAATTGCCATGTATAATATGCAGCGTCCTCTGTTGCGCATCGTAATTAGAATTTTATTGGATCATCTCATTAACGTTATTCGATTTCATTGGTTAGTAAGTAAATGAGGGCAATTGTCAATTTTATTTATTTTTACAATCTCAACTCTTAACCTCAGTTGGACACGCGAACACAAATACTTTTTATTTAGTGGGTTGGTAATTACATCGTCCGCTAGCGGCGCTCTCTATATCGAATGCAATGAACTATAAATCGAACAGAAATCGAAAGCAAAACTTGAACGAGAATCTAGACGAAAAAAGACGGAAAAAGTATGATGTAATTCAAGCTTAAGAATAAAGTCAAAAGTTGGTATTTAAAATATACCAACAAGTGATACAATAAATAATTTCTGTCAGGAGGATGGAGCTAAGGAAGGCGCCAGAACCGGATGGGTTTCCAGCATCATTCTTGCTGCCAAGGAGTGGCCTGGTATCTTTCAGGAGGCGTTTATGTATACAATTAGGAAATGGTAGTTCGCGGCATGATGAAATGAGGTGGAGCTCGTCCAGATAGGAAAGGGAGGTAAGACGGTGGTGACGTCTTTCTGGTCAATATGCCTCATCGACCACGGGGCAAGCTCTTGAAAAGGGTTAAATGCTGACTACAGTCAGAGGTTGAAAGGACCGAGTGCAGGGCAGAAAACCAGCATGGCTTTTGGTCGGGACGATCTAAGGTGGATATCTTGGCGACAATATTTCAGGTAGCGGCGGAGTCGGAAGCTCTGAGATGAAGGACAAGACAGTGGTGCGCCTTAGATTAGATTAGATTAGACGGGGTCGATTGGTAGTGGAGAACCTTACAGCACTGGGACCTGATAAATTTTTTTGTACTTTTGCGAAGCGCCTTGGTCACGGTTGTTGTCCGAAACGCCTTCAATGCGACCAGGTTACTAGTTGGAGAGAAGAGGGATGCATGGTAGCAAGCTACCTAAGTGACAGGCGGATACTGATCAGCGTCGTGGAAGCTACGGAGGAGATTAAAGCATCCGGTAGTATTCCACATGGATCTGTCTTTGGACCTATCCTGTGAAACATCTGGCGATCTGTCTGTGGACCTACCCTGTGATACTAATAGTCTTATCGGGTTCGCTGATGACCTGTCTCTGGTAGTGTATGCTGCCCGGATGGAAGAGGAACTAATGGGGAAGGCGAATCTAGCCCTTTTACTCGTTCATCGGTGGATTGAGGAGCAGTTAGCTTATTGAGGACAAAGACTCCAATGTGAGTTGTAAAGAAATTACGTTATTTGTCGATCTACAACAATACATTTGTTCGCAAGACGAACTGAAATATAAATTATGTCATATGTTTATACTGATAAAATAGGATGAATGAACGGTGTTGATAACGTTTCTATGGAAACAGTACGTAATATTATTACCGCACTCTTTTTACATCACATCACAGTTGAAGGGTACAGGGAATAAACCGGCTTAGTCCAAAATATCCAGTTTTTGCGATTTTGCCCCGTCTTGTAGTTAAAAATATACTCTACCAGGTGGTGCAGGTGCCAAATGACAGAACCGTCTAAGTCCGCTATAATAACAACTTAATAATTCACCGTACAAGGAAAGAAACAGCTAAGTCAAACTTTAAAAACGCATTATCCACAAATTATGAAAATGTGACTAAGCCGTTTTATTCCCTGTACCTTTCAGTTATTACATATTTAAATGTGTATTGGCTCGCATACGATAGATGGAAACCGTGTGTAATTTATCAATTGCAAAGTGAGAGTAGGTAAAGTATTTGATTTATTATTATTTTGAAAAAAAATTTGTAACGGTAATCAAAACAAATTAATGAAGTCATTCACACTAACGTCTTAATCGTCGCCAAATAATTAATAATCCCTCGCGCGGGAAATCGAGCAGCGATAATTAAATGAAAAAATAAAATCAATAAATCATTCAATCAATCGCCCATCGAGCATTAACATTTAAACTAATGTTAATTTTATGCAAATCTCAATTATAATTCCATTTGTCCGATTTACATAATATGATTAATTATACGTTATTTTTTCATCCGAACTTTAATTGGTTAACGTGTAATTAGTGCATATTTAGAAGAAAGCCTTTCCTCTATAATCTGCATTACGTTTTCATGATGGCACTCTAGATTTATTGGCGATTTAGTTTTTGACGATATTTATTAGACATTTATATAAATTTATTGATGATGATATTGATCTCTTAGTAATAAATTTCACAATTATAAGCAGAAACAAATTACGAAAGAAAAAAGAGAGTTATATATCACAACAAGTTAATTTTAATAAATGTAAATAATAATGCTAATTGCTATAGATTGTGTTCCACAAATAACAAATCAGAAATCTGTTATGTAGGAAGCTTCTACTTCGTTTTATATAGAATAATAGTTATTTATTATATGAATGTGGAATGTACGTAATTAGTCCCGCAAGAAACAGTTTAAAAAGTAATTTTCTTAAGGGACTAATGAGGAATTCCACATGAGTATAATATAAAATTTTATCCAAAATCGTCTGTAATTGCATTAACACGTTGACCGCTTTGTCAGTCACCAGTGACTGACACCGAAGTATTCCAATAGGGTCGCGTCAGTCACCGATGACTGACAGTGAGTGCCTATTTTAATCTTACTATTTAGCTCTGTCACTGACGAAAATGAATTAAATAAGCATATTCTTACACATTTTATAGAATAAAACTTAAAAAGAAAGAAAACATTTTTCGACATTTTACAAAAAAAAAAACTTGTTGGCAGCCAATGTGTTAAATATTGAAATAATGTTTATAAAATTTTGACAAGAAATTTTGACGTACGTGGTGTCAATTTGAAATATTTCAAAAATCTTATGAACGATCTCTATGCATTCCGTGAGAGATACTTATTCTCTCACTAGGGGGTAATGAGCAACATTACATGGCTCAAATGACCACTGTAATTCCATTATTACACCCGATTTTGGATAAAACACTTTTTATTTTGTTTCTATAACATTTTGATTTATTTGTCTTTAAAGGCTTTAGTTTTTATAATGGCAAGCCAAGTTGCCGAAACTGCAGTCAAACAAATAAATCAAAGTGGTATACAAAAGAAGTAAAAAAGTGTTTTATTCTATAAATCAGAAATTGATTCCATGTTAAATAAAAACCAATCTCATGGCGGTTGCCTTATAATAATGATTTTTTCTATTTTTACTTTCTCTGTGTAAAGTACGTAATCGTGAATTCCTTTAACGAAATATCCTTTTTGAAGTTACTAGAACCGATTGGTACATTTTTTCGAGTATGAGAAAGTATTGTGATCGTGAAAATGTTTTCAAAAATTTCTTGAATAAAAATATCCGCTTTGATATTCCTAGACACGAGTTCAAAAATCTTTGGAAAAAAAATGTAAAAAAGGTACATCAAGATTTTTTTATCAAATTAGTTAGTTACTAAACCTTTATTGAAACCTGGTTTTATACAGGGTTTTAAAGGGCAATTTACTAAAGTCTTTCAGCCCGTTTAACTTATCAAATTATTATATTTGATATTTGCTTTTTATATCAATTCAAAACGTATATTTATTGAAAATTTGTTTTGTATTCTCTGCATATTGATTTCAATTTATATTTATAAGCCCCCCAGCGATGCAAACAAATGGAGATTTTAATAAATAAGCTTTACGAGTCCACTTGATAAATCTTTAATATAATTTGAATTAGATTTCAATATAAAACCGCGGAGCACTCAATCAACGTCAAATTTAAATCCTTTTATTTACTTTAAATCTCCCTCTCCGTCCTGACGAGTTTAAGTGGTTTTATGGGGAAGAATAAAAGATTACTTTTATAATCGGTATTGATTTCTGCAATTAATTTATTTTAATTATCGAAGAGGAATTAATTCCGTTTGTTGTAATGGCAGGAAGTTGTAACTTGAATCTTAGCTTAAAGAATATGAGCTGGAGTTATATTGATTTACTTTGGTATTTGATGATTTGTGCTACATAAAGTTAAAACCAATAATTCGCTAGATAATTCAACGGGTGGGCTTATTCTAATTCTGGTTAGACTACTGTTTAATAGTCGTATTTCCCATAGATGTCGATGCGTCTTAAACCCAAAATTCAATAGTCGTATTTGTTGTAAATGTAACTTAGACGCGTTTGTTACGAAGAACGTAAATAAATTGACATGAAGAATTAAGTCATAAAGGCAAATTAAAGTAATTGATTTCATAAAGTGGTGCTTAAGGCCATCTAGTTTTTCCTAGCAGAGCCCTGCGGAAACGGATTTTTTAAAGCCCGGCTCTACCCGATGAAACAAAAATGTATTCAAAGCCCGGCCCGGCACGGCCCCAAAAAATATTGAATGAAATAAATAAAATTACAGGACCCATGTACTCCTTACAATTCTTAAAATACATTTAATTAATGTTAATAAAAATAACCCAATTTATTTGTTACTATAATAAAATTAAATTTATCTAAGTCCGGCCCGGCCCGGCCAGGCTCGGAGTTTAAAAATTACGGCCCGGCCCCGGGCTAAAGCCCGACCCATGCAGGCCTCTGGTCCCTAGTGCCAAACAAATATAGTTGAAATCTGATTATTTTTGCCCACGAATCTCAGCCGTGAAGAGTGGACAGGACTTCTATTTGTTTTTAAGAATAATAACTATGACTAAGCATAACTGATTATTTTCCGTTAGTGACAACGGTCTACCGATTTCTGGCTACTGGCTACTCATCAGTATAGTGACTTCGTTGATAGGAACTAGGGATGTGCGATATTTCACGTATCTGTGATTTTTCACTGGTATTACAAAATCACAGGTCATTACTGTTACTAATAGGCGAATTTCACTGCTATTTAAAATCACTGATACTTAAAATCTACTTAAAATAACTGCTACTTAAAATCACTGCTACTTAATATCACTGCTATTTAAACAGTGACAAATTGTGATTGCTACTTAAACTGTGACTGTTACTTAAAACATAATTATAGTACAAGGTGGCATTTCTAAATGTTATTTAATATTCACTACTTTATTCTCCCATTTTTGTAGGGTATTGTATTTAAATTTTGAATAAATATTTAATAAGAAAGACAAATCTTTATAAAATGAAATAAATTACAACTTATGTACTAACAATTATTAATTCATTTATCGAGATTTTATTAAAATGAAAATATTATCTTGCCCGGCATGGAATTGAACCACAAACTTGCTGTGATCGAAAGTGATGAGTCACAATAAAAACATTAAAACTAAAATTTAAAAAATCCATATCTCTATTAAAAACTGTGGAATTTACAAAAACCAAATTGATTTTGAATAAGCGATACTTCGACCATTGAAGATAATTTGTATGGTATTTTGTCTAGGCGTTTTATATTTTTTCTGCGATGTTTTTATTCAAGTGCTCAAAAAGATGAAATTAAAATTTTAAAAAATCCATATCTCCATTAAAAATTGTTGAATTTACAAAAACCAAATTAATTTTGAATAAGCGATTCTTCGACCACTGCGGGTTGTCTTAGGGATTTTTTTTCTGCGCGTTTAATATTTTTTCTGCGATGTTTTCATTCAAGTGCTCAAAAAATTAAAACGAAAATCTTCAAAAATCCATATCTCTATTGAAAATTGTTGAATTTACAAAAACCAAATTGATTTTGAATTAGCTATACTTCGGCCATTGAGGATAATTTTTTTATGGAATTTTGTCTGCGCGTTTTATATTTTTTCTCCGATGTTTTCATTCAAGTGCTCAAAAGAATAAAACTAAAATTTTCAAAAATTTATATCTCCATTAAAAATTGTTGAATTTATAAAAACCATATTGATTTTGAATAAGCGATACTTCGACCATTGAGGATATTGTCTTAAAGAATTTTTTCTGGGCGTGTTATATTTTTTCGGCAATGTTTTCATTCAAGAGCTCAAAAAATTAAAACTAAAATTTTCAAAAATCCATATCTCCATTAAAAACTGTGGAATTTACAAAAACCAAATTGATTTTGAATAAGGGATACTTCGACCATTGATGATATTTTTTATGGAATTTTGTCTGGGCGTTTTATATTCTTTCTGCGATGTTTTAATTCAAGTGCTCGAAAAGATAAAATTAAAATTTTCAAAAATCCATATCTCCATTAAAAATTGTTGAATTTACAAAAATCAATTTGAATTAGCGATACTTCGAACATTGAGGATATTTTTTATGGAATTTTGTCTGAGCGTTTTATATTTTTTCTGCGATGTTTTTATTCAAGTGCTCAAAAAGATAAAATTAAAATTTTCAAAAATCCATATCTCCATTAAAAATTGTTGAATTTACAAAAACCAAATAATTTAGAATAAGAGATTCTTCGACCATTGAGGATATTGTCTTAAGGAATTTTTTCGACGCGTTTTATATATTTTTTGCGATGTTTTCATTCAAGTGCTCTAAAAATTAAAATTAAATCTTCAAAAATCCATATCTCTATTGAAAATTGTTGAATTTACAAAAACCAACTTGATTTTGAATTAGCTATACTTCGGCCATTGAGGATGATTTTTTATGGAATTTTTCCTGAGCGTTTTGTATTTTTTCTGCGATGTTTTTCTTCAAGTGCTGAAAAAAATAAAATTAAAATTTTCAAAAATTCATATCTCCATTAAAAATTGTTTAATTTACAAAAACCAATTAATTTTGAATAAGCGATTCTTAGACCATTGAGGATATTGTCTTAAGGAATTTTTTCAACGCGTTTTATATTTTTTTTTGCGATGTTTGCATTCAAGTCCTCTAAAAATTAAAACGAAAATCTTCAAAAATCCATATCTCTATTGAAAATTGTTGAATTTACAAAAACCAACTTGATTTTGAATTAGCTATACTTCGGCCATTGAGGATGATTTTTTATGGAATTTTGCCTGAGCGTTTTGTATTTTTTCTGCGATGTTTTTCTTCAAGTGCTTAAAAAAATTAAATTAAAATTTTCAAAAATTCACATCTCCATTAAAAATTGTTTAATTTACAAAAACCAAATTAATTTTGAATAAGCGATTCTTCGCCATTGAGGATATTTTCTTAAGGAATTTTTTCAACGCGTTTTATATTTTTTTTGCGATGTTTTCATTCAAGTCCTCTAAAAATTAAAACGAAAATCTTCAAAAATCCATATCTCTATTGAAAATTGTTGAATTTACAAAAACTAAATTCATTTCGAATAAGCGATTCTTCAACCATTGAGGATATTGTTTTAAGGAATTTTGTCAACGCGTTTTATATTTTTTCTGCCACGTTTTGATTCA
Organism: Ocypus olens; assembly: GCA_910593695.2. Taxonomy (NCBI): domain Eukaryota; kingdom Metazoa; phylum Arthropoda; class Insecta; order Coleoptera; family Staphylinidae; genus Ocypus; species Ocypus olens. Next base: position 42,872,048 of record OU343055.1, read on the forward strand.
AGTGCTCAAAAAATTAAAATAAAAATCTTCAAAAATCCATTTTTCTATTAAAAATTATTGAATTTACAAAACCCAAATTGATTTTGAATTAGCTATACTTCGTCCATTAAGGATGATTTTTTATGGAATTTTGTCTGCGCGTTTTATATTTTTTCTGCGATGTTTTTATTCAAGTGCTCAAAAAAATAAAATTAAAATTTTCAAAAATTCATATCTCCATTAAAAATTGTTGAATTTACAAAAACCAAATTAATTTTGAATGAGCGATACTTCGACTATTGAGGATATTGTTTTAAGGAAATTTTTCTACGCGTTTTATATGTTTTTCTCTTTATCTCCAAATACTTTTCGAATTTTGAACTGAATCAAGGATAGTCCTATATTTATTTGCTATAGACCTTCAGTCACAGGTAATAATATCAAAAGGAACACTATTTACGTGACCAGGTGGACAAATATTAGCAGAATCATATCAAAAACATTTTTGAGAAACCATTAACAATTTCAGAAGGTGTTACGACGTGATCGCAGTCACAGTTTAAAATCACTGATATTAGAAAGTAGCATTCACAGGAAGCAACGTGATTCAAAAGTAGCAGTTTTGCCCATCTCTAATAGGAACCCACTAGATGGCGTTAGAAACCATTTTACTGTTTTAACGGAACTGAGAACTGAAGCATGTTCCTATCAAATCACAATTCATTCCGATATTTGTATCGGTTCAATGACTCGATCAAAATAACAATTTCTAAGTATCAAATAAAGTCGTATGAGAAGAATTAAGAAATTTCTCTGTTTGCGCTGAATTTGGAATAAAAGCCATTTTATAAACTTTTGTACTATTTTATTCAGCCAACTTCATTGAAACCTTCAACGCTTAAATAGCTTCACGATGTGATACTTTTTGCAGTACAGGCTCATTTACAATCTCGCACGCATCATCATCATCTTCATCCTTGACATCTTCATTTTTATTATCGTCTTTATTCCATTCCAGTATATCTGTTCCAGTATAATATTGATTTTGGTTAAGGGGGCCGTTTCCTACAGACGGCGTTTTTCAGACTTTGCTCGCGGATTGAAGAAAAAGTCTTCGTTGTGGGATCATGAAATTTAATACAGTTGTAATTCTTTATTGACTTGATATTACAAAATTAATCATTTGTCGAAGGTCTATTTCACAATCAGTTCTGAGATTTAAGCACTCAAAGTGAACCATACCGTTTTGACAATTTGCTTACATTCTAGAGCCTTCAAAATTGAAACTAGAACAAAAAGTGTGAAACATTTTTTGTTCATTATTGGGTCCTATAGGGATTGACGTTTCGCTCTATTTTTTCAACACTTTCTTACACAAATAACAACACGTTTTGTAAACACTTTATTTTTTTTTTCAATCTTAAAAAAAACAAGACAAAGAAAAATAAAAATAAATTTTGGCTTCGTCAGTCCTTGGAGAATTTTATTCACAGTATAGATACATTTTTTTATTGAAATCGGTTAAGCCTTTCTTGGGCTATCGTGCACGCAAGTTAAAAAATCGTGATTTGAGAGAAATCGCGTTTAAAGTTTTTAGCCCGGAAAGCGCAATACAATAAGATCTCGTATTTCCAACTTTAAGAAGCATTTTTTGCAAGTGCACGCTTCCGAACTGCCCAGAATACGATGGCAAACTAAAGCTGAATATGGGATACGCGACGCGGCGCCATAGAGAATGGTATATCTTTTGAAAGTTTATGAATTTCGGGCTGAAACTCTTCACAGATATTTTTTAATGTATATGCAACTGAATCAAGGTAAAAGAAAAAAATAGATTTTTTGAACCATCTACAGGGTGTCCCACCGAGATGGTACATTAAAAGTATATGGACTTAATGTAATGAGATTTTCAGCGTTTACGTAATTGAGGGTGCCCTTTTCAATGAAAATATTTTCAAAATTATTCGGTTATATCGGAAGTTAACACCAACTTCCTTATTTTAAATGGAATGCTATATTTTTTATTACAAATTTGGATTACACATAAAATTACGTGAAAAATTATTAAGTTACATAACCTCAAAATTTAAGCGTTTTCGCAATATTTGACAAAAAAATTGTGCTTTTTCATAATTCACTTTAAAAATACATTTCTCCGAACAATGCAAAATTGAAGGGATGTAATGTTGGCCATAAAAAGCCAATACCCGAAGGTACCGAGTGGTGATTTAGTTTTCGAAAAATAAAATTAAGAGTGTTGAAAATTTCATACCACATTTAGTCAACTTTTAACCATTAAATCTCGATTTTTTTAAATGGAACACCCTGTATATTTTTAAATATTCAGACGCAGAATTCAATTCTGCATTGATCTATACTAGCATTCCCTATGCCCATCTTCTTTCGTTTCCAAGATACATGTTTGTAAAAATACTTCAATTTTCTGTGCAATAGAAAAAAAGAGTCAACACCAAATTTCTTACAGATGTAATTGTCTCCAAAAGAGTTATCATTTTATCTTCAGTCTCCTTGTTTATCAAATTTTGTTTGATATCTCATCTTTGTTAGAAAACTCAACATTTTTATTTAAATTGTTCCGCCAACGATTTATTTTTAAAAATAAGTTTCTTAAGCCTTTCAGCTACATTTTAATTGCTTGCTACATCAGTAAGCTTTTGCGATAATATAATTTATTTTGTGAACCGTAAGGTATGCTGGCCCATTGGCTGAATCAGTAGAGTAATATTTGGAGCCATAAACATAACTAAAATCATTACTTTCCCCGCATTGTTCAAAAGAAGAACTGCCCTTTGAGAGAGGCCTTGATATCGTAAAATTTGTTTAAGCTAGATATTTTACACAAATTGCAACATGAAAACAATAATTTTTAAAACTACTTACGTCTGAAACGAATTGTTGGAAGAACCATTTTTTTAATATTCCCCAGTCATCCAATCATTTTTTCTATTTTTATAAATTACGGGATTTTTGAAATTTCCATAACATGATTTTTTTAATTTTCCAATTGCAAGTTCTTTCAATTTACATAAGCCCGTAGCATTTGCGTAACCCAAAAAAGTGTCCAGGGTTAATACAATTCTTTACAGCGCATTTACACATTCGCGCGAGTGGTGAGTCGAATCGCAAGGCGAGTGGCAATTAGAGTAGCGAGGCAAGTGGCGAGGCGAGAGGCGAAGCGAATGTGTAGTTGGTTCGCTTGTTATTCGCCTCGTGCCTCGCCTGGCGGTTCGCAGCGCTTTTTGGGGACAAATCAATCGTGCATCTTCCTCGACAATCAACTAGACATTGCCGATGTGTAAAAAATCTTTAAATTTTCTTCAATAAGTAAGAATACGCTGCAACCGTTGCAGTGATTATCATTTTCTGCAGGTGATTTAGATTCTGGAATTTCTGATTTACAATGTTCCATATGACATGATTCTGGTGTTGAGGTCAGGTGATCGAGGTGCGCATTCTCCAAATCCAACAGCTAGAAAATATGCCACCCTATGCTTTTTGCATAGTGATGTTCTTGGATAATCTATTTAGGGCGTCTCTCGACGTTTGAAAGGAATAAATAATAGTAAAAAGGGTACCAATAATTTTGAATACTGAAAATTTGTTAACAAAGAAACTAAACTTGACAGTTGACTCTTTTTTGGTTCTCACTTTTAAAATCCCATAAAAAGATTTACGTTTCCTTGAAATGCTTACACCACAATTGAATTAATATTGAGTGATATTGAGAAGTTTTAAGTGATTTGAAATTGTTTTTATATTTTTTTCGCACCAACACAATTTTTAATTAATTAAACCGTGTTTGACTGAAAATGTCGCAAAAGCTCTTATCAGAATGTATTGTAATTTTTCACGAAGCCAATTTTGGATTACTGTTGAGTGATTTTGAGAAGCTTCAAGTTGATAGCAATTGTTTTTATGTTTTTTTCACGTCAACAAAATGATTACAATTTTTCATAAATTTACACCGAGTTTACATGGAATATCGCAAAAGCTACCGAGGGAATGTATTGTAATTTTTCACAAAATCAATATTAAATTAATATTGAGTGATATTAGGAAATTTCAAGCTAGTAGCAATTGTTTTTATATTTTTTTCGCGTCAACAAAATGATTACAATTTTTTATAAATATACACCATGTTTGCATGAAAATATTACAAAAGCTATTGACGAAATGTATTGTAATTTTTCACGAAATCAATTTTAAACTAATATTGAGTGTTACTGAGAAGTTTCAAATGAGTAGCAATTGTTTTTATATTTTTTTCGCGTCAACAAAATTATTACAATTTTTTATAAATTTACACCGTTTTTGCATGAACATATCGCAAAAGCTACCGAGGGAATGTATTGTAATTTTTCACAAAATCAATTTCAAACTAATATTGAGAAATTTCAAGTGAGTAGCAATTGTTTTTATATTTTTTTCGCGTAAACAAAATTATTACAATTTTTCATAATTTTACACCGAGTTTGCATGAAATACCGCATAAAGCTGTTGATGGAATGTATTGAAATTTTTCACAAAATCAATCTTGAATTAATATTGAGTGATATTGAGAAGTTCCAATTTTGGATTACTGTTGAGTGATTTTGAGAAGATTCAAGTTGATAGCAATTGTTTTTATATTTCTTTTGCGCCAACAAAATGATTTACAATTATTCATAAATTTAAACCGCGTTTGTATGAAAATATCGCAGAAGCTATCGAGAGAATTCAGTAATATTGAGAAGTTTTAAGTGAGAAGCAATTGTTTTTATATTTTTTTTAGAGTCAATAAAACGATTATAATTTTTTTTAATTTAGACGATGTTTGTATGAAAATATTGTAAAAGCTATCGATGAAATGTATTGTAAGTTTTCACAAAATCAATCTTGAATTAATATTCAGTGATATTAAGAAGTTTCAAGTGAGTAGAAATTGTATTTATTTTTTTTCGCGTCAACAAAATTATTACATTTTTTTTTAATTTACACCATGTTTGTATGAAAACATTGTAAAAGTTATCGACGAAATGTATTGTAATTTTTCACAAAATCAATCTTGAATTAATATTGAGTGATATTAAGAAGTTTCAAATGAAATGAGTAGGAATTGTTTTTTTTTGGCGTCAACAAAATTTTTTAAAATTTTTCATAAATGTACATCGTGTTTGCATGAAAATACCGCAAAGGCTATCAAGGGAATGTACTGTAAGTTTTCACAAAATAAACTTTGAACTAATATTCAGTGATATTGAGAAGTTTCAAGTGAGTAGTAATTGTTTTTATATTTTTTTCGCGTCAACAAAATTATTACAATTTTTCATAAATGTACATCGTGTTTGCATAAAAATATCGCAAAAGCTATCGAGGGAATACATTGTCATTTTTCACAAAATAAATTTTAAACTAATATTGAGTGACGATTTAAGTGAGTAGCAATTGTTTTTATACTTTTTTCGCGCCAACAAAATTATTACAATATTTTATAAATGTCCATCGTGTTTGCATAAAAATATCGCAAAAGCAATTGGCGGATTGTATTGTAACTTTTCACAAAATCTATTTTAAACTAATATTAAGTGACATTGAGAAGTTTTAAGTGAGTGGCAATTGTTTTTATATTTTTTTCGAGTCAACAAAATTATTACATTTTTATAAATTTACACCAAGTTTACATGAAATATCGCAAAGGCTATCGAGGGAATGTATTGTAATTTTGCACAAAATAAATTTGAACTAATATTGAATGATATTGAGAAGTTTGAAGTGAGTAGCAATTGTTTTTATAGTTTTTTCGCGTCAATAAAATGATTACAATTTTTTATAAATGTGTTTGCATAAAAATATCGCAAAAGCAATCGAAAGAATGTATTGTAATTTTTCACAAAATCAATTTTGAACTAATATTGAGTGATATTAAAAAGTTTGAAGTTAGTAGCAATTGTTCTTATATATTTTTCGCGTCAACAAAATGATTACAATTTTTATTTACACAGAAATATCGCAAAAGCTATTGATGGAATGTATTATAATTTTTCACAAAATCAATTTTGAATCAATATTGAGCGATTTTGAATGTTTAAGACCCATCGCCAGCTAAGGTCATTCGCTGGGTGATTTTGAGGAGTTTCAAGTGGATGGAAATTGTTTTTATTGATTACAATTTTCGTCAACGTCCACTTGGATTTTTTTTTTAAATTTGACGTTAAATATTTATACTTCGGCTGAAAGACCTCAGGTCGATAGCCTAATAAAGAACTATCATTGTATTGTAAATTAGTATTATATGTATATTTATTATGTATGTAACTGTTCTTTAATAAAAATGTTTGTATATATATATTTATACTTTAATTTTTCTATATTTTCAATTGTCTGTTCTCTCTTTTATGACATAAAAAATAAGTTAATACAAATCAACGCTTTGGTCATTTAAAAAGCCTTCGTGGGTCAGTGTGTGGCCCACGAGTTATAAGTTCGCCACCACTGGTATAAATGTTGGCAGAGAAACGGTCGTTTGCTATGGTGAGTCTATCTAAATATTATGGAGAGTGCATGAAGTTAGGCAAACGTTGCATTTCTGGCCTCTCTAAAATACGTATGTGACAAGGTGAAGTATTTTATAAATTACATTATACATTCAATATTTGATAGGGTACAAAAAATTGTCATTGAGTTGATTAACTATGAGTTGAAAAACGGTTAGAGTTTATTAGAATAGAGAAGAACCCCTGCGCACGGTCGAAAATTGCTTTGATGCCGTTAGCCGAATATTGTGTACCAGTCTCTCAGCTTTTTATTATTCTTTGTTTTGCTTTGATTTGTTTTTATGATTGAGAATGTAATATGTAACATAATAATTTCCACAACATATATTTACTATTTGGATGACTTTCTTTTGTATTATTTTCTGCCCTCCCAAATCGCATATTTACTTGAAATGCGTACTCAACTGGCTGTATTTCTTGTTCTTGTTCTTCTGTATTCAAACGTACTCCACCAGTATATCGTACCTAGTTTAAGGTTAAGATTCGTTTAAGCTACTATTGAACAACGGTAACTAATATAAATTAATTATCCAATTTATACATACTAGAAAATTGCGGTTTCGTTTTTTCTCAAACATTTTAACGTTATTTCCTTATAATCTGATATTTTTTACAGTAATCCATTACAGAAACCTGCAATTTAAAGCCCATAAACCATTACGATACTACCTAATCCTATCAAGGCAACATCCCAATAATTTTACGCATAAAACCAGTAAATTCGTGAAATGTCTTTATTCTGGCAGCACACATGCTTCATAAATAACTAGCGAGCCACGGTTCTTATTACTTATTAATTTTTATGACTGTTATTAGAACGGCCCATCGAAAACAAAAAAAAGAGGCATGTACGCAAATGAACATCACGTACAAAGAAAGGAATTTGGATATCTCAATTTACCGGCGAGAGGATTATTTGTGATTAGTGACCACTGGTGGCACGTAATGAAATGGGTCTAGTTTGAGGTCGATGGTACTTCTCCCCCGCGGACGTGGTGAGCAAAAGGAATGAGAAAGAATCAAAGCAAAGCAAACAAATAAAAGTTAATCGCAGTGCACACAGCTATAACAAAGATTAAGAGGAAAGCCAATGGACTAAAAATCTGTAGAGAAGAATATAATAAGCTATAATATTCAGCATCTATATTAAATTCCATATTCGATCAGGCAAGCATCGTTAATAAAGTACCAATCGGCGGAGCAGCCATCCAACCGTTTACTTCTGGTAAGGCCGGGTGTTACTCTCGTTGATGGTTCGATCTGATCGACTGGTCTGGTTATTGGTGCACCAAACACTATACTTAGCACAATCGTGACATGATATCTCCCGCAACCATAATTATATACAGCCTCATGACCAGGCCGTGTTATATCGACCGTCTTTTTATATGTGTACACACAAAAAAAACGAGGACTCGAAGAACTTGGCGACTTATTGGTAGGACGGAATTAATCGGAAAACGGTCAGATAACTAACCCATTAAAATGTTTAATTAAATGTTATATATTAACCGGGAAAAGGTCACAGCACTCTTGTAATGTTTCCAGGTATCGTCGGCAAATTAAAACCGTTTTTTTTTATTTCAATTTTACAGGTACAGGTCCTGTATCACAATAAATTGAGCGAGAGGACATATTTATTCAGTTACTTTATATACATATAGGTTTAAAAAATTAAAATTCACTTGGTTTGTTTCACGATTAAATTGCTTTATTTTCTAGTAGTTTCGGCTTAGTGCCATTTTCAAGAATGATGTACAACCAAGTATCACCAAGTGATCAATGAGAAACAAGTATATGACATACTTTATATACATTAATGTCGTTATATGTATGTATAAAGGTTGATTATTTAGTATATTGTTATTAAACGGACTTTTCTGCTCCAATAAATTGATTTATTTCAATTTTATATGGTTTTTAAGTTTAATTAAACTTGTTCAAATTGAATGAAAATTCTAATAATTTTGTCGAAAGGAAAAATTTACAAAATAATTGCTATCCACCTAAAACAACTCCTCAAAATAAAATCGAGATAAATTTTGTGAAAAACTTTTTAGTTTCATGAAAAAAGTAATTCTTTATAAGTTTTGCATGGTGCAAAATCCAAGCCATTCAGCCATCAGAAGTCAAATTTTTCAATCATACAGGTACGGAGTTAGTAGTTGACAATTCTAAAAACTGTAACAATAAAAAGTTATTTAGAACCTAAAACTAGGTTCAAATGTATACAGAGTGTTTCTTTTTATTAATTCATCATAGGGATTTACATGTTAAAATTTGTATGCTCGTTAATGGTTTTTCTTTTGCGAATTTCAGCGTATTTTTTGGCAGGCTTTAAGTTTATACCTTCAAATGGTTTTTATAACGAAAAAATTGTGTTGTGGCTATCATGTTACTTTCTCCGATTTTGATGGTATAATATTAATTTGTGTTAACACTATTATGGTTTATTTTTAATATAAATGTAGGGTGGCCCAAATTCCATGTTTTTATAGGGTATCCCGGTAATCTCCAGACGAATAAGAAAAATCGCTTTATGACATCTTTTTCTAAGATAATGACGATATATTAACATGATTATTTTGGGAGATATCGGGTGTTTTTCAATTGTTGACTATTTTAAAATACAGTCATTTGTGTAGTTTTCTTTCTTTCTAAATTTAGAGTTATTACACAAAATTAGATTTACATGGATATTATTCTTCTTCCATTGGCTCTACAACCCTGGATGGGTCTTGGTCTGCTCTACAACGCATCTACAATATTTCCTATCCTCCACATGTCTCCTCTATTCAATTATATTCATTGTCCGTAGGTCTTCTCAATGGAAAGAGATGGGAGCAAGAGACAATCCTCTTCCCCCATCTCTTTCTCGACCTTCATCTAGCCTTTGCTTGTACCGGATTCCATTGTGTCATTTCCTTTGTCTCTCTTCCCCTCTCAATTCTCATTATATGCCCGAACCATCATAGCCTCTGTGCTTTGGTCAACCTTACAATACCCGCCACTCCAGTTAACTCATTTAAATCATAGTTCATGCGTATTCTTCACATATTGTCTTCTTCTTGGTAGTTAACACTGGTAGTACTAATGTTCTGTATATTCTTAGTTTTGTGATTCTACCTAAAGATCTAGATGACAGCAGTTTTGTTTGTGTAACTGACTCTTTCTCTCGCGCGATTCTTCTATCTATTTCAAGAGTCATGTCATTGGCGGTGTTTAGTTTAGATCCCAAATAGATGGATGTCTCTACTTCCTCAAAACTATGTTGATTAATATTTATTTGTCTTTCATTTTCTTGTGATGTTATTACATTCTTCATGTTCTTCTCTATTGCGTTCTTCAAGCTGTTCTTATTTCTAACCGTTACCACAATGTCATCTGCGTATGGGACATTCCACATCAAATTAACCAATGGTTTAAATCCTATGTCTTCAGATCATTATAATTATAATTTTGTACATGTTGTAGGACTAGCTTCGTAGAAAAGAAATAAATTTTTACTTCTTTATGATCTTTATTTTCATAGTTATAAATTTTTGAAAAATCCGAAAACGGCTGTTTTTCGAAACGTGAAGAAATATTTAAGCACACAAATTAAAAAAAAAAACTATTTGTCCTAGAAAGCTAAAATTTGTACCATTCGTTATAGGATTACAAGGGCTTTAATTTGACATCTAACATGATTGTATCATTTTACTCATTTTTTAACAACCTCTTTAGTACGTTGCTTACACAGTTTCTTGATGGTATTATGATGCTGTCACACTAAAATTAATTTTAACCTGAATTGAGGCGTATGGAATTCTGGTACTAGGCCTATAGTACTTGTTGCCATATTATAATTCAATATTAAACAATAAATTCAACTTATTTACACTCATTAAACAATTTTTTCTTAGAGTCTACTCACATAAATTTTCAATTTTAATTCTTTATTCAACACCAAAATTAGAATATTTGCACTTATTTAGTAAAGGCGATTTATTTTTTTGACAAAACTTGCGATGCTGTAGCCATGTCAACTGCTGTAACTTGGTAGGTTGTACATGTTGCTGTAGTTGAATTTAATTTGTACAAAATATAGTTCATTGGCTCTCCTAGGATATGTAAACGATGGTGATAATGCTTTTGGATGCAAAAATGAAACATGAAATTGCTTTTCAACATCATCATTTGAGTCGACATGAGCCAACCACCACTCTTTGTCGTACACGAAAGCTACAAAGCCCACATTTTCTTCAAATATCTTCATCACCGGGGATGATATTTACCTTGTTTGTTACTGAATCATCAGAAAAAGAATAAACTCTGGTTCTTACCCTACTTTTGTCTAAAGGAATGAAGGCATGCAATTTCTGTACCAGACACAGCCACTGCTTCTTCAAACCTTGATTTTAGAGCCTTTTCTTCATTTATATACTTCATTAGTGTAGAAAAAATGATCGCACCCCCCTGAAAGAGCTGGAAAGGTGTTGAAATTTGGTTTTCTAAAGTATTTTGAAGGTTGGCATTGGCAGCAAGCCTTTTCACTGTGACTCCCACTCCATCACAAACTCTTTTTCCATATGATGTCTCATAAAGGTGCCATTCCGCCTTAAGCCCATCAAAATATTCATTGTGCTGGTATAGGTTCAGAGAATTCTTACGGTTTTTTACTGTGCAGCTGAACCGTCTGAAAAATAATACAGCTTCTTCAAATTTGCTAGATGATTTCTTAGCCATTGGATTGTACGCTTAACCCCTAGTTAAAAGTTTACGGGGTTGCCGTTGTACTAAATATTTGAAAAAAAACTCATCTCACGGTTAAATCAGTTTTCCTGATGTGAAATATTTTCAACTTTCTATCACTTTCGGTTCTACCAGAAGTAGCACCAAATTTGTTATTTTAAAAGGAACACCCTATATATTATTATATTTTTGGATTCCTCGTTTAAATTGCACCATATTTTGTAATAACGTTTGTACACTTATTACTTTCTCCGTTACGAAGTACGAGAAAGTATTGTGATCGTGATTTTTTTTCAAAATTTTTTTTTACGGAAATATTCGTTTTGGGGTCCCTAGATGCCATTTCAACAATTTCTGGAAAATTTTTTTGTGTCTGTGTGTGTGTGTGTGTGTGTGTGGCTGTGTGTGTGTGTCTGTCTGTGCGCGCTGTATCTCAAAAACTAATAAAGCCATTGATATGAAACTTTGAACATTCATCTTATTTGATAATCTGAAGAACTGAAAAGCTTTTGGTAAAATTTCGTACACCGGAAGTGGGCGTTTACCTTAACTGTTTTTTGTTTTTTGCCAATATTTTCTTAAATATGAAAAATATCAGAAAAACATTTAAACAAACTGTGAAGACAATAAAGAAATGAACATCTTTTGCTTGAAAACATTTTTCATAAAATCATTTTTATTCGAGAAAAAAATTTATATTATATTATATATATTATTTTTTAAATTTTTGGTTTTTTATTGTATAACGATCATAGTTACAGCAAATTTATGTTAATAATAATTGTAGAGAATGCTAAAATAAATAACTTATAAAGAATAAGTTTTTTTCGAAATCCCTTAAGTTTTTGAGTAAACTGAGTTTTTGAATTTGAAGTATAATTTTTCCATCTTTCATAATTTTGACGTTTTAAACGTCAGTTTTATCCGAGTCTACGAAAAGTTTGATGTACATTTAAAATATGATTTAAATTGAAAATAAACTATGAAAGCGTAAATATAAATGATACCATCTAGTCGGAGAAAGTAACATGATGGCCACATCACCATTTTTTCTCTACATAACAGTCTGCTTTGAGCGCTGTATCTCAAAAACTAATACAGAAATGACAATGAAACTTGAACATAAGTGTTATTTGAGAATCCGAAAAACTGTAAAGCTTTTTGTAAAATTTCGTATTTCCGAATATTTACTTTAACAGTTTTTTGTTCTTTTCGCCTTTTTGGGACTTCAGGACAAAGTTTTCAGAACTTTTTAAGGACATTTTTAAAAGACCTTTCCTCGAGGATTATTTTTCAGAATATGTTAAGAAATTTTTTTAGGACCTTTATTTTCAATTTCTTTTCAAAATTTTATTAACAGGATTCTTTTTCTCAGGAATTTTTTCTCGGGACGTTTTTGGGACTTTCTTAAGAATTCTTTGTCGAGGACTTATTTTCGGGATTCTTTTCAGAAAAATTTTTTCTGAATTTTCTTCATAACATTTTTTAGAATTTTTCTTTTCATAACCATTTTTGGACCTTTGTAAGGATTTTTTCAGATATTTTTGGCATTTTTTTAAGACTACTTTCTAAACTTTTTATTTCAGGAATTTTGTTAAGGACTTATTTTATGCCTTTTTGCAGGACTCTGGGATTTTTTTCAGGAGAATTTCTTTAGATCCTTTTAGGGACCATTTTAAGAACTTTTTACAATGCTTTGTTTTCAGATTTTTTTTGTTTGTTTATTTTTTAAAGATGTTATTTTCTGGGTAATTTTTCAGGGACTGTTTTTACAGAACAATTTTTTATGATATTTCATCAGGGCTCTTTTTCTGAAAATTCTTCAGGATTTATTTTAGGACTTTTTAGGTCTCTTTTTCGGGACATTTATTTCTGGTATTTTGTATGAAGACTATTTTTCTGGAGTTTTTTTTTTACGGCTTTTATCTGGACAGTTTTTCAAGACTTATTTCTTAAGAACCTCTTGTTCGGGACTTCGTTTTGGGATTCCTTTCAGAATTTTCTTCATTGCATTTTTTCAGTATTATTTTTTCGGGCATTTTTTTTCAAACCTTCTTTACAGGACTTTTTTCAGTACTATAATTCGGGACATTTTTTATGAGATTAATTTTCAGGACTTCTTGTTCCGGTTTTTTTTAAGACTATTTTTGAGATTCTTCAGAACTTTTTCAGGTCTTTTTTAATAACCTTTTTACAGGGTTTTTTTCATAAATGTTCTTTTATGATTCTTTTACGATGTTATCTCCATAATTCTTTTTCAAAACTGTTATTACAGGACTTTTTTTCAAGATATTTTATCAAGACTCATTTTTTCAACTTTTCCAAGACAGACTTTGGCATGACTTATTTTAGGACTATTCTTCGGGACTTTTTAGGACTCTTTTTGGACGTCTTTCAGGATTTTTTAAACGACATTTATTTCTGGTGTTTTATACGAAGACTTAATTTATCAGGTTTTTTTTGCAGTAATTTTTTCAGGACTTTTTTCACGGCTCTTTTTCACAACTTTTTAACAGGAATATTTTTTCAAGACTTTATTTCCAAAACTATTTTTCTAGGACTTTTTTTTGTAAGAACTCTTTTATAGGACACTCTTTCAGGACTTTATTTCTGGTCTTTTTGAAGGACCTGTTTTTCAAAACATTTTTTGTCAGGACTCTTTTTTCAAGACTTTCTTGTTCAGGACTTTTATTGGGTTTTTAGGGCTTTTTAATTAGATCTATTTTTGGAAATCTTTTACAGGACTTTCTTGTTCAGGGCTTTTATTCGGTTTTTTAGGGCTTTTAAATCAGAACTATTTTAAGAAATTTTTTTCAGGATGTTCTTGTTCAGGGCTTTTATTAGGTTTTTTAGGACTTTTTAATGAGGACCATTTTTAGAAATCCTTTTCGAGACTTTCTTGTTCAGGACTTTGAAGAGATTTTTTTTAGGACTTTTTAATTAGATCTATTTTTGGAAATCTTTTACAGGACTTTCTTGTTCAGGGCTTTTATTCGGTTTTTTAGGGCTTTTAAATCAGAACTATTTTAAGAAATTTTTTTCAGGATGTTCTTGTTCAGGGCTTTTATTAGGTTTTTTAGGACTTTTTAATGAGGACCATTTTTAGAAATCCTTTTCGAGACTTTCTTGTTCAGGACTTTGAAGAGATTTTTTTTAGGGCTTTTTAATTAGATCTATTTTTGGAAATCTTTTACAGGACTTTCTTGTTCAGGGCTTTTATTCGGTTTTTTAGGGCTTTTAAATCAGAACTATTTTAAGAAATTTTTTTCAGGATGTTCTTGTTCAGGGCTTTTATTAGGTTTTTTAGGACTTTTTAATGAGGACCATTTTTAGAAATCCTTTTCGAGACTTTCTTGTTCAGGACTTTGAAGAGATTTTTTTTAGGACTTTTTAATCGGGACTATTTTTAGAAATCTTTTTCAAGACTTTTTTTAGTTTTTCAGTAAACTTAAATTATTAGAATTTGTAACATAATTTGTCATTTTTAGCTTTCATAATTTTGACGTTTCAAACGTCATCACCATTCGATCATGTGAAACGCTCGATTTAAAATATGATTTAAATTGAAAATAATGAATGAATCTATAAATATAAATAACTATTAAACCATCAAATCGGAGAAAGTTACATGATGGCCACATCACCATTTTCTTTTTTTAGTTTTCAAGAAAATTAATTATTTCTAAAATTTTGACCTCAAAAAGGCAACTTGAAATCTGTAACTTCTTTTAAGACTAAGATAAAAATATGATTTGTATCTCTAATTGTACCTAAAGGATGCCTATATGAGTAAATTAATTGGAAACTATCAATTTTGACAACAAGTGTTCTTAAAATGTCAATTTCTAAGTGCCCTCTTAAATATTTCGTAATTTTTTTTTTAATGGAATAACCCATTTTTTATTACATAAAATGATTTGGGAGGAAAATTTACTGCACAAAAGTATTATGCTAAAACTCCTAAAGTAAGTTTTAGATTTAATTCGAAGATCAGAGCTCAGATGAAACTTCAGATATATGAAACCTTATATGAAACGAAAGCTTACTTAATAAACTTTTAAATTATGAAATAATATATAGGCTGTTCCATTTGAAAAAAAAAAATTGAAATTGTGCGGTTAGCGAATGGCTATCACTCTGTATAATACGCTGAGTTATGTTTTGGTTGATAGAGTAATTTTGAAGACTCAAGTTCAACTAAACTTTACCACTAAATCAGAATGAATTATCTTTATTAGTTTCAGGGGATCACTTAAATAATTTTATTCAAACTTTTCTATAAACAACCGAATAACACGAAAACGGCTCGGTTTCAATCCACAAAACCTAGGTCATTTTAATCTCCAGGTAACAAGGAATCCAAAAATGCTAAAATATATAGGGTGTTCCATTAAAAAAAAATACATAAGTTTCGTCTGTAACTTTGTTAGGAGACACCCTGTATAAATTTAAATATTTTTTGGGCATGCAGCTCACCATTCTGCACCACCTTTGTATAAAACACTTTTCGAAATTTTGATTGACCGTTTCCAGAGCTCTGAAACACCTTGTATACCTCGGGAGAGAATGCTATTTTTCCGTCGGTGCATTTCTCTCCCTTGATATATAATCTACTATTATATTTTAAATTAATGATACTGACGTTTGAAACGTCAAAATTATGCAAGATCAAAATGACAAATTATACTTGAAGTTCTATAATTTTTACTCAAAAACTAAAAAAACTAAAAATAAAAAAATAAAAACTTATTCTATATAAGTTGTGCATTTTAGCATTCTCTATAATTATTATTAATATAAATTTGATGCAACTATTATCGTTTCATAATTATAAACCAAAAATGACAAAAATTTTAAATGTTTTTGTAATATTTTTCATATTAAAAAAAATATTGGAAAAAGAAACAAAAAACGGATAAGGTAAATACACACTTTCGGTGGTCAAAATTTTACCAAAAGCATTTCAGTTCTTCGGATTATCAAATAAGACTTATGCTTACAGTTTCATGTTAATTCCTTTATTAGTTTTTGAGACGCAACGCGCAGACGCACACACACACACATACAGCCACACACACACATTTTATTTAAAAAAAGATCAAAATCACAATACTTTCCCGTACGTAACGGAGAAAGTAAAAATCATGAAAATTAACAAAACAATGTTCAACAATTTTCATGTTTTTTTATTTACTTTTTTATATCTGTGTATACCTAATTTAAAGTGTTTCTCAATGCCATAAAAATGTACAGGGTGTCCCATTCAAAAACATGCAACTTTGTGTCATAACTCTAAAATTATAAGTTAGAATAAAAAAAATTAAGCACGCCACTGAATCCTACGGAAAAATAACACAAACGACTATGATTTTATGAAAAATATTTCCAAACAAAAGATGTTAATTTCTTTCTTGTATTCAATATTTATTTAATTGTTTTTGTAATATTTTTTATATATATAAAAAAATATTGGAAATCGGTCAAGGTACACCCGAGGGTGTACAAAATTTCACAAAAAGCTTTTCAATTCTTCCTATTGTCAAATAAGACTTATGTTCAAAGTTTCATATTAATTGCTGTATTAGTTTTTGAAATACAGTGCGCTCAACAGAAAGTCACACATGTTCTTCGCGAATTCATTGAAATCACTTCTAGAGACCTCAAAACAGATATTCTGTTAAAAATGATTTTTATATTGATTATGAATCATAAGAAAATCTTCATACACAAGATTAACTTCGAAAGTATATGTTTTTTTAATTATTTTAAGTTTTTGAATCAATTGATCTCGGCGTATCATTATTAAATTGTTCTAAAACTTAAAATGAAATTTTTCAAAAATTAGCAATTCTTACGCAAATCTATGCATTTTAAGATCTAAACAGATTTTGGTGGTATTAGGGATAAATCGAATAAAAACACTTAGTTTGCTTAAATACAAAGTTGATGTTATTGTCAAGGCCGCCTAGATAGATACCCAAAATCGTTCCGAAATTAACAAAAATCGTCTCGAAAGTAAAGAAATCGTAAAAAAAAAATCGTCCCGAAAATAACTACTTTCGGTACGATTTGTGTAAACTTGTACTTTCGACTTAATAAATCATATCAACAGTTTTATTTTCGGGACCGCTGCAGAAAATAGAATTTTAGAAATAGAACGATGAATCTAGTTTTAGTAAAAGTGGCGAAATATGAGCCTGATGTAAAGTAGTTCTTATTCGATTTACAATAGTAAAAATCTCATTTATTTGTTATCGATTTATATGACTTATGTTTGTCAGCTTATCTTTATAGAATTTAATTTAATTTTCTTAATGAATAAGTATTTTTTTACCTATTCGGCATGGTAGCAACTCGATAAATACTATTTTTACATTTTTAGAATAGCGTACATTCTCTTTCATCAGAAAAATGAGAAAAATAGATTGACGTCATAAAATTTCAGCTAGCTAAATTAGCAAAAAAGTTGGCCTGTCAGTTTGAAAATTTTAGAAAAAGTCGATTTTTTCAGACTAACGCTACGGCTGCGGCTAAACTAAGACTCCAAATCAAATGCGGTTTGCAAATCTGTGCTCCTTGCATGCAAATTAATCGGCTTCACTTAAAATTGGCGATTTAAAATTTTGATTAAATACAGTAAAAACACACACTTTTACGATGAATTTGACAAACATTTATTTAAGCCAGGTTTTTCGTAAGTCGGTATTATATTTCAGCTGTGTAAACGTTCTTTAAATGCTACTGTCTGTCACTGTCAGTCACCGAATACATTTTTGAATCATTATTGTTTAAATTAGAAATGGAGTCGAGTTTAAGATAAATATACATCGAAATAGAAAAGAGTTTGTTACTAAATATTAACATTGTGAAAGAGTAAATGTCAATCAAAATATGTGTAATGTAATCGCAGAATCTAACCTCAAATTATGCATTAAATTTACCATTTAAAGATCGTTTACACAGACAAAAATATAATACCAGTGTTATGTCAATTTAAACCAGATTATATTTAATGCCACCTTTGTGAAATCCATTGCTTATACGGGGTGTCTCACGAGGTAGTAGTAGTAGACAGGCGATATCTTGAAAACAGTTAGTAGTACGAAAATGAAATTTGGTGGATTTATATGGTTCCTAATGATGTCACTTTTTAATCCATTAATACTCCCTTATTTTACAATAAAACTCTCAAATAATATGGTATTGCTGAATTTGTCTTCGAATTACCTTTAAAAAATCCATAAATATAACCGATGTCTCATTTAAAATTGTAAAGTTGATATGATTTTTCCGAAAATAGAGAAACAGAAATGAAATCTGAATACTTGGATTTCATTTCTATTTCCGGAAAAATCATATCAACTTCACAATTTTATGGATTTTTGTAAAGGTGATTCGAAAACAAATTCAGCAATACCATATTATTTGAGACTTTTATTGTAAAATAAGGGAGTATTAATGGATTAAAAATCAAAATAAATAATCGCGGTGACATAGATTAACAAACAAAAACAACGTCAAATAAAAAAATTGAAAACACTTCGTGTCAAATGCTTGATGTCATTTTATTCATATTCTCACATTGTGATTAGGTGTAAGTAATGCCTCCCATTTCTATGTATGACGAGTATGTCGATAGGCTCCTTATCTATGGAGAATGCCGCAAAGACAGTAGACGCTCTCGAGTTAGATATCCGAATCGTCTAATGTCGAACAATAATACCTTCGTCAAGTTAGAAGCAAGAAAGCACGAAGCAATGAAAAAAAACTAGTTCTAAATGAGAGAGCTGTTATGTGGTGTCAACAGGATGGTGCAGCCCCTCACTATTCTCGACGAGTTACTGAGTATACTCATTTCCTAGGACGCTGGATCGGATGAAATAGTACGATAAATTATCCAGCGCTATCTCCAGATATTAGATGTTTTCCTTTGGAGATATTTAAAGGATGTTGTGTATACCGCATCACCTATAGATTTGGAAGACTTGCAGAATCGAAACATAGCAGCATGCTGAACAATTACTGCAGATATGGCGAGAGCAAATTTTAAGTCAATCAAGACTAGAATTTTGTCTTCGAATCTGGCAATCAATTTAATTTTTATTTTTTTTAATATCTATATTTATGGAAGGTCATTACAAATAAAATAAACAAAGGTATTGATAAAGTTGACATCTAATGTCACTTAAAACTTTTATTCATTGGTTTGTTAATTTTGTTCGTTACTTTTATATACATTGTTTTTTTGTTCTTCTAAGAACAGTATGGTATAGCTGAATTTGTCATTCAATCATCTTCCTAAAAATCCATAAATATATAGGGTGTGAAGTTGTTGAAAATTTTTCGGAAATGAAGAAACGGAAATTAAACCGATGTATTTAGAAATGGGCATTATTTGAAACTATTTAAATCCATAAAATTTAGTTTTCGTACTACTAACCGTTTTCGAGACATCGGGTGTCTACTGCTTCGTGAGATACCCTGTATATTAAATTTTATCAAAAGCTTTTTAGTTCTTCGGCTTGTCAATCTTCATAATTTCATGCTAATTCCTGTATTAGTTTTTGATGTACAGCCCCTCAGCTCCTTTCCTCCTTCTCCCGTCCCACTTTCTCCAGCGTCCTTACCCCAGCCCCATCTTCTCTCATCCATTTTGTAACCCTTCTACTCCCTTTCACTCCTACCCGGAGTCGGATGTAAGTTGTAGCAGTACAATTTTCTTAGAAGGATTTAATGGGATACAACCATTTCTTTTGATAGATAAGAACGAGGATTTTAAATGCTTTTTTCCTCAAATCAATCGATTGTCATTTCAACAAATTTGCAACAGGTTTCAGTTGTTGTACGTCCTTTTCGAAAACCGTATTGTTCATTGTAGAACATGTTGAAATTTTCGAAATATTTTGTTGCATTTGTAATATTTTTTCGAAGAAAAGTGAAATCGGTCGGTAATTATCGGGATCTGAGTATTCACATTTCTTGTGAATGGGTATCACTAACGCTTTTTTTAGTGAGTTAGTAAAAATTTGGTCCTTAATACATTCATTTATTAGTTTTTTTAGTGGTGAAATTATAATTGCAAGCACAGATTTTAAGGCATCATATCGAATTCTATAAATGTCTCTGATTTTGGTAGGCTTTAAACTATTTATGGCTTTGATCACTGCACTAGCTGAAACTTCTAAGAATTCAAAATATGTTCCATATGTTGGGGAATTGCCACACCTTGAGATTATGGGATTAATTTTGGACTTATGCAATGGGCTTATAATATCAGTAGAAACTTTGGTGAAAAACTTATTAAATTCCATTGCGGATATACTACAATTTGTGTTCTTATTTTTGTTATTTAATCCTCTGTTAGAATTCCATAGGGCATTGGTTTGCAAGCTGAATTTGTAATGTGAGCATTTCTTTGCTGTAACTTGTTTTAAATTTAATAAAACAAAATATAAATTAAATATTTATTTAATGCTTCTACAACAAGTGAGGTTGCCTCTAATTTATTTGTAACTTGTAATTTCTAATTTTATGCTTTAAGTCTGATAAAGTCATATCATGGCTTCCTTTTTTTAAAAGTTGATCGTAAATATTGTTATACTTGTTCATAAAATGACTAATATATTTAATATATATTTTTTTGCGGCGCCAAATTAGAATTGTGACCTCAAGCGCAAGATTTCCCTATTGTATTTCTGGGTTATCCATTTTTTACACAACAGAAATAATTATAACGCGGATCTAATTTAAAAGAAAGTCTCAGATCACACGGAACTAAATTCTTATTCGCATTGGTCGGTACGATATTTAAATTGGACATATCTCGAGGCTCTAATAATTTGTTTATTGTATTAAACCACTCCCTATGCACATTCATATGCAAATTGTGGGCAGGCTTCTAAGCTAGACAGACCCGAGTTTTATATGTGTTAAAACAATCGTTATTCTGTTTACTTTTTTTCTCCCACAAATGCCGCTCGGAATTATAACGCTCGCATACGTAACTATTGCTAATTTGAATTATCCAGACGTGTAATTACACACTTTTATCATTAAAATAGGAATGCCCAGTCACGCAGATACATTGTTTTTGCATATTTTAAAAGTCAGAAAACGAGCGAGACTTTTATACAAAATGTGTTCAAATCAATACGTACTTCTAATAATTACTTTTTGTATAATTTGGAAAATCTTGTTGTAATATAAACTATTATATGAGAGAGAGAGGGAGAGACAATACAATTATTGAGACACTTTTACAAATGACCTCAACAGGTAATTGACCAGAGGTCTTTCAGCCTAGTACAGACTAAGATGAAAGTGAAAAAATATATTAATATATAATATGTATATACTATAAAATAAATATGTTTCAAAAATAATGATTTTTAATAGATCTTAATAAAATTACAGATACAACCCCTACATGTTATTTATCGTTGAAAAGAGAAAAAAATAACCTAATAAAATAGGCCTAAGCTATAGGTTATATTAAAAAAAAACATAACTTTATGTAGTAGTATATTCATCCATTTTTAACTGGTATATACAGGGTGTCAATTTGAAAACTTTCAATGCGAATATCTCTGAAAATAAAGGAGTTAGAAAAGCGCAATTTGGTACAAATGTTATACAGGTAGGGGGAACTAGAACCACCATATTTTGGTTATGGGGTGAGTGACCCCTTGGGCCCCATTCACCCTAACCCCAAAATTTTAAATGGCAACACCCCTTTTGTGATTCCTTAAATTAAACGTTTTTTTGAGTAGTATTCACCAGTATAAGAATGTTTTTAAAATGTAATACAGGGCCGAACAAAAAGTATAATTAAAATAAAATAAACTATGATTCTATGAATTGCTATTTTATGTCATTAGATTCTTATAATGCATTCTATTTTAGGCTACAAAAAAAGATAATAATTTTTTTTTCTCCAAATACTCGAAGCAGTGGGTCAGGTTTCAACAAATAACAATCACCTATTGCAGTCCCTTTTGATAAACTAGCGGAGATAGAAGATTCATCCCTGTGGCCAAAAGGAGTTGTAATAGACCGTTTTTTATTTCATCTGCAACGGGGCAAGAAGATAAGTACTCCAAACAACTAAATTTATTACACTTAAATGTCCAGTGTTTAAGAAATAAGATGCTATTGCTGGAAGCACTTTTAATGGAACACCATAATAAGTATGATTTTGTATGCTTGTGTGAGCATTGGCTTACAGAGCAGGAAGCAACAATAATTAATATAAATAATTTAACAGTAAGTTCGCAATATTCACGTAAAAAATTCATACACGGAGGGGTAATTATTCTTTCAAATAGTAAATACTCATGCACTACCCTTGATTTAACAAAATTTTGTGTAGAGCGTGATTGCGAAATTGCTGGTATATATGTCCGAGATATTAACTGCATAATTTTAACTCTGTATCGTTCACCTGTAGGTAATTTTAATGTGTTTTTAGATGTCTTGTCCACAGTATTTGAGAACATTGATTTTCTAAAACATGACGTAATATTGACCGGCGATTTCAATGTTCGATTTAATGGCGAAGATCCACATAGATACAAATTATATGATCTATTAAATTGTTACGGACTTGATAGTCATTTCTGTCAACCGACGCGAAAACTGAATTGCCTAGATAATATCTTTACCAACGTAGACTTGAATGTACTATCATCGGACACTATTGAAACTGGATTCTCAGATCATATGGCAGTCACAACTTCCTTGTCATGCAACGAATATAAACAACACAAACCAAAAAATATATATAAACCCATAACTATGGAAGGGAAAATTCATTTTCATAATCTTCTTGTAAACGAAAATTGGC
This sequence comes from Ocypus olens, assembly GCA_910593695.2. NCBI lineage: Eukaryota > Metazoa > Arthropoda > Insecta > Coleoptera > Staphylinidae > Ocypus > Ocypus olens. The sequence continues at coordinate 42,895,157 of OU343055.1, forward strand.
AATTTTTATACAACAATAGTCTATCCTCTGATGAAAAAACAATAATATTTAACAACATACTAGAAAGCGCATCTCATACTGCATTCCCAACCAAAATAAAACAAACAGGTACGCAAAACAAATCAGAAATCCACTGGTTTAACAACACCTTAAAATGCATGAGAGAAAATCTTAGATTCATGAGTAGTGCCTGCCAACGAACGAAGAATCCAGAACACGTGGAAATTAAAAATAAGTACAAAAGAAAGTATTTAAATGCAATCAAAACAGTAAAAATTGAAGCTAACAGTAATTATATCAAAAAACATAAAAATAATGAAATGGCAATGTGGAAAATTATAAACAAAAATAAAGTTCAATCCAATATTGACGACTGCAATATAACTACCAATCAATTTAATACGTTCTTTATTAATGCACCAAAAGAACTGGCTCTATCGCCACAAGAATCGAAGACTGATCCAATTATTTTAATGTGTAGTTGTGAAAATCCTGTGTCCGTTTCATCTTATTTTAAATTTCGCGAGGTCACGATCAATGAAGTAAGGGATGCCATCAATGGTCTAAAGTCAAGCAAAAGTTTTGATATTTATGGGTTATCAGCCAGCATGTTAAAAGATATAAAAAACTCGATTATTATTCAATTAACTCTATTATTTAATTCTTGTATCAAGGAGAAAGTTTTCCCCAATAATTTAAAAATAGCAAAAATTATACCTATTTTTAAAAAGGTGACCCAAATTGTCCATCAAACTACAGACCGATTAGTTTATTACCTATAATTTCAAAATTTTTTGAAAAATTACTGAAATCACAGTTAGTCGAATACCTGGTACTAAATAACATATTAGATGGACAACAATTTGGATTTAGAGAGGGCCTATCAACAACAGATGCTATTATGAATTTCACTGACTGGATCATTGATTGCTTTGAAACGGGACAATATGCAATCGCCTCCTTCCTTGATCTGACTAAAGCATTCGACTGTGTATCACATGAAATACTATTGCGAAAACTGTATGCCTACAACATACATCCTGACAGTTGCAAGTTGTTGTCTTCGTACCTTCAGGTTGTATTTTTAAAAAATGTATATTCCCATGTACTATGTAATACCGTAGGTGTCCCGCAGGGGTCAATATTAGGACCAATATTATTCTTATTATATATCAATGATCTGCCCAATCATATAAAAGATCATAAAGTATTGTACGCCGATGACACCACTATAAGTACGAAAGATTTTAATTTAACTTCACTCGAACAGCGTCATAATTCCATAATGGCAGTTATATCACTATGGTTTCGCAGTAATGAATTAACATTAAACACAGCCAAAACTCAAAAACTTTATCTTTGTGCGCAAACCAAAGCAAAATATATTCCAGATACCTCAACAACAAAGTTTCTGGGAATAACTCTGGATAGTCACCTTAAATGGACGTATCATGGAAATACACTCGCCAAAAAATTAGCGTCTAACATTTTCCTACTACGCAATATGGCGAATACATTAAAATGTGATGTACTGAGAGTAGCATATCATGCACTCTGCCAGTCACATATGACGTACGGAATACTAACTTGGGGGCATTCCTTAATTTTAAAAAGAATTTTCTCGCTACAACGAAGAGCGGTGCGTATCGTAGCAGGTTTATCATATCGACAAGATTGTAGAATTGCGTACACTGCAAATAATATACTTACCATACCTTGCTTGTACATCTTAGCCTGTGTCAAATATATTAAAAAAACAGAAAAAAATTTAATTAGACATGAGTCCAAACATAATTATCTTACAAGAAACAGAATGAACATCTATCCACGTAAACATAAATTAGTTGTTTCCCGGTATGCAACGAATTATTTTGCAGCGAAATTTTATAATATCATTCCTCTTCAAGTAAGAATACTACCCCGAAAAGAATTTCTACGTTGCATGAAAAAGTACTTATTACAAAACGCATTCTACAATTTTGGAGAGTATCTCAGTAGTGATTTTGTAGGCATGCAGTTGTGATATGTAGTTCTATTTAACTTATTCGTTTATCGTTTCATTAATGTGTATGTATCTTATATACTTGAATGTGCATATATGTATATATTTATTATATTTTATTCACCACTAATTTATTATTTTAATTTTAATTGTAACTTTGATTTTAATTCTAATTGTAATTTTACTTTCAATTTTATTTTGTATGCATTTTTATTCACCGTTTTACCATGTTGGTATTATTTTATTTTTTAATTTGTGTTAGATCATGCCGCAATATCAGTTTTCGGATATATATATATATATATATATATATATATATATATATATATATAATATCCAGAAGGGGAGTAACGCCGCTGAATTTAAAATATGTAGAAATTGAATAACGGGTATTACGGCGGAGGGCTTTGTGGAGAAAGTAGAAACTCTTTTTTCACGTGTAATATTTCGCAATTGGTTTTATTGCTTCATCAGACACAACTAAAAATTAAGAGTAGAATAAACAATTTGACAGTGATTGTGAAGTTTACATTCTATGAGTTAAGTGAATTTACCAATTTTGGTTTGAAATTTACATTCTATAAAAATAATATAAAATAGTATATAAAAAAAAAAAAAAAACTTACGAATTGAGTGATAAGGGTGTAACTAGCTAGATATGCCTTACAGATTAACATGGTAACATCAACGGTGGTGGACAATTACCAACATGGTACATGGTGCAGCAACACAACGGCGAAAACATGTTAAAATCGGGGAACATGAGGACTATCGTCCATCTCCCGAGCGGTTAAAATATATTACTTGTAATGATCAATTTATAAAACTGTTTGTAATAAACATTTTTGAAAACTTGTGTATGTAATAAAATTAAAAAATTAACGTTAAGTTGTTCGTTAATTGCGTGTTGAAAACAAAATGAAAACGATGAGAAAGGTAAAATTGCAAAAAACATTGATTAGGAAAACGAAAAACGGGAACGACGAATCGGTGTTATCACGTGGGTTTTGGTCGGGAAAGAAACGGCGGTAAGTCACGAGCGTGGCTGTCAACATTTAAAAACTGGCGCGATGTTAGGTTACCGAGTGAGCCGGGGAGAATTGTATGTGAGGTTGCCTAGATGTACGAGCGTGAGGTATATGTTATAGACGTTCGTAATTTCCTAGATGGTTAAGATTGAGTAACCACTTTATTAACTCTTCCGGACAGGCAACAGGAATGATGAAAGCCACGTAAGTAACATTTGGTTTATATGGGGTTTTGTTTTGTTTAGCGTAGAAATTGATATCTCAACGGGTAATATTTACAGTCAAATTTAGGGAATGTCTGAAGTGATAAACAAAGAAAAAAAAACTAAGGGGTTATGTTTTGTGTTGTTAGGTTAGGGGAAATACTACCGGAACTACCACCTACATTTAATAAATTGGCGTAAATGCTGCTGAGGCCGGATACATCAGTTCTTGCGTTCATTGTATTAGGAGTAATGAAAATGTGAGCCATTTCAAGAAAAAGCCTATTATGTAAATTAGGGTCGGAGTCTAAAATTTTAATTCTATCATAGTCCATGCGGTGGTCGTGCGTGTTGGAATGTTCGGCAAGAGCGCAGGAATGTTTCCCTAAACGGGAGTCGCTCTTGTGTTGAATAACGCGATTTTTTAGCCATTGTGCTGTTTGGCCAATGTAACAACGATCACAATCTGCACATGGAATACAGTAAATTAAACATGATTTAAATTTGTTATCGGTATTAGATTTTAGTTGTGAAAAAAGGTTTTTGACAGATTTAATACTATATGATGCAATTTGCAAGTCTTCTTTTTTTAAGATGTTGATTAGTTGGGGTGTGAGTTCTAGAATGTGGGGTAGTTTCCTGTATTTGATGATTGCAGGTGTGTTGGATGGAATATTCGATGGGTCAGGAGGCAAGGGAGTAATTAGAGCAAAGGAGCGGTGGAATAAAATGTTATTTATTAAGGTGGGTGGATAACCGTTGTTTAGCAAGAGTGATTTTAATTTGTTTAGATTCTTTGTAATGAAAAGGGGGTGACATAGCTTAGTGATTCTATTTTTTTAGAGCAATTATAAGGTTTATTTTTTGTTGAAAAGGGTGATTTGATTGAAAATTTAAATATCTACCTGAGGCTGTTGGTTTTTGATACCAATCAAGGCGAATGATGTTATCAGTGCCACGTACCAGTAACATGTCTAAGAAGGGTACGGAGCAGTTGGATTCGACCTCAGTAGTGAATTGAATATGTGTATTGCAGGAGTTAAAGATATTAAGGATATTATTGATTTGGTCATTTGGAACAGCAGTGATGAGGTCATCCACATATTTTTTTATGAAAGGGGGAGTGAAAGGAAGTTTGGGAAGGATCTGATCTAGGAGATAATCCATGACTAGACACGCAATGGAAGGGCTGAGGGGGGAGCCCATAGGTGTTCCAAAAATTTGACTGTAAAATTTATCGTTAAATATAAAGTAACTATTTTCGAAAATGAATGTTATTGTTTTTAGGAACCACTGCTTAGTGAAGGAGCAATGTTGTGAGATGGAATCCCACTTTTCGTCAATGATGTGTAGCACTAAAGGTAGTGGGATGTTAGTGAACAGGGAGACGACGTCCAAGGACAGCAGGACATGGTTTGGAGGGAGTTTGAAGTTGTTGAAATCCTTAGCAAAGTGGAAGGAGTCGAGGACATTGTAATTATTAGCCTCTTTGTTGGATAACTCGATAATGCTAGCTACGTGCGATGAAATTTTGTAAGTAGCAGAGTTGACGGATGATAATATCGGTCGGAGGGGGACGTCAACCTTGTGAATCTTCGGGAGGCCATACAACTTTGGTGGAATTGAATTATGGGACATTAATTTTTTAGCAACCGTCTCATCTAAACAATCAGCTCTTATTAGTTGTTTAATCAGTTCAATGGTTTTTGTCTGGATTCGCTGAGTTGGATCACGGTTTAGTGGACGATATGTATTAAGATCTGATAGTAATGTCTCTAATTTGTCGTTGTAAGACTCCCTATTGATTGCCACGGTGACTGCACCCTTGTCGGCTCTAGTTATTACAATGTCCTTGTGATTCTTAAGGAACCGTTGGACTGTACTGAACAAGTTTTCAAAATTGCTTGATGTGGGATTTGATTGTAAGAAGTTAGTGATAATATTAGTGACTCTAGCTCTAACTACATTACGTTCTTCATGGGGGAACGTTTCTAAGATGGACTCTACGTCTCGTAGTAAGTGGAGAACGTTAACTTCGATTTTGCTAGGATTAATGTTAAATTTGGGGCCTAATGACAATAGATCTGTGATATCTGAGGGGATTTGAATATTAGTTAAGTTAACGAACCATTTACTGTTGTCCTTGAATGGCGCAACCTTAACCTTACTTAATTTTAAATTGTCGAATTTGCGTATATTAGATATTTTCGTTGACTTAAAGATTCTACGATACGTTACGCCTGCCCTGAATTCAAACTCTGATATAATGTGAAAAGGTAAAATGATTAACAATTGTGATTTTAATGACTTGATTAGTGATTGGAATGTTTTGATTTCAAGGCAAGTAATTTCAATTTCGAAATTGAGGATCGTTTTTCCTGACCTATTGTTGTATTGATGGATGCGACGGTTTATAGAAGTCCTGTCCGTTTGGATGAGGGAGAGACTGTTCCGAGAAAAGTTGCTGATGTGAGGTGGGAGGAGTCCATGTTTTCTGCAGTTGATGAGGAATATTCGTCTGTTCAGCAATTTAGCTAGCTTGGTGTTTGTAGTTGCCCAGTTTTTTAACATCCGAACTGCAGTCGGTCCAAAGGAGTGTTGGATGTTGTGGTAAAACCCCATTACTTTAATGATATCCAGAAGGGGAGTAACGCCGCTGAATTTAAAATATGTAGAAATTGAATAACGGGTATTACGGCGGAGGGCTTTGTGGAGAAAGTAGAAACTCTTTTTTCACGTGTAATATTTCGCAATTGGTTTTATTGCTTCATCAGACACAACTAAAAATTAAGAGTAGAATAAACAATTTGACAGTGATTGTAAATTCACTTAACTCATAGAATGTAAACTTCACAATCACTGTCAAATTGTTTATTCTACTCTTAATTTTTAGTTGTGTCTGATGAAGCAATAAAACCAATTGCGAAATATTACACGTGAAAAAAAAAGAGTTTCTACTTTCTCCACAAAGCCCTCCGCCGTAATACCCGTTATTCAATTTCTACATATATATATATATATATATATATATATATATATAGTTTAGGGAAGTAACGCCGTCAAATGTAAATGTAGGGAGAAGATATCGGGTGTGGTCACGGCCTGGGCTAGTAAATGAAACGGTTTTTATCTAGTTCCAATATTTCGCCATTTATTTTTATGGCTTCATCAGGGATGACTAAAAATGAATACAATATTTGTGACATGTGCTAGAATGAGGTTATGTATAAATGAACTTACGATATGTGTTCCAAACTTAATAATAAACATAGCAAACGGCGTCTAATTGTTAAAACATTGCACACTGCACAGTAACAACATCTGCGTGGTATAAAAATTACATTTTAAAACGATATATAAAAGTCATGAGATTAAAAATAAAATGACAACACAATTTTCTTTGACTGGTACCAGAAACCAACAGCCTCTGGCCGTTACATAAACTTCCATTCCAATCACCCAACATCTCAAAAGGTGAATACACTTATTGGAATAAAAAACAGAGTAAAGAAGATTTGTCATCCCTCCCTATTACTTACTAACCTCCGGAAACTAGAAATTACATTCAGAAATAATGGTTATCCTCAAAATTTAGTTAAGAAAATTATTTACAATTCCCCAGGTCAGACCGCCGATGTACCAATTATAAACCCACAACCCCCTGATCCTCCTGTTCCATTTGAATACAGAAAAATCCCATTCATCCCAGGTCTCACAAACGAAATAGTAAATGTCCTCAGAGCAGACAATATTAGAATTGCTAAATACAACCTGAAACAGATCAGATTATTATTTTCAGTTACCAAAAGCAAAATTCCTCCCTCACAGATTAGTGGTGTCATCTACCTAATTCCATGTAAGGACTGTAATAAGAAGTATGTCGGACAGACGGGGCAGTGGCTGAAGTCAAGGGTTGCGCAGCATAGGAGTGATATAAAACATAATAAAAATTCATGTGCGCTTGCTACTCACGCAAATACCACTTTGCATAACGTGGATCTTGAGAACACGGAGGTGTTGGATCGGGAGTTTCAATATAGGGCCAGACTGTTCTTGGAGATGGTTCACATCTCCAAGCAGCCTGACACTATGAACTTCCGGTCTGACACTGAAGGGCTCAGTTCCAGCTATGCGTTTTTATTATGTAAATCACTTCGTGCTCCGTCCCCTTGACCTCAGCTACAAGCCCCCTTGCCTTCATACTTCACACCTCACATGCTTTTTTCAACTCTTCCCTCTGTGATATCCATATCACTACATTAATTACTACTGCCGCCTTCCCCTGTTAGTTAATATACCTTCAGTATCTATGTTTTTTCTTTGAATTTTGTTTCAACATAATACCTTCAGTAATTTTACCTTTGGAGCTTCACTCAACCAGGCGATAAAAGGTGCAGTAGTAAATAGCATTTATTATTTTTACATAGTTAATTGTCAATCTTGTGACCTTAACTTTAAATAATTCAAAATTTCAAATTCATATTTCCCGCCGCCGCGCCGCGTTGCCGACAGCCTGTCTGGTTCTACGGTTTTCCAACCTGCAAATCAGAGTGGTTTCCGGCAACGAGGACGCACACGTACAGCACTCAGCTCACACCGATGTCCGCCATTATCATTTACACGCGTCCTCGTTGATCGAGGATTTTATTTTTAATCTCATGACTTTTATATATCGTTTTAAAATGTAATTTTTATACCACGCAGATGTTGTTACTGTGCAGTGTGCAATGTTTTAACAATTAGACGCCGTTTGCTATGTTTATTATTAAGTTTGGAACACATATCGTAAGTTCATTTATACATAACCTCATTCAAGCACATGTCACAAATATTGTATTCATTTTTAGTCATCCCTGATGAAGCCATAAAAATAAATGGCGAAATATTGGAACTAGATAAAAACCGTTTCATTTACTAGCCCAGGCCGTGACCACACCCGATATCTTCTCCCTACATATATATATATATATATATATATATATATATATATATATATATATATATACATAGTAATAGTAATTATATTATATTATATGACTTTTGTAAAACCTTAGTTAGAGCAATAAAGATTATTATTATTATTATTATTATTATAGTTATAGTTATTATGATCCCCCATAGAAACATCGAATTTTGCCTACCCTGTACAATAACACATTAATAATATTATATGAACAATTTGCAAAAAAGGGTTAGTAAGCATAATGATTGAATCTGAACTATGGCTTGTCCGTTCGTGTTTAGTCCGATCCGTCTTTTAGGGTTTTGAGAAATCCTTATGAATTTAGTGGGTATTTGAATTTTGATTGGGCCTTAGTGCCTTGCGTTACCAATTTATCCATGAGAGTGAATGTTTGTGGTTTACCTTTTATATGATTATAATAAAAATTAATTCATTAATTTAATCCGTTCGTAAATTTACAAAATTAGGTCTTTCAAAGTCTAAACTTATTGAAACAACTTGTTTTTCAGTACAAGACTTAAATTTATAAATTTAACAGGTTGAATATTAAGTTGTAATAAATTTATTTAATGCATCTACAACAAACGAGAGTTTCCAATTTCGACTTTAAATACATTTTAGCATATCTATAATCTAGATCCAGTTTAGTTGAATCGAGATAATGTTAAAAGGAATAATAAACAACAACGGATTAATCGCAAAATTGCTTTTAAATTGGCTTATGGTCTATAATTATATTTAATTTTATCTCAATCCTATATTTATAATCCGTTATTCTATTTATAACATGTTTGCAAATTTAGCGAGCAATGAAAAAAATGGTGAATTAATTATAAGTTTTCAATAAGTTGGATCAAAATACGACAGAAATGTGACACAGTTTCATTGTGGTGAATTATTTTGTTTTTAGTTTCAAGTTGGTCTTAATATTTAATTGGTCTAAATAAATTCAAGCCAAAAGATTAACTTGAGAAGGTTATATCATTTTACTGAAAGGAATTATCTGATTTTAGAATTTTACCTTAAGCTTGAAATTTAATAATAATAATAATACATTTTATTTATAATATTAAACACCGTGTCCAAGATAAGAAGCACAGCAAGGGGATCTGGAAAACTGTAAAAGATATAGGGTGGCTTAAATTAGGAAAAAGTTGCACTATTCAGAGTATGTTTACATGCCGATCGCAGAAATTCATGGTTCTGGATCTGGATCTGGATTGGTATATCGTCAGTGGCGGCTGGCGACTTCTGTAAATGAATGTTCTTTAATAATAGTACATTATTATACAAGTTTAATAAGATGATCCATTGTGGCACGAGTGGCCAACTACTAGTGACAATTCCTACGTTTTCGCGCCAGTAAAAATTCAACAATATTACGCCTTACTGGTAGTCAACTCCCCAATATGCATTATCAAACATTTTCAGTAACGCATTGGAGCGTTCCAATTATCCTATGAATTATTGTTAACGGCAATTTTATATTTTGATATCGACACATGATATCTTCTGTACTGCCAACCGCGACCACTAAAATTTCACCACAAATCGTTTAATAATGAGCAAAAACTGTTAAATAATAAATCTCATTGTTTAACAGTTTTTTTAATTATAACAACAAGTCGATTATTGAATTATTAATTCATGAAAGAAAAACTATTTAACGAGTTTAAACAAAGTTATATAATTTGATTGAGTGCACAGTTCATACACAAAATAACTTAATTAGACCGTATCACAACTAATATAAATATTTGCTAACCTCCCGCGGTGTCGGTAAAACTTATTCGAACTCCGGTTGTCCATTTGAGTGTAATAAATTCATAAATGGGCATTATCAGAACACAGTTTGAAAGATTATATTGAAACAAGCGGCGTGTCCATCATCCGGACAGACTTATCGATGTATCAAAACCGTTTATAAAGAGTACGCCAGGAGACAAAAGGGGAGAGAAGAATAACTACTCTATATGTTAAAAGTGGTTTTTACTTAGCAAATGGTCACAGATAAATATATACATATTGAAAAATCATATCTGCTTTCGTGTATAATTAGTTAAGTTGCGAGAGACAGACGGACAGGAGCGAGTGTAACCCGCTTATAAATAAATGAGTTCATTGTTGTCGTTGGTGTGCAGTGGTCGGGGGTTATCTATCTCTCGGGTTTGGACCGGAATATTAGATCTCATCTCTAGATCCATCATGTATTGTCACAGATCGCTCATTGTTCTGCTCCTCTATACACACGACCATTCATTTCAGTCCGCGCGCAGCCACCGAACCCTCTCTCTCACTCTTTACATGTTTTAATTAATTTTCATTTTTGTTCTTTATCTTTCCACCATATTGTCACTGCCTGCGTGGGTTACGGTTACGATATAGATTCTGTTTTTGACAGACACTCGTCTATTAACATCATCCTTTACTCTTTCTCTATCTTGCTTCCATTCGATGTTTCATTAAAAAAATACAATGCCTATGATACGTTTCAATTTATCTTAATCTTCTAAGAAGGTATTAGCTTGATGGAAGTTTTCAATACAAATTTAAAATATGTTATTAAGTTATGTAATGCACAAAATAATTTTGACGGAAATAAGTTAACCAGCTTAATATAAGTGAAATTTAAACGCGACTTGTTATAATTATGTCACATCAAGTAATCATAAATTTCAACTTATCCACCCGATTTATCTGACTATAAAGTGTATGCCCCGCATGAAGCTATTAAATCAATTTGAATCCAGTTATGGCTGTCCGAAGAGCACTAATAAGGGCCAAGCTCATACTAATCTCACATATACTGATCAATTATTTCATGCATTGAGATATTCAGTGGCGGCTGGTGGTAGTAAATGTGACAATAAATATAAGTGAGTCATTAACTCAGTGTGTCTAATTCTATTAGTGTGTTGTCCCGACCAATCTCTACTTGCACTGGCCGTATCGTGAGTCAAGTCGCCAGCCGAAGAAGATTTTTCCTCCTATGAAAGTGTTTTATTCAGATTTAACTCTTCAAATTTGGGCCGATTTGATAGCTGGTGGCGTAACTCGTGGTGGGGCCATAAAGGTGATTGCAGATCGATTGACTTGTAGATTAAATAAAATAGATCGGTGAATCTTTGTATACTGTACACCAGGCGGCCGCAATGGCGTAACAATACGCGGCAAGGCGGGTTTTATTTGAGTTTGATTTTATACGCGTGAAATTTGGATTGACTCATTCACTTACCAACGATGAGTCGAATTCTATTAGTGCTGTAGAGTTACGTTACCCTGACCAATCTACTTCCTCTGGCCCTACTACGATTCACGCCACCTGACGCCACTGCTTACATGTGGTGTCAATTATATACCTTCTTTCTGGACATGTATTATTTGTAACTATACAATAGTGATGTAGTTTCAACTTCCTAGAGCAGTGGTAGGCAAACTTATTAGCCAAAGAGTCAAATATGAACATTACAACAATTAAAACAAAAATGGGAGCCAAATCTGCTTGTTTAGTAAACTTTTATTACACTAAATAAGTAGTACACTAAATACTACTAAATTTCATACTTAATAAATATTTACAATGTGCTTGCATCTCCTTGGAAAGTTTGAGTAAGTCAGGTTTATATGTTGTTGTTTTTAATTTTAGGCATGATTCCAAGTTCTCATCAATAAGACGACTTCTCAGTTTACTCTTGATAATGTTCATGCTTAAAAAAGATTGTTCGCATATATATGTAGAACCGAAAAGGGAAAGAACAGCAAACGCGAGCTTTTTCAGCTGATCGTAAGAGCAGGGGCGGCTTGTTATATAAATCCAAGGAGCCATGGCACTACCTGTAGTAGTTTCAAGCTCAGCAAGAATTATTAATTAATTCTTAAAATTATTTTTGTTTTCCATGTGTATTGTTTGATGTCGAAGAATGGTGTTACAGTCTGGGGCAAAATGTAAACGCACGATAAGTACTCATAAATCACATTTTCAGCTTGTTTGAATTTGGCTGTTTGGAATTATGAACCTTTACTTTAGAACTCAAAATAATCTTGAACTATGAAGATTAATCGTTCTTTCTTTCTTAAAAAAAAGAGGCAAGGGCCTGCCCATATTGTAAAAGTACCATCATCATTTTCCACGAGCCGCTACTAAGAGTCATACTAACCAAGTGAATTGTTTTATTTGAATTATTCAAAATGTATCTACTAAATCTAAAGTTGTCGAAACTGCCGACACAAAAGATGAAACAATAAAGTTAATGGTTTTATTTGAATTCTCTTTCAAATTAGTTTCACTTTTTTGGACAATTAAAGCGAAAATTAAAGAAAAATATTTTCCTATTAAAAAAAAATTGGGAAATGATTTTAAACAATAGAGTGATTTTTAGGACTAATTTTTCTTACTACAATATTCTGCACCTTTTATTATGAAGCCTGTATTTTCTATTTGTTTTTTTGACTAAATTTTAGAGCATTTGGCCTAAATATTCTTTATTTTGACCTAAATTTTCGATTTCATTGTCAACATTTTCGACTATTTAGTCCGCATTTTTTATTTCTGGTTTTTAAAATGTTGACCCGTATTTTCGATATTTTTGGTCAAAATATTATAACTTTTAGCCTAAATATCCTTTATTTTGACCTTTTGCGATTTAAATGTTTAAATTTTCGACTTTTTGATTTTCCCGCCGAATTTTTAATTTTTAGATTTTTGACCTGTATTTTCAATTTTTGATCTGTCGACGTAAATATTCTTTATTGTGGCATAAATTTTCGGTTTAATTGTTAAATTTTTTGATTTTTTGGTCCGAATTTTTGATTTTTCGGGCCGAATTTTTAATTCTAGTTCCAAATTTTTGATTTGATTTTGGTTAAAATATCTATAACCTGAAGTATTAATTTATATGCGAATTTCTTTTAATTCTTTTCCGGTATTTTCGAGTTTTGTTTGTTGAAATTTTCGATTTTTTAGTCTGCATTTATTATCTTTCGATATACTGTCTAAATGTTCGACTTTCTGGCCAACATTACAGATATTTATTATTTTTTTAAATCTTTAGACCTAAATTTTTCTTTACTTTGACCCAACTTTTCGATTTTATTGTTAAAATTTTCGATTTTTTTGGGCCCCATTTTTGATTTTTCGTTTAGTCTGCATTTATTATCTTTAGGTCCGAGTTTTCCATGTTTTGTCTAAATTTTCGACGTTTTGATCAACATTGTGGATTTTTTTAAATCTTTTGCCCTAAATTTTTCTTGATTTTTTTTTTATTTGTCTGGTAAAATTTTTCTTTCCTTGGTCCACTATTTTTATTTTTAGGAGAGAATTTTAGATATTTGGTCTGAATTTTTTAACGTAGGTATATATTTTTTTGATTTTTGGTATATTTTACATTTTTTAACTTGGATTATTGATTTTATTTCGTGAATGTTTTTATTTTTTACTATTATTTTCGAATTTCTGATCAAACTTATTTTTTGCGGCTGAAAGTGGCAAATTATTTTGCTTCTGCCCAAGTTTTCTGCTTTTTTTATTTTTAGATCAGGATTCTTGATTCCTTGGCCCATATTTTAGATTTCTGTATTTCCGATTTTTTAAATTTATTTATTTATTTATTTATTATTAAACGGGTAATCCCAATAATACAAAATTAGAAACAAAAACTAACATACAAATTAAATTAAATTTAAATCGCAAGAAAACAAATTAGCCATAAATTTAATCTTATTAATTTTTTTTTCTTTATTTTGACCAAAATATTCGATTGGTTTGTAGAAATTTTCGATTTTTTTTGTCTGCAATTTTTATCTTTACACTCGTTTTCGATGTTTCGTCTAAATTTTCACACGTTTTAGGCTATATTGTAGATTTTTTTATTTTTTAGTCTTAATATTTATTATTTTGACGATAAAATTCGATTGGTTTGTAGAAATTTTGGATTTTTTGTGTGCATTTTTTATCTTTACGCCCGAGTTTTCGATGTTTTTTCTAAATTTTCACCTTTTTAGGCCCTATTGTAGGTTTTTACTTTTTTGGCCTATGTTTTGCATTTTCGTTTATTTTGGTTTCAATATTTGGTCTTTTGGCCCAAATTTTCTTTATTTTGACTTAAATTTTCAATTTGTTTGTTAAAAATTTTGATTTTTTGGTGTACCGCTTTGATTTTTGGGTACAAATTTTATTTTTTGTCCCATATTTTAGATTTTCTTGTGATTTTTTTTTATTTTTACATATACAAACATCTTTATTCACAGAAATAACATTTAAATACATTATGTTAAAAACTTGAAATCCGCTTTCCGTTGTCTGTGAAAGGGCTGTCGATTTTTATTTTTGCTATTATTTTCGAATTTCTCGTTGGAACTTATTTTATGCGAAAAAGAGTTATTTTTGGGGCTGAAAATGGTAAATTATTTTTCTTTTGCTTGTATTTTCAATTTTTTGGTCTGCATTTTTATTTTTAAACCAGGTTTTTTGATTTTTTAGCCGACATTTTAGATCTTCTTCCAAATTTTTGATTTTTTGGCCAAAATATTCGATACATGGTTCTTTGTTTCTTCAAACATGTTCTACGAGCCGCCACTGCGTAAGAGTAAGGAATACTATTCCAAGCGTTGAAAATGATCACGTCTTCCTTCTATAGGTCAATCAAAGCAGACCACTTGTGTTGTGTAAGATGTAATTTTTTTTTACCAAGTTTTTTTTTAATGAAAATATTATTGCGCCTTCCGTGGATATTTGTGCCAGAGCCGCACTTAAGGAGCCAAAGAGCCACATGCGGCTCTGGAGCCGCACTTTGCCGACCACTGTCCTAGAGGAATGCTTCGCATAAGAAAGACATTTGAAAAGTATAATTAAAAAGTTAAACTGATTTACTCTCTATATTTCCACATATGCGTAATTATAAATTTATTAACATTTCATTCACGTAAATAACTCGTTAATGTATGCGTTGAACTTTAATTCAATACACCGTTCGTATTTGCAATGTCCCATTGCATGAATTATATCGACGAGGAGTATTCTCTCCTTACCAGTTTTACGAAATGGCCAATAATTTATGTATCACTTCCTCGCTCTGACGTTTTTAGACCGTGGAAACAAAATCGAGTGTCGAAAAAAAAAATAGAACTGGTTGCGTTCTCACAAAAGGAAAAAGTATCAAGGTGTTACGATTTATTGGCTGTAATTACATGTAACTGTTGGTCTCCGTCTTTCAGTTCAATTAAAAATTCGTAGAAAGTCATTGACAAACAACACTACATTATTAGAAAGTGGACGAGATTATTTTGTGCGAAAAGAGAAAATTAATACAACTGCTAAATCCTAATATTGGAACTTGATTTTGAATGATAAAATGTACGAATTACCAAACATAAATATTGTTAAAATGAATAGAAAAAATCAAAATTTTCTAACATCAGGCGTGGGCACATAATTACAAAGTAACATGCGGGTTAATATACAAATTTAAATATGTTTACAACCTTTACGGTTTACAATTGAAGCAGCGAGAAGCAAATAGACGTAATGTAAGTGGCAAAAGTATTAATTTGTGTAAAACTAGCGTAAAGTTCAATCATATATAAAATTCTAGTGGTTCTTCATGCACATATTTTCTTTATAATCAAGTCTTTTGTGTATGTGTTAGTATTAAATATGAAGTATGCAGCATTTCTAATGATTAAATTTGGCATAGGATTGGTTAGAAACATACCTTTTATTTACTTACAACCTTTTGCTGCCAACTATGTGAGTTACACCTCCGCAACTAAATAAATAATATGTTATGTTCAAATACTACTTGCTTATTATAAAAATCAAAAGGTAAACCACTGATATTTAAACGAAACTTTTGATCGAATCATCTGACGCACATAGTAATTGACTTAAGTAACAGAAGCAAATAATACACGTGGGAACTAACAAATAGCATCACTATACTTGATATATTTCGAAAACAAGTGCCATCCATCCCTTTCCGGTTAAACCATTTCTCCCTCAAATAAATCCACGCAATTAATTACCTCGCCATTTGACATTTTTATTTGGTCGAGCGTACAGCATAATAACCTGCGAGGAGGGTTAAGGTAGAAGGAGAAAAAAGGACCTCGTTAGCTAAAGACCCACAGCTGTATAAAACATAAAACAATCGCTAACAAGTAGTTTCAATTCCAGGAATTTTAAATTCCCAAACAGTTTAAAATGTTTTGAACACGAAACGAAATCTATGACTCTTCCCTGGCTATACGTTAAAGGATGGGCAGAAGAAAAAAGACGGCAAGAGAAAACGAAACGATGGAGAGAAAAAAAAATGTCAACCTGATCGCAGGTATACACATAAGGCGAGCTCTCTCACGATTCAGGTGACTTATGACGATTATAAAATACAATTGAATTCGAATGCAATGCGAAGTTATAAATACGCGGTGCGGAATAATTGAGTACGTTTCGAATGAAAGGCCGCGTATTAAAACTCACAACGCACTAGTTTTGATTTTATTTCGAAAATTGAACAGATTTTATGACCTTCGGTAAATATTAGGATTTTTGGTACTTTAAAAGTAAGCAATGGCAGGAAAGAAAACCCTATAAGAATTAGTAGTTAGAAGGAACCAAAATGTGTACTAAATTATTTTTTCTACTTTGGTTTAACAATCGACCTTTTGTTATATCAAAAATAGTTTAATAATGAGATTTTTTCTTTCACAGTTTTGCTCATTATTAAACTATTTGTGGTAACATTTTAGTTGTTGCGACTGGCAGTACTTAAACGTGACATATGTCCACATCAAAATGTAAAATTGCCGTTTATTAATAGGATAATTGGAACCGTCCAATGCGTTACACACTGAATATGTTCGAATGCATATTGGGGAGTTCGTCACCAGTACCACCGAGGTTAAAGAAAACGGAGCCGTCATATTGTTCACTTTTTACCCGCCTGGAAAATGTAGGAACTCGTTGACAATGGCCGGACGCATGAATTCACTTGGCTCTCGGTGATGACGTTTAGGCAACACAACATACACAGAGGAAAGCTTGTAATTTATTATATGTATTATTAATTTGTTTACAAAACGAATATCACGGAAGAAACAGCGAGAGTATAATGCACGTTTCATTCGCGGCGAAAAAGAGCCGCTTGAGTCGGTGTGTTAATTCGGTGTGGATTTTTAATTAGCGTCGATCGATGCAAACAAATGTAAACATAACCTTAAATTTCGATTATCATTTAGGCGTTGCATTATTTTATAAGCTTAAATTGGTTACAACTTACGTGGAAATAGTTTGTTTATCGCAGCCTTGGCAACCTCCCATATTTTTGGAGGTGTGTAAGTAATATTCTTGATTTAATGTGTTAAAAATTAACTATTGAAATCGCCGTAGAAATACGTATGTCAAATATTAAATTCATTCGAAGGGATCAAATGTTGTTAGTGCTGCCAAATGTTAAAAGATAAAACTCACTAGGTTTAAGTATATATTTTATTTTAGAAATAATTCCTTAACTAAAACCAAAGTAGAAAAAATAGTATATTATACTTGTTTAATAAGAGGCATTGTGGGGCACTCGTTACATTGGAGCACTCCTCGCTGCGCGAGTCGTGCTCTAATCCCACTCGTGCCACAATATACCCTCTTATTAAACTTGAATAATAATGTACTATTGTAATATGTGACAGTACTATTATAATAATAATAATAATAATAATAATAATAACTTTATTGACGGGTAATCCCATTTACATAAAGTATCATAAATTAATCGTTAATTAATTATATAAAATAATAAATAATAATACAATATAAAAAAAAAAAATAAACAATTTCCAGAATAAACAAATTGAATGAAACCAAAATCGATTTAAATAAATTTAAATTAAAACAATCTTCAGAACAAACAAATTAAATAAACTAAAACTGATTTAAATAAAATTAAAATTAAACACTCTTCAGAATAAACAAATTAAATTAAAGTAAAATTAACTTCAATAAAATTAAATAAAACTAAAATTGATTTAAATAAAATTAAAATTAAACACTCTTCAGAATAAACAAATTAAATAAAAATAAAAATAATTTAAATAAAATCAAAATTAATTACAATCTTAATTTTTATTTTGCCGAGGATGAAGGATTAAGTTATGCTGCTATGACGTTGTAGTTTCCTCCTAAATGTAGGCAAAGAATCAGCAAACAGGTCGAACCAATTGTTTTGGGAGTAGTCGTTGGCATATCTCATCATTCTAGTAATGGTGTTGTTGTGGGCAAAGTTGGTGTTGTTGGTTTTTATTCTAAATAGAGGGGTCCTTCTAAGCATCCGGTGGGAGCTAGATATATAAAAATCCAACCGAGCCAGTAAATCTGGGCAATCACTTATGCCGTTAGCTAGCCTATAAAGTGTGCACAAATCGGCGAAGATTCTTCGATCACTTAGGGAGTGCATATGTAATTGATTTTTGATGTTCGAATATGATCCAAATATATGCCGTTGACCTAACTTCCACTCCATAGAACGGAAAAACTTATTTTGTACTTGTTCTATTCTATGTACATCAACTTGGAAATGAGGAGACCAGATTGGAGACGCATATTCAAGATGGCAGCGAACAAGGGAACAATACAGAATTTTCAAACAATCACTGGAGAAATCTCTAGTTGTTATTGACACAAAACCCCACATTCTTCTTGCCTTATCACATGCAAAGGAAATATGATTTTTAAAATTTAATCTTTGGTCAAATAGCACACCTAAGTCTTTTATAACACTAACTTTATTTAACTTCATCCCATTGATATCGTATTCAGAATTGTTAACGATTCTACCTTTGTAAAACGTGATCGAGTTACACTTGTTTATATTTAAAAATAACAAGTTTCTTTGGCACCAATTGTCTACATTGGTCAAATCATTCTGCAACTCTATGCAGTCATTATGAGAAGTAACAATTTTGAATAATTTTAAGTCGTCGGCATAGAGTAGAAAGTTTGAATGCTTAATTACATTTTTTAAATCATTTACAAACAGAACAAACAGTAAAGGACCACAATGAGAGCCTTGAGGAACACCTGAACTTACTTCAAAGTACTCAGATTCATAATTACTTATTTTGACGCTAAGTCGGCGATCTGTCAGGAATGATTCTAACAAAGACATGGTGACATCGTTGAATCCCAAAGTTTTTAGTTTACATAATAAAATTTTATGATTCACCCTGTCAAATGCTTTAGAGAAGTCCGTGTATAATGCATCCACCTGACAACCGTTCTCCAAAGCATTAGACAGAAACTGCTTGTAGACGAGTAAATTTGTAGTAGTAGATCGCCCCTGTACAAAACCATGCTGATTACTAGAAATTATTTGGCGAGACATCCATAGCAACTGGTTTGCAACGAGTTTATCCAACATTTTGGGTATCACTGACTGAATACACACACCTCTATAATTGTCAACCATGTTACGAAGACCAGATTTAAAAATGGGTTTAACAAAGCTATCTTTCCATTTTGAAGGAAATTTTCCTGATAATAGTGATTTAAGGAATATTCCATGAATCGGAGTACTTAAAGTACATACACAGTTTTTAAGAAAAACACTTGGAATCCCATCAGGACCCGAAGAAAAGCTGAAAAGCAATTTTTTCTACGTCTGTTATAAAATGTACAGTTTTTTTCATTCATTTGCGTTCATAAAATATGTCTTTTTTGAAGCCTTCCGAAAGCGTGAAAAAAGTGCCACAACGGTTCACTTTTTCACGCTGTTGCGTGAAAGAATGTGCCATAGCGGTTCATTTTTTAACGCAACTAAAAAATTGTTTGCGCATAGTGTGTCATGAACGCTTCGCAACACGACGCGAGTTCCGCCGATAAACGTCAATCATTCGTTTCCTATCAAGTAAACTTGATAATTATTAATAGTTTTTTCATTTAAAAGAAGTATTATTACCTTTAAAAATTGATTAAGGTTTTATCGAATTTATTTAAAGTCACGGACGTAGAAATTTTTTTATATGAAACTCGAGAGTAAAGCAACTTTTTTTCACTTGTATTAATTGCGGCACTCGCCTTCGGCTCGTGCAGTAATATTTCCTACTCGCGAAAAAAAGTATTAATTTACCCACTTGTTGCATAAATAATTATTTTCTACGTCCGTTATAAAATGTACAGTTTTTTAAAATTAATTTGGGTTCATAAAATATGTGAGTCCTGAACCCTACAAACAGCGTGAAAAAAGGTGCCATAACGGTTAATTTTTTCACGTTTTTGCGTGAAAAAAAGTGCCGTAGCGGTTCATTTTTTAACGCTACTATAAAATTGTTTGCGCAAAGAAGTGTGTCATGAACGCTTCGCAACACGCCGCGAGTTCCGCCGATAAATGTCAAACATTCGTTTCCGATCAAGAAAAGTTAATGATTATTTTGTTCATTTAAAAAAAAAATATTATTACTTATAAAAATTGATTAAGGTTTTATCGAATTTATTCAAAGTTACGGACGTAAAAAAAAATTGTATGAAACTCGAGAGTACTACTTTACTCACTTGTTGCATAAATAACTATTAATGCTTCTACAAGTGAGGGTTTTCAATTTTAATTGGATTTTTATATTGCATTAAGCTATAATCTAATCAAGAGGGAAATTTATATACAATATGGACAAAAGACAATATTTAACGAGTACAGCAGAGCATTAATGAAGAGCAAGGGACATCCACTCAAGAGTTTGAAATCACCCGCAATACTTTGAGGCACATACAAAGAGGTCGTTCAATTTTTCCCTACAAGATATAATTAGCCGATAGATCATCAAACTCGGCTGAACTATTGTATTCAAGAGAAGTCAAAAGGCAACTTTGTTAATAAACTGATGATGAAGGCGAAGCCCACTTTCACTTAAATAACTTTATGAACAGAAAAAATACCAGATTTTGGGGAAGTGATGGATTGATGATTTACATCGGAAAGTGTGCTAGGTCCGTACTTCTTCGAGGATGATAATGAAAATACGGTCACAATTAGCGCCTAATAATATCGCGATATATTAAGAATTTTTGTGTTTCCTGCTACTGAGAACACAGCTGGAATGTGGTGGCAGCAAGCAGGGGCAAGAATTTTCAGTTTCGTTCGCCGTCACATTGCCCTGATCTGACAGTACAAGATTTTTTTTGCGGATATTTGAAACAGCGAGTGTTTAACGAACTTTTGCTGAGCTAAAGCACAATAATCGTCAGTTAATTCGAGTCAGTTTGCAAGCAGTTATGGAGAGTGCCATAAAAAGAGGAAATAGGAAAATTTGAAAGATCTTTAATTTTTAGGTCAAAATTTTTTTAAATATGTGTACATTATAATGTTGAAAAGAATATTATTATATAATATAAGGTCATCTTTAAAACTAGTAAAGTAACTTTGTCCCATCCTGTCTTCAAAAAAGACAAATACTCAGACTCACTAAATATATTACAGAGATAATTTATAAATGGCAAAATATGGATAGCTCTACTGTGAATTCCCTGAGGAACAGTAGATATGGTAAGTGAATAAGTTTTTATATTATTAAGCCGATAGAATGTATTTAATTTATATTCAACTCTAAGCTTTGTTCCCGGTACTATATCGAAATATGCCGGTGCAATTTTTTGCAAAAAAATATAACTGGGCTTGGAAGAAATTTGGAAACTTCCAAGTCGATGGTAATTGGTTTTATATCTTTTTAGCTTATAGAATGTATGTACCGTCCGATTTAACTAAAAGCAAAATAGCGCTTGTCAAAATTGAAATATGATGATCTAAAAATGACTTTTAACAGAAACATTATTGTAGATTCTATATTCAATACGACAATTGCACGCAAATATGACAGATTAATCCAAAAAATGTGTCTTTACAAATTGCTAGTTAAAACTTTTTCAATTTCACCGAACTATAAATGGCGTAAGTCAAAACTCAAATTTGATGATCAGAAACTGACTTTCAACAGAAACATAATTGTTAATTTTATATCCAATACGGCAAACAAGTGAAAATATTACAGAGTGATTCTAAATAAAAGGTGTAGGGTTACTTGGAGCAAGGAAAGTCTGAGGATTAAGGCAGTTGTAAAGGAAAACCAGTTTTCATTACCCTGGATATGGATATATAAAAAAATAATAATAACGATTTTTTTACGTCGGTACACATACATTAAACGTGAATAAAGTTCCTGTTCTCCCTTTGAGGAATTCTTCTTATAAGAATTGAGTTTTTCTTAAATTTATTTAACACCCAGACGTTAAATAAATTGTTAACCCTTATTTTTTTATTTATTTAACACCCAGACGTTAAATAAATTGGTGACCCCGACGTTTTTTTTTTATTTATTTAACACCCAGACGTTAAAAAGGTTTCTTCACAAATTCGTAATTAAAACTTTGCCAAAGAGAAAATGCTGGTAAAAACCCAAATTTGACGATTAAAAACTAACTTATTACAGAAACATGATTATAAGTTGCATATCCAACAAGACAACTGAATTAAATTAAGACACTTCAATACTAAAATTTGCTGCTTTATATATTAGTAATTAAATCTTGCAAAACATACTGAAGGAGAAATGGTTATGGTCAAAATTGAAATTTGACGACCAACAACTGACATTTTGCAGAAATATGGTTGTAGATTCCATGTCCAATACGAAAATTGGATGAAAATTCAATCTTAGGAAGTGTGTTTTTAAAAACTATTAATTAAAACTTTTAAAACTTCACGTCAAAGCTCAAATTTGATGATCAGAATTATCTTTTTGCAGAAACATGATTTACAATTTTATATCTAATATGACAAGTAAGTGAAAATTGGACAGAATAAACCTAAAAAGAGTATCTTCACAAATTACCAATTAAAACATTGCAAACTTCACCAAAGGAAAAATGGGGCTGGAAAAAACTCAAATTTAACGATTAAAAACTTACTCATTGTAGAAACGTGATTACAGGTTACATATCCAACATGACAAAAGAATAAAATTTAGATAGATTAATCTTAAAATATGCGTCTTTGTAAATTACTAATTAAATCTACTGAGAAGAAATGGTGATGGCCAAAACTAAAATTTGATGACTGATCAACTGACTTTTTGCAAAAATAAGGTTATAGATTCTATGTTCAAGAAGAAAACATGACAGCCAATATAATGTATTTAATTTGTATTCAACTTTAAGCTCGGTTCCCGAGTATATTTTGAGATATGTCGGTGAGTTTGAAGATTTTTGCAAAAAAAAATGCTTGTTCTTTGAAGAAATTTGAAAGGTTCCAAGTCGATTGCAATTGTTTCTAAATATTTTTCAGCCAAAAAATGTATTTAATATGTTCCCGGGAAAATTAATTTGCCGATGTGGGGTCTAGATTTTTACAGAAAAATAATTATGACTGCGTTTTGACGAAGTTTGAAAAGTTTTTTTGTTGCATTGATAGAAGAACTTGTTCTAACATAATTTTGGTGTGCTGAATCCATATATGATGTTATTTTTCTCCCTAAGCTACCGTTTTTATGCAATTCAACATTGAACATTTTTCGAAATTTGCATATTTATTATACCTGTTACATGCATAACAAGTCATAAATCACATATGAGCGTAGAAATATAGTCATATTATGACTAGAATGAAGATTGATACCTTACAGTTCAGGTATGTTCTATTCCGGCAAAAATTTGCGCTTGTAGCTCTTGCGTTTGTGTACTTGCTCAGGGCAATCTGGTTTATAGTCCAGCAGTAGCCCGCCATTATATTCCTGTCCCATCACCCCTAGTTAGAGCTCTTTCATGATCATTAGGTCCTGGTGGAAGCGTTCACCTTGTTCGTCACTTACAGCCCCAAAGTTTTCTGGGAATTTATCAAGGCTACTGTTCAAGAACTGGACCTTGATGCTCATGTTGCAACCCAGTTAGCGGAAAGACAACAACTTCCAGTAAATAAAAGCTCGTAGTTTACGCACAAGTCACACGTCTAATGGTTGTTTTCCTTTCAACGCATTCGAGAAGAAATATATGTTTTCGGGGCGAAAAAGGTGACTAATTTCAAGATATTTGCGCGGCAACTAATGATGCGCCCGTACACGCCAGCTCGACACCTATTCAAAATATCAACAAAAGGAAAACATCAGGTTATTCATGAGGTTTTATGCCACAAAAGTATGCTGAACTAAATTTAAATAAAACAGAAAAATGAGGCGAAAATTTTAGATGTCGAAATTGGCGGAACGGGCGCGATTGGATAGCTATTCCTCGGCACCTGAGTGAAATATTTAAAAAAAAACGGAAAATGGGAGGTTGTTCGTGAGGTTTCTGGCTACAAAAGTATAGTGAACTAAATTTTGAGAAAACAGAAAAATGAGGCAAAAATTGTATATGTCCAAATTGCGTGACTGGGCAGCTATTCCTTTGCACCTGTGCAAAATATAAAAAAAAACGAAAACCGGGAGGTTATTTGTGAAACATTTGGCTACAAAAGTAGGCCAACCCCATCGCTCTAACGTTTTTCATTAGCGAGCAATTAAATAAATTAAACATCAAAGTACAGAAATAATGAAAAATCAAAGTGTCAAATTGCATGATAACCGTAGCTTGCAGAAGAAAACTGATTCCAGATTTGAAATCAGCATTGTCAAAATACCCAGAATCAGTTCAAACATCTCATGCAACAGGAAATATTTTTTTTTGTTGCCCAGTGTTATTTTTATTTATTTTTTCGAGCCATAAAAAATCAAAATCGTTATAATCTTATTCTTTTTTCGCAATGGATTATTTCAAAATCTAAGTATGTGGGATTTATAGATTTTTACAAAATTTTCATTTAATTATTTAGGCTGGTTTTAAAATATTCATGAAATTGGGTTTGATCATTTTTTTCCTCGAAAATACTTGATACATAGAAAAACTTTTGATGGTACAATCCAGTACCATAATGTAATGTCATTTTTTATATTTTTGAGATATCGTTGAAACGCATTTTCGTGGTCCACTCAGAATTCTATGTGGCCCCTCCAATATTGTTTTCTTTGAGGCCCTCTGGGAAATATTAAAATATGGCTCACGATGAGAACCGCTGCCCTAGACCTGTGATGGCGAACCATTTCAAGAAGTGGGTAAAATTTTGTTTCTTATTTTCTTCATTATAGCTCGTGGGTCAGTGGCACTGAAAGGGGTAAAAAATACCAATAATTTTTAAACACCGAAAATTTGTTAGCAGAAAAACTTGTCAGTTGACTACTTTTTTGGTTCTCATGTTTTAATAAAACTCACCGAGTAGATGCATAAGACCAAAAAAATGGACGATTAATTGTTTATTTTATGTTCTTCTACAGGTGGAGTAAATATAAATGCGACCAATAGATGAAATCGTCTCCCAATTGTTGTTTTAGGTTCTTCGACTGGCGGTTCGGTTATCATTGTAGCATGTTGATGTGGCCATCACCTAACTTTCTCTGCTATGATGGAGACTTTGCAAATTTATCGATGTTTCTCAACAATTAGTGGGATTTCGAAAAAGCTATTCTTTTCAAAATGAAGAAAAAAATATAGAGCCCCGTTAAAAAAAAAAAAAACTGAAGATGTACATCATTGCGCTTATACGTGATCATGGATTAATAATTCAATGTGATTATTTCTAATATTGTTTATAACAATAATAAATAACAATAAATAATGTTTATAACAATAAATAAAATTTGTGTTATACCAACAAAGTAAAAGTGTCTTATTATGATTATTTCTAACCAAGAAATGTTTTTTTTTAACATTTATCGGTAAACTCTACAATAAAAAGTTATTTCAATATTACCACCCGCACAGGGATAAAATTCGGGAATGCTAATATTTATAATTTATATTAACCCTACAGTTGACAATTAAAGCCTATGGATTTCAAAAATTAGGAAAAAGTTTAGGTTACCTTTAAAAAAAACTGAAGATGAGTATCATTGCGCTTTCACGTTATGACGAAGAAGAAATTTAATGTGAAATTTTTATATAGCAATTCTAACCCTTTCTAACATTTTTCAGTTAACTGTACAATATTAAAAAAAAAATTATCAATATTTTGATACCAGTGGTATCTCACAGGGATAAAATTTGTGTCAACTAATATTTATAATTTGTATTAACGATATAGTTCACTGTATAAGGTATGCGAAAAAACTTGCAGATTACTTCCAATTATGTGTTGTTTTTATTGTGTCATTTTATTTCTGTACCAGTTTCGGTTTAATTATAAACCATCTTCAGCAAAAACTACAAATCATGACTTTATAATTAGTTACATTTGATTTTAAAATGTTATCGGTTAAATATGAATACAAATTATATATCTTATACAATAGTTCCGTCCGCAGACATTACGTTAGGAAAACAATCTTATATTTTTAGTTCTAATCGCCAGGATTTTAGAGATTGCAAATTGCTGTCCGATTCATAACATATTTCATGTAAATTCTACAATTCTTTGATTTATATTTATTAAGGATAGTAATATGAAATAGATATTAATTCTATTAAATAAAACTTACTTTAGTTTTTGTAAGTTTAAATAAAAAAAAAACACACACATAAAAAACACACACATAATCATCTTGCAGAAAATCATTTGCGCCCATATTATGATTATTTGATATTTTATTTCGTAATTTTTCTTTATGTTTTAACTATACTACCTATAATATTATTACTACTTTCATTGATACAACGACCAAAAATAGTGCATCTGTTCCAATTTATCTCAATCGCTTTTCATCCACGAATGATGTATACTGTTGACCGTTTCCTGATCACGGCCCACTGATTTCAGACCGCAATTAATATCACGGCAATAATAAATTGAGAGCGCCCGAAATATTAAGCCCACAGACAATGAGAGATATTCACTAATTATCTTATCAGTGACCGTTAGAGGTAAAGCTTCATTTTTTCTATCTGTCCGATGGCCGAAAATTCCTGCCCTAGTTTGTGATTAATGATATCTGCACGACACATATCTATTTTATATCTTTGCTAGAGCCACGGCTACCAACATGTCGAGCGCATTAATTTTTGACGATGTTATCTCCAATGGATTTTATTATTAAAATTCGTTCGCGGCCTTATCTACGACGATTTAAATTTTTCTAATACCAAAAGTGCGTCAGCATTATAATAATAGCTTAAGACAGCCCAAGATTAATTACTGATGATTATTTTGATAATAATCGAGAATTACTTCAATCTACACCATACTTATTACTTTAGGTTTTACGAAAATAACAAGAGAATTGTTGCGACTGTTAGTACGTGGGAATCCATAATTACCCTTCTGCAACTTCTTACAGAAAATATAAGAAACGCATGATATATTTTTCCTCTGAAATGTTAATATTAATAAAAACAAACTTTTAAGAAAAAAATATATATTATTATTAATATCAACTCTAAAATTCTATTATAAATAAATAAATTTAAGATAAAATGCGTAATAACTCAAGAAAACTATGTTCTGTTTATTATAAACCAGAACATGGAAAAATGATATGTGTAATAAAAATAACACCAAATAAATATAAACTATAGTTGCAAAATAAACGAAAAAACGTGTGTGATATCAACAATGTGTATTTTATTGAAAAGTTACTGAAAAATAGTAGATTATATATCAAGGGAGAGACATTTTTCCTGAGGTGCAAATTTGTATCCCGAGGGCGAAAGCACCAAGGGAAACATAGTATTCTCTCCCAAGGTATGTATACTATTTTTTCACAAAGGGGATATTTTAAGAGAAAAACGTTCGTTTCTAAAATATAATTCTATAAAGAAACGAAGACGAAGCCGCGACAGTTAGAATAAATAATGGAACCTTATAGGGAGAGAAATGATTAGTTCTCTGCCTAGGAAGAGAAACGTAAATATATGTTTTTTTACACTTGTACCTCGTCAATCTTCTTTTATTTCTACATTCTGCACAATTTCATCTTTGACTTCTTCCTCTATTCTTAAAATATTTTTTTATTCTCATACGAATTTCCCTTAAAATATTTTGATTAAAAAAACTAATTCTTAGTTGTTCGTCTTTTAATTGATAAGCTAATGTATCCAGAAATATTATTCGTAACATATAAATGTTTTTTTCAACATTTTCTTAAAATATACCTTGAGAATTTATACCGGCAACATTGAGCATCTTATAAAATTGTATTACTTGCAGAATTATACGATGCACACAATTTATCGACAACGTCAACTCCTTCCTTTGTCTTATTGTAAAATCTGACCATCACAGGCTTAGTTTTAACACGTGGTTGGGTTAATTTCATCATCATAATGCATCCTTGATACAAGAAGCACTCTTTTTCTTTTTTTTTGGGATTTAGGAAACTAATGTACTGAAACCGAACATGCTTGTTTACTATTCAAAAGCTCTGCAGGAATTCCATACCTATTCCTACAACCGTTTGCTTATGATTTTTTATTAAATCAAAATCTAGATCAACAGTTCTGAACCAATTATCAATGGAAATATTCCTCCCTGTAACAGAAATTGAGCCGGATGGTCGTTTCACCATATTATCTAAAGTGTTTGCTACTTT
This sequence comes from Ocypus olens, assembly GCA_910593695.2. Taxonomy (NCBI): domain Eukaryota; kingdom Metazoa; phylum Arthropoda; class Insecta; order Coleoptera; family Staphylinidae; genus Ocypus; species Ocypus olens. Next base: position 42,923,933 of record OU343055.1, read on the forward strand.
AACTCTAAATGTTGCACAAATTTCTCTAATGGGTTCACTGGGGCAATTGGAGCAATTGGGACTGAATGGATGAATTTTGGCCTTAAAGCGCATCGACATCTAAGGTCATTCGCGCAGCAATTGGGATAATTGCCCATAAACTCAAATACATAATCAAAAACTCTGATGTATTTATAAACTTAAAATGCAAAGTGTGCAACGCCTGCATACTGTTAGGGGCGACGTATAGGTTAGAAACAATGACTTTCATAAAATAAAAATGCAAACAGATTGAGATCGAACGAGCAATGCTAGCTTAAGGGATAAAACCCAAAATCTAGAAAATCTGTAAGACTACAAAAGTAACAGATGCACATAATAGGAAGAACTGCAGAAGTGAAATGGTAAGGTCTATTCTCTTCAAAGAAAAATGGTCCACATCAAACAGTAATACGTCTGGGATGCATTTTCTTCTCATGAAATACATGTGGATTTTCGTCATTCCAAATGCGACAATTTTGCTTCTTTACGAAGCCATCAATATGAACATGGGCCTCATCGCTGAAGATGTTTTTATTGGAAAACTCACTGTTCAAGTGTTGCTCAATGACATTCTCTCTGCTGTACAGTCAGAGAAAATACAAATGCGAAACTAGCTCGACGAGGGAATGCTGCCGCATGTCGGTGCTTGGTTCGGTCGAAACCCGTCCCCACTTAAAATACAATTATGAGGTAATAAAATCTACAAGCCTAGTTCACTTCTCGCCCTTGAGTGATCGACTGACGGAAAATTTTATTTCGTTATATGATTTCTATCAGTTAATGCCATATCTGTGATTTTTTCATCTTCCAATTTTTGTTTATTTTGATATTTTTTAAATATATTTATCAACAATACAGTAATTTTATATAAAATTATTGGTAATATTTTAGTAGTAATTTGTTTTCAGTTTCGTATAAATATTTTGCCAAGATACCCTCGAAAAATAAGATTTTATTTTTTTAATCACTAAAAATTATTATAATAATCTGTAAAATTCACATATATTTTTTACCCAAATAAAAGTTTATTTAGTGTATTATTTTTTTTAAGTTTAGCCATTTATTTTCGCCCTTTCTAACCTTGAAAAAAATTACTTAATTTGGTATTTGGGATAAAAATATTTATGATTTTTTTTCATATTTTTATAGTGGTTAAAAACAAAAACCCGTTTTCCGAGGGTTTCATGGTCATATCTTGACAAAAAATTGGGTTGTTTATACGAAACTGAAGAAAAATTAATACTGAAATACTAATAATAATTTTACATAAAATGACTGTTCAAATATTAGTTATTCGAATTTTTGAAGTTGTCGCACCAAACGTTGAAAGATGAAAAAATCACATAGATTGTATTTATTGGTAGCAATCATATGACGAAATAAAATTTTAAATTACACTTTTTTAAGACTTTTAAGCATTTTTTCCGGGCCAATTTTTTTAGTACTCTTAATACTCTTTGGCATTTTTTCCAAGACAATTTTTTCCAGTATTCTTTTTGGCATTTCTTTAGTTCACTTTTCAAGACTTTTTAGCATTTTTTTGGGACAATTTTTTTAAGTACTCTTAAGACCGTTTTGCATTTTTTCTAAGACAATTTTTTCCAGTACTCTTTTTGGCATTTTATTCAGGACAATTTTTTCCAGTACTCTTTTTGGCATTTTATTCAGGACAATTTTTCCAGTACTCTTTTTGGCATTTTTTCAGTTCACCTTTTCCAAGATATTTTAGCATTTTTTTGGGACAACTTTTTTTAGTACTCTTAAGACTCTTTGGCATTTTTTTCAAGACAATTTTTTCCAGTACTCTTTTTGGCATTTTATTCAGGACAATTTTTTCCAGTACTCTTTTTGGCATTTTTTCCAAGACAATTTTTTTCAGTACTTTTTTGGCATTTTATTCAGGACGGTTTTGCATTTTTTCTAAGACAATTTTTTCCAGTACTCTTTTTGGCATTTTATTCAGGACAATTTTTTCCAGTACTCTTTTTGGCATTTTATTCAGGACAATTTTTCCAGTACTCTTTTTGGCATTTTATCAGTTCACCTTTTTCCAAGACATTTTAGCATTTTTTTGGGACAACTTTTTTTAGTACTCTTAAGACTCTTTGGCATTTCTTCCAAGACAATTTTTTCCAGTACTCTTTTTGGCATTTTATTCAGGACAATTTTTTCCAGTACTCTTTTTGGCATTTTTTCCAAGACAATTTTTTTCAGTACTTTTTTGGCATTTTATTCAGGACAATTTTTTCCAGTACTCTTTTTAGAATTTTATTCAGGACAATTTTTTCCAGTACTGTTTTTGCCATTTTTTTTAGTTCACTTTTTCAAGACTTTTTAGCATTTTTTTGGGACAATTTTTTTTTGTACTCTTAAGACTCTTTGGCATTTTTTCCAAGACAATTTTTTCCAGTACTCTTTTTGGAATTTTATTCAGGACAATTTTTTCCAGTACTCTTTTTAGAATTTTATTCAGGACAATTTTTTCCAGTACTCTTTTTGGCATTTTTTTTAGTTCACTTTTTCAAGACTTTTTAGCATATTTTTGGAGACAATTTTTTTTAGTACTCTTAAGACTCTTTAGCATTTTTTCCAAGACAATTTTTTCCAGTATTCTTTTTGGCATTTTCTTTAAACAAATTTTTTCAGTGCTCAATTGGCATTTTTTTTAGGACATTTTTTTCAGTACTCTTTTTCAAGACTAATATGGCATTTTTGTTTCAAGACAATTTTCTTCAGTATTCTTTTCCAAAACTCTTTTTGGCATTTCTTTTTCAAGACAATCTTTTTAGTACTCTTTCTCAAGACAAAATCGTTACTTCTACAGCAGGCTTTCTATAGCATAACATAATTCAAAAATTATATAATTACGTAACACCAAGAATAAAAGTTATTTTAAATTGTTTCGTGAATACATGTCTGAATTTAACTTTATGTATTTTATACCTGACGTGTCCAATATTGTAAAGGCAATATTGATCTAATAAAATTGTATATTATTCTATTCTATTTTTAAGACTCTTTTAGGCATTTTTTTTAGACAATTTTTTCCGGTACTCTTTTTGCCATTTATTTTCAGTACTCTTTCAAGACTACTTTTGGCACTTTTTTTTTCAGGACAATTTTTTTCAGTTCAATTTTTTTAGTACTCTTTTCGGTATTTTTTTTAGACAATTTTTTCCAGTACTCTTTTTGGCATTTTTTTCCTGGACAATTTTTTTTAGTACTTTTTTTCAAGACATTTTTTTTTCAAGATAATTTTTCTCAGTACTTTTTTTCAAGACTATTTTTGGCATTTTTACTTTCTCCGTTACGAAGTACGAGAAAGTATTGTGATCGTGAAAAAAATTTGGTATTTGGGTCAATAATATATGTGATTTTTACAGATTTTTAAAATAATTTTTTAGTGGTGAAAAAAATTATATTTGAAAAAATCTTATTTTGGGGCTTCTCGGGTCATGTAGGGGTTTTTTGATATACGGCTACTTTGGTTTAAGGGCACATCTAATAATATTTTCATATTTATTTAAAAATCTGTGCCGGGTGGCATTTTGATCATCTTATCTCGGGATACCCTTTTATTATCTCATAAATGGATTTTAAGCAGGAACGGGTTTCGACCGAACCAAGCACCGACATGCGGCAGCATTCCCTCGCCGATCGAGTTTCGCATTTGTATTTTCTCTGACTGTACATAGCCTGTAAGCTTTACTCGATTTTGTAGGCATGAAGACATCTTTCCTGAGATTACACTACTTATAGCTTCTCGAAATGTTCAATTCTTGAGCACGATTCCGAATGGTTTTCCCGAATTGTATAAAGTATAAAATTACAGTAAAACAAACAACTAATAAAGTGGAAGTATGCTATTTAAAAATAGTGAACATGATTACGAGTCATGAATTCTCGGTTACATTCTGGCGAAAAGCCTTGATGTTTTTTCAACTTTTTAGACACTCTTGGAACATTTTGTTTACCAATAATTGACACAATCGTGGAACTCAAACTTTCACCATGTTTCAAATAATGTTTAACAATAACAATGCATTCTTGTGTCGAATGATGATCCATTTTTATTAATAACAGACTGCCAATCATCAAACTATCATAATGGTTTGACTGTCAAAGCACAACAGCAAAAATGGCCCCAAAGTTAAATTTTCTGCTCTTGTTGGGATACTTTTTATTATGCGAATGGAAATTAAAATGCAACATAGATAAGTTCAATCAAACTTGCATTATGAGTGGTTTACAGATCCCCGAATACAAACTGGAAAACATTTCATTGATTTAACAATTGCAAATCACTTGCCGATATGTCTTGGCGATTTTAATTTTAAGTTCCTAAATTTAGATCAATTAATATCAGAACTTACACGCCTTAACTGAGTTGACCATCTCTTTTGGACGTGATATTAGTAGATACATCTCTAAACATCTCTAGTCATGATAGAATAACAGACTTGCACATATCATCTGTAAATAATTTGTACCATCAGAACAGATCATAACTCGCCCCATGGCGAATACAGAGGTATTTTAAAAAAGGACCCACGGTCTTCGCAAACGCCGTTTTTCAGGTTTACGGGGAATGTTTTCATTTTTGCGACTACAGCGCCATCTATCATGAATTTAAAAATATATCTCGGATAAAACCTACATAATTGTTGGTGTAGAATAGGTGTTTCTACTTGGGATTTCCCCTTCCCTACTCCTCGGGGGCGGGGATAAAGAACATTTTGTAGGATTGGATGCCCCCCTCGAAACCATTTTTTTGTGTACGAAGCATATTTGTCGAGATATTCCAGTGGATAAATTAACTATTATTATCATAACAACCGTAGAAGCGATAATTACAATTTATAAGTTTATGGAAGTAACATTATCCTGCGCGAATGACCATAGATGTCGATGCGCCTTAAACCCAAAATTCATTCAACATTATCCTGAAATTTTATAACGTCTGTGAATTGACTTGAATTTACTTCAATATTAAATTATTATATTATAAATTATTTTGGACTTTTTCTGACTTAACTCTGTGAACATCATATAATGGGAACCAAACAACTAAAGGAAAAAAGTAACGAACAAAAAAATTGCATAAAATCAATACTGTCTTGAAGTTAAAATTTTTCCATTTCGTATAATAAAGCCTAACGAATGCGTAAACTTGTTGCATACATACATTAAATACTCAGTAAATGTGTATAATAATATTAATAATAATAATAACGCTCTATCGGGTAAATAGAAATAAAACAGACGTTAATGATAGTAAACGTCAGTTTATTGTGTGACATTGATAACATTGTTGTTTCAACAAATAATTCTGAGTGAAAACAGTGAAAATAGCAGCGACAGCAATTTTATAAGTACACCGTCTAATATTGTAGATGTTGCGTGCTCTATCGCGCTGAATTTGATACCGGAAGAATCTAAGATAAAGTACCAGAAGCAGTATAAAAATTCCAGGTTTGTGCAAGTAACAACAAATTGGCTAGTACAGAGAATTGTTGTTTACTTATCAATAAACATCTTTCAGAAAATGTTTTATTATCATTATTAGGATTTATTACAAAATGCTTACATTTAATTCAAGCGTGCGGATAATTATTAATATTTTTGTTTTAATCTTTTAAATTTAGACATAAGAAAATATATCTATGGCGATTTCAATAGACCAATGGTGGAGAACGTTTTTATGTGAGCGTGCCAAAAATTTGCAAATAGTATTTATCGAGTTGCTGCCGTGCAGAACATTTTTTAATGTGCTATGTTATTAAAAATATACTTAATACAAAATTTTATTCAGAAAATTAAAAACATGAACATTACATTCTTTAAAAAAATAAAATTATAAACATAAGTGATACAAACTGTGATTTTTGCTGTTGTAACAAGTACTTTATATTTCGACACTTTTAGTAAAACACAAGCCGAACTAGATGAATCAGTCATTCCATTTCTAAAACTGTCTATCATAAAATTCATTTCCAAAAATTACTTACAAGCATATAGGAAAAAATCATAGCCATCGATAGTTTTTTTAAACGACTACAGGTGATGGCATTGCAAGTTGTTACTATTTCCTCTGCATTCTTTTGAAAAACGACCAGCTATCGATCATTTTCAATTGTTACTAACCCATTTCTCAAATCGACACATTTTTGTTTAGATATGGAACAGGTTTGAAAATCGATTAATTGCATTTTTATATTTTCCAAAATCAACCACTTAAAAATCTCCAAACTAAGTTATATGCTGATGTTGTCTAGATGTAAAATGAATTTTGTTATGTGAAAATTGATCTGATGAGATATAATAAGATCGAAATATCATATAAGCTGTTAGAATTATCGCTATTTGACGGTTCCTTATTGTCGGTGAATTGTTCCACTCAATTAAAGAATTCGTGCAACGTTTGGACAATAGATGTTTGTATCTATTTTAACGTTATCTGGAGATTCTAGATCTTCAAAGACTGTTTTTGTGTTAGCAATTCATTTGTAAGTATTGGAAATAATATCACGATGAAAAATTTACAATTTAGATTCGAATGCTTTGATTAAATTAAATATGACAATAACCTTGCACATTCAGTTAATTTAAATGTAAGCATAAATCGGTAAAAAAACATTAATTTGAAAAACCATTAATTGATATAGGTTATATTTTTCAATAATTGTAAAAAAAGTCTAACTTTATCTAAATACTGAATGAATCTTTTTCAAGACTTAACCTCGGATGTTTTTGTGCATAAGTAAACTATTGTACTCTGGATTTACACCATTTAATAATTCTAAAAAAATAGTTTTATTTAGAGCTCTTGCAGATATAAAATTGCTAATTCGTTGCGTAAATAAGAGACAAAACTATTTTCCTTTCCAGTCATACTGCAAGTACCATCAGAAACAATTTTGGAAAGATCTATTTCTCGTTTAGCTAGCTTTTACTAGTCATGTTAAGTGTAACAATTTTATTTAAAACTAAAACCAAAAGCAAAAACTCGAGCAAAAACAAAATATATAGGCCATACCAAGGAAAATTGTCAGTGTATAAAATAATATCGCTTCTAGATCGTTCACGTGTCAGCAAAATTTTCGTATGAGCCACCTCTGGCACGAGTGCCATAGGTTCGCCAATAGACTATTAAAATGGAACAAAACTTAAACATTTCTTGCACACGTCCAGAATTAAGGAAAGTTGCGAAGAATCCGATACACAAAGTACTTCCAAGTAAGTCGAAACCAATTTATGCATACAGTATGCTACGTGCTTGCTTAAATGTTTACAAAAATTTAGAGGTTATGTTTACAATTCACACACGATGTATCGGGTGGATGTATCGCATATTAACCGCAATTCATGATGCGCTACATACGCATTATCGAACATTTTTAGTATGTAACACATTGGAGCCTTCCAATTATGGCGTGAATGATGTTCATTTTGATGCGACGACACCTGTCATGTACTAAGTACTGCCAATCGTGAATTTCACCAAGAGCAATGTAACAATAACGATCATTGTTAAAGTGTTTTTGATGTAAAAATTATTAAACCAAAGAAAATAATTTTGTTTAGGTACTCAGTCGCTGCAGAAATATTATGTATTGAATATGTGCTAAAATGTTTGTTTAGTATTGATTTACTGAATAATTTCGTGAGTTAAACATCCCATAAATAATCGTCAATTCCGTCGGACTGGATGTAAACGACTTGAAACCCCGTGTGCGAGAGTGAGAGTGTGAGTGCGCGTGTGCATGTTGACCAGATTATAATATAGAATTAAGCAAATGCGGTGTTATTAAATTTTAAAGGTAGGTCTTTATCCAATTAAAATAATAATTTAGCTCTCTTATAAATATTTCGCTGTCAAGTAATGTGCACCTGACGGCCATGACAACGAGTGCCACCCGCGTTTCTCGTTCGGTGCTTCTTCTTCTACTCCTTCTCGGAACTTGAGGAATTCATTATTCAATCCGCGTCAGCTTAACGTGACATACAATTCTCAGCTCTCAGTTCTAGTAAATCAAAATCTTAATGCGCAAAGGTGTTTAAATTGTTCGCTCGCACCCCGATGAATAATAAAAATGGAGAAAATTATATATACGTATATATAATTATAATAGTGCATGCCTTGGAAGAATTTACGATGGCCACCCCCGGCGGAAGTGTCGTGATTTTAGTTCCTGCGGCGATCTCTTATCGAGAATTTTATTTTATTTGTATTCAACATGCTCTTTGGAGGCGACAGAACCCCCTACCACCCGGCAAAAACGACCCTCTCGGGCACGAAACGCTTTGTTTTAATGTGATGTATGTAGAACGGTTTCCACTAATTTATCGCTGCTTACATAAAAAAACTACGTTTGTATTCGTTTTTTCATTGAATATTTGTTCAGTTCGGAGTTGTATTCTAAGGTTTTGAGGTGTATCAATATACTCAAGTAGGTCAATATTTCACAAACTTATCTGACCGCGTCCCAATAGACTATTTCATAACAAGGGCCGAAAGTGGCAAATAGGTAGCGAGTGTGAAGTTTGTCGCAGCGTAGAGCAATATGATGTCATACGTTTGCCCAAGTTATGAACTTATTTTCCTGGCACTAAGAAAATTACAAGCGCAACAACACAATTCAGGAATCTGACACACATCACAAAATTGTCAAAATTTGATAGTTTTTCTTGCAACCTCCTATGGCAAATAATATCGCACCAGTGCGATATAGGATTTTGTATGCACGCGTGAAGTGAGTGAATCCTTTTACGATATAATATCGCCCACGTACTGAAATGATATTGTCAAGTCAATTAATTGTGAGCTATTGATTGTTTTTTTTTATGGTGTTATAGGAAATGTACATTATTCACAGTAGCGGCGGCTCGCATATCTTGGAATCGGACGGACGACACGCATCGGCAAAAATTGCTTAACACAGTTGTAAACGACTCAACGCACATTTATCCGTTCCATGCCGTACCGATAAATGTGCTTTCACTCGTTTACAACTGTGTTAAGCAATTTTTGCCGATGCGTGTCGTCCGTCCGATTCCGATAAGTGTGCGCGTAGCTTAAAACGGAGATGACTTTCGTGCTGCACTACTTACTCTTATAGAAGAAGCAACTATTCCGCTGTTGGTAAAATTTTCTTCCGCAGCCTCCTCGTCAAACTTCCACGAGCCGCCGCTGATTCACAGGCCCGCTCTGTACTTTATTAAAGATAGAGATGAACATAGAAACTCGGCAAGAACTGTAAAATTAAGGGCTTCGTATTTATTATCAGCCAGTTGACTGATTCCTGTCAATTTTCTTGTAATATTAGATAGATATATAAAACCTCTATTTATTATTTATACCTAGTTTATAACATCACACACAACACCAGCAAAACTAAAACGTAAATTACTGCATCACCTTTACAAGCTTCTTTTCAGATAACACTTGAACATTTTTTTAAATTTATTCTGACTGGTTTCGACAGTTACTTCATTATCAAAGTTTGTCATTATTCTAAATAACAATTTGTGAGACAAACCAAGTGTTAAGTGTGTTATTTCTATATAAGGGTAAGAAGCAATACAATTTCGAAGTTAAAATCTGTCGGAATAAAATGTGGAAAGATTACAACTCCGAACATTTCAAATCGCAACATAGAGATTAAAATCACAAACACAATTGTCCACATATCGTAAGAATTAATAAAAAAGCTGCTTAATTTTAATGGTTTATCTTACACAGGATGATTCATTCGCTCTCGGCACTTAATTTTTGCTTATGACTTTTAAGCGAATTGATGGAATTACCTTGGTGTATGAAAAGCACGTCTTAATGGGTTATCCTACTGTAGCCAGCGCCAAACAACCTAAGTTTTGGAACTTTATTTCGGAAAAACTACAAATTTTTGTTTATACTCGTACAACAAGTATGTGTAAAATTAGTCATTACGAAATATTAAAATTGTCACACGTTATTCTTTTTCGCGTCGGCTGATATTTACCATGCTCGATCGGTCGGTGTACATGATTACGCAAATATGGTTGGTCAAAATAAAAAAGCAAAAATATCCTCATAAACTACATGGCATTAGCTATGACGTGACGAAGCTTTTTCTTTCTTTTCGTCTTAGGTTACGAGAAAAAATCTCCTAAACTTTTTTGCAGTTGTCGGTTGCAATAGTACATGATATTATTATTAATAAATATCGCAAAACAAAACATACTGACAAAATCGTCCGTCACGGCTAAACTAGTACTCCTCTGAACATGTGTGCCAAATTTCAAGTCGATTCATCAATAACAGCCTGAGATGTCGTGTACACCGTTTCGAAAACATTTTCGAGAAAAACGCGTTTAAAGTACACTTCCAATTCTCCCTAAACGCTATAGCTCAAACAATACCTCGAATATCTACATGAAACCTTTTCTATATTATTCTAAACACTTCAAAGAACTTTTTTTTTTTCGATTTTTTTAACATTTTACAATAGGATAGCCCCTTAAGTGCTCGTCAATAAATCAAGACATTATAGCCTTAATTCCTTGCTATATGTTTTATTACAGTTAGATAAGACTCCTAACCTTACGTTTCATATGACGATATATGTTATCGTCAAATTAATTTAATTTCAAAATGAGAGTTTGTTATTAACAACAGGCAATTTCCCATTGAAGTTTTACCAAACTAATTCGCAGCTAATGCATACTTAACTCGACTATTACAGCAGGAGGGAAATTGTCATTCGGTATATCCTCCAAAATTGTAAATTTCTGAAAAGTCGCGCCTCGTGACATCATAGCCTTAATTCCTTGCTATATGTTTTATTACAGTTAGATAAGACTCCTAACCCTACATTTCATATGACGATATATGTTATCGTCAAATTAATTTAATTTCAAAATGAGAGTTTGTTATTGACAACAGGCAATTTCCCATTGAAGGTTTACCAAACTAATTCGCAGCTAATGCATACTTAACTCGACTATTACAGCAGGAGGGAAATTGTCATTCGGTATATCCTCCAAAATTGTAAATTTCTGAAAAGTCGCGCCTCGCAAGTTCAGTAAAACTATCAAACATGCTCTTGAGCATTTTCTAGGTAAAATTTTAACTGATAATTCAACTCATGTATAAAATATGCATTTATTATAGCGGTTTTGCAAGCAGTTAAAAAGGTATACACAACTTTGCAAGTGGATAAAAAAGTTGATACAAGTTTGCAAGCGGATAAACTTTATTTAGCTTCATCATGACAATGATCTGAACTTATGGAGTTATATACAGGATGCGAAATTTATCCTGGACACCTGACATATTATGGAAACGAAGATTCTGAGAAAAAAATGTTTCAAATAAAATGTATTTGCCATGAAGGGGCTAATGCAGCAGGCATATTATGTCATCAATAATGAGTAGGTTTTCAAGGTCATTTTAAGGTCAACTTGTGATTTTTAAATGTAAACCTACAATTTGTATTAGGGAATCGAAATCTACGAATTAAAGCAAATAACTTTCATTAAACACATTGTTTCTCCGGTGCTTACTTTTTGCAACATTACATTTTTAAAGAAAATCTGTGGCTGATTTCAAACATTATTTCCGTTGCAATTTACGAAAACTGCAAATAAATGATTTTTTCTCCAGCCGTCCCGAAAATAAAACTTTCGGTATGATTTATTAAATCAAAAGTACCACTTTACATAAATCGTACCGAAAGTAGTTATTTTCGGGATGATTTTGTTTCACTTTCGGAACGATTTCTATACTTTCGGGACGCTTTTTGTTACTCTCAGGACGATTTAGCGTAGATATGTAGGTGGCCTTGATAAAAACATCAACAGTATTTAATTATGCTGCAGAAAAAATATAGTACGTAACTCGTTCCAAAAGTGATTTTACGTGACTCGCAGGATTCCTACTTCCTACCCATCCCGTAAAATATCACTTTCGGAACTTGTTACGTAAATTACTATTAAATTTTATAATAAAACACTTTTAACTTTGTTTTGTATAACTTATATATTTATTTTTGTGACTTAAGTTTCGGTAATACAATTACCATTTTCAAACAAGAAGTGACTTAAGTAACTTAAGTCACAAAAATAAATATATAAGTTATACAAAACAAAGTTAAAAGTGTTTTATTATAATATTTAAAATGTATAACGAAGTAGAAGCCTCAAGCATAAACAATATTACTATTAAATTGTTTATTAGGTGTTTCTTAACGTACATGTATAATCAAGCCAATTACAACTAGCGCCAAACGCCATTTAGGATTTTTTTGTAACGCGCGGATCCGCGGCTGACCTCAAAAATATAATTCTTTGAGATTGGATTGGATTGGATTGAGATCTAATTTTGTTGAGATTGGTCATAATTCAGATGATGGTGGAGGCACCAAAATCCGTGGCTAGAAAGTTGTGGCCAACTTCTCGTCGGTGAGAGATACCACCATTTTCTTCATAACGAATTACCAATAAAATAATTGAATTTAAGAGTAAGATTGAACATTTGGTATCGATATGATGGTTGTCCAGCGCATTATTCACATACAAGTATTGGATCATAATTATAATGGTCGTTGGATACACGATTTATTTCATTGGCTTGACCTGTTAGATCACCAGATTTTTTTAACGCCCCTTGATTTTTTTATGGAGATATCTTTAAAAAAGTCTACACTCAAGGAAGTATGAAGGAACGGATTGAAAATGCTTGCAATAATGTTCGCCGTTAAACACCTGTTATCGCTTTGTAAAGTTAGCGCCGAAGAGAAAAATGTTCTAGATAAAAGTTATTTCCTCTAATTCGTAAATTCATATGCCTGAATAAAAATTACAGGTTTCCATTTAAAAATAACAAGTTGATCTTGAAATGACCTGAAAAACCTATGCCTACTGCATTAGCCGCTTCATGTCAAATACATTTTATTTGAAATATTTTTTTCTCCGAATCTCGTTTCCGGAATATTCTGGGTGTCCAGGATAAATGCCGCAACCTGTATAGTTTTGTTTAATTCGTTAAATTATTTAAACAAATACCACTTGCTGTCATAATTTTCGCAGGATACATATTATTTTAAGCACCCTTCATTTCATAGTACACTTCTCGAATGAATTGCGATTAGGCAAAATCCATCTCAATTTATTTTTGAAAGCTTCTATGCAGTAACCTAAGAAACATTTACAGAATTAGTTTAAAAGGATGATATAAGCTAAGACAGTTGTTTTTCATTCTATGGCTACTCTTGACCAATATTGATGTTAATGGGCGTAGGTACTTATCCTTACGGAGAAACTCTTTGATCATTTCCGCACTTTCGTATGAAATTACTTCGCCGAATTTAGTGAAATTTTGGCAGTCTTTTCAAGAATATATCCCTAACATTGAAGGTTTAACGAATTCTCTCTGTCATTTGTAATGGCAGCAATAAAATACAAAATATAAATTTTGAAATTTATTTCTTGATAAGTATTTAACATTTTCAAAGACTGACTACTATTTTTGATCAAAATATACTGAAGGAAAAAAAAAATTAATCACTTGAAATTCGTGAAATTTAAGGGCGAAAAACTTTGAAGCGTCTTCTTTAAAGTCATGCATTCGAACTTAAGCATAACCCCTTCCACTCCCTCTAACACCCCTGTGAAAAAGAATGTTTTTTCAGGAAACCTTGTCCAACTTTGACGATGTCTACAGGGTTGGAAAATTTTTATCCACTCGATTCAATATAAAGGCATTAAAACTTGATCAATTCCCTATGCAGGACTCAAAAAACAAAGTTCCTACGACGATTTGGCACCAAGTTATGGGAGTTTGAAAAACAGTGCATTTTGAGGTTTTTCGCACATAACTCAGTGACTTTTCAACCAAATTTGATGATTATTTTGGGAAAACATTCCATTTTGGCTCTACTTTAAGAAGGTAAACTCAGATTGGAATGAACCCTTCAACCCCCGAACAACAAAAAAACACGTTTTTGGGTTTTTGGGCAAAAAACGTCCTACTTTGGCTACGTGTACCGAGTTGGAAAAAATGTGTCGACTCCATCCACCAAAAGGGCATTGAAATGTGTTTAATTACCTGTGCAGGACTCAAAAAACGAAGTTCCTACGGCGATTTGGCATAAAGTTATGGGTGTTTGAAAAAAGTGCAATTTACAAAGGACGAATCTCATAAACATATTTTACAGATAAGACTGTTACTTGTTTCTATTATTATTTTTCTGCCCTGATTATATATTTTCCTTCTTCATTACATGTATTTACACAAATAAGATACTTCTAACGGTTATATAATTTATTTGAAAATAATTATACAAAGAGATTGAAATATGCACATTTTTTTTAATATGACCATCATGTGGCACGGTTTAATGCTACCCAATCGATCTCAAATTTTGTCAGAATTGTTTTCTTATCAATAGATAGAGATCCAATAGGAAGAGATTTGAAAAAAATATATTTCCCACCTTAACCCGCCAATGGTGACCCACTGGTCTGTGAGACCGGGTTTGTCGAATAACTTTATTCTCCGTTATTGTTTTTTGTTGCAATTTCAAGTAACTGCCGCATTGAAGAGCTTAAATTGATTAAATATCCTTGTTTTATTATCAAAGAGTATAAATTGATTAAATATCTTTGTTTTATTATCAAAGAGTATAAATTGATTAAATATCTTTGTTTTATTATCAAAGAGTATAAATTTAAAAAAAATGAACTATTAGTAACACGTTTCAAAAAATCTTCAGTTGAAAACCCCAGTGCGTGAGACCGGCGTCACCATTAAATTTGCGCCACCAATGGCGGGTTAACAACCACGGTAAGCACTTTCATCTAAGCCGAGCCATAATGGGCGACATACACTCGGCGTCAAAAAAAGCGCCACTCGAAAAATCGCGAAAAAACTCGATTTTTCAAACCGTCGTAACTTGGTTCAATTTGGTCGAAAATCGATGAATCTTTTAGTTTGGGAAAGATTCAAGTTTTATCTTTAAGAATGTGTAGTTGATTTTGACCACAAGTCCAACCCACCCCCCGTAACAACTCGATGGAAAAAAAATGTTTCTTATGTTAAAAATTGTCCAACTTTGACAAGCTGTACCGCGCGCAAAAAAATCGGCGGGAAATTTTACCACAATGGCAGAAAAATTTAATCAATTTCCTTCAAATGCCTTAAAAATTCGAGTGGTTTCGATGATTTGGAGCAAAGTTATGAATTTTTGAAAAAAATTACATTGAAAATGAAAACAAGTTGTAAAAATTTAACATTTTTTGTCAATCCAAAAAATTTTTTGTAGGGGTTTTCGTGGGGTCACGGAAGTCTAACGCCCGGTTTCTCCAACGAATCTTAAAATACGTCTTACTTAAGTACGTCTTATTTTTAAGTAGTTCCTTAACTTTCTGTTCTGTTGCACCAAACAAATTTATACATATCTTGCAACGTTGCATTTTCGCGTAAATTTGACAGGCCGTCCTATGTTAAATTAATTTATAACCCTCCTGTTATTGAGTTTAATGTGGTTTAATAATGGCGAAAGTGCGCGAAGCGTGCAAATTTCAGGAAAGAGCGAAATTTATTAGCGTTGCTGGTATCGGTCCACAAAATCGTCAAAAATAAAATAATAAATGCTACAATAAACAAACACAAGGAAGAAGCGTGGGATTCCATCACCCATGAATTTAACTCCCTAAAAAAATGTGGGCGAACATGAAGCATGGAATAGAGATGAGTGTTGCAGAAAGTAAGAGAGAACTGTTAAGGTAGAGGTATAGTGTAACCCAGATTTTATGTTTATCATTAATGAATGAGAAATCGGTTGTTGGGCTGTCGAATCCTTTCGAGAGTAATGTGGATTATCTGCAGTTTCTACATCATCTACATCAAATACAAATGCATCCATCACTTCTAATAAATTATTGGCCATTTCAATGAATATTTCCAGTAACAGGCACACGTTACAAGAATCCGAATCTTAAGATGCCATTTTTGGCGTCTTATAATGTAAGACCTTCTTACAGCTAAGATCTGATTTGTGGTTGGTGCAACATTTTAAGAACGTCTTATTTTTAAGATAGGTTTTATCTAGTTAAGATTCGTTGGAGAAACCGGGCGTAAAACTTCTTAGATCGCAAAATTCCATCGAGTTTCGTGCGAAATTCGCCTAGTTATAGCCAAAAAGGCGCAAAATGTATTTTTTTTTCAAAACTGCATAACTTCGCGCCAAATCATCGCATCGACTTGAATTTTGGAATTTTTGCCTTGCTGACCGATTGAGTCCACGATTTTTTTTGCACACGGTACAAGAAACTAAATTTGCACATTTAAACTTCAAAAACATTTTTTTTCCTTTAGGGGGTGGCAGGGGGTGAAATCGTTTTAGCAACAAAACAACTCATATGACTTTGGAGAGAAAATTTAAAACTGTTCAGACTGCAAAAGTTCATCGATTTTGGTGCAAAATTATTCAAGTTATGGCCAAAAAAGTGAAAAATGTAATTTTTTTTTCAAAAATTCATAACTTTACTGCAAATCATCGAAACGACTCGAATTTTTAAGGCATTTAAAGAAAGTTGATTAAGTTTTTTTGCCATTGTGGTAAAATTTCCCGCCGATTTTTTTTGCGCACGGTACAGCTCGTCAAAGTTGGACAATTTTTTACATAAAAAACATTTTTTTTTCATCGCGTCGTTACGGGGGGTGGGTTGGTGGGGGTCAAAATCAACTACACATTCTTAAAGATAAAACTTGAATCTTTCCCAAACTGAAAGATTCATCGATTTTCGACCAAATTGAACCAAGTTACGACGGTTTGAAAACTCGAGTTTTTTCGCGATTTTTCGAGTGGCGCTTTTTTTTGACGCCGAGTGTATAACCAATTTTCATGTACCATAACTTGTTATAAAAGTGTGTTCATGACCGAACCGAAAATCCAAACCAGAGTTTAAGCCAAACGATTTGAGCTCGCGTTCCAAAAACTGCTTTAAAAACCTTGAAGTTAGGATTTTTTACGATGGAGACATCGCTCGGTATAGAATCTTAGATTAATTAGGTAAAGAGCTGTAATTCTGAAGCAACAACAAAGAAAGAATGCAAAAGGCTTCAAAGATAGTCAGGCAGAAGGTAACAAAAGCAAAAAGGAGGATTTATATAAAGAAGGTGGGCATGGCACATCGTAAAGTGCTGAGAATTTTTGAGCTTAGCTTACATAATTTTATTATAAATATTTATAATTGAATGGCATTAATTTTTTTTATTATATATCCGCCTGATTTGCATTAAAAAATATTCCAAAAAAGTTTTTGAGATTGTAAAAATGATAAGGTTTTTCATCATGTCTTGAAAACACAACTTTAATCATTTTTTTTGCTCATCTAGTGGCCGGATACTTTTTTTTAAGACATCGTTAAATTTAAGATATCCTAAAGTATTTAGTTTAGTTTTTTCTTTCCTTTGAAAGCACAGGGAGTTTTAAAGTTTCTTAATCTTACTTTGATCTTTCACAAGCACCAAGAAGAGAATTAATACAGGTTCAAACAGAAGAGGGGATACATAGATGTAACTTGATTTTGCAGTTTTTACTTTCTCCGATACGAAGTACGAGAAAGTATTACGATCGTGATTTTTTTTTTCAATTTTTTTTTACGGAAATATCCGTTTTGGGGTCCCTAGTTACCATTTCAACAATTTCTGGAAAAATATTGTGTGTGTGCGCGCGCGTGTGTGTGCGTGTGTGTGTGTGGGTGTGGGTGTGTATGTGTGTGTTTGTGTGTGGCTGTGTGTGTGTGGCTGTGTGTGTGTCTGTCTGTGCGCACTGTATCTCAAAAACTAATGGAACAATTGATATGAAACTTTGAACATACGTCTTATTTGATAATCTGAAAAACTGAAAAGCTTTTGGTAAAATTTCGTACATCGGAAGTGGGTGTTTACCTTAACTGTTTTTTGTTTTTTGACAATATTTTCTTAAATATGAAATATATCACAAAAACATTTAAACAAACATTGAAGAAAAAAAAGAAATGAACATCTTGAAAACATTTTTCAAAATCATTTTTATTCGAGAAAAAAATTTATTAATTTTTTTTTATTTTTTGGTTTATAAATATAAAACTATATTAGTTACAGCAAATTTATGTTAATAATAATTGTAGAGAATACTAAAATGAACAACTTATAAAGAATAAGTTTTTTTCGAAATCTCTTTAGTTTTTGAGTAAACTGAGTTTTTGAATTTAAACTATAATTTTTCCATCTTTTATAATTTTGACGTTTTAAACGTCAGTTTCATCCGAGTCTACAAAACGCTCGATGTACATTTAAAATATGATTTAAATTGAAAATAAACCATGAAAGCATAAATATAAATGATACCATCAAGTCGGAGAAAGTAACATGATGGCCACATCACAATTTTTTACTTTCTCCGTTACGAAGTACGAGAAAGTATTGTGATCGTGATTTTTTTTTCAAAAATTTTTTTTACGGAAATATCCGTTTTGGGGTCCCTAGATGCCATTTCAACAATTTCTGGAAAAAAAAATGTGTCTGTGTGTATGTGTGTGTGTGTGTGTGGCTGTGTGTGTGTGTGTGTGTGTGTCTGTGTGTGTGTGTGTGTGACACAGTGCGCGCTGTATCTCAAAAAATAATAGAGCAATTGATATTAAACTTTGAACATACGTTTTATTTGATAATCTGAAGAACTGAAAAGCTTTTGGTAAAATTTCATACACCGGAAGTGGGCGTTTACCTTAACTGTTTTTTGTTTTTTGCCAATATATTCTTAAATATGAAAAATATCACAAAAACATTTAAACAAACTTTGAAGACAACAAAGAAATGAACATCTTTTACTTGAAAATATTTTTCATAAAATCATTGCTATTCGAGAAATAAATTTATATATTTTTTTAAATTTTTGGTTTATAATTATAAAACGATAATAGTTACAGCAAATTTATGTTAATAATAATTGTAGAGAATACTAATATGAACAACTCATAAAGAATAAGTTTTTTTTCGAAATCCCTTTAGTTTTTGAGTAAACTGAGTTTTTGAATTTGAAGTATAATTTTTCCATCTTTAAATAAGTAATTGTGGAGGCTTTCACTTCGTGATACATTTTGAATAATTCAAATAAAACGAATAACTTTGTTAGTATCGCTTTATTAAAGTGATACTAACAAAGTTATTCGTTTTATTTTAATTTTCCATCTTTCATAATTTTGACGTTTTAAACGTCAGTTTCATCCGAGTTTACACAACGTTCAATGTACATTTAAAATATGATTTCAATTGAAAATAAACCCACGAAAACGTAAATATAAAGTCGGAGAAAGTAATATGATGGCCACATCACCATTTTTTCAATATGCATTCCTGTTAAAATGTATGCCTGTTTGCATGTGCACGCTGTATCTAAAAAACTACTACTTGAATGAACATCAAACTTTGAACATAAACCTTATTTGATAATCCGAAGAACTGAAAAGCTTTTGGTAAAATTTCGTACACCGGAAGTAGGTGTTTACCTTAACCGTTTTTTGTTTTTCTCCGATATTTTTTTAAATATGAAAAGTTCTATAAAAGAACTCAAACAAATCTTGAAGAAAGCAAAGAAATGAACATTTTTTGCTTAAAAATATTTTTCGTGAAATGTATGGTTTTTGAAAAATAATAGCAATTAATTTTATTTTGTAATTTTTACTTTCTCCGTTACGAAGTACGAGAAAGTATTGTGATCGTGATTTTTTTTTCAAAAATTTTTTTTGCGGAAATATCCGTTTTGGGGTCCCTAGATGCCATTTCAACAATTTCTGGAAATTTTTTTTTTGTGTCTGTGTGTGTGTCTGTGTGTGTGTGTGTGTGTGTGTCTGTCTGTGTGCGCTGTATCTCAAAAACTAACAGAGCAATTGATATGAAACTTTGAACATACGTCTTATTTGATAATCTGAAGAACTGAAAAGCTTTTGGTAAAATTTCGTACACCGGAAGTGGGTGTTTACCTTAACTGTTTTTTGTTTTTTGCCAATGTTTTCTTAAATATGAAAAATATCACAAAATTTTTTAAACAAACATTAAAGACAACAAAGAAATGAATATCTTTTGCTTGAAAATATTTTTCATAAAATCATTGCTATTCGAGAAAAAAATTTATTAATTTTTTTTAAATTTTTGGTTTATAATTATGAAACGATAATAGTTACAGCAAATTTATGTGAATAATAATTGTAGAAAATTACAAAATGAACAATTTCTAAAGAATAAGTTTTTTTCGAAATCCCTTTAGTTTTTGAGTAAACTGAGTTTTTGAATTTGAAGTATAATTTTTCCATCTTTTATAATTTTGACGTTTTAAACGTCAGTGTCATCCTCTCGATGTACATTTAAAATATGATTTAAATTGAAAATAAACCATGAAAGCGTAAATATAAATAATACCATCAAGTCGGAGAAAGTAACATGATGGCCACATCACCATTTTTGGTTTCAAATTATGAAACGATAATACTTACAGCAAATATATTTTAATAATAATTGTAGAGAATGCCAAAATGAACAACTTATATAGAATAAGTATTTTTCGAAATCTCTTTGGTTTTTGAGTAAATTGACTATTAGAATTTAAAGTATAATTTGTCATTTTCATCTTTCATTTACGTTTTAAACGTCAGTCTCATCTGATTTTACTAAACGCTCTATGCACATTTAAAATGTGATTTCAATTGAAAATAAACCATGAAAGTGTAAACATAAAGTACTATACCTTCAAATCGGAAAAAGTAACACTATTTTTTTATTTTTTTGCCATTATTTTAGAGTTTTAGATCGTATCTTAATTTGAGCTCGTGTTATTTTTGGGGCAAATTATTTTTAGACCAGAATTTTTGTGCTCGTATTTTATATTTTTTGCCTGTTTCTTCGATTTTTTTCCTTTAAATTCTTGATTTCTTTTTATAAATATTCTTTATATTATAAATATTCTTTATATTGGTCCCAATTTTATATTGATGAGTTCTTCCGTTCAGTTTTCGTTTCTTCCGAAGGATGGGAAAAAACGCTCGTAACGTATCCCTGCCTCCCATATATTGGAGCCCTTAATTTTCTCCAAATGTTCGATTGGAAATGTTATTTTGAAGGAACTGTAATCATCAGGATGTTTCGATTGTAGTTTCTTACGTTTAATATTCACGAAACCTCTTTCAGATATTTAGTCATCATATCTTCGGTGGCGTCCTTATCAACTCGGTAAACCCTTCCTTTTAATTGGGGCACCCCGGATGGATGTATCGGATGCTACCCCTACCTTTACATAGTTTTTTTTGCCTTCTGTTCTTAACAATATTCCATCGTTCGTCAACTGTTGATATTTGCGACGAAGATATTATTTTATCATTCTCCGAAATACTCGACGGCCGTTTTTTGTTGTTTTTGTGAAGAATCCCGGGCGTTGTTTGTTTTGGTTTCTTGTGTTGCACCGAATTCATAGCACCATCATTTGGTGTTAAAATGAGTGGGGGATAGTCCACATCAGGCGACACTGCTATATTTGGCTCAGTAGGTATTTGTAAAATATCTTGCCGTTTCTGAACATCACTGCAGATATTTATTTTCAGGTTCGGAACCGATCTATTAATAATTCAATTGGCTCTTTAAGTTCCAATAATTTTATATGTTTTATTAGTATCTTATTTTTCTCATTAATGATATCATTCTTGTTGTTATTTCCTTCAAATAATTTATTTCACTCACCGCTCTATCTTCATGTAAATTTTCATCGATGTTTTGTTGGTTATGTTTATCGTCCGGATTTTTACAGAACACAAATTTATTGTTATTTCCATGTGTTTCCTTCTTTTATTATTGAAACATCCAATATGCATTACATTTGTACACTTTGAACATCTAAGCTTTTTATTATCTTTCACAATTTCTTCTTTCCAAAGTAAACACATACACTTGTGCTCGATTGCTTATTGATAATAAATAATATACTAAATGACCAAATGGACGTGTCAAACTCTTTATTATATAGTTACTTTTACTTATCTTTTACTTATTTAATTCCATATTCAAAATATAAAGTATGTGACTATTTACCTTGCCAATTGCAGTAAATTTCAAAAACCGAGGAATTTCACTTTTTAATTTATTTATGCCAATACAAAATACCATTGAGATAAGAAATTATATTTGCTTAAAATCTGCTGAATCATTTTAAATAACCAACTAATAGAAATTATAAATAAACATTTTTTAATATAAACCTTTATCTTGTAGAGACAAACGATGCACATAAACTGATCACGAACGTGATATTCCATCAATTATTTAAATTCTTGGAGTCAAGATCCTAGATCAAATTAAGCTTGTTAAACCCGCGCTATATGTAAGTGATAATTAATTGATCAATTACGATTATTAACACCATCCTGCGAAATGCTAATTTAAATATTATTACTTAATTATTGGCCATTAGTGGATATGTATGCAGGAAATGCAGGTATGAATGCAATAACTCAAACCCCGTGTTACTTACAAGTGATAATTGATAATTACATATTAAGAAAACAGTATTGGTAATAGTAGTAGAGATTGCATTCGTTAGACTTTGCTTAAGATACGATCCACCAAGGACTTTCTAGTGTCTTTTGACACCTTTGCGTTTGAATGCAAATAACTGTGGAAATAATTATTAAAAAAATATTTAATTGTAAAATAAAAAAATTATTAAACATTGCAATATTATTAACTTAACAAACGTTCAGTCTTCATGTATACAAATTTAATCTTCGTTATAAAAAATGATAATCATAAAAAACGCTGTAAACAATATTTCCTACCACACTTGACAGATGAATGGTTGCTCCACTAAGCACCTTCCGCACGTATATTTTTTACACTGGAAGCAAATTCTAGTTGCTCTATTACCCGAGCAATACTTTACTTTTCACTTTTTCCCATTTTTGAAAAGGAAGTAATTTTACATGAGGTTGTTGAAGATGTCGCCTTATTGTTGTTCTTTCTTGACGTTCTTTGATCTGCCGGTTTCTTTTTTAAAGTTCATTTAATGATTATAAATTTTCACTCTGTCGTTATTTTTATTTACTGAAATTAAGTATTTTTACTCTACTAACATTCGCTCAGCGAATCATCTGTAATTAAATTTGACCCATATAAAATACAACCCAATTTGTACTGAATTATTGTTCTGCCTAATCACTAAATTGCCTTTTAATGCCGATTTTTACTTATTTGAATAGCAATTATTCCCCTTTCATTTACCAATTTCAGTAAAATTACACATTTAAAATCACAATTTAGATATGCATATTAGTCACCTAGCCCCCATTCGAATGTGTAGCGTGCTGGGTTTGGTTACATTTAATGCAAATAACTTCGGATTAGAATGAAATTAGTTTGATAAGGTCAATCCGAGCGCGGGTTTTGTTTAAAACACACACACACCAATTTCACTTTCTTTGATGTATGGTTATAGCGGTATGTAAATGAAATTGGGGAGGCGGTGCGGAGTTCATCATGTCATAATAATAATCCACTTTACATTGACATCACGGCGCATGAAGAAAACATTAAAACCGAAATCTTGCGAGAGCTGAGCGATGACGATAATAACAATATAAGATAAAGCGTATAAAGATAGCGGGTCTCTCTTCTCTTCTTGCAGACACCGAGTTTTCTCCATCGTATGTGTGCTGTGCGATGTCTATCTAGATGGCTTATACATACATACAATGTAGATACAGTGCATCTCAACAAATTTCTTGACAGAGTTACGTCTAGCGGATAAAGCATTTTAAAATTTAAAATGCTAGTGTTTGGCAAGTGTGATTATGATTTAGAGCCAAATTAAAAAAAAAGCAGTGTATTTCAAAATGGGAACTTTAAATGTATCCTAAAATATCAATAACATCATGACCATTAAATATTGTTCCCCCATCAGAACACCTACAGATCGGTTTCGATCTTTCAGGTCTCATCAGTGTAGTTAGTTGCTGATGGGGAAGTACAGCATTCAGGCAATAGATTCCGCCACTTTGGCGTTTCTATCAATAATATCATTTTGAAAACTATTTGTATGAATAATTTTTGATAGGATTTCCTATTTTCTGTATTGTGTGAAGGTTTTTCTAGAGATTTACAAAAGATTTGTTCTAATGAAACATGATCGCGAATGCTCAATATATGTGCCAAGCAAGAACCCAAATAGTGCCAAGTCAATGGCCGAAGGACACCATGATCTCATAAAAAAACGAACGATGATGAAAGATGGAATATTGTTCGTTAACACATTACCTGTTTTCCGTACAATCAGAGGCACTACACTAGATATTCTAACCCTACATAAGATATCTCTTACCCCAAATTAACACGCGAGTCATATACAACTTTAAGGCAATGGATATACGATCATGCAATAATGAATTTAATTAACATTTTCATTCGCCGTTACAAGTTATCGACACCAAGCGTAATGCTTTGAAGATCAAAACTATCAGCAACTGAAGATGAACAACAGCAGGCTCAGTTGGATGTAGAGCATGAACACCACCTCAAAAGAGCGAAGACAATCTAGGGAGGGGAGGAATGTGATGCGTGCTCAGGGCAAAACCGAAATAAAGAATTGGTTTTGTTTCTCATGAGATTCTTTGAAAGGGAGAAGAGTATTCAAATCAGAGATTCTTTTTTACCAATGTGCAAAACAAGAAACCATTATATACTTATCAGAGGAGTGGTGAAAATATTTCAGTTCTTTCCATTATTTTGAATTTTGTTTCTTTTGATAATCAGCCAGGGCATGATTCAAAACCATTTTTTTATCAGCGTGTGGGGGTGACCTAAATATTTGTTGATAGAAGAGGCGAGATTCAAAATTTTGATGAGGATAGAGGCTAATTCATCATCACGAATTGTTTGATGAGTAAGGGATAAATGAATCTTTTTAATTGGCCATAAAATTACATTTGTTTAAAATGGAATGCTTGGGACAATTTCACAACTACGCAATTAGCACGCAAGTTACAAAAATCGGTGACGAATGGTGACCGTCTAATATCTGTCGGGCCAAATCCAGTCGGTATTTCCTGATGATTGTATCCGGTAATTGCGTGTACTCTCGCACAAAAGGGGACAACATAAGACAAAAGAGGGTAGAGTAATAACAATATCGTTTGAGATATTCGCATGGAGGAGAAGGAGAGAATGGAACGGTCTGGCGCGCACATTCTCACATTCTCACCGTATCAAAGGTATCAAGAGGCCGACACACATTTATACATACTGCAGATCACGTACGCTCAGCGTCTGTCATTTGTTCGCATAGTGTCACGGCGCATCAAGAGTGCCGCGTATCTCACCCCCGCATCACACACGCACATTCCTAGATCTAACGTACACGGATTCATCTACACTACGTCCAAATATATTTCACAATTTTTTTTTTGAAGTAAATGCTTTTATTTACTCAAGTACCCTAGGACAATGACTATACTCCATTACTTGAATAATGATAAAAACATATTAAAGGTCGTAATTTCTTATCTATTGTCATCTTATTTACAGTATATTTTAACTTCCTTAAATTCAAGAAGAGAATTATCGCAGATTTAAACGTGTTGCCTCCATTGAATATTGTTCATCTCTTATTCATAAATAACAGCAAAATTTCTGAACAAATCGTTACGTTTCTAAAAATGGTGATGTGGCCATCATGTTACTTTCTCCGATTTGACGATTAGACCAAAATCTTGAAAATACTGGCAAAACATTAAAAAATCGCTGCTTTAGGTTAAAAATCTAAAATATTCGCCAATCAAAAATTCGCTAATAGAAATCAATAATTAAACAATAAAACTAAAACATAGGCCCAAAAAAATCCAAATATCGAAAACTATGGCCTAAACATAAAAAAAATCGCAAACTAAAACATCGAAAATTTCAACAAACACATCGAAAATGTTGTCCAAAATTAAGATTATTCAGGCAAAGAAAATAAAAATTTGGAATAAATTGAGGCGAAAACAGGCAAAGGTAAAGATCTAAAATATGGACCAAAAAAATGCAGATCAAAATATTGTAAATTCAAGTAAAAGAAAAAATATTTAGCTAGCCCCTAAAATAATTCTTTGGCTCAAAATAAGTTTCCGACCAAAAAACTCGAAAATACCGGCAAAAAATCGCGCATAAAAATCAATAATTCAGATTAGAAAATTTAAAATATAATACAAAAAAGCTAAAACTTTAACCAACAATTAGGACCTAAATATCAAAAATACGGACCAAAAAATCGAAACTTTTAACACGCAACCCTAATTTTCACGCCAAAATAAAGAATATTTAGGTCAAAAATCAAAAATTTGGAAGAGAAAAAAACGAAGTTACAGGCCAGAGATCCAAAAATGCAGATAAAAAATTCAAGTAAATGAAAAATAGTTTGCCGTTTACACTTTCAAAATAACCCTGTAGCTCAGAGTGAGTTTCTGAACAGAAACTCAAATTGAAAATAAAAAAATCTAAAGTATGGGCCAAGAAAACAAAAAATTGGACCAAATACTGAAAATTTGGGACAAAAAAAATTTAAAAAAGCAGGCCAAAAATAAAGAATATTTAAGCCAAAAATCAAAACTTTAAAACAAAAAGAAATTACAGGCCAGAGATCTAAAAATGCAGATAAAAAATTGTTTGCCATTTTCACCCTCAAAATAACCCTGTAGCTCAAAGTAAGTTTCCAAACACAAACTAAAATTGAAAATTGAAAAATTTAAAAAAAAAGACCGAAAAAACAAAATTTGGACCAAATACCGAAAATTTGGGGCTAAAAATAAAAAATACAGATTAAAAAATCGAAAATCTTAATAAACAAATGGAAAATTTCAGCCAAATAAAGAAATCTTAGGACAGAAGATCAAAAATTTGGACCAAACAATTGTGGCCAAAAGATTGAAAACATGGGCCTAAAAATAAAGAAATGCAGACCAAAAAGTTAAAAAATCGAAAATCTTAATAAACAAATCGAAAATTTTGGCCAAATAAAGAAATCTTAGGACATAAAATCAAAAATTTAGACAAAAAATCCAAAATACAAATAAAAATTCAACAATTGTGGCAAAAAATCAAAAATTTAGACCAAAAATCGAAAGCACGAGCTTAAAAATCAAAATACTGACCAAAAAAGTCGAAAATTTCAACACATCATTTACACATCAAATTTAGGAACTAAGAAAATACATTTTCTTAGTTCCTAAATTTGAAAATATCAATATACGCCAGCCAGTTTGACACTTGCCAATAAGTTTAGGAATTTTGGCTCATGGCCAACTGTGACTAACTTTTATTCGATCGCACTGTATTATGCGCGTAGGGTGGAACCGTGCCCGCTCGCCGTTGTACGTCAACTTTTTCGGATTTATCGAACATAACCTGGAATGCACTTTTTGTTATAATTTTTAATTTTGATGTGATTGTTAAAGTATACATTTACCGACTACATACAAGTTTAGTATATGAAATATTACTTTAATATAATAAATTCATTTTCCAGGAGGGGGCAGCTGCCCCCACCTGCGGACGACCATGCTAAAGTAACACAATCCAAAATTGGACGCCAAAATGAAACTTCTTTCCGAATGATTGCTTCGGATTAATTGTCTACTGTTCTATTTTCACGCCATTTGTCATGAATAATGTATGACTTTATATTTTTGTTGCGCATTTGGGCCCTACGTGCCCCTAAAGTCCCCGGGCTCGGGTTCTACGGAACTCGCGGAACTTCTATAAATACGCCACTGTTATAAGGTATGCGGCCGATTATTGTGATTTTTTATCAAAATATTTCATGTTTACTAATGAATTCTTATTTTAGTTATTATTTAAAATACACTGGTGTAAAAAAAAGAAACACTTGAAATTTTTGAAATTTCGACCATTTTCAAACCGCCATAACTCGGCGTATTTTCAGTCGATTTTGATGAATCTTTGAGGGCGAAAAACTTTGAAGTGTCTTTTTTAAACTCATGCATGCGAACTTAAGCGTAACCCCTTTTGCCACCCTCTAGCACCCCTGTGAAAAAAATTTTTTTTCAGGAAACCATCTTTGACGAT
This sequence comes from Ocypus olens, assembly GCA_910593695.2. Lineage (NCBI taxonomy): Eukaryota > Metazoa > Arthropoda > Insecta > Coleoptera > Staphylinidae > Ocypus > Ocypus olens. The sequence continues at coordinate 42,952,077 of OU343055.1, forward strand.
GTATACGAAGTTGGAAAAATTTTGTCGACTCGATCCACCATAAAGGCATTAAAATTTGATCAATTCCCTATGCAGGACTTAAAGAACGAAGTTCCTACGACGATTTGGCATCAAAGTATGGGCGATTGAAAAAAGTGCATTTTGAGTTTTTTTCGCACTTAACTCAGTGACTTTTAAACCAAATTTGATGATTCGTTCAGAGAAAAATCCCATTTTGGCTCTATTTTAAGGGGATAAACTCAGATTGGAATGATCCCTTTTCGAACCCTTCAACCTCCAAACAAGAAAAAATCACGTTTTTGGGAAAAAAACGTCTAACTTTGGCAACGTGTACCGAGTTGGAAAAAATTTGTCGACTCGATCCACTAAAGGGCATTAAAATGTATTCAATTATCTGTGCAGGACTCAAATAACGAAGTTCCTACGACGATTTGGCACAAAGTTATGGGAGTTTGAAAAAAGCGAATTAGCTACCACCAGGTCCTAACCGGAGGAATGGCGATAACGCCAGGACCGATTAGGACACCAGGAAATTAATTGACTTTACTGAGAAAGTTGAATTCCTGGAAAATTACTAGCAATCGGGTATTAGTACAAGAAACCCAACCAAGTCGCAGTGCTGTAAAGCTGTCCCGTCTAATCTAATCCAATTGTAATTCTTCACACACAGTGGTGGAATTTATTTTAATTCCATTTCCCTTAATACATCAACTTCAATTGAAAAGAGGATACATAGATTTTCACACACCGCCCTGAAATATTCATCCCATGTCCTTCGTTCAGGGTGGTCGATTATTTACGGGTGAGGCGCAAACAACACACGTTGTTTATTGTGCTAATAAGTGCATATTTAATATTGATGTGTTGGCAGCGAAGTGAGCAGCATTGGAAATGGGTGTTCACACTATTTTACCACAATCTCGTAATCCTCTCACATTCACACTTTCAGGAATCGAGATCGTTTAAATTGCCGAAAGGCACTTTACAACAGGTGCTTCGCTCTACCAAAACAATGAGATTCTTGATCATGATGTACATATTAAACGTGGCCACTTGAAGCAGTATGTATATTTTTGAATAATTCTGCAATGTGAAAGAATGTGCACTGTCGAGTGAAAATAAATATAATAATTGGATGTATGGCAAATTATATTGGAAATTGTAATACACAGATAATAGTGCGTTGCCTATTTAAAGATGAGCTTTATTTGAATAAAACACTTTTGTTTAAAAAAAAATACGAGTTGATTTTTTTTTAGTTTGAAGTAATAATAGTTACATCAAGATTTCCTAAACAACCATTAACACAGCTGAACAATATTCATTAAAAAAATTGCAGACACAGTCGTCTTGTAAAATATCACATTTGACATGATATAAATTCAGAGCCCTCTCGATTTTTCATTACTGTTGCGTAGGAGCGCTCAAACATTTAATAAACATACATAAATACAGGGTATATTTGAAATAACGAACAGGCTCGTAACCATAAAGAGATTATATTATTTTTAAACAATATTCGCAATTATTTTGTTTATAACTGTAACAAAAAGCCCGAAATTAATTATAAAAGTTAATGAGTGAAAATACGCAACATGTTTGGGGGCAGTGGTAATGTGACCTAATTTTTAAACGGCATCGGCTTTAGATATCGAATTACAACAAGCGCGTAGGAAATATCTGAGTGCTCTTTAAGCGTCAATGAACTTGAAGACTGTTTATCTTTTACAGAAAAAAACGTTGCGATAACACTTCAAATTTCGGAGGCAAGAAATCGTATCTCGCGTTTTAAATAAACAAACACACATTCCATGCAGACCTAATTAAATCAGAAAAGCATCGGTTCTCAAAATGTTTAAAAAACCTCGAAAAATTAGGAAAATTCAAAAGAAATTTTTCGAATAAATTTTGACGGAAATGGGTTCACAAATATTTTGTGTATATGCCCTTAAATGCCTGTTCGTTATTTCAAATACACCGTGTAGATGTTAAATCTTTATTCCATATTAACAAAATTCTAATAGAAGTAGTATACAGTGAATGCATTCGTTTTAAAACCTGGAAGATTCAAACAAAAGCCGAATTACATTAATTATCATAAAATGTAAAATGCATAAAACAAAAGGGAACAATGTCATAAATTCATACTGAAATACGCCGCCATAAAAGCAGCTATATATTCCTACCACCGAAATGCCGAATAAAAATATACGGCGTTTGAGTATAAAAGAGAAAGAGACGGATATGCATAGACCAAGAGAGAACGACTGTTCCCTACCGAAGAATTTTTCGTGTATTCTCATCAATATATCGTAATATTTAATGACCGTCCTCCTGTTAATGTTTTGACATAACACTAAAACATTGAGTGTCACCACATACAAGCTAACTCCTACCCAGTGGGTATCGTGATTTTGCCTCGACGTTAGCTTTAACTACTCGCGCTGTTTCTGTTTGAGCGGAGGAGTGGGAGTGAGAGGTGGAGATGCTTTGGGTTGGCCGTTGGAACCGGGAGCTTTCAACTTTTACACCGGTAGCTCGGCGTTATATGGATTTTAAAATCATCAGTTAAATCACAACTGGTCATATTAATTAATGGACGGATTCCCGCTTAAATATTCCGTTTTATGTGTGGACGAGTGTAATGTCGGATTTAATTTGTTTTCACTGATTTTTATATGTTGGTATTTGGTTTTTTGTCATTTTTCATTCAAGTTTAGAAAGGTTTACTTGCCTTAAACGGGTAAAAATTGCAGATTTTTACAAACGAGCTTTCGTGACTTTCGTGAGTCTAATTAATTATCAATTAGTATTTTCTTTACGTTAGAGGCATACCTCTTATTGTGCTGCATTTACTAAAACAATGCAACCGACGTCGACTGAAAGCAAAAATTCAAACGACCCAAATACATAAAATCAAGTATTATTTATTTATACTGTTCGCGCCTAAAGTATGGATAAATTCAGTAAAATCGAAATAAAATATTTTGGGAAAAAATCCTCGAGCAGGTCGATTTTCTTTGATAAAAATACACATTTTTGCATAAAAGTAGATTTTCAATCATCAATTGACATTGACCAATTTTCAAGAAGAAGTTAACATTATTTCTTTTATTTTGGATTTTCTGGATCTAGAGAAACCATTGCCTTTGGTTAAACTGGTTGGTTTGTAAGATAGGGCCCACCACCAATGTTAAATTTAAAAAAAGAACTTTAATTACAAACATCATTTTGGTGGTTCTTATTAATCCCAATTTTCTATTACGTGAAGAATAAAATTTTTCTCAGCTTAAACAGAGTTTATGTTGCGTTAAATTTCAAAGAAATGGTGATGAGTGGGCTCTACTTCACTATCCAATCTGCTGACCATAAAATAAGTTTTATAATTGTTTAATTTTCAAAATCAAGTTAACATTATTATCTTCATTTTTTTTTATTTTCTGGATCTTCATCAGAAAACCATTGTTTTCGTTTTAACTGGATGGAGTGTAGGATAGGGCTCACCTACCCAGTGTTGCCATACGTATGGTAATTACCGTACTTGTACGGTATTCTGAGCGAAAGTACGGTATACGGTCCCAATGTTAAAACCGTACAGAAATGTACGGTAATTTTCACCCTGTATAAAAGCCGCGTTTTTAATTCGACAAATTTATCGCGCGGTAGCAATGGCCGCTCTAGAGCGTTGGGAGTAGTGGAGAGAATAGAATTGCGAGAGGTACAACATCCATCCCACTTAAAATTCACTTCACGGCGTGGTATATATTAACCGCATAAAGCTACGAGCACACTTGTCGGAATCGGACGGACGGCACGCATCGGGTAAAATTTATTAACACAGTTGTAAACGAGTCAACGCACATTTATCCGTTCCATGCCGTGCCGATAAATGTGCGTTGATTCGTTCACAACTGTGTTAAGCAATTTTATCCGATGCGTGCCGTCTGTCCGATTCCGACAAGTGTGCGCGTAGCTTTAGAGTTCTTAGAGCCGGAATGCATACTACTACTCTAACCTATGAGCGGCGTTGCCATCTGATCACATAATATTTCCTCCAGAAAGCCAACCTAATTCCACTAGAATTCCGCCAGAAAATATGAAAATATAAAGTACGAAATAAATCTATCTCTTATTTTAACATAATGTTCAGCAGTACGTTTTGCGTACGAATTGACAAATATTCAAAGGTAAAACAATGAACAAATTCAAAGAGAAATAAATACAGATATGATTGAATTCCTAAAAATTTGAATGAATTTTTTTAAATTAATATTTTTGGTAGTAGAAGAAAAAAAATCTAAAAAAATAAATAGTGATATTAAAGAATTCCACAAATATTTTAAAATCTTTACAATACATCTACCTTTAAAACTAACTTACATTTTTTTTTAATTTGCCAATTTCTTATGAATTTTTGAAAAGTAATATTTTAAGTTGTCAAACAGTTGAACAAATAAAAATAAATACTTATATGATGAAATTACCTTAATATATACTTGGATTTTTGAAAATGTGTCAATTTCTGCTCGAGTCATAAATTTTTAAAAACGAATTTTTAAGTGGTCGAATATTTAAACAAGGAAAAACTAGAAAAATCACATCCCTATGATTAAATTCATTAAAATAAACTCTGATGCAATTTACCTTTAAAATTAACCTTGATTTTTGAAACTGAGTCAATTTTTGCAAATTAATATTTTTAGTTGTTGAAAACGAACAAAAAAATCTAAAACAAATAAATATTAATATAATTGAACTCCTAAAACATTTTAAAATAGTTCTACTCTACAACTAACTATTTTTTTGCAAATTCGCCAATTTCTCCCCAAGTTATGATTTTTTGAAAATTATCAAAATATTCAATTGTCGAACAATTGAACAAATTTAGAGAAAATATATACTCAAATGCTCGAAATTTTTAATATATCTACAAGATTTAACATAAATTTTGATTTTTGAGTTATACATTTTTAAGCGGTCAAATATTTTTAGAAGGAAAAAATCGAAAAAATAAATCATATCGATTTGATTGAATTCCTTAAAAACTCTGATGAAATCATAATACATTTACCTTTAAAATTAACGTTGATTTTCAAAATTGAGTCGATTCTTGGGCGAGTTATGAATTTTTGAAAATTAATATTTTGGCTAAAAAATAAATACTGATATAATATTAATTCCTCAAAAATTTTGATATCTTTACAAAACATTTACCTTTAAAACTAACTAACTCTGCCAATTTCTGCGTGAGTTACGAATTTTTGAAAATTGGTCGAAATATTTGAACAAAGAAAAAATAGAAAAATAAAATAATATCGATATGATGGAATTCTTTAAAAGGTCCGATGCTATGTGTTCATTTTTGGGTTTTAAATTGTCGTTTTTGGCAGTTTAAATTGTCATTTTTGGCAGTTACAAATTGTCATTTTTGCCAGTTAAAAATGGTAGTTGCCGACACTTGAAAATTTGCATTTTGTGCAGTTGAAAATTGTCATTTTTGCAGCTGAAAATGGTCGTTTCCGACATTTGAAAATTGGCCTTTTTTTGGCAGTTAAAAATTGTCATTATTAGCAGTTGAAAATTGTCTTTTTTTGGCAGTTAAAAATGGTCGTTTCCGACACATGAAAAATGGCCTTTTTGGCAGTTGAAAATTGTCATTTTTGGCAGTTGAAAATTGTCATTTTTGGCAGTTGATAATTGTCATTTTTGGCAGTTGAAAATTATCATTTTTGGCAGTTAAAAATGGTCATTTTCGACACTTGATATATTACATGATATGCTAGAATTTATCAAAAATAAAAAAAAATGTATATTTACAAAACATCTGAATTATCTTCAATTTTTGAAAATGCCTGAGTTATAAATGTTTAAAAATGATTTTTTTTAATTTGTCGAATATTTCCACTAAGAAAAAAAAGGAAAAAAACTGATATGATTGAATTCCTTGAAACCTTTAATGCAATCATAATATATTTACCGTTAAAATTAACTTTGAGTTTTGAAAATGCGTGTTATGAATTTTTGAAAATTAATATTTAAAGTTGTCGAAGACTTGAATAAAAAAATATTTTTTTCAATACACTCACAAAACATCTCCCTTTAAAACTTACTGTAATTTTTTAAAATGCGTCACTTTTTCCGTAAGTTATGAATTTTTGAAAGTTTTAAGTTGTCGAACAAAACAAACTGATATAGAATTTCTCAAAAATTTTAGTAAGTATATTCACAAAACATCTGCCTTTAGAATCAACATAGACTTTTGAAAATGTGCCAATTTTTGCGTGAGAATAATTTTTGAAAATTAATATTTAAAGTCGCTGAAGACAAAAAATAGTTTTTTTTTCATATATTCACAAAACATCTATTTAATTTAATTTGTTTAATGTGCCAATAACAATGGGTTTATACAGGTCAATATACATAATATAAATAAGTGGTTTCAATAAATAAAATAAAAAATGAGTCATAACAGATATATAAAAAAAAAGTTAAACTTACAGGGTGTAGAAATATGCAAAAGATGCGTTCAGAAAGAAAAGTGTAACATGGATAAATAACAAATGTATCTTCCTTTAAAACTAACTTTAATTTTTGAAAATGTGTCACTTTTTTCAATTTTTAAAAACGATTTTTTAAACAAGGAAAAACTAGAAAAAAGAATCATATCGCTATGATTGAATTCCATAAAAAAACTCTGATGCAATCATAATACATTTACCTTTAAAATTAATCTTGATTTTTGAAACTTAGTCAATATTTGTGTTAGTTATGAATTTTTGAAAATTAATGTTTTAAGTTGTTGAATTCTTAAACAAAACCAAAATCGAAAAGAAAATAAGGTCTGATATGATAAGAGTTCCTCAAATATTTTAGAATATTCATAGAACATCTACACCTATTTTTCGAAAATGTATTAATTTTTAAAGTTATTTTTTTTTAAACTAATGTTAGTGCTTTTTCTCTTGTAAAATATACGTTTCGAAAATAAAGTTCAAATTTTAATTGAATTGCGCTACTTTTCTCAACTATCCAACACAATTCCGTTAGAAAATCCGCCAGCCGCTAAAACGAAATTTACCCCGCAATGCGGATTCAAAATCCGCCAGATGTAGAGGATTTTCCGTTGACCTGGCAACACTGCCTATGGGAAGTATTAAAATCTATCTCACCCCGAAAGTTAACATTATATTAACAGATAGGACCATCTTGCATCGATTTATGTAACAAATTCGTAGAAAAATGTGCAAATCCCCGAAATAATCCAATAGAACGAGATTATAAAAGGGGGAAAAAACATTTTTTATGTGATATCTTCGGTAAAAAAAAAATGTAGAAAACCTTCGTTTTACCTCTGAAATCGTAAGTTTACATCATTATAAGTTATATATTTCTCGTAGTCAATACCCTAATAAATTATCACATCTAACATGTTTGTACGGTAATTTATTAATAAGTACGGTAATTCAGAGTACGCGGGTACGGTAATTCGTTTTCGAGCGTGTGGCAACACTGCACCTACTACTCTCGAGTTTTTTGGTTTATAGAATCAAATAAAATAGAATACTTTGTTGGTGCTAGAAATTATAGATAATTTTTACACAAGTCAAAAAAAAAGATAAATAAAATATAAGTTCAAAACAAATGTTTACAATACATAGAAATAGACACAATATACAGTATACACATTGAAAGGTAAAATGATTAAAAAAATCACTAATCTGATATAAAACTCTTATAAATTTGAGACGATAATAATTTAATCAAATTTATATTAGAGAATGCTGTAATGAACAACATATAAACAATAAGTATTCTCAAAATCTTTATAGTTTTTGAGTAAACTGACAGTAAAAATGATATATACAGGGTGCAGCATTTATCCTGAACACCCAAAATATTATGGAAACGAAGATTCGGAGAAAAAAATGTTTCAAATAAAATGTATTTGACATGAAGGGGCCAATGTAGCAGGCATAGGTATTTTTAATTCTAAGTAGGTTTTCAAGGTCATTTAAAGGTCACTTGTTATTTTTAAACGGAAACCTGTCATTTTTATGAAGGAATACGAATCTACGAATCAGAGTTAATAACTTTTATCTAAAACATTTTTCTCTTCAGCGCTTACTTTCTTTAATTTTTAATTTTTTAATTTAATTTTTTTACTTTTTCTAATATTGGTTTTTTGTTATGAAAAAAATAGTGGTATCTCTCACCGACAAGAAGTTGCCCACAACTTTTTAGCCACGGATTTTGACACCTCCACCATCATCCGAATTATGACCAATCTCAACAAAATGTTAATCCCGCATATAATTTAAAAAAAAGTATTGTATCAAGGAATATTTAATAAACATTTTATAATTATTTATTTGTAATTTTAATAAAAATTAGCGGCGAATTAAATTTTTGAGGTCAGCCACGATCCGCGTGGTACAAAAAATATGCCTAAATGGCGTTTGGCGCAAGTTGTACTTGACTTTATTATACATAATAAACTATTTAAAATAATTTATTTGGAGTCGTCTTCATAAATTGCTACGGAAATAATTTTTGAAATCAGTCACAGATTTTATTTAAAAATTAAATTTTGCAAAAAGTAAGCACCGGAGAAATAAAATTGTTTAATAAACGTTATTTGCTTTAATTCGCAGATTTTGACGCCATAATAAAAATTATAGGTTTCGATTTAAAAATCACAAGTTGACCTTGAAATGACCTCAAAAACCTCCTTATAATTGATGGCATATATGCCTGCTCCATTAGCCCCTTCATGTCAAACACATTTTATTTGAAACATTTTTTGGAATCTTCGTTTCCATATTATTTCAGGTGTCCAGGATAAATGCCGCACCCTGTATAAGTATAATTTATCATTGTCATCTTTCATAATTTTTAAGTATTAAACGATCCGATCCTAGAAGCCGCTTGATGTACATTTAACATATGATTTTAATTTAAAATAACCCATGATGTATAATTATTATAGTATACATTACCAGGGGCGGCTCGTCATGTAGAGCCAAGGAGCCATAGCACTACCTCTAATTTCAAGCTCAGTCAGATTTTTTTATTAATTCCGAAAACACCGTTTTTATTATTTTAATGAACGAACGAGCAGATTTTGAAAATTGAAAGTATTGTTCTCATCAAATAGATGCAGATAAAAACAAAAAAATAGTGATGTGGCCATCATGTTACTTTCTCCGACTTGATGGTATAGCCATTTATATTTACATTTTCATGGTTTATTTTCAATTGAAATCATATTTTAAATGTACATCGAGCGTTGTGTAAACTCGGATGAAACTGACGTTTAAAACGTCAAAATTATGAAACATGGAAAAATTATACTTATTCTTTATAAGTTGTTCATTTTTGCATTCTCTACAATTATTATTAATTGTTGAAATACCATCTAGGAACCCCAAAACAGATATTTCCAAAAAAAAAAATTTGAAAAAAAATCACGATCACAATACTTTCCCGTACTTCGTAACGGAGAAAGTAAAAATAAATTCGTCCTTCGGTTGTTTGAAAGGACGACCAGATTTTAAAAATCCATTGAGCAAAGTCAAATAGAAAATTAAATGCGGCGTTCAATTGATATTGTTTTTTAGATAAACTGATTTTGAAAATTCTTCCAGCAAATAATTTTAGTCACTGAATTGATGTAAATAAGATAAAGCATTAAATTTATCGTTCAATTGCTTTGTGGTTTTAAAAAGATAACTCTTCCAGAAAAGTGTTGTAATCAAATAAATGTAGATAGGACCAAAAAATTCATTGTTTTTTAGGATAACTCTTGAACCAAATTCGGCAAATTCTTTCAGCAACATGTTATAATCATCGAATAGATGGAGATAAGACCCAACAAATTTAATTAGTAGTTTTTATTTTTTTTGCTTTTTATCTTTTTGAGGATAATTCTTGAGCGAAACAGATTTTGAAAATTCTTTCAGCAAAGTATTGTACCCATTGGACAGATATAGATAAAATAAAAAAATAAATTCGCCATTCAATTAGTTTCTATTATCGTTGAGGATAACTTTTAAATGAGTTTTCAAATTCTTTTAGCAATTGTTATCGAAAATATGTAGGCTAAAAGATGAAATTTGTTGTTAAACTAATTTCCGGTTTTTAAATTGCATTATGAATTTTATTATTTACTTATTGGGATATTATTAAGGATAGTCATTTGAAATAGATATTAATTCTACCAAATAAAAACACATCTCGACTAGTATTGCCTTATCGTGACATTTTCAAGAGAAATAATATAAATAGTAACTAAATAAACATGTTTTGATTTACGATTCCAATTTGGTGGTATATGCATACACATATTTTTTATTAGCACTGGAAGCGTACATAAATCGCACGAAATGCTGGAAACGTGAAACCGCTTGAAGTAAATTCAAGTAAACTTTAGTACCCACCCTCATCCATAAAACATAAAAGCGAGCCGGACAAAGTGTATACACACATTTTTACAAATAAATTTTACGAGAGGTTCGTTTTGTTTTTATGGGTTGAAAAATTACAGAGTGGAATGGGTAGAGTAGTTCGTCTCGTTCAAAGTTGGCCTGAACTATTCTCCTTCAGAGGTCTCGCGGGAGATCATATCTGAATACGATGGACGTGTTCTGCATTCATCCACGACTTGTCCCACACATGACGGATTTATTATATTTATATTCGGGCCGCTGGCGGCGCTTTTGATGCAGATATTTCATAACCTGAAATCTCCTCTCGGACGACGGGCGACGTTTGGGACACGTGAACAGCTCAAAGAGCAAAGAGAGAAAGAGAGAACTTAAATTTCCTGGACACGACCGCCACGTCGAACATTAGAAATTGTAACGATGACAGGACCAAACGTGTACCTATGAATGTGCTACGTTCAAGAATGCAATACCATTCCATTTATTATATATGTACTTCATTTAAAATATCTACATATAACAATAACATACCATTTATGCAATTTGGTAAATACTCCAAAATAGCATTGCAATCCTTACTTCATTACCATATACAAAAAGAAAATAAAGAGGGAAATTATAAAGCCCCTCATAATACCTAAATGGAACAGTGAAAAAAACTTTTATTTTTTTTATGCAAATAAAACAATAGGGCGTCCTATTTTTGGGACATTGGCAGGATACGGATAAGCAAAATTAAATATTAATCGTTTTGTTTGTTTTCTTTTTAATTTTCTTTATTATATTGATCAAACAAAAAAAGCAGTGAACAAATTGATAAGAACTAATGCCGTATGGAACTCTACAAAACATTTATCATGTCAAAAAACTGCATATTCTTGTTGTTTTCTTGCTACAAGCAGCACATCTCCTTTGAGTGTCTATTGGTATTATTATGTGATAATTCTGTCAAATCGCACTTCACAAGATTTTGTGGAGCATAAGTAAGCGAGGACTATTTTTCGGCTTATAACAACCACCGTGGTGTCTTCATTCTGGTGAACTATTTGGTATATTCTCCAAGTGTTTACTATGCCTATATTTATAAACTGGGCAAATAATGGCCACCACTATTTTTTGGACTGAATTCTTGTTTTATATTATGATATTTACATATGGGTCATTCCATGCTATTTCAACAAAAAGTTGTGCTGCACCATTTTAATTTTTTTAAATATTTTGCACAGATATTTATACATGTATCTAGAGTTCAAAACTAATTTAAGAAAAATAAAAATTCTTGCCATGTGGCAACAATGTCCCCGGATGGAGCATGAAACATGAAAATTTTTGTAATTGCAAGCGTTTGCGCAAAGTGGCATAACTTTCTTTCCAATTGTGCAAATTTAAAAATTTTAAAATCTCTTAACTCAGATTAAAGTGCCGAATAGTTTAATGTAATTTTCATTCATCATTTGTTTTATTTTTTCAAATTTAATGACCGTCAAAGTTTAGCATTGAGATTTGCATTTTTTTCTTTTTCGACCCTGGTTTGGACTGGGAAGGGGGCAATACACTCAAACCAAATTTTGTTTGCAAGTACAACGGTAACAATAGATTTTATCTGAGGCAAAAAATTTAAAGTTTTTTAAACCCTTCTAATTTTTTTTCGCTGGAGAAAATTGGCATTTTCAACAAAATCCGTATTTTTCTAAAGCTGTATCTCCAGTGGGGTACACAGTACAAATCTGAAATTTGTACTACCAATGCTTCCAATTGGTAGCAACACTACTAGAAAAATTGGTCACTTTGTTTTGCGTAGTAACAAAAATATTTAAGTTCAAATTTGTAATAATTTTTATGCAATCGGATTAAAAATCGAACTTTAAGGCCCGTATTCATAAACGTCCGTCAAACTATTTAACGATTGATTACACGTAACGGACCGTTAAAAGTAACAATTTGGTATTCACAAACGATTGTAATGTTAAATCTCTGGTTAAATCGTCCGTAAATTTAACGGGCCGTTGTCGAGTGATTAAAATTTAACGAGACGTCAAATAGTCATTTCTACAGGTTATGTTTCGCGGTAAAGCAAGTCGATAAGAGATAAGGATGTACTTTAGGGAAATCGAAAAGGGGCAAAAAGAGACAAGGATGTACTTTAGGGAAATCGAAAAGGGGCAAAAAGAGACTTGACAACATAGCGCACCAAGTGGGTCCGCCTTTGCACAATAGCGCCGAAAATTTTTCTAATAATAATTTATATAGAACATTCCACAATTATTTAGGTGGTGTGTAATGCGCATATTTGATATTATTATGACATGTCATCCAGTGAAGAGGATATAGAGTTTGTGGACGAAATATTGGACGATATGTCGAGGCCAAGGCTTATAAGAAATCGACAAAATCCATGTGCATTTTTAGATTGTCGATTTTAAAATCCGATATCGTTTTGATAAGGCGACTGTACACGAAATTATAAAAATAACTGGTCGGCAATTAGATAGACCTACCAGAAGAAATAAAGCGCTTACAGTCAATAATCAAGTATTCATTTCTTTAAGATTTTACGCTTCTGGTAGCTGCGTTCTCCTTACTACTGACGGCATCGGTTTTTTTTTCCAATATTGTTAAATAACTTTCTACTGTGTCTAACAGTAGACCCATTTCTTTTTCGGTGAAATTCTTCCCTTTGGTATGTTTATTTTGCTCCATTTTTATGAATATCACTTGCGATTACCGAGCAAATGTCACCTGACGTTTATTAATCACCAGAAAATTTTAATAAAATTCCCTACATCTCATGTTACGAAATCATCCGTTAAATATCTCCTGTTATATTTATGAATACGATTTTATTTTTAACGATAGTTATATTTTAACGGCCCGTTACGTAGTTAAGCGTTATATGAATCTTTATGAATACGGGCCTAAATATTAGAAGCCGGTACTAAAATGGAATTTACCAGTACTAGCAGTGATTATAATACACTTGTAAATATTACAATCTCTGGTACTAGGCATTAAAGTACTTACCTAGGGTTTCCGTACAACGAGGTGATTGGCGACTCATTAATGCAAATCATAGTCCTGGTGATGAAATTTAAAAAAGGTACCGTGGATCCTGAATAGAAACTTATTATTATTATTCAAAATGATTAAAGAATAATATTGAATAAAACCATAAAAGTAATTAGACAATTGTCTTAAATTTGCGGCTGTTGGGAGTCAAACTGCTGATTACGACTATATGTTTATCGTTTTTGGAATATCGTTCGTATTTCCCAATGAAAAGACATCACTGTAATTTCAAGCCATTGACACAATCCAAGAATTGCGTTAAACAATTTCTAATTGTGTTTTACAATAGCCTCTTTCTTTCCTTTTCTTAATTTCTTTGAACGCCATAAATCGACATGGCTTTGTTCGATTTACACGAACCGTTCCCGTTGCTTTATCAATTTGATGTCTCTTAGGTCTGTTCGAATTTCATGTCCTGTCAAATAATTGTTGAAGAAAACTTCATGATCTTCCATGGTGTCGGGTGGGATTGAATTTAATAATATTTTCACCACTTTAAAACGCATGGGTCCCTCACTTTTTCATTATTTGCCTTGCCAGAATAAGGGTCAAAATTGTATAAATATCCGCCGGAACTGCACATGCACCAAATTTTGTACCCAAATTGCAAATGTTCACCTGTGACGATTTATGAATATCAAAGACAGCGTGGACACTGACGTGCCAGGTTATGTTTCAAAACTGTCAGTTCACGATAACACAGGTGCAATGGTGACATCTGTAGGTGTATTCAAAAAGTACTTATAGTCCGTTCACGGAGAAGATGCAGTCTGTGTAAACACAATCACGTGAGCGGTGTGATTGCACAGGGTCGCCGCGCGTTCCCACTTACAAAATGTACGTACAAATCGACCGGCATAAAATACAAACTGAAAAAATTGTCAGTTCACGATAACATAGGTGCAATGGTGACATCTATTGGTGTATTCAAAAAGTACTTATATTCTGTTCACGGAGAAGATGCAGTCGGTGTAAACACAATCACGTGAGCGGTGTGATTGCACAGGGTCGCCGCGCGTTCCCACTTACAAAATGTACGTACAAATCGACCGGCATAAAATACAAACTGAAAAAATTGTCAGTTCACGATAACATAGGTGCAATGGTGACATCTATTGGTGTATTCAAAAAGTACTTATATTCTGTTCACGGAGAAGATGCAGTCGGTGTAAACACAATCACGTGAGCGGTGTGATTGCACAGGGTCGCCGCGCGTGCCCACTTACAAAATGTACGTACAAATCGACCGGTATAAAATACAAACTGAAAAAAATTGTCAGTTCACGATGACATAGGTGCAATGGTGACATCTATTGGTGTATCCAAAAAGTACTTATATTATGTTCACGGAGAAGATGCAGTCGGTGTAAACACAATCACGTGAGCGGTGTGACTTACAAAATGTACGTACAAATCGACCGGCATAAAATACAAACTGAATCCGGCGTGATCTGTGATCACTGAACAGACCAATCGTATGCGTCTAATGAAGTGATCACGCGGCTTCACCTACTTGGCGTTGTTTACACCGACTGCTTCTTTTCCGTGAACATGTCTAAAAAACAACACTGAATCTGCGTTCTAAAAATAGGACGTTGGCGAATAATGGGCTAAGTTACATAAAATATAGCATTGTGAAAAAAAATGAACCAATCACAAAAAGCAGTGTTTAGTAGCCTGAGATAAATTAAACTAATAGGTGGGCCCTATCCTACAATCCAGCTATTACAACAAAGGCAACTCATTTATTGAAACATATTTCTAAATTCTTAAAAGGCAATTGATGTCAGCCTCAAAGGTAATGATTTGTACAAATTCATTAAATTGTTAAATTAACGAAATCTACATTTATTTTCCATGTGTCCTTACATGAATACATCCCTTTGTTAAGTTGAACTAATTGAATTATAAGATGGGGCATTCCCACCGCCTATAACTATATTTTTTACTAGAAACAATGTTTTGGTTGAAAATAAATTTCCGTATCGATTCATTCGAGGCAAACAATCGAACCATAAATAAATAGGGTTTTGTAACTTGGTGGGTCCCATGGAACCAACAATAGAGTTTCTTTTATAAATTGAAGTACATTAAAAATATAAAAATCTTATGGGCCTAGAGCTGGCCACAGGGAGGTGCATCTCAGACCAAAAAAAAAATCTTAACTGAAAAGTCTTTGTCTTTGTTCAAATCGTTGGGTTGTAGAATAAGGCCCGCCCTAAATCCTATTCAAATGGTAGAATTGTAGGATAGAATCCACCCTCCACTGTTCAACTAGTTAAACTCTATTTGGTTCAGTACAGCATTTAGGCAATAGATTGCGCCACTTTGTCGTCTCTACCTTTAATGGTGTTTGGAATACTTATATTCCAATAGTAATCCCCGTTTCCCCATCAGCAACTAACTACACTGATGAGACCTGAAAGGTCGAAACCGGTCTGTAGGTGTTCTGATGGGGGAACAATATTTAATGTTCACATTAATATTGTTATATTTGCCGCCGCTGGCAATGTCCATATCTTGTCGGTGATAAAGCCACCCGGATTTGGTTCAGTACAGCATTTAGGCAATAGATTCCGCCAGTTTGGTGTTTCCTTACAAATATTTTCTTATAATTAATTGTTTTAAGTACAAGATGAGGTTATGTGAGCTAGGGGAGGAGAGGTTGGTGAAAACGGTGAGGTGGACATGTGAGAATATAGGAGAGAGTAAATAGGCGATAGAGCAAAGGAAATTGTATGAGAGAGTAGGGCTGTCGGAAGTGAAAGTGAAGGAATGGTTGGAGAGAGGAGTGCATGTGACGGCGTGAGTGAAGGAGAAGGAGAAGGAAGTAGAAGGCAGGAGATAGGGTGACATTAGGAGGAGTGAGTATAATGGTATGTATGGGAGGTGGCAGATGTATGGAAGACTGCAAAGGTATTTGCGCGAGAGTGGGTGGAGGCTGGCAAGAGCTAGGTGTGGGTCAGAAGAGAGAGGAATGGGGGAGGAATATGAGAGATGTGTAATGTGCGCTTGGTTGAGGGATACGTGGAGTCATCTCGCGGAGGCATGTGAGGAGGTAAAGGAGGAATGGCTGGGAGGAATAAGGTATAAAACTGTAATGGAAGAGATGAGGGAGGATAGGGCCGAGGTATGGATTCTGGAGAGATTGGGATGGGAGAAAAAGCGCAGGAGACAGGAGTTGTTAATAGTGTAATAAGATAAGGAGTTTGTTATTTTTGATGTTTATACCGATACAATTTTTTTTTAACTCAAAATATCTCCTAAATATTGTATACCTGAGCATTAGGGGCGATTCGTGGATGTTCGGTTAGGAAGCTACGAAAGAAAATTTGATCAAAAACAATGTAAGGCCTACTATCCACTGAGGCGTCATTTGACGAATGCATGCAAACTACAAATGATGATAGGCGTAATTTGCATCTTAGATATATCCACGTTATCGTTATGCAATCGTCATGCAAGCTACAAAACGATTTATTTCTCTCAAGTTTAGCATTGCGGAAGCACGTTTTTATTTCTCTGCGAAAATGTCATCAAGCGATGATGAAGACGTGATTGCAGCATACAACTTTATTAGAAGGCGACGACACAGATTGTATTGGCTTCATCCGTATATTGAAAAAACATTAATTGTAGATTATTTGTTGCGTCAAGAGAGCTATCAGAAGATGATTCCTACTTTCAATCATTTTACAGAATGTCTAAAAATACGTACCGAACATTAGTCTCTATTTTTGGACCTTTAATACACAACGAAATACTGTAATGAGAGATTGTGTCAGCTCGGAAGAAAGGATACTTATAACTTTGAGGTGCATTTTAAACAGTTTTTTTGTATGTGTCTAGTATGTATTGGTTCAAAATTAAAATAAAACAAAGAAAACGCTTTATTAATGAAACAACAGTCATCAGATATACAAATTTCGATCAGATCACAAGTTTTCAAGGTTTTGTAGTTCTGGTAAATGAATTATTATTGTACGGACAATGATATTCTTGGATAATTCGAACAAACTTGGCTGCTGAAGCCGCCATTTCGTACACAAAAGCTTGTTTGCGTCTCGCAGTACGCTTGAGAGTAGTGGCAGGCTGCCGCACGAGCTGCATGACGATACGCAAATGAGACGATACCGTCCCTTTCTATGCAAGATGCAAGCAAGCTACACACAAGCGTAAAACGACGATTTCGTGCGTATGACGTGCGGCAACGTGGGCAGTAAGTCTAATGTTTGCTTCCTCTATAAGAGTAAGAGGTGTGGCACGAAGGGCATCTTTGTCTTAGTTTTCTCTAGAAAAATCCACGAGCCGTCGCTGCTGAGCATGCTAACCAGAGGGAGCTTGTATCGTCCCGCAACTGACACTCTAATCTACATAAAATCAGCTACTATCACTGACTGATTTAAGGGAGAGCAATTGACCCCATTTCCTAGATTGTTTAAATCTGTCGTAAATGTCAGTAGTCACATTTAAAAAATATTTTTTTTGCCCGATCGATCATTTTCTTTAATTTACAAGCTTTGCTCTTCGGGTTGTACGTTCAACTTACAGCCCATGGCTCCGTTGCGCAAAATACGCCACTCAGAAACCATCACACCATGTTTTTTAAATGTAGTGTATGTCATCTCGTACCTCAGTTTTAACTTTTAGAAATTATCGAATTGCATCCGATGGCAAACAAATCTTCGATTACATTATTTTCGCCTTCTAAAACTTCTTCGGTTAGTCATAACACACTTATATTTCCCTAGGGAAATATGAAGTGCTCATATTTCCCTAGGAAAATATAAAATATAAACATCAGAAAAGTGTCATTAGGAGCTTCCCGCAAGAATTGTTTTAATTGCTCTCGGGACAACACCTCCGATTTCTTAGAAAGGTATCCTTTATTTTTATTTTTTACAAATGCCTCTTCATCGAACATTTTAACATAATTTTTTTCCCTTAAATGCAACATTGACCTTAGCACCGATACTTTTGGCCACAACGTATTTGGTGAATATTTCGGCGACTACGCATACTAGTATAATAAACTAGTTATACGTCAAAAAATAACAAAATCGTAGCAACATACCAAATCTTCAAAATACGACGCCGACACCGTTCACCAAATTTTTGTTCCCACCAGTCTTCAAAATTTTCGTACACTTTGGTGTAAGCAGCCTTGGATTTTACCGGAACCAAACATTCACGGTCTTTCGCCGCTTGCGTTAACACAGAGTTTGACATTTCACCAATTTATGAAACAACGCAAAAATCAAACCAGTCAACTATGATATTTACAAACAAGGCCCTTAGCAACGTTACCAATCCGATAAATTCAAAAATTTACAATCCAATATTTTTCCATTTACAGAACAATATGTATTCTTTCAATCAGAAAAAAACTATTGATTACAACAAGGGAAATATGAATACATTTCCCTTGGTAGTCTATACATCCCCAACCTGGGGAAATATACTATTCATATTTCCCTAGTTGTAATAATAGCTATACCGTGCTTGATACTTAATATACTATAATTTTGTGTTATTCAATTTTTCTTTAAATTCTTTCCAATATTTATTTCGAAAGCCCCTCAACCTTCAGGTTCCGTCCCTGGCTACTGTCTCATAAGAACGCATTTTGCTCCTATTTAATATTGAATTATTAATAATATACAATAAACTAAAATTATATAACACATCACATAATGAACGTGAGATAAAAAAATTGCCGATCATTAAAATATTTGTCTTGAGTTCTCTCTTCCTTATCGAAAGGCGATGTGTATGTATGATATACGGCTTGAGAATCTCCTTGAAATAAAGCAGCAACTCATGTATTTGTGCGAGATGTGCCCTGGGTTAGATGACTTGTGTCACCCCCTGGGGCCATACTAATACCGAGGATGACTGGCGCGGACCCCGAGGCCCTATTGTCCGCTAAACAGATCGCGGTTGGATGTCCGCTCTCTGCCCCCCTTTGCTCTTTCCAATGCATACACACATGCCTCCCGATTTAATCCCATCATAAAGGTCCAATTACTACCCTCGATCGTGATTTGCCCATTTGTTCACCACCAGACTCTCAAATCCTCGGATTAAATATCGAAAGGTATTACCCATTCGGGGTCCTTGTCAATCTCGATTATAGTCGTTCAAGAGTTGAAAATTCACAAGACAAAATTTATGTAAAAACTGCGAATGATATTTTAAAATTAAGCCAAGCGTAACGAATGAATATTGTCATGATGGTGAATCCAATTAAACTTATTTGTTAAGTAATTTTAATATAACTAAAAAGTAAGTAGGCTGAATTGAAAAATTCATTTCGTTTAAAACTAATTATTTCATATTAAAAGTATTTTCATTTAAGGGGGTCATCCCGTCTGGCGGGTTCAAAAAAACATTTTTTTTGTATAAATTGCTTCAAAATATAAAATATAATATGTGGGTACAGTGATTTTCTGATATTCGGAGTTATTCGGAAATTACAGAGTTGAAAAAGCGATAGCAAAACATTTAGTGGGATTTGGAAAAGCAAACCACACAAAAAAATCATTTAGTAGTGAAAAAATAATGTGTAGGACCAGTGGCGGCTCGTGGAACATTTTGATGGTAGAGCCACTTAGCATATAATATACTTTTTGAGGAAAAAGAAAACGATTATTGTTGCTAAATTATTCAGTAAATTAAATAAAGAGAAAAGTAGCCTTCATATATAAATATTCAAGCAGTTCATAATTCTACAAAATAAAGTCTTACAAAGGCTAACAAACAAATAACTTATTGAAACAAGTCACTAGAAAAAAAAATGTTTAGTGTTATCTGTATCTATTCGATGAAATTTTCTGGAAGAATTTGACTTTGGTCGCCCGTTATCTTCTGTAAACCAAAAACAATTGAACAACGAATTCAATTCTTTGGTCCTCTATATATCTTTAGGATGAATGAAAGACTTTGAAAGAGTCTTAGAAATCCGATCATAAGTTCAAAAGTAAAAAAAAATAATTTACGTCTATTATTTAAGAACAATACTTTGCTAACACTTTTGAGTTATCCTCAATAATAATAAAATATTTTCTGATCTTATCTGTTCAATGAGCACAACACTTAGCTGAAAGAATTTTCGAAATCTCTCCTTGCGTTCATGAATTGAACTATAAATTACATGTGTTGGGCCTTATCTGCGTCTATTCAATGGAAGAATTTGCCAAATTAGGTCATCCGTTCAAGAGTTATCACTAAACAACAAAAAAGCAATTAAAGACGAATTAATTTTTTGGTCCTATTTACATTTATCTGATCAGTGCTTTATTGACTCGAAAAAATATAAAAACAATTGCTACCCACTTGAAACATCTCAAAATCACTCAATATTAATTCAAGAGTGATTTGGTAGAAAATTCCAATATATTCCGTCGATTGCTTTGGCGATTTTTCGTGTAAATTTATAAAAATTATAATCTTTTTTTTTGGCGCGAAAAAAATATAAAAAACAATTGCCACCGACTTGAAACTTTCCAAAACAACTGACAACACATGTGATTCTACATTTGCGTAAGAATTAGAAATGAATTGTTTCTAAATTTTAGAATATTTCAATGTGAACGGAGATGAAATTTAGAAAAAAAAATGCAATAAATTCGTCGACGCGAAAAAAATATAAAAACAATTGCCATTCACTTGAAACTTTACAAAATCACTCAATATTAATTCAAGAGTGATTTCGTAGAAAATTCAAATACATTCAGTCGATTGCTTTTGCGATTTTTCGTGTAAATTTATGAAAAATTATAATCATTTTTTGTTGACGCGAAAAAAATATAAAAACAGCTGTTAAATACTTGAAACTTTCTAAATTTACGTAAAATACAATAATCTTAATAATCCTCCAAAAACTCAAAAAACTGCATCACAGGTTTTCAAGATAACCGACCGAGAACAGCGCTTCAGAGTTTTTTTTATTTGCACGAGTGAAAAAAAATTATAAAAACAACTGCAACACACTTGAAATAAATTTTAAGAATCCTCCAAAAATCTCAAAAATCCCCATCACTGGTTTTCAAGATTTTAAGTTTCACTTCTTCCGAATGAAAAAAAATTATAAAAACAAGTGCAACACACTTGAAACTCTCAAAATTTACTGAAAATACATTAATCATAATAAGCCTCTAAAAAAAACCATAATACCCCAACACAGGTTTTCAAGATAACCGACCGAGAACAGCCCTTAAGATTTTTTAAGTTTCACTTCTTCGGAGTAAAAAACAATACAAAAACAACTGTAACACACTTGAAACTTTTCAAATTTACTCAAAATACATAGATCTTAATAAACCTCCAAAAAACCCAAAATACCCCATGACTGGTTTTCAAGATAACAACACAAAACACAATTCCGGAATAGTATATTCTGTAACAAGGTTAGAATGGAAATTCGATGCGAGTGGAATATTTCGAGCGCGAGCCGCGAGGCGAGCGCGAGGAACCACGAGCATCTGAATTTCCATTCTTACCGAGTATCAGACTATACTTTCTCCTCGACCAGATAAAATAGACTAATAAAGTAATGAACACAAGGAACTTACGTTTTATTATTACGTTTGTGGTTATGTTTATAGTATTTTGACAATTGTGATATCCAAGGCTAATTGTTTTATTCGAAACGATGTGAGAATATTCATTCTATCCCTTGTTATGGAATGAATTACATGCAAAACGCATAAGCGCATAGTGTTTTGTTCCATAACAAGAGTGAGAATGTGTACGTTCTATAATCAAAATTGATTTCAGAATGCTTAAATTCTATGGTGGTCGTGGAGAAAGAATTTTTCAAATCTGCTAATTTGTTCAATAGATATATTCTCAAATAAATGCATTGCCATTTTTCTCGTCTCATGAAACTTTCGCAGGCATCGTTTTAACATTTAAAATGACAAATCAGTGTTTTTAGAATTAATAAAAAAAATCTTGTTTCATTTGAAATTAGAGGTAGTACCATAGCTCCTTGGCTCTACATAGCGAGCCGCCCCTGTGTAGGACATGTCTAGAAGAGAATGGGAACGCGTCTCTGGAATGCTAAGAAAAATAATAAAGGAGCTAGAAAACTTATCGATAAGCTCACTAAATTTTACGGTTTATCCATTTGCCGTCACGCAAACTCGATGATAGAAATGAAGGAAGAAATTTAGGCAACTTTCTACCACAAATATTCTGCAGACTCAACATCAAAATTGTCCAGCTGGTACAAATGGCGCAAGGTTGAAGCTAGAGGAGAACTCAATCATGTACGCCACGATAAGCCACCTCTGACTGCAGAAATTTAAAAAGTCATCAAACCAGTCTACGATACCATCGCCGTAATGAAGCGCATATCTACCGCTCCGAACGACGCTCGAGCGACTTCGCTAAATGAGCAAGAGGTTCACTTTATGGACCAAGTATATTAAGGGTGAGTCAAAACTTTATTGGTGATAATCGTTTTTGAACCTTTAAACGCGTTTTCCTCAAAACTGTATTTTCAAACTGGTGACCATGATATTTCGAAATCTATCAAACGAATTCCTTTGAAATTTGAATGACTTGTTCAGTACTTTTGTATACACTTTGCAAACTAGTATAATTCTGATTCATCAAGCCGTTTTTTTCATATTGAAGAAGTCGTGAACAAATGTTCAACAAGATGCCAAAAATTTACCTTTAAATCGTTTTTAACCCTTTGGCCTACTTTTCTTCCGTCCGAATGCGTGGACTTTTAATAGCGCTCCAGTCGCGACGCACGTCTACCGATTCAACCCATGGAGACGCGACGGAATAGCACGAGGAGTACTCGTGGTTGTAGGTCAAAGGGTTAATAATCCTAGTTCAAAAACTAGTTCATACTTCACAGATTAAAATGCCGTCTGAATTTTTTGTTTCAGATGAGCAGAACGCCCGCAATCGTGATCACCGCAAAAGATCTTTTTTGAAGATGAGTGGTTAAGTTGCCGTGTACTTCAGCAATGAGTGACGATTTCGGGTCGGAAAAATTGTAAATTATGCTCAAAATATGAGTAAACATGTGGTGAAAAGTTCGCAGTTGTATATTTATTTAATTTGCAAAAAAAAAAAATACAAAAAAAGCGAAAAATTAGCCTTCACACGGGATGATCCCCTTAAAGTTCCTGATTCAAAGCAATGGCTTCCAGCATGAATCATAATAATTATAGATAACTACGTGCAGCGGCGGCTCGTGGAAGTTCGGCAAGGAGGCTACGAAAGAAAATTTGACCAAGTGCAGTGCAGCTCGAGCCCTCACCTCTGTTTTAGAAGAATCTACGAGAGCCGCTGTCAAGTTTTAATGGTCGTAACCATCCTATATATTAGGCAATGATTAAGAATTGAAATAGAAATTAGAATTTTTGCTAACAACATAACTCTGACAAAATAACATAAAGACTAACAAACAAAAATACCCAGTATAGTTTCTTACAAAAATAGTAAGAAGAGTTTTCAAATACTGTACTGCGAACATTTCTATTTCTGTAAACGTGTTCCTCATCGACATGAAGTGAACGAATCATCTCAGAATTCAAACTATGAGGTTACGTCATCAAAATCGAGGATGAGAAGAAGCTGTGGTAGGTTAAATGGCTAGAATTGAAAACCGTTACTTGTTGCAGAAGTATTGAATAAATTTAATAAAAACGAATAGTATCCTGAATATAAATGAATATTCAACCTGTTCGTACAACCAAGTTTCTGTTAAGATAATTACATACAGGGTCTTTTGTTTAACTCAGAACATATGATTGATAATGTCTATATTCTGTGTTATAATAATCACATCAACGCATTGCAATGTATTGACAATGTAGGCAACCATATTTATACTCAGTTTTATTTAATTGTCAAAATTGTGTTATTAATAAAAATGTATTACACCACCGAAGAAAGAATACAGATAATTAATTGGTACAAGAGTGGGAACTGTATTCGACGTGTTAGAGATTTATTTTCGGTTGATTATCCGAGCAGACAAGTTCCATCCATCTCAACAATTTGTAATATTGTCCATCATTTTGACAATACTGGCTGCGTGAGTAATTTTCACATTAAAAGGGCTAAAGGAAATCACATTTTAATGGAAGAGATGAAACTCAACATTTTATGTTACGTAGAGCAGAACCCCATATCATCGTTAAGAGTTATCGCAGCACAGTTTCAAATAAGTTCAGCTTACGTTTACAAGACATTAAAATAATTTAAATACAATGCTTACAAGTTTTCAAATCATCAGCAACTATCAAATGAGGACAAAGGCAAACGAACAGAATTCTGTGAAACCGTATTTAATTTAATTAACATTATTCGTAATGCGTTTTGTGTCACTGTCACCGTTGTGTACTTGGTTGCCTACATTGTCAATACATTCCAATGCGTTGATGTGATTATTATAACATAGAACATAGACATTAACAACCATATGTTCTGTGTTAAAAAACGACCCTGTAGAAGTCATAACAGAGATCATAAGGTCATTAAGTTTGGTTCTAATATCATACGCCACAATTTTAGTAATACATAATTAGTTTTTGGAAATATCACCAGTAAGCGCGCGTGGCTTCGCGAATATTACAAAAGAAATGCCATTATTAAATTTAATAGCCAGATTTGTTTCAAGATCACCTTGAAATAATCCATTTGTTTTTTTGGTGCGATCCGCTCGGAATTGATGAATCTCTAGCTACCAATTCATCTTGTCAGGTTTTTAAAAATCGGCCAGCTTTCTGGGTATTTAAGAGGAAAACGTAGCAACCGACCTCTCAAAATTGAAGATGTGACTTTGGTTGCCGTCCGCAGATATATTTCCGATTTAATAAGTCGACGCAGCCATTGTAGTCTCAAAAAACTTAGAAGGTTACCTGAAATCTTGAAAATCCAAAAAATGTATGTTATATATAAGGAACAATTTTCCAAGATTTTGGTCTCATAGGAAACATGCAAGTCAATGTTTACACCAGATTTCCAATTGTCTTTTATATACTCCGGCTGTAATACATGAAGATGTTTTGACAACTACGCAGCTGATAAGAAGAAACTTAATCTTAACCTTACGCAAATGGAAAGGAATACAGGTGGACGTAGAACATCAGCTTCATTAAGAACATAGCAAACCTTCACGATCTTTAAATGTTACTGCAACAGGATGCTTTTATATGTCCAAAAATATTACAACAAGTCTTCGCTGTTCCTTCAAAAATCCACCAACTAGAGAGAAAACTATCACGTACACTATAAAATCAAAAGAAACTAATTAGGAAATTGGTATATTTTCTAATATTGTAAATACGTGTCTATTTATATATCAAGAAAATATTATTATTGTTATTGGTTTCCTGGTGAGGGATTTTTCTATTTCTCCGACTGCTTCGATTTTCCTATCCAAAGTCAATGATTTATCGATGCTATCATTCGTTCATCAATTGTTGCCCCTCTTGCATTCCATCTTCATCATCCAACACCAACTTCAGGCGACCCGACGCATTACGATTGAACATCGTAGTTGTCATTCAGTTAACATAAAAAATGTTGACCATTGTGCAAAAAAACGTTAATCAGCGACAAGCGCATTTCAAACGCGATTGCGAAGCATTTATTTTTGAAACACACCATACGAGCGGTTGCTCTTGAAGTTTCCTCAGAGGAGTCTGCAAAAAAAAACTTATTTCCTTTATCGGAGAAAATAGAGCAGCTCGAGCGGTTGTTATGGAAACGCGTTACTATCTATCTTTTATCCTCCCGTGCGATAATCCATGAACCGCCACTGATTCTTATTTTAAACAGGAACCATATTTTATTTATACAGAACTAAATATATTTTTTTATCCAATTTTGACGTTTTAAACTGACATCTAATTCTTAGTAACCACTTTAAATAGTTTTTTTACATGGAAGAAATATAATTAAATAAATAGTTAAATAAAAAGTTTCAGCCACTAGTGACTTAAAAAAATGTATTTCATTTTTTTAAGTCACTAGTGGCTGAAACTTTTTATTTAACTATATTTCCACCTACTTGCGGTTTATTTTGACAAAATGAAATTATTTGTCAGGCGTGATTAGGCGATATTTAAATATTAACTATAATTAATTTATTAATATTATTCCGTCAAAATTGGATAAAAAAATGGTGATATGGCCATCATGTTACTTTCTCCGACTCGATGGTAGCCATTTATATTTACGTTTTCATGGTTTATTTTCAATTGGAATAATATTTTAATTAAATGTACATCGACCGCTGTGTAAACTCGGATGAAACTGACTTTTAAAATGTCAAAATTATGAAACATGGAAAAATTATACTTCAAATTCAAAAACTCAGTTTACTCAAAAATTAAACGGTTTTCGAAAAAAAACTTATTCTTTATAAGTTGTTGATTTTAGTATTTTCTGCAATTATTATTATAAATTTGCTGTAACTATTATTGTTTTATAATTGTAAACCAAAAATAAAAAAAATATAATACATTTTTTTCTCATATAAAAATGATTTTATAAAAAATGTTTTCAAGCAAAAGATGTTCATTTCTTTGTTGTCTTCAAAGTTTGTTTAAATATTTTTGTGATATTTTTCATATTTAAGAAAATTTTCATATAAAAATTTTTTTTTTTTAAATAAATCACGATCACAATACTTTCTCCTACTTCGTAACGGAGAAAGTAAAAATTGTATAGACTACGTGAGTTACGCATGTTTATTCACTAGAAGAAAATGTCTTCACGTCAATAAATATTTACTTAACTCACAATTAGTGTATAAATATCTACAATTTTCTTTTGAACAAATTTATGTATTTGAAAATAAGAAAATTTCAATTAGCTGTATTGAGTGATTTAATAAAAGTTCAAGTCAAATCTCTAAGAATACTTGGAATACTTGAGTCTTTGAATACATGAGTTCTTCACATACTAGTTATATCCCAAAAATATTACAATTTGAATTCACGTTGATCTGCAAAAACTTGTACTTATACATTTGATTGCAAGGAAACTGAAAGCCGTTAACAAATATGTGCTTTTACGGCAACGCTTAAATAAAATATTCTTTGATAAGATCGGAGATTGGTGATCTTTCTCTGGTTGAAGAGTGCCACCGTGCGCTGTTCACAACCCGCCGAATTCCCCAAATTAATAATCTCTATCTACATCTCTTTCCTTCTTAATACGGATCAACACAGCCCTAAATCAAATCTGGTTATTGCCGATGCAAACTGAATACATTTATAAAAAAAAATGGAGGAAAAGTCTTTAATAACAAATAAGCCGACCTTATCTGCGGCATTCTGTCAACTTAAATAAAACTTAATTATGGACTTTCTTCGTTAATCTAATTTAGCTTGAAATTAATCTTCATTTGATGTCATCTATACTTATCTTACTATTAAAAACGTTGGATATAATTGGGTTGAATAATCAGTAACCGGATTTTTTTTGACTTTGGCGTTAAACTTCTGGCAGGGGCGCTCTCAATGCCATCTCCAGGTCTTCGAAGTCAACATTGACATTTAAAAAAAATCATGTGTGATCTACAATAACATAAAAACTGTTTCGTATTGAAATCTTCTCTAATATATTTACAATAAATTCTTGAAAATTGGTTCTGAAATTGTCCTACGAGGTATAATTCCCCCTTAACGGAACCGCAAACAAACAAAATTGTTGTTTCTACGCCACCGAAAATCCTCAAATTCTATTCTACGACCAAAAAGTTACTGTTTGGTGCGGTATTTGTGCTGATATGGTCATCGGGCCGTACTTTTTCGAAGATGATGATGACCGAACAGAAACGGTCAGGTGTGTTATCGGACAATGATAACCGATTTTTTGATGCCAATTGACCGTGATAATAGTATGGATGTCTTCTGTTTCAACAAGAGGGCGCCCCACCGCACACTGCTCGAGCTACAATATTTTTTGAAGACATTGTTCCCAGGCTGTTTGATGCAGTGTTACCAGATTGGGGGGTTTTCCCCCAAAATGGGGGTAAATTATTGTCTTGGGGTGTATTTTGGGGAACTTCAATCAATGGAGTATTTTTTGGGGTGGGTATTTTATACGAGGGGTATTTTTGGGGAAATTAATGAACATGTTATTACATTTGTTAGAAATCATCATTGAGTGTGTCAAGTTGGCACCCCAATGAGGAGTTCTGACAGTTCTGAATAGAGTTCTCAATTCCTTCTGATGTATCTAGAAGTACTATCAACTTTTAAAAAAGAATTCTGTAAAATTGGACTTTTTTTTGCTTTGCGACTTTTTTCAAAAAAATATTTCTGATAGTTCCGGATAGTTCAGATTGGTGTTTCCTGTAGTTCTTTGTGAGTTCTATCCATAGTTGTTATGAAATATTTAGATTATACCAATATGAATTTGAATATTTCGAATTTCCAACTTTGAAAATTTTTACCTCTGGAAATTCAACAGAACTCTTTTTTAAAACTATCAGGAACTATAGTACTAACCCAAACACATCTTAAAACTAGTTCAGAACTATTCGATGACAATGTTGGGGTGCGGTGTCAAGTTGGCACCCCAATTTTCAAAAAATTCCTGACAGCCCAATTTTACAGAACTCTTTTTTAAAAGTTGATAGTACTTCTAGATACATCAAAAGGAATTGAGAACTCTATTCAGAACTATCAGAACTCTTCATTGGGGTGCCAACTTGACACACTTATCATCATTACCATAAAGAAATCAGTAATTTTCCTCAGCGATGAGGAAAAACCTGTGATATCATTTATGGAAGTTGTCCTAGGGATTCTATTATTGCCGTTTGCGTAATTTTGTTACCCCCAATGAGATACTGCACTTTCATTTAAAAAATATGTATGTGTGTCGAAAAGAAGATGAAAATATTATAATTATAATGCTTTAATTTTGTATATTTTCCAAAAAATCCACTGTATTTACGTTTTATTTAAAAAATTTATTATTATGGAGAGGGGCAGCGGCGTAATTTTGGGGGAGTTTTATTAAATATTTGGGAAATTAAAAATTTCTGCTGACAACACTCGTTGTCCGTAAATAAATTATTATTATTATTATATTAAACATTCAATCTTTTTGTTTGCATTTGTTATCGTTAGGCCTGGATTTTGATTTTTTTTGACCTATATTTTAGATTTTTGACCTGAAGTTTCGGTATAACTGAATCATTTTTCTTCATTTTGGATTCAATTTTCGATTTGTTTGTTAAAATTTTCAATTTTTTTGGTCGGCATTTGTTTATTTTTAGGCCCGAATTTTTGATTTTCTGCCCTATATTTCAACCTGAAATATTCACTTTTATGCGTGTTTTTTTTGCCGGTATTTTCGAGTTTTGGATTTTTTTAAACATTTTCGCGTTTCTGGTTGGAAATTTATTTTGACCTAGAGTTAATTTTGGGCCTGAAAATGGCAAATTATTTTTCTTTTGCTTGATTTTTGAATTTTTTGGTCTGCGTATTTTTATCTTTTACACCAGGAATTTTATTTTTATTTTTTGCTTATATTTTAGATGTTTGGTCTGCATTTGATTTGATTTCTTTGTTTGTTCTAACTTATAGTGTTTTTGATTTCGGTCAAAATTTTTTTAAGTTTGTTGAAATTTTTGTACATTTCTAATTTTTCGATTTTTTTAGTTTTTTTATCTTAATTAATAATTTTAGTGAGCGATTTTTTTTTTAATTGGTCTACACTCTTGTTGATTTTTATGGGCGATTTTTATTTATTGTTTGCCCTTCATTTTAGATTTTTTTAACCTGAGTTATTGTTTATATGGCCGATTTTTTTAAAATTACTTTCGAGTTTAAGCTTTCGGCAATTTATTTTGGGATAAAGTTTCAATTTTTTAGTCTGCATTTTTTATTTTTTACATCAGGATATTTGATTGTTTGCCTATATTTCAGATGTTTGGTCTGTGTTTTTCATTTCTTTGTTCCAAATTTTAGAGTTTTTGACCTATAAACTAAAATTTTCGAATTTTTATTTAAAATTTTGTTTTTTTTTTCTGGTCTGCATTTTTATTTTTGCCGAGAGTTTACGATTTTTGGTCTAAGTTTCGATTTTTTGCCTATATTCTTAGTTTTTTTTTTACCTTGATTATAAATTTCAACGAGCGAATTTTTGATTGCTCTTTTGGCCGGTATTTTCGTATTTTTACCAATTAGCAAATTTTAGATGTTTTAACCTGAATGATTGTTTTTTAAATTAATATTGAGTTTAGAGTTTCGGCAATTTACTTTGAGGTAAAGAGTTTTGGTGCTGAAAATGGCACATTATTTTCCTCTTGCTTAAATTTTCAATTTTTAGCCTGCATTTTAATTTTTTAGAGCAGGCTTTTTGATTTTTTGACCTATATTTTAGATGTTTTTGGCACCTAAACCAACATTTTCTATTTAGTTGAAATGTTCTGTTTTTTTGACTGCATTTTTATTTTTCCAAGAGTTTTCAATTTTTTACTAATGTTTTTAGTTCTGTTACCCTGATTAATAATTTTAATGTTGTTTCATTGTTGATTTTAATGAGCGAATTTTTGGTCGATATTTTCGAGTTTTTAGGTCCAAGTTTTTGATTTTTTGCCCTATAATTTAGATTTTGCAGACTAAATTTGTGAAATTCTTGGCCTCTACTTGGTTTTTGTATTAATTTAATGTTATTTATTTCATTTGAAATTGTTTGTTTCAGTGGTTATTTTAAGATGAAACTAATGTACTTTGATATTTACATAGAAAATACAGGCTGCGCGATTTTTGTTTAAGGAATCAAATATTTCGATTCGATTTTTGATTTTTTTCGAAAATTTTTAAATCAAAAAAATAATTAAAAAATTTAATTTTTTTAGTAATTGTTAAATACAATACTTTGGCCCGGAATGAAACTGATCACCCGGTATAACTGGAACTGTTTGGAAATTATCAAAAAAAAATGCGAACAATTTTAAGTAGTTAATATGCGATGCTTCGAAAAATTAAAGAATTATTTTAATTATTTGGAGGATACCACAGCACGATTAAATATTTTTTAAAAATTTTTAAATGGCCTTTTTGTACTACCTACATATTTTCGGGAAAACGGAGTTATAAAACTTTTTTTGTGCAAATTCCTAAATCTTATCAGCGCGCCTTCTCTAATCCCAGTGTTGTTAGATTGGGGGTTTTCTCCAAAATGGGGGTAAATTAAGGTTTTAGTGTGTATTTTGGGGAACTTCAATCGATGGGGTATTTTTTGGGTGGGTATTTTACGCGAGGGGTATTCTGGGGGGTTTTATTTGAAAATAAAAATTACTCCTGGCAACACTGGTTTGATGTCGAAAAATGCTTATTTTAACTGGTCGCGTTCACCAGATTGAACGCCTGCAGACTTTTTTTTGTGGGGTTATTTGAAATCAAAGGTTTATCTCAACAAGGTGGTCCCTAGAAGAGCTAAAGAAAAACATTCGCCAGGAAATAGCTGCCATTTCGGCAGAAATGTTGACCAAAGCATGGAACATGCTGCAAAATGGGATCAAAACGCCCAGACGCTCAAGGCGGCCATTTATGAGATATCATATTTAACAAGTGATGTAAACAAATCTCTTTCAATCAAATTAAATAATTTTTAACATGAATAGCAAATGCGTTTTTTTCCATAATAAAAAAAAAATTCGTCGAATATGGCCAACCCGTATTTAGGGAAATATTCTCAAAGATAAAATTATTATTTAACATTTTAACATTGCTTCCCCGTGCGACAATACAGGATTTTATTAAATCTTATCAGCTCAGTATAGACTCTGACAGATAAACTTCCTGTTGGCGTCTGTTGTCGCACGGGGAAGCAATATTTAGATGTTTATCATATTATTTAAATTTAATTGTATTTACTTAATTAATTACATACATACATATATTTATTCAGCAAATAAAAGTCTTTCGGCTTTTAATTAATTATTATGCTAACAATAGACAAATCTAACACAAATCTTTTATATTACTGTAAAGACACCTTGAAATAATGATCATTGTTATTATTACCTACAATATGTTTATTTATTACACCAACAAAAAAAGTCAAAATTAAAATAAAATCAATAATGTATCACGCGGTACATTCAATAATTCATCGCGGATGGCCATGTTTTGATTTTATTAAACAGGTGAACATTAATCTAGACAATCGGTACGTTTGAAAAGATTTAAAGTTTCCTGCGTGTAGCCGGATCGGTCCATATATCACTCTTTTTCATACTCGAATTCGTTCTAGGCTCATTTATAATTTATTTAGCTACGACATTAACGCCTTATCAACCGTGGTGTCTGCTTGCCAATGCGACGGGAATTTTCAATTGTTATTCAGAACTACAAAAACCTAAGCGCCGTATCCTAACTTAATACATATTGATTTTGAATTTGAATTTCTCAACCAGCACGTCTATACATTTATGTATTCTAGCACTGCATAATATTACAGGAATATTTAACGATGAATATTCATGTTTTTTTTTAATATAATAGTACTGAAATATACATAAATGTAGAATGCGTACTGTAAATTTTTGAAATTACACATGAATGTAAATTATCTCAGTAAACACAGTAATAGGCGTAGCATATTTATTAAACGTGTATATGGTGTAAAATGCGTAAATGGTATATTTGTAACCGTAAAATATACGTGTGTATTGTACTTAGTGTTTCGTTAGATTATCTCCTTTCTCCAATGAGGATTAATAAACTAATTTTTACTTTCTTTGTAACGAAGTACGAGACTAATAGGACTTAAGCACAATTTTTTAATCTGTCCAGGTTACATCCGACATTCCTCAGGGCTCCCGCATGGGTCCCTTACTGTTTACATTAACGATGTTAG
Organism: Ocypus olens; assembly: GCA_910593695.2. NCBI lineage: Eukaryota > Metazoa > Arthropoda > Insecta > Coleoptera > Staphylinidae > Ocypus > Ocypus olens. The sequence goes on from OU343055.1 coordinate 42,985,445, forward strand.
AGATTTCTTTAAACATTCTCAATTTCTTATGTACGCTGATGATATCAAGTTATTTTCTGTGAGAAATAATGTAGTGACTCCTAGGCATGTGCAGAATGATGGATTTACTAATTGGTGCCGGCTTAACAAGATGCGACTAAATCTTGATAAGTGCCATACGATAACCTTCTCGAAATAATATGTACCCCTTTTGCAGATACCATCGAGGCAGTGAGCAGTTGGAACAGATTGACCAAGGCCAAGCGTGTTATTCTGGGTTGCATCTGAAGTTTCTCAGCTCACCTTGCTAAGATCACCTCTAACGCTAACCAAATAGCAGATTTCATCGGAACTACGAAAAGCTAAGCGCTGTGAATCATTTGCATGCCTTTACAAACGCCTCATTCGTCCTCATTTGGTATACTATGCTCTCATATGGTTTCCTTATACAGCCAAGAATATATATTTGGGGTTCTAGAGTCGCAATTTTGACATTACTCTAGGCTAGTGGTACGCAAACCGTGGGTCGTGACCCGCGGAGGGGTCGCTAGAAAATATATGTGGGTCAAATTCGAAGAAATTTATTTGACAACAAAAAATATAAGGCCTTCAAGAATGTGTGAAATGAAATTATGTTGTTGATTAGGATTTTCCCGTTTCTTGTTTCAACAATTTCTGAAAAAAATGGCCATATCACCATCATGTAACTTTCTCAGAATTGATTTTCCTGATATTTTTCACATTTGCTGATTTTTTCAAAGACCAGCACGTTTTCTTAAAATACTTATCGTTTATAAGTTGTCCATATAAGTATGTTCTGCAATTATTGTTAATGTACATTTTATGTAACTATTATAATTTCATAATTATAATAAATAAATTAGAGACAACGTCACTTGTTGCAGAAACATTAAATAATTTTAATAGACTAAATATAGCCTGAATAAGTGAACATTCAACCTGCTCGTGATTCTTGCAAAATCAAGTCCTACAAATATCAATAAGTTATTTGTTCACAGTCTTAGTAAGACTTAATTTTGCAAGAACAGGTTGAACATTTACATATACAGGCTATATTTCGTCTTTATTAAATTCATAATTATAAACTAAAAATATCGAAATTATTCAGTTTCTTCTTTTCTACAAAATCAAGTAGTTTATTAGAAATATTTAATAGCAAAAAAACATGTTCGGTTCGAAAAAAAGAAACAAGAAACGGGTAAGGTACGATCCATTTCCGGTGCATGAAATTTCACCAACACGCTACTTGGTTCTTCGAATTGTTAAATAAAGCTTATATTCAAAGTTTCATTTGAAAATATTTAGTAGTTTTTGAGATATAGACACACAGTAATTTTTTCAAAAATGGTCGGAATCGTCTCGAGGGACCTCAAAACGGAAATTTCAGTTGAAATTTCGCATTTCACTATTATAACACCCTCTCGAATTTCGTACGGAGAAAGTAAATATTAGAGTGGGCCAAAAACATAGATAAGTTATATCGAAAAGTCTAAAATGTCAATTTTAACCTCCAGCACTCTAAATTGGCTGCATAAATCAATCTTTATTTAAAAACAATTATGAATTAGTGAAAAAATCAAAAGTTAAAACAATTGATTTTTAAATTCAAAATTCAGTCAAATATTTGAAGTAATTCCTTAAACATAATTCCTACAGACTATATTTTCTAGATAAATACCAAAGTAAATCGCGATTGCAATATTCTTCTAGCAGTTACTCTAGTTAAATAATATGCGTCTTTTTAACTCTTTAACGTCCGTTTTTTTTTCAGAAAAACGTTAAAATAAAATCTTTTTATTTTTTATAGTTGATCATAGATATATAGGTTTATGTGAAACATATTTTTAATAGTCAAAACAATTAAAAATATATTTTTTTTTTCGAAAAGACGGTAATTTATTTTTTTATAGTTGGTAATAAATATTTGGCACAATTTTGCCAGTAACGTATGCCCGTGAGTTTTAAGGGGTTAATATATTGTTTTGTCTACATATTTCACTGAACTTTTCCAGAGATTTATGTTTTGTATTTTTTATTTTAAAATTTTTTTGCCAAAAAATCAAAAATTCGCGCATAAAAATCAATAATTCAGTTTAAAAAATCTGAAATGTAGACCAAAAATACAAAATTTTGCCTAAAAATAAAAAATGCGTACCAAAAAAATCGAAAGTTTCTACAAGCAAATCGAATATTTTGGCCAAAATAAAGAATATTTAGGTGAAATAATTTAGTCCAGGAAAATTGAAAATACAGGCTAAAGATCTAAAATATTGGCAAAACAATGAAAAACCCGCGCGTAACAATAAAAATTAGTGAATGCCAACATGTTACTTTCTTCGATTTGATGATATAATATTTATTTAAATTTATATTGCAGAATCGGACTATATTGACGCTTGAAGTGTCAAAAATGAAAATATGTACCATAAAGAAATTGAAAATAGAGGCCAGATATCTAAAATATAGGCCCTAATCAAATTTAGACAGTAAAGTCAAAAACCGAGTAATTTCTTAAAATAATTCCCTCACCACTATATTTTTCTAATTATTGTCAAATTTTAACTTAAAACTATAAATCAACGCCTAAATTCAAATAAAAAAATATACAATTAAGTAAATAACCTAAAATAAAAATAAAAATCCTACACATCCTAAATCATCTTTGCTTACCACATAACCCCAATATCATTCCTAAAATTAAATATCCCGATACCACCATATTTCAATTCATTTCATCTTTTCATCACTGAAAGCGACGGTTACAGACTGAAGAAGACTGGCTGAAAGACCACAGGTCGACAGCCCATTAAGAATTGCGGAGAAAATAGATAGAAGTTATTATATTAATTGAAACAATTCTTTAACCCGCCAATGGTGACCTACTGGTCTGCGAGACCGGGTGTGTTGAAAAATTCGAATAACTTTATTCTCCGTTATTGTTTTTTGTTGCAATTTCGAGTAGCTGCCGCATTGCAGACCTTAAATTGATTAAATATCTTTGTTTTATTGTCCAAAGAGCATTAAAAAAACATGAACTATTTGTAACACGTTTCGAAAAATCTTCAGTTGGAAACCCCGGTGCGTGAGACCGGCGTCACCATTGATCAAAATCAAATTTGCATCACCACTGGCGGGTTAATAAAGATGTTTGTATGCACAGTGGGCAAAAAAGGTACAAGTAGTGTTGTAGTATGATATCTTCGTGTGTTTTTTTAAATAATTAATATCACTGTGAAAAGCCCAATTTTCATAGATAAGATGAAGTACTTTTTCTCTAAAAAAAAATAGTATTTAAACTTGTGCCCAGAGCACCTTCTTGACTTGAAGTAATGAATGAACTTCTATTCTTTCAGAATATTTTTGTCCCAAAAACTAAAATGACTGATAGAAGTGACAGCTAATGTCCAAGATTAATTAGAAAACCAAAACAAATCATGGCCCATTAATACAAATATAAATTCCCGCCTTTGCAGCGCCTTTATTAATGTGAAATATTCTCATTAGAAAAACTTTTTAAAAATGCAATTATTAATTTTTGTAAACTAAAAAGTGTAAACTTTTTTTTTCAAAGCAATATTTAATGCGTTAATTATTATTGAAAATTAAAATATTTAAAATTTGTATAGTTTTTTTTGGCCCTCGTATATAAAAATAAAAACCTTGCTGTAAATACAGGCCAGAAATTTCAGGACTTAATATAAAACATGTCGATTGCAACTAAAATAAAGATCTATAAATAAAAACTCGAAAATGTTTGCCAAAAAAATAAAAAATTTGCAATATTTAGACTCAAAAATAAATAAATTGAAGCAAAGAAAATGAAAATGATTGCCAAAGATTTAAAATACAGACCGAATAAATGTCAAATTTTAAATTATAACAATAAATCAACGCCTGAAGATGTCTGAAATTTTTTAAGGCCAATCAATTTCTCTCGTCTTTCTAATGAAAATAAGGTATACTTCAATGGTCTACGATAATTATTAAAAAGTTGCATTTTTTGAGCAAAAGTTAAAATCAAAAAATATAAAATTAAGTAAATAATCTAAAATTAAAATTAAATCCTTGAAGAAAATACCGTCGAAAAAAATAAAACTTTGGGTCTGAATATAAAAAATTCAGGTTGCAAAATAAAAAATACAGTTCTTTTAATTAAAACTCGAAAATACGGGCCGAAAAATCAGAAATTCGTGAATTAAAATTAATAATTCAGGTAACAAAATCTAAAACATCGAAAATTTAGGCCAAGTAAAAGAATATTTAAGATAAACCATCGAAAATTTGGACCAAAAAAAAAACGAAAATACTGGCCAAAGATCTAAGATATTGGCAAAACAATGAAAAAAATCCATTCTTAACAATAGAAATGATTGATGGCCATCACGTTACTTTCTCCGATTTGATGATATAAAAGTTAGTCTATTGCAGAATCGGCCGATATTTACGTTTGAAGCGTTAAAATTATGAAAGCTGAAAAGGACAAATTATACTTCAAATTCTAATAACCTTTATCGCCAGTTTACTCAAAAACTAATGTGATTTTAACAAAACCCTATTATTTATAATTTGTTCAATTCGGCATTCTCTACAAATATTATTAATACAAATTTGATATAACAGATGTCATTTCATAATTATAGACCAAAAATAGCAAACATTCAATTAATTTTTTTTTTCGAAAAAAATAGTAGATTGTGTGTCTAGTGGGAAAAATGAAGCATTCCCGGACGACTGTGAAGTTTGTTGGGCGAGGCGCTAGCCGAGTCCAACAATCACAGTAGTCCGGGAATGCATTTTTCCTACGTGACGCACATCCTATCTTTTCGTCAATCGCTACATCTATCATATGGAAAATTCCCGTACTGTCCGGCAAAAATTTTCCCGGACTGTTATTTCATCGTAGTCTAGCAACCTCTCGGTGTACTGGAATTATCAATTTTCGATTAATGGTGTCAAGTCGGAAAGCCGTCACTTTCACGGCGGTTGACGAAAAAAATCATTTCGTGAACAATATTTTCAAACAAAAGATGTCCATTTTTTTGTTGTCTTCAATAGTTTTTTGTGAGTTTTTATAATATTTTTCATTTTTAAAAAAATTATTGGAAAAAACCAAAAGCAACCCGAAGAACTGAAAATATTTTGGTAAAATTTCGTGTACCAAAAGTAGGTTTTTAATATGAAAAATATTAGAAAACATTTAAACAAATATTGAAGATAACAAAGAAGTGAACATCTTTTGTTTGATTTATTTTTTTTTTAATTCAAAATGCAAATCCTAGCAATAATTTCACTTTAACTACGTTGACTTTTAAGAAATGTCTACTTAGGGGTCGCGACAAAATTTTACTTAAAAAGGGGGGTTGGAATTAAATATTGTTGGCCCACCACTGCTTTAGGCTATCAGATTATAAATAGTCTATTAATGAAAATAAACCACGAACGCGTAAATATAAATGATACCATCAAGTCTGAGAAAGTAACATGATGGCCACATCACCATTTTTTAGTTTTAAATAGTTAACAACTGATTTGTACGGTTTTATATATCTTTTTAATCTTTTGTATCAATTTTAACAAATGTATTAACCCGTTAATGAACAAATAAATTGTATTTGTGACCCAAATTAGTCGATATATTTTAGTTTAGCTGTTAGGCATTTTATAATAACAAGTATAATACAAACACTATCAATATCAATATGCCAGGACCAATCATTCTAAATCCCACAAAATGAAAAAAAAAAACACATCAAAATTATAAATTTGAAGTCAAACACTTTTATTAACTTTGTTATACCGTTATACTTTTTAATGTAAAAGTGTTCAAGTCCCAATTATAATTAGGATGTATGTACCACCAAATAAACGCATTCAACATTAAAATTCAAATGATTTGTGTTTCAAACATTGCAAAGCTTCATATTAACGAATTATTTCCTTTTTGTCTTCAGCGTCTAGAATTTGTCTGTTATATAACGTTATGATTAATTATATACTCATCTTAAATGATTGTATTTTATGAGACATGAAATGACAAGCAAAAAATGTTTGAAATCCATTTTTTTCCGATCGTGTATACGTGTGTACCATCCGTAAATGGTTATATAATAACAAACTTGAAAGCAATAGTTAATAAATCAATAACATCAATTGTTCTTAGGCCTGAGCGGTTAAATGAGCAGCGCACGTCAAAATATGAAATGTCATGCTACTAATTACTATTGTATAACTACTTATAGCCAATCAAGTACAACTCGTGTTCTTTTTCTTCTTGCGACCTGCTGGGAAAACAAGGCTCTATATAATCGTAAATGGTATAGGCATGTTATATATATCCTATATAGCAGTATCAACGTATTAAATACATTTTTACACATACACACACGCACCACACAAATACCACACAGATATTATATTGTCGGAATGATTCGAGCATATTCTTAGAATGGGGTAAATTAAATTTCATGCTTTCTTATAATTCCGTATGTCATATTTGATTTTTATTTTGTTTGCAGAGAAGTCTACACCAATAGGAGTAAATAGAAAAATTAACGTTTCCATATAAACACGGCTACATTTAATCAAATTTGTAGGTAGGTAGGTATAATTTTAATTGGTCCGTATATTCAAAATCCAAAAAGATGACTTCAGATTGGTCATTTTTGGAAATTCTTAACGAATTAATTAATTAATTAAATAGTTTAATTATAATATGGATTGTAATGTATTTTCTGATAGATAATATAAAATAGATGATACATTTAAGCCGTCAGTGAAACGCTCGGATAGCTTAGGGTTCATCTATCTGATGAACCCACTGTGTGGTGAAACAATTTTCTTAGAACAATTTGTAGCCTTACTATTGCGTCAGACTTTAGAATTAAAATGACTTAAAATTATTTTCATTTCATTTGTTATTTCAGTTTTTAAAGGGGCATTGCTTACGAAGGGACTTTATACGAATAAAATACACCGGAGGAAAAAAATGAAACACGTGAAATTCGTGAAATTTTGACCATTTTCAAACTGCCATAACTCGGTTTATTTTCAATCGATTTTGATGAATCTTTAAGGGCGAAAAACTTTTGAAGTGTCTTTTTTAAAGTCATGCATGCGAACTTAAGCATAAACCCCTCCGCTCCTCTCTAGCACCCTTGTAAAAAAAAGTTTTTTTTTGGGAAACTATCCCCAACTTTGACGATGTCTACGAAGTTGCAAAAGTTTTGTCGACTCGATCCACCATAAAGGCATTAAAATCTGATCAATTCCCTATGGAGGACTCGAAGAACAAAGTTCCTACGACGATTTGGCACCAAGTTATGGGTGTTTGAAAAAGTGCATTTTGAGGTTTTCCGCACATAACTCAGGGACTTTTCAACCAAATTTGATGATTCTTTCAGGAAGAATTCCCATTTTGGCTCTACTTTAAGGGAGTAAACTCAAATTGAAATGATCCCCTTTCGAACCCTTCAACCCCCGAACAAAGGGGCATTGCTTACGAAGGGACTTTATACGAATAAAATACACTGGAGGAAAAAAAAATTAAACACTTGAAATTCGTGAAATTTTGACCATTTTCAAACTGCCATAACTCGGCGTATTTTCAATCGATTTTGATGTATCTTTGAGGGCGAAAAACTTTGAAGTGTCTTCTTTAAAGTCATGCATGCGAACTTCAGCGTAACCCCTTCCGCCCCTCTCTAGCATCCCTGTGAAAAAAATGTTTTTTCAGGAAACTATGCCCAACTTTGACGATGTCTACGAAGTTGCAAAAATTTTGTCGATTCGATCCACCACAAAGGCATTCAAATTTGATCAATGAACTACGACGATTTGGCACCAAGTTATGGGTGTTTGAATAAAGGTGCATTTTTAGGTTTTTCGACACCGTCAAAGTTGGACATGGTTTCCAGAAAAAACTTGTTTTTTTCCACAGCGACGCTAAAGGGGGACAGAAGGGGTTACGCTTAATTTCGCATCCATGAATGTAAAGAAGACACTTCAAAGTTTTTCGCCCTCAAAGATTCATCAAAATCTAAGATTTTAAAAATTTTAAGATATTTATTTTAGAGTACCTGGCACTATTCATCACGCTAGATGGATGGCAAAAGCCATTTATTTATATTGTTAAACTTGGAGAAATTTAAAGGTTCTTACTTAATAACGCAGATGAAAGGAGGTGAAATTAACCCACGAAAGAAGAACAACGGCAGTTTCTCTTGAAAGCTGTATCTGAATGTAGATAATTTTTTTCTGACACTTGTGTATCTACACAAGATACAAAAAGTAAAATCTGGAAAGCAAAAGTAATTGAATGTTGTAATGTTTTTAGGCTTTTGCATCAACTTTTGAGGATATGCGACCTGAGTTCAAAAATGCTAAATACCACTAAAACTTTAAGTAAAAAAAAATTATGGAAATAATATAAAAAAAAAATAAAAACACGCCCTCACTAGATTCCGAGATAAACTCACCAGAACTTAGTATGCAGCCATTCTGGAGCTACTCAATTTTCCAAATATTGAAAAAAATATAAAAAAAATTGCCACACACTTGAAACTTTCCAAATTTGCTCAAAATAGATTCAATTTAATGGTACAAGAAAAACCCAAAAACACACCCTCATTAGATTCCGAGATTATCTCGCCAGAACTTAGTATGCAGTCATTCTGGTGTTACTCAATTTCCAAAATATTGAAAAAAAGAACAATTGTCACAAAATTCAAACTTTAGAAATCCACTCAAAATTTGATTCTACTTTATTGTACAAGAAAAACTTAAAAACACCCTCTCATTAGATTCTGAGATGAACTCACCAGAACTTAGTGTGCAGTCATGTTGGTGTTACTCAATTTTCAAAATAATGAAAAAAAATATATAAAAACAATTGCCACAGACTTCAAGCTTTAAAAATCTACTTAAAATTGATTCCACTTAATGGTACAATTCAAAAGTAAAATACCCCCTCACTTGATTCCGCGTTAAATCCACCAGAACTTAGTATGCAGTCATTCTGGTATTACTCAATTTCCAAAATATTGAAAAAAAAATAGAAGAACATTGGCCACAGACTTCAAACATTACAAATCTACGCAAAATTGATTCTAGTTTACGATACAAGGAAATCCTAAAAAAACCCTTCACTAGATTCCGAGATAAACCCACCAGAACTTGGAGCAAAATTACTTCACACTTTGTTATTTTTTTTTCAAGAAAATGTACATATGCAAATTCATACATTCGATGTTTGTATGAACATATACAGGGTGCCCGGATTTCGTAGAGACAATATGGGCAACTTCTGCATTTGAAGAGATAGAGGAATGATCAAATTAGCAAAAAGGTGCACTTTCGCTTGTGATCACTGCACTAGTGATTACTACCCGTAAAAAGAATAAGCTTAGTTTTTCAAAATTTTGAAGAAGTTTCCATTTCGTCAATATCAAAAATATTGCCCGATGCCAATTTAAAATTTGGAGGTTACATTGAAGATCACTAAAGCGCATCTTGGTATCTTAGGTAGCTAGTATGTTATGGGTAATGAAAGAAATTGATGAAAATGATTTTGTTTCTATTTTTATTTTGAACAAGTGGGCCATGATACGTGCGATTTGGGGGTGGATTCGTAATGAGCTGAACCTGCACCTTTTTGCTAATTTGACCATCTCTATCTCTACAAATGCAGAAGTTGCCCATGTTTTCCCTACGAAATCCGGACACCCTGTATGTAACTTTGTTTTTTGTGTTTGTTTTTGTTGTTTGTTTAATACACATGAACATTATTCCACGTTATAAAACATAAATATTTTGCACCCCCTCTAACATGTAAACAAGCTTTGGATTTATATATTCATATTATCAAGCTTGTACTGCACTAACAATTTATTTGAACGATCAATCGCCGGTTGTTCCGATGCACTTCAGAAGCTCAAAGTGCTAATTAAAATCAGAAAATGCGTGTCGGAGATGCCTTTATAATAAGGGATTAATTTGAAAAGATGGCGTTCACAAAAAGAGGTCGGACACCGAAGGCTGGAGAAGACAATGCGAAAAAGGCTGTATGAAATGTGAGAGAGTGTTTCGGTGTGTGCATGTGTGTGTGTTGAGATCGCGGCGGATTCATAAGTCGGACAATAAAAAAGGGGGCGAAGAAGAAGAAAAAAGGGGCAGAGAGGAGATGAATGTATGCATGCGGTGAACGATTTGTGTTTTGGCGCTGTGCAAGCGAGGCATTCCGCGCTCCGGTCCACTTTTTGCAGAATGCTTATTGTAGGTGGGCCCCCTTTTTCTTTCCTCCGAGACGTGCGCCACTTTTATATTTCGGACACGGACACCGCGTCCATCCATTTTATGATCCGATTCCTATTCAAATTAAAATTGTTGGAATTTATTGAAATATTCATAGCTACATCCAACAGGAATCTCCTAACAACGTCACTCTTTTTCTTTTATGCAACATCTTCCATATAAATCACTCACTGCAAAATATTTATTCATTCTACATAAACATAATTACAAAGTTACTCCTCATACATATTCCAGCCCCAGCTACTTCAGATGTAGATACACAGAACATAATGAACTTCTCAATGAGAACATGTAATGGCCATAAAGTAAAGTGCTTTTCTAATACGATACCGTATAAATATGTATCTCTGAATGTGTAATACAACTGGTAGCATTTAAATAGTGGAATATATAACGCTCCGAAACAATAGGCTCGGAATAAGGGGTATAACTCATAGGTGAAGTCGGCCACATTTCATATCTGCCATATTAGGAGCAAACTGACCAGATGTGCTGAAGCTGGAAGACGTCCAGTTGCTCTCGCGATAAAATATTCTGCATCAACTCCATCTCCAACTCATTTTATATTCATATCAAAGGGACGCTCATTAAATCTCCAGACAGACAAATGTGGATTGTTTACAGTGTTCTTTATCATTACAATACATGCTTGATTTCGTGATATTTTATTAGCGACTATTCGTAAATGCAGTTTTCTTGGCGCAGGTCCTGTCCGAGGCATGATGTAACGGATGCACAGCGCCACTAGTAAGAGGTGTCTAAAAAGAACAATTCTTGAATTAATTAATACTAAGCAAAATTTGGATTTTTCCATCTCAATTCCTCTCGAAATACGTATCGATTATATGCTCGTGCAAAATAACATTTATTCCGCAATACCTATTGTTTTATAACCCCCAATATTTTTAAGCCACTTTTACAATAAGGAATTTTACCGAAGCTCTAGGCTTAACAGTTGTCGAGATATCGCTGGTGGCTAATTATGATAGTAACAATAATTTAAAACAGATTTGGAATGAAACAAATTTTTCTCACGTGTAATAATTTTAGGATTTACAACTCCATCTTATTATGCATCTTTTACTTGATGCCTTGAATCTAAAGCTAACGATCATCATACTCAATCGACACCTAGTTAGTTCCAGTCATATAACTAGATATCTCGACATGAATGTAAAGTTATTTAAATTTTGCTTTAAGTAACGACCACGTTTCAATATCAGCTGTGCGCTCTAATAATTGCAGTATAATTCTAATTAAAACAAATCTTCACTAATTACACACCCGTATTCAATTGTATCAGTATCTGCCGATTCAAACAAGGCATTTTTTAAAAGTGCAAAATGTAAATATGGCTTAATTACTTTGTGTTTTATTGCGCCAAAAGGTATTAATAAAAGCAATAAAATTAACATTTTAATAATCCTCTCTCGGTCAGAACGCGCAAGAAACATCCTATGTCTTTTATCAAGCAGATGCATCAGATAATATTTGAAAATTAAAATTAAAAACTTAATAGTACATATGTGAAAACACTTACATTTGAATAATAATTGAAGATAAAAAACTTGTTGAAATAAATAAATTTCATTATGAAATCTTGTTATAGATTATTATTGTATTAAAACATTTTATATGCACGGTGAAATAAACGAAATTGAAATCTTGCAATAATGAAACATTTTCATCGGAAAATTGCAACAATTTTATCGATGCTTCTCTAAAAAATCTGAAGAGTTAATTAATTTTGTAAAGAAAATTGTACGTACATTCATGAACAATCATTTTCTGCCACGTGCTTCAGGAGAATAAACTTTTCCGCCGATTGACTGCGATTGGCTCGTGAGCCCTGCAGGAGCGGGTTTTTGAAAGCCCGGCCCGGCCCGATAGTAAATATTTGAAACCCGGCCCGGCCGGGCCCGATGAAAAGAAAATGTACTGTGGGCCCGGCCCGACATAGTTTAATTTGTTTTAATTTTGATTATACCATTTCGAAAAAAAGTGTAATAACCAAATGAAATAATATTCTTTCTATATTTATTATTTTTGTGAATTTATGAATTGAAAAAGACCCAATCTTTTTTTCAATTCACCAGTGGTTATTTTCCAGAGTCTATAATAAATTTCAATTTATCCAAGCCCGGACCGCTCCGGCCCGGCCTAAATTTTACATCGGTAGGCCCGGCTCGGCCCTGCCCGGAGATTGAAAAATACGGCCCGGGCTTTCCGGGCCGGACCAAATGATATTTTATTTTATTTTTATTTTATTTAAAATATATACGGGAAACCCCTTTTTACAAAGAAAATACAATTTGTAAGTGTGAAAGAAAAGAAAAACTACAAAATTCTACCGCTATTAATCTAAGGTTATTAAATCAAGTAAAAGTATGTATATAATATGTGCGTGAGTATAAAAGTGATACAATTTATATTAGTGATATAAACAAAATAATATATAGCATATAACTAATTGAAAGCATTGCGTTTAATGGTATATTTAAAACTTTCGAATGTGCAGTGGAATCGATTAAACCATTTTAAATATACATCGAAAGTTTTGCAGGAAATTGTGAAATATGAGAATAACAAATTATACTTCAAAATTTTAATTTTACTATATCTTCAATATTTAATGTTCTTATAATATTTTTCATATATTAAAACTATCTGAAAAAAACAAAAAACAAACGAAAACTTCAAGTGTGCGAAATTTTACTAAAAGCTTTTCAGTTCTTCGGATTGTCAAATAAAGCTTATGTTTAATGTTTTATTTGAAAATTTTTAAGATACAAACATTTTCCACAAATACTCGGTTTCGTTTCAGAGGACCTCGTAACGGATATTTCCGTTGAAATTTCGATTTCAATACTTCGTACGGAGAAAATAAAAATTGTAAGAGTTGGCAAAAAAACATTGAAAAGTTTTACCAAAAAATCTAAAATATGAATGAAAGCACTCAAAAAAATTGGCTAAATAAATCACTCTTTCATTAAAAAAAAAATTACCAAGTTAAACAAATAAAAAAAATTGAATTAAAAAAAAATAACAAGTATTGCATATAAATAAAAAACAACAATTTACGTTAAAAATCTAAAGTGAAGGGCAAAAAATAAAAAAAAACAGGCCAAAAAAACTAGAAAATCCCGGCAAAAATTCAAATATTTGCGCATAAAAATCCAAATTCAGGTTAAAAAATTCAAAATGTAGGGCAGAAAATTCAAAATTTAGACAAAAATTCGGGGCCGTCATGTTACTTTCTCCAACTTGATGGTATAGTCATTTATATTTACGCTTTCATGGTTTATTTTATATTTAAATCATATTTTAAATGTACATCGAGCGTTTTGTAGACTCGGATGAAACTGACGTTTAAAACGTTATAAAAGATGGAAAAATTATACTTCAAATTCAAAAACTCACATTACTCACAAACTGAAGAGATTTCGAAAAAAACTTATTCTTTATAAGTTGTTCATTTTGGCATTCTCTACAATTATTATATACATTTGCTGTATTTATTATCGTTTCATAATTATAAACCAAAAATGAAAAAATAAAAATAAATTTCTTTCTCGAATAACAATGATTTCATGAACAATGTTTTCAAGTAAGATATGCTCACTTCTTTGTTGTCTTCAATATTTGTTTAAATGTTTTTGTGATATTTTTCATATTTAATAAAAATATTGGCAAAAAACAAAAAACAGTTAAGGTAAACATCCACTTCCGGTGTACGAAATTTTACCAAAAGCTTTTCAGTTCTTTGGATTATCAAATAAGACGTATGTTCAGAGTTTCATATCAATTGCTCTAATAGTTTTTGAGATACAGCGCGCACAGACATAAAAAAATATTTTCTCCACGACCACCGTAGAATTTAAGGATTCTGAAATCAATTTTGATTATAGAACGTACACATTCTCACTCTTGTTATGGAACAAAACACTATGCGCTTATGCGTTTTGCATGTAATTCATTCCATAACAAGGGATAGAATGAATATTCTCACATCGTTTCGAATAAAACAATTAGCCTTGGATTTCACAATTGTCAAAATACTATAAACATAACCACAAACGTGATAATAAAACGTAAGTTCTTTGTGTTCATTATTTGATTAGTCTATTTTATCTGGTCGAGGAGAAAGTATAGTCTGATACTCGGTAAGAATGGAAATTCAGATGCTCGTGGTTCCTCGCGCTCGCCTAACGGCTCGCGCTCGAAATATTCCACTCGCATCGAATTTCCATTCTAACCTTGTTACAGAATATACTATTCCAGAAATTGTTGAAATGGCATCCCAAAGGACCCCAAAACGGATATTTCCGTAATTTTTTTTTAAATTTTAAATCGCGACCACAATACTTTCTCGTACTTCTTAACGGAGAAAGTAAAAATGGACCATAAAAATCGAACAAAAATTTTAACAAACAATTCAAAGATTTAGGCTAAAATAAAAAAAATTTAGTTCTAAAAATCAAAAACTTAGAACAAAAAACAAAATCACAGGCCAAAGATCTAAGATCTCGACTAGAAAATCAAAAATCCTGGTCCAAAAACAAAAAATACAGACCAAAAAATTGATAATTAAAAAAAAAATAATTTGCCATTTTCACTCCGAAATAACTCTTTAGGACAAAGTAGGTTTCCGTCAAGAAATTTGGAAATAATAGATAAATATAAAATAATAAATATTCAAATTAAAAATCTTAAACATAGGACCAAAATCAAAAATTTAAAACAAATGTCAAAAATACAAAACTTAAAATCAAAAACGCAGATTAAAAATCGAAAATTTTAACAAATATCAAAAATTTGGAACAAAAAATCGAAAATGCTGGTTAAACACCTAAAATATAGGCCAAAAAATGAAAAATGTACAATCGTAACAAAAATTTTGTCAAAAATTCGAAAACTCGGTTCTAAAAATAAAAATGTAGACCAACAAATAGAAAATTTCAACAAACAAATCCAAAATTGTTGCCAAAACAAGGCAAAAAATGAAGAATTTGAAGCAAATAATCCAAAGAACCTACAAGAGATCTAAAGATAAGCCAAAAACTCAAAAATTCCCGGTCTGTAAATGATAAATGCAGACCAAAAAAATTGAAAATTCAAGTAAAAAGAAATAATTTGCCATTTTTAGCCACAAAAACAACTATTTAGTCCAAATATGTGTTTCTGACACAAAACTATAAAATAATCCACAAAAAATAAAAAATGCACTCATAAAAAACAATATTCAGTTTACGAAATCTAAAATAAAGGACAAAAACCTTAAAACCTAAACCAAAAAAACTCTAAAATACTGGTAAAAAAGGAATCGCGCATAATAATCAATAATTTAGATTAAAAAGTCTCAAATAGAGGCCAGAAAAAATCTAAAATATAAAATATAGGCCAGAGAAACAAAGAATCAAGGCGTAATAATAAAAAAATGCAGACAAAAAAATTGAATATTCTAGTAAAAAAATTCAGCATTTGGCACCCTAAATTAGTCCCAAAAATCACTCTATAGCTCAATATAATTTTCCGATCTATTATAATAGTAAATATGTTTTTCGGCATTATCTACAGGCCACTCGATTTTATCGTTTACGTTCAATTTTAAAAACGTTTTGTTTCTAACAAAACTGCGACTGAGTGCCGCCCATGAAACGTATTAAAGTAATTTGATTCTTGGGGGGGTTTCGGATGAAAAAAATTCTTGAAAAGCATCATTCGTCTCAAACTTGTTCTCGGAAAAAGTTTACATCGTCATCGAGGCATGAAAACGTTAATTAAAGGTCAGCAAAACCGATTTTTAAATCTGTGGGGTGAGGGAGGTTTCGGATAAAAAAATTCAGGCAAAAGATTGATATTTTGTTCCCAAAAATCTAAATCCGTCGAAAAAATGGGGGTTGCTATTTAAAATTTGAAAGTCTCGCAAAGGGGCGTCCAAAGAATTCGTAACTAGTAACCGAGCAACTTTTGTACCAAACTTTTTTTTGAAAACCTACCCCCGGGGAAATATTGACCCGTTGCCGGACTTTCTGCGCACCCAGTATAACAAAACAAATACATGGTTGTAGCATTAATTCACTTTTATTATTTTTTAAAATTACGTAAACATCTATGCTATGTTCTATATGTACTGTAGATGATAACATCTGATGTCTTTAAATGAATAAACTGTTAATATAGCTTTGTTAATTTTATAAATAATTTACTGTATATAAAGCAGTATCCTTCACCCAGATGTCTATCACGAAGATGACAAATCTTCATCACGACGTTTTCATGTGATGTCATTTATTACAATAATACACAACGCGCATTAATAACACATTCTGTTTATATTGTAAATTTATGGAATAATTTATTAATGTACATAACATGATTTATTATATTGACAACTGTAATATACTACATTACATATTTCCTATATTATATTTAGATTGCAATTTTAATTATAACATTATGATTGTCAAAAAATCATTAATTAATGACTTAGTAGACTTTTAAAAATAGTTTTTCGTGACTTAACTTGTATGCGGAAGCAAAATTGTTGTTGCGTTATTCTAATATTTCACGGTATGCTATTTGTAGAATTAAATTATTATACAGAGAGATCGGAAAATAGTGACAGTCAATTACGGAGACAGGGGGTTTTTAGGGGAAACAAATATTTAAAGAATTGCATGAAAAATTGAATAACACAAAATTAAGATTTATTTTTAGTGCTACTACTAAAATTTTTTGTAAAGTTCACGATAGATTAAAAAAATGGGCTCTAGGGGTTGAGGGCAATTGACTACATAGTCAGTGGCGTTTAAGTGAGCAGGATAATGCGGACGTGCACAATAAGTTGCCTAATTTAGAATTAGGTAAGTATAGTTATTTATTATATGAATGTGGAATGTACGTAATTAGTCCCGCAAGAAAAAGTTTTTTTAGTAATTTTCTTAAGGGACTAACGAGGAATTCCGCATGAGGATAATATAGAATTTTATCCAAAATCATCTGTAATTGCGTTAAATATTGAAATAATGTTTATAAAATTTTGACAGGAAATTTTGACGTACGTGGTGTCAATTTGAAATATTTCAAAAATCCTATAAATCCTATGTATTCCGTGAGAGAAACTAATTATCTCATTAGGGGGTAATGAGCCACATTATATGGCTCAAATGACCACTGTAATTCGATTATTACACCCGATTTTGGATAAAATATCATATTTATATTTAGGCAAAGTTAATTCTTAGAAAATGTCATGAAGGGCGAAACTAGTCAAAAAAGAGATAAGCAATTGTAAAACAACCAATGGTTTTATTTATTACTGCCGATTATACTAAAGAGTATTGCTAATTGTTAAGATTAAGGTAATTCTTAAACAAAAATTTTAAACATGATTAAAAAAATATTATATAAATCTTTGGGGGGCAGAAAAACCGATGGTCGATAGCCCAGCCAGACTAACACATTTTTTAAATTTACGTTCATTTTGTATTTTTGTAAATGAATTGTTCGAATAAAGATTTTGTGTATATCAAATTGGAAGTATGGTGGCAGATAACCTCGCAGTCCACGCAAAAAAAATTAAAGACAGAATGAAGATTTGATCAAGTACTTGGATCTGCTCAGGAAATAAGTATATTGAATATTGGCTATTAAAACGTGCACATCATTAAGAAAAGAAATAAATTTAGAAATTAAAAAAAATAATATTTTGAGTTTATAAGAAATTATTCGACCACTAGTATAGATGCAATCTGCAAAAATTGAACGAATATACTAATTGTGTTTTTTTTGTATATTCACCTGCACCCCTGTACAAGCAATTGCCCTTGGAGATAATTGAAATGCATTAGCTTTCTCCGGTGATTTTGGAGATAAAATTCGTTGCATGTTGCATGCTTTAAAAGTCAAGGTTGTTGCTTGTAATTTATTATGCTCGAAACTATTGACACCAAGCAACGAGAAATAAATTGCACTTCGTCAAGGTAACTTTATTAGTAGGCATGGAAATGTTATGTCCCATCATCGGCAAATGTGGCCCAGTTTTGACCTTACAATTATTGTAGATAGTTAGCAAGACTTAAGAACGAGAAATAGGTCATATGAACCATAATTATAAATTAATAATACTCCTATTATTTATATTTATTATTTCAATATTTCTTTTCAATTCAAATGATAGTTCAAATGTACATCGAGTATTTTGCAGAATCGGATGATACTGTTTATTTATTTGTTATCTTTAATGTTTGTTTGAATTTTTATGTAATATTTTCTATATTAAAAAAAAAATCAGAAAAAATCATAAACGGTTAACTGTAGTTGCGGTGTTGCCGTTCTTGCCTTAGTTACAGCTTGAAGTTGAATATACAAGGTGTCTAAAAAAGACACCACCAAAATGATATGGTGTATTCCTGAGACAAAAAACAAGCAAAATGTATCTTGGAAAGTATGTAATTTTTCATATAGATAAATTTAGTTAATTTGCTCTTTCTTTGTCTCAGGAATACACCATATCATTTTGGTGGTGTCTTTTTTAGACGCCTTGTATTATGATAGTAAATTGACTTGAACTTGCTTCTATGTAATAATTCTTATATAGTGTGTTTCCTGCAGTTGTGGATAAAAATTAAAATACACCAGAAAGTATAAGTCAATTTACTTATATTACTACACCTGATAAAAATGGATCTTTAACTTCAAGCTCTAAATGGTTAAGGTACGAAATTTTACTAAAAGTTAAAAAATAAATGATTTGGGCATAATGTAGCTTTCTCAGATTTGAAGGTACAAAAAATGGTTCTCATATTTTACATATACATATCTTTACAAAACTAGCGCAATTTTTATAATTTGTTAATTTTGACATTCTCTACAATGATTGTTAAATTTGATTGTATATAACTCATCAAAAACCAATTATTATTCAAATTCGCCAATTTTACGTTTGTCGCGCTTTTACAGGGTATTCATTTCAAAAGGAGCCACCTTGAATAACTTTGGATCTGCAGTAGTTACGGTTTTAAGAAAAAATACGTCAATTTTGTTTTCGAGGAGGAACTTTAAAACCACTGTTTTTAGAATTTTATCTTTCACCCCCTCACCCCCAGTCACCACAACTTTTTAATTTTAAATGGCACCCCCCATTGTGCGGTACCTCATTTTAAAGAGCATAAAAAATACTATCCAGAAAAGTAAAAATTATTGAAATCAGTTTATTTGTTTTAGAGACAGACAGAGGGTATTCATTTCAAAATAAGCGACCCTGAATAACTCTGGTTCTGAAGTAGCCACGGTTACAGAAAAAATACGTTAATTTTGTTTTTGAGGGGAAACTTGAAAACACTGTTTTTAGAATTTTATCTTTCGAAAACAAAATTGTATTTTTTCTTAAAACCATAACTACGTCCGATCCAAAGTTATTCAGGGTGACTCCTTTTGAAATAAAGACCCTGTATAACCAACATGTTTGTAATGTTGACATATTTAATCCGTCATTCACTGCATTTAAAAATGATCTTATGGAATGCTTGAAATTATCAACTTTGTCTTGGGTTTAAGTTTCTTTAAATGTAATTTATCTTTGTACCACGCATTACATTTGTATTTTGTGGATAGCTACAGAAGTCTTTGGGTATGCGTGGAAGATCATCTAAGACAGGCATGTCAAACTCATTTACCACCAAGGGCCACATCAAGTATTACACACAAGCCGCGGGCCGCATTACCAAAAAAACTACAATTGAAACCAAACAAAAAATAATTATTTTTACCTTGTACATACTTTTTTTTAATATTTGATACCAACCTTGCCGGGCCGCGTGTTTGACATCCCTGCTCTAGAGTCCATTTCAAATATTTCTGTAAAAGAAAAATTTTGTGTGTCTGTATTGTGATCGTGAATTTTTTGTAACGGAAATATCCGTTTTGACGTCTCTAAGAGTCCATTTCAAATATTACTGGAAAAAAAAATTGTGTCTGTATTGTGACCGTGAAAATGTTGTCAATTTTTTTTAACGGAAATATCCGTTTTGAGGTCTATAGAGTCCATTTCAAATATTTCTGGAAAAAAATTATGTGTTAGCCTGTGTTGTGACTGAAAAATTTTTGAGAATTTTTTTTTGAACGGAAATATCTGTTTTGATGTCCTAGAGTCCATTTCAAATATTTCTGGAAAAAAATGTGTCTCTAATGTGATTGTGAAAATGTTTGCAAATTTGTTTACGGAAATATCCGTTTTGAGTTCCCTAGAGTCTATTTCAAATATTTCTGGGGAAAAAAATGTATGTGTTTGTGTGTTTCTCTGTGTCTCTAAGGTGATTGTGAAAATGTTTGCAAATTTTTTTACGGAAATATCCGTTTTGAGTTCCCTAGAGTCTATTTCAAATATTTCTGGGGAAAAAAATGTATGTGTTTGTGTGTTTCTCTGTGTCTCTAAGGTGATTGTGAAAATGTTTGCAAATTTTTTTACGGAAATATCCGTTTTGAGTTCCCTAGAGTCTATTTCAAATATTTCTGGGGAAAACAAATGTATGTGTTGTGTGTTTCTCTGTGTCTCTAATGTGATTGTGAAAATGTTTGCAAATTTTTTTTACGGAACTATCCGTTTTGAGTTCCCTAGAGTCTATTTCAAATATTTCTGGGGAAAAAAAATGTATGTGTTTGTGTGTTTCTCTGTGTCTCTAATGTGATTGTGAAAATGTTTGCAATTTTTTTTTACGGAAATATCCGTTTTGAGTTCCCTAGAGTCTATTTCAAATATTTCTGGGGAAAAAAAATGTATGTGTTTGTGTGTTTCTCTGTGTCTCTAATGTGATTGTGAAAATGTTTGCAAATTTTTTTGTCGGAAATATCCGTTTTGATGTCTTTAGAGTCCATTTCAAATATTTCTGGAAAAGAAAAATTGTGTGTGCCTGTATTGTGATCGTAAAAAAAATTTCAAAATTTTTTTCACGGAAATATCGGTTTTGAGGTCTCTAGAGTCCACTTCAAATATTTCGGGAAAAGAAAAATAGTGTGTGTATATGTATTGTGATCGCAAAAATATTTTCAAATTTTTTTTCACGGAAATATCCGTTTTCGGGTCTCTAGAGTCCATTTCAAATGTTTCTCCAAAAGAAAAATTGTAAGTGTATCTGTAAAAATTGTTTGTGTGTCTGCATTGTTACTGTGAAATTTTTTCCAAACATTTTTTTAACGGAAATATTCGTTTTGAGCTCTCTAG
Organism: Ocypus olens; assembly: GCA_910593695.2. NCBI lineage: Eukaryota > Metazoa > Arthropoda > Insecta > Coleoptera > Staphylinidae > Ocypus > Ocypus olens. The sequence continues at coordinate 43,006,977 of OU343055.1, forward strand.
AGTCCATTTCAAATATTTCTGGGAAAAAAAAATGTGTGTGAGTGTCTCCATTGTGATTGTGAAAAATTTTTCAAATTTTTTTTACGGAAATATCTGTTTTAAAGTCTCTAGAGTCCATTTCAAATATTTCTGGAAAAGAAAAATTGTGTGTGTGTCTGTATTGTGATTGTGAAAATTCTTTCAATTTTTTTGTTACTGTTTTGAGGTCCCTGGCGTACATTTTAAATATTTCTGGAAAAAAAATTGTGTGTCTGTACTAACCGTGAAATTTTTGCAAAAATTTTTTTAACGGGAATATCTGTTTTGAGGTCCCTAGAGTACATTTGAAATATTTCTGGAAAAAAATGTGGTGTGTATGTGCCTATGTGTGTACATACTGTGAGCGTGAAAGTTTTTCCAAAATTTTTTTTAACGGAAATATCCGTTTTGAGGTCACTAGAGTATTCCATTTCAAATATTTCTAGAAAATAAATTATGCGTGTCTGTATTGTAACCGTGAAAATTTTTACGAAAGTATCCGTTTTTGATTTCAAATATTTCTTGAAAAAAAAAATATGTGTGTCTGTATTGTAATCGTGAAAAAAATTTCAATTTTTTTTTAAGAGAAATGTACGTTTTGAGCTCTCTAGTCCATTTCAGATATTTCTGGAAAAATAATTATGGGTGTTTTAGTATTGTGACCGCAAAAATTTTTTCAAAATTTTTTTAACGGAAACAACCTTTTTGCGGTCCCTAAAGTCCATTTCAAATATCTCTGGGGAAAAAAAATTGTGTGTGTGTGTGTCACTATTGTGATTGTGAAATTTTTTTCTTTTTTTTACGGAAATTTCCCTTTTGAAGTCTCTAGAGCAGGCATGTCAAACACGTTTACCATCAAGGGCCACATCAAGTATTACACACAAGTTGCGGGCCGCATTACCAAAAAAAACTATAATTGAAACCAAAAAAAAAAAATTATTTTTACCTTGTATATCATTTTTTTTAAATATTTGATACCAAACTTGCCGGGCCGCAGGCAACTTGTAAGCGGGCCGCGTGTTTGACATGTCTGATCTAAGATGAATGCTACCCAATTCAATGCGATATAAATTAATTGTGAATTGTTTGTATGTATTTAGATTTTTTTTGTAAGCACTTTGAATGAAACTAATAAATACAAATACAAATATATACATGTAGCCCTGTTGGGTTTATGAACAATAAATAAATAAATACCTAACATTATTTCATAGTTACAGACAAAAGCAAATTCTACCATTGTTAATTTTTTTTTTCGGAAATGAAGAGTTTATGAAACACATTTTTTGACCCAAGGAGCGCAATTCTTTGTCATCTTCAACGTCTATGTAAGGTTTTTGTAATATTTTTTATATTTATTTTTTTTATGAAAAAAAAAACAAAACACCTACTTCCAGTTTTAAAATGTTATCAAAAGCTTTTATATTTTTTGGATTGTTAGTTTGTAAAGCTTAAAATGAATCTTTTAAACGGGTGTTTCTAAAAATGGCGTTTTCGGATACGGTGGTCACGATTTCTCAAAAAAGAATCGATTTTTTCTAAAACTCTGCAAGAACTACTAATATTAGAATTAGTAAGTACCTATCGAATCCAGAATGTGTTATTTTTTAACCATTATAGTTTAATTTTAATAAATACATAAATGTTAACTTTTTTGGTCTAAAATCACATACACAGATATATGCTCAGGCACCCACCATCCTCTACAATTTTGAGGATTTTATTTTCGAATATTTGTTTAGTATTATTAAGCTATATTTCATATAAAACTAAAGATAAAACAAAAATAAAAAATAAAATCTATCTTTATTCTGACATTTTAAATTCAATAATAGAGATATACCGGGTGACCCAGGGATCTGTAAAAGCCCCATAACTTATTTGCTATTTGAGATATCGACTTCTAGTTTTCTTGAACTGGTACCCACACTTATTCTACATATTTTAAAAATATGTATGTTTTTGTACAGGGTGTCCCAATATACATAACAGACGAAAGTTATGTTCTTTTAAATGGAACACCCTATATTTTATACTTTATTTTCGACCCTCTTGAGAAGCTGATAAAAATAGTATAAGATAGTATGGGTCTATTATGGACGGTTGGTTAGTTATGGGCAAATTTGTGGCAAAAACATGTACACATTGAAAACATTGCAGAGGCGTTCCTAGCAAAGATAGCATCATTATTTATACACTAGAAAATTTCCCACATCATAAAGAATAATACACATCGGCTTTGGTTGTCTTTTATTCATAGTGCTATACAGGGTGTCAACATACGCAAAACAATGGATAACTATTTTTTTTCAAATGGAACACCCTATATAAGTTGCCATCAATCTATGGCATTTTTAATAAGCTTTCCAATGATATACAGTTTGTATAACAAAATATTAAGGATTCTTGAGATTTATCAATAAAAACATATTTGTTTTGTCACCTTCTACTGATTTTGGATTTTCAGCCAAAACTATGCATTTTCAGGAAAAATTATAAGAGACCAAAGTTGTAGAGCGAAAAATTTTCGATCGACATAGGTTTTTCAACTTTTAAGATAATGCGTGCATTGCCTGCCAGAGGGCACAAAATCGTGACCGTATATGCATTTCAGCGTTTTCTTTTCAAATTTTTTATTAATAAATTGCACTATACTTTATTTTCCGCACCCTCTAGCGGAAAAACGGGAAATTATAGGGAAATTCAAATGGCCCATATCGATTGAAAATGTTCCGCTCTGCAACTCTTAATAGAAACAATTTTTGCCAAAAATGCATAGTTTTCCCTAAAAATACAAATTGAAAATGTATATATCAAGTTTTGCGTTTTTCAATGGTTTTTTGCATTTTTAGCGAAAACTATGCATTTTGGGTAAAAATTGCTTCTATTAAGAGTTGCAGAGCGGAATATTTTCAATCGATGTAGGTCATTTGAATAATTTTATAATTACCCGTTTTTCTGCTAGAGGACGTGGAAAATAAAGTACAAAACAATTTGAGAAAAACGCTAAAATGCATATACGGTCACGATTTTGCGCACTCTGGCGGGCAACGCACGCATTATTGGAAAAGTCGAAAGACCTGTATCGATCGAAAATTTTTCGCTCTACAATTTTGGTTTCTTATTATTTTTTCAGAAATAGCATAGTTTTGGCTGAAAATCCAAAAATGAGCAGGAGGTGACAAAAGAAAAATGTTTTTATGGATAAATCTCAAGAATCCTTAACATTTCATCATACAAATTGTACATCATTGGAAAGCTTATTAAAAATTCCATGTATTGGTGGTAAGATATATAGGGAGTTCCATTTGAAAAAAAATAGTTATCCATTGTTTTGCGTATGTTGACACCCTGTATAGCACTATGAACAAAAAAGAACCAAAGCCGATTTGTATTATTCTTCATGATATGGAAAATTCTTTAGTGCATAAAAATGACGCTAGCTTTGCTAGGACCGCTTCTGCAATTTTTTCAATGTGTACATGTTTCTGCTACAAATTTGCCCATAACTAACCAACCGTCCATAATATACCCATACTATCTTATACTATTTTTATCAGCTTCTCAAGAGGGTTGAAAATAAAGTATAAAATATAGGGTGTTCCATTTAAAAAAAACATAACTTTGTTCTGTTATGTATACTGGGACACCCTGTACAAAAACATATATATTTTTAAAACATGTAGAATAAGTGTGGGTACCAGTTTATGAAAATTAGAAGTTGATATCTCAAATAGCAAATAAGTTATGGGGCTTTTACAGATCGCTGGGTCACCCGGTATATTGAAATTGAAAATTTTATGTATGTATGTATTGAAGATTTTCAAATGAAACCTTAAAGTTTAATTTAAAAATATTTATTGGTTATTGAGATGCAACTTCCAGGTACAGACAGACACAATGACATTTATCAAAAAAAAACATTTCAAAATTTCTACCGACAGGACTAACTTGAAAATTTGTTTATAGTCTTAGTAAGACTTAATTTTGCTTGTAAACGAACAGTTTACAAGCAATATTCATATATTTAGGCTACATTTCGTTTTATTGAATTTATTTAATGCTTTCTGCAACAAGTAAGGTTGTTTCTAATTTGTTTATGAATATTTGTTTAAAATTTCGAATTCGAAAATGTTCATGAAAACGTGAACAAAGTATGTAGAAAGTTAAAATACAATTGAGTGTTAGATCTTAATTCCTTGGCGTTCAAAATTCGTAATTTAAATTTGACTGAATTAACATGCATTAAAAAAATTAAAATTCCACCCAAAATTATTATTATTATTATTATTTGTCGAAAACTTAATACTTAAAAAAATTGATTTGACTTTATAGTTAAGTAAAAATTTAGAAAATCCCATCACTAGATTTCGTTATAATCTCACGAAACCTCGGCTTTCCGTAAATCTGAAGTTGTTCATTTTCTTAAGCTGTTAAAATATATTAAAACAGTTGCCACCAACTCAAAACTTGCAAAATTACTCAAAATAGACTTTGCTTGGTGGTTAAGCGAAAATTAAAAAAAATTCATTACTAGATTTTGATATAATCGCACGAATTTTTTTTACTCCTTTAACTGTTTTATATTGTATACAGCTATACTTTGAGTCTACACTCATTTTTAACTGTTAAATCTAATGCGTTTTTATACTCTGATCACCGTGTAATGTTTAATTTTAGCTTATTTTAACATTTCATTTTATTTTCATATTTAAATGTATATGTATCGTCATTTTATTCCTTGATAATAATATTGTCCCTATTGACATAATTTTATTTATACATTTTTTATTTTTTTATCCTTGTTGCTCTATTTGATTATATAATAATTAATATAGATATTTATTTTTCATGTAAAATACAGTTAGGTGCTAGACCTCCATTATTATTTTCATTTTGTTGTGTATGCATTCTTTTATCGGTATATTTTTATATTATGTAACATATTATTTAGCACTATATTGCATCTTATTGTGCGATTTTTTGGCACTTGTGTGAACCGTTTGGTAATGGCATGAATAAAGTGTTGTTATTATTATTATATAAAAACAATTACCACCAATTCAAAACTTTCCAAAATTACTTAAAATTGACTTTGCTTCATGGTAATTCTCAAAAATCCCATCACTAGATTTCGGTATAATCACACGAAAACCCGGCTTTCTGTAATTTTGAAGTTGAAAATTTTCTCAAGCTGTTAAAGTATATAAAAACAATTACCACCAATTTAAAACTTTTCAAAATTACTCAAAATTGACTTTGCTTCATGGTTAAGTAGAAATCTTAAAAATACCACCACTAGATTTCGATACAGTCGCACAAAAACCCGGTTCTCTGTAATTCTGAAGTTGCACATTTTCTCAGGGTGTTAAATTATATATTAACAGTTGCCACCAACTCGAAACTTTCCAAAATTGCTTAAAATTGACTTTGCTTCACGGTTCAGTGAAAATCTTAAAAATTTCATTACAAAATTTTGATATAATCGCACGAAACCACGGCTTTCCGTAATTCTGAAGTTGCACATTTTCTTAAGCTGTTAAAATATATAAAAACAATTACCACCAATTCAAAACTTTCCAAAATTACTCAAAATTGACTTTGCTTCATGGTTAATCTTAAAAATCCCATCACTAGACTTTGGTATAATCGCACGAAACCCAGGATTTCTGTAAATCTGGAGTTGAAAATTTTCTCAAGCTGTTAAAGTATATAAAAACAGTTGCCAACAACTCTAAACTACAAAATTACTTATAATTGACTTTGCTGCACGGTTAAGTGAAAATCTTAAAAATCCCATCACTAGATTTAGCTATAATCGTACGAAACCGCGGCTTTTTGTAATTTTGAAATTACACGTTTTCTCAAGATGTTAAAATACGCCACCAATTTCAAACTTTCCAAAATTACTCAAAATTGACTTTGCTTCACGGTTAAGTGAAAATCTTAAAAGTCTCATTACTACATTAGGAAGTAATCGCATGAAACCACGGCTTTCTGTAATTCTGAAGTTGCACATTTTCTGAAATTGTTAAAACATATAAAACATTTGCCACCAACTCGAAACTTTTCAAAAAACTCAAAACTTACTTTGCTTCATGGTTAAGTGAGAATCTTAAAAATCTCATCATGAGATTTTGTTATACATAATTACACGAAACCACTGCTTTCTATTTCTATCAAGATGTCAAATTATATAAAAACAGTTTCCACCAACTTTACAAAATCACTCAAAATGGACTTTGCTTTATGGTTAAGTAAAAATCCAAAACGTCTCATCACTAGATTGGGATATAATCGCATGAAACCATGGCTTTCTGTAATTCTGAAGTTGCACATTTTCTGAAGCTGTTAAAATATACAGGGTGGAAACTTTAACTGGAACAAATTTGGTATTTACGAAATGAGAAGTTTCTGAAAAAAATTCTGGGACACATCGATTTTTGATTTTTATTGCGCACTTTTTAGCTTTTTAAAAATAGTATGACGTCACCAGTCTTTCACGTATGACGTCATAGATATTTTTTTATGTCACTTAAGGGTATAGCGGAATAAGATGGTCAAAAGTGCCCCCAAATGAAATTAACTGGGAGGTTAAAAATAATATTTAGGATCATAAAAAAGTCGGATTCAACAAAGAAGTATACACCCACCCATCCCTTGCTATAGTCAAAAACGTGTTTTTTTGGTTTTTACTTTTCCTGTGCATCCAACTAAATTTTGACTTCCGGTAAGTATCAGTACCTTAAGATAACAAAATTATCTAATAGATTTTTATAAAACGGGAATTTTTGGCGGGAAATTCAAATTTTGACAATATAAAATATCACTAAATAGCGATTATTTTATAGATGTTAAAAGGTGAACCTCTAGAAAAATATATAATGGGTGTCTATTGTTTCTTAATATGTGTGATTTTTTTCAGAATTTTTCAAGTGGTAGAACATGGTCAAAATAATTGAAAACCGCATTTTTTACTAATTTGTACCTTATTTATCACCTTCAAAACGGAAAAAAAAACATTGTAAAACTTTTTATTTGCACATTTAAGGTCATTTCTTATATTAATGTATGCTACACAATTTTGTTTTGCTCATTTAGTGGGAAACTCCAATACCTGAAACTAAAAAAAAATCATTCAAAATTACTTTTTTCGTTAAAATCGAAAGGTGCTACTGCCGAATTAATATAAAATATTAAGTAAGTAATTTTTACGCGAAATAAATGGTACTAATAGATAAATATATTTCTGTAGATGCCACAAAATGAAAGTGATAAATCAAAAATGCGGTTTTTAATTATTTTGACCATGTTCTACTACTCGGAAAATTCTGAAAAAAACATACATATTAAGAAACAATAGACACCTATTATATATTTTTTCTAGAGGTGCACCTTTTAACGTCTCTGAAATAATCGCTATTTAGTGATATTTTATATTTTCAAAATTTGAATTTCCCGCCTAAAATTCCCATTAAAAATAGATCAGTTAATATTGTTATCTTAAGGTACTGATACCTAGCGAAAGTCAAAAATTAGTTGGATGCTCAGGAGAAATTAAAAACCAAAAAAACACGTTTTTGACTATAGCAAGGGATTGGTGGGGGTTGGGGGGCTACTTTTTTGTCGAATCTGATTTTTTTATGATCCTAAACATTATTTCTAACCTACAAGCTCATTTCGTTTGGGGACACTTTTGACCATCTTATTCCGCTATACCCTTTATAGCCCTTTTTATTCTCTTTACGACTGTGTAAAAATATTTTGTTCTTTTTTGTTTTTTTATTTAAGAAATTGAAAAAAAAAGTTTTCTTTTAATAAACTTATTTAATGTATAAAATGTTCAAAATGAGCACCGTTCCTCTCTTGACAAAAAGCCAATCAGTGATAAAACACATCCATTCATTTTGAAACATTTC